>OX463232.1:12383334-13709584 GCA_949820135.1 Sylvilagus floridanus
GTCGCCGCGTGGGAGTGCCGGGTTCGAGTCCCGGCTCTGTTCCCACCCGAGCTTCCTGCTACGCACACTGGGGGGGGTGCGGGGGCAAGCACTTGGGTTCCTGCAGCCGCGTGGGAGGCCCGGCCTGAGCCCCGGGGCCCTGGCTACGGCCTGGCTCAGCCCCAGCTTCTGTGGATCTCTGGGGAGTGATCCAGCACGTGGAAGATCTGTATCTCTGCCTTTCAAACAAATGAAATTTTAAAATGAAAAAGAAGAAGAAGGGCCGGCGCTGTGGCTCAACAGGCTAATCCTCCGACTGCGGCGCCGGCACACCGGGTTCTAGTCCCGGTCGGGGCGCCGGATTCTGTCCCGGTTGCCCCTCTTCCAGGCCAGCCCTCTGCTGTGGCCCGGGAGTGCAGTGGAGGATGGCCCAAGTGCTTGGGCCCTGCACCACATGGGAGACCAGGAGAAGACCTGGCTCCTGCCATTGGATCAGCGCGCTGGCCGCGGCAGCCATTGGAGGGTGAACCAACGGCAAAGGAAGACCTTTCTCTCTCTCTCCTCTCACTGTCCACTCTGCCTGTCAAAAAAAAAAAAAATCCTATGGAGGAGGAAGAGGAGGAGGAGGAGGAGGAAGAAGAAGAAGAAGAAATAATGATCACTGGCAGAGGAAAGTAGCTCAGGGCCCCATCCGCTCCCCTGATGAACCCCCCCCCACCACGGGGACAGAGCCGGGTGAGGGCTGCAAGGCGGGGGACAGGCCCCGCTGGGCAGGTGATCTGACCCCCGGAAGCCTGCTCCTTTGCAAGGTAGGGGTAAAAGACGCCCCAGTGCCACGCTGTGGCATAGCCTGGCAACACCAGCTTCCGTGTGGGCTCTGGCTGGTGTCCCTGCGGCTCCACAGCCGATGCAGCTCCCTGCTAATGGCCTGGGCAGGCAGCAGAGGATGGCCCCGGTGCTTCGGCCCCTGCACCCGTGTGGGAGACCAGGAGGAAGCTCCCGGACCCGAGGAGCCCGCCGTCCGTAAAGCGCAGCGCAGGTCTGGCACCCAGGACGCCGTCGGGAGCTGGCATCACAGTCGCCCTGCGGCATCCGGCTCTGACCCCCGGGCCCTCACGCCCGAGGGGACAGCATTCGCCAGGCTCTCCCGTGTTGGTGGCTGACCCCAGCCCCCCAGAGGAAGAGGCAGGAAACAGGAACATGTGAGCGCCCCTGGCTGCTGGGCCCGGCGCTGCGGCTTTGCCCACCGCCTCTGGCCCCAGGCCTGCCCCTCCCACCCTGGACGCGTTTGGCCTGCACACGGCCATGAAGCACAGGACGAGGGAGAAAGGAAACTCTAAGACTTTAATTGGCTAAACGAAGGGATCGGGGTGGGTGTGGGCCAGCCGGCTGGTCAGTTCCTGAGGGCCAGCAGGAGGCCCAAGAGGATGCTCCAGGTGGGGCCCCGGCTGGAGGGCCCAGCACCAGCCACCTGGGACCTGTCCAGGATGTTGAGGCCCTCGGTCACCCGGATGCTCCCAATGTGGTGGAACTCGGCTAACAGGTGGCGGTGGGCCTGCGCGCAGCCCGTGATGAGGATGGTGGTGTTGAGGCGGCCTGTCGGGAAGAGGGGCCGGGGCGCTCAAGACTCTAGAGCCCGCCCTCTTCCTGGGGCCCCTCCCCCGGGGCTCGGGCAGCAGGTGTCACCCCCTGACCGCCACAGAGCCCACGCGCCTGTCCCCTGTGGCCAGGCTCTCGGAGGCACCGGGCAGCCCCGGGATCAAGGCAGGCCCACGGCAGGCCAGCTTCCTCCCGGCCCACCTGCGTGGAATTTCACGGTGGAACTGTAGCAGGCAGGCGCGGCGGCGGGGCAGGCCTCCACGGAGACGAAGTTGGGCAGGCACTCCTTGTCGTGTCTGCCCAAGCAGGTCGGGCACTCGCGGGCAGAGTGCCCCGTGGCCTTGGGGGCGCCGGCCTGCAGCTGCACGAAGGGCTCCAGGTTGGTGAGGTTGTTGCACAGGTAGGTCCGGCAGACTCGGCTGTAGGAGGCGAGCGACACGCCGGGCGGCGAGATGAGGTAGGAGACTTGCGCGGGGTAGGACAAGGACGAGCTGCAGCCTTTAAAACCCACGACTCCCTTCTTGGTCCCTGAGGAGGAGCAGAGCGCTCTGGTCAGTGTCCCCGGCCTCCCGCCCCGCCCCGCCGGCACGTTGCGCCTCTGTCGCCCCCCTCCCCGGCTCTCCAGGTCTGCCCCCTCACTCCTCTCCCTGCACCCCTCCCCCCACGCCCCATCCTTTTCTCCTGCCCTGGGCTCTCTTCCTCCCCCGGGGCCGCCCTCTCCCCCAGACCTCAGCACAGAGCCGGGCTCCTAGAGTGCCCGCGCCCGTGCCCCGCGCCCACGCCCCGCGCCCGTCACCTGACTGGATGAGCACCAGCGTCTCCTCGCAGCCCTCCCGCAGCTTGCACACGGTGCTCCGCATCAGAATCCAGTTCCAGCTGTGAAAGGCCACGGCTCTGAAGGAGGAGGCGGTCGCCTCGTAGCACAGGAGCGCTCCAGCCCCTGAGGAGAGAGCGCCCCGCCAGTCGTCCGCCGGCTCAGCCCCTGAACTTGACCTGCCCGGCCCCGCGGGACGTACCCGGCACAGCAGCGACCGCGCCCAGGAGCCAGAGCAGCTGCGCGGGGCTCAAGGGCCGGGGTCCCATGGTCTGGGCGCCGGAGCTCCGTGTGGGTCCTGCTCCTCCTCAGCGCCTGGGCCCTCTGTCCACCTGCCTCTGGACGGAACGTGACACGTGACACGGCTCCCTGCAGACTGCCCACAGCTTTTCACAGACACTCACTCTCCTGCGTGGGGCTTGCGCTGCCCACGGCGCTGGCTCGCCCACGGTTCTCCAGGGGGCAGCAGCAAGGGGCGCCCAGGACTCCTGTGGGGGGAGGGGGGTCAGCATCCTACCAAAGAAACCGGCTCGCAAGGAGATTTATCAATAAACACGCCGCGTCTCCCTCTCACACGCACAGAGCACACGTTAAGTCCGCGGGGAGCTCCTGCAGCCTGTGGGCCCGGTGGAGGGGATCGCGTGGTAACAGCTTCCTGCTCGCGGGCTCAGAACCTACAGGCCGTCCCTGGCGGGCAGCTGGGGGCGAGGCCCAGGGGACTCCACTGTTCAGTAACTTCCTGTGAGCCAAGAACCATGTCAAATCAAATATATATATATATATATATATATATATATATATATAGTAAAAAGATGTCAACATTTGGTATTCATGGTATTTAGAATTTATAATTTTAAATACATCATCAGGAAACAGCACTAACAACGTTTTTGAATTAGCTCAGGAAGCTGTGTAAGGAACAGCAGAGAGCCTCGGCCCTGCTCCCCCACAGGAGAACGGAAGTAGAGATGATGGCTGAAATCAAGGGGATACGACACAGTGACGACAGCCAAGAACGGCCCCGGGTCTCCCACAAATCAACAACAAAGAGGAAGCAGCAAACCAGAGGCTAACAGAGGAGACGCTCACATCCAGCAGTCACCAGGGAGACGCCGCCTGTCACCTGCCCGCCCACCAGACCCCGGACACCAGGCGGCTGGGCAGAGGCGAGTGCTGGCAGGAAGGGGAGGAGGGCCTGCTCCTGGGGTGGGGTGGGGGGCCTCATCTCCACCCCGAGAACAGTGCGGCGGACAATCCTGACAAGGAGTCCAATTAGGCCTCTAAATAGCAGGATGCTTCCGAAAGGTTGTGGAATTAAAACACGTGTTTAAGGCCGGCGCCGCGGCTCAACAGGCTAATTCTCCGCCTTGCGGCGCCGGCACACCGGGTTCTAGTCCCAGTCAGGGTGCCGGATTCTGTCCCGGTTGCCCCTCTTCCAGGCCAGCCCTCTGCTGTGGCCCGGGAGTGCAGTGGAGGATGGCCCGAGTGCTTGGACCCTGCACCCCATGGGAGACCAGGAGAAGCACCTGGCTCATGACTTTGGATCAGCACAGCGCCATTAGGGGAGTGAACCAATGGAAGGAAGACCTTTCTGTCTGTCTCTCTCACTGTCTAACTCTGCCTGTGTATATACAGTATATATATATATATATGTATATATACACACATATATATACAGTGGCACGCCACTTGCAAACGTTAAAATTCATGCACACAGAACCCTACACATCTCACAGAAACACTAACCACCCTGGAACGACCACCTACAGGGAGATCAAGAACCGGCGTGGGGCCTCGTGGCAATCGCACCAAAAGACAATGCGGGGGCGGGGGGCAACACTGGTAGACTTGGGACTGAGAGGTGGCCGCGAGCGGGAATCACTACCCCACCACCACCTAGGCCATCCAGGCGATGCTCAATGCTGAGTCTGCCTCCTCGCTTTAAAGTGGATGAATGATCCATCTCACAGGGCCGACGGGAGATGCAAGATTAACACAAGTGCTGGGCAAACGCCATGCTCCCCCGACATCTCCCCCCACCCCAAGAACCAAGCTCACCCTCCTAGGCCGACACTCAAGCCTCCTCCCGCCTCACTGCCCCCAACAGCGGACGCCAAACCACCTTTCCAACTTTATCTGGGCCGGCTCCTGCGCCCAGCCGTCCAGCTCAGAGGTCACGGCTGCCTGCCCGTCCTGGCCCGGACACCCGCCAGACACAGGCGCTCTGTAACCTGTAAGCCTGTGGCAAAGGGGCAGCAAAGAGGGGACACGGGGAGAGGCCTCGAAGGCTGGCACAGGGCCACGCAGAGGGGCAGAGCCAACCAGAGGAGACCGCGCACACCGGCCAGGACCCCCGATGCGGGCTTGGGCACAGAGGCCACCGAGAAAGGCCGGAGGGAAATTCTCAGGGCGGAGTGGCTGTCGGGGGGCTGCCGCCCCAGCAGAGCAGCCCACAGAGCAGCAGCCGCTAGCTGACGGGCTGCAATCCAGCAAGGAGACGGGGAGGCCGAGCAGAGCGAGCAGGGGCCTGGAGCCCCGGGACTGGGCCCCGGAGGGGGGAACGGAGAACTGGAGGGGGTCCACCCCGGGGCGGGCCGAGGGGAGCACAGGACAGAGGGGACCCCCTGGGCGGGGACCCCTCGCGGAGCGCGGCAGGTGCTGCAAGGACAGCAAGGTTACAGCCAAGAGCGGGAGCAGGGGGCCGGGCTCTCAGGGCACGGAGCACCCGGAGAACGAGGCCCCACGGTGGGCAGCGCCAACAGGCCGAGAGGCAGCAGGGCGCAGAGACCCGGGCCGAGGTGGGAGCCAGGAAGCAAGCAGGGCAACCAGAAGGCGAGAGAGCGCATGGAAGGACAAGCGCGGCTCTGAGACCATGCAGCGCGGCGCGGACGAAGCGCCCAGTGCAACCGAGGCCCAGGCTGCAGTCCAGAAGGGCAAGGCTGTGCGCATGCGCAGAGGACTCCAAGTCAACGCCCGCGGGGCCCGGCTGGGCGGGCCGTTCCTGGGGGCAGGGCCCGCCTGGGGGCGTGGCCCCGATACTCGACGCCCCATTGGCCACTTCCTCCAAAAGGGGAGGAACAGTCTGCCCTTGGGGAGGAGGGGCAAGGGGCGCGAGGCTCAACTCGACGCGCTATTGGTCGGCCTGGTAGCCGGGCGCGTGGAGGCTGGCACTGGAGGAAAGGGGCGGGCCGCGGTGTGGATCTCAAAGCGCATTGGACGCCCGCCACAGCAGCGAGAGGCGGCTGAAGTTCATTGGTCCCTGTGAGAAGGGGCGGGAAAACCAGCGCGAGCGCAGCCGTTCCTCTGCCTGTTTGTCCCTTCTCTTGGTCCCCTCTGGACTGAGTCTGACGCCCCGCGAGGCTGTGGTAACGAGGGCTGGCTGCGCGGACACTACCCGTCCCCTTCTCGTCCCTTTTGCCTGATCCCTCCCCCAGGCACGTCCTCGCCTCCCCCTCGCGCCCCTCGCGCCCCTCCCCCAGCCCGCGGGCCCACCCCACGCGTGCCCACCCCCACCCCCTCGGGGCCGCAGGGCTGCTGGAAGGGGGTGCACACGAGCGACGGACGCACGAGCAGGGTGGGCGGCGGGACGGGCCGTCCTTGACAGTCGTGGTTGGAAAGTGGGCGCGGGAGCATGCGCGCCTGGACGCCCCAGGAGAGGGGTCGGGGCCTCGGCCGGGGGGCCTGGCCTGGCACACGCCCGGGGAGTGAATGAAGGCGTGGCCGAGAGATGGAGGGGCAGGGAGCCCAGAGAGCACGCGGGTGCTGTTGGTCCAAGAGGGAGCTCTGATGGGAAGGGGCACGGGTGGGGCGGGGTGCAAGGAGGAGACGGAGCCCAGGACCTGCAGGGGAGGGGCCGGAGGTGTGGGGTCCGTGGGATCGCTGGTAGGGGAGGGGACCCGGGAAGGGCCGGCTGGGGCGGGTGTGGGCGAAGCCGGGATTCGCCCTGGGAAAGTGTGCGAAGTGGGGGAGGGTGTGTAAGACAGGTGGTGCGGGAGCGAGAAGCCGAGGTGCGGCCCGGGGGCGGGGCAGGGCCCCGGCTGTCCTGACCCTCCCTCCGCGCCTGCCCCAGGCCCATGGAACCCAGCGGAGTGGAACGGCGGCAGTGCGCCTCGGAGCCCGCCCGCGGGCTGGAGAGCGGAGCCCCGCAGGGCACGGAGCCCGTCCCCCGCAGAGCCGCCAGCCGCTCCCCGACCTGCGCCCGCTGCCGCAACCATGGCGTCACGGCCCACCTCAAGGGCCACAAGCGCCTCTGCCTCTTCCAGACCTGCGCGTGTCACAAATGCGTCCTCATCCTGTGAGTGGGGCGGCGGGCGCCCGGAGGGGCCCCTCGAGCCGCCCTCCTGACGCTGCCCCCCACCCCTCCAGGGAGCGCCGCAGGGTCATGGCCGCCCAGGTGGCCCTGCGCAGGCAGCAGGAGGCGCAGCTGAAGAGACAGCTGGCCCAGGGGCTGCTGCGCAGAGGGACAGCCCCTCCCAGAGCCCCCGGCGGCGGCAAGAAGGGCGCTGCCCCACCGGGGGTCCCCTGTGAGTGTCGGGCCGGGCGGGGCGGGGCTGTGCGTGTAGACAGCGTAAGGAGAGGCCCAGCCCTGCCCGTGACCCGTGTGACCTCGGGCAAGGTGGTTCTCCTCTCTGGCTGCAGCCCCCCAGTGATCAAACGCAGTGGGTGTGTGGTGGAAAATGGGGAGGGGGGCTGAGCACCCAGTGAGGGGCTGGGGGGTGGGGGGACTGAGCACCCAGTGTGGGGCTGGGGGACTGGACACCCACGTGGGCTGGGGGGATGGGGGCCGGGCACTCATGTGGGCTGGGGCTGGGGGAGGGCTCACCAGAGCCCCTGCCGGCCCCTCCCAGCTGGAAAGGAGAACGTGGCGCCGCAGCCACAGCCCCACCATGGGGCAGTTCCGCTGACGCTGACGCCCCCCGGGAAGGTAGGAGAGCCCGGGCCTGGGGAGCGGCTCCCACCCTAGCTGCCCACACCCCGGCTGTGCCCCCCGACCCCTGGGTTCCAGCCCCAGCCCTGACCTGCTGCCTAATCTTGGGCAAATCTCTTCTCCCTGTGGGCAAAGTGAGAGGGTGGGTCTTCAAGGCTCCCTGGCTGCAAAGTTGGGGTCCTCCCCAACCGCAGGACACCCCGCCGTGCCCTGTGCCCCTGCAGGAGAACGCCCGCGGTCCTCTGCTGCTCAGCCGGCCCCCGGAAGTCTTGCCTTTGCCGTGGACTGCGGTGCCCCCCGGCCCTTGGGCCCCTGGCCACTGGCTGCCTCCGGGCCTCTCCATGCCACCCCCAGTAGTGTGCCGCCTGCTCTGCCAGGAATCGGCGGTCCCGCTGCATCCGTTCCCTGGTGAGATGTCAGTGAGCGAGGGTCCTGTCTGGGGCGCAGAGGGCAGGGAGGGGCCTGTGACCTCCCCTCTGCCTTCTCTCACCCCGCAGCCTTCGACTCTGGCGCCTCTCTCCGGCTGCCCACCCATGGGCCCCTCGCCGCCTGCCCAGGGGCGCGCTCGGTACTGACCGTCCCTCTCACTGGAGAGCCTCAAGGGCCCCCCAGCCTGCCCCGCACGTGAGTAGAGGGAGGGGCGCATGGTTCCGACTAACAGGGCAGCGCCCTCCCAGCTCGCACCAGATCCCCAAGTCAGAACCCCGCCCCGTCCTGTGTACTTGTCTGTCCACGTGTTTAACCCCCTCCCCGTCCTGTATGCCTGTCTGTCCACGTGTTTAACCCCTCCGTCCTGTGTGCCTGTCTGTCCACATGTTTAACCCCCCCGTCCTGTGTGCCTGTCTGTCCACGTGTTTAACCCCCCCGTCCTGTGTACCTGTCTGTCCACGTGTTTAACCCCCCCGTCCTGTGTGCCTGTCTGTCCACATGTTTAACCCCCCCGTCCTGTGTGCCTGTCTGTCCACATGTTTAACCCCCACCCCCGTCCTGTGTGCCTGTCTGTCCACGTGTTTAACCCCCACCCCCGTCCTGTGTGCCTGTCTGTCCACGTGTTTAACCCCCCCGTCCTGTGTGCCTGTCTGTCCACATGTTTAACCCACCCCGTCCTGTGTACCTGTCTGTCCACGTGTTTAACCCCCACCCCCGTCCTGTGTGCCTGTCTGTCCACGTGTTTAACCCCCGCCCCATCCTGTGTGCCTGTCTGTCCACGTGTTTAACCCCCACCCCGTCCTGTGTGCCTGTCTGTCCACGTGTTTAACCCCCGCCCCATCCTGTGTGCCTGTCTGTCCACGTGTTTAACCCCCACCCCGTCCTGTGTGCCTGTCTGTCCATGTGTTTAACCCCCACCCCGTCCTGTGTGCCTGTCTGTCCACGTGTTTAACCCCCCCGTCCTGTGTACCTGTCTGTCCACGTGTTTAACCCCCCCGTCCTGTGTGCCTGTCTGTCCACATGTTTAACCCCCCCGTCCTGTGTGCCTGTCTGTCCACATGTTTAACCCCCACCCCCGTCCTGTGTGCCTGTCTGTCCACGTGTTTAACCCCCACCCCCGTCCTGTGTGCCTGTCTGTCCACGTGTTTAACCCCCCCGTCCTGTGTGCCTGTCTGTCCACATGTTTAACCCACCCCGTCCTGTGTACCTGTCTGTCCACGTGTTTAACCCCCACCCCCGTCCTGTGTGCCTGTCTGTCCACGTGTTTAACCCCCGCCCCATCCTGTGTGCCTGTCTGTCCACGTGTTTAACCCCCACCCCGTCCTGTGTGCCTGTCTGTCCACGTGTTTAACCCCCGCCCCATCCTGTGTGCCTGTCTGTCCACGTGTTTAACCCCCACCCCGTCCTGTGTGCCTGTCTGTCCATGTGTTTAACCCCCACCCCGTCCTGTGTGCCTGTCTGTCCACGTGTTTAACCCCCTGCCCATCCTGCGTGCCTGTCTGTCCATGTGTTTAACCCCCGCCCCATCCTGTGTGCCTGTCTGTCCACGTGTTTAACCCCCACCCCATCCTGCGTGCCTGTCTGTCCAGGTGTTTAACCCCCACCCCGTCCTGTGTGCCTGTCTGTCCACGTGTTTAACCCCCCCGTCCTGCGTGCCTGTCTGTCCATGTGTTTAACCCCCGCCCCGTCCTGTGTACCTGTCTGTCCACGTGTTTAACCCCCACCCCGTCCTGCGTGCCTGTCTGTCCAGGTGTTTAACCCCCACCCCATCCTGTGTACCTGTCTGTCCACGTGTTTAACCCCCCACGTCCTGTGTACCTGTCTGTCCACGTGTTTAACCCCCGCCCCATCCTGTGTGCCTGTCTGTCCAGGTGTTTAACCCCCACCCCGTCCTGTGTGCCTGTCTGTCCACGTGTTTAACCCCCCCCCGTCCTGTGTACCTGTCTGTCCACGTGTTTAACCCCCCCCCGTCCTGTGTGCCTGTCTGTCCACATGTTTAACCCCCCCCGTCCTGTGTGCCTGTCTGTCCACGTGTTTAACCCCCACCCCGTCCTGTGTGCTTGTCTGTCCAGGTGTTTACCCCCCCCCGTCCTGTGTGCCTGTCTGTCCACGTGTTTACCCCCCCCCGTCCTGTGTACCTGTCTGTCCACATGTTTAACCCCACCCCGTCCTGTGTACCTGTCTGTCCACGTGTTTACCCCCCCCCGTCCTGTGTGCCTGTCTGTCCAGGTGTTTACCCCCCCCCGTCCTGTGTGCCTGTCTGTCCACATGTTTAACCCACCCCGTCCTGTGTACCTGTCTGTCCATGTGTTTAACCCCCCCCGTCCTGTGTACCTGTCTGTCCACGTGTTTAACCCCCTCCCGTCCTGTGTACCTGTCTGTCCACGTGTTTACCCCCCCCCGTCCTGTGTGCCTGTCTGTCCACATGTTTAACCCCCCCCGTCCTGTGTACCTGTCTGTCCAGGTGTTTAACCCACCCCCGTCCTGTGTGCCTGTCTGTCCACGTGTTTAACCCCCCCCGTCCTGTGTACCTGTCTGTCCAGGTGTTTACCCCCCCCCGTCCTGTGTACCTGTCTGTCCACGTGTTTAACCCCCGCCCCATCCTGCGTGCCTGTCTGTCCACGTGTTTAACCCCCCCCGTCCTGTGTGCCTGTCTGTCCACGTGTTTAACCCCCCCCGTCCTGTGTGCCTGTCTGTCCACGTGTTTACCCCCCCGTCCTGTATGCCTGTCTGTCCACGTGTTTAACCCCCGCCCCATCCTGTGTGCCTGTCTGTCCACGTGTTTAACCCCCCCGTCCTGTGTGCCTGTCTGTCCAGGTGTTTACCCCCCCCCCGTCCTGTGTACCTGTCTGTCCAGGTGTTTACCCCCCCCCGTCCTGCGTACCTGTCTGTCCACGTGTTTAACCCCCCCGTCCTGTGTGCCTGTCTGTCCACGTGTTTAACCCCGGGCATCTTTCTCCTTGCTCCAGATGCTCGACCCTGGTACTGCAGTCCTGTGGCGCCCCAGACCCGCTTCTGCTACAGCCACAGGTCCTGGGTAGAAGTGGGAGCCAGGACCTGGGGGAGGGACGAGTGGGGCCCGAGGGAGCGCCTGCCGCTGGGCAGAAGTGGGGGTCCCACTCGGCTTCCCTCCCTTTGCTCTCAGGCCCCTGGAGCCCCTCGCCTGGCCTGGACACCGGCCCCCTCAGAGCGGCAGCTGCAGCGAGAGGCAGCCGAGGCCCTCGTAGGCCTGAAAGATTCGCCCCAGGCTCCCCGCCTGGCCCCTTCCGTGCCCCCCAACCCTGCCTGGATCTCCTTGCTCCACCCCTGTGGCGCACCAGGTAACCTGCTCCCTGGCAGGAGCGGACAAGGGGCGGCTGGGCAAGGGGAGGCCGCGGGAGTAACCCGGGGCGAGGGTCTTCAGGCCGGGCCCCTCGCTCCTCAGCCTGTCCCCGGGCTGCACTGGAGGCTTCCCCACTTCATCCCCTTCACCAGCTTTCACTCAGCACCAAATGTCCAGCATCTGGACATCAGGGAACGGGCGAGAGCGCACAGTAAGACACTGGCAGAGCCGGGCCCCGCTGCAGCCCCAAGCCGCCCGCTGAGAGCTAAGGGTCTGGCCGAGGGGGTCAGGCGGGGAAGCCGGGTGCCTTCACACGGCTCCGTGACTCTGGAGCAGAGCAGAGCAGGCTGAGGACCTGGAGCACAGAGACGGGGCTGGGGAGGCCTGGGCCACGGGCTGGGAGTCCAGACCAGGACAAGCAGAGAGCCGGGGCATGCCGCTCCCTCTTCCTGCGTGCTTATCTGAGAGGCAGAGGGCGTGTGTGCGCTTCCTTCTGGTGATCCACTCCCGACGCCCACAGTAGCCAGGGATGGACGAGGCCAGTGCATGGTGCCGGGTGCTCTGCAGGGCTCCCGTGGGTGGCAGGGCTGCTCCGAACGCGGGCCTCGCCTGAGAGCGGCGTCCTGACCGCCAGACTGATGCTGGCCGCGAAGGCTTCGGCTGGGCAGGGCTGTGTTCAGGGACTGAGCTTTAGAGAGACCCCGCTGCTCTGCTGGAGGGAAGGGAGGCAGGCGGAGGTGAGAACCGGGAGGAAGGTCCGCCCAGAGGGCCGGGGGCGCAGCGCTGCGCCCAGCCTCTCCCTGCCTGCGCTGCACTGGGCACCTGCCACCACGTGGGAGGCCTGGCGGAGGCCCGACTCCTCCTTGGACCACGCCTGGCTGTGACCGGTCTGGGCCTCCGTGAGCGGACCCTGGGTGAAAGCTCGCTCGCTGCCCCCCCCACCCCCCTCCACTCTACCTTTCAAATACACACACTGGGACGTTGCTGGGGGAGGATGGTGTGACTGCCCCGCCCTCCCTTCTTCCCGCAGCTTCCACTGGAGGACGAGGATTCCAGCCCGTGGGCCCTGCCCTCCGCCCCAGCCCGGGGCCCTCCGTGGCCTTCCACATCGGGCGTCTGGGCTCCATCTCCCTGTTGAGCTAGGATCCCAGCAGAGGCTGCCTCGGGGGCCGGGAGCGCGGGCGGCGTCTCACAGGCTGACACGGAAGCCGGCGTGGCGCACGTGCGGGCCTTTTCTAAGCTCCCTGGCTCTCGGCTCCTTCCGCAGTGCGGGCGTCCCCTTGGTCCGAGCTGCATTTTCTTCAGCCCATCTCTGGGTCCTCGGGCCTTTTTAAATCCTCCAACCAAGAGTTGCAGTTTAAGCTGACCCGTGTCGCGTACGTGTCGCCTGAGCTCCGTGCCAGGGCGTTCATCTGACCCACAGTTCTGTGTCCTTCCATGCACTCTGCTGCCTCCTGCATGTGACAACGGGAGGACATTTCGTTTTGCATCTCGGTTCGTGTGAGTGAGAGGAACTAAGCCTGTGTTCCTTTAAGCCAGTGAGATCCGGGGGTTGTTACCACAGGCTGACCCAGCCATCCTGACGACGGGAGGACTTGTTCAACCCACTTCTCAAAGTGGAAATCAATTACTCAGTAACGGCAGAAATAAACATTTGTTCTCAGGCGTCTGCTGGCTAGTCTTTCTTGAACCGATGCACATGTGAAGAGCGGTTGAGCCTTTTAAGATGTGAGCCCTGGAGACCCCTCCCTGCCCCTCCTAGAAGGGGTACCCAGAGAGCCGGAGGAGCTGACTCATCACGATCCTCTGTGCTGCTGTTACTTGCACCCCCTCTCTTCTAACTGACACGTAATATTTGTGCACACTCGGGGCGTAGTACAGAAATTCAGTGTAAGTGCCCCGGTAAGGATCCAAGCAGGGGGATGTGCAACCCCTCTCAAACACTGATCACTTCCACGGGTTAGGAAATGTTGGATTCTTGAGTGATTTTGAACTACATCACGAACTGTCAACTATCGTCACCCCACTGTGTTACAAGAACTCAAACCACGGCTCATCCTCTGCCTGCGGCGCCAGCACTCCGGGTTCTAGTCCTGGTTGGGGCGCCGGATTCTGTCCCGGTTGCCCCTCTTCCAGGCCAGCTCTCTGCTGTGGCCCGGGAGTGCAGTGGAGGATGGCCCAGGTGCTTGGGCCCTGCACCCATGGGAGACCAGGAGAAGCACCTGGCTCCTGGCTTCAGCGCCGGCTGTGGCGGCCATTTGGGGGGTGAACCAACAGAAAGGAAGACCTTTCTCTCTCTCTCTCTCACTGTCTAACTCTGCCTGTCCAGAAGAATAAATAAATAAATAAATAAACAAGAACTCAACCGGGCAGGCGCTATGGTGTGTGGTGTAGCAGGTAAAGCCACCCCTGCAAGTGCCTGCATCCCATATGGGCACCAGTTCAGGTCCTGGCTGCTCCTCTTCCAGTCCAGCTCCCTACTGATGGCCTGGGAGAGGCAGCAGAGGATGGTCCAAGTCCTTGGGCCCCTGCACCCATGTGAGAGACGTGGAAGAAGCTCCTGACTCCTGGCTTCAGACCAGCCCAGCCCTGGCCATTGTGGCCAATTGGGGTGTGAACCAGTGGGTGAAAAATTTCTCTCCCTCTCTTTCTCTCTCCCTCCCTCTCTCCCTCCCTCTCTAACTCTGACTTTCAAATCAATAATATCTTTAAGAAAACAAAACTTGGGGCTGACACCTGTGACACTGGCATCCCATGTGGGCTACAGATGGAGTCCCAGCTGCTCCACTTCTGATCCAGCTCTCTGCTGTGGCCTGGGAAAGCAGTAGAAGATGGCCCAGGTCCTTGGGCCCCTGCACCCGCGTGAGAGACCTGGAGGAAGCTCCTGGCTCCTGGCTTCCAATTGGCTAAGCTCCAGCTGTTTCGACCAATTGAGCAGTGAACCAGCAGATGGAAGACCTCTCTCTCTCTCTCTCTCTCTCTCTCTCTCTGCCTCTCCTCTCTCTGTGTAACTCTGAGTTTCAAATAAATAAATCTTTTTTAAAAAGTTTAAGTACATAAATACATAAAAACCTCTAAAACTAACTGCTCCTGTGGCGCTGTATTGGTGCACCCTGGTCTAACCTCCCCGGCCCCCTCCTGCCCTCCTCTCTTCTGTGACACTGGGTGCTGGCGCCTCCACTGCAGGCCCTGGAGAGAACACGCGGCGTCTGTCTCCCCGCACCACTCTACTCACACGCCTGACGGCAGCGGCGTCCAGCCACAGCTTGTCCCGCCTTGCTCGGGCCTGGAGAAGGCAGGCTGCTTCTGCTCCCTGAGAGGTGAGGGCAGCACACTGTGGGGTGGAGACGGAGGCCTGCCTCGGCCAGGCTTCACTCCCCAGCTGTCACTCAGCCTTGCGATGGGAGAGACGGCCACGCCCACGTGGGCTGAGACTGCTGCTCCGTGCCAACCAAGAGCCCTGGCACACCAGCGCCACACAGCTGGGTCACAGGAGGGTGTGAGAAGGGGAGTGGGGAAGGCGCAGGGCGGGACCCTCTTCACAGCCCCGTCCTTCCTCCAGCCCCGGCAAGGCTGCCACACCACCAACTCTGTCTTTCAAATTGTTGGGGCCTCCCCATCGGCACCTGGGGTGGGGGGCAGACCTCGGGAGGCCGGGTCGGGGGGGGGGGGGGGGAGGGCAGATTTAAGAGTTGCTGAGTTCAGCACCCTCCCCCTGCAGTCCTGGGCGGCCACTGGGCTCCCGGCCCGGGACCAGCAACTGAGAGCACCATTCCCTACACCACAGCCCTAGAGCATCTATAGAATCGGCTGGAAGGGGCTGAGCAGTTACCGGCTTGGGGTTCAAGTTCCCACTCAGGCCTCAGTGGCCTGGCCTGGAACCACGTCACAGAGCTGTTGGGCATGACGCTATAGAAACCAACACCACGGAGGGCTGGCCTGTGGCACAGCAGGTTAAGCCGCCACTTGCAACGCTGGCGCGCCAGGTCGGATCACAGGATCCAGTCTTGGCTGCTCTGCTTCCAATCCAGGGCCTCGCTAATGTGCCTAGGAAAGCAGCAGAAGACGGCCTGGAGTGAGTTAGCCCGGAGGCTGGTGTTGCGGTCCAGCGGGGTAAGCCTCTGCTTGCAAGGCCGGCATCACACGCAGGCTGCGCCCCCTCCCATCCGCCTCTCTGCTGATGCGCTGGGAAGGCAGCGGAAGGCTCCCCTGCGCCCGCACGGGAGACCCGGATGGCTCCTGCCTGGCCCACACCTGGCTGGTGCAGGCCTGTGGAGAGGGAACCATGGAAAACCTCTCTCCTATCTCTTCCTGTCTCTGTCACTCTGCATTTCAAATAAATTCATCTTAAAAAAAAAAAAGTGTAAAAAGCGAATTCGTGTGTTGACTGTACAACTACGCTTCAGCTTTAGGAAGTATGAACCAGGTTTCAACAACATTCTACACGAATGCAAACCCGACTTAAATACACGATTTTCTGTCTCCAGAATAGTTTCACATTTTTTAACAAGGCCTATCGGCTTATCAATAATTAAGCAACGCGGATCTCGCATACACGGCATCTCAGCACGGGGGCGCCGGAGGCCCCGCCCCTGCCTTTGTCCCTGCCCTTAACCCCTCCCCGCCTCCAGGGCCTTACGCCCACTTCCACCCGGCTGAAGCAATGTCCGCCCTAAGAAGGGTGGGGCTTCCGGCTCCAAGTCGAGCGATTATTGGCTGTGGAAGAAAAGTGGGTGTGGCCATTGGTCGTCCTCGCCCTTCCCATACGTTCCGCCCTCGTAGTTCCGCCCTTACTATTTTCACTTCCGGTCAGGGAACCGGCACTTCCACCCGGAAAAGGGGCGGCCCGCTAGAGACGCCTGCAGGGGCCACCCAGCCATCCTCTAGCGTACTTCCGCCCTTATGCTCTTCGCCCACCACGGTTCCTCCCGGCCAACGCGCGACGCCACCTAAATCACAAGTTCCCCCCAGGTCTCCGGAAGAAAGACGGGCAAAAAGGAAACAAGCCTCTACGCCCTTGCCCCTGGCCTCTCCACCTCTGACTACACACCCGCCCATCTAAGCGGAAACGAAGCCGCCTTCGCCCTGAGAGAGGCGGAGCCACCTGCCGTAGCTCTGCTCTCGCGAGCCCTCGGAACCCTCGCGAGATCCTACGCCCGACTTGTGCGCCCGGGAAACCCCGTCGCTCCCTTTCCCCTGGCTGGCAGCGCGGAGGCCGCACGGTAAGCGGGCGCTCCGGGTCGGGGTGGGCGCGGGGCGCCGGGGCCGGGTTCCAGCAGCCGGGAGCGCGTGCCCGAGAGCCCGGGGGCGCCCGGCGCGGGGCCGCCCCGCCCCCTGCAGCCGCGGCCACGTGCGAGCGGCAGGCCCGGGCTTGCCCGGCCGGCGTGGCGGGCGCGGGGGGCGTCGGGTGGGCTCCCCGCGCGTCACCGGCCTGACTGCCGCCGCAGATGCCCGGAGTCACCGTGAAGGACGTGAACCAGCAGGAGTTCGTCCGAGCTCTGGCAGCCTTCCTCAAGAAGTGAGTGGGGGGCGCGGGGCGCGGGGCGGGCGGCGGGCGGCGGGCGGCGGGCGGGGTCTGAGCGCGCCCGGGGCGCTGTCGCGGGCAGGTCCGGGAAGCTGAAGGTCCCCGAGTGGGTGGACACCGTGAAGCTGGCCAAGCACAAGGAGCTGGCGCCCTACGACGAGAACTGGTTCTACACGCGAGCGGGTGAGTCGGGGGCTGCCGCGGGCCCGGGGGGCAGGTGTGTCCACGAGGCCTGGGGGCGGTCCTGGGGGGTGGGGGCGGCTGACGGGGTCCGTGTGAGACGCAGCCCCGCCTGGCCTGGCCTGGCCTGGCTGACCCCCGTGGACGCGTGTCCGGCACAGGGGTGGGTCTGTTCCGCGCGTTGCTGCTGGGATGCGGCCATGCCGCGGGCGCGGGGTGGCCTCGGGCCTGCAGCGTCTCCTAACCCCGCCCCGGCGCCTGGGTGCCCTGCCCACGCGGCCGGCTCCGTGTGATGCCCCTCGGTTCTGCGCTGCCTTCGCCGTGTTTGCACTTCGTGCGCTTGTAAGGCAGAGTTGGCTCTCCACGACGGTGTGGACGGGGCCGGGCCGGAATCTCCTCGGGGAGTCGGGTGGGGAGTGCAGCCTGCAGGCAGGACTGGGAGGGAGGGGGAGCCCTGCTGAGCTGGGGCATCTACGTGCAGGCGGCTCCGGCGCCCACGCGGGGCTGTGATGGGTGCCATTGGTGGGAGGAAGGGGTGACTGGGGGGCTGGGCTGCGGAGTGAGCCTCTACCCTCAGTCTAGCGTGGGGGGACACCCAGCCAGGGCTCAGTGTGGCCCTGCCCAGCGACCACAGGCGGGGCTGGAAGTCCGGTGAAGCCGTGGTGGGCTTTCTAAGGTGGTAAGAAACTCCTTGTAGGAGAGGGTGGGGGTGTGGCCACACGGTAGGGTGACTGCAGGGGCCGGAGTGGCCCTCCAAGGAGGGGAGGCGCTGTGACGAGGACCGGTGCCCACCAGCGGGGCTTAAGGCAGCAGTCAGCCGTGAGCCAGCTGGCTCCGCGGGGCGTGCGTGTTCTCTGCGAGCCACCCCAGGCATGGGCAGGCTCCGTGTTGCTGTGGAGGAGGAGCGGTGCTGGGTCAGACCCCCCTCCCACCCTGAGGACCCGAGCTGAGCAGAGGCCTCCTGTCCTGACGGGCACAGCCCTCTGGGGCTGCCCCAGGCGCAGGCGGCCGGGGTGGGGCCTGGGTCAAGGCCGAGGCAAGTGGACGACCAGACGATGGTTTCAGCTGAGCAGAGGCAGGGAGGCCGCGGCAGGGGAGGGCGTGTCTTGCTGCAGAAGAATGTTGTGGGAAATGCAAGGAAGGTCCTTCTGTGTGTGTGTTTTCAAGACTTATTTATTTATTCTGAGAGTTACAGAGACCTTCCACCTGCTGGCTCACTCCCAGGTGGCCACCATGGCCAGGCTGAAGCCAGGCGCTCCATCTGGGTCTCCCGCGTGGTGCCAGGCCCAGACAGCCATCTCCTGCTGCCTTTCCCAGGCACACAGCAGGGGCCTGGACCAGAAGTGGAGCAGCTGGGGCTCAACGGGCGTCCATGCGGGGCGCTGGCCATGCCACAGCACCGGCCCCTCCCCCGCATCTTAGGTCTCCAGAGGCGGGGGAGGTGAAGCGAGGGGAGCACCCACCTCGCCTTGGTCTCAGAGAACTCTGTCCCGCAGCGCCTCGCGTCTGGGCTGTGGGGAGAGGAGAGGAGCCCCCCTGCCGCCGCCGCCGCCGCACGCGCACACACTGGTCCGCGGGGCTGGGGCGCTGCTGCCACCCAGGCTGCCAACACCCGCTTGCAGGTCTCAGCCCAGCCGGCATCCAGGCCTCGCTCCTGCGGCCAGGGGCAGAGCACCCACAGGCTCCGGAGCCTCACCCTCCTCTGGACAGGCGCTGCCTGTTGGCCTCACGGTGCACACTGGTGTGGGTGAGGCGGGGCACGCTGGGTGCAGGGCCTGGCGGCGTCCCGCCTGGATTCACCGGAGGGTTCTCTGCTCCTGGGGAGCGCGTGACCGCGGCTGTGCAGAGACCCCTTCTGCCCTGAAGGGTCCTCACGTCCCCACCCACCCCCAGCTTCCACAGCGCGGCACCTGTACCTGCGGGGCGGTGCTGGCGTCGGCTCCATGACCAAGATCTACGGGGGCCGGCAGAGGAACGGCGTCATGCCCAGCCACTTCAGCCGCGGCTCCAAGAGCGTTGCCCGCCGCGTCCTGCAGGCCCTGGAGGGTCTGAAGATGGTGGAAAAGGACCAGGACGGGTATGTGGGCGCCTGGGGGCGGGGTCACTTCCAGCCCCTCATTAGCCTGCTCACTAACCCACTACTTTTTGGGGATTTTGATCTGATGCTTGCGCAAACACTACCCCATCAGCTCCCAGGGGGACCTGGCCCATGTGGTCCAGAGCCAGGCGCGAGGGGACTGAACGTGTGACAACCCCTTCCCTCCCGCAGGGGCCGCAAACTGACACCTCAGGGACAAAGAGATCTGGACAGAATCGCCGGACAGGTGAGGCCCACGTGGGGCTGGGGCTGGCTCTCCATCGCTGCCTGGGCGTCTCTGGGGCTGGGTCCTCCCTAGCAGCCACAGCCCAGGCTGGTGGGGCAGTGGAGGGAAGGGGATGGCTAGGCCCGGGGGGCATACTGCTTCCTCCCTGGGGGCAGTAGGGAAAGTACAGTTGTGGGGTCAGCCGGGCCACTGAAGCTGCAGAGGCCCCGCCCTGACCCTCCTTCTTCTCCCACAGGTGGCAGCTGCCAACAAGAAACATTAGAAAAGTGATGCTGGGTCAATAAATTGCCTCATTCGTAAAGCTGGTCTGGCTCTTGATTGGCTGCTCCGTGGGGCGCGGGGAAGGGGCACCTCCTTCCCCTGACAGGTGCCTGTGCAGTGAGGCCCAGGCTTTGCACTTGTTCTCCCCAGGAGGCAGGAGGTCCCAGCTGTCCCTCTGCCTGCCCCCCATCCTGGGGAAAGACAAAGCAGAGGAGCAGCTGGGCAGCGGCTGGAGGAAAGCAGGTGCACACCTGGGGCCTGCCCCGCCGTGCCGGCCTCCACTGCACGGCTCCCCCCAGTGTCCTGCACGTGTTTGGGACCCTGGGCCCCTGCTGGGTGCAGCAGCAGACAGCCGCAAACTGCCCAATGGCAGGTCTACCTACCAGCTGGGACTGGGTTCTTTCCTGGGCCAGGATTGCATGTCGGGCACCCTGGGGAGCGGCCAGTGAGATGTGCTTGTGGATGGGGGCCTGTTCTGGTGAGGGGTTGGGTAGTCTGCCAGCCGCCCCACTGAAGAGACCCGGGCTGCTCCGGTTCCTGGCCCCTCCCCCAGGGGAGGCATTCCCCAGAGCTCAGTGCCAAGCATCTGTCTGCGTCTCCAGCCACTGGGGGGCAGTGGAGGGCCTGGAAGCCGCCTCAGCCTTGGAAAGATGAGGTCCGGCTTCCAGTTCTGGACCCAGATCTGCTGGGAGGGGCCGTGAGGGACGGAAGTATAGAGGAGCCAATGACCTGCCCCCCCTAGGAGCCCAAGGAACACCCTGCATGGGAAGGGGAGGACCCCAGGCTCAAAGGGAACTGGGCGACAGCCTGGAAGGAAGGCAACCAGACGCACACAGTGAACAACCCTCCAGCCCAGGAAGCAAGTGACCATAAGCATGCAGCGTCCTGGGGTGCCCCTCAGGAACTAGGCCTTTGTCACCCCACTGTGGCTCCACCCCTGCTGTCACTCCAGGGCAGCCAGGTGTGCTCCCCCTGCTCTGCACCCCCACACCCGTCCTGTAAGGACCTGCACGTGCAGGGGCCTTAGAGAGCTGGATCGGAAGTGGAGCAGCGCTCATCACAGGCCGGCGCTGCAGGCAGCAGCTTTATCCGCTACACCACCGGCTGGCCCCTTTACTAGCTGTTGACACGAAAAGTCCCCCTGTGGGGCTGGCACTGTAGCACAGCAGATTAGCTGCCACCTGAGTGGCGCTCTGGCTCAGGCAGGTCTCAGCTGCTGCACTCCGGATGCAGCTCTGTGCTAATGTGCCTGGGGAGCCGGCAGGTGCCGACAAGTGTGTGGGCTCAGGGCCAGCGTTATGGTACAGCGGGTCAAGCTGCTGCCTACTAACCCAGCACCTGATATGGGCACTGGTTCGAGTCCTGGCAGCTCCACCGGCCATCCGGCTCCCTGCTAATGCTCCTGGGGAAAAAGTGGGACAATGGCCCAAGAGCTTGGGCCCCTGCACCCTCATGGGAGACCTGAGTGGGGTTTTGGGCTCTTGGCTTCAGCCACAGGCCTAGGAGCCACTGAGGAATGAACCAGATGATAGAAGATCTCAATCTCTTTGCCTTGCAAATGAGTAAAAATCTAAAAACAAAAGACCTCATTTGGCGGGTGAACCAGCTGGCTGAAGATCCGTCAAGTCTTTGAAAAGAAAAATCTCCCTACAGTGAACTGTTTATTATTTGAAAGGAAGGAAGAGAGAAATGTTCCATGCAACAGGGCTGGGCCGCCAGGAGCCAGGAACTCAACCCAGGTCTCCCATGTGGCAGGGACCAAACACTGAAGTCATTATCTTTTAAAGATTTATTTGAAAGGCAGAATGACAGGGAGAGACACAAAGCAATTTTGCACCTACTGGTTCAAGTACTTGGGTCCCTGCCCGACCCAGCCAGCTGTTGGAGGGGACTAGCAGGTGGAAGGGCTGTCTGCCACGTTGCCTGCACTGTGGCACAGAGGGCTGAGCTGCAGCTTGCAACGCCAGCATCCCATATTGAACAAGTTCAAGCCCCGGCCGCTCTGCCTCCAGTGCAGCTCCCTGCTAATGCGCCTGGGAAAGCAGCGGAGGACGGCCCAGGTGCTGGGAGACTGGCCCAGCCCTGGCTGCTGCAGCCATTTGAGGAGTGAACTGATGCACGGAGGGTCTCTCTCCATCACTCTGCCTTTTCAATAAATATATCGTCTCGATGCCAGGGCCTGGAGGAGGGAGGCCACCGATGGGGCCGCCTGTTTAACACCAAGTGAAGTTTTCTGAGCACTTAGCGCTTGGGGAGGGGGCAGCCCCTTTACTCCTGTGCCCCAAGAAGCGAGAAAACAGGCTCAGAGAGGGGAGGTGCAGCATGTGCGGGGGCAGGGCCAAGGGACAGCTGCACCCAGCACCTCGGGCTCGCTCCCTCAGCTCCCCAGACGCAGCCTGTTCGTGCCTTCTTCCCCCGCCCCTCAGGGGAATTGCGGCCGCCACAGGTGCAGGAGCAGCTCCTCCCCCGCTCTCAGGCCCAACAGCCAGAGAGCCCAGCACCGGGTCAGCGGAGCCCATCTCCGCGAAGGCCGGGCCGGAAGTGGGGTGGGGCTTGGCGTGGAATCTGGTACCTCAGGACTGCCGCAGCTCAGACCAACCAGCCCACGGGGAGAAGATGCCTGGGGGTCTGCGAGCCCGCCCAGGTCCACCTGCCCCCCTCCTCCCCCTCTTCCTGCTGTTCCTGGCCTGCCTCGGTATGTGGTGGAGGGGTGGGTGCTGGGTGGGCGGCCGGCAGAGGGGCGGGGGAGACGGAGGGCAGCTGGGGATGACCCCCCCCCCCAGCAGTCCTGCACGTTGCCATAGGCGACATATGGGACACAGGAGCTCCACTCCTGAGCCAGCCAAAGTGAGGCCAGAGGGAGCCCGGGGCGTCCACAGCGCCGTGGAGGGAGGCTGCCCCACAGGTCAAAATAAGGAACTTGTGAAGTCGAGCACTGTGCTGGTGCAGAATGGGGCCCCTGGGGGAGGAGAGGACATCTCAGTGCCCCCCCCCATAGAAGGAGCTCTTTCTGGGGGGAGGCAGGGCCTCCACCACCTCCCCCAAGCCCCCGGCTGGTGGGGGCTGCGCCCGGGCTGAGCGAGGCTCCGAGAGCAAGGTGGCTCACTACAGTGACTCCAGGAGGGCCTGAAGCTCATCTGGGTATCGCACGCCCTGTGACCATGAAGCCGCTGGGCCTTCCCCCACCTCTTCCTCCTCCCCCCTTCCTCAGCCCCCTCCCCCGTGGGCCATGTGGACTGGCTTAGGGCAGTGACAGCGGCCAGTTTCTCTCCTCCCTGCTGAGCCACTTCCCTTAGCTCCCAGCCCGGCTCAAGGACAGAACTCACACCCTGCCCCTGGGCTGGCCACACTCACCCACACAGACAGGGTGGGGGGGATTGGAACAGGAAGGGGTCTGACCTGGCAGGGGGCTGTCTGGCCAGGGCACTTCCTGGGCGGTGCAGGAGAGAGCAGCCAGGGGGTCCTCGGCTCCCCCAGGCCCTGACGGCCCCACCCCTCCACAGCCCCCACGTGCCAGGTCCTGTGGATAAAGGAGGGCCCACCGTCTGTGACCGTCAGCCTGGGGGAGCCGGCCCACCTCCTGTGCGAATACGAAGGCAGCAGCGGCAGCGTCAACGTCACCTGGTGGCTCGTCCTGCAGGGCAACTGCTCGTGGCCGCGCCACTACCTGGGCCAGAGCTCCGGGCAGAAGGGCGCCTGGGTCATCTCCAAGGTGGAAAAGAACCACAGCGGCGTGTACCAGTGCACCGTGAAAGACGGGGGCACGGAGCGGCACTCCTGCGGCACCTACCTCCGAGTGCGCGGTGAGCACGCTCTGCCGCGGGCGCTGGGGGCAGGGGGCTGGAGGGAGGGCGGGCAGCCGGTGCCAGGAGCCTAAGCGGCAGCCCCTCCTCACAGAGCCGCCCCCCAGACCCTTCCTGGACATGGGCGAGGGCACCAAGAACCGCATCATCACAGCCGAGGGCATCATCTTGCTGTTCTGTGCCGTGGTGCCTGGGACGCTGCTGCTGTTCAGGGTGAGCCCCCCGCCCCAGGCAGCCTGCCAGGGCCCAGGCCTCCAAGTCCCCACCCTGCACTTTGGCAAGGACCGTGAATGGTGCTAAGCCCAGGACACACCCCCTCATTGCTTCCCTCACCCCCCCCCCACCTCCCTTCAAAGGCTTCTCATTCTAACCCCCAGGGGGTGTCTGTCCTGCCCCCCCCACAGCCCAGGAGTGCCGGTACCCTCCAGGTAAGACGGTGGCACAGCAGGTCCAACCTCCACTGGGGGTGCCTGCATCAAGGAGCACCTGTTCCCCACCCAGCTCTCTGTTAATGCGCCCTGGGAGGCAGCAGACCCCGGCCCAAGTACTAGGGCCCCGCGACCCAACGTGGGAGACCCAGAGCTCCTGGCTCCTGGCTTTGGCCTGGCCCAGTCCTGGCTGTTGCAGCCACTGGGGGAGTGAACCAGCGGATGGAAGATTCTCTCTCTCTCTCTCTCGTTCCACCTTTCAAATAACTGGGAAGATGGGGCTGGGCGTCCTCCCCCCACCGCCCCTGCCTCGACCACAGGGCCGCTACTCCGAGCCACTGTCGTCATCACCCATGGGGACAGGCCTAAGGACACCAGCTTTGGACCCCACCCCACCCCTCTGGCATGGGGAGGGTCTGAAAGGTTACCCCCGCCCACCCCTGCAGAAGCGCTGGCAGAACGAGAAATTCGCAGTGGACGCCCAGGATGACTACGAGGACGAGAATCTGTATGAGGTGAGTGCGGAGGGGGGCCTCAAGGGGAGGGTCTGCCCGGCTCCCCTGGGGGCCGCTGGGCACCGGGCGCTGACCCCACGCTGTTTCCCAGGGCTTGAATCTGGACGACTGCTCCATGTACGAGGACATCTCCCGCGGCCTCCAGGGCACCTACCAGGACGTGGGCAACCTCCACATCGGAGACGTGCAGCTGGAGAAGCCCTGACCGCGCCAGTCCCCACGCCCACGCCCACGGCCTCTCTCCACTGTCCCGGACCCCTGCAGCGAGGGTCCCCCTCTGCTTCCCTCCCCCGCGAGAACGAGCTCCTAATCGCTGGGCAGCGTCCTAGTGCCCCCCCCCCCCGCTCTGTCAAGGCCACTTAGGGATAATAAAC
Source organism: Sylvilagus floridanus (assembly GCA_949820135.1). Lineage (NCBI taxonomy): Eukaryota > Metazoa > Chordata > Mammalia > Lagomorpha > Leporidae > Sylvilagus > Sylvilagus floridanus. Next base: position 12,407,814 of record OX463232.1, read on the forward strand.
CCTCTCCCACTGCCGACCTCAGCAGCAGTGATGGATCTCGGGGGGGGGACAGCCCCCTCCCGCCCTGGCCCACTCCCACACCTGGGGCTCACCCGGGCCACCCAGCTAAGGAGCCTCGGCTCCATCCGAAGTGTAGGGCCAGAGAGACAGCGACGGGACAGACAGGGACGGGTGCAGGGCCCGCCGGCCACACAGGGACTTGGAGGGGGCGGATGTGGGGAGTCAGAGGGCTCCGAGGGACAGTGCGGGCCGCGGGGAGACCCCACGCGAGATGGGCAGTGGGGGGCTGAGGAGGGACGGCCGGCAGGCCAGGCCGCAGCTCGGACCCCGGCCCCTCCAGCTAGCGGCGTGGGGCTGCCCAGGGTGCGGGGTCCTCGGACCAGGCGCGGCCGGGGCGGGGCCGGGGGCTGGGGGGCCGGGTGGGGGGGGCCGGGGTGGGAGCCTGGTAAGTGGGGAGGGGGCCGAGGTAGGTGGGGCCGGAGAGGTGGGGCAGGGGCCAGGGCGGGGGCCGGGTAAGTGGGGCCTGGGCGGTGGCCAGGGGCCGGGTTCCGGCAGGGCCGGGCAGGTGGGGTGGGGACCGGGGTAGGTGGGTCCAGGGCCGGGTAGGTGGGGCGGGGCGGGGCGGGGCCTGGACGGGCCGGGGACCGGGGGGCCGGGGGAGATGGGCCGGGGCAGGGGCCTGGTAATTGGGGAGGGGGCAGGGTAGGTAGGGTCGGGGCGGTGGCCGGGGCGGTGGCCGGGATCGGGGGCCGGTTAGGTGGGGTCGGGGCGGTGGCCGGGGGCCGGGTTCGGGCAGGGGTGGGGCGGTGGCCGGGGCCGGGGGCCGGGTAGGTGGGGTCGGGGCAGTGGCCAGGGGCCGGGGCGGGGCGAGGGTAGGTGGGGCCGGGCCGGTAGGTGGGTCGGGAGCCGGGGGGTCGGGAGCCGGGGGCCGGGGCCGTGCCGGGCCGGGTAGGTAGGGCGGGGGCCGGGTAGGTGGGGCGGGGCCGGGCCGGGTAGGTGGGGCGGGGGCCGGGGTCGGGGCCGGGTAGGTGGGGCGGGGGCGGGGTAGGTGGGGCGGGGGCCGGGTCGGGGCCGGGTAGGTGGGGCGGGGCCGGGTAGGTGGGCCGGGGCCGGGCCGGGCCGGGTAGGTGGGGCGGGGGCCGGGTAGGTGGGGCCGGGTCGGGGCCGGGTAGGTGGGTGGGGGCCAGGTCGGGGCCGGGTAGGTGGGGCGGGGGCCGGGTAGGTGGGGCGGGGGCCGGGTCGGGGCCGGGTAGGTGGGGCGGGGGCCGGGTCGGGGCCGGGTAGGTGGGGCCGGGTAGGTGGGCGGGGGCCGGGTCGGGGCCGGGCCGGTAGTTGGGGCGGGGGCCGGGTAGGTGGGGCGGGGGCGGGGTAGGTGGGGCGGGGGCCGGGTCGGGGCCGGGTAGGTGGGGCGGGGCCGGGTAGGTGGGCCGGGGCCGGGCCGGGCCGGGTAGGTGGGGCGGGGGCCGGGTAGGTGGGGCCGGGCCGGGCCGGGTAGGTGGGTGGGGGCCGGGTAGGTGGGGCCGGGTCGGGGCCGGGTAGGTGGGTGGGGGCCGGGTCGGGGCCGGGTAGGTGGGGCGGGGGCCGGGTAGGTGGGGCGGGGGCCGGGTAGGTGGGCCGGGGCCGGGTAGGTGGGGCGGGGGCCGGGTAGGTGGGGCGGGGGCCGGGTCGGGGCCGGGTAGGTGGGGCCGGGTAGGTGGGCGGGGGCCGGGTCGGGGCCGGGTAGGTGGGGCCGGGTAGGTGGGCGGGGGCCGGGTCGGGGCCGGGCCGGTAGTTGGGGCGGGGGCCGGGTAGGTGGGGCGGGGGCCGGGTAGGTGGGCGGGGGCCGGGCCGGTAGGTGGGTCGGGAGCCGGGGGCCGGGGGCCGGGTAGGTGGGGCGGGGGCCGGGTAGGTGGGCGGGGGCCGGGTCGGGGCCGGGTAGGTGGGCGGGGGCCGGGTCGGGGCCGGGTAGGTGGGGCCGGGCCGGTAGATGGGGCGGCGGCGAGAAGGGGAAGGAAGCGGAGGTGCCGAGCGGGCGCGGGGCGCGGGCAGGAAGCGGGGAGGGGCGGCGGGGCGGGGGCTCCGGAAAAAACGCGCCGACTTCCTGCCCCGCCGGAGCCAGGAAGCGGGAGCCGGGACGCAGCCCCGGACCGCCGAGGCGACCTCGGGCGCCGCCGCCGACTCAGGTACCGACCCCGGCCCCGCCCGGCCCCGCGCCTCAGTGTTCCCGTCTGTGAAAGGGAGCCGAGGGAGAGCCTCGCTCGCCGAGCGCCCGCCGGCGGGTGGCGGCCGGGCCCCGGGCCTCCCCACGGCGCGGCGGAGGACGCGCGGTCAGCCCCGGGGTGCGGGTGGGGAAACTGAGGCCCGGGAGCCCAGCGAGAGGCCGTGTGGAGGTGGCCCGTGGAAAACCCCGCGTGCTTCGGGGCCCCTCGTAAAGGAAAACCCGGCGTGGGCCGCTGTGGATCTGGCAGCCGCACGGCGCATTTGGGAAGCTGGTTTCCGGATCATTATCCCCTGGGAGATAAGTGCAGGGCAGGGAGCCGGAGAGCTCGCCCATTGTGCAGAAGGGAAGACTGAGGCTACTTGTGGCAAGTCACCCCGCCTGTCAGGGAGAGGGGGCGTCGGGGGCCGCGGCCGCGGGAATTCGGCCGATCCCCGGCTCCGGGGCTCGGCCGGGGCCGCTCGGGTCCCGCGTCCAGCTCCGCCGCGCCTCCGGTGGGGGGCGGGGCCCGGCGGAGTGACGGGGCAGTGGAGACACGGAAGCGCCGGCCCTCCGAGGCAGGCCAGAGCGGCCCTGTGCGGCCAGCGTGGCGCGGCGGAGAGCTAGAGCGGCCGGCAGGAGGAGTAGAGTCGCCGCGGCAGGAGCCTGGCTAGAGCGGCCGGCGGGAGGAGTGGAGCTGGGCGCGCAGGCCGCCTCGGGGGCGGCTAGAGCGACTCGGCGGCGGGGGTGGGGGCATCCCGGAGCCAGCGCGCGGAGGCTTCGGTCCCGGCGGCCGCGGGGGCTTCTCTTCCCACCCGGAGCAGGTGAGGGACGCGCGGTCCCCTGCGGGCGTCACACCCTAATTTTGCGCGTCCGCCCAGCATCCCGGGCCGTGCACACCGCCACGTCCCCTGTAGGATTTAAGGCCCGAGTAGCCCCGCCACGTCCCATGGATGCTCTGGGGCTTGTGTGGACCCGCCGCGGCCCCTGTAGGTCTCAGGGTCTCCTGCGCTCGCGCCCCTTCCCTGAGACCCCCTTCTTACAGACGGGGGGTCCTCGTGGCCATAGCATCCCCTCGAGCAGGGGGCGTATACACTACATCCCGGCACCCACCTGAGTCCTGTAGAATTCGGCGCCCCTTTGAAGCCTCCGGGGGCCTCGGGAACCGGCTCCTGCCCCTGCAGGACCCTCGGGTCCCTTACCGAGTGGCGGACGGAACGGACTTGAAGTTTCCACGGGCTCCTTTTAGCTCCTTCACGGCCCGCCCCGGTTCCCGGGGGCGGGGGTCGTCCGCTCCATGCCCGTCGCACCCTGAGCTCCGGCCCGGTGCCCTGACTGCTGCGTGCCCCCACGGCCCTGCACCCAGGGCTCCCTCTGCTGGACCACAGGCCTGCGGGTCGTCTGTCCTCCGACAGCTTCGCCCTCCTGGGCCCCCTCCCCTCCCGCGTCCGGCACAGCACACGCGGGACCTGCCAGTCCTGGCTGAGCCCTGCCCAGGCCACCGCGGCCACACCCCCGCACCCGCGGCTTTGCTGGCATCCGGGAAGACCTGGCGGGTCTCACAGCTCCGGGTCCAGAGGGTGGGGCGGACCGGCCCTGCATCGCTCGGGGAGTGTGCCCCCCTGCCCTCACTGGGTTGAGCGTGGACCCTCCACGCCCGGATGCCGCAGGCTCCCTACCGTGCGGGTTCAGGGACTTAATCCCCAGAGGCACGTCCAGCCGCGCTGGTGAGCTCAGCTCTCCTTGAAAAAACAGTGACTCTGCTTTCCTGCCTTGGGTGCAACCTGACGTGGGCGTTCAGCGCTCAGTCCCGAACCCCCACGCCTTCGGTGGGCAGATACCCTTCTCAGGAAGGGCTGGAGACCATGCTTGCTCGGGTGGACCCCCGGGGCACCCCAGAAAGCGTCCTTGTTCCGAGAGCCCAGTCCGGATCGTAGCTGCCGTGGGCGAGAGAGGCCCAGGAGGAGGGAGAAGGGCGGGTCCGGATTATAAATCACTTTGAGCGCAGGGAGCTGCCCCCGGGTCCACCCCACACCTGACTAACCCCGGTGGTGGTGGTGGGAGGGTTTGGGGCAGCGGAGACTGGAAGGGGGATGTGGGGAAGACCACCCGAGGAGGGGGAGCCGGAGGCCAGGGGAGGGGCGACCGAGGATCTGGGCAGGGGACAGGTGCAGCCCGGACACACAGGAGCTTCCTGAGGGGAAGGGGGGCCTCTGGGTGGGGGGCTCCCCGAGGGCGGGGGTCTGGTTTCGCTTCTTCTGCGGTGGGGGTTGGGGGTTTGCCATTGTGACTTCCTGTGACAGGAAGTGGGGCCGGTGGGTTTGGAGGCAACATCCTGACCAGGGCCTTCGCAGAAGAGGGGGAGAGCCCCCCCCGCGCCCCCACTCTCCCCTGTCGACCTGCGCTTGCCCTCTGGAGCCAGCCTCCCGCCCCCTGGTCCCTCTGACCCAGAGGTCCGGGCCCTGCCCATCCCGGCCGGCCTCTGAAGGGCTCTTTGTGCCCACACAGAGCCCCATTGAGCCGCGGAGGCCGGGCTGGGGCGGGCTGTTTACTCACCTTCGCACCTGGACAGGGATCCCCGAGTGCCCGCGAGTGCCCGCCCGCGCCTCCCCCGCCTCTTCCCCCAGCCCTGCGGAGCCCATGGAGCTGGAAGAGGTCGCCCGCGGGGCGGTGAGTGGGCAGCCCGGGGGTGAGGGGCCTCGGGCCGCCAGGTGGGCAGCAGCGGGGGCTGAGCCCGTCCCCCTTCTCGCACAGGCCCCCGGGCCGCCGCGGCCTGGCCTGGCGCCCGTCAGCATCATCGGGGCCGAGGATGAGGACTTTGAGAATGATCTGGAGATGGTGAGCGGGCCGTGGGAAGCGGGCGCGGAGCTCCTGTCCCAGCCTCGCGGTGGCCCCGCGCCGCCACCCATGCCCACCTCTCCTGCTCACGGCTTCCTCGTACCTCCCCCACCCCATCCTCGGGGACCCCACCACAGCTCCTGTCCCTGCCCCACCCCTCCCTCCTGCTTCTGTCCTCGTCACGTCACCTGCCTGTGCCTCCTCCTGCCCACCTGCCCGGCTTGGATGCAGCGGGAGGGGTGGGGTACAGCCAGCCCCCCACTGTCTCCCCTCCCCCTCCCCCTTGCCCAGAACCCGGAGGAGCAGAGCAGCCAGTTCCAGAGCCTGGAGCAGGTGAAGCAGCGCCCCGCCCACCTGATGGCGCTGCTGCAGCACGTGGCCCTGCAGTTCGAGCCGGGACCCATGGTGAGGGCGCTCGGGAGGAGGGTGGGGCGGGGCGCAGCCAGAGACCCACACAGGCGCTGCCCGCCCGCGTGAACCTCGGTGGGCGGTGCGTGGGGGGTCCCTCGGGCTTTGCAGGGACTACATCCCGTTCCCTCGCTCGCGGCGCCTGTGGCGGCGACACGGTCGGTGACAGTGCCCTCCCAATGCACTCTGGAGAGGACCCGGTCCTCCGTCCATAGGTCAGGGTTGGAGCCTGGGAGAAGGCCGTCGGCAGCCCCAAGGCACAAGCAAGAAACCCACCCCGTGCAGCCCCCTGGGCGGGCGGGGGGAGCCGGGAGCCGCTGTTCTGTCTGCTTGTTCACTTCGGGGCTGGGGCAGCCCAAACCCAGGAGCCGGGAGCTTCACCCAGGCCTCCCACATGGGCGGCAGGGGCCCAAGCACTCGGGCCCGTCTTCCGCTGATTCCCCCGGGCACCTTAGCAGGGAGCTGGATCAGAAGTGGAGCGGCCAGGGCTTGACACAGAGCTCCGGCATCGCAGGCAGTAGTCTGTCCGCTGGGGCAGAGGCAGCTCCGTGTGGTCTGAGATGTACCCTCGTGTGGCTCCCTCAGCTCAGCTCGGGGGGGGGTGGAGAAACGGTGCAGACCCCTGAGATGTACCCTCGTGTGGCTCCCTCAGCTCAGCTCGGGGGGGGGGGTGGAGAAACGGTGCAGGCCCCTGAGATGTACCCTCGTGTGGCTCCCTCAGCTCAGCTCAGGGGGTGGGGGGTGGAGAAACGGTGCAGGCCCCTGAGATGTACCCTCGTGTGGCTCCCTCAGCTCAGCTCAGGGGGTGGGGGGTGGAGAAACGGTGCAGGCCCCTGAGATGTACCCTCGTGTGGCTCCCTCAGCTCAGGGGGGGTGGAGAAACGGTGAGGGCCCCTGGGCTGCTTGCTGGGGCCTCTTGCAGTTTGGCTGCGCTGGGGGAGGGCAGAGTGGCTGTAGATCCGTGGAGACGGCCTCGCGGGGAGTCCTCAGCCACTGGCCAGGCGAGAGTGCCCCAGCAGCCAGCACACATGGGGGTCCCCGCTGCATGGCCGCTCAGGAGAGGGGCCACTCCTGCCCAAGCTCATGCACCAAGCCTTGCCGTGCTCTGGACACAGGAGGCAGCACCCCCCCTCGGCCCCACCTGCAAACCCTCAGTCTCAGATTCCTAGGCCCCGGACTGGGGCAGGTAGAGGTGACGGGGCGGGGAGAGGACACTGGGCAGGGAGAGGCGAGGGGGCGGGGAATGGCTGCCCAGACGCAGATCCTCACTTTGCCACTTCCGGGGGCCAGTGGGGGTCCCTACCACCGAACAGGCTGAGGTGGTTGTGGCTATGCTGAGGATTCAGAAGCACAAAGAACTGCATCATGGGATAGAAAGAAAATGAGACGTGGGTGGTGGCCCTGGAGAGGCCGTGTGGAGGCCAGGGCTGGGGATGGAGATCCGAGAGTGCTTCCTGGAGGAGGCGGTATTTGAGCCCTGCGGCCAGGGGAGGACAGCCCCTCGGCTTTGCAGAGTCGGCAGGTCTGGGCATCACGCCCTGTGTCTCCCCCAGCTCTGCTGCCTGCATGCGGACATGCTGGGCTCACTGGGCCCCAAAGAGGCCAAGAAGGCGTTCCTGGACTTCTGTCACAGCTTCCTGGATAAGACTGCGGTGAGAGGCAACCTCGAGTGTCCCGCGCACCCCAAGAACCGCTGTCCCCTGCCGACCTCTTCGCACGAGGGGTCGCTGCCTCCAGGCCCTCCCCAGCCCCTTCCCTCCTGGCCGCACCTCCTCACTGCACTGTCTCCTGAGCAGGTTCTGCGGGTGCAGGTCCCTCCCAGCGTGGCCTTTGAACTGGGTAAGGAAGAAGAGGGGACTCCCCGGCTAAGGGACCGGGCCTCGGGAGGCAGCAGCCCCAGGAGGCGGAGCTGTGGGGCCCCGAGGGTGGGCAGGCCCCAGCCCCGCGCTGTCCCTGCAGATCGCACGCGGCCCGACCTCATCGCCGAGGACGTCCAGCGGCGCTTCGTGCAGGAGGTGGTGCAGAGCCAGCAGGCGGTCGTGAGCCAGCAGCTGGAGGACTTCCGCTCCAAGCGTCTCATGGGCATGACGCCCTGGGAGCAGGAGCTGGCCCAGCTGGAGGCCTGGGGGGGACGGGACCGCGCCAGCTGCATGGCCCGCGAGCGGCATGTGGCCGAGCGGCTGCTGGCCCACCTGGAGGAGATGCAGTGAGTAGCCGGGGCCAGGGGCCAGGGGCCTTCACCCCCGCCATCCCCAGGCTGTGTCAGGCTTCCTGTCTTAGCCCCTGTCCCCAGCCCTGGGATTTTAACTCCTTCCTCCCTCTGCCCCGGCATTGGGGGTCCCTTGCCTTTGCCAGGTCTTATCCCTGGTCCAGACATGTCCTTGCAGCCACTGTCCTGCTGGAGAGAGAGCCTCCTCCCTCAGTTGCCCCTGTGTCGCCCCGGGGCCGGCGGCCTGGAGACGCGGACTGGGTGCAGGGACCCAGGCTCAGGAGGTCGGCTCCAACTCCCTTCTTCTCCCGGCAGGCACACCATCTCCGTGGATGAGGAGCGCTGGTGAGGACCGCGGAGACGGCTCTGGAGCCTGGGTCTGAGGGACGGAGGGGCTGGGCCGGGGCGTCGGGCCACATCCCTGCCCTACTGCACCCCTCATCTTCCCTCAGACTCACAGGAAGTGGTTGTGGGGTGGGGGGATGCCAGGCCCGTGCTCCGCGGTCTGGGCCCTCACTGTCCCCTCCCGCAGCGCTGCGGTGGTCAGCGCCATCAGCCTGTACATGCGCCATCTTGGGGTGCGGACCAAGAGCGGGGACAAGAAGTCCGGGAGGAACTTCTTCCGGAAAAAGGTGCTTCCCGCAGCCCCCAGGCCCGGCCCCTTCTCCAGGGGACCCCGCGCCCGCCGCGGTGGAAGTCCGCTCTGCTGGCTTCTCACAAAGCGCCCCCCGCCCCGTCTCCCTGCAGATGATGGGGAACCGGCGGTCTGACGAGCCCCCGAAGACCAAGAAAGGGCTGAGCAGCATCCTGGACGCCGCCCGCTGGAACCGGGGCGAGCCCCAGGGTAAGGTGGCCCTGGCCCCTGCCAGCCCGCCTCCCCAGGCTGCCCCGCCTCACCACCCACTCTCTTGTTTCAGCTGCAGACCTGCGGCACCTCAAAGGCGAGGTTGACGGTAAAGCGGGCCTGGAGGGAGGCAGAGGGGCCTCCTGGTGCGGGGCAGGGGTCCCCGGGGCTGTGTTTGGGCGGCTCCCTTCATTACCCCACCTCCCTCTGCTGTCTCCCCAGGTGAGAAGCCAGGCCCTACAGAGCGGAAGGGGGGCCTGGGGGTGCCCTCCCGGGACCGCAGTGCCGGGGCTTCTGGGCAGGATGCCCCTGGAATCTCTCTGCACCCGCTTTCTGGAGACAGCCCAGACCGGGAGCTCGGTGAGTTCCCTGGGCCAGGCCACAGCTGCTCAGACCTCCCTCCCTCTGGGTGCCAGCGCCCCCTCCTGGTCAGCCGTGTGGCTCCATTCCCAGAGCCCCCTAGCCGGGAGCCCCCAGCGCCCCACCCTCAGCTCCTTAGGGCTGTGCAGCCCTCCACCCTGGGCCTGACTTCAGGTCCCAGCCCTGCTGCGCTCTTACCTCCTGCCCCTCGTTGCTTTCCTCCGGCCTCGGGCCTCTCTCCACTCCACAGGGGGCTGCAGCCGGGGGGGGGCATCTCAGCTGCCCACACCATGCTCAGGGACATCTTCGTGGCCATGTCCTCCACTGAGGAACGAGCTGCCCACAGCACCTGCTCAGACTGTGGCTTTCCCCTCCCCCACTCCAAGAAGGGGCCACTTGAGGCCTGCAGGGGTGGGGCAGGGTGGAGACCAGCCCTTGCTCCCCTCTCTCCACCCCTGCAGGTGCTGACAGCCCCCTGGAGGTGGGGGACCCTCCCCCCCAGGGCCCAATGAGCCTGGAGCCCCCAGCGCCCCTGGACAGCACGGAGGAGGGTGCTGACACGGAGAGGTGCCTGGGCCAGGGGCCGGGAGGGCTTATTTGGGGCTGGGGAGGGTGCGTGGGCATTGCCGCTGGCATCTGCGCCTGCCTGCCCCAGCCGCCGCCTCCTCTCCTTCTCCTCCTCCTCTCCTCTCCTCCTCCTCCTCCTCCTCTCCTCCTCCTCCTCTCCTCCTCCTCCTCCTCCTTGCTGCCAGCTCCTGTCTCCCCCCCTCCCTCCCCGTCTCCCCCCACCCCTCCCCTCTGTCCAGGTTCTCTCCCCTCCCTGCCTGCCCCAGCCGCCGCCTCCTCTCCTCCTCCTCCTCCTCCTCCTCCTCCTCCTCTCCTCCTCCTCCTCCTCGCTGTCAGCTCCTGTCTCCCCCCCTCCCTCCCCGTCTCCCCCCACCCCTCCCCTCTGTCCAGGTTCTCTCCCCTCCCTGCCTGCCCCAGCCGCCTCCTCCTCTCCTCCTCCTCCTCCTCCTCCTCTCCTCCTCCTCCTCCTCGCTGCCAGCTCCTGTCTCCCCCCTCCCTCCCCGTCTCCCCCCACCCCTCCCCTCTGTCCAGGTTCTCTCCCCTCCCTGCCTGCCCCAGCCGCCTCCTCCTCTCCTCCTCCTCCTCCTCCTCTCCTCCTCCTCCTCCTCCTCCTCGCTGCCAGCTCCTGTCTCCCCCCCTCCCTCCCCGTCTCCCCCCACCCCTCCCCTCTGTCCAGGTTCTCTCCCCTCCCTGCCTGCCCCAGCCGCCTCCTCCTCCTCCTCCTCTCCTCCTCCTCCTCCTCCTCCTCTCCTCCTCCTCCTCCTCCTCCTCTCCTCTCCTCCTCCTCCTCCTCCTCCTCCTCCTCCTCTCCTCTCCTCCTCCTCCTCTCCTCTTCTCCTCCTCCTCCTCCTCCTCCTCGCTGCCAGCTCCTGTCTCCCCCCTCCCTCCCCGTCTCCCCCCACCCCTCCCCTCTGTCCAGGTTCTCTCCCCTCCCTGCCTGCCCCAGCCGCCTCCTCCTCTCCTCCTCCTCCTCCTCCTCCTCCTCTCCTCCTCCTCCTCCTCCTCCTCGCTGCCAGCTCCTGTCTCCCCCCCCATCTCCCCCCACCCCTCCCCTCTGTCCAGGTTCTCTCCCCTCCCTGCCTGCCCCAGCCGCCTCCTCCTCTCCTCCTCTCCTCCTCCTCCTCCTCCTCCTCCTCGCTGCCAGCTCCTGTCTCCCCCCCTCCCTCCCCGTCTCCCCCCACCCCTCCCCTCTGTCCAGGTTCTCTCCCCTCCCTGCCTGCCCCAGCCGCCTCCTCCTCTCCTCCTCTCCTCCTCCTCCTCCTCCTCCTTGCTGCCAGCTCCTGTCTCCCCCCCTCCCTCCCCGTCTCCCCCCACCCCTCCCCTCTGTCCAGGTTCTCTCCCCTCCCTGCCTGCCCCAGCCGCCGCCTCCTCCTCCTCCTCCTCCTCCTCCTCCTCCTCGCTGCCAGCTCCTGTCTCCCCCCCTCATCTCCCCCCACCCCTCCCCTCTGTCCAGGTTCTCTCCCCTCCCTGCCTGCCCCTAGCCACCTCCTCCTCCTCCTCCTCCTCTTTCTCCTCCTACTCCTCTTTCTCCTCCTCCTCCTCCTCCTCCTCGCTGCCAGCTCCTGTCCCCCCTTCTCCCTCCCCGTCTCCCCCGCCCCTCCCTGCCTGCCTCTCCCTCCTCTTGCCCGTTTCCTTCCCTTCTCTCCCTCCTAAGCCCCTGGCCCTGCAGCCTTGCTCCGCTCCTGTCCCGGTGCCCTCCTCCCCAGTGCCCGACGCGCCACGCCCGGGGGCCCTGTCCCCCTCACTGTGGGGGGCTCTGCCCCCTGCCCGTCCTTGTGCTGCTGCTTTGGGGACCCCTTGGTGGGTGTGGGGAGGTGGGATGGGCTCCTCCCAGGCCCACTGCTGACCCTGTGCCCCTCTCTCCCCAGAAGGTGGAAGAGGTGGGTGCCTGGGCTCTGGGTGGGGGGAGGGCTAGCCCCTCCCCCACTTCTCCCAGCCCCTCCCCTCTCCCCATGGCCACCCCTCCCCTTCACCCCTCCCATGAGAGGTGGGTAGGGACGGCTCCCTCCCAGTTGAAGAGCTAAGTATGGAAACCCTGTCCTCCCTATCCCCTGCCCCTGCCCTGCCTCAGTGGGGGAGGGGCCAGACCCATGCTCCCCGGGGGCCCTCCCCTCCCCCAGCCAAGTTGGAGTTTCCTTCCTGGCCCTATCACCCCAGCACCCCCAAAATCCCAGTAGTCTTTCCGACACCTCTGTCTTCTGTTGCATGTTTAATCCCTGTCCTGGTCTCTCCCTGTCCCCGTCCCTGTCCCGGTCTCTCCCCATCCCTGTCCCTGTCCCGGTCTCTTCCCCATCCCTGCCCATGTCCCGGTCTCTCCCCATCCCTGTCCTGGTCTCTCCCCATCCCTGTCCTGGTCTCTCCCCGTCCCTGTCCTGGTCTCTCCCCATCCCTGTCCCCGTCCTGGTCTCTCCCCGTCCCCATCCCTGTCCGAGTCTCTCCCTGTCCTGGTCTCTCCCCATCCCCGTCCCTGTCCTGGTCTCTCCCCATCCCTGTCCTGGTCTCTCCCCATCCCTGTCCCTGTCCTGGTCTCTCCCCGTCCCCGTCCCAGAGTCTCCCTGTCCTGGTCTTTCCCTGTCTTGGTCTCTCCCCAGCCCCGTCCCTGTCCTGGTCTCTCCCCGTCCGTCCCCATGCCTGTCCTGGTCTCTCCGTCTGTCTGTCCCTGTCCTGGTCTCTTTTTGTCCTGGCCTCTGCCTGACTCTGTCCTTGGCCTTGGGGTCCAGGCTATCAGGGCGTCTGGGGCGCTCGGAGAGCCTGCGGGTGAGTGACCGCCGCCGGCCTTCCCGGGGCAGCCTCGGGGCTAAGGGCCGGGGTGGGGGCCGTTCCCGGAGCGACGTGGACATGGACCCCAGCTCTGCCACGGCCGTGCTTGGCCCTGCCCGACGAGCCACGTACGTCACTTCCCCGTCCGTCCACTGAGGCAGCTGGAGAGCCAGAGTGGGAGGGGGCGGGAGTGTGTGCTGGACTCAGAGAAATGGCGGTCAAACGCTGAGGCTACCGAGGGCAGCTGCAGCCACAGGCCTTGGGAGGGGAACTGCCCTGGGGACGTCGGAGGCCAGGGCGGCCACAGAGGGCGGGGGGATACTGAGGAGTTAAAGGCTCCCACCTGGATGCTCTGACCGGGGGTTCTAATAGGGCCTCTGTCCACAGCCCCGAGCCTGGAGATGAGGGCGAGCCGGGGCGCTCAGGACTGGAGCTGGAACCGGAAGAGCCCCCTGGCTGGCGCGAGCTCGTGCCCCCAGACACCCTGCACAGCCTGCCCAAGAGCCAGGTGAAGCGGCAGGAGGTCATCAGCGGTGAGTGCCCGCCCCCCACTGTGGCGGCAAAGGCAGACAGGTGCAGGGGCGTTCACCTTGGTGGCAGCCGCGGGGTCCCACAGAGGACTGCTCCTGTGAACCACAGCCCTGCCGCTGCTGGGTGTGCGTGTCGCTGGCAGAGTGGCCCCTCCTCTCCAGAAACCTGTGCGCAGTACGGACGGTGCCGATGGGAGGGATGGGAGTGGTGTGCGAGAAGTTCCGTGGGAAAGTGGAATTAAAAGATAAGTTTCTCAGGGCCAGTGCTGTGGCATAGCAGGTCAAGCTGCCGTCTGCAGTGCCAGCATCCCATCTGGGCACCGGTTCGAGTCCCGGCTGCTCCACTTCCCATCCAGCTCTCTGCTGATGGCCTGGGAAACAGTAGAAGATGGCCCAAGTCCTTGGCTCCTGTGTTTTGAAGGTCCCTCATATGCATGGACTTCGAAAGTTTTTGTACCAAAACAAGCATCTTTTTTTTTTAGAGATGTATTTATTTATTTGAAAGGCAGAGTTAGAGAGAGAGGGAGAGACAGAGGTCTTCCATCTGCTGGTTCACTCCCCAGATGGTCCCAACAGCCAGGGCTGGGCCAGGCAGAAGCCAGGAACCTGGAACTCCATCCGGGTCTCCCAAGTGGGTGGCGGGGTCCTAAGCTCTTGGGCCATCCCCCACTACTTTCCCAGGCACATTAGCAGCGAGCTGGATCAGAAGTGGAGCAGCAAGGATAAAAACTGCCGCTCATATGGGAATACCAGTGTCACGGACAGCAGCTAAACCTGATGTGCCACAATGCCAGCCCACAAAATAAGCATGTTTTAATTCCATTTTCCATAAGCCTTTTTCTTTAAAATTTTATTTATTTATTTAACTTGAAAGGTAAATGCAGGCAGGGAGATGAGCCATCCCTGGATCACTCACTAAATACCCACGAACAACCGGGTGGGCCAGGCTGAAACCAGGAGCCAAGAGCTCCGTTTGGGCTTCCCATCGGCTGCCACCCACGGTTGCATCAGAAGCAGAGCCAGGGCGCTGGGGTACTGGGCACGCCAGTGTGGGATGCAGCAGCTTGCCTGGAGTGCCAGACGCCCACCCCATCTCCCACGAACTTTGTGAGGTGCCCTCAGGTCACGCTGCACCTGTCGCGGGGTTTGCTTGTGTGTGTGAGAGGCAGGCGCTCACAGCTCCCACCTGAGGGCTGTGCAGTGTCTAGCGTGGTGCCCTGCAGAGGGAGGGGCTGCTGTTAGCCTGGACTCAGTCTCAGAGCAGGAGCACCCGCCCACTGGGAGAAGGTGGAAGAGATCGCTCTCAGCCGGGCTTGCTCCTGGGCAGGCACGGTGGTGCGTGGTTTTGTCCTGATTTTTTCTTTCCTTGCGCTTCCTAATGGAGCTGGGTGGTAGAACCTGAAAGCCCCACCCCCCTGCACACAGAGCTCCTTTGCGAGTTGACCTACAGCTTGCTTAACAGTCAAAAAGGCACTCAGTCAGAAATTTTAGGGCCCCGGGTGACTACTTTTGGGACCACACATCCTTGGGAGCATACGATAAAATCCTAAACGATCCCCTCTGGTGGAACTTTCTGGAATATCCAGCCACTCCAGCTGTTGAGCACGTGGAATGTGAAGACAGAGCTGAGAACTGGATTTTTGGATCGCGTGAGGCCAGGGGCTGCCACACCGCACAACGTGGCAGTTTCTTAGCAACATGTGTGCAGCACCCAACGTGCTTCTAGTCTCCAGGGCTGCTGGGTGTGCCTAGAGCTGGGGCCACTGACTTGAGTTTGTGCGTGGAGGGGATTGAGACAGAGCGCTGGACGGTTAGACACTGGCCACGGCGGTGGGCGGTGGGCGGTGGGTGACCAGCTCGTCCTGCTTTGCCTAGGACATCCCCACGGCGGGCAGATGGGGACCACGGGCCACCCGTGCTGGCTGCACTGCGGGAGGAGAAGGGAGCAGGTGGGGGGTCCTCAGCGGCTGTGTAAGGGGGGCACACAGCCCCTCCAGGGGGTTCACACCTGCCAACCTGGAGGAAGCACTGCCCCCCCGCTCGGGCCCGCCCCAGCCACGCTCCCCGCCTGGCCCCACAGAGCTGCTGGTGACGGAGGCGGCGCACGTGCGCATGCTGCGGGTGCTGCACGACCTCTTCTACCAGCCCATGGCGGAGGGGGGCTTCTTCCCCCCGGAGGAGCTGCAGAACGTCTTCCCCAGCCTGGACGAGCTCGTGGAGCTGCATTGTGAGTGCAGGCCCCGCCCTCCGGCCTCCGCCAGGCTCTGCGGCCCGGCACCTTCTCCCTGAGCAGCCTGTGTCCCGCACAGGGCCACCGCCCTGGACCCCCAGAGCCCACATCCCACAGGGACGGACACTGTCAACGCCTGAGGGGGGGCCTGGGCTCAGCAGTCCCCAGGATCGTACCCAGACACAGCTGCTCCCAGCCAGGCCCTCCACGAAAACTTGTGGGCCCTGACCAAGCACCCGCTTCCCCTCTCTGCCCCTCACAGCCCTGTTCCTGGATCGCCTGATGAAGCGGAGGCAAGACAGTGGCTACCTCATCGAAGAGATCGGAGACGTGTTGCTGGCCCGGGTGCGGGTGCCCGCCCTGTCCCCTCCTCCCAGCCAGGGACCCGGGGCCAGGCCTTGAGCTGCTGCCCCTAAGTCCCAGGACTCCGGCCCCCAGGCCTGTCCTACTCTAGGGTACCATTCCCACCCCTCGCGAGACCCTGGTCTGGCCATGCCCACCTGACACACCTCCCCGACCCACATCTCGCCGTAGTTTGATGGTGCGGAGGGCTCCTGGTTCCAGAAAATCTCCTCCCGCTTCTGCAGCCGCCAGTCCTTTGCCTTAGAGCAGCTCAAAGCCAAGCAGCGGAAGGAGCCTCGATTTTGTGCCTTTGTGCAGGTGAGGTGCGGGATCCGGACCCCTGGGGCCCAGGTCCCAGGAGAGCCCGAGCCTCGGGCCGGCTCAGCACTGCTTTCCCCAGGAAGCCGAGAGCCGCCCCCGGTGCCGCCGCCTGCAGCTGAAGGACATGATCCCCACGGAGATGCAGCGGCTGACCAAGTACCCCCTGCTGCTGCAGAGCATCGGGCAGAACACAGGTACCCCGCAGGGCCGGCCTGGGCCTCACTCCCTCTGGCCAGGAGCTCCCAGGGCTGGGCCTCACGGCCGCTGGCCTCTCGCTCACCCGCAGAAGAACCCGCAGAACGAGAGAAGGTGGAGCGGGCGGCCGAGTGCTGCCGGGAGATCCTGCACCACGTCAATCAAGCCGTGCGTGACATGGAGGACCTGCTGGTGAGCCCGGGGGGAGCGAGGGCCTGGGTGCAGGCGCCAGCCCCCCGCAGCCTGAGGTCAGGCCTGGCCCTGGGCATGTCCCAAGCTGTGTGTTCAGGGGTTGGCCCAGTCCTCAGGATCCCTGGGGGTCAGGCCCAGCTCTGGGCTCAGCGCCTCAGGTCGCCGAGGGCCAGCCCCGGCGCGTGGCCTGTCCCGTTTCTAACACGCTTGCTTCCTGCCCCAGCGGCTCAAGGATTACCAGCGACGGCTGGATTTGTCCCACTTGAGGCAGAGCAGCGACCCCATGCTGAGCGAGTTCAAGGTGGGTCCCCCCACCCCACCCTGCCCATGTGACGCAGCACCCAGGGGAGCTCTGAGCCGCACCTCATTCCCAGTGACTACCCACCAAGACCCCACGGCCACGCCCGCCGGCCCCCGCCTTCCTCTCTCTGGCACCAACCATCCCCCTCCTGCCCCAGAACCTGGACATCACCCGGAAGAAGCTGATCCATGAAGGGCCGCTGACGTGGCGGGTGACGAAGGACAAGGCTGTGGGTGAGCGGGGAGACGGGGCGGGCGGGGCGGGGCGGGGCGGGCGCGCACGGGGCGGGGCCGGGCGGGGCGGGGCGGGCGGGTCTGAGTGGCCGCTGGCCTCCCGCAGAGGTGCACGTGCTGCTGCTGGACGACCTCCTGCTGCTGCTGCAGCGCCAGGACGAGCGGCTGCTGCTCAAGTCCCACAGCCGGACGCTGACGCCCACGCCGGACGGCAAGACCATGCTGCGGCCCGTGCTGCGGCTCACGTCCGCCATGACCCGCGAGGTGGCCACCGGTGAGCGAGCGCAGAGCAAGGGAGGGCACCCTCTGGAGAGCCAGGAGGGCGGGGCCAGTGGGCGGGGCCGGAGGCGTTCCTGGTGGTGGGTGGGCGGGGCCAGGCTAGGGCTTGTTCTGGGCGAGGGGCAGGGCCGGTGTAGGTTTTACTGAGGTGGAGCAGGAGAGGGGAGAGCCACCCTGCAGGCCGGTGCTGCCACTTGGGGAGCTGGGAGGGAGCAGGGGCGGAGGGCACGCCCAGAAGCTGCCCCGGGGCCAGCGGGGGTGCTGGATGGCGGGCAGCTGAAGGGATCCTGCTTGAGCCAGGCAGGAATTTGCTGCGTGACCTGTGAGGGGCATGGGGGACCCTAGGTATCAGCAGGCAGCGAGGGGTGGATGCAGCTGTGGGAGCCTCGCAGAGGGGTGCACGCTGGGGGACCCTAGCTCTGAGCCCTGTCTCCCCCTCCCGCTGCAGATCACAAAGCCTTCTATGTCATTTTTACTTGGGACCAGGAGGCCCAGATATACGAGCTGGTGGCGCAGACGGTGTCAGAGCGGAAGAAGTGAGGGCTCTCCCCGGGGGCTAAGGGTGGTGGGAAGCCCCGGGCCAGGCTCCGGGGGTTCTGAGGGCCCTGGGGCCTGGCCTGTCTCCCCAGCTGGTGCGCGCTCATCACCGAGACTGCCGGCTCCCTGAAGGTCCCTGCCCCTGCCGCTCGCCCGAAGTCCCGACCCAGCCCAAGCAGGTGAGGGCCGGGCGGCTTCCCTGCACATCCCAGAGCAGCGCCCATGCGGGTGCCCAGCCCGCGCGCCCATCTGTCTGCTGCCCCCAGGCCTCTCTCTGTCTCCTGGCCTCCCCGCCCCCCACCTCCAGCTCTCTCCCTGCCCCTGCCCCCTCCGGGGGCCGGCCGAGAGCGTGGGGTCACCCAGCGCTTCTCCCCCCAGCATCCGAGAGCCCCTGCTCAGCAACTCTGAGAATGCCAACGGCAGCCGAGAGATGCCGCCCCCTGACGGTGAGACCGGTGAGGCCTAAGAGGGGGCCTGGCGGGGGGGCCGGGGGGGGGCGCGAGCTGAGCCTCCTGTCCCCCCAGCCCGGACTGAGAGACTCCTCGGTGACCTCCTGCCCTTCAGCCGCCCAGGCCCCGAGGGCCAGCTCGCCGCCACGGCCCTTCAGAAAGGTAGCCCGGGCCTGCCCCTCCCTCCAGAGTGGCCCCAGCCACACGCTGTTGGTGGCCCCGCCCCAGCTGCAAAACACCGCACCTGCACCTGGCCCACCCGAGCCCTCCCCTCCGCAGCCAGCTCACCTCGCGCCTAGTTCCCTTCGCCCACACACCCGTCCCCCCCTCCCCATGTGCCTGACCCGGTCCCTGTGGGCCCCGCCTCGCCCAGCACCCACCCCCACTCCCCCCACCCCGGTGCCTGACCCGGCCCGTCCACAGTGCTGAACCTGAAGCAGCTCCTGTGTCCCGCGGAGGGAGACAGCGGGGCAGGGCCTCCCCGCGAGCAGGAGGGCGTCCCTGTGGGTGGCCCCCTGAGCCCGCCGCAGACCCAGGATATCCAGGAGAAGCTGCTCAGCCTGGAGGAGACCCTCCGGCAGCTGGAGGTGCGTGGGGGCCCGGGGGTGGGTGCTGAGCCGGCGGGGGGTGGGGGGAAAGGGCCCCTCTCACTGACTCCCCCCCCCAGGAGTTGGAGGAGGAAATGTGCCGCCTGCGGCCCGTCTTGTCTCAGCTCGGGGGGAACCCCGTGCCCCAGCCGGGCTGCACCTGAGGACCCCGCCCAGGCAGGTGAGTGGGGGCCTGGCCACAGCGGGCAGGGAGGCGCCCCCGCTGCCGTCCCTCTCCTGACCCTGCCTCTCCGCCCTCCCACAGGCCTTTCTCAAGAACAAGAATGCGGGAGAGGACAGGAGGGGCTGCCCCCACGCAGCCGCCGCCGTAGCATCTCCCACCCAGGCCTGAGCAGAGGGAGCGGCGCCTTGGGGCCACAAGGGGGAGGGGCCAGCTGGGGTTCCCGCCTCCCCCTTTCTGCCCCCCACCTTCCGCTTGGGGGACTCAGGGCTTCATTCCAGGGGCGTCATCACGACCCCCTTTCCCGGGCCGTCTCAGTATTGCCTGTGGGGGCCACCCCATCCCCCACCCCCAAGTGCCTTGCTCTGTTTTTATACCCGGAATTGGAGGTCTATTTTTTAATATATATTATCTAAGGAGAGGCCGCCTGTGAGCTCGGGGCTGGGTGTGGCATCGCAGACTGACATCCACTCCCCGGGTCTGCCCCTCCACCTGTCCATTCCTTCAACCTTAACTCCCCGGGCACCCGCTGCACACACCGTGGTGGGCGGGAGGGGGGCCCCCCGCAGCCCTTACCCAGCCCCTCCCACCTCCGCACCCACCACACTGGGCGCCCCACTTTTCACTCTTTTATTTTTGTAGTAAACTCTCTGGAGGTGGCTGTAGGGGTTTGTGGGCAGCTTGTGGGGAGGGGGCCCCTCCTGGGCCGGGGCTGGGGGCGGGGTTATTGCTCTGAGCTCCCTGCCCCAGGGAGGCCTGTCGGGAAAGGTGAGGACTCGGGTGGGCACAGGGGGTCAGAGACACGGCCGCACAAGCACGCGGGTCACAGCACGGGGAGGACGGGGAGGCTGAGCGCCGTATTGCACTTGGGGAGCGGGGCCAGGCGGGGACCCCCTCCGACTGGAGCCTGGGGAGAGGGCTGGAGGCCGTCATGCTCCCTCCCCTCTGCAGGGGGCTGGGGAAGGAGACGGGGCAGCGACGGGCCCAGCCCGGGGCCTGGGCCTTGGTGGGCATCGAGGACACAGCGAACGCAACAGGCTGCAGGTGCCTCGCAGAATCCGCCGCCTGCGCCTGCTCAGCTGCCAGCACCCCCTTTGCCTGCCTTGGCCTTGGGGGGCACCGGGAGGCCCTCGTCGCCCTCGCTGTCGGAGCTGCAGCCGCTGACATCTGTGATCTCCAGCTCCGAGTCGCTGTCCTCCTTCCCGCCCAGCCCCGCCTCTGGACCCCCGGCCCCTGGCAGCGCCAGGCGGGGGGCCGCTGCCAGGCCCGAGGGACGCTCGGGACCCAGGCTCTCCCCTGTGGCAGCCAGCAGGGGCGCGGCTGCCGGGCCTCCGCCCGCGCCTGCCCCTGCCGAGGGCAGGTGGCCTAGGGAAGTGGCCAGAGGGTTGGGGTAGAAGTGCGGGGGGTATAGAGACGGCGGCAGTTTGGGGAAAGGGCCCGCAAGGTACGGGTTGAAGTTCCAGGGGTACTCAGGAAAGGCGCGGCCGTAGGGGCCCAGCAGGCCGGGGGGCTTGGAATAGCCGGGGGCACCTGGGGAGGGTGGGGTGGGTCAGCCTGGGCCGCTCCAGCACCAGGACCTACTCAGGCTAGTGAGGGTACAGCGTCCCCACCCCCTTCACGTGCCTCCCCTGGTCCTTCCCACTCCGTCTCCTCCCTCCCCATTTGTCTCCTGCTCCCTCGGGCCCCAAAGCCCTCCCAGGGTGGCTCCCTCAGGTCCCTGCCACTCTGGCTACACAGACACGCACCTGCACAGGTACGCAACCTCACCCTGGGCCTCTCCCTCCCGTATCATCTCCCCTCAGACACGCAGCACCTGCCCCGGCTTCTCACCAGAGCCCAGGAACGGGAAAGGGCTGTCCAGACGCAGCTTGTCCGTCTCGGGGGTGAACAGGGGTGTCCGGGCCCCCGGCTCTCCCAGGCGTGGGGCAGAGAACAGGGTCTGCAGGGTCTGGAGAGGGAAATGGAGGCGGCACAGCTCAGACTCGCCACCCCTCCCCAGGGCGTTCACGGCCCGGGGGACACGTATCCAAACTCACCTCCGGGGTGAGGGGAGGAGCATCTGGCCCGGGGGTCCCTCCAAAGGGACTGGGGGTCAGCAGGAGTGGGGATCCAGTGGCAGCCGCGGCCACATCCAGCAGTGGGTAATTGACGAGCACGACTTTGCTGAAGTTGAACTTGTAGGTGAACCTCTTCCCTTTGGTCTTGTGGAGGATGCGCTTGTTGTAGTAGTAGCTGCAGGGAGAGGGATCGATCGGGAGGGTGCTGGGGGCCCTAGGGGCCATGCCCCCCCCCGGCAGGGTTTTGGGTATAGCAGCCTGGGGAAGTGGAGGCACCCAGAAGTCCCCTAACCAAGTGCCTAGGGCAAGGAAGGGGTGTGGCAGGAGCTGGGGTCCCGCCCTGGGGGCAGGGGATGGAGAGGGAGGGCTCCCAGGGGCGGGGTGCCCCAGGGCAGTGAGGCGGGAGGGGGCAGGCTGGGGGGCCGGGCCCCAGTCCCTCCTCACCGCAGGGCCCGGCTCAGCTTGTCGTAATTCATGTGGGGCTTGCACTTGCGGATGCCCCAGAGCCGGGCCACCTCGTCCGGGTCCTTGATGACGAACTCCCCGTAGTCTCCCTGCCAGGCGATGACGCCCTGGTACTCCTCCTTCTGCAGCAGCTCCAGGATGAAGTGCCACAGCTGGATCTGCCTCGAGCCAGGGGACGACTCCGGCTTGTAGGCCCAGTCTGGGAAGGCGAACCCTGGGGAGGGGAGGCAGGGAGTGTGGCGTGGCTCCGGCTGTGGGTCCTGGGAGGTCTCCCGTCCCGCCCTGGCCCTGGGACTCGGAGCAGCAGCCTCAGGCATCTTTGGGAACCTCATTCCCGCCATCCAGTCCCCAGATTGTCCAAACAGTGGGTGAGGATCCAGGGACTGTGCAGCCTGACCCCAGCCCCCAGAAAGGTGGGAGGGGCCGGTGGATGGAGGGAAAGGACCCCTCCAGAGGCGGAGCCCCTCCCTGCTGCGCCGAGGTCTCCATGCATCCTGGCCTTGGCAGTCTCCTGTCTCACCTCCTAGTCCATCTTTCTGCTCCCCAAACCGTGCCCCATCCCCGCGGAGTTGACGCTGCCGCAGGCTGACTGGCCCGTGTGCACATCAGCGTCCCCGCTTCTTCCCGTCTATCTGTCGCCCTCACACCCACGTCCCCTTGTATCCGTGCTCAGGTGTGTGAGAGCACCGTCTAGAACAGGCTGTGTGTGTGCACCTGTGAGCTTATGCCTGTGTGCACACACTGGGGTGCCCGTGGCAGGTGGCAGGCCACACAGACATCCCCTCACCCACCCGAGTGCCACACTCCTGGGGGGGGGCTAGACCTGGGCCAGGTCATCTCTGCCAGCCACGTGGCACACCCATCACGACACACACAAGCACATCTGAGGCCCCCTCAGGACAGGGACCCTAACCACACAACTGTGTGAGGAGACAGGAGCCCAAAGAACACAATGTGATGGAGACAGTGAACGTGGCTCCAAGACCCTCTGGTCCCCAGGTACACACGCAGCAGGGGGACACCCAGGCGACACTGCAGAGAGCCACCTGCCTGCCCTAGCATTCACACCCCGGCCCCCCGCAGCATCACACACCTCCCACCCGCAGGGCACCCTGGTCCCCACTGTCCACAGAACCCCAAAGGTGGGTGCAGATGGGGGGTCCATCTTGCCTCCCATCCACAGGCTCAGGCTGGGGGTCCAGCTTCTGTACCCGCTCCTATGCCACATCCTCGGAGACCCTAGACCCGTTCGAGCAGGCAGCAGGGTTATTCTAATGAGCTGAGGACTGCCCCAAAGGGGAGGAGGCCAGGGAGGGTGTCCCCTGGGGCTTGGGGCTGAGCCGAGAGACCAGGGTGCCTGCATCCGCCCAGCATGGCCACAGCACAGCTCCTCGCTGCCTCGGCTTCCTAGCATTTCAGAGGCGGGAGGCAAGGAGTGGAGTGCAGAAGTAGGTGCTGATACCGCTTGCTCCCCGAAGGGATCGTTTCCATCTCGACTCCTTCCGGGGCCTTTCTCAGCACAGATGAGAGAGCTAAGACTCCAGCCCATTCCACACCCAGAACACGTCCTCCGGGGAAAGCGGCTGTGTCAGACACCCGCAGGACCCCAGCTTGACAATACGACAGCCACCCCAGAAACGCCTGTCCTGTGATGCACATGCTCGGATGTGTGGCACCTACGGAGACCCAGAGCCAGAACCAAGACCCCAACCTCGGCAGCAGCTGCACATGTGTAGTGATGGTCCCCAGTGCTCTTCGTACACGGGGACACGGAGCCCAGGACGTGTCCACCCACACAACCCTAATGCGTGGAGATGCCCTCCCGGACTGCCACACACCACGCACGTGACAGAGCTGGGGAAAGGTGAGGGTGACCCGGCGGACACCCCCGTCCACACGTCCAGCCCAGAGATGCGCAGGTGGCTCCGATGTGCACATACAGGCAGACACACGAGCTCACACAAAGGCAGGCAGCAGCTGGGCACACAGCTCCCAGTATGGCCCCCTCCTCCAGAAACACTCCAGTGACGCAGGGACACACTCCGAGGGGAGACCCCAGACAACCAGGTACGCAGCCCCAGGCTCGCCCTCTCACATGCATGCGTGCACACACAGTATCCTGTGCAGCGTGTGACTGGAGCTCACATGCCCACCAAGCCGGCCCCTCTGCCCTCTTCCAGCTCAGAGCACCCACTCCAGCAAGCTGCACTCTCCCGGCTCCGGCTGCCTGTGCATTCTTGTGTGTCCCTCTATCCAGCCCGGCCCCAGCTCCCACAGAGCAAGAGTGGGTAGGGGCAGCTGGGAGGTGCCAAGGAGAGACCCAGGACCCGGCATCTGCATCGCTCTCTGACCTCCCCCCGCCCCCTCCCGCCCACAGACACCCCGCTTCTCCCCCAGCAGGCAGGTGGCAGGGGAATCCGGCCCTCAAGTTTTTCGCCAAGTTTTTCATGAAGAGGTTTTATTCAGGGGGCTCGGACCGACACCAGGGGAGATGCAGTCACGCACGGACGGACAAGAGTGACACACACAGGGATACAGAGAAGGGCGTGCGGCTCCCCGGGGTGGGCCTGGGGAGGGGTGGGGGAGGTCCGGGCCAGTTACCGGGGGTCCAGAGAGCCGGCAGGGCGGGCGGGGCGAAGAGCAGGTCGGAGACGCAGCTACAGTCCATGGCGGAGCCGGCCCTGCAGAGGCCGCGACAGACGGCAGGGACGGGGCGGGCGGGAGAAACAGACACGGGTCAGCCGGCGCCCGGCCCCCGCCCCGCCTGGCCCCAGCCCCTCCCGCCCGCTCCCTCCCGCTCGCAGCCCCTGGCCCGCTCGCCCCATCTGTCCCGCCCCGCGCCAGGTCCCTATGGTCGCAGCCTCTCCTCCTGCAGCCTCTTCCTCCCGCGGGTCCGCGACCACTGGCCACACCGCTGCCGGCCCCCTGCGCGCTCCTCGCCGCCCGCCCGCGCCCGCGCGGCTCTGCTGCCGTCCCCCGCCTGACCTGCGGGCTCTCCGTCTGTCTCGGGCCGCCCCACACCTATCTTCTTCTCCGCCCGACACTCGCCCCCACCCACTGGCTGGCCCCCTGGCTGGCTCCCTTCGGTGGATTCCTGCGGCGGCCGGCTGCCCAGAGCTGGCCAGAGTGGGCAGCGGCCGGGCTGGGAGGGGCAGGCCCAGCCCCTGCCCTCCTGGTCTGCCACCCGCCCCGCCCCGCAGGGCAGCCCCTCACCCGCAGACCTGCTGCTCACCCCGGAGACCCCTGCCACATGGATCTGCCTCCCCCTCAGACAGCCCCCTCCCCTTGGATCTGCCTCCCCCCTCAGACAGTCCCCACCCATCCCGCTGGATCCCAGTCCCCTCAAGCGCCCCCTTCCTCAGCCCCTCGCCGGCAGGCTCCCACCCAGCCACCCAGTCCCCTCTCACCCAATGCAGACACTGGCCCCTCGGACTCCCTCTTTTAGGCACATCCTGGCCAGCCCCAGCAGGGCTCCGGGAGACCCCTCCCCCCAGGTTCCCAGCCCCTCACCACCCACTGTGCAGACCCCACCTCTCCCAGCACTTCGGTGACTCCCTCAGCCCCTCTGATGCCTGCCCCATTGAAGTCCCTTAGAGATGTCCTTTCCACCCCCCACCCCGTGCTCCCCAGAGACCCCGCACTGCACTTCAGAGTACCACCCCACCCCCGCCTGCCCTCCCTACAAGCCCCGCCTCACCCCTGCACACCGGACAAGACTTTTCAGAACCCCGCCGCTTGGACGCGTCTCCCCACAGACGCCCCAGCGCCCACCCCCAGCCCACACCGCCGCCCTGACAGCCCACCCCCATCTCTCTGTCCCCCCTCCCCTGCATCTCCCCCTCCTCGGTCTCTCCTCCCTTCTGTCTCCTCCCATCATGTCCCCCTCTCTCTCTCTGCCTCGGTCTCCCTCTGCCCTACCTCTTCCCACCCGGGGGTCTCCCTCCGACTCGCCTCCCACCCTCTCCGCTCCTCCAGGTGGCTCCCTGGCCTCCCTCCTCTCCACCTCCCCCGATCCTCCTTCCGCGTCTCTCCCCGTCTCTCTCCACTGTCTCTGCTCCCCCATCTCTGTGCCCCCACCACGTTCTGTCCCTCTCCCCCATCACCCCCTCCCCCGCACTCACTCGGGCTCCCTGGGTCCCCCTCCTTCCTCCAACCCCCCCTCGCCTACCCCCACCCCCTATTGGCCCCTCTCATTTCCGTGTTGGTTTTGATTTCTCTTCCCGACGCTTTCAACTCCCCGCCGCCTCCTCCGGACACGTTATAACGAGGAGCCGTGGGATCGGCGCTCCGGGCCCTGCTCCCACGCTCCCCCCACCCCGCCGTCTCTCACACGCGTCTCTGCCATCTCAGGGTCTCTGCAGTCACGCTGCCCATCTCTGTGCCTGGCCTCTGTCCCGTGTCAGGCCCCACGGGGCCCCGGGTGCCTGGCCCTGGGGCTGGGTCCCCTCGCCGCCCCGCCTCCCGCCTGTGCTGTCCGGGAAGCAGCGGCAGAGGTGTCTCTGGGTCTCTGGGCTCAGTTTCTCTCTGTCTCCCTGTCTCCGCCTCCCCCCCTCTCCGTCTCTAAGTCTGTCCCGGTCTCCACACCCGTCTCTGCCTCCACGTCTCCATCTCCACGTCTCTGTTTCCGTCCCACCGTCCGCCTCTTGGGGCCCCTTTGATCTCGTCCTGCCCCTGGCACCCCCCTGGCCCCATTGATCGCCGATCGACCGATGGAGGGAGTGGGCCTGAGGGCCTGGGGCTGCAGGGCCAGGCAGGGGCCTGGTGGGGCGGCCGGACAGATGGACGGACGGCCGGCCCAGCCGGTGGCTGTGGAGGGGGAGCTGCTGCAACCCCAGCCCCGCCCCGCCGGCCGGCGCGGTGCGGATGGGGACTCCGGGCAAGCTTTAATTTTTAATTTTATTTTGCTTCCTCCACCCCCCCTCGCCCCCCATCTCTACCGCCCGCAGCCATGGCACTGAATGTGTGCGTGTGAGCAAAGCAGTGTGGAGAGAGGCTGGGCAGACACGGGCTGCCTTCCTCCCTCATCGCCAAGCACAGCCGCACACACCCGCACACCAGCCCTGGCACACACCCCACCACGTCCCACAACACAGCACACAGACACCCCAACAAAATCACAGCCCACGATGCATCACACACCCCAACAAAATCACACCCCACCACAGCCCACGACACACCACACAGACACCCCAACAAAATCATACCCCACAATGCATCACACACACACCCAGCAAAATCACACCCCATCATGCATCACACCCAGCAAAATCACACCCCACAAACCCCAACAAGATCATACCCCACCACACCCGATACATCACACACACACACACACCAATAAAATCACACCACCACATCCCATGATACATACACATACTCACAAGCCTCAGAATTACACCCCACCATGTCCCACAACACATAACACAGACACCCCAACAAAATCACACCCCACCAATCTCACAACAATCACACACACACCAACAAAATCATCCCACCATGTCCCACCAAACATCCACACACACACGCGCCTCAGAATCACACCCCACCACGTCCCACAACACATCACACAGACCTGCACATGCCACAAAATCACACACCAACACTGACACACAACCCACACAGCATAAACCCACAGGTCAACAGTCACACACACCAGCACCACACGCAGATGTCAGCTGTCACAGGCACTCACATAGATACACAATTCTGCTCAGATACACACACAAGACACATGCCAATTAAATCCAGGACAGACACAAGCAGACCTACAATCCCACGGGCACCGGATCACACAGAGGCAGTGTCACTCAGGAACAGAGACACACCCAGTCACAGTGCCGCCCGGCCACACCAGTACCACAACAGCACACACGCAACTGCCCCAGACCCTGGAGCCAGCAGTGTGTACATGGTCATGGGTGGGGGGGCAAGCAGGTGCACACCAGAGCAGGAAAAGCTGCAGCCAGATGGCCAGTGCCTGAGCCCTGCCCTCTTTCTCACTCCCACACACACCCACACACACTCCACACTCACACACTCACACGAATCAAAATTCCAGACATGACTGGCCCAGCCGGGACCTGCACCACAGCCCCGCAGAGACAGACCAAGGCCACGACTGCAGCCCCACTGCCCCTTCTGCCCTGTCCATCTCTCTGTCCGCCAACCCATCCGTGGACTTCTCAGGCGTGTGTGTGTGTGTGTGTGTGTGTGTGTGTGTGTGTGTAGTCAGACCTGCTTGTGTTGCTGTCTCTCCCAGTGCCCCTCTGGGCGCCGGCATCTGTCTGTCTGTCTGTCTCTGAGGGTCTGCTGGTCCTCTCTCCCTCTGCCTCTGTCTCTAAGTATCTCCGTCTCTGCATGTCTCTCTGTCTCTCTGTCCCCCTCTGCCTGTCTCCTCACCCCCCGGGCTGGGGGTTTAACCAGTTGTTTTGATTTCTCTAAGCTGTGCTGGCCGCCTCCGGAGCCGCCTCAGGCCTCACCCCCCCCCCAAGCCCCTTCATCCCTCACCCAGGCCCCCCCCATCCCCACCTCCCCTTAACACAATCTGCACAAGTGGAATGAAAATTGATTTTTTTTTTAAATTTCATATCTTCTCCGGGGCTCTGTCTAAAGAGGAGAGAGACGCGGCCCGAGACCCCTCTCCCGGCGCTGCCCCCACAAGCACAGGCACCCCTCCCAGACACCCGCCCCAGCCACGCACACACACACACCCTGCCCGCCGCCTGTGTGGGGCGCACCTGGGTATACACGCACCACACCCCACAGGCGCTGTGCACACAAACGACCGCACCCCGCTCCCCGCTGTCACACACTGCACATGTGTGTGTCCACACAAGCCTGCCCGCCCAGGTGATGGGCACACAGAAGGCTCAGAGCCATCCCGGCACAGGCACCCATGAGACCCTGTGGCTGTCCCAGCAGGCCTGCGGGCTCTCCCGCCTGTACCCCTCCATCCCCACCGTGCCCACACCACCCCACCCCCAGAGGGGCCTTCCAGGGACATCGCTATGCCTGGGGGTACACACACATCACCCCCCCCACATCACATTACACACACACCACATATCACAGCACATACCACGCATCCCACACACACCACACACACACACACGACATATCACATCCCACATATACACCACACACACACACACACAACATATCACATCCCCCCCACATGACATATCACATCCCACACATACCACACACACGACATATCACATCACACACATACACCACACACACACACGACATATCACAGTACATACCACACATCCCACACACACACGACATATCACATCCCCCCACGTGACATATCACATCCCACACATACCACACACACAACATATCACATCATACACATACACCACACACACACATGACATATCACAGTACATACCACACATCCCACACACACCACACACACACACAACATATCACATCCCTCACACACCACACACACACGACATATCACATCCCACACACACCACACACACACCACATATCACATCCCACACATACACCACACACACGACATATCACACTCCACACATACACCAAACACACACACAACATATCACATCCCAACACACCACACACACACAACATATCACATCCCACACATACACGACATATCACAGCACATACCACGCATCCCACACACACACACACACACACACACCACACACCACATATCACATCACACACCACACATCCCATACACACCATGCATCCCACATATATAGCACACACACACCACGTATCACATCCCACACTATGTATCCCAAACACCACACACACACCACATATCACATCACATACCACACACACACACACCATGCATCCCACATATATAGCACACACACCACGTATCACATCCCACACTATGCATCCCACACAAGCACCACACACAAACCACACATCCCATACACACATACCACATATACACCACGTGCACATACACCACACATCCCACACATACACCACACACAGCACACATTCACAAACACCCCCACCACAAACCACACACGCGCATATCACAGATATACCACACACAGTACATACACCACAATCACACACACATCAGACATCACTCCACACACACATCACATTACACACACCACATATCACACAGCACACACAATCACTCACAACAAACCACACACACACCACATACCATGTATCACATCACACACAACTTATCACTCATACACTATACATCACACACACACCACTGCAAACCACATAACATGCACATCACACATCACACGCACAACACACATGTATATCACACAACATAGCACACACGTTACAAACACAGCCCCACCACAAACCACACACACATATCACACAAGAGCATACACTCACCACACATCATACATACAGGCGCACACCACACAGGATACACACAAATACCACAAACACACTGTGTCCCACACAGACGCATCACACATACCACACACCCCATGCACACACTCTCAACGCCACACACGTCAGTTGGCCCCCCGAGTGTGCACACTCACAGCACTCACACTCACGAGCACTGCTCACGCACAGCAGCCACAGGAACTCCCGCACACACCCCACTGCCGCGTCCGAGCCCAGCTCAGCCACGCACCCGGATGGCGAGGGCCTTGGGCGCCTGGCCCGGGCTCGTCACAGCCACACCTCTCGGGGCCACTCTCCTGGCTCTCAGCCGTGTGGGCTGTCCCACCCTCGTCACTCAGGCGCCCCCTGCACAGCCACACGACACGGGCACATGGGCCACGCACAGCTGCGCTGGACAAACACGGCTGAGAGCTCCACGCAGGTCCCACAGACACGCTCGTGAACCCCACTCATGCCCGAGGGTCCCCCTTGGCCTCCACGTAATCCTCTGTGCCCAGGAACACACGTGCCGCCACACACACACACACACACA
Organism: Sylvilagus floridanus; assembly: GCA_949820135.1. NCBI lineage: Eukaryota > Metazoa > Chordata > Mammalia > Lagomorpha > Leporidae > Sylvilagus > Sylvilagus floridanus. The sequence continues at coordinate 12,437,792 of OX463232.1, forward strand.
CACACGGGGACTGCTGCACTGTGCAGGCCACACAGAGGGACGGACTGGCAGACGCATGGGGGTGTCTGTGGCACCAGGGTTGGGGTGGTGTGGGGCACCAGGCCGGCGGGGGGAGCAGACCCACACCCTGCTCCGGTCTCTCCCTCGCTGGGCGTCTGTCTGGGGCACGTGTCTCTCTGCACGGATGTCCCTGGGGCTGCGGCCAGCGCGCGGAACCGTGTCAGTGGGGGGGATGGCGAGGGAGCGTCCCCGGGGAGGTGGGAGCCGCAGTGCCACGCACCCCGCCTACCAAACAGCTGGGGGGAGGGGAGGGCAGGGGAGGCGAGGGCGGAGGCGCAACCGCCATGCGGCCCAGGGCTGCCCGCACCCCCAGAGCAGGAGACACACAGAGAGGGAGAGAGACGGGGCAGAGGCAGAGACAGGGAGATGGAGACGGAGACAGCCAGAGACAAAGGGGGTCGCGGTGAGTGCGGAGGGGCTGAGAGAGCCCGAGGTCAGGGGAGCCTGGGCGAGCCTCATGCCCTGGTCAGGGAGGAAGGGGTGGGGGGCAGAGAGGCGGAAAATTGAGGGATTAGGGCTGAGGGAGAAGGGAGCAGGAGATGGCGGCAGAGGAGTGGATTCACCCAGCCCTGCGAGCAGCCCACCTCGCTCTGCCCTTCTCCGGCCTGTGGGGGCCACGTCCCTGGGGGCCTGACTCACCCCCAACTCCCAAACCAGACCCTCTCCTCACCCCTGCGGGCCCAGCCCAACCCCACTCCTACCCCCAACTCCTGCCTCTTCCTGACCCCAATCTCTCCCCAGCCCCAAATCCTTCCTCCACTCCAGCTCTGGCTACACCTGTTGGCCCGGAGCCCTCCATCAGGGGCACAGTGACGGGCAGCCGGGAGAGGGCTCTCACTGGGTGCTGCCGGAGGAAGAAAGCCCAGAGGGCAGAGCGCCCCGGGCCAGTGGTGCTGGGGGTCCTGCGCACGGGCCCTGGCCCCAGGTGCGTGCTGAGGAATCCCTGTTGGGAGCAGGTCAGAGAAGGGAGAGGCAGGACAGAAGGGCGGGGAGGCAGGGGATGCAGCAGGGAGCTGGGGGGAGAGGGATGGGGACCCCGGAAATGAGAGACAGGCACCTGGAGGGACAGGGCGTTCGACGGACAAGGAAATGGGCACAGAAGAGGAGGAGCGGAGAAATGAGGTCAAAGATCCTGGAAGGCGAGCAGGAGGGCAGAGCAGGGCGCCGGCGGGGTCAGGGAGACAGCAGGGCAGGGCCAGCAGAGGGCCTGGGCCGGACGGAGCTGGGTGCTGGATCCCACAAGGGCCAGGGGCCGGCCGGCCGGCCTGGGGGAGGCTTGGGGCTCCCGGGGCATCAGGCGCGGTGCTAATTCAGCGCCATCGATCAGACGGGATGAGAGCAATAAATTATTGTGACAAGATGCAATCCTGGCCCGCGCACTGCCGCCGAGGCGGATCGATCCCTGTCCCCAGCTCCACACCGGGTCCCATGCCCAGGCCTCGCTGGCCGGGACGCCTCTGCCCACATCTGCCTCCATTCCCCCACTCACCCACTCATTCCACTGGCGGCCAGGCCTGGTAGCAGCCCCAGGGGTAAGACGGGAAAGCTCAGCCGCAGCCTGGCCCTGGCCCTCTCTCCCCTCAGCGCCCCCAGTCTCACCACCACCTGTGAAGCAGGACCGTCAGCATGCCCATTTCACAGATGTGGAAACTGAGGCCCAAACAGGGCAAGGAACTTGGTCAAAGTTCCACAGGGTACATGGTAAAGCCGGGATGTTAAGCCCCCACGATATTTGTATTTTCAGAGGAGAAAGGAAGAGACAGACTGAAATGGAGGGAAGAGACGAGAGAAGGAATGAGACACAGAGTGGAGGATGCAGGCAAGGAGAGAGAGTCGGGGAGATGTGGAGACACAGAGGCAGGAAGACAAAGGCGGGGGAGAGAGACAGAGACAGACACAGCGACAGAAACTCAGATCCAGGGACGGGCGGGACGGGCAGGGAGCAGAGACAGGCAGAGTGGACAGAAGGGAAGCAGGGCAGTGGGCACGCAGCCAGGGGTCACCGCAGAGGCCAGGGGCGTCTGGGGAGGCAGTGTGCTGGCTCCATGCCGCCTGGGGATGACGACCTCGGCCCCAGGGTCAGTGTCAGCGGGAGCCAGGTGAGATGGAGCGGTGGGAGGGAGACGCCAAAGTGACCAGGTGGACGGAGGGCGGCGGTGCCCTGGTGGGCAGGCGTGGGAGGGCAGCTCTGCCCCAGCGGCCTCGGCTGGGGTCTCCAACACCTCCCAGCACAGTGATGTCCCCCACCTGGGCTCTGTAAAGTGGTGGCCGGCGTCAGCTCCCCCCCTCGGGAGGGCCCCGGGAGGATGACGGCGCCTGTCACAGAGACGGGCTGGTGCCCCGTGGCTGTCACCGCTACCGTCGCCAGCAGTGTCTATGCGGGAGGGCGGTGCCACGTGGGGGACAGATGCCACTCGGAGGGGTCCCGGGTCATGCGGAGTCTCAGGTGAGGCCCTGGATGTGTGCTGACTCCAGGGATCCTGTCCTGGTTCTCACGTGGGTCTAATGTGGGACAGGTCGTGGGGGGGGGGGGCTCCCTGAGGAGATGGCTGCTTGGAGACCCGGGCCATGAGAAGCGTTGCTGGACACAGCGGGCTGGAGGCAGGTGCCAGGGCTCAGCAGGTGTGGCCTTAAGTTGTGGAGGCCACAGGTCGCAATGGGCCGTGGGGGTGGTGGCCGGGGTGGCGCAGGGAGTTCATTGAGGGCCCAGGGTGACAGGATGTCTAAGAGCAGGGCCGGGAGGGAGTGGGGCCAGTGTTGGGAGCAGGTGCGTGTCAGTGGGGCAGGGGTATGTCTAGCAGTAGCTGTTTCCTTTGGGAACGGTTTGGGAAGCCAAAAGTGTGGCAGAGACCTGACCAAGCAGAGTGATTAAGGGGGCTGTGCGGGGGTCTCAGTTGCTGTTTGCTGAAGAAGTGGGCCGGCAGGTGCGCCCCAGGTAGAGATGAGGCAGGTGTGTGGAGGTGTGACCTGGTACAGGGAAAGAAGTGAGAACGATGGGAACTGGGGAACAGAAGAGAAATGGGTGGGCAGCACCCGAGGGGTGGGTGAGGCGGGATTCCCTGGCCAAGCATGTGCTAAGCGTGACGGAGTGGCAGGCACGCTGGCGGGAAGGCTGTGGGCCACGAGGAGACCCCTGGGCCCCCGAGGCGGGTCGTGTGAGTGTGCAGGGGCTGTCTGGGGCCCGGCAGGCCCCTGTGGCCTGGGGTGAGTCACAAGAAGGGGCAGGTGAGACAGACAGACCCAGGGAAGTCGGAAGTATGTAGAGTGGTGGGCGATGGGGCGTGAGAGGCCCAGAGAGTGGCGCCTCTGGGGAGCCGCGGCTGGGGGGCTCTTGTAGGAGGCCAGGGGTGTGGTGGACGAGAACGTGCAGCATTGTATGGGGGACAGCCGGGGGCAGGGACCGGCTGTGTCTGCGCGTGTGTGTGCGTGTGTGTGATGGGCAGGTAGGCCAGGCAGAGGTACAGGAATAGATTTGAGAAAGAGGTGTGTTTTGAGTGTCAGGGGACGAGGGGGATGGCGCAACTTCAGGTAGGAAGGGGACGACGGCTCATGGCATGAGGTCCACGAGGGACCAAGCGGATTTTGGAAAACAGGTGTGTTACCTGAGAGACACCTCTGGGACAGGTTTGAGGGGGACAAGAGTTACCTGGAGAGACAGGTGAGAGAAAACAGGTGTTTGTTACCTACAGGTCGTGACGAGGAGAACAGGCGTGGGGGACAGGTGTTTCCTTCAGGAAACAGGGGGCAGGAGACACACAGGTTACCTGGAGGCCCAGGTGTGAAGGGGGAACACGGATGTGACAGGTGCGCGGCACACAGGTGTGAGTGAGGGTTACCTGAGACCACAGGTGTGTGCAGTGAGAGTGCTGCCTCAGTTTCTCCTGCCCTCCCTGGGGCCAGTTCCAGCTCTCCCAAGGCTCCTGCCCTCGGCGGGGCACGCGCTCGGCCGGGCCTGCCGGGCAGCCGGGCTCCTGAGGCTGCTTGGCGATGCGGAGCGCGTCGGGCCTCGGCGGCCGGCGGGGCGGGGGGAGCGGGCGGGGGGGCCGTTTAGCCGTGATAGATCCGCGCGCCGCTTGTCTCTTAATCTCCGGAGCGACCGATCGATTCGCTATTTCCCTTTGTTGCCAGAAAATTCGATCCTGGGCCTGGAATTAGGTCCCCGGCTTAATCTGAGCGGAAACCAGCGAGGGGGAGACAGAGACAGAGACGCCGGGAAGAGACAGAGACAGAGGGACAGCGAGAGACAGAGGGGCAGAGACAGAGACAGAGAGACGCGGAGGGAGAGACACAGGGAGAGATGGCCACAGCCGTCGCAGAGTTGGACCCAGAGCAGGAGAGACAAAGAGACAGCGAGAAGAGACCCAGTGGGGGGGGGGCAGACGGCTGGGGGTCCCCAGGGGACCCTGTGCCTGTGGTGGGAAGGGACAGGAAGTGTGCTCCAGGGGGCACTGCCCCGCAAAGGGGGCTGCCCCCAAGGGTGCATACCCCGACCTGGCCCAAGTGTCCTCTCACATACCCTGTGACCCCAACACCCAGAATCAGATTTGCAGACCCTCAGCCTTGAACTCCTAACCCCCCAAATTCAAACCCCTAGGCGAACCCTCGTCCTGGCCCCCAGCTTCAAACAGCTCCCAACTTCGGAGGTCCAGCTTCCCAGCCCGCAGGTCCCAGATACGCAGGTCCTCAGCCCGGATCCCAGAACCCCGCTCGGACTCCTCCGTCCCTAGTCCCCAGCCCCGCCCTAGCGGCGGCCCGAAGCCCCCATCCCCAAATAGCCAAGGCCCGTCTCACCGGCCCCACGTCCGTCTCTGTCCTGCACTTCCCCATCCCAGCCCCACCCCCTCGCCCCGGTCCCCCAGGCCGCACCTCCGGCACTGCCCCGCCCCGCCCCCACCGCCCGCGCGGGCGACCCCGTCCGCCTCCCCAGCCTCGGGCTGCGACAGCCCGGCGGGGGGGTGTCCCCCGGGACCAACGTCCGCGCCCCGGTCCCCGCCGCGGGCAGGAATCCCCGCCCCCATCCCCGCCCCTGCGCCGGCCCGCGGCGCTCACTCACTTTGCGGGCTTTGCGCATCCGCTCCGGTCCGGGGAGAAGTGTTCAAAGTTCGGATCCCGCAGCCATGGCCGCGCGGCGTCCTGGGGAGGGGGCGCCGGGGCGGGCGCGGGGTGGGGAGAGATGCCTGGGGTCCCCGGGGGTGAGAGCGGGGCGGGGGGGGACAGAGACCCAGAGGACCGACACGGGGAGTCCCTGAGACTCGAGGGACACAGGGACGCGGTTGGGGCCGGGGGATGCGCAGAGGCAGGGACGCGCGGAGAGGGCCCCGAGGCGGACACGCACAGGGACTCGGAGCCGCGGCGCCGGGCCGCGAGCTGCGGGCGGGCGCGGGGCGCGGGGCGCGGGGCGGCCCTGCCTCCTCCGCCTCCTCCGCCTCCCGCTCCTCCTCCGCCGCCCCCTCCCCAGCGCGCCGCGCTCCCGCCCTCGCGCCGCGGCCCGCTCGGCGCGCAGATATATGGAGGCGGCGGCGGGCGGCGCGGGGGAGGGGGCGGGAGCGCGATCGATGGAATATAATTTTCCTCAAACTCGGAAAATAAAGTTCAGAGCTGATCAAATTTGAAAACAGATGTCGAATCGCGACTCTAAATAAGGTTCGATCCCGGGACTGAGGGAGTGGGGGGCGGGGCGGCGGCGGACGCCCCCTCCTCCTGGTGCCCCTCCGGCCGCCGTCCGGGACGCGCGCACCCGCGCGAGGCGCGGCCAGGACACCCCAGCTGGCCTCGGACTGGAACGAGGCGCAGAGACAGAGACCCGCAGCCCGGGCAGCCCCGCGGACACAGGACACAGAGTGCACAGACGGTGGACACATCCCGGCGCGGCGGAGCGGAGGCAACGCATAGCCTGTTCCCTGCGCCGCGCGGGTGCGCCCACCCACGGCCGCTGCCTGGTCCCTGACCCCACGGGCGGGCGGACACTGCAGCCGCACTTGAGGCGGCACGAAGGCCCTCTGACGCGCAGTCAGCCCTGCCCAGCCCAGCCCAGCCCCTCGTGCTCCCCAGGAAATAAGTCGGGAGCGTCCTCAGAGCCCCAGGGTTTCTGCCCCTTGGAAAATCTCACCCTCACCCTACTCCTTTCCCCTCCCCTCCCCACCTGTACCTTCCATTCCCTCATCCGGCTTCCCCCCAAGGCCGGGGGTGGGACAGCCCCTGGGTGGGCTGTGGCCAGGACCCCCAGGCACTGAAGGAATCCTCAGCCCGCCTCAGTCCTGCCCACTGCACTCAGGCTGCGGGCTGAAGAACCCCGAGCTCAGTTTCCTCATCTGCAAAATGGGGCAGTGCCCCAGGGTTAGGCAGGGCTAAACCGCTGGACAGGTGCAGGGCAGGTGGCACCGGGACACCTTTGCCGAGGGCACTGCCACTCCAGAGTCAGCGTTAAAAACACGACAACGTCAGCGGGAAAACCACAGTCCCCTCGAGGGTCTCCCTGGTCTTGCTGCACCCTGGGCATCTTGCCACTTCCCAAGGCTACTTCTCAGGACCACCCCCCCCGCGCCCCGCCCCGGCCCGGGCACGCAGCCTCCTGGAAGGTGTGCACCAGCTAGAACAGGTCTCTGAGCCTCATACCACTGGCCAGACTTGGGAGGACATCTCCCTAGTGCCTACCCAGGACGTGGTTCTGAACACCACGGAGAAAATTCTGGAATCTTCCCAGAAGGAGGACTCTGTCTGCACAGGGTGCCCTCTGGGAGAGGGAGGAGACCCTCTACGTGAATGTGGCTCCCTGGCCCGAAAGCTACACCCTTCAAGGGGGGCACTGCCGGAATGTCTTTGTGTGCCGCTGCCCGCAATGACTCCTGCAGAGAGACAGAGGAAGGCCCCTGAGCACACAGCCCGGTCGGCGGCGGTTCTTGCTCCACGAACCCCGCTCCGGGGAGCTGTCCCTCAGTGCACTGTACACAGCACACTTCTAAAAAACAGGGCTCCTACAGACTGTCGGTGACACCCCACGATGGCAACGGACAACAGTGGGGAGGGCTCTGGACTCGCTGTAGCCTCCGGGGGCTGCAGGACTCCCACAGAGAGCCCTGGGCTGCAGGTCTGACTCTCTAATACCCTTGGCATGCTGCCCCGCCCCCTCCTGATTGCTGTAGCATCTTCAGTGCTGTGCATCTTTGAGCAGCTTGCACTCCCTCTCTGAGCCCCGGGAGACGGGGCGGACTCCCGAGAAGGTGGCGCAGGAGGAGGCACCCGTAGGTGCTCCATAGAAATGAGGGTCTCAGAGCAAGGGTGTGGCCTGGTCGTCGCGGACCTGAGCCGGGAGCTGGTCACAGGCGGGCATCGTTAAGCTGTAGTTAACATCCCCAGAAAGGCTGAGGGGCAGAAAGCTGAGACAGGACGTCCTCAGGGTGAGTAATGTCCCCTAGGAGGGAGAGAGAGAGGACGTGCACCAGCCTGTGACACCCAACGGACTGGATTTATTACCCATGAAGGAGACTGAACACCTCGGGGGTCTGGAGTGTCCCCAAGACGCACACCCCCACCCCGAGAGAGAGGACCCTGGGCACCCTGGACCCCTGCCCCCCCAGGTGCAGCCCATAGCACTCAAGGTGACAGAGACTGAGATCCCTCCCCCCTCCAAGGATCCAAATCCCTGACCCCCTTCCCACCAGCCCAGCCCTCGGGGAACCTCGCTGGAATGGGGCGGGTCCGGCGCGGTCCTGGCTGCAGCCGCCAATTAACACTTCAAAGGGCTTGCTGCAGCCTGAACTCTCCCGCGTTCCTCTCTCCCCCCAGCCCCGCCAGGGGGGTGCTGCCATCACTGTCTCTCCGGCTTTAGAAGAAACTGAGGCACAGAGGTGTTCACACTGCCCGGCCTCACACAGCAGCTACTCAGTGTGGGAGTGGGCCTGGCGTGGCGGGGGAGGCGTCTGTGTTCCTAACCACTGCTGGTGTGCATCTCACCCCCATGGGCCCCATATCCTAGACGTGGGGCTCACTGGGGACCAGCACTGCACCACACAGCTCTGGGTGGTCCCCTGCTCTAAGGGTCGCCGCCCCCCACCCCGCAGCAGGGAGTCCACCTTCCCCCACCGTGGACCAAGATCACCGGGGGCTCTGTGTCCCCACTGAGGGCCAAGTTTTGGGGGGTGTCGGAGGAGACTGGGAGGGGTGGGGGGAGGGAAGGATGATTTTGAAGAGGGGTGGGATGGAGGACTGGGGCCTGGAGCTGAGCCAGGCGGGGGCCTTGGGGTTGGGGAAAGCTCCAGGAATTGGGAACTCCATCCGCTGGGGGCGGCACACCCCCGCCCCTCCCCGACCCAGCCCGGAGAGTGGAGGGACCCAGGGTGCCCCTGGATGGTAAAAGAGGATAGTGGCGGGGTGTGCTTGGGGGAGGGGCGGGACGGACAGCTGAGGGTGGGGAAGGAGGCAGATCCCAAGATGGGTGAGTCTGTCGGGAAGATGGGTGGACTGGTGGAGGTGGGGTCCCAGGAACCGTCGGAGAGACGGACATAGGGCTTGGGCTAGGAGAAGGCGAGGAAGACAGGCGTGGGGCGGGCAGGGGCCTCCCGGGAGGGAAGACGGACAGAGGCGGACAGACGGACAGAGGGACGGCCGTGCAGGCGCGGCCCGTGGGGCCAGGGCCAGGCCGAGGGCGCGCGGTGACGGCCGGCGCGGGGAGGCGGAGGCAGAGCGAGTGGTGGTGTTTGTGGAGCTGTCGGCTGCGGTGGAATTATGAAAAATAGCAGGCATCGGAGCCGGCCTTCAGCTTCGATTAGGGGAGATGGGACATGACAGGTGCGATCAATACGCAGCCGTTCTATAAAGTGTCAAGTAATGAATCAATTTCGACTAAATTTTCCATTTTTCAGAGGCCGTTCTCCGAGAGAAGAATATCCTCTTTTGTAAAGATATTATTATCGATTTCGGCGGCAATTTGACATCAGGGGTAGTTAATTCCACTCAGAATAAAATTGAAAACACTTGAGAGAGAAAAGAGAGAGGCGAAGAGTGAGACAGAGAGGGAGAGAGGGGGAGGGAGGGAGGGGGAGGGAGGGAGGGCGAGACGGATGGACAGAGAGACAGAGACGGGAGACAGAGAGAGGGAGAGACCGAGAGGGGGCCCAGAGATGTAGAGACGCAGAGAGAGAGAAAGTTAGGGGCTGTGGAGACCAGAGTCACACACACACACACACACACAGACTGCGGGCGACTCAGAGACAGGGAGAGGAGAGACGGGGAGAGACCAGCCGGGAGCGCACGACAGAGACAGACTGTCCCAGAGCGGAAAGGACAGAGGCCAGCGACTCGGCACCGAGGGCAGGATGGGGGACAAAGCAGAGAGCGAGAGGCAGGGGAAACTGACCCCAGCTGGGGAGGGGGAGCAGAGGGGTGCGAGCTCGGGGAGGGGAGGGGCAGGCAGAGAGGAGGGGGCCGGGCTGGAGGTGGGGCTGAGGAGAGGCAGGGCTGGGGGCTGGGGCGGTCCCCCTGCCCGGCCCATGCTCTGCCCCATGCGTGTGCACCCATGTCTGTGGCGTGTCTGTGAGCTTCTCTGTGGGGCTGGGGTCCCATCCCCGGATGCTGTGTCCCGCCTGTGCTGAGGGTCTGGGGAGCAGGCAGCTGAGAATGTGCCAGTTAGTGCCTGTCAGTCTCCATGTATCCCTGAGCAGGTCACAGGCTGCGTGGGATGGAGACAGGGGCGAAAAGAGGGGACCGCTGGGTGTGGGGGGAGAGAGGCTGGGGATCTGGACCCCCCCCGGGAGGGGCCTGAGGGAGGAGGCCTGGAGCTCCCGAATCCCAGGGAGGAGGGGCCAGGGTCTGGACTCCCAGGCCTGAGACAGGAGAAGCCAGGGTGGGGTGCCTTGGACCCTTGGGTCTGAGGGAGTGGGGCCGGGGACAGGATGGTCTTTGGCCACAGGCAGTGGGGCCAGCCGCGAAAAACCTCACTAGGCGGCAGCCTCCTCACAGGAAAGCCTGCACCTGCTGCCCCCTAGTGGACGTGGGGACCAGGCCAGCCAGGGACCGAGAGCCGACTGGTCAGGGAACCTGGGAGCCCAGTGGGAGCAGGGAGGAGCGGGGAAGGGAGGGGGAGGGATGGGCAGAGAGGCTGGGACTGAGAGCCGTGGGCAGATGGGGCAGGGGTCAGGAAGACAGAACATGGAGAGCCTAGTGGGGGAAAAAGAGAGGCAGAAGGCATGGAAGTAGGGAGCACTTTGAGGGGCAGAGAAAGAAGGGGACAGAGGAGGGAGAGAGAACACGGAACAGGCAGAGACGCAGGGGGACAGAGAGGGAGGCGGACACTCCTGGAATGACAAGAAAGGTGGACAGAGTGGGAAGACAGGTGGACACCCATGGAGAGACAGGCGGCCAGCAGGGCAGAGGGATGCAGAGGAGCCAGGGCCCCCAAAGCCAAGGGGGCACCCCAACCTGGATCACAGTGGTGCGTGGGGGCGAAGCCCGGGTCGAGGCTGGGGGAGACTAGGACCTGGCAGGGTTCCAGCCTGAGGGGCAACGCTTAGGAGAGGAGCTGGGGACGGGGCTCCCCTGGCCGAGGTCTCTGCCTGCCACCCCCTCCCAGTCCCCCCCCCACCCGGCGGGCTGCCCGGCGGAGGCGACAGATTGAGCGATGAGACGCATTACGCACTTAATCCGCCTGATTGAATGTTTTGCTTTCGCCCAAATTGAAACATTAAACAACACGGGACGAGAAGAGGCGGCCGCAAATCACTCATGAAAGATTCATCTCTCCCCGGCAGCCGCCACCGCCCGCCTCTGCTGCTGCCCGCCCCAAGCCTCGGGTGGGGGTGGGGCTGGGGCCGCACCCTGCCCACTCCTGGGGGGCCCCTCCCTGGCCCTCCTGGCCCAGGGAAGTTCTTCCCAGTGTCTGGCCTCGATCCCACAGGTGGTCTCAGAGATGGGCTCCCCAACCCCTGGGCCAGCCTGGGGTGGCATGACCTTGTCCCTGTCCCCTGACCCCGTCTGGGGTGCGGTTCCCTTCCTGGACCAGCCCTTCACTTTCAGGCGTGAAAGGTGTTGGGGGGGAGTCTGGGAGTCTCCTCCCTGTGCAGGGGTCCTTTTGGGGTTCTGGATGTGAGAATGGCGGTGGCATCTGGGGGTGACAGGAAGCATGTGTTCTGCCCGCCCACATGATGTCTGTACCGTGTTGGTGGAACTTGCCACCGTCCCCGTGCCTCCATGACTGCATGTGACTGTTGCTCGGAGGGCCTGCTGACTGCCTGCCTGCTGGGGAGTTGCATTTTTGTGTCCCGTGCTGTCAGCGTGACTTCCTGTGTGTGCCTCTGAGGAGGTCTATGTGCAGTGCGTCTACACCACCTGTCTCCCTGTGCCCAGTCTATCAGTCCCGCCTCTGTCTTCGGCTGGGGGGGGTGGGCTGGGGGGCACCTGCTGGGGTCAGGGACCAGTGTCTCCAGAAGAGGGCCAGGGTGGGGAGAAGCTTGGAGAGAGGTGAGAGAGCGAGAGAGCAAGAGAGAGAGAGAGAGAGAGCGAGAGAGAGAGAGAGGGACAGGACAGCAGCGATGCCTGTGAGCTGGGGAGCAGGGAGCAAGCGCGAGGCGGCTGGGGGGGCACCGTGGGCGCCACGGCCAGAGCGGGTGATCAATATTCGATTTAGGTTTTAATTCCGGGGCTTTCGGAGCCTGTCAGCCCTGATGTATGAGCTCACACTGGGGCCGCCCAGCCAGCCACCCCGCTGATGCCCGTGGCCTGGTGGCCCGTCCTGGCCACAGCCTCTTGCCCCGCCGGCTGTGAGCTGGGAGAGAGGGGGCAGGGGAGGCCCCGGTGAACTTGAGCCTGGCCACTCACCCTGTGCCACCTCCAGCCCTGGTTCCAGCTTTCTCTGGCCTGTCCTGCCCGGCTCTGCTGGGCTCCCGAGGGCCTCAAACTCTACCAGCGACACCCTGGTGGCATCCCACAGCCGGCCTGTAGGCATGTGTCCCAGCGAGTGTGCCCTCCCCACGGCTCACACGTACCTGTGCACACACAAACTCTGACACATAGAACCCCAACATCCACAGCCACATTGCTACACTCATGCATCCACACGTCCCTGGACGCTTAACACACATGTGCACACCCCCCCCAATATACATGGGTCCATGCACTCACACCCCTGGAGTCAGACACATATGCACACACATGAACCCGACACGCGTTCACACACACACTGGACTCACACACACCCAGGCACACACACTCGTCCTCTAACACAGATGTCCACGCACAACCCTAGACACATCAAGCGGCAGGAACAACTCCGAGACAGAACTTGAAAGGCACGGACTGCGAAGTGACAGAGGGAAAGGACACACAGAGTCTGAGAGACTCAGAGAGCAGGGACGGCTCAGGCTCCCAGGCAGAGCAGGGCAGGCCGCCAGGAGGGGGAGGGGCAGGAGCCCTCTCTTCCCCAGCTGCCCCCCCAACCCTGTCTCTCTTTCAGGAAGATGGATCCACCGCCCTCCCTGATGACAATGCTGTCTGCGCAAACTTTAATTAACACTTTGAGTTAATTAGTTCGAGATCATTTAGGAGTAAAATGTTTTTATTAGGGAGGCTGCGAGCCTGTTGATGGATGGGGCGCGATTCGCTCTTCCGCCTGCGGGGACAGCCGGTAAACAGAAATCAATCAGGGGCCTCCGAACCCAGCCCCCCAGTGCAAGCTCCCAGCCCAGGGCCCAGGCCTGGGCTCCCGCACCTCCTCCCTGGGACCCAGGGTCCAGGCCCCGCCCCTCCTCCCTGGACCCAGGGTCCAGGCCTCCAGCCCCTCCTCCCTCAGACCCAGAGTCCAGGCCCCCAGCCCTTCCTCCCTCACACCCAGGGTCCAGGCCCCCAGCCCCTCCTCCCTCTGACCCAGGGTCCAGGCCCCACCCCTCCTCCCTCACACCCAGGGTCCAGGCCCCCAGCCCTCCTCCCTCACACCCAGGGTCCAGGCCCCACCCCTCCTCCCTCTGAACCTGGGTCCAGGCCCCACCCCTCCTCCCTCTGACCCAGGGTCCAGGCCCCGCCCTCCTCCCTCACACCCAGGGTCCAGGCCCCACCCCTCCTCCCTCTGCCCCAGGGTCCAGGCCCCCAGCCCTCCTCCCTCTGACCCAGGGTCCAGGCCCCACCCCTCCTCCCTCACACCCAGGGTCCAGGCCCCGCCCCTCCTCCCTCTGACCCAGGGTCCAGGCCCCACCCCTCCTCCCTCTGACCCAGGTCCAGGCCCCCAGCCCTCCTCCCTCAGACCCAGGGTCCAGGCCCCCAGCCCTCCTCCCTCTGACCCAGGGTCCAGGCCCCAGCCCTCCTCCCTCACACCCAGGGTCCAGGCCCCGCCCTCCTCCCTCTGACCCAGGGTCCAGGCCCCCAGCCCCTCCTCCCTCACACCCAGGGGTCCAGGCCCCACCCCTCCTCCCTGAGACCCAGGGTCCAGGCCCCGCCCCTGCTCCCTTGACCCACGGTCCAGGCCCCCAGCCCTCCTCCCTCAGACCCAGGGTCCAGGCCCCGCCCCTCCTCCCTTAGACCCAGGGTCCAGGCCCCCAGCCCCTCCTCCCTCACACCCAGGGTCCAGGCCCCTAGCCCCTCCTCCCTCAGACCCAGGGGTCCAGGCCCCGCCCCTCCTCCCTGGGACCCAGGGTCCAGGCCCCGCCCCTCCTCCCTCAGACCCAGGGTCCAGGCCCCGCCCCTCCTCCCTCAGACCCAGGGTCCAGGCCCCGCCCCTCCTCCCACAGACCCAGGGTCCAGGCCCCCATCCCTCCTCCCTCTGACCCAGGGTCCAGGCCCCACCCCTCCTCCCTCACACCCAGGGTCCAGGCCCCCAGCCCCTCCTCCCTCACACCCAGGGTCCAGGCCCCAGCCCTCCTCCCTCTGACCCAGGGTCTCAGTTCCCAGCCCTCCTCCCTCTGACCCAGGGTCCAGGCCCCACCCCTCCTCCCTGGGACCCAGGGTCCAGGCCCCCAGCCCTCCTCCCTCTGACCCAGGGTCCAGGCCCCCAGCCCTCCTCCCTCTGACCCAGGGTCCAGGCCCCAGCCCCTCCTCCCTCAGACCCAGGGTCCAGGCCCCACCCCTCCTCCCTCTGACCCAGGGTCCAGGCCCCACCCCTCCTCCCTCTGACCCAGGGTCTCAGTTCCCAGCCCTCCTCCCTCTGACCCAGGGTCCAGGCCCCAGCCCTCCTCCCTCACACCCAGGGTCCAGGCCCCCAGCCCTCCTCCCTCACACCCAGGGTCCAGGCCCCCAGCCCTCCTCCCTCTGACCCAGGGTCCAGGCCCCCAGCCCTCCTCCCTCTGACCCAGGGTCCAGGCCCCAGCCCTCCTCCCTCAGACGCCTCGCTGACTTCTTCCCTCTCGGCGGGAGCCCCCTCGCCGGGATCCCGCGGGTCTCGGGCACCGCCGGAGCAGGAGTGCACTGCCGGGTCCCCAGGCCGGCGGCCGGCCCCCTCCCTACGCTCGCTCCCAGGGGCCTGACGCCGCCCGGGAACTTGCTCGGCGGCTCCGTGCGCGGCCTCGCGGCCTGGGCCAGGTCGGCCCCGCGGCCCTCCCGCCGCTGACGGCTTCATCAGGTGTCCGCGCGGGCGAGGCCGGGCGGGCCGGGGGCCGCGGGCGGAGGGCGGGGGTTCCGGGGCCGATAAATCTTCATCAGGCGGCGGCGGGGGGGCCATTAGGCGCTAATGGGAAGATGGAGGGGCCTGTCGGCCGCGCGGGCCGGGCCTCATTTGTCCTGCTTCCCGCTCCATTGGCCGCCGCCCCCGCCCCTCCCCCGCCGCCGCCGCCGCGCGCCCCGTTTCCGCTGCAGCCTTCGGAGGGGCGCGGGGGAGAAGCCCCGGGGAGAGCGGGGGTCGCGGCGCAGGGGCGCGGCGGGCGGCGCGCGGCGAGGGCCGCCCGGGAGGGGCGCGGCGGGGGCGCGGGGCTGCGTGGCCGCGGGGTCGGCGCCCGGCCCGCCTGCGGGGCGCGGACCGCGCGCGGCGTCCCCCGAGACCGAGGCGCGGCCCCCGCCTGCCGCCGCCGCCGCTGCCCGCGCCCGGACTCGCGCCCCCCGCGCGTCCACTCTGATTTCTCGGCCCATTTTTCTTCCTCTGCTGTCACTCGGCGCTCGCCCTCCCGCCGCCCGCTGCCCCGCCGCGCTCCGCTTCCCGCGGGAGCCCCGCGCCGCCCGCCGCGGCGCCCCCACCCGGACCACGTGTGACAGGCCGTGACCCCCCGAGCCAGCCACCCCCCAGATGCCGGAAGACCCTCGGGAGAGATCGGGCCCTGGCGGGCAGCGCTGACGCCGGGACTCCCAGGTCCAGGTGCCAGCCCCCCGCCCCCGCAAGGAGCCGTCTAGACACCCCCAACCAGGCCTGTGGACCCCCTTCTTCCCTCAGAAGCCCCCACACCCCCTAGGATCTGACGTAGCCCTCCAGCTGGGCCGCCCCGGGCCACAGGAACACCTGTGCAAGCTCAGAGGTGCCAAGCATGGTACCCCCAGCCCAGCTCCAGACACCCCTAAATCAGGATGCTGGCCCAGGGGCTGTGCACCCCCACACAGGCCCCCAGTTTGTGAAGTTGGCACCTGCCGTAGGCTTCCCTCACTGCACCCCAGGATGGACCCACCTCCTGGACACCCCACGCACCATGTGTGCCCTTCAAACACACGTCAGAGTACCTTCAGTCACTGCCCCTCGCACGGATTAGGAGCCCCTCTGTAAGCCCCCCACAGACTTGGGTGTGGCCTCTCAACGTCACCCCCAAAGGCAGGACCTCAAACCTCACTTCTGGCCCCCAAACATTGGACACCGCACGTTAACCTTAACCGTGGCGCAATGGGTTAAGCTGCCGCCAGGGCCGCCTGCATCCCGTGTCAGCTGGGGTCTGGCTGCTCCACTTCCCCAGGCAGCTGCCTGTGAACGCACCCAGGAGGCGTTCCCAAGTACTTGGGTCCCTGCCACCTCACAGGAGACCTGGATGCGGCTGCAAGTTACCAGGGGGAGTGAATCAGTGGATAGAGGGTCTCTCTCTCTCTCTCACTCTGCCTTTCAAATAAATCTTTAAAAAAAGAACCCCATAGGGGGCCGGTGCCATGGCTCACTTGGTTAATCCTCCGCCTGCAGTGCCGGCATCCCATATGGGCTCTGGGTTCTAGTCCCGGCTGCTCCTCTTCCAGTCCAGCTCTCTGCTGTGGCCTGGGAAGGCAGTGGAGGATGACCCAGGTGATTGGGCCCTGCACCTGCGTGGGAGACCAGGAGGAAGCACCTGGCTCCTGGCTTCGGATCTGCACAGCGCCAGCCATAGTGGCCATTTGGGGAGTGAACCAATGGAGGGAAGACCGTTCTCTCTCTCTCTCTCTCTCTCTCTCTCTCACTGTCTATAAGTGGGCAAGTCAGGGACCCTGGAGCTCACCACTGAAGAACAGTGGTCTAGAGCGGCTGCCTCGACACCCCGATGGCAGTTGAATGGTGGCTCCCTAAAGATAAGTCCGCCCCCCTACCCCACAGCCTGCTCACATGTATTCCCTGCTGAGTGTCCTGGTACTAGGGGGCCAGGCGGGGCTGGAAGAGGCCAGGGAGCCCCCCACCCCTGAGCCTCCCCTGCCCACACGGGGGTCTTGGACTTCAGGATCCAGAACCACGTGGGCAAATTTTTGCCATGGAGGTCCTTTCAGGGGGCTAAAGCCACCTCCCCAGCCAAGCCTCTGTGCACCCCAAAACTAGGGATGCGGATCCTCCAGCCAGGGGCCCCTAAGTAGCCCTTGGTGCCTAGGGTGGGGTTCCGAGTCTCTGCCACATCACCCACTGTGTGGCATTAGGGTCCCCCACCCCAGGGTGGGTCCCCAGGCTTCTTTGGCACCAGGCATAGACGTGGGTTCCCGGTCCCTGTCCCCAGTGAGTGAGCATCGAGACCCCACCCACACCCAGTCCACAGTCAGCTGTGTCCTCTTGGCTGCCACAGACTCGAATGACTGGAAATGAGGCCGTGGACGCTGCCCCCCCCTCCCCGAAAGGCAGAGCAATAGACACAGAGATTTTCCATCTGCTAGTTCATCCCCCAAATGCCTGCAACAGCCAGGACTGGGCCAGGAGCCGGGACTCCGTCCTGGTCTCCCACGAGGGTGGCAGGGCCCGAGTACCCGCTGCCTCCCCGGGTGCACAGTAGCAGGGAACTTGAACCAGGAGTGGAGCCGGGACTCGAGCCCAGGCACGGGGTCTAGGATGCTGGTGTCCCACGTGGCAACGTAACTGCGATGCCTCAAAAGAGGGCAGCTGGGCCCCCAGCCTCAGCACCCGTAAAGTAAAGCAAGCATTGGGGCCCCCTCATTGCTAAGCTCTACATTCTTCATCTGGGCCCTGAGCTCAGTGCAGCCCTGAACTAGGTGTCAAGACCCCCATGTGGCACCGGCGCTGTGGCGGCATCCCATATGAGTGCCGGTTCAAGTCCCGGCTGTTCCGGAGCAGCCCAGGCTTCCGTACCCCTAAACCATTGAGGCTCAGTGAGCACCAATGACAGCTCCCAGCAGCACAGTGGACCCAGCTTAGCCTGGGACCCACACGGGTGGTCACCACCAACCTCGATGTCTGGGCCCCAGCTGTCACCCCAAGCTGGTGTGCGCACCCCGCGTCGGTCTCCCAGCCTCGGCAGCCCCACTAGGAGTTGGGAGGCAAGCCTCAGCTACCTCTGGAAATCTGAACCCCAAAGCCAACCAAACCAGGACCCTGGGCAGCCCCCACCATCTGGGGCCCCCATTTCACCTCCAAGGCAGAACACAGGCCCACAGCCTCCTTTTCCCTAAATTACTCTTCGGAGCGCCACAGGCAGGAAAGCCACAGTGGGTGGGGCACTTGGACTTGTCCCTCACACACTGGGCAGGTAGCCCCTGGTCTCTTGTACCCCAAAACCAGGGCTGGGGCACCCAAGGGCCCTGAAATCAATACAAGGGCTACCAAACGTGGCCAGCCTTGAACCCCAAAGCCAAGCACTCTGACCTTGACATCTGAGCCTCCAAGGTCACTGGGCCCAGACTCGGCAGGTGCAGCCTTGGGGGCTGGCCGTCCTCGCCGACCCAGCATGGGCAGCGCCGCAGACATCGGGAGCGGCTTCCTGCAGTCCCCGCTCCCCAACACCTGGAAGTCACCCCACATTAGGTACCTTAAGCCAAGCAGCCAACCTCTCCAGGTGAGTCCAGGTCCCCAGTTGTAATCATCACCAACAGTGCACGTCCCCCACCCCAACCACTCACCCCTAAACAAGGCTGTGGCCCTGCCGGACCCTGTTAAGTCTCTTGAGGGCAGCGGGGTGCCCCAGCCTCGGAGACCCTAAGCTAGGCCTCAGTAGTCCCCAAATGGAGTGTCAGTGTCACCGCCACACTTGGGTGTGGCGATGCCCCAGCCCAGACGTGTTGACGCATCCCATCCCAGACCTGCACCCCTGCCCACACCTCCAAGTGCATCCTGGGCCTGGGGTCCTGCCCCTATGCCCCCCAGTCCCAAAGTCCCAGATACCCAGCTTCAGCAGCCCCCAAAAGAGGCTCCACAGCCCTGGCCATCCTTCCCTAGAGCTCGGGGACCCCACGTCTGGGCAGGCAGCGCTCAGAGGTCAGCACCCTCAGACTCAGCCAAATTAGCAACCCTCACACCCTGGGCCCTGCACCCCAACAGGAGCACGGCCGCTCCCACCACCCCAGACAAGAAAGGGGGACTGGGCTCATCACTCCAGCCACACCCCTGCCCGCCAGTCTCTGTCCCTCAGCCCAGACACCTGCCCCCTCCCACGGCCACACACGGCATAGGCAGACTCCTGGACTCATTCCGCAGGCCAGACCCTGGGACCCGGATCCCTGTCGTGTGAGACCAGTCCCCCAGAGCCCCTGCCACGTCGCCCCAAGTCAGAGCACCAGGCTGCCAGCGTGAGTCCTATCTGGTCTCCCCAGTGCCACATGTGCCACTTCACTGGCTCCCCAGTGTGACTCCCAAACCAGACAGCTGAGCCCCTGGTCTGTCACCCCAAGCCTACCCCAGACCCCAGGCTCCGACCCACCCCGTCATCCACAGGCTGTAAGCACACATCAGTGTCTTCAGACCCTGACCTGTGAGAGCCACACCCCAAACAGGCCACAGGGACCCCAAGCCAACCCCACAGCGTTTTTTTAAAGATTTATTTTTCATTTATTTGAAAGGTAGAGTTACAGAGAGAGGGAAGAGACAGAGAGAGAGGTCTTCCACCCACTGGTTCACTCCCCAAGTGGCTGTAATGGCTGGGGCTGGGTCAAGCTGAAGCCAGGAGTCAGGAGCTTCCTTCAGGTCTCCCACGTGGGTGCAGGGGCCCAAGCACTTGGGCCATCTTCCGCTGCTTTCCCAGGCCACAGCAGAGAGCTGGATCAGAAGTGGATCAGCTGGACTCGAACCGGCATCCATATGGGATGCTGGCACTGCAGGCGGTGGTTTTACCTGCTCTGTGCCCAACCCCCAGACTTGGCACCCTGAGCCACTGTTCACACAAACTGGCCCCAGACCCGGGGTCAGACAGTCTCCCTGCCCTGGAATTGGGGCACTGTGTCCCCGTCTGTGGCCCCAAAGCAGAGCCTCTGCCCCTGGTAATCCAGCTAGACAACTGGACCCCTACCACTGTCACACATGCTAACACCCCCACCAGAAAACAGGACCCAAAGTGTCTGTCACCCCCGGACAGGCAACCAGACCCCAAACTGTGGCCAGCAATCGGCCAGCCGAGCACTGTCCCCGGCCCAGACAGTGCACCGGCGTCAGTCGTTTCTCTCTGGTGATTGCAACGTACTTCCTAGAATTTCTTGTCATGGGAGTACAGGGTCACAGCACACAGCACATGCAGCCAGGTAGCAGTGGGAATAGCTGCAGGAGTAGCTGTGGGAGTAGCTGCAGGAATAGAGCAGGAGTAGCTGTGGGAGTAGCTGCAGGAGTAGCTGTAGGAGTAGCTGTGGGAGTACCTGTGGGAGTAGCTGCGGGAGTACCTATGAGAGTAGCTGCAGGAGTAGCTGAGGGAGTAGCTGTGGGAGTAGTTGCGGGAGTACCTATGAGAGTAGCTGCAGGAGTAGCTATAGGAGTAGCTGAGGGAGTAGCTGCAGGAGTAGCTGTGGGAGTAGCTTTGGAAGTAGCTGCGGGAGTAGCTGTGGAGTAGCTGTGGGAGTAGCTGTGGGAGTAACTGCAGGATTGGAACAGGAGTAGCTTTGGGAGTAGCTGTGGAGTAGCTGTGGAGTAGCTGTGGAGTAGCTGTGGGAGTATCTGTGGGAGTAGCTGCGGGAGTAGCTGTGGGAGTATCTGTGGGAGTAGCTGTGGAGTAGCTGCAGGAGTAGCTGTGGAGTAGCTGCAGGAGTAGCTGTGGAGTAGCTGTGGAGTAGCTGCAGGAGTAGCTCTGGAGTAGCTGTGAGTAGCTGCAGGAGTAGCTGCGGGAGTATCTGTGGGAGTATCTGTGGAGTAGCTGCGGGAGTAGCTGCGGGAGTAGCTGTGGGAGTATCTGTGGGAGTAGCTGTGGGAGTAGCTGCGGGAGTAGCTGTGGGAGTAGCTGTGGAGTAGCTGCAGGAGTAGCTGTGGAGTAGCTGTGGAGTAGCTGCAGGAGTAGCTGTGGAGTATCTGTGGGAGTAGCTGTGAGTAGCTGCAGGAGTAGCTGTGGAGTATCTGTGGGAGTAACTGCAGGAGTAGAGCAGGAGTAGCTGTGGGAGTAGCTTGGAGTATCTGTGGAGTATCTGTGGGAGTAGCTGTGGAGTATCTGTGGGAGTAGTTGTGGAGTAGCTGTGGGAACAGCTGTGGAGTAGCTGTGGAGTATCTGTGGGAGTATCTGTGGAGTAGCTGTGGAGTAGCTGTGGAGTAGCTGTGGGAGTAGTTGTGGAGTAGCTGTGGAGTAGCTGTGGAGTATCTGTGGGAGTATCTGTGGAGTAGCTGTGGAGTAGCTGTGGAGTAGCTGAGGGAGTAGCTGTGGAGTAGCTGTGGGAACAGCTGTGGAGTAGCTGTGGAGTAGCTGCGGGAGTAGCTGTGGGAACAGCTGTGGGAGTAGCTGTGGAGTAGCTGTGGGAACAGCTGTGGAGTAGCTGCAGGAGTAGAGCAGGAGTAGCTGTGGAGTAGCTGTGGAGTAGCTGCAGGAGTAGCTGTGGAGTAGCTGTGGGAGTAGCTGTGGGAACAGCTGTGGAGTAGCTGCAGGAGTAGAGCAGGAGTAGCTGTGGAGTAGCTGTGGAGTAGCTGCGGGAGTAGCTGTGGGAACCGCTATGGGAGTAGCTGTGGAGTAGCTGTGGGAACAGCTGTGGAGTAGCTGCAGGAGTAGAGCAGGAGTAGCTGTGGAGTAGCTGTGGAGTAGCTGTGGAGTAGCTGTGGGAGTAGCTGTGGGAACAGCTGTGGAGTAGCTGCAGGAGTAGAGCAGGAGTAGCTGTGGAGTAGCTGTGGAGTAGCTGCGGGAGTAGCTGTGGGAACAGCTGTGGGAGTAGCTGTGGAGTAGCTGTGGGAACAGCTGTGGAGTAGCTGCAGGAGTAGAGCAGGAGTAGCTGTGGAGTAGCTGTGGAGTAGCTGCAGGAGTAGCTGTGGAGTAGCTGTGGGAGTAGCTGCAGGAGTAGCTGCAGCTGCTGTCTTGTGGATTACAGGTCAAGGGGTGAGCCCTGCCCTTCGCCAAAACCGCAGACAAGCTGCTCAGGACGCCGGCCGAGGAGGGAGCCACAGGGACCGGAACGGGTCGGGGTGTCAGGACGCACCACGCAGCGCCCGGGGTGCGGGCCGTCCAGGGCTCTCCCTCTCCCAGAGCGGGGAGGGAGCCCGTCATCCTTGCCAGGCAGCTGGATCCCTCCTGTTGGATTTCTGACTCCTCGTGCTGCCAGTGTAGACAGAACACAGGCGGTGACACCACGCAGAGCCAGTGGGGACACAGCGCGCCGTGCCAAGGGCCACACGCTGCAGCCGGTCGTGGGCGGCACCCAAGCCCCCTCCACGTTCAGGGGGCCAGCAGCCTCCGGGCGCCGTCTCCACCAGCTGTCACGGCCTGGGGTGCCAGTGCCTGTCCAATAACCCACACAATAACACCCCATCCCAGAATATATGCAGGGACCCTGTGTCTGTCCCCCACTACACCCTGGGACCCCATCTCTACCCTCAGTCCCCATCAGCCCTGACACCCTGGGACCCCATCTCTGTCCCCCACTACTCCTGGGAACCCATTTCTGTCCCCAGCCCATGTCCCCTACTATACCCTGGGACCCCATTTCTGTCCCCAGTCCCTGTCCACCCACTATACCTTTGGGCCCTGCCTCTGTCCCCCAATACACCTGGTATCCCTCTCTGTCCCCCTACACTCTATAACCCCATCTCTGTTCCCAGTCCCCGTCCCCCCACTACACCCAGGAACCCCATCTCTGTCCCCAGCCCCCACCCACCGGCACCCTGGAAGTCCGTCTCTGTCCCCCAGAACCAGACGGAGACCCCAGACTCAGCCACCCCACACAAGAGGACTGTGCCTCTAGGTTCTGTCACTCCACAGGGCACAGCTGGCACCGACTGTCACCTGAACTGGAGGCCGGGCCCCCAGCCCCTGGAACACCCCCCTCGTTAACCAGGGTCCCTGCTACTCCCCAAAAACATCAGCTGACTGTCCGCGGCTATCACCTCCCACTGCCCAAACTGGACCGGGACCCCGGAGCTCTGTCACTGCAGACCACACAGCCTCCTAGTGTCGGCCACCCAGACCCAGCCTGCTGGCCCTGTCACCCCAGGCTCCTGGTCTTGTCACCCAGCCTCCTGGTCCTGCCACCCAGCCTCCTGGTCCTGTCACCCCAGGCTCCAGCCCACAACACTAGAAACCAGAGGGGCTGGCGTTTGGCGCCATGGCACCCTGGTGGGGACACCAGCGTCCCATCCCTGAGGATGTGGGTTCAAGTCCCCATTCTGCTTCCTATTCCGGCTCCCCACTAATGCTCCCTGGGAGGCAGCAGCCACAGCCCAAGTGCGTGGATCCCTGCCGGCCACGGGCGAGACCCAGATGCAGTTTATGGCTCCTGGCTTCAGCCTGGCCCTGCCCTGGCCATCGTGGGCATCTGGGGAGTGAACCAGTGGAAGGGAGAGCCGTCTCTCAGCCTCTGCCTCTCTGCCTTTCAAATACAAACACAGAAGGAAGAAGACAGAGCCATCGTCTCTGGGCCACCCGACCTGGACACGAAGCCCACACTGGACAGGGGACCTGAGCCCCTTTCCACACCAAGAAAGACACGATCTCTGACCGCCTCCTGCACCCCCGGTCAGCAGTACCCCGAAGTGCACTTCCAGCCTCCGGCCCCGTCACCCCACGAGGCAGCAAGACTGAGATGGCTGAGGTCTCGGACGGGCCAGCTGGTCACCCAGGGCCTCTGTCACCCCAGACCAAAGCCCAGGCCCCGCGTCATATCCCAAACGAGGCCGCCAGCCCGTGGGATCTGTCCTGCGGTCCTGGGCGCCCCGGGGGAGACGCCCAGGCCTCGGTTTCTGCCGTTCATCGAACCCTCAGTCTGGCACCCCAAATCTTAAAGTGGCTCAGCCCAGCTGTCACCCAAGGCAGGCAGGACCCCGTTTCTACCACCCCAGGAGGCTCCAGGACCCAGACTTAGTCACCCCAAACTAGACCATTCACCCCCAGAACTGACCTCAGAATCGGGGCCCCCAGCACCCCAACCTACACAAGACTCCACAAACTCCAGTCCTGCCGCTTCCAACAAGGGCCCCTAAGCTGCCCCCTTATTTTTTAAGGTTTATTTATTTATTAAATTTTTAACGACTTATTTATTTTATTTGAAAAGCTGAGTCACAGAGAAGCAGAGGCCCAGAGAGAGAGAGAGAGAGAGAGAGAGAGAGAGAGAGAGAGAGAGAGGAGGTCTTCCATCTGCTGGTTCACTCCCCAAATGGCTGCAACAGCTGGGCTGGGTCAAGCTGAAGCCAGGAGCCAGGAGCTTCTTCCGGGTCTCTCACACAGGTGTAGGGCCCAAGGACCTGGGCCGTCCTCCACTGCTTTCCCAGGCCACAGCAGAGAGCTGGATCGGAAGAGGAGCAACCGCGACTAGAACCCGGCGCCCATATGGGATGTGGAGGATTAACCAAGTGAGCCATGGCGTGGGCCCCCTATTTATTCTAAAGGCAAAGTGTCAGTGAGAGAGAGACAGAGACAGAAGGAGCCAGAGACATCCTCCATCTGCTGGTTCACTCCCAGATGCCCACAACAGCCAGGTCCGGGCCAGGCGGACGCCAGGAGCCAGGGGCTCCATCCCAAGCATTAGGCCACCATCTTCTGCCTTCCCAGGTACGTTAGCAGGGAGCTGGATCAGAACCGAAGCTTCCGGGACTTGACCTGGAGCCCTGGGCTCTGTAACCCCCCCCTCCGCCGGCCTCTGCCCCCCAACCAGTGTGCCAGTCTCTGCTGCCAACCCCACCCAAGGGGACCCCCCCTTCTTATCCCAAACTGCAGCCTGGGGCTGCCAAATTTCCAGCTGGCTACCCAGGCCACAGGAGTTCCTGAGCCAGCGAACCTGACCACAGATGCCCAGATCCTCTTACTCCCGTCCGGGAGCTGGACCCAACGCTGCCCCCCAACATAACACCCCGCCCCCACTCCGCCGCTCTATCAGCCGGCTGGACCCTGGCTGTCTCCCAGACGGCCAGGCCTTTGGTCTCTGACCCCTGATGAGACACCCACCCCCCCGGTTTCCGTTACTCCAAGCCAATCCTCTTCACTCCTAGCGCTATTTAGGGGGAGCCAGACCGGGAAAGGGTCTTCCAGTGCAGGTTCTGTCTCCTCTCAAAAGGACTGGGGACCCGCAGCCAGCCGGTCCCTCCAGATGTCTCTGCCCTGGGTCAGGCTCTCCTGCTGACCGCTGCCTCGGCGACCTCAGAGCAGGGACAGGCTGGACCCCTGGGTGGGGTGGCTGGACCCCTGGGTGGGGTGCCCGCTCCCCCCCCAGAGAGTACTGACGCTCCGTGTCCCCTGGGAACACCGGCATTGGGACCGACAGACAGGACGCATCAGGATGGGGGGGGCCCTGGCCTTAGTGCGACCCGGGTGACCTGCTCAGCCTCGGGCGCCCCAGGTCCCCACTGGGCCCTGGTCTCCCAGCAGGAGCCCCACTCGCTCCCTCTCGGGAGTCTGGAGGAAGCACTCGTCCGCCCTCTGGTGGCAGCCGCTAGAATCGCGCCCCCGCTGAGTGCTGACCCAGGACCCCTGGTCTTCCCTGGTGGGGGCCTGACTCCCTCTCGCTCAGCGCCCAGCTGCGTCCTTCCCCCTGGATCTGCCTTCCCCGTACCTCATCCTCCTCACCGGTCTCGCGGCCCATCCCCCACACGACCCCGGGGATCCTGTCCGTTTCCCAGCTCAAAGGCCTGTCCTGGTTGTATGTTATCTTCAGCCCAGCTCTGGGCCTCCCCAGCTTGACCTCCGGGCCCTGTCCCCTCACTCCCTTCACCCCAGATCTGACCCGGGGGCCTCCGCACCTGCAGTTCCCATCCTTTTCTGTGGAGAATTCCAGAAGGCCGGGCACTCCAGGCCCCGACCGCACACGTGTGGAGGGAACCGGGACCAGCAGAGCTTTGGTGGCGACAGGAGTTGGAGCCGCTGGGGGCCAAGCCCTGGTGGCCTTGTGGCCCCTGCTTCGGCAGTCCCACCCGCGCTCCTCCAGGGTTGGCTCTGCCCCTCT
Source organism: Sylvilagus floridanus (assembly GCA_949820135.1). Taxonomy (NCBI): domain Eukaryota; kingdom Metazoa; phylum Chordata; class Mammalia; order Lagomorpha; family Leporidae; genus Sylvilagus; species Sylvilagus floridanus. Next base: position 12,463,463 of record OX463232.1, read on the forward strand.
CAGGGTGCAGAGTGAGGTCACTTCCCCCAAGAGCCCCCCGGGACCCTTCCCCAGACGCGGCAGTGGCCCGGGGTCCACCTGGGCAGTGGTCTCCCACACTCGTCACTGCTCCTGCCGGCGGTCCTCACAGTGCGGCCAGAGGGGAATCGCGTGTCCGTGGTCGCGCACCCACCCCTGCTTGGGCTCCTCTGCCCAGAGCCCGCCTCCCCCAGCACCCGCAGCTCCCTCGCGGCTTAGGTCTGCCTGCTGTGCCCGTGGGGAGGCCTCCTCTGGCCATCTGCTTCCCTTTCTTATAAGCTAGATCGAGCGAGCTTCCATCACTCCCCAGATGGCCACATGGACAGCTGAGCCAGGCCACAGCCAGGAGCCGGGAACTCCATCCTCCCACGCGGGTGCAGGGGCCCCAGCACTCGGGCCGCCCTCCGCTGCTTTCCCGGGTCTCCCACGCGGGTGCAGGGCCCCAGCACCCGGGCTGCCCTCCGCTGCTTTCCCGGGTCTCCCACGCAGGTGCAGGGGCCCCAGCACTCGGGCCGCCCTCCGCTGCTTTCCCGGGCCATCAGCAGGCAGTGGGGTCGGCAACAGCAGCCGGGGCTGGAATGGTGCTCACAGGATGCTGGCATCTCCAGCAGTGGCCTCCCCGGGCCCCCTCCATAACCAGCCACCCACTCCAGAGCGCTCTGGGCAGCAGAGTGGACACAGCGGGTGTGGGCAGATGTCCTGACACGCGCCTGCTCGCACAGCTGGCCCCTGGCTGGCCCTGGGGGCTCGGGCGAGGGCACGCGTGGCTCCCACTCCCCACGCGTCCACGCTCATGGGGAGCCTGCAGCCCCGGCACCTGCTGCGGACGGGGGGCTGGGCAGGCCTGCGTGGCCCCCGTCCAGGCTGAGCTGCTTGTCTCGTATCCTCTCGTGCCCGGAATCCTAGCTGGGGACAGCCATGTGCGGCCACATGCCACGTCCCCACTCCTCCTGGAGAGACCCTCAGCGTCCCCTCCCTTCCTGAGCGCTGCCCGACTTCCCGCAGTGCCCACGTGCGCGCTCCTGTCACCACCGCCCCCTCCTGCCCCCATCTTGGTCTCCATCACCGCCCAGAGGGGGGCCGCATGCCGAGTGACGTCACAGGAGACCCGGGGGCCACGTGCCAGTGACGTCACAGGAGACCTGGGGGCCACGTGTCGAGTGACGTCACAGGAGACGCTGGGGGCCACGTGCCAGTGACATCACAGGAGACCCCAGGGGCCACGTGCCAGTGACATCACAGGAGACCCGGGGGCCGCGTGTCAGTGACGTCACAGGAGACCGGGGGCCGCATGCCAGTGACGTCACAGGAGACGCTGGGGGCCACGTGTCAGTGACGTCACAGGAGACCTGGGGGCCGCGTGTCGAGTGACGTCACAGGAGACCCGGGGGCCGCGTGCTGTGTGACAGTGTCACAGGAGACCTGGGGGCCACGTGTCGAGTGACGTCACAGGAGACGCTGGAGGCCACGTGCCAGTGACATCACAGGAGACCTGGGGGCCACGTGCCAGTGACATCACAGGAGACCTGGGGGCCACGTGTCGAGTGACGTCACAGGAGACCTGGGGGCTGTGTGTCAGTGACATCACAGGAGACCTGGGGGCTGTGTGTCAGTGACATCACAGGAGACTGGGGGTCGCGTGACGTCACAGGAGACCTGGGGGCTGTGTGTCAGTGACATCACAGGAGACCAGGGGCCGCGTGTCAGTGACGTCACAGGAGACCTGGGGGCTGTGTGTCAGTGACATCACAGGAGACCCGGGGGCCGCGTGCTGTGTGACAGTGTCACAGGAGACCTGGGGGCCACGTGTCGAGTGACGTCACAGGAGACGCTGGAGGCCACGTGCCAGTGACATCACAGGAGACCTGGGGGCCACGTGCCAGTGACATCACAGGAGACCTGGGGGCCACGTGTCGAGTGACGTCACAGGAGACCTGGGGGCTGTGTGTCAGTGACATCACAGGAGACCTGGGGGCTGTGTGTCAGTGACATCACAGGAGACCCGGGGGCCATGTGCCAGTGACGTCACAGGAGACCTGGGGGCCGCGTGCCGTGTGACAGTGTCACAGCTTTATTTCGGGAAGCCACCCCCTGACATGGGGCACGTGCTGGCGGTGGGCGGTGGGCGGTGGGCAAGGGCAGGCGCCGGGCGGGGCCTCGCTGACGCCTCACACGGGCTCCAGGGGCTCCATGTGCAGTTCCTCCGTGTCCACAGCCTCCACCTTGTGGAAGGCGGCATGGGAGCCGATGACCACCAGGGTGGCCCCTGAGGGAAACGGCGGCTCAGGGCGGGTCCCCCGGCCTGGCCCCGCCGCCACCCCGGCCACCCCGGCCACCCCGGCCCGGCACTCACCCAGCACCCAAAAGACAGCGGAGCCGGCCCCAGCCAGCCAGAAGAAGGGGAAGGAGACGCCTCCGGCCAGGGCGTACTGATGGGCTGGGCTCACTTCACGGCCTGCGGGCAGACGGCATGGGCAGCTGCCCCCGCCCGGCCCCCCGCGTCCCCACCGCCTCCCTCAGCTCCCAGCTCAGGCTCCAACCGAGAGTCTCAGCCGGTGGAGGACACAAACGGAGAGAACCTCACAGGGCCAGAGACACCATCTGCAGCCTGGCAAGGCCAGGGTGTGGCTGGGCCTCCTCAGGGACCCCTCCCAGCCCCCCTGCCCTTGGCTCCCTGATCCCGACCACCCCCTGCCGGCCCCCAACCTGCCAGTTCTGCTCGGGAGCAGGGCTTCCCTCCCCAGCAGCCCCAAGACCTCCCCGCCCGCCCCACCCCGGGGCGCAGACAGGTGCGGAGGGCCCGGCCGGTGCAAGGGCGCCACCTGGTGTCCCGTGTGGGGACCCGCAGTGATGCTCCCCGCGGCGGCGGGGCAGGGTTAGGGCTCAGCCTGGGGGTGAGCGGGAGCTGGGCAGGGACACCAGCTGTGTCAGGCCTGCGGAATCCCGAGAGCCAGGCTCCGGGGAGGCCCCAGGCACAGGACTTGGGGGCCGGGGTCTGACTTCTCACCGAAGAGCACGAGCTTGGACTGCAACGTGCGCAGATACAGAATGTAGCAGGCGCCGAAGAAGACGGCCAGGGCCACCAGCAGCATGGGCGACGTCACCCTGCAGGAGGCGGCCGGGAGGCGGAGGTCAGAGCCCGGCCCGGCAGCCGCGGGCCGAGGCCAGGGCGCCCTGGGCGGGGGCCGGGCCGACTCACACGCAGTACAGGATGAGGCCCAGGAACACGAACACGTAGTTGCTCTGGTAGTACTCCACATTGCGGACCAGGCGCTGGCACAGCTCGCCCAGGTTGCGGGGCCGCGAGAAACGCCGCTGGTCCACGAAGGCGCCCCACGGCCGGATGGTCGCCCGGCGCCGCTCCAGCCACTCGCGGCCGGCGCCGGACGGAATCAGCTTCGGCAGCAGGGTCCTGGGGAGCGGGCCGGGGGCCAGCGGTCAGCCGGGACCCCCGACCCCTCCCAGAAGCCAGCGGAGGGGGCGGGGAGGGCCGGCGCCTGGGCCTGGGGCGGGGCGGGGCGGGGAGGGGCTTCCCCCTGGGTCCCGGGCGCGGAAGGGGCCGGAGGACCGGACTCGCGTCCTAGAAAGACACCAGGAGTTGCGGTGTCCGGGGCCAGGACCCCCGCGACTCGAGGGGAGAGGGGGCCGGGGCCGGCACCCCCGGGTTACAGCGGGCTCGCTCACGTGGCGCTCAGCCCTTCGGCCTCGGCCTCCTTCTGCTGGTCCTTCGGGGCCGCCATGTCTGCGTTGTGAAGGGCAGAACCGCTGTAACTGGCCCCGGGCCCTGCGGACCCCACGGACCCCGCCGGAGCCAGGCCTCACCCAGCGGCGCGGACGTGGCTCCGCGTCGGCGCCGCTGGGGGCGGAGCTCCGCTCCCCGAGCATTGTGGGAGTTGTAGTCCCGACGGGCGTCTGGGCGCCATGACGGCGGTCTGGCTCGCAGGGCATTGTGGGAGTTGTGGTCTCTCTGGGCATTGTGGGAGTTGTAGTTTCAGGAGTGGGAGGTGGGGAGTTAAGCGTTGTGTATTCTCCCTCGGAGGGTACAGTGGGGACCGTGCAGGGCTGTCGTCCTGACTCTAGAAGGCATGAAAATTACTCTGGCAGGCTTGATTAAACACTGAATCCTAGGCCTCGGGCCCAAATGTTCCGACTCAGCCAGTCTGGACTGCAGGCCATGAAATCCGCCTTTGTTCCAAGTCCCCCGCGGGCCGCATACGAGCCCCAGGGTGGCAGGGAATTTGTGGGCGTCCGTTCCGTCCTCAGGAGGTGCCGAGCGGGCCCCTCCCAGGGATCCCGGGGTGAGCAGGCTAACACTCGCGACAGCCACGAGGGGTTGAGGGGAGGAGTGAGAATTTTACTTTATGTTTTACATTTATTTCAGAGAGAGACACACACACAACTCCCATCCACTCAATCCAGGTCTCCCACACGGGAGCCAGGAGCCCGATCACCTCCCAGGGCACCCATTAGCTGGAGCCGGGTGCCAGACCCGAACCAGACCCAGTCACTCCACACAGGTGCCTTAACCACTAGGCTAGTGGCCCTCTCCCCTAGGAGAACTTGTTGTTGTTGTTGTTTAGTATTTGATTTACTTACAGAGTTACAGAGAGAGATCATCCATCCACTTGTTCACTCCCATATGGCCACAATGGCCAGAGCTGGGCTGATCCAAAGCCAGGAGCCAGGGTCTCCCACGCGGGTGCAGGGACCCAAGGACTTGGGCCATCTTCTACTGCTTTCCCAGGCCATAGCAGAGAGCTGGATCAGAAAAGGGGCAGCCAGGACTTGAACCAGCACCCATATGGGATGCCAGCATCACAGGTAGAGGCTTAGCCCACCATGCCACAGCGCTGGCCCCTAAACAGAAGTGTGTGTGTGTGTGTGTGTGTGTGTGTTTAAAGGCGCTGTCGGGTCTAACATTCAGGCACAGCAGGTTAAGCCACCGCCTGTGACACAATCACCCCATATGGGCGATGGTCTGAGTCCCAACTGCTCCACTTCCCATCCAGCTCCTGTCAATACGCTTAGGAAAGCAGTGGAAGATGCCCCAAGGGGCCGGCGCTGTGGCGTAGCGGGTACAGTCTCCACTTACAGTGCCGGCATCCCATATGGGCACCAGTTTGTGTCCCGGCTGCTTCACTTCTGATCCAGCTCCCTGCTAATGGCCTGGGAAAGCAGTAGAAGATGCCCAAGTGCTTGGGCCCCTGCACCCACGTGGGAGACCTGGAAGAGCTCCTGGCTCCTGGCTTCGGATCAGTGCAGCTCCGGTCATTGTGGCCATCTGGGGAGTGAACCAGCGAATGGAAGACCTCTCTCTCTCTCTCTCTCTCTCTCTCTCTCTCTCTGTGTGTGTGTGTGTGTGTAACTCTGACTTTAAAATAAACAATAATAGTACAAGCAGAGGGAGTATTTACACCTGATGAGCTGGAATTCTGCATCAGGCTCAGAAGATCCAGGCTATGTGGGTTTTGTTTTAAACAAGATTTATTTATTTGAAAGGCAGAGTTACAGAGAGATTTAGAGCGATCTTCCAACCACAGGAGCCTGGAACTCCATCCGGGTCCCCCACATGAGTGGCAGGGAGCTAAGCTCTTGGGCCACCCCTGCTGCCTTCCAGGGAGCTGGATAGGAAGTGGAGCAGCCGGGACTCGAACCAGAGCTCCTGTGTGGGATGCTGGCATCGCAGGCTGAGCCGCAGTGGGGGTCCTGGCTGCAGGGTTGGGGGTCTGGTCACCTCCCTGAACCTCCGCCCTCCGCCGTCTCCAGCAGTGGGATCCATTCAGCCCGTGGTGCAGAGCGAGCGCTGAGGGCCCTGGCGTTGGAGCCGCTCTGTGACCGCTGGGGTCACGACCTCTGGAAATCAAACCTCAGCCTTATGCGTTGCCTTAGGGGCTGTGGCCATCGGCCGCCCGGGGCAGGGCTGGCGTCTGAGGCATGGCCTCCCTTTTCCTCAGTTCCCACGATGCGGGGGGAGGAACTTCCTCCCTGCTCTGCCCCCTCCCCCCACGCGGGCACTAAACGGGGGTGCGCTGGGGCGGGACCTCAGACACGTGTGGGGTCGGGAGTCCGGGCTCCCTTCAGGGGGCTGAGATGCCGGTGGGGCTGTGGGAAGGGGAGGGACTTTTTTTCCCCCGTTTCTATTTATTTGTTTTTATTTGACATTCAGCGAGGGAGAGAGAGGGAGAGAGAGAGAGAGAGACAGAGATTTCTCATTTGCTATTTCACTCATCAAATGCTTGCAATGGTTGGCAGGAACAGGAACTCCATCCAGGTCTCCCACGTGGGTGCAGGGACTCAACTTCTTGAGCCCTCGATGCTGCCTCCTGGGGTGTGCATTAGCCGGCAGCCAGGGCTCAGCCCAGGCTCTCTGGTGTGGGGGAGGCTGGTGTCCCACGTGGTGGCTCAACTGCAGAACCCCCCTGGTGGGGGCGGCCTCCACGTGGGGGTATCCGGGGACTCTTTTAGTCCCACCTCTCCCCTCCCAGGATCCACACCCCTTAGACGTGGTGCTTTGGAGCTGGCTGGGAGGCACTGGGGTGGGGAGGTGTGGGAGAGGCATGAGGGGCAGGGAGGCCCCCTGTGGGTGGTCCTGAGCTGAAGATCAAAGAGCCACATCTGGGGCAGCCATGTGACACTCCCGCATCCCACGCTGGGTTAAAGCCACTCTGCTTCCAGTCCAGTTTCCTGCCAGGCACTCCCCTGGGAGGCAGCAGCGAGGGCCCCAGTGCTTGGGCCCCTGCTACCCACGTGGGAGGACCCAGATGGAGCTCCTGGCTCCTAGCTTCAGCCTGGCCCAGCCCTGGCTGTTGTGGCCATTTGGGGAACACACCAGCAGATGGACGATCTAACTCTGTCTTTCAAATAAATTGTTTTTAAACAATTTAAAAACAGAGGAAGAGCCCCACGTTGCAGGTCAGATCTGCGGGCTCCTGTCTTTTCCCCCCGGTGACCCCTGGGCGTCTCGCGGCGTCTTGTGTGGGCAGCTTGGGTGCTATTCTGCCTCGGGCGAGGGACGGGTGCTGGTGGACAGCAGCGCCTGAGCGCGGAGTGGTGCGGCCGGCAGGGGGAGCCAGAGAGCAGCCTCCCCTGATGCGGCCGGCAGGGGGAGTCAGAGAGCAGCCTGCCCGGACAGCAGGAATCTTGGGGACCAGACTGGGAGGCTCAGGCCCAGCTGCCCCCTCCCCACCCGGATTTCATTTCTGTTGTGAGAGCAGCAGCCGCCCCTTCTGAGAGCCCAGCCAAAGCAGTTGCACTGCATAGCCAGCCACACGCAGGCACAAAAGGCAGGAAGGAGGCCCTAGAGGCTGGAAGTGGGGAACAGTGTGCCCAGGACCAGAGATGCGGGTGCGGCGGGGAGGTTTACGGTGGGGTCCCAGAGGAAGTGGGGCTGGAAGGGCGGGAATAGCCCAGTGCAGGATGCCGGCGGCAGGGGCGCTCTAGGCTGTGTGACGTCCCCCAGTTTGGCCTGTGTAGGGGGCGTTTCTCCCACTGCACCAGACACATGAAGCTGCATGGGGTCCCTGGCAGAGCTCCAGGCTCTCACAGCCCCTGCCGGGCCCAGGCTCTGTCCTGGGGTCTCCCGGGGAACTGGTGACCTTGACCCCTGACCTCTGCCTGCCTTCCCCAGTCAGGGGGCTTCTTCAGCATCATCTCACGCAGTGGGCACGGGCACACTCTGGACACCTCCAATCCCTGTGCCCCGGCTGCCCAGACACCAGTGCTGGGAGGCAGGAGGCCTGGGTCTGGCCTGGCCACTGCTCCCTCATGTCCGAGGGACTGGGCGTGGGACAGCTGGGACCCGAGGACAGGAGAGCCTGAGACAGGCTCTGGCAGCTTCCGTCACACCAGCCTCGCCACCCGGCCGTCCCACGCCCACGTGTGTTTGTGTCGTCAGAAGGCAAGGCTGGGATGCCACACTGGGAACGGCCCCCTAGACCATCCACGAGAGGGGTGAGTGGGGGCTGCTCCATGGCCTGAGCAGAGGGCAGTGCACCGCACGTTTCACCCATGGGACGTCCGGCGTATGCGTGATGACTGATCGGTGACCAGGCTGGACGGGGCCAGGAGGGAGTGTCCCAGCGATGGACGTGGACGTGCTCCGTGCACCTGGGTGTCACGGAGCTGTGCCCTCGACTCCGTGTGTGAGCTGAGCTCCACGGAGGATTGGTGCCCCCGACTCACGGCCCTGGCAGCCCGGGGCCACATCCAGACCCGTCCCCTCCCAGCCGTGTGACCCGAGCGGGTGAGTTCGGAGCACAGGGTGGGGCTGATCCTCACGTCTCCATCATCATCCTCTCCTCACAGCCTCCCAGCGTCCCACTCAGCGAGGACCCCGGGCTGCAACCCCAGATCCCAGTGCCTGCCCCTCCCCGTTGCCTGGCCAGCCCCAGCCACTCTCCCTCTCACTTGAATGCCATCGGGGACTCCAGGAGCTGTCCCAAACCCAGGCCAGGCTAAGTGCCGGGGGCGGTGCCAGCAGGGGACTGGATTCCGCCCCAGCCTGAGCAGAAACCAGTGGTGTGCACACACACACACACACACACACACACACACACACACACACGGCCTCTCTTCCCACTGATATATTTGTAATTCTCCAGAACCAGAGGTGGCATCAGCCAGGGGGGAGGAGGAGTAAAAAAGAGCCCGGGAGAGGGGGAGGGAGAGGCTGGGGGAGGGGGAGAAACACACAGGGAAGAGGAGAGAGGCGGGGCGGGGCAGGGAGAGAAGCCAGCCAGAGGGAGGAGGCGGGAGATAACTGAGGGGGTGGGGGCCGAGGGAGAGAGGGCCCCTCCCCCAAGAATACAAAATGGGGGGACTGGCGGGGGCTGCCCTGGGCTTCGGGGCGGGGGGAGTTGGGCGACGATGTGGTGGGGTTGAGGTCAGTAGTAGGTTTCTTTCTCCACCCAACCTGGAGGGAGAGAGAGATGGTGAGAGATGCCAGGAGAGGAGGCAGCTGCACCCCCCACCCAGGGAGCTCACCCCTCTGGCTGGCCGCCTGCCCCCGCCCCGCCCTCGCCCTCCCCCTGCCCTCACCCCCGGGGTTCCTGCGCAGGATGAGCTTGCGGATTTCATCGTAGACGAAGATCAGGAAACTGTACGGGAAGGCACAGAACCACCAGCTGGGCCTGCAGAGGGAGAGAGGGTGAGCCAGGGCCTGGCATGCTGGGGACCCCTGCCCCGGGGGTCCTGGGGGGCCAGGGCACTCACTTGAGCGGGTACATGCGGAGGGCCACGTCCATGCCGGGGCAGTAGGACAGGAAGGCTGCCAGCGCCGTCTCCTCAAACAGCCCGAAAATGAGGATCTTGTTCCTGGAGACACAGGCGGGGCGGGGCTGGGCCTGGAGGAGCCCCCAGCAGCCCAGCGCCCTGCACCCCCCAGCCACGGAGCAAGCCAGCCGGGCAACAGTCATAGCCACGTGTGTGTGTGTGTGTGTGTGTGTGCAGACAGGAGAGCTGGGCCCGCCCCCACCCAGCCCCGCCTGGACAGTCACAGCCGCGCATGTGTGTGTGTGTGTGTGTGTGCGTGTGCGCGCGCGTGCAGACAGGAGAGCTGGGCCCGCCCCACCCAGCCCCGCCCCGGCCTCACTTCATGCCCTGCTGGAAGACGGAGTTCCTTCGTGTCTTGCAGATGATCAGGTCGGCCCACTGCACCACCACGATGCTCACGAAGAAGGCCGTGTGGCAGGTGAACTCCACCACCTTCCTCTGCTCGTAAGTCTGCGGGGGCCGCGGCGGCGTCAGCGCCCGGGCTCTGCGCCCCCTCCCGCCCCGCTCCAGGCCCTGACGCGAACAGGGCCCGGCCCGGCAAGGGCCTGGCGGCTGGAGGCGCCCGCCCGCTCACCCACTGCTGTCCGTAGCTGTCCTCCAGGTCGTTGACCGTGCGGTCGTCCCAGTTCAGCCGGATGCCCACCAGGTTGCCGGGCAGGAAGCCGTTTTCAGCCAGGATCACAAAGTAGGAGAAGAAGCCACCGAGAGCCTGGATCATTCCTGGGGAGGAGAGGAGGCTCAGGTGGGGGCCTGTGCACACCTGAGGCCCTGGAGACCTCCCGGGGAGGAGGCAGGGCCCGTCAGGCCAGCGGGGGCCCTCTCTGAGGTCAGGGGTCTCGGGGAGGGGGCCCAGGCCACTGGAGCATCGCGAAGCCCTGGAGGACTTGGGTCCCCTGTGGGAGGGACCCCTTGCCTCTGCCTGCCAGGCACACACCCCCTCCAGCTCTCGGGGGCGGGCGGGCTGAGGCTCTGCCCCCAGGGAGCCCGCGTGGGGCCAGCCTCACCAATCTGGCCGTAGGCCATGCTGATGAGCCTCTCGTTGACCAGCTTGTCGGTGCGCGGGTTCCTGGGCTGCCTCTTCATGATGTCGCTCTCAGCTGCCTCGTAGGCCAAGGAGATGGCGGGCACCTGGGCGGGAGGGCGCGGGTGAGCAGAGGGGCAGCAGGCAGCGGGAGGCCCCCGGGCGGGGCGGGCTCACCATGTCGGTGCCCAGGTCGATGCAGAGGATGGTGATGGTGCCCAGCGGCAGCGGGATGTTGGCCATGATGAAGAGCAGGAAGGGCGTGATCTCGGGGATGTTGCTGGTCAGGGTGTAGGCGATGGATTTCTTCAGGTTGTCGAAGATCAGGCGGCCTGCAGGGGGTGCTGGTGAGGCGCCCCGCAGCCCCTCCACCCTCCCTTCGAGCCCACCCCCCCACCTTTCTAACCCGAACCTCTTGGAACCCAGCTGCTTCAATATCCCCCCACCCCAGTGACTCAGTGTCTCACTCCTGGGTTAGAGCCTAGAGAATCCTGAGCTCAGTCTACCCAAAGGCAAGTTCAAGGACGTTCATTAGGAGCCGGCCTCGTGGGGCATCCCATAGGGGCGCCAGTTCCAGTCCCCGCTGCTCCACTTCCCATCCAGCTCTCTGTTCATGGGCCTGGGAAGGCAGCAGAAGATGGCCCAAGTGCTCGGGGCCCTGCCAGCCACATGGGAGACCCGGATGGAGCTCCTGCCTCCTGCTTTTGGCCTGGCCCCGCCCTGGCCGTTGTGGTCACTGGGGGGGGGGGCAGTGTGGAGCTGTCGACCCCGAGGCTGGACTCCAGCTTGGCCTCAGGCTCCGGGGTGGAAATCTCATCACAATCCCCCCCTCCCCCAAGACTCCACTGGCCTTGTCACTCTGGGACGCCTCCTTGATCCTCTAGCCTGGCCCGGGGAAGGGGCCTGCACTTCCGAGTCGGTCTCACTGGCCGGACCCGGGCCCACCAGGGACCCACAGATGCATCAGACTGGTCCTGCCTCCCCGGGACCCAGTGTGTCCTGTGGTCTCCACTGTGCACCTGCTGCAGCCCCGGGCTGTTCCCCTCGCCCTTCTGAGGCCCTCTGGGGGGGGACCCCGGTCTCCAGGGCCACCCCCCAGCCACTCACCCTCTTCCACGCCGGTGACGATGGAGGCGAAGTTGTCGTCCAGGAGGATCATGTCCGCCGCCTGCTTGGAGACGTCAGAGCCGGCGATGCCCATGGCTACCCCGATGTCTGCCTTCTTCAGGGCCGGGGAGTCGTTCACCCCGTCGCCTGTGACGGCCACGATGGCACCCTGGGGGCAGGCAGGGGATGGTGACACCCGGAGGCCACACCCCAGCCCCTCCTCCCGCAGGCCCAGCAGTCCGGGCCCCTACCTCGCCCCTTTCTCAGCGAGAACCCAGGAGTTGAGACCTGGCCCCTGTTTCTGCGGGCCCCAGCCCACCCGTCTCTGGGGGCCCACCCGTCTCTGGGAGCCCACCCGTCTCTGGGACCCCACCCGTCTCTGGGACCCCACCCGTCTCTGGGGGCCCACCCGTCTCTGGGGGCCCACCCGTCTCTGGGAGCCCACCCGTCTCTGGGACCCCACCCGTCTCTGGGGGCCCACCCGTCTCTGGGGGCCCACCCGTCTCTGGGACCCCACCCGTCTCTGGGAGCCCACCCGTCTCTGGGAGCCCACCCGTCTCTGGGGGCCCACCCGTCTCTGGGAGCCCACCCGTCTCTGGGGGCCCACCCGTCTCTGGGAGCCCACCCGTCTCTGGGACCCCACCCGTCTCTGGGACCCCACCCGTCTCTGGGGGCCCACCCGTCTCTGGGAGCCCACCCGTCTCTGGGGGCCCACCCGTCTCTGGGACCCCACCCGTCTCTGGGGGCCCACCCGTCTCTGGGACCCCACCCGTCTCTGGGGGCCCACCCGTCTCTGGGACCCCACCCGTCTCTGGGAGCCCACCCGTCTCTGGGAGCCCACCCGTCTCTGGGAGCCCACCCGTCTCTGGGGGCCCACCCGTCTCTGGGAGCCCACCCGTCTCTGGGGGCCCACCCGTCTCTGGGGGCCCACCCGTCTCTGGGACCCCACCCGTCTCTGGGAGCCCACCCATCTCTGCGGGCCCACCCGTCTCTGGGGGCCCACCCGTCTCTGGGGGCCCACCCGTCTCTGGGGGCCCACCCGTCACTGGGACCCCACCCGTCTCTGGGGGCCCACCCGTCTCTGGGAGCCCACCCGTCTCTGGGGGCCCTCCCGTCACTGGGACCCCACCCGTCTCTGGGGGCCCACCCGTCTCTGGGAGCCCACCCGTCTCTGGGGGCCCACCCGTCTCTGGGAGCCCACCCGTCTCTGGGGGCCCACCCGTCTCTGGGAGCCCACCCGTCTCTGGGAGCCCACCCGTCTCTGGGGGCCCACCCGTCTCTGGGGGCCCACCCGTCTCTGGGAGCCCACCCGTCTCTGGCTGCCCACCTCTCTGAGCGCCCACCTGTCTCTGGCAGCCCTCCACGATGATGAGCTTCTGCTGGGGGGACGTGCGGGCGAACACAATCTCCGTGTGGTTCTGCAGGATCTCGTCAATCTGCTCCGAGGTGAAGTCCTTGAGGTCGGTGCCGTGGATCACACAGGCCTTGGCGTCCCTGGGAGAGGACCCAGGTCAGGGCACATAAGGAGAACGGGCAGGGGGCTGGGCAGGCCCCAGTCAGGGGTCCGGCTCACGGATTGGGACGCCCGGGGCGAGAAAGCTGAGGGAATCAGGAGACCCAAACAGAGATGAGCGCGGGACAGGTGCAGACGCACAGGGGACTTGGCTGAGTCTGGAGACGGGGAGGAGGCAGCGGGGGTGCAGGGGCGCAGGGGCGAGAGGGTGGGGGTGCAGGCCCACGCCCGCCCACCCCGCAGAGCAGCACCAGGACCTTGGTGGAGGAACAGCGGGGGTGCTAGGAGGCGCCAGCAAGGGCGGGGCAGGGGCTCACCGGGGGTTGACCTGGCTGACGGGGATGTTGAGCCGGGCGGCGATGTCCTCCACGGTCTCGTTGCCCTCTGAGATGATGCCCACGCCCTTGGCGATGGCCTTGGCCGTGATGGGGTGATCGCCGGTGACCATGATGACCTGTGGGCGTTGACTTTTAGGGCTGGGCCGGCCTCCCCGCAGGACCCCGCGGCCCCACCTCCACCCCCCAGCACCCCCCAGCCCGGCTGCACCTTGATGCCTGCGCTGCGGCACTTGCCCACGGCGTCCGGGACAGCTGCCCGGGGCGGGTCGATCATGGACATGAGGCCCACGAAGCACAGGGTGTCCGTGGTGAAGTTCACGTCGTCGCAGTCGAAGGCGAAGCCCTTGGGGAACTGCTCCTCGGGCAGGTAGTAGTGGCAGAAGCCTGGTGGCCGGGACGGGCGGGGGTGAGGGCCGCAGCCTCCCTGCCCCCACCCCGGGACCTCCAGGCCTCCGCCCCAAAGCTGCCCGCCTTCGGGGGTCCCGGAAGTCGACCTCCACCAAAGGCTCCTTCCCCTCTCATTCATTCGTTCGTTCATTCATTCATACAGGGTGCCCTGGCGGGGCACTGGTACTCCTCGCACTCCAGGGGCCCCAGAGCCCCTCCCCGCGGGGCTCACCCAGCACGCGCTCGCCCAGGCCGCCCAGCTCCAGGTAGGCGTTCTGGAAGGCCTCCTTCATCTCCTCGTCCAGCGGCTGCTCCTTGCCCTGTAGCAGGATGGTGGAGCAGCGGTCCAGGATGCGCTCGGGGGCGCCCTTCATCACCAGCAGGTATCGGTTGTCGTTGGGGTCCTCGGTCTCATGGATGGAGAGCTGTGGGCAGAGCGGAGCGGGCCGGGTCTGAGCCACCCGGGGGCCCTGCAGGCCACTGGGGACCGGGCCTCTGCAGGCCACTGGGGACCAGGCCTCTGCAGCCCCACTTCCACCAGTGACCAGCAGGGGGCGCTGTCTGCATCGCTGTACCAGAGAAATGTGCCTGCCTCTGACAGATGCTCCCGTCCCGGTCCCCCACTGGAATCGCAGCTCCGCCACTGCCTCTCCCTGCCTCGCCCACGACCTCTCAGCCCCGAGGGAACAGTCTCCCAATCGGTCAGTCGCCTCCGACATGCCAGGGCACTTCAAACAGTTCGTGGAAAAATGGAATTAAAGAGACGTTTACTTCTGGGCCAAAAAAAAGAATAGTTGAAACCCATACATAGTTTTTTCATAAATTATTTTGAAGATCCCTTCTATGCAAAGACTTCAAATTTTTTGCACCAAAATAATACTGTAATTCCAATTTCCATGAGCAGTTTTTTTTTTTTTTTTTTTTTTTTTTTTTTTTTTTTTTTTAGAGAGAGAGAGGCAGACAGAGAGGGACCTGCCACCTGCTGGCTCACTCCCCAGATGCTCACGGCAGACGCCCATTGGCGGAGGCGCAGACAAGCAGAACAGGAAGCGGCCAGGAGGAGGTGTCGACCTCTAGGGCGTCAGCAATGTGCAGGAGGCCAGGTTGGAACCGACCAGAGTGGGACACCCACGGCCACAGGACGTCAGCGCTTGGTAGGGGTGGGGGGCAGCTGAGGGGCGAGGGGCTTCCTCCTCAGGTGAGGAGAATGAACCATGCAGGTGGGTGCACAGGTCTGTGACCGCCCCGGAACGAAGGGGGTACACACTCCAAACAATGGTGTGCGGTGTGTGAGTTCTGTCTTGTACAGCTGGTTAAAAAGGTGGGTGGCGGGGCCAGCGCTCTGGTGCCGCGGGTTAAGCTGCTGCCTGAGCTCTGGTTCGAGTCCCGGCTGCTCCACGTCTGGTCCGGCTCCCTGCTGACGCGTGTGGGAAAGCAGTGGAGGACGGCCCAGGACGTGGGGCCCCTGCCACCCACGTGGGACTCTGCCTTTCAAATAAATGAATTTAAAAAATAAAAATGGAGGGGAGTTACGCTCTGTGTCTCCTCGGCTCTGAGCCCTCTGAGGCTGGAGTCCCCCAGAGCCACAGTCAAGTCCCTTTATGGCAGACGAGGCCCAGGGGGCTCTGGCCCAGCACCCACCGGATCAGCTGTCTTGTTGCTGTTCAGAGAAATCAACACGCTCCTGCCCCAGGGCCTTTGCACACGCGGTGCCTGCTGCCTGGCGCTTCCCCAGACACCTGCAGGGTTCCCTCCCTCCGGGTCATGGCCAGCGGACACCACATGTCTTCCCTTGGGCCTTTGTCTCACTCTGGCCCTGGGCTAAGCGCCAAGGCGGAGACTCACTGCTGTGGAACCCCAGCGTCTGGCAGGTGCTGACCCGGCCGTGGGGGTGCTGCTGAGACGCCCACAGCCCACACCTCAGCGCCTGGGCTCAGCCTTCCTCTTGGACAGACCCCGGGAGGCAGCAGGCGTGGGCTCCAGTCCTGGGCTCCTGACACCGGGTGGGAGGCCTGGACGGAGCTCCCGACTCCCGGCCGCGGTCCCAGCCAGGGTCTGCAGTGTGCACCTCGGGACTGAGCCAGTAGCTGAGAGCGTGCTCGCCCCCCCTCCCCCCCATCAGAGACAAAGCGCAACAGTGCAACCTGCCCAGCCGCGCCCAATGCAGGAGGGGTGGGCAGTGTCCTCCCAGGCCCCTGGTGGCCGCCGCCTGCCCTGGGCCTCTCCCCGCAACGCAGACCCCGCCCCCCGCGGCTCCCCGCCCACCGCACAGAGCGGGCGGCGCCGTCCTGTGCGGCCGCACCTGGTACTTGTTGGTGGAGTTGAAGGGGATCTCGGCCACTTTCTTGTTGCGCTCTCGCATCAGCTTCACGGAGCCCGAGGACAGCTCGATGCACTTGAGCAGGGCGGACTCGGAGGCGTCGCCGGCCACGTCCCTCTGCGGGGGCGGGGGGGGGCTCGGTCAGGGCGGGGGCAGCCCAGGGCGGTGGGGAGGGGGGCGGCTCGGGGACCCACCTTGAGGACAGGGATGTTGTCCTGGCCGCCTTTGAAGACAGCGCGGTTGCAGAGCCCCGCGATGTGGGACAGCGCCACCCAGGTGTGTGAGCTCTTGTCGAAGGAGGTCCCTGAGGGAGGCACATGTGAGGGGGGGGTCCCCGGGCTGCAGCCCCCACCTCGCTCGGCACCTGCCCCCACCCCGCTCACCGGACTGGTCCTCGGTGGTGTCGGCCTCGTGGATCTGGTTGTCGAACCACATGTGAGCGACCGTCATGCGGTTCTGGGTGAGGGTCCCGGTCTTGTCGGAGCAGATGGTGGACGTGGAGCCCAGCGTCTCCACCGCCTCCAGGTTCTTCACCAGGCAGTTCTTGCGGGCCATGCGCTTGGCCGTCAGCGTCAGACACACCTGGGCGCGTGCCGGGGCACGGGGAGGGGGGGAACAATGTGAGCATTCGCAGCCCACCTCTCCAGCCCAAAGAGAAACCCAGGGGGCTTCAGCCGGCACCACCAGGGTGGTTCCGACAGAGAGAGGCTCAGAGGTGCCCCAAAGACACACTCTAGAATGTCCACCAACCTGCGTGGTGGAATACTACACACCAATGAAAAAGACCAGCCAGCTGCTGCGTGGCTAAAACAGAATGTTTAGTAAAAATGGAATCACAGGTGAGACCTCCATGGACAGGAGCGTCCAGCAGGCCAAGTCCATGTGCACGGCTGGAAGACGGCTCAGGGTCGGGTAGGGGGTGGGGGCTGCTCCTGCCACCCTCGACCAGGTGCCGGCACAGAACGCTCGGACCACCGGAGCGCACGTGGGCATCTCCGTGTGCGGCCCCGGAGCTTTCTGCCTGTCAGAGCCAGGAAGGGGAGGGGTGTCCCCGGACGACCCCCGTGTGGAGCCGGGAGGCCACACTGACAGTGACCCGCCCCCCCGGGGGCCTTCGGGGCGGTAGGGAGAGGCCTTCGTTTTGTGTTGACACTGGACGTGTTCTTCAGACGTCTGACCAGCAGCGTGTGGTCTTAGTTTTCTCAGTCCCGCGTCAAAACGAGAGGGTGGTTGGCCTTTTACAGCTCTGGGTGTTTCCCGAGGCGTCAACTCTCTGGGTGGATGGAGGGGCCTCCACCCCCCAGCGCCTTCTCCTTCCAGATCTGGGAGGCTGAGCCTTCAGCAACCAAGCGGCCTCCTCCCTCAGACCCAGGGGTTCAGGCCCCTCCCCCTAGCCTCCTCCCTCAGACCCAGGGGTCCAGGATCCCTAGCCTCCTCCCTCAGACCCAGGGGTCTAGGCCCCCCAGCCCCTCCTCCCTCAGACCCAGGGGTTCAGTCCCCTCACCCTAGCCTCCTCCCTCAGACCCAGGGCTCCAGGCCCCCCAGCCTCCTCCCTCAGACCCAGGGGTCCAGGCCCCCAGCCCTCCTCCCTCAGACCCAGGGGTCCAGGCCCCCAGCCCTCCTCCCTCAGACCCAGGGATTCAGTCCCCTCCCCCTAGCCTCCTCCCTCAGACCCAGGGCTCCAGGCCCCCCAGCCTCCTCCCTCAGTTCCTGGGGTCCAGGCCCCCTAGCCTCCTCCCTCAGACCCAGGGCTCCAGGCCCCTCCCCCCAGCCTCCTCCCTCTGACCCAGGGCTCCAGGCCCCCCCAGCCCCAGGGACCCAGCCTCACGGTGACAGTGGCCAGCAGGCCCTCCGGGACATTGGCCACGATGATGCCGATGAGGAAGATGACGGCCTCAAGCCAGGTGTAGCCGAGGATGAGGGAGAGGATGAAGAAGGACACGCCCAGGAAGACGGCCACGCCGGTGATCAGCTGGATGAAGTGCTCGATCTCAATGGCAATGGGCGTCTTGCCCACCTCCAGGCCGGAAGCCAGCGTGGCGATGCGGCCCATGACGGTGCGGTCCCCCGTGGCCACCACCACGCCCCGGGCCGTGCCTGCGAGGCAGGAGGGGCAAGGCTGAGGCTGGGGGCCGCTGTGAGGGTCCCCGGGGCGCAGCCGGGCATCCCCACCACGCCCGCTCACCTTCCACGCAGTTGGTGGAGAAGAAGGTGATGTTGCGCGTCTCCAGGGGGTTGTCGTGTGTGCAGTCGGGAGAGCGGGTCTGGGGCTCGGATTCGCCGGTCAGGGAGGAATTGTCCACCTGCGGCGTGGGGAGAGGGCTCAGCGGAGTGGGGTCAGAAGGCATTAGGGGGGGATTGGGGGGTAGCCTGGGGAAGTCTGCGAGCTGGAGTGGGTGAGAGGTGTCTCGGACACGGAGGTCAAATGTGGCCGAGGTCCGGGGTGTTGGGGGCCGGGGCTCCGGAGGGAGGGCAGAGCGGGGCGGGGGGGGGGGCCCAGGCCGTGCCCCACCTTGCAGCCGTGGGCTGAGATGATGCGCAGGTCAGCTGGGACTCGGTCTCCGCCCTTGATCTCCACCAGGTCCCCGACCACCACCTCCTCGGCGTTCACCTGCATCTTCTCCCCTTCCCGGATCACCAGGGCTTGCTGGGAGGGAGCGAGAGGCGTGAGCCCAGGGCTCCGCCTGCCTGCCTGCCTGGGCCCGCCCCTGACGCCCCTCCCCGGCGCTGCTCACCTGCGGAACCATGTTCTTGAAGGACTCCATGATCTTGGAGCTCTTGGCCTCCTGGTAGTAGGAGAAGCAGCCGGTGATGATGACCACGGCGGCCAGCACGATGCCCAGGTACAGCTGTGGGCACACAGGGGCGGGGTCACAGCTGCCCGGTCCCCCTCCCCCGCGGGACTGCTGGAATCTGGCAGGGAGCTGTGGGCCGCAGGGGTCTGTGTTCCGAGTCCTCGTGCGCCTGTGCATCTGTGCGTCTGTGTCTCTGCATCCCTCTGTGTGTTTCGCGTGTGTCCATCTGCCTTCTCGCCTGTGTTGGAGAATCTGGGTGCATGCTTACTGCCCGTCCATGTAGGACACTGTGCTGGCCTGGCCTTGCGCCTGTGGAAGGTGTGTGTCTGGGTCTCTGCCTCCACGTGGTCGGTTTGTCTGTCTGGGAACACTGTGTGCACTCCATACAGCTGTGTGCATGCCCGAGTCCCCGTGTCCGTCGGTCGGTCTGCGCCCATCTGCGCCTGGACACGACGGCCATGTCAGAATTCAGGTCGCAGTGGGGCTGAGCTGACCTGCGTGTGCCCACGTGTGTGTGCCTAGGTCCCCGCAGAGCCGGTGCCGGGCTGTGCTCACAGCAAGGGTTCTGTTGAGACCAGGTCCTGCGTGTGTCCCCGGGGCTGCGTCAGGAGCATGGTCACTTTTGGGTATCTGTCAGCCAGGGACCGCCCCGTAGTGTCTGGTCCCCAGTCCCCTGAGGCCACGGGGGCTTAGGACAGACCCCGGGACAGGGTACTCGGCCTGTCGGAGCCCGGTCTTCTCGGGCTTTATCTGGTTCTCTCCCTGGGTGATGGCAAAAGTCAGGTGGGAGAAAGGCGGAGGGTGGATGTGGGGAGTCTGACGGGCCAGGAGAAGTGGGGTGCATGTGTGTCCCCCTGCAATGTGCGGGCCTTGCCCAGGGCAGGGTAGGGGTACGCACGTTGTCACCAGAGGGGTCGTCCTCCGTGCCCGCCTGGATGCCGTAGGCCAGGAAGCAGAGGATGGCCCCAATCCACAGCAGGATGGAGAAGCCCCCGAAGAGCTGTCGGCAGAACTTGACCCACTCCGGGGTGGTTGGGGGTGGTGTGAGCGCATTTGGCCCGTCCCTGGCCAGGATCTCCTGGGCTTTGCTGTGTGTCAGACCCTGGGGGACACAGAGAACCACCCCTGAGCAGCCTGGGCACCCAGGGGTCCAGGCCCCGCCCCTCCCCGACCACACCCAGGGGTCCAGGCCCCGCCCCTCCCCGACCACACCCAGGGGTCCAGGCCCCGCCCCTCCCCGACCACACCCAGGAGTCCAGGCCCCCAGCCCCTCCTCCCTCAGACCCGGGGTCCAGGTCCCCAGCCCCTCCCGCGCAGGCCGCACCTGCACACAGTCCGTGTTGTACTTCCGGCACACTTCTTCCACCGACATCTTGTGCTCTGTCTGAGGAACAGGAATTTGGGGGAGCAGTGAGAGCCGCGGCCTGCCCCCCCGGGGGGCGCGGCCAGTGGGGCGGGGCGGGGGCGGGGCTTACCATAGCCACCTCCTTCTTGAGGTCGTCCAGGTCGCGGCGCTCCTTGCCCTTGCTCTTCTTGGGCGAGCCCTTGTCATCTTTCTTGTCCTGCGAGGTGGCGACACGGTAGCTGTCAGAGCCACCAGACTGCGGGCGAGAAGGGATTCCAGGGGACACGGCCGCCACTCCGCGGGGGTCTGCACCGCGCAAGCCCCGCCCCCGCCCTTGGCTCTGGTCCTGGCCCATGGCCCCACGGTCTCCACGCGCCTTTTCCTCTCTCTCTCCCATTCCCCAGGACAGCACATCATCCCTATGTCTGTCTGTCTGTATCTCTCTCCATCTCTGTCTCTCTCCAGGTCTCTGTGTCTCTCTGTCGTATTGCTTTGGTTTTTTAAATGGATTAATAATTATATTTATTGGAAAGGTGGACAGACGGTCGGAACTCTGGGTCACTGGCTGGGAAGCCAGGAGGGGGAGCCCCAGTGCAGGGCTCCCGTGTGGGTGTCAGGGAGCGGATCCCGGCTGGGAGCTGGAGCCACCAGAGGGCCCAGGCTCTCTGCCAGGCCAAATGCCACCCTCTCCGACTTTGTTTCTGTGTCTCTGTCCCTTCAAAGCTGTCGCCCTCTCATCACTTTGTCTTACCCCGCCCCCGCCCCGCCCCCGAGTTTCTGGGATGTGTGTCTTGCACCATGTCTGTCTCTGCCGCCCCCGCCCCTGCCTGGTTCTGGCTGTTTCTGCCCCTCTGGCTTCTCTCCACGTTCCCAGTCTCTCTCTGTGTCTGCTGGGATCTGAGACTCCGGGGATGAACCTTCCCATCTCCCTCTCCTCCTGCGTCCACCCGCATTTCTGCAGGTGTCTCCGTCTCTGTGATGCATGGCGTCTCTCCCTTCTCCTCTGCCATCTTCCTCCCCATCTCTGATTCTCTGTTGCCGACTGTGTCTCAGATTCTTGCTGTCTCTCTGCTTCTCTGCTGTCTCTCTACGGCTCTGTCTCCAACTCCATCTCTCTCGGTCTCTGTCTCTCTCTGACTGCAGCCCTCTGTGTCTCTGACTGTCCCCATCTCTGGGGGATGCACCCAGCGTCCCTGTTCCAGCTCTGGGGCTCCCCCCTCTTCTCAGCCTGGCTGTCTTCCTGGCCTGCTGTCCACCCCATGGCTGTCTTAGTCTCTCAAAGGATCCGGTGCCCCTACAGGTCTGGCAGAATGGGAGGAGAGAGGGCAGTCCAGGTGCCGGCCACGGCTGGGGGGCTGGATACTGAGCACAGTGTTGGACAAGCAGCCCAGCCCTCCATGTGGAGGGCTCTAATGGACGAGCTGTGGGCCCCAGGGTGTGGGGGGATGAGAGCCCTGGATGGCCCTGAGCGGGCGTGCACATGGTCAGATCTCTGGGGGACGGCAGCCGAGCCAGGTGGGCTTTGGGGTGCAGAAGACCCAGAGTCAGAAGCCCTGAGGCTGGCTTGAACTGGGCGTGGTGTTGGGGGCAGATGGGGCGGCGTGGCACGGCTGGCAGGAAGGCACCGATAGATCCCGCGGGCCCAGGGCCAAGCTGGGCTGGGAGGCTCAGCGCTAATCTCCTGGTGACCTTGCAGAGGCCTGAGCTGCCTGCTGTCCGCCCCTGGCCCCCGAGACTGAGTCTGGGGGTGCAGGGAGGAGCCACGTGCAGGGGTGCAGGGCTGGGAGGAAAGCTTGGCCTCCAGCCAGGCCTGCAGCAGTGCTGCGTCTCCGCGAGGCCTCTCCCGCACCGCCCTGCGGCCTCTGCAGATGAGGTGGACGGCGGGCAGAAAGTAAGGGGCACCACTGGGAATGCTGGGAGCTGATGTCTGGGTTCCCGTGAGAACCGGGGTGCGGCAGGGGGACTGGACGCTGCATCTGGAGGGGGAGGGGCTCAGGCCTGGATTCCTGGGTCTGGGGGAGGAGGAACTGGGGTTCTGAGAGACGAAGGGCTGAGCCCCCAGGCCCCAGGGCCTTAAGGAAGAGGGTTGGGGTCTGCACTCCTGAATCTGAGGGGACAGGGGTGACTCCAGGACCCTGCAGGGGCTCCTGGGCTCCCCCTTGCCCTTGCTGACCAGACTCCCTCGGGGGCGGTTTCCATCTGCTAGAGGGGTTCTTGGGCTCCCCCAGGCAAGGCGGGAGGCCCAGATGGGTGCACCGCAGGGAGGAGGCTGCTCCTGGGGGGGGGCACGCACAGGGGGGGACACGCACGCCTGTCTCGCTGTGGCCGCTGCTGCGGCTCCTCGCCTTCCGGGCTGCGCCTCCCCTCCAAGCCCGGGTGCCTGAGGCCAGCTCTGAGGGTCTCTCCCTCACCTCCCCCGTGCCCCCTCCTCGTCTCCCTGGCTGTTTCTGGATTTTCATCTCAGCCCAGGGCTCTGTGTCTCCCTCACTGTCCACGGTGTCGCGCCCTCATGTCTGTCTCTCCCTCCCGCTCCCTTCTCCGTTCAGTCCTCTTCCCCAGTCTTCCCACCGCTCCCCCCACTTACCTGACAGCCAACACTGCCCCCGCCCCCCCACTCACCCCAAGAGAAAGATCTGCAGCCCCACCCCACCCCCACCCTCAGGCCCCTCAGCCTTCCTCCGCCATCTTTCTCCCCATCCTCCACCTTCTCTCTTCACCCCACCTACCCCAACCCACCCCTCTCCTCCCCCCACTCCCCCGCCCCAGACACGCAGGGAGGAGTCCAGGGCTGCGGCGGGGGCCAGGTGTTCAGCCAGGGAAGGAGGCGGTATCTGCAGGAGAGACTCAGACAAGGACACACGGACACAGAGGCAAGGGCAGAGCCAGGCACGCACACTCCCCGCACGCGCTCTCCCTGCCCCCAGTGCCCCAGGTGCGCGCCTCATCCGACGCAGACACCCTGCGGCCCCGAGCAGCAACGCACTGCGGAGCCCCCCCATTCGGGCCTGGAAGGAGAAAGAGGTCATCTGTCGCCTGTCCCGCAGCCTGGACCTGTCCCCACCGGGCCAGGGGGGCCCTGGCACACCCAGGCACGGAGCAGACCTGCAGACCCCACGGGGGCCACGCTGCCGCGGGCAGGGCCGGGGCGCACGTGCACACGCACACGCAGCGACTCGCACAAGGTCAGCAGAGACGTCCAGGGCCGCCCCCGCGCCCGCGGCCCCAGCACCCGGGGCCGCCCACCCGCAGCCCCCGTGCCCCCAATGTCGCGGGACCCCTCAGGGTCACCCACGCGCAGCCCCGGCCGGCCCCAGCACCTACCCCCATCTTGGCGGCTCCGCGGGCACAGGGGCGGGCTCGGGCGCGGGCTCGGGGCGGGCTCGGCTGGGGCTCTGCAGCGCCCGCGCCTCGGTCGGAGCGCGTCCGTCCGTCGGCCGCTCCCACCGCGCAGAGGCTGCGGCGGCCGCCGCCTCCGCCTCCTCATATGCCCGCGCCCGCGGGGGGGAGCGGCGCTGGCCAATCGGGGGCGCCGCCGCGCTGACGGACGGCCCGCGGCCCCGCCCCCGGTACTGCAGCTGTCCGCCCCCATCCCCCGCTCTCCTACCCCCCAGTCTCCGCAAAGTGGCGGCGCCGCCGGGGAGGGGGAGCCCTGGGACGGGGTAGGGGGGAGACCTGGGAGTCCCCTCCCAACGGGGGACCTGGAGACCCCGTCGGCGTGGGGTGCAGACTCCTTTGGGGGGAGGGATACTGAGGAAGGGAGAGCCCCAGAAACCCCTCACTGTGGCCTGTGCCACCAAGCAGAGGGGCGCGCTGCGGGGGGAGGGGGAGCCCTGCGCATCGCCGCAGTGAGGCAGGGGCCCAGAGCACCCCGCTCTGCAGCGGGGGCACCTGGAGACTTGTGCGGGAGGAGATGAGGGAGAGCAAGGGAGACCCCTGGAGGGGGATTGAGAGGCGCTGCAGAGAAGAGCCCGGGACCCTTCACTGAGGGCTGCCCCCCACTGCAGCTGTGCACGGAGACACACACAGCAGGGCCTGCGGCAGGGGGCCCCAGGATACGCCCAGTGTCACCCTACCAGTCTGGACCCTCACAGCCACAGCCCCAGAGAGTAAACACACCTAGGGCACACGCCTTGCACCCCCAAGACAATCAACCACAGCCACGCCGTGCATGGCAGACGCACACACCACACGGCCCTGCGAACCCACCCACCAACACACACACAGGCCTCGCGCTGCCTCCTCACACCCACCCACAGTGTGGACGCTGTTGTGTGCTCACAGCCTCACACACACCGCGCCCCAGCGTGCCTGGGTGTGAGCAAACGCCCACAGTGCCAAACTGCCAAATCGTTGCTTTCTGTGAATGACAGACCAAAAGGTGCACGCAAGAATTCACAGAGACAAGTTGTGTCCCGCCACCCCACACACCTCCCTACATCACACCTCTGCTGCACCCCACGCCCCCACGTGGACCCCAGCATAGTCTGTGCACACACCCAGGCCTGCCACATGCCCCGGCACCCACCACGGAGGGCCCCTCAGGAGGAACACCCCAGACCCTCCCTGGGGGCTGGAGGGACACAGAGGCTCTGAGCACGCGGCTTTCTCAGAAGGGGGGTGGAGGTTGGGGGGTTGGGCGAGGGGCGGGGAGGGAGGCTGGTGTATGTGGGTGGTGGGTGAAGGTTACAGGCCTGCTCAGGGAAACTGAAGAGAGGCTGACGGCCAGGGTGTGAGATGAGGAACAAAGAGACTCAGAGCCATAGAGACGTGGGGCGTGGGCAGGGACAGAGACGGGACAAACAGGAGGAGCGGCAGGGAGGCCTCCCCAACACCCGCAGCCGCATCCCCACCCTGTACTCTGACCCGGCCCCATCCAGCCCGCTGTCCCTTGTTGCCATGGTAACGGGGAAGGCTGACTCTGCAGCAGAGGCTGGGCCTGCAGACCGGCCTGTTGCCATGGAGACTGGAAAGGGGGAGGAGCCACATCTTCTAACCCAGGTGCCTCGCCCCTTCCTCAACTCAGTCCCCTTCTCTGGGGAGGCAGAGTTGGTCACCATATTGTCCCCTCCTGCCCCACACCTTGGTCTGGAGGTATAGCCCTGCATCGTGGAGGGTGGGAGAGAAGCCCAGGAGGTGGGGAGGTCCCGGTCCCAGGCGATTCTACACTCCACCTGCTCTCCAGCTGGCTGGGGATAGCCTCGGCACCCCAGATCCCACCCCAGACACAGGCTCACGTCCCCCTTATGGGCACCCTCCTCAGACACTAGCCTGGCGAGACCGATGACTGCATCGTGCTTCCAGCTCGCGGCTCTGCGGAAGTGGGGGGGGAGGAAAGACATAGGAAGGTCACAGGAATGGAGGGGACGGGGAGCTTGGCAGAGACAGAAGGAGACACAGAGAAGAACCGCACACACGGTCCAGAACCAGAGACAGACACAGATAGACCTGCGAAGACAGAGCTGGGAAAACAGGCACACAACAGGAGGAACACCGGTGAAGGTGACAGCCACGGGCAGTGAGGGAGCCAGAGAGAGAGAGCGGTTTGGAAAACCGGGGGACTCAAGATAGATCAGAGAAGGAGGGGGCAGAAAGACCGTGGGGGAGAGGGGCTCAGATGCGAGAGGACCCCCAGAGAAGAGGAGCCTCGTGCTACCGTGACGGGAGGAGACTAGCGATGTGTGCGGTCATGTTCTGGTCACCTCGACAGAGTCCAGCCCAAGGGCAGAGACATTGATTCAGGCCTGCACAAGAGATGTGGAGGAGAGAGAGAGAGAGAGAGAGGGGAGATGGCAGAGTTGGGGGTGCTGGCCCAGCACCTGCCCCTGCAGGGCACACACACGGCAGTGTCTGGGACACAGAGAGGGCCGGGTGGAGACCGGACAGGAGGGGCGAGGCAGCTCGGCAAGTGCCCACGGGCCTCGCGGCTGTGGCCTGACCCCTGACACTGCTGGAGGCCGGCGGAGCAGGCGGTGCTGAACGGACAGCTCCCGGGCTCTGGCGGGCCTCTGTCCCTCCCTCCCGCACCCTCCCAGGCCGGCTTTGCTCGCCGCGGGTCCCCTGAGGTCTCCTTTTAGCTTCTCCCGGCGCCCCGCACCCCAGCCCGTTTCCCACCCCACCCCTTTCACCTCTGCCCCGCCGCCCGCCTCGTCTCGCCTCCGCCTCGCTCCTCCGCTTGTCTCCCTCCCCATCGCTCCATCCCTCCTCTCTCAGCTCGGCCTCATTTTTTTTTTTTTTTTTTGCCGGTGACCTTCACTTGTCCTTTCTCAGCTGCAGTCTCCACAGAAGCCTCCGCGGGAGAAGCGGGGCGGGGACCGGAGGCAGCCCCTGCCGGGCCCGCCCTGTGGGATCCCGGGGGCTGCACAGGTACATTTTCGGCAGAAACACGGAGCTCGGGCACGGAAAGCCGCCGAGGGCCTCGTGGACGCGCACACACGTGCACCGCGGCACAGCCGCCGGGCCCCTCCCGCACGCGGCCCCCACCGTAGGTGCCACCCGCGGCTCCCACTCGGGAACGGCTCCCGGGCCCTCCCCTCCCCCACCCCATCTGGCTTCTTCCTGCGTCTCCGTTTCCGGTGTCTGCGGCTCTCCAGATCCGGCGCCTGTCTCCATCTGTCTCAGGGTCTCTGTCGCAGCCTCCCTCTGTCCTGAGAGAAGGTCAGCGGGGAGAGGCCGGCCGCCGGGACTTGGGCTGACCTGGGCTGACCTGCTGCTGGCCGTGGGCGGGCCCTAGGGCGGAGGCTGCGGTTCTCAACCGACTCCGGGGGCCCAAGCCTTCGATGCCCTGAGCCCCAGGAAATGAGACCCGGGTATCCCCAGTTTTGGGGTTTTGTTCTTTTTTTATTCCAACAGGGACTGAGATATGGCAGGGAAAGGGATGGGGGCCCAACTGACCCCCTCCCTGGGGGGCTTCATAGAAATTCCGAGGTTTCTCCCCCCAAAAAAGAGAGAAAGAAAAGAGGGGCGCCTGGGGACACCCGTCTGTCCAGAGGCCCTCGCCCTCCAGAAGCGTGGAGGGTCGCGTCGAGTCTCAGGGGCCTGGGCAGCCGCGTCCCGGGGTCCTCCCCGCGGGCAGCTTTCCGCGCTGGGCACGGTCCCTGCAGTCCTCCGTGGCTGCACGCCGGCCGCCCGCAGCGGAGCGGAGTGCGGGCGTCCGCGGCGCCCTCTCGCGAGTCCACTAGGGGGCGCAGGCAGGCTCCGGAGCCGGGCCTCGGGCTTCACGGCCAAGCGCAGGCGAAGTCGCCGTGTCCCGGGTCCCGGGGCAGAAGTCCTGTCCCTCGCCCGCTGGGCCAGGGGCGGGCCGCGTCCCTGCGTTCAGTCCAGGCGCCGGCCCGGCCCCGCCCGTGGTCACTCGTGCTCGGCCAGCTCGCGGGGGCCTGCGGGGCCAGGCCGCGGCCGGGGCGGGCTGGTGGCCTCGGTGGGGGCGCCCAGGCCCCGCGGGGGCGCCGCGGCCCCCGAGGCCCGCAGCGCCTGGATGCGCCGGCACTCCTGGCAGACGCGCACGTGGGTGCAGGGCGTGGGCGCGGGCGGGCGCGCGCCGCCGGGCGGCCCGGGGTCGTCCAGGAGGCGCTGCGGGCCCCCGTGCGCGCCGCCCGCGTCGCCGCCCGCGCCGGCCGAGTAGAGCTTGCCGTTGCTGAGGCGCATCTCGCGGACGGCGCGCAGCGACAGCAGGGCCCGGCTCGCGCCGCCCGGGCGCCGGCGCCGGCGCGAACGCGACGTCTTGCGGCAGGACACGGCGTGGCGCAGCTCCTGCAGCATCTCCTGGCAAACGGACACCTGCGGGCGGCGCGGGCGTCAGGGGCCGCACCCCGCCCCGCTTCCCACTGCTCTCCCTCACCGGCCTCCGCCCTCCCCTCCTGCGCAGGCTCCTCTAGTGCTTCCCACCGCAGGGAGCATGCACTGAGCGCCTACTGTGTGCCGAGCCCTAGGGACGAGCAGAGGACAACACAGAAACCCTTGTCCCGGAGGACGCCGCCGTGGACAGCAGGATATGCCGGGGGTGTCTGCAGCCCGCGGCCCGCTGTGGCTTGTGACCCCAGAGCGTCGGTTCCAGCCCCAGCTGCTCGCCTCTGACCCAGCTCCCTGCTGTGGCCTGGGAAAGCAGTGGAAGACGGCTTGGGCCCTGCACCCACGTGGGAGACCCAGATGGAGCTCCTGGCCCGGCTGTTGTGGCCATCTGGGGAGCAAACCAGTGGATGGCAGATTCCCTCTTTGTCTCTCCTCCTTTCTGTTGTTCTATCTTTCAAATAAATACACAGATACAGAAATCTTTAGAAAGTAACCGGTGCAGCTGTGTGTGGGGTGTGCCAGGGAAGAGTGCCCTGGGGAGAAATTATATGGGGAAGAGCCATCAGGAGTGTGGGTGGCGAGTGGTGAGGAATCTGGAGACCCCCCAGAGAGGAGGGTCCCGTGGAGACCTGGGAGCCAGCACCCGGATACACAGCACAGCAGGCAAAGGTCATGGGGCTGACAGATGAGGTCGGAGGAGGGACGGGGGTGGGGGTGCGGCCATGCAAGGATTGTGAGGCCTGTGAGAGGCTTAAGCAGGGGCCGTGTGTGTGTGTGTGTGTGTGTGTGTGCACACGTGCACACACAGGTGTAAGGTGTATTTGAGAGACAGAGGGGCAGGCAGGGAGGGAAGGACAGAGAGAACATGTACACTCCTGTCCACTGGTTCGTTCCCCACGTGGCTGCAATGGCTGGGGCTGGTCCAGGCCCAAGCCAGGAGCTTCTTCAGGGTCTCCTACGAGGGTGCAGAGCCCCAAGCACTTAGGCCATCTTCTGCTGCTTTCTCAGGCCATTAACAGGGAGCTGGAAGCAGAGCACCCGGGACTCAAACCCATACTTCCTTGAACCGGCACTGCGATATGGAATGCATGTTTCAGCTCCTGGGCCACCGTGGCGGCCCTGCGTGTCTTTGTAGGGGCACTCTGGATCTGTGCTGAGCAGGGAGCGCTGAGGAGGCGGTAACATCCGGGCAGAAGGCGGTGGCTGGATCAGTGATGGAAGGAGGGGCTGGATTCTGGGCGTATTTTGAAGGTGGAGCCAATAGGATTTACAAGGGATCAGATAGAGGGCACGCAGGACAGGGAGGAGCAGGACGGCACTGCCCAGGGCTGGAACATACCCCTATGTGCATGCCTGTGGACAGCCCCCGGGGTTCAGGGAGACACCCCTGCAGGGGCTGGGGTAGGAGGCTCCATCCTGCCGCTGGCCAGTTTCAGGGTCAGTCTGCGTGGCCAACAGGCGGCTGACCAGGCAGCTTTGACCTTGCTCTGGGGGATGGGGGATGCCAGCTGCCAGCATGAAGGACATGCAAGCCGCCCCACGGGGAGGCCCCTGCGTGAGGAACTGAGGTCTCCTGCCGACTGCCACGCGTGTGCATGTGCCGTGGGTTTTATTTCTTGTGTCTCAGGATGTCCCGACCTCTTCTAGTTGCGGGCTGAAGAGCGGTGGCATCGCTCAGAGCTGGCCACCTATGCACACTGACCAACATCCAGTCTTTACCTAAGTCTCACACAACACCTGGACCTCCCCTGCCCTAAATCAGCCCAGGGCCAGGTGCCCCACCATTCACAGCCGTCCCCAGCATTCTAACTGGCCAATGCCACACTCCTGTGCCCTCACAGCTGCTGCCTCTTGACTCCATGTGGAGTGTCCTCTGTGGCCCCGACAGTGAGCTGTGCCCCTGCTCTCAGGAGCCACAGCAACACGAGTCCCCATTCACCACCACTGGCCTCTCCACCTCCATCTCATCTATCACCTCACCTCCCAAGTGGCTCCTCCAGCCCCAGCCAAGCCTTCAGGCCACAGAAGCACCCACTGGCTTCAGACTGTTGTCTCCCCCTGCCCCCGAAACCCAGGGTGGCCACAACCGCCTGGCTGAGCTGCACCTGGGTGCCTGTGAAGTGACAGAAGCTGCTGTTTCTGCTGTTACTGGTGGGACAGAGGACTAGCACAGGGGCCACCAGCCCGCAGATGGCCCTTGAGACAGGACCACCAAGGAAATGGACAAAGGAGGAAGCCGTCCAGGGATGGGGAGTCCTGGGGTTTCCAAAAGACAGAGGCTGGGGGGAGGAGAGGCCAGAGAGGCAGGAGGCGACTGAGGGGCAGGCAGCAGGGCAGGGCTTTGAGGAGCCGGAGGGTCGGCTGGGCTGCCTCCTTGGGGTCAGGGTCCAGGGTCCCTGGTGACAAGAAGGCCCCAGTGGCTGGGTAGGTCAGAAGCTGGCCTGCAGCAGGTGTAAGAGAGCATGGGAGGAGAGAAGGTGGAGACAGTAGGGAGCAGACCTGGCACCTGCACAGGGGCGGGGAGAAGTCAGGTGTACTATGGGAGGAGGGGTCCAAAGAGGGTTTGGATCATCAGGAGGAACAGGCACACAATGGGGGCTTGACCCAAAAAAGGGAAGACAAGTGACAGTACAGTGCAGGGGACAAAGAGAGGGCTGCAGGATGGGGGCCTTGGGAAGGAGAGGGATGGCATGTGAAGGGAGCCAGGGCCTGTGTGATGCTTGGTATGAGGTCAGACTGGGCGAGAGAAGGGAGGAGCTGGGGGAGGTTCCGGGGGCACCAGGAGCAGCGCCCGCTTGGCAGGGCTGCGCCCGTCCTGCCACACCAGCTGCGTGCTTGCTTTTACTTCTCACATCTCCACATCTCTCCTCCACACACTTCCTCCTGCACCCTCACCTCCTCTCCTTGCATCCCCATTGCCTCCTGGGACCCCTCCCTCACCGCCCCCCGGGCCCCTCCCCGGATGGCCTGCATACCCCCACCCCTGCCCGCGCACTCCTCACCTCTTCGGATTCTGCTGACCTCCGAGTGGACCAGATGAACTCCATGACCGCCACGAAGACAGCGATGATGAGGCCGCAGATGAGTACAACGAAAATGCCACCAATGTTCTCCATGCCCAGGCCTGCAGGCAGAGGCCGGGACCGTGGGGTCAGGCATGTGGGCGCGGGGCTGCCCGGGCCACCCGGAGGGCGCGGTGGGCACAGTGGGCGCTGACCTTTGGCGCGGTGGTCTTCTTCCTTGGGGCACCGGCCCCCCTCCCACCACTTGCGCTTCAGGATCTCCAGCCGGTTGTTCTCCTGGAGCTGCAGGATGGCCAGCGTGATCTCATCCCGGAATGGGGAGCCTGGGCCGGGCAGGGCAGGGGTTGGCCATTGGGCCCGCCCTCCCCAAGCCCACAGCTGCCCTGGGGGCCTCTCCTCACCCCCACCTTGTCTCCTCAACTCAGCAGCCAGAGGGGCCCCTGGAGGAAGTAATGGTCCCAGGTCCTCCCCTCAGCCTCTGAGCTGCATCCCCTGGCCCCACCCCTGCGGGCACCCCTGGACCCCAGCATCTGCCAAGCTCAGCCCCACCTCACGACCTCTGCCTCTGTCTGGAACGCTCACCCCTTCTGCTTTCCTGCCAGCTCCCAGAGCCCCTCTCTGGCCACTTTATTTAAAACGCACCAAGCGCCCCTGCCCACCAGGCTCGTCCCCTTAACCTGCTCTGAGCTACTGTTAGCACCTGGGGTCCCAGGATGCTGCTGGTGATCTGTGGAGCTAGCAAGTCCCCACTGCACCTCCCCTCTGCACCATGCCACCCTCCTGGGGCCCCAAGCACCCTCCACATCCCATCCTGTCCCTGCGTCCTCTCTGAGCATCTCCATGGACCAGGAACCAGACACCTGTGTGCTAGACTCTGGTTTACAGAAATTAACTTGGGGCTAGGGCTATGGGGCAGTGGGCTAAGCCTCCGCCTGCAGCACCAGCAC
Organism: Sylvilagus floridanus; assembly: GCA_949820135.1. Lineage (NCBI taxonomy): Eukaryota > Metazoa > Chordata > Mammalia > Lagomorpha > Leporidae > Sylvilagus > Sylvilagus floridanus. The sequence goes on from OX463232.1 coordinate 12,495,332, forward strand.
CAGGTCCCGGCTGTTCCCCTTCCCATCCAGCTCTCTGCTGTGGCCTGGGAAAGCAGAAGATGGCCCAACTCCTTGGACCTCTGCACCTGCGTGGGAGACCCGGAAGAAGCTCCTGACTCCTGGCTTTGGATTGGCACGGCTCTGGCAGTTGCAGCCATCTGGGGAGTGAACCAGTGGATGGCAGACCCCTCTCTCTCTCTCTGTCTCTACCTCTGTCTGTAACTCTACCTCTCAAATAAAATTTTTTAAATATTTATTTTTTACTTGAAAGTTACAGTTACACACAGAGAAAAGGAGAGGCAGAGAGAGAGAGACAGATCTTCTATCCACTGTCACTCCCCAGGTGGCTGCAATGGCTGGAGCTGTGCCAATCTGCTGTGCTGATCCAAAGCCAGGAGCCAGGAGCTTCTTCCAGGTCTCCCACATGGGTGCAGAGGCCCAAGGACTTGGATTGGAAGTGGAGCAGCTGGGGCTCGAACCGGCCCCTCAAATAAATTTTTAAAAATTCTAACATTTAGAAATTAACTCCAGTGTCCCACTGATGAGTGAGGCAGGCACTCCCGCCACAGGCAGGAGGTTCTGAATGGGGGAGGTGAAGGTGGTTCTTTCCCCTGAGGTCACGCACTGAGTCAGGGAGGGAAGTGAGTTTGAATCCAGGCTGGTGACCCCAGGACCTGTACCCCAAGCCCCAGGCCACACTGCTTCCTTGAACAGCACCAGCTCCTTACAAAGCTGCTGTGCCCTGGGGTCACGTGCTCTGCGGGAGCCAGCTGCCCCAGGCATCATCATGTACTTGGGTCGTAGGGATCCAGCGCTGAAGGCCACGGCGGCAGGCCCTGCAGTGTTACCAGCACAGCCAGGTCCGCCCGGCAGATCCCCACTTCCCTCCGCTCCCCTGCCTGCCTCCCCCCATCAGTCCAACAAGCAGATTTTGAGCACCTGTCCTGAGCCAGACTGTAGGGTTTGGTGCAGACTATGGAGCAAATAAAACCATGTCTTCACCCTCAAGGGGCCCTCGGGCCAATGGGGGAGGCAGCCTCAAGGCCCATGCACACCCAGGGGCAGCCGGAGTCTCACTGATTCTCCCGAACCCTGCAAGGCTGGAAGTGACTGCCCCGGGGCCCAGCTGTGCAGGTTGAAGGTGCGAGGTGCGGGACGCTGCCGTCGCCTGCCCAGGGCCACACACGACACAGCCAGCCTGCCCAGGTTCCCGACTGCCGAGGCCCCCGTACCCAGCGGCATGCCGATGCCGTAGCCCTTGGTGTCGAGGAGGCCCCCGATCTGGGTGAGGTTGCAGTTGAGGCGCCGGTGGTACTCGTTCATGGTGGACTCGAGCAGGAAGGCGTAGCGGGAGTTGAGGACGCGGGCGATGCCCTCCTCCGTGCTCTTGACGAACACGCTGGGCTGCTTCGACTGCATGTAGTTCCACATGCGCTGGTACGTCTGGTACCGCGAGTTCTGGGGACAGGGAACGCGGGGCAGGGGCGGGTAATGTGAGGGCCTCGCCACCCCTTCCTCTCAGCCCTGTCCCCTACCCTCCAGGGGTCTCCCCATGAGAGGAAGACGCTGCTCCTCCTTCCAGACGCCCACTCACTCAGAGGCCACCCCACCCCTACCGCACACTCCCCAGCCCCAGCCTGGGAGACCTAGCACTCGCCTCCTCCCTCATCTCCCCGTCTCTGGCCCACCCAGCTTCAGTTTGCCTCATCCTGGCCACAGGGGAACTCTTAGCTCTAAATGGTCACCATTCCCACCTCCCCACGTCTAGGGCCCGGTTAAAGTGCCCGCATCCTGGTGTCTGAGGCCTCTCCAGTCTTTGACCCAACCTCCCTGTCAGTCGCTTTCATTTCCTTCCATTAGGCAAAGTGCCTAGAGACAGGCTCCTCCCCTCCCTGCCAGCCCATGTCCTGCAGCACCCTGGACTGATGGCCTCAGATCCCACATGTGCCACCTGTCACTGACGATCGGTCCCTCTGACCCCCAGCACCAGGCCTGGGTCTGGGCAGCCCCACCTGGAAGAAGGTCATGGTGGAGCCCGCGTGGATGGTGCCGTACTCGATGTTGGTCTGATCCGCCAGGTCGTCGGCTGACTCCACGGGCACCTCCATGCGCTGCACGGTGAGGAAGGCGGCCAGGTTGGCCGTGTAGGAGGAGATGATGATCAAGGTGAAGGCCCACCTGAGGGGTGGGAGGGGTGAGCTGCAGGCTGGAGCCCCTGCCACCCTGCCCACTGATGGTGCACAGCCCACCCCCAACCAGAAGCTTCAGTGGCTGCTGATGAGGGGAAAGGCCGGAGTGAGGATTCTAGAGCAGACTGCCTGCGCTTAAGTGTTGCTTCCACAGCCTGGAGACCCCGGCCCACTGAAACAGCTGGAGAACCGCGCGGAATACAGAAAGCTACCTAAAGACGGCAGCCAGTAACCTGCAGCTCAGAACTGTGGCCCCAGGGGCAAGAGAAACAAGGCAAGCCCCATGGCTGTGCAGGAGGCACCACTGGGCTCTGCCACAGTGCCAGAAGGGAAGCCCGGATGGCTCACAAGAGGGCTCCAGAAATCTGGAGGCCCAGGGTTGCTGCTGGCCCAGGGTAAAGCCGCCGCTGCCTGTGGTACCAGCATCCCATATGGGCACCAGTTCGAGTCCCAGCTGCTCCACTTCTGATCCAGCTCTCTACTATGGCCTGAGAAAGCAATGGAAGATGGCCCAAGTCCTAGGGCCCCTACATCCATGTGGGAGACCCGGAAGAAGCTCCTGGTTCTTGACTTTGAAGCAGCCCAGCTCCAGCTGTTGCAGCCATTTGGGGAGTGAACCAGCAGACGGAAGACTTCTCTCTCTCTCTGCCTCTCTGTAACTCTATCTTTCAAATAAATAAATCTTTTTTAAAAAGAAAGAATTTTGGTGACTCAAGTCTCTGGCTAAGTAGGAACCTGAATGTGACTGGGGTGAAGCTCCCCAGAGCTGGAAAGTCAGAATGTCCAAGAAGCAAAGCCCCAGGCTCACAGAGCCTACACTCCCCACAGCCTGAGTCGGGAGGTCCTGAATGCAGGAGATGCTCAAGAGACTCCAGCGGGAGGCACATTAGAAACAGGCACAGCCAGTCCCAGACTAAAGGCAATGCTAGATTTGCCCTCAAAGAGCTGAAGAACAGCCTGGAAGGATCCAAATAGTTCACAACTCAACTGCCCGCCAGAATGCATTTTATAAAGAAATGCATTCAACAATGAGGAGAGCATAAAACCCACAGCATCCATCATCTGTCCCAACATGACCAGCCATACAAAGTGCATGAAAATGTGACCAGCGAGCAAGAGTCACGCCCCGGACGCAGACCTGGAATGGATGGAGGTGCTGGAGTCAGCAGACAAGGACGTGGAAACACACTGGGACCACACTGAGCACACTCAGGGATGGGAGGCAGTGGACCTATCACGTGGGTTGGGCAGGAAGAGATGGAAGGTATTTTGGCCCAGCGGGTAAGCCACTGCCTGCAGTGTCAGCATCCCCTACCAGGCCAGTTTGTGACTTGGCTCTGCTTCAGGTCCAGCCCCCACTACTGCGCCTGGGGAGGCAGCGGACCACAGCCCACGTGCCTGGGCCTCTGCACCCACATGGGAGATCTGGATGGAGGTCTGGGTCCTGTTTCAGCCTTGCCCACTCTGGCTATTGCAGCCATTTGGGGAGTGAACCAGTGGATGGAAGACCTCTCTCTGTCTCTCCCTCTCACTGTCTGTAACTCTGACTTTCAAAAAATAAACAGACCTTTAAAAAAAAAAAAGGCAAAAATTGAGAAGCCAGTATGGTAACACTGCTCCACTTTTTTTTTTTTTTTTTTTTTTTGGACAGGTAGTTAGACAGTGAGAGAGACAGAGAGAAAGGTCTCCCTTTTTCCATTGGTTCACCTCCCAAATGGCTGGGCTGCTATGGCTGGCGCACTGCGCCGATCCAAAGCCAGGAACCAGGTGGAGCCAGGTGCTTCTCCTGGTCTCCCATGAGGTGCAGGGCCCAAGCACTTGGGCCATCCTCCACTGCACTCCCGGGCCACAGCAGAGAGCTGGACTGGAAGAGGAGCAACCGGAACAGAATCTGGCACCCCAACTGGGACTAGAACCTGGGGTGCCAGCACCACAGGCGGAAGATTAGCCTAGTGAGCTGCACTGCCGGCCAATGCTGCTCCACTTCTAATCCAGCTCCCTACTAATCTGCCTGGAAAAGCAGCAGACCTTGCACCCATGTGGGAGATCCGGAAGAAGCTCTCAGCTCCTAGCTTCAGCCTGGCCCAGCCCTGGCCATTACAGCCATGTGGGAAGTGAACCAACAGATGGAAGACCCCCTCTCTCTGTCTCTCTCTCTTTTTTTTTTTTTTTTTTTTGGTGACAGGCAGAGTGGACAGTGAGAGAGAGAGACAGAGAGAAAGGTCTTCCTTTGCCGTTGGTTCACCCTCCAATGGCTGCTGCGGCCGGCGCACTGCGGCCGGCGCACCACGCTCATCCGATGGCAGGAGCCAGGTGCCAGGTGCTTTTCCTGGTCTCCCATGGGGTGCAGGGCCCAAGCACTTGGGCCATCCTCCACTGCACTCCTGGGCCACAGCAGAGGGCTGGCCTGGAAGAGGGGCAACCGGGACAGAATCCGGCGCCCCGACCGGGACTAGAACCTGGTGTGCCGGCGCCGCAAGGCGGAGGATTAGCCTGTTGAGCCACGGCGCCGGCCATCTCTCTCTTTTCTTTAAAGAAAAAAAGAAAGAAAGAAAGAAAGAAAGGAAGGAAGGAAGGAAGGAAGGAAGGAAGGAAGGAAGGAAGGAAGAAAGAAAGGCAAACATTTAAAGCAGGGCTTTACAGGCAATGGCCCAGAGCTCAAGTCCAGCCTGCGGCCTGTGCTTGTAAAACTCACCAGCTCAGAGTGGTTTTCACACATCTAAATGGCTCAAACGAAAAAAAAAATATTTCATGATTTACAACATAGAATATGAAATTCACATTTTGGTGTCAACACAGCCACATTTGCTTTCTTGTTTTTTTTTGTTTGTTTGTTTGTTTTTTAAGATCTATTTTATTTATTTGAAAGGCAGAGTTAGAGAGAGAGATCATCCATCCATTGGTTCACTCCCCAAATGGTTGCAACAGCCAGGGCTGGGCCAGGCTCAAGCCAGGAGTCAAGAGCCTCTTCCAGGTCTCCCACGTGGGCATGGGGGTCCAGGCACTTGGGCCATCTTACACTGCTTTCCCAGGCACATAAGCAGGAACTGGAGCAGCTGGGACTTGAACCGGTGCCCATATGGGATGCATGGCTTTACCCACTATGTGCCACAATGCTGGTGCCTGTGGCTGTTCTCATGGTGGCAGAGCAGAGATGCTGCGACAAGGACCACATGGCCGGCAGAGTCAAAAACATTCACAATCTGGATCAGGACAGAAAAAGTTCCCCAACTCCTGCCCCAGCGCCCAAGGCTGTGAGGATTCCGAGACACACTTTAACATCTGGGGAGGCCGCAGTGAAAGGGAAAGACAGTGCAACGTGAAGCCCGAGAGAGTCGGAGAACCTCCTCCTATCACTGCCAAGGAAAGGCAACTTCCGAGCGAGCGAGGAGCAAGGGAGACATCCTAGGACGGCGATGGCTCCAACTGAGGGGACCTCAGGCCCGAGCACCTGTGCCACTCATCACAGAGCAGCAACATCCGGAAAGCACGAACCCACAGAACCAGAGAGAGAAACAGGCGCATCTGCTCCTCAACAACAGGTGCTGATTTCACCAGACAGGACACGCAGGCGGGAGGTCAGTCAGGGTGCAGGGCCTGAACGACACGGTCAGTGTTTCAGAGCACTGCCCCTGCCGACCGCGGATACACACCCAGTGGGAGCGCCTATGGACCGTCCACCAGGAGACCGGGTGCTGGGCTAGAAAACAAGCCTTGAGCTGGCACCGCGGCTCACTAGGCTAATCCTCTGCCTTGCGGCACCAGCACACCGGGTTCTAGTTCCGGTCGGGGCACTGGATTCTGTCCCGGTTGCCCCTCTTCCAGGCCAGCTCTCTGCTGCGGCCCAGGAGTGCAGTGGAGGATGGCCCAAGTGCTTGGGCCCTGCACCCCATGGGAGACCAAGAGAAGCACCTGGCTCCTGCTCTGCCATCAGATCAGCGCGGTGCGCTGGCCGCGGCGGCCATTGGAGGGTGAACCAACGGCAAAGGAAGACCTTTCTCTCTGTCTCTCTCTCTTACTATCCACTCTGCCTGTCAAAAAAACCAAAAAACAAAAAACAAGCCTTGAAGCATGGCGAGGATTAAAGTACTACTGAGAATGCTCTCCGGCCCCAGTGGAACTAAATTAAAAATCGGTAACAGAAGGATCCTGGAAAACCCCCACACCCCGGGCGGCTCCCTCTGCCTGGCTGTGTGACCTTGGCGCTTGCTTTCTGTCCCTGCACCTGTGCAGGGAGGGTGACCGCAGGCTCCTCCTCCCAGGGTGTGTGAGGAGTGAGCTCACCTGGCCCACAGCCCCTGCCTTCATCGTCTTGGTGACCAACTATGGAGAAGACACCCCCAGGCGTGTGTCATTCTGGGCCCCTCTGTCCTTCCTCCTGCCGAGTAAGAGGGGCCAGGCTCCCTGTGGCCCACACAGCTCCCTGCAGACCCCTCCCCGCCAGCTCCTGCCGACAATGATGAACTCGGCAGTGGTGCTGTGCTGAGTGCCTGGCGTGGGGCCTTCACAGAGGAACAAGTAACACAACCTCCTGCAAAATAAACCACAACACTGACCCATGGTGACCCGGGGTTCCGCAACATCTCCTGAAACCGAGTCTCTCCGAGACGCAAGCTCTGCTCTGGACAAGGCAGGTCAGGGGACACCTGTCAGGCAGCTGGGGGGTCTAGTCTGACACCCGTCAGGCACGCTCAGAGAGGCCTGCAGATGGGCAGTGGGCAGGTGGAAGTGCAGATACAGGGACAGTCAAGGAAGCTGGAAGCTGGGTGCGTGGGTTCTGGCAGCGGCTCCAGCAGGGAGTTTGGCAGTGTGGGCGCCCTGCCGGTTAGAGGGGCTTCCACAATGGGGTGCGCATCTGGCACTGTGCAGCCCCGTCTGAACCCCAGCAACAGCCTAGTATGTGATTGTCTGAGCCCAAGCCCTCGGTACCTAAAAACCCAGGTACTTGCCACATGGCTTTATAGCGTAAGTAAATCCAGGTCTCCAGGAAGACACTTCCTGCTTACAGTGAGGAACAACGGGATGCTCATCACCGTTTTGGGAGATTTCTGGTCACTCTGTACGTGAGTGACTAAGGCAGAACCTTGGGCAGCACATCCATGGTGACTCGTGGCTGCAAACACACTTACTTGCCACCTGCTTCAAAGTGCTAGTGTTGATGGAATTCTACTGAGTGATCTTCTCACCATTCCACACCTACTCACTGCACGTGGAGCCACCCTTAGGGTATGCACCTGAGCAGTCCCTTAGTGCTGTCACTTTAGTAGAGCCTGCTCTGCCTATTTTCCTCCTTCATATTGCAATTAGGGCAGTCTACTGATTTTTAAAACCTTCTAAGTGTAGGCAGGTGTAGTACCCTTGAATTTCAGCTCAGGGTGGAAAAGGAGATGTTATGAAACATTTGCAATCAGAGAGGGCGTTGGGTGTGTGAGCCCTGGGTGGTCACCAGTGTGGGCTGAGGGCATACTGGAGGGACGGCGAGGCCATGGGAATCCACAGCCAAGCAGAGGACCCGAGAGCAGGAGGGGCCCAGAGGCCCAGCAGCCCTGTAGCAGCACAGAGAGTGTTTCCAGAAAAGGAGGCTCCCGGGGCCTGTGCTGCACGCAGGTCAGACAGGGACTGGACGTATCAGCCAGGGGTCGCCTGTGACCCTGGTGGGGGGAGGTCCACCTGCTGGCTGGATCTGGGGCTCTAAGATTTACTCGCCAGGAAGGCTCGAGAAAAGGACGAGCTGGGGAAGTGAAGACAACAGCTGCCTGCCTGGAGCTGGATGGACGGAAAACGGGTTCTACAACGGGGCAGGAGGGCAGGAGGCCAAGGGCTCACCACACAGGGACCAAGGAAAGACGGGAGGTCGGGGCTGTGGTCAGAGGGAAGCCGGCTTCTGCAGCAGAGCTGTCCTGGATGATGAGTGTGGCCGCAGGAGGTGGTGGCGGAGTGCACACTGCAGAGGAGGGCCCAGGAGGCAGGTCCTAGCCGGGCTGCCGTGGGTCAGGAACCAGCCACCAAACCCCCCAGCACCCCACCCCTGGAGAGTAAGTCCCACGAGGGCAGGGACATGGGGGCCAATCACTGTGCTGGGGCCCGCCTGGAGAGGAGCAAACATGCTGGGGATGGGAGGCCTAGGGCGCGGAAGGAAGTGAGCCTGGGGTCAAAGGCTCCAGCAACGGAGAGTGGGAGCAGGGGCTTCCTGGGTGACAGTGCCAGGAAGGGGCTAAAGAGATGGGGCAGGAAGGACGGCCAGCATCTGAAGTGGGGACTGGGCCAGAGGACCCGCAGGTCTCTGCAGTGCCCATGCACCCTTGCCCACCTGCTGGAATGCACTTTCCTCTCCTGGCCACGCCTGTCCCTGCATCCCCTCTGCTCCCTCAGTGGCACACGATGTGCATCTGACCCATCACTATGCTGAAGACATTAGGACATGGCATCTGGGGTTTGTGGGACATGGGACCAGCCCCCTCCCACCACCAGCCCCAGCCCCAGCCCCACCAATTCGCCATCCCAATCCCTTTGCAAGTGTGACTCAGTGAAGGCTCTTGACAGGAGCTGGCCCTGATTGTCCAGGTGGCCTCAGTGATTATCCAGTGGCCTGCAGGGGGTCCTGAAGAGCAGAGAAAGGAAGTGGGGAGTGGGGAGACTGAGAGACACAGACAGAGAGCACGCTGCAGATGTGACGCTGGCTTTGAGGATGGAGGAAGGGTCACGGCCCAGGGACTGCAGGTGGCTCCAAAAGCTGGAGAGGCAAAGGGAGGGACTCCCTGGGAGCCTGCAGAAGGAGCCCGCATGCTCGACACCGAGTTCTACTTCTAACGTCTGCACTCCCCAAGCTGTCAGAGAACAAACTGCGGCCTGAAGCCGCCACCTTAGTGCGAAGTTTTCGCAGTAGCCATGGAAACTGATGAGTGCCACTGAAATGACGCAAATCTGAAAACGTTAACAAAAAAAAGCATCAAGACTCAAAAGTGTCCCTGCCAGTGGATCTGTGGGACTCAGGCCACTCCCACTTAGCTGGGAGAAAGGAGAACCCGCCATCCGTTAAGGCTAGTCTCGCGCAAGTCTCCCATTAGTAGCTCTGGGATGTGTTCTTTGAATAGAGTATGGCCTCCAGAGTCGAAGTGGCTCCTGTCTATTCTCAGCTCTTCTGGCTCCCGGGGCAGGGACGAGGCACCTGGACACCCGCCACTCGTGCTGGGGCTCACCAGGCACCGAGTGTGCTTGGATTCTGATGGGGAGGCGGTGAGGAAGAAGAGCCTAGAAAGGCCAGATGCATGCCGGGGTCCGCCCCAGAGAGGCTGCGAAGAACCTCGGGAGCTAAATGCTTGCTCTCCAGCAAGTTACTCCCTCTCTCTGGGTCTCAACCTTCTAGTCCTTAAAATGGGGAGAATATTCCCTGCCCTGAGCATTCTCCTCAGCTTCCCATGTGCTAGCGAGGGAAAGCAGGTGAAAGAGCCACAGGATCAGAGCCCAGGCCCAGCTGCTACGGGAAAGAGCAGGGTGAGGGTGGGCGAGCGGCCTGGCAGGTCAGGTGCTGGCCGCCCACGCCAGAGGAGGGCCTGGGTCTGATGCCCGGCTCCACCCTCCTGCTAATGTGCACCCTGGGAGGCAGAGGTGATGGCCCAAGTAGCTGGGCTCCTGCTGCCCTGTGGGAGACCTAGACTGAGGACCCAACTCTTAGCTTCAGCCACGGGGCAGTCCTGTGGGGAGTGAAGCAGGACGTGGGCGCACACTCTCGGTCTCTCCCAACAAACAGAAGAGAAGCAGGGCAGGGGCAGCCGACGTGAATGACTATGGAGCCGAGGCCGGGAACCAAGGACCTGAGGCGGCTGAAGCAGGCGCCAGCACCAGGTGTGAGTGCCGCCGGCCAGTGTGGCCACATCTGGATTTCCAGGAAGAGCGGGAAACGGGCATTCGTGCGTGCATCTGCCAAGTTCTAAGTGTCAGCAACCAATTCCAAATTTTTAAAACTGTGAGTGGACATCACTTCTTGAGGTTTATATCAGGGGCCCTGGGGGGCTCTGAGGGAGTGTCTGGCATGAGGGCTGCCCTGGCTCAGGGACTCTTTAAGTCTGTGATAATCGGGGTAGCAACAGCCACGCCCAAGCTGCTACCACCAAGACCCTTGCGTCCAGCTCAGAGCACTCTCCCAAGAATGCCCCACTGAACACACTGCCATTTTTATCCCCATTCCTCAGATAAGGAGACTGAGGTACAGCGAGGGAATGTGGCCCATCTGAGGTGACACAGCTGACTGGTGGCAGCGCTGAAGGCACAGCTCTCCTCACTCCCTTTGCCGACACGCAGCTCAGTGGGGAACGGGAATCCACCGAGAGCCTGCAGCTGCGCCCAGCGCCCTCCGGCCTCAGACCAGCCCCTCTTAGCCCTGGGTGTGGAAAGAAAGCAGTCGCTCACCAGACTCCGCTGACGCAGCGTGTGGACAGCGCCCGGGGCATGATCTCCGAGCCCTGCTGCATGAAGCCCCCCACAGGGAACCAGAGGCTGTTGCCCAGTGTGTACTGGTTCTCCAGGATGTGGGGCCGCGCCCGCAGGCACGGGTGCGGGTTGTACCACTCGTAGGGGCTCAGCCTGCAGAGACAAGGGTGGGTGGATGGGGCCCAGGTGGGAGGAAAAGCAGAGAAACAAGGAAACAAAAGGTGGGGAGGAGGGGCTGACGCTGTGGTGCAGCAGGTAACGCCACCGCCTGCTGACACTGGCATCCCATAAGGGCCCTGGTTCACGTCCCGGCTGCTCCACTTCCTATCCAGCTCCTGGCTGGTAGCCTGGGAAAGCAGCTGAGGATGGCCCAAGTGCTTGGGCCCCTGCCACCCATGTGGGAGACCTGGAAGAGGCTCCTGGCTGCTGCCTTTGCCTGGTCCAGCCACAGCCATTGTGGCATTTGGGGAGTGAATCAGTGGATGGAAGACCCCTCTCTGTCTCTCTCCCTCTCTCCCTGTAACTCACTTTCAAATAAATAAATAAATCTTAAAAAAAAAAAAAAAGGTGGGGAGGCAGCCAAAGGAGAGGAAAAGGGACGACGGGGTGACAGGGACGACAGGGGTGACAGGGAGGCAAAGAGGAGAGAAGCAGAAAGAAGAGGACGGGCGGCCCAGCCAGACAACTGCAGACAAGTCAGAGCCACAGGCCAGAGGCCCCGCCCCTCCCTCCCAAGCAGCAGGCAGTGGACTCACCTGGCAGCCAGGAACAGGACACAGCTGACAGCCAGGTAGGCAAGAAGCATGAAGAGCCACACGGCAGGGGAGAAGGGGTCCAGGAAGGAGAAGTAGCCAGGCTTGCGACCCTGGCGGGAAAACAGAGTGAGCCCTGAGCCACACCCCGCGTTCCTGCCCCCTGCCAGAGACCCAGAGCCAGACAGGCCCCCTGAGGTTTGGCCTGCAGCCCCCGGCCCCAGCCCCGGCGCTCTCCAGGACATACCATGTGCACGCGGTAGAGGATGCTGATGCCCAGGGTCATGAAGGGTTTGGAGAAGTCGATGACCTTCTCCCGCTCGGCTGTGATGGTGAACGCAGCCACAGCCAGGTCTGCCTTCTGCTGGAGGGGAAGCGGGGTGGGGGCAGAGAGGCCGGGGGAGACAGAGACGGGCACTTAGAGAGAAATGCGCTGAAGGAGAGTGGCAGAGAGAGGAGGACGGGAGGGGCCCGGAGCCTGCGCTGGCCTCATGAGTTGCCTCCTGAACTCGGGTTCCCAGGCCGCTTCCCTGCCCAGCAGCCCTGCCCCACCTACTCCCACATCGAGTTCATCTTAGGGCCCTGTTTCATCTGCCCCGCACGCAGCCACGCCCCACCCTGGGTTTCACCTCCATGTTCACAATGAACGATGGGTACCTTCATGGAGCACTGGCTGCACACTCAGCCCCACACAACACTTCACGTCCAGTGTCCTGGATGCCCCTCCCATCAGCCACCTGCTTTATAGATGGGGAAACTGAGTTTCGGGGAGGCAAAGACACTACTGAGGAGAGGTGGGAGCCAGGGACACAGCTGCTACTTCCTTGCCCCTCCACAGGCACGGCGACCTACATGTGAGTGTGAAGGCAGCCCCAAGACCCAGGACCAGCGCACAGCTCAGCTGAGATAATGACCAGGGGTGGCCCCGAGTTGCAGAGGGGTGTGGGGTCCATGTATGAAGCGGGGCCTGGCTGGCACACCCAGAATTCCATAGGAATGTGCGGGCTGATCAAAATGGGCCATCTCACTCTGGCCCATGGGAACTTGAGCAGGACTTAAGGCTGGGGAGGAGCCTGGCTCCTCCTCCACTCCCCCCCCCCCACTCTGCACGTGAGACTCTGTGCGGTTACTTCCACACCACCACACATGTGTGCTTCACACGCAGGGCACCCGGGGACTTGGTGAATGCAGACTACAGCACAGAGCAGACACGGGGGGCATTCCCTGGAGGCACAGCGCCACACACACACACACACACACACTCACACACTCACACACTCACTCTCACACACACACTCATACACTCACTCTCACACACACACTCTCACACACACTCACTCTCACACACACACAGTGCAGCCAGGGCATGTGCAGCGGCCTCAGGCCGGAGCTTTTACGCCTCAGGGCTCAGTTTGTCCACCTGTAGAAAGAAGGTATTGGGCCCAGCATCCCCCACAGCTCCTAGTCCAGGAATGCCTCCTCCATCCCCCAGGCCTCAACCGGGTCCCAGAATCAAGCTGGAAGTGCAGGGGTCCCCAAGCCCAAATTCAAGCAGGGACCGCATCCTGGAGCTGACGTAAGGGCCAAGATCCTGAAGGGGCTGAGACTGTGAGTGTGTGAGGGCAGGAGGCCCGGGCAGCAGTGGGCCAGGGAGACAGGCACACGCCTTAGACAGCCTGGCATGGGCAGAGGGGGTGCAGGCCAGAGAACAATCCATGTACAGCCCCAATCCAACCTGCAGCTGGGCCCAAAACAGAACCCACGCTTAGATGACACAGGTGCCAACGCGTAGAAAGATGATGGCTCAAGTCCTGAACGCAGCAGAGGTCAGTGAGAGAGGCTCAGGCCCAAAGGATACATGCCAGCAGACAGAGGCGGCACAGGCTGAAAACCAGACCCCAGATCACGGAGACGGCAGATGGCCCGAGAGGCAGTCCAGGGCAGGGAGAGCAGAGGCAGATCCCAAAGGCAACTCCTCTCCCACAAGCAGAGCCAAGAGCTGACAGAGGCGGCACGGGGCCCAGAGTAAGAGTGAGATGGCACTGGCCCAGGACAACACAGGAGCCGAGGGACAGGGCACAGCCCCAAGGCCGGGACATGGCCAGCGCCCAACACGTGGCTGCATCCCAGGGTGACTCGGGGAATTCCCGGGAGTGAGTGTGCACAGCTTTCATCCTAGTGCAGCGTCCTTGTCACTCTGGTGACTGGGAACCACTGTGGGAACAGCCACAGATGACCCAGGAGTCCTCCACGGAGGTCCACCCTGCAAGGCCCCACAGTGGCCCCGGTGCCCATGTCAGAGACGGGGAAGCAGCAGCCTTTCTGCTGGGCTTGGACAAGGGGCTGGGGGTCCTCCAGAATGCCCCTGCCCATCCCCACCAGGACCTCTTCCCAACAAGGAGGGCAGCAGCTCTGGCTCTGGAACAATCCTCGGCTCTGTCCAGGCCTAGGCCACCAGCATCTCTCCCGACAACCACATTCACCTCCTCACAACCCCCAGTCCACTCACAGCTCCTCAGACAAAACCGTTTTGTGGCCCACGTGCTCTGTGTGATCTGAGACGCACCCACCCGGGCCCGACCATGTGGCCCGCGTCTCGCCCTTCCACACGGCAGGCTCATTCTCCACCTCAGGGCTCTCATACTTCCCCCGCCTTCCCCTCATCATTTCAGGCTTAGATCCTGCCCCTCAGCCCTCCCCAAAGCAGCCTGCAGACCCCACCTCACCCCCACCCCCGGGTCCTCTCTCACGTTACTCTGGCCTTCTGGGGGCCACTGGAGAAGGTCTCGCCTGCCTGCTTGCTGACGACCTCCTGTCTATGTCACAAGCTCTGTATACAGTGAGTTCCTGGCAAACACTGCCTGGCTTTGACCAAGCCCAGCCTCTCTGACTGGCATCCCCACGCCATCGTTGGCTGCTTCCTTTGTCTGCCACACCCCTCCACCCCACAAAGCTGGATCCCACCCTTCCCTCCTGGGAAGCTTCCACGGACCCCCCACACCTGGACACCACTGGATCCTGGCACTCGGCTCAGTTGGGAGAGGATGGGCTTCTGCGCCTCTGCTGTCCCACCTCCGGCCTTTCGGAGCAGGGCCGGCCGGGTCGCCGTGCGTCTCCAGCACCGCCCAGGGCAACTCAGACAGCACCTGCTGCCTTGCACACCCCATCCTCCTCCGAGGGAGCCCGGGAATGGCACCGCTTCCTCGGGGGCCCTGCCAGACGCACAGGCCTCTTCTCCCGGGTGCTGCAAAGGATCCTCATGCGGGCCAGACGCTTGTGGCCCCCAGCACGCGCCCCATGCGGCCGCCCTCCAGGGCTCTCCCCCGCGGAGCTCGTTTGGAGCGCCTGCATTTCCACCATTCTACGCAAGAACAAACTGAGGCAGAGAAAGGGTGACTACCTTGGTTAGCTGACGCCGGATTCACAAACACGTCCCCTCTGAGGGTGCCTCACCTATCTGCTGCCCCAAGCCCTGTGCAGCTGAGGCCCCTGAAGTCAGGTGCAGGTGTGGCTCCCTGCTGGATCCCGGGGGCTCAGGAAATGGGCGCTGACTGACAGGAACAACAAGAGGCTCCTCGGACTACGGCCTCCACCCTCCTCCAAACACTGCCTCGCACCCAGAGTCACCCTGGCACAAGCCTCCCTCTCCCCTGCACAGGACCCTCCCTCTACCTTCCTGACCCGACCCTTTAAACTCCAACTTGAGTGGCTCCTCTGTGCCTCCACTGCCCACGCCTGCACAGGCCATCATCACGGCTGCAGAGCTGTCTCCATCCCCGGGGCTACCCAGGCAGCAGCTGGCCACACCTGCAGTCATGGCCTCCACTGCCTCTACCTTGTCACCCAAGCTTCTCACTGTCCCTTCCCAGCCCACGTGGTCCCGCCCCATGCCTGTCTTCCTGAGGTTCTCCTCTCAGCCGCTAGACGGCCTCACCTGCCTCATGCCCATGCCTTGTCCTCTATCCCCACGCTGTAGCCACTCTGCCCTTTCCACTTGCCCATTCACTCATCCATTCAACAAATACCAAGAGGTCCTTGAAAAAATGGAATGAAAAGGTAAGTTTATTTTAAGTCCATGCATACTTTTTTCTTAATATTCACTTTTCTTGACCCTTTTCAATTGCATGCATTGATTTTTAGATATTTTTTGCACCAAAACAAGCTTGCATCTTCATTCCATTTTTCCATGGACTGTTTGAAGGCCCTGGTTCTCGTGTTCACTGAGCGCCCTCCACTGGTCGAGTGTGGGTCAAGCTTTGCAAATTCAGCAGTGACTAAACACTAATGCCAGGCAGTGACAAGCTGGCAATGGTGAAAAATTAGACTGCAGGCAGACCCTGCACTGTGAGGAGACAGGACACGACCCAAGTGGAGGTTCCAGGCTGAGGGACCGGCAGGTATAGTCCCTGGGGTGGGAGGCAGCTCACAGCGTCCAGGGAGGCTGGCGTAGGCAGGAGGGGAGGAGACGCACAGGGCAGGACCAGAGCCCTGAAGGGCCTGTCGGCCAGGCCAGGGGCTGCATTAGAACAGATCACAGGTACAGGAGTGGCCGTGGGGACCAAGGAGCCCACAACAAGCTGCAGGTGGGGCTGAGTGGCGGGAGAGAGGCAGTCAGATCTGGGTTTTGCTCTGAAGCCAGGACAGGAGGCTGGGATGCTGCAAGATGCTCCTCCCAGAGTCTTTGGACTGTCCTTCCCTCCTCTTCCTCCTCCCCTCACTTCCCAGCAGAGACACCCACTTGTTAGAGACGTCTCCCAATCACCACAGGACCCTGGCAGCTGTTCAATTTCTGGGATGAATTCAGGAAGAATTCAGATGACGAGCCACCTGGGCAAATGACAGAAGGTTGTCTAAATGCCCCCAATTCAATCAAAGCCTTTGTGACTCTTCCTCCGCTCCAAACCCACCCTCTCCACCCAGCTTTGTGCAACCCACCGTCCTGCTTTGCCAGACTGCCTCCTGTTGGGCACTGCCAGTGGAGGGCGCTAGCGGGAGGCTGCAAGGCTGCAGGAGGCAGAAGGGGTTGAGCCTGTCCTCCTCCCACCCCAGCCACTTCTGCACCTTGAATTCAGTTCACAGCTCCCCAGCACTGCAGAGCAGCAGCGTCCCTCCTCAGGGTGTGTTCGCCGCTTCCTGTTGTTTTTTCAGGACAGGGATTCAGTTACTTCCTGCCGTGCTACCTCCCTGACACCTGACGGCAAGGTGGGCAGACTGGCCCTCAGGACAGGCCCAGCCCATCTGTCTACTTTTGCCAATGATGCTTTATTGAACGTAGCCACGCCTGCTGGCTTCTTGTTACCCTCGCCTGCTCCCCAAGCAATACGAGAGCAGAGCCCCAAAGCCACACACACTGACTCTGGCCCTTCACAGGACAGGCCAGCTAGGAGCTCTCCTCTGGCCCTCTCACCACACTAGCTAACGACTTCACACCTGGAAAAGGACTCTGCACCCCGACACCCCGCGTGGCTGTCTCTGGGCAGCACCTGACTGCCACAGCAATGATGGCACCTTGGACCACATGGTCATTCCCCAGTACCCGCAGGTGTTCAGTCGGCAGGGCCCAGTGACGGACGAGACAGGGGGAGTTTAAAAGGAGAACTACTGCAATGCGGGCATGGGTTTGCTGCAAACCCTAGCAGTCCACGCCATGAGTCCTCACGGGTGCCTGCCTGGGGCTCCACACAACATCCCTGTTTGCCTCTGATGCGGTACCCATCTGGGGACCTGCCCGCTCATTAGAGCCGAGCAGCCGCTCAGCCTGGCTCAGCTTGGGCTGGCCAGGCCTTCATGCGCTCAGGACCTCGCTTGTGATGAAACACCTCCTGGGTTGCTGGAAGCACATGACTGAGGGCGCACACGCACACGCGACGTGCGGGAAGCTGCCACCCAGTGGGGCCCCGTGGTGTGCAGCGGTTTAAGCTGTCACTTGTGTTGCCGGCTGCCTGTATCAGAGCACCAGTCTGAGTTCCGGCTGCTCTGCTTCCGATCCAGCTCCCTACTAACACGCCTGGGAAAGCAGCAGAGGACAGCCCAAGTGCTGGGGGCCCCTGCACCTATGTGAGAACCGCCAGCTCCTGGCTTTGGCCTGGACTAGTCCAAGACATTGAGGCTGTTTGGGGAGTGAATCCGTTTGGAGTAGATGAACTACCTCTCAGTACACTGCCTTTCAAATAAATACATCTTTCAAAAGTTGCCACCCAAATCCAAAAGCCCACCCTCTAAATGCTACCAGCAGCAACCAGAAGCACCCCATCCTCAGGGGTCTGGGCCTACTTTCTGAGACTTAACCTTCTCCAGCCCTTCCCCTTGTCTGCCGGCCCTCAGGGATCCTAACTGTCTCCTGCAGGTGCGACCCGAGTGACCCCTTCCCTGGTTACCTTCCCGGTTAGCTAGTTAACAACTTCACATTCAGTTAGCAAACCTTTTTGAGGCTGCTCTGTCAAATAACTGACGATTCTGGTCACGTGACTGCTTCTGCTTTTGTCTCGGGGCTGGACACTGCCAGGGGGGCTGCTGCCATCCCGCTTGCTAAGCTCCATCCCGCTCGCCAGATCTGGTCAGCACAGTGCTTGCTGTCTACATGGTGAACGAGCGTGCCGCCGTGTGGGCCGGGGAGTTCCAGCCCTCTGGCCTGCACTGTGGCTGAGGGCCAGAGCTGGTGCTGCCCTCAGGAAGGTGTGGAGACGCGTTCTCTTGGCTTCTAGTGTCCTGGGAAGTCAGAGCAGAGAACAAAGCCTTAGCCAGGCCAGTGGCTCACGCCAGCTGCCAAGGGCTGTGTGGATTCACTCCAGGAAAGATACCTCATGTGGGACAGCAGCTGCAGTTGGAGCCACCACCTGATTACGGCGGCAGTGATCCACAGTCATCCTCTAAATTCCCTCTACCGCCTGCGGAGGCCAAACCGGCCAGGTGCACGGGGCCGTGTCACCAGCCCTGCTGTCGAGCTGCTGACCACTCCATCTCTGCAGTCTCCCCAAAGGACGCACACTCCTGAGTGATGCCCTGGGCGGCTCTAGGGCCTTCCACTTGGCTCCTCCCACCACAACAGCTCTGCCTCCAGAGCTCAGCGTACCAGTGTGGAACCCTGTGGTGGCTGTGGCTGTTACAGTAATATGGCCAGGAACTGGGGAAAAACAGAGGCCGAGGCCTTGTCAGGCTCAGACGCCAGCATCACCTGTTACGTGGCCCCACCCGGGCCTCCCAGTCAAAGCAGGAACAATCAAAATGATTCCCCACCCATGCCAAGGTCCAGGGATGTCAACAGCTGGACAGCAATCCAAACACTCAATGTGGAAAAGGAACCCCTGTGGGAACTGGCAGAGGCTTTCTGGAAAGCATTTCAACAACACGTAACAAAAGTCACAACGAGTGGCTTCTGTTTTCACACTCACCAGCTCCAGGGACCCCAGCCCAAGAAAGAAGTAGCATAACACAAACACATGAAAACACCTGGGGACGGCGACATATAAACAACCGTTAAATAAACGAATGAACGTCAGTGTGTGTCCACGTGGCGACACTCTGCTCAGGTTAAAATGGTCAGATGTTTCGGCCTTTCGGATTGGCGAGGATTTTCTTAAAACATTGACAACACGGGCTGCTGGCACGTGTGCACTCCTGGCGGAGTATAACCGGGAGGGCGGTTTTGAAAGGCCATTTGGCAGTGGGAGCTTAAAACAACCCCCAGTCTCTGACCCAGGACTTGCACCTCCTGAGATCTATCCACCACCGGGCAAGTTCACCGGGGCACTGGCTATGCTGGCAGACTGGAAACCACCCAGGCAGGCGGCCACCAGCAGGGAACACATTACATAATTCATGCTTCGGCCACATGACGGAGTCCGTGCTTCTCCAACAACCCGAATCCAGAGAGAACCAGTGTCCTAACCCCACCCCCTCCTGTGGAGGAAGCGGCCTCACCACGCACGCAGAGCACTGACAAAACCTGCAGCCGCCCCCAATCCTCTCTGCCTCTTGTGCACTCCCAGCCTGGCTGCCCGCCAGACTCAACCGTCACTCAGGCAAAAGCCACGGCCTTCTCTCCTGCTCCCTCCCAGAGTCCCCAGGCAGGCGTCCTGTTTTGACTCCTGCCCTGTCACATTATTCCCCAAGAGAGCAGCCACAGTCATTTCTGCATGATTTAAAACTTAGACCCGGGGGGGGTATATCTACACAGGGAATATTATTCAGCCATAAAAAGAGACATGGCACTGACACCTGGATGACCTTCCAACATCTTGCACTGAGTGAGAGAAGCCAGATACAAAAGGCCACATATTGGGTGATTCCACTACATGAAATGCCTACAATAGGTAAATCCATGAGATAGAAACACAGGGGGCTGATGGGGGCTGGGGGAGAGGAATGGGCAGCTTTTGGGGTGAGGAAGTTTGGGGATTCAATAGAGGTGGTGTTAGCACAACATTGCCTATACTTTTTAAAAATATTTATTTATTTATTTGAAAGGCTGAGTTCCAGAGGGGCAGAGAGAGAGAGAGAGAGATGTCTTCCATCCATTGGTTCACTCCCCAGATGGCTGCAACGGCTGGAGCTGGGCCAATCTGAAGCCAAGAGCTTCTTCCAGGTCTCCCACGTGGTTGCAGGGGCCCAAGGACTTGGGCCATCTTCTACTGCTTTCCCAAGCCATAGCAGAGAGCTGGTTTGGAAGTGGGGCAGACAGGACTTGAACCAGTGCCTATATGAGATGCTGGCACTGCAGGCGGCAGCTTTTACCCACTACGCCACAGCGCCGGCCCTATTGCCTATACTTTTGAAAAAAGCAGCTGATTTTGTTTTGTGGAATTTCACCTCAACAAAAAGGAGAAGAGAAAAAGAGATCACAAAATATTCTGTGCTTAAAACCAACCAACATGGCTGGCGCTGCGGCTCACTTGGCTAATCCTCCGCCTGCGGCTCCAGCACCCCGGGTTCTAGTCTTGGTCGGGACACCGGATTCTGTCCCAGTTGCTCCTCTTCCAGTCCAGCTCTCTGCTGTGGCCCAGGAAGGCAGTGGAGGTGGCCCAGGTCCTTGGGCCCTGTACCCGCATGGGAGACCAGGAGGAAGCACCTGGCTCCACCTGGTTCCTGGCTTCGGATCGGCGCAGCGCCAGCTGTAGCGGCCACTTGGGGGGTGAACCAATGGAAAAAGGAAGACCTTTCTCTCTGTCTCTCTCACTGTCTAACTCTAGCTGTCCAAAAAAAAAAAAAAAAAAAAAAAACCAACGGGCTGGTGCTATGGTGCAGTGGGTTGAGCCACCCTTTGCAATGCCTGCATCCCATCAGCATTGAGTGCCAGTTCCCGTCCTGGCTGCTCAGCTTCTGATCCAGCTCCCTGCTAATGCACCTAGGAAGCCAGTGGAAGGTGGTCCAAGTGCGTGGCCCCCGTACCCAGGTGGCAGACTGAGATGGAGTTCCAGGCTCCTGGCTTCTCCCTGGCTGAAGTGAACCAGCAGATGGAGGATCTCTCTCTCTCCCCCACTTCTCTGTCATTTTACCTTTCAACTAAATCAATAAATCTTTGAAGAAATACACAACATAATAAAAGTAAGTAACACCCAAACACCTCAGTGGTGTCTGCGAGGCCCGGGCATCTACAGTCAGGGTGCTTTCTCATACCCCACCCCCGGCCCCAGCTCCCCTCCCCTCCTTGAACGCCTGCAAGCGCACTCCCCAATCAGGCATTATCCTTTCAGGCCTCTACCTGGAGAACACTTCTGCCAGACCGGTGTGTTCACTCTTCCAGTACTTCCTGAGAGTCTGCTGGATGCACTGGCGCCACAAAAATGGGGACAAGACAAAGCCCTGCCTTGGTACACCTGTTGCCAGCGAGTGTTCCCCAGGGCTCCCTTCCCCACCTCACTCAATCTCTTCTCAAAAGCTACCTAAGAGGCCGGTGCTGTGGCACAGTAGGTTAATCCTCCGCCTGTGGTGCCAGCATCCCATATGGGCCCTGGTTCTAGTCCCGGCTGCTCCACTTCTGATCCAGCTCTCTGCTTTGACCTGGGAAGGCAGTAGAAGATGGCCCAGGTCCTTGGGCCCTGCACCTGTGTGGGAGACCCGGAAGCAGCTCCTGGCTCCTGGCTTCAGATTGGCCCAGCTCCAGCCATTGTGGCCATTTGGGCAGTGAACCAATGGAGAGAAGACCTTGTTCTCTGTCTTTCCCTCTCACTGTCTGTAATTCTACCTCTCAAGTAAATAAATAAAATCTTTAGGCCGGCGCCGTGGCTCAACAGGCTAATCCTTCGCCTTGCGGTGCCGGCACACCGGGTTCTAGTCCCGGTCGGGGTGCCGGATTCTGTCCCGGTTGCCCCTCTTCCAGGCCAGCCCTCTGCTGTGGCCCAGAAGTGCAGTGGAGGATGGCCCAAGTGCTTGGGCCCTGCACCCCATGGGAGACCAGGAAAAAGCACCTAGCACCTGGCTCCTGCCATCGGATGAGCGCGGTGCGCTGGCCGCAGCGCGCCATCCGCGGCAGCCATTGGAGGGTGAACCAACGGCAAAGGAAGACCTTTCTCTCTGTCTCTCTCTCTCACTGTCCACTCTGCCTGTCAAAAAAATAAAAAAAAGAAAAAAAAAAAAAGAAAAAAAAGAAAAAAAAATCTTTAAAAAAAAAAAAAAGCTGGCTGGCACTGCGGCTCACTAGGCTAATCCTCCATCTGCGGCACTGGCACCCCAGGTTCTAGTCCCAGTTGGGGCGCCGGATTCTGTCCCGGTTGCTCCTCTTCCAGGCCAGCTCTCTGCTGTGGCCCGGGAGTGCAGTGGAGGATGACCCAGGTGCTGGGGCCCTGTACCCCATGGGAGACCAGGATAAGCACCTGGCTCCTTCCTGGCTTTGGATCAGTGCAGCGCGCTGGCTGTGCGGCCATTTGTGGAGTGAACCAAGGGAAGGAAGACCTTTCTCTCTGTCTCTCTCAGTGTCCACTCTGCCTGTCAAAAAAAAAAAAAAAAGCTACTTAAGCAGCTTGTCCCAAACAACATGCACACACGCAGAGCACCCTTCGTATCCCCTCCCTGCTTGTTGCCACTCAACACCCTCCGGACACGAGCAGATGCAGTGATGTTTGCTGCCAGGTCCCCCACGAGACTGTCAGCTTCAGCGGGGTGGGGAGCAGGTCTGTTCTGTGCAGTGCTACCTCCTCCTGGCTGGGAGAGCAAGGTAAACAACAGGTGCTCAGTAAGCGAATGACTACATGTAGCCACTGTTAAAAATGAGTGGTGGGGGTGGATGCTGTGGTACAGCAGTTGATCCATGTCCCATATTGGAGTGCCTAATCCCAGTCCAGTTTCTAGCTAATGTGCCTGGGAAGGTAGAGGGTAACAGTCCAAGTACTTGGGTCCCTGCCATGCATGTAGGAAACCAGGACAGAGTTCTTAGCTCCTGGCTTTGGTCTGGCCCAGCACTGGCTGTTGTGGACATTTGGGGAAAAGAATCAGCAGATGGAAGATCTCTGTCTCTCCTTTTCTGTCACTCTTTCAGAAAAAAAAAAATAACAAATAAATAAATAAATAAAATAACAATACCCACATACCAGAGTGCTTGGTTCTAACTCCTGACCCTGGCTTCTGACTACTTTCTTGCTTATGTGCACCCTGGGAGGCAGCAGGTGATGGTTCAACCACTTTGGTCCCTGCCACCCATGTGGGAGAGCTGGACTGCATTCCTGGTTTCCGGCTTTGGTCCTTGCCTACTCCTAGCCCAGCCCTGGCTGTTGCAGGCACTTGGGGAGGGAACCAGTACATAAGAGCTGTCTCTCTCTCTTTACTTTTCAAATAAATGTTTTTTAAACAAGGCAGATCTAGGTGTACTAACACCGAAAGATGACAAGAAGTAAGCGAAAAAGTACACCATACAACAGTAGGTGTAACAGGATACCACTTTCAAATGTTTACAATTTTTTCAAACATTATTTATTTAAAAGGAAGAGACGGAGAGACTGATTCACTCCCCAGTTGCCTACAGTAGCCAGGCTGGCTTACACCAGGAGCTGAAACCTCAAGCCAGGTCTCCTACGTGGCTGGCAGAGACTCAAGTGTTTCCACCGTTATCTGCTGCCTTCCTGGTGTGTATTAGCAGGAAGCTGGAATTGGAAGCAGAACCAGGACTTGAACTCGAGCACTCCAGTATGGGATGCAGGCATCCCAAGCGGTGGCTTAACTACTTTAAGTACCTGCTCTTAAAAAGTTAAAATCTTGGGGCCAGTGCTGTGGCATAGCCTACAGTGCCAGCATCCCATATGGACAGGGGTTCAAGTCCCGACTGCTTCATTTCCAATCCAGCTCTTTGCTAATGGCCTGGGAAAGCAAAACATGTCCCAAGTACTTGAGCCCCTGTACCCATGTAGAGACCCAGAAGAAGCTCCTGGCTCCAAGCTTCAGATCAGTCCAGCTCTGGCCATTGTGGCCATTTGGGGAGTGAACGAGCAGATGGAAGATCTCTCTCTCTCTCTCTGTCTCTCCCTGTCTCTCTGTAACTCTGCCTCTCAAATAAGGAAGAAGCTCCTGGCTCCTGGAATCTTCCCAATGTGGCCATCTAGGGAGTGAACCAGTAATGGAAGATCTGTCTGTCTCTACTGCTCTCTCTGTAACTATTTCAAATAAATATATATATTTAAATATTTATCTATTTATTTGAAAGGCAGAGTTACAGAGAGGCAGGGGGAAGACAGAGAGAGGTCTTCCATCCATTGGTTCACTCCCAGATGGCCCCAACAGCTGCAGCTGAGCCCATCCGAAGCCAGGAGCCAGAAGTTTCCTCTGGGTCTCCCATGTGGGTGCAGGGGCCCAAGGTTTTGGGCCATCTTCTACTGCTTTCCCAGGCCATAGCAGAGCTATATCGGAAGTGGAGCAGCCAGGACTTGAACCAGAGCTCATATGGGATGCCAGCACTGCAGGTGGTGACTTTACCCACTGTGCCACAGCGCCGGCCCCAAGATATAAATCTTTTAAAATTTTTTCTTAAAGATTTATTTATTTATTTGAAAGTCAGAATTACAGAGAGAGAGATTGAGAGAGAGAGTGAGAGATCTTCCATCCACTGGTTCACTCCCCAAATGGCCACAACTGCTAGAGCTGCGCCGACGCGAAGCCAGGAGCCAGGAGCTTCTTCTGGGTTTCGCATGCGGGTGCAGAGGTCCAAGGACTTGAGCCATCTTCTACTGACTTCTCATGCCATAGCAGAGAGCTGATGGGAAGTGGAGCAACTGGGACTTGAACCAGCACCCATATGGGATGCTGGCATTGCAGGCGGCAGCTTTACCTCCTACACCACAGCACCAGCCCCAGTTTTTAAAATCCATACATGCATCAGTGAAATTATAGAGAATGAGCTGGAGGAATATGCCCCACACTCATGGAGTGGGCTCTCCCTGAAATGTGGATACTCCACATGCAGCGCTCATAACCCTGCACAGTGTGACTATGTATTACATATGTAACCAGGAAAACCCACAGCTGTTCTTAAATTGCTTATGCAATCTTTCGGTGACCTGCAGAAATGCTGACAAATCTTTGATGCACATACAGATTTTGTGCAAAATGGAATCATACTTAGTACAAACTGTTTTTATAACCTGAAACACAATATATATAAACAAAATTTTAAAAATCAGGATTCAAAATTCCGTCTGCACAATGAGGTAGTTTATGAAAGCATAAAACAGAAGCATGCTGCAGTGTTGTTTCTTTTCTTCTCTTTAGCTGCCTGTGTTTTTCACAGTGAATAAAAACACTGGCACTGTTGGGGCCGGCGTTGTGGCGCAGTGGGTTAAGCTGCCACCTGCAACATGAGTGCTAGTTGGAGTACCAGCTGCTTCACTTCCAATCCAGCTCCCTGGTAATGGGCCTGGGAAAGCAGCAGAGGATGACCCAAGTGCTTGGGCCTGTGCCACCCACATGGGAGACCCAGAAGGAGTTCCAGGCTCCTGGATTTGGCCTGGCCCACCCACCACTGGGGGGTGAATGAGCAGATGAGAGATCTCTCTCTCTGTCTCTCCTTTCTAACTCTGCTTTCAAATAAATAAAATAAATATTAGCATTGCAAGACAAATACAACATGCTATGTGAAAGTGGCAATCTAGGGGACTTAGTGGAAGTCCTGGAGACAGGGCTGGTGGAGAGCTGCAAGTGAAAGCTGAAACTTGCCATGAAGTGCTCTGCTGAAGCAGAACTGTGCTAGGGTGGGGCTGTGTGCACACGCGTGGGAATGGGGCGTACATGTCTGTGTGCATGAGGTGTGTGCATATGTATGGGGGTATGCATGTGGATGGTGTATAGGTGTGCATATGGGTATGTCTGTGTGTACAGGGTGTGTGTGTGTGTGTATGCTAGTATATGGGATACGCATGTGGAGGGTGTTGTATGTGTATGTGTACACGTGTGTGCACATTATAGGGAGATTGCAGGCAGCATTTCTGCAAAGCTCTTGACAGAATCAATCAGTCACTCATTTAGCACGACTGTATTGGCACCTGCTGTGCACTGGGCCCTGCTGGAGGGAGAGTGCCATGGGTGAGGTGCGTGGGCATCATGTTGGTCATGACAGCACCTGTGTCCTGCACTCACACAGCTCACAGGTCCCTGCTGGCAACCCTCCATGGGAGGGGTCATTATTCCTCCCCATATTAGGGGGCACTGACACCCAGAGGGGGCAGTCATCTGCCCACAGGTCACATAGCCAAGAAGGGACAAATCCAAACTCACACCGAGGGTTCTCCAACTCCATAGCTGACATTTCCAGCCACACCCTGCACCGTGCCCATACCAAGGATGACCACCAGGGGTCAAGCGTGCACCAGGCCTCCCAAACGCTTGGCCAGTCAATCTCCCAGAGCTCTGAGAGGGAGGCAGCCTCATCTCCAGAGGGGAAGAGAAGGAAGTGGTTCACCAAGGAGTGCAGGAGACCACGGGGACCTAAACTACTTCTGTCTGGCTCCTAACCCGTTTGTGGGAGTAGTGGACGCTGTGGTGGCCGCCCAGACCCTCTGTCAGGATCAGGGTTCTTGCTGTCCCAGCAGGACAGGTTGAGGTGCTGGGAGACTGAGGCCAGGCCAGTGAGGAGGCTGGCGAGGGCTGGGCCTGAATTCACACCCCTGCAGGGAGGGCAGGGAGGACAGGGAGCAAGGCCAGTTCCAGCAGCAGCCACTGGGTGGAAGAAATGGACCATATTCCAGACTGGCCAGGGAGCCCTGGCCTGGCACTGCAGTGACAGGGCACGCGGGATACACTCCACTTGCAGGTCACTCCCTGGCTCCCGGCCCACCACTGGGCCTCCAGCCAACAACAGTGTGTCCTGGAGACGGTATCTTGGTGTGTTTAGGCCAACAGGGCTAACACCAGCCCCTCCCTTGCTGGGCAGCCAGGAACCACGGAGTGAACACAGGTCAGAGAGCATGGACAACAGTGTGGCATGGCGCATTATCCCCATTACTCCATGGTCCTCAAGTCCCTGGGATCTGGAAAGGGCACAGGCCTGGGAAAGACACACATGGCCACAGGCTCTGCATCAGGGCCAGGCCCTTTGCCAGTGAGCCCCACACCTCGCAGGGAGCAGGCAGTGACCTTCGGGGCCACCGAGATCACTGGGAGCGTGCAGTAAGGAAAGCCTGCTGCGCTCCCAGCACCAGGTGGGAAGCACCAGCTGCTGCAGTGGTACCCGCACGTTCACAACTCCGCTCAGACCCGGCAAGCCAAGCCCCGCCCACCCTCCCGCTCCCAGCCTGCTCCTCCTCCGGGTGTTCTCTAGTCAATGTCATCACCAGCTGCCCCAGCCAGATGCAGGAGGGATGCCTGCGTCCTCTCTCCTGCAGCCGGCCAGGCTGTCACCAAGCCCTGCTGCTCTCCAGCGCCTCCTCTGGCCCCAGGCCTGCCATCTGCTCCTTACCTCCTTACTGGTCCGGCTGCCACTGCTGCCCCGCCCAGACCACTCACTTGAGCCAGCTCAGAACCTTTCGAGGGCATCCATGGACCTGCTGCTGAGACCCAAACCCTTTAGCCATCTTGGCAGGAGTGAGGCCGGGTCTGACCTGCTCACTACTGTGTCCTCAGGGTAAGGCACAGGGCCTGGTACACAACAGGCTGGTACAGGCTACTACAGGCTAGACAGAGGGTGAGCATACGCATGTAGACACGGCTTGGCCATGCTGACAGGAGCACAGGGTACACAGACACAGCACCCTCCACTCACCTGCCTAGCCCTTTCCATGGAGTCACTCATTTCAGGCTCACAGCCCTGTGTGCAAGGGGCTATTATTTTCCCAGTTTTACAGCTGCAAAATGAAACTACAGGGAGGTTCAGTCACTTGCCCAAGGTCACACGGCTGTTGCACAGCAGAGCCAAGATTCACACAGGAGTTGGTGTCACAACCACAGGCGAGCTGGCTGCTGCAGCTGCTGTGCCCCAAGCACACAGTCAGGCGGCCGTAAAATGGAGGCTGCCTGGGAGGCCTCCTGCCTTCACTGGCTTCCAGTTAACAGAGACCTCACTCGGGAGGCATCCCCCAGAGCTGCTGATTTCTGGGGCCCCAAAGGAAATTTCTGAGGTGTGGCCAGGCAGTGACGACATGCCATGGGGGAGCCTGCTGGAGGAGGCACAGGCCCCCAGCTCTGGGACTCCTCCCTTGCCTGCTGTCTCACCAGGTCCTCTTTAGGCTTCAGGTCTTAAAACCCGCCCTGGGGTGGTGCCTCAGGGCCTGCCTGAGGGGTGGGGGGATCAAGTGGCCAGGACTCAGGGGACAAACCCACCCCCACTTCCGTCAGAACAGCTCTGCTTTTGTCCAAGGTTCTGAGGGAGCTTTCATTTAGAAAAAAAAAGTTCTGCCGTTCAAAACAACTTTTGAAAACCAGTGCCCTAAGGGAGAAATGTCCTTGTCACGCAGAGTGGCCTTCTCGTGTCTACCCTGGTGACATTCGCGAGCTTAGATGCAGTAAATGCCAGCATGAGAGAGACAGGAGGGTGAGGAGCCCTCCTGTGCCCGGCCAAGTCAATGTCAAGCCATCCGCACTGTCTGGCCATGTCCCTGCTCTGCGCACCACTCCGGGTGTGTCCTAAGCTGGTACCTGTCTCCTGTGCCATACTCCTGCCTCGGGGCACTTGCCCACCTGGAATAAAAACAGGAAATACAGGGGCAGGCATTTGGGGCCGCAGTTAAGATGCTCGGGATGGCCGCATCCCACAGCAGAGTGGCTGGCTCAAGAGTCCTGGCTCCATTCCCAATTCCAGCTTCCTGTTACAGCACACCCTGGGAGGTGGTGGGCGGGCTCAATGAATCGGGTCCCCACCACTCACGTGAGAGACCCAGACTGACTTCCCAGCTCCTGGGCTCGGCCTCGGTTGTTGTGGGTATTTGGGGAATGAACTGATGGGAGATTTTCTCTCTCCCTCCCTCTGCCATTTAAATAAATAAAATAATAAATACATTAATTTTTTTTTCCCAAAAGAGGAACTACACAGCAGTTCTAGTGCCTGTGCCCTCACCGCAGACCTGGGAGGTTTTAGCCCCATCTTAGGAAGCGGCAAACTGAGGCTGAGAGAAGTGACTCACACGAGGGTTCCGATCCAGGCTGTCTGACTCCAAAATATTCTTTCCACTGCACCCTCCTCCACCACCTCCCACAGCCCTGCCTCTCATCCCTCCTCACCTTCCTCCAAGTTCTGCCACACAAGGCCCAGCTGGCTCCTCCAGTGCACCCCACTCTCACGCCCCCTGAAATGCTGCTGCTCCTCTGCTCCAGATGCATCCTTTCTCCCATACCCTGCGCCTCCTTGCTGACGCCTCACACTGTGTGGCAATCAGTTTGGAAGTTACCTCTTCCAGGAAGCCTTCCCTGGATGCCCCTGCTCTGGGCCCCTCCTCTGAGTTCTCGCATCATGGCCCAGCTGGTTTTGCGTGTGGTCCTTTGCTGTCCTGCCCTCCACAGGAACGCTTCAGTTTTGGGGGATAGGGTTCAAGTCCAGGATGCTCACAACTGTATCCCACTCCCCGTAAGGAGCGAGGTACTTAATAAACACCTACTAAGTGAGAGTTTGCGTCCAGTCTTCAGTGTCAGCAACATGCCTGAAGCAGTGTAGGAGGTACAGGTGTAGCCTCCTCCCTCAGCCCTGCCTCCTGCAGGAAGCCTTCCCTGACCACCCAAGGCTTTTGCCTTATTCCCACTCCATATCGCTTCCATTCACAACCCATCTCTGAGTACCAACTATGTGCAGGTGGTGTGAAAGTGGGACACAGAAGGGACATGTGGCTGCTCTTCCCCAGCCCTGCCCCACAGCACTGACCAGGGGCCCTGAGGCTCCACTGTGTCCCTGACCTAGACCCGGCCCAGCCGTACCCGGTTGATGAGTTCGCCGACCATGCCTGTCCAGGAGCCATTGGGCTCAGGCGCCCCATACAGCCCGTCCTCCACCAGCCGCAGGCGGTAGCGGAAGCGCAGCAGCTCGGCCAGCTCCCGCAGCATGTCCACGCAGAAGCCCTCGAAGCGCTCGTTGCCTGACAAGGCCTGGAAGTTGGGCCGGCGCATGACGTACGGGTTCTCCTGCATGGGCAGAAGAGAACAGGGTTTAGGGGCTGGGTCAAAGGTGGGGCCAGGTTGGAGATCGGAGCCCAGGTTGGAGCCCAGGGGCCTGTACTGGTCAGCTGCAGAGTGGGGACAATGGGGTCACTCTGTACATTCCTTACTTGGACATGTTCGGCACACAGACTGCACCCTGGCGAATGGCAGGCACCAGTCCCATCTCTACCAGACAACCCCACCTGCCCGGGATTCAGACTCAGACTCTCCGAAGGAGGAGGCAAGTCATACAGAACCAGAATGGAGGACGGGGTTCGTGCCAAACAGGAGAAGGGGCTCCCATATATTTTACTACAATGCATGGTGAGAGACCTGCGCGGGTCACACGCACACACCTCACTGCCCTTCCAGACTTAGCTCCGGCCCCACTGGCCAGCAGCAACACACTCCCATCTCTTCTGCTCCGCCTGACTTCATTTTCTCACGGGGCCAATGGTGACTCACTCTGCCGACTCTGTGAGCTGCCAACGGTCAAAGAGGGGATCCCCCGCCAGGATTGAGTTCCGGCCCAAAGCCACCATGAGGGAAGTAGGCCTGAGACGCCAGATGGTGCAATTTCAAGAGAATTTGGAAACCTAGACTGTTTTTATAAAATCTCCTGAATATAAATGTTAGCAGCCAATTCAAAGTCTAATGCCATTAAAAAAAAAAAAAACTGTTTTGCAGGCCAAAGAAACGCACCTGCTAGTTTGTGACCTCTAACCTACCGCCTTTTCCTCCACGTTGCTTACTTCTGAGAAGCTCGGGCCAGATTTACTGACCCTGTTCCTGCCAAAGAGACACAAGAGCAGGGAGAATATTCAAGCGCTGCTAAGAGGCGGCACGGGAAGGTGACAGTGACAAAAGGAAACAGTTACTGTCCTGATGGATTTGGGTACGCTATCATTTTGGATAATGAGCAGGAAGACTCAGGACTTGGGAAGCAGCTGGACGAGAAGGCTTTGGCACCAGCACCCGCCTGGCTGCTGCATGCCCAGCATCTGCCCACAAGAGAGCTCTCCATCACTTCACTCTACCTCCTCAGTGACCTCAGACGGGGGTCTTATTAAACTCACTTTCCCCAAGTGCACATGGAGGCTCATGGAGGCCAAGTGACCTCTGCCACCTCTCATTCATTCAACACGTAATGATGTGGCCCAGCAAGTTAAGCTGCCACCAGTAATGCTGGTCTCCTGTATCAGAGCACTGGTTTGGGTTCCAGCTGCTCTGCTCTGCTTCCACTCCAGCTCCTGCCAGTATGCCTAGGAAACCAGAAGAAGCTGTCCCACGTGTTTGGGCCTCTGCCACCCATGCGGGAGACCCAGAAGGGAATTCCTGGCTCCTGGCCCAGCCCCAGCAGCTATGGCCATTTGAGGCGTGAACCAGCAGATGGAAGACCTTTCTCTGTCTCTCCCTCTCTCTCCATGTCACTTTCAAATAAACAAATCTTAAAATACACACACACATACACACACACGACAGCTCTGGGGAAGACATGAACACAGTATTTTGCTATTCCTCCCATCACTCAACAGGTGAAGTGCGTTTCCCTGCCCTTGGGTCTGAGCTGGCCTTGTGGCTCACTTTGGCCAACGGAAGTGGCAGAAGTGATGCTATGTGAACTCCTCAGCCTTCAGAGTGCTCTCGGAAGCGTGGCATAAGGAAGCCCGAGCCAGCCTGCTGGGGGATGAGCGCACCCGGGGGCACCAGCCAACGGCCAGCGCCAACAGCCGGCACAGACCTTCCAGCCCAGCTCAGCCACCAGCTGGAAGCAGATACAGCCCAGGTGACACCCACTGGAGAGCTGCTCAGCTGACCCACAGAACTGTGAGAAATCATAAATCATCACTTAAACATCTCTTCCCTGTGGTAGATGGAGCCAGGCCCTGGTGCAGACTCTGGGCTCCAGGACTCCGCGAAGCTCTGCAGTGGAGAGGCAAAGGGATGCAGGGAAGTGAGTGCTCCTCTCCCTCCATCGCCCTTCCAAATCCACAAACGTGGGGCTTGGAACAGGAACGTGAGAGAATGCTAATAATAGAAGCAGCAGCTAGCATTTCTCGTGGGCTTGCTGTGTGACAGCTCTTCTGTCAGCGTGGGAGGTCGGTATTATTACCTCTGCTTTGGAGACGAGCACACCAAGGTCCAGGGAACTGAAGTCCTAAGAGAAGGACAAGATGCTTTGACCCCTCGACTTTGCTCTCAAGCCTGGTGCCAGACTGAGCGCAAATGGACAGAACCAGAGGGCGGATGTGGGAGAAGCCAGACAGATTTAAGGGTCCGGGTCACATGTCAAAGCTGGAGACTCAGAAATGGATTCTCCTTGGGATAAGCCCCAGCACTGAGCTCGAAGGCTCTGAGACCGCTCTCTTGATACTCAGAGGATGGGACTGTGGGTCAGGGAGCTGAAGGACCCAGCCCACGGCCACACGGCTGAAGCTGGGCAGTGGGAAGGGCAGACGGGGCTGAGCTGTCCTCGCAACCCAGCGTGCACTCTGAACCCCTGCTCCTTCCACCCTGCCACACTTACCTGCAAGTGCCAGACTGGGAAACATGGGTTCAAGGTCTGAGTTTAAAGTGACAGAGATGGGGCCTACAAACAGAGCTCAAGATCAGAAACAAGGATCCAGGATGGCACTCAGAGCCCTGTGCCCTTGGAACCGGAGGGTCCTTGAGGACCCTTGGGTCAGGGGTTTTTGGATTTTTCGAGAGAATCTCACGCTGAAGTCTAACACTGTGGACAGGTGGCAGGACACTGCCGAGTCTGGTTCTAGGAATTCATCCTTTGGATGGCTGCGCCCCTGTGCACGAGGAGGCGGGCCCAAGAAAGTCATGGCAGCGTGGCATGTGGTGCGAACAAAGACCGGAGCAACCTAATCTGGGACAAGATAAAAAGATCATCGATGTCATAAAAGAATCCCAGGCAACCACGAAAATAGCAAGATATATAAGATACATGAGGAGGGAGAAACAAGCCACAGCACAACGTGTACAACATGCTACTCTTGGTGAAGGAAAGGGGGGGTGTGCTTGCACACACAGACACCTCTGGAAGGCTGGGGGCTCCTGGAAGAAGGAATGAGGGACCAGAGAGGAGGGAGACAGTACCCCCTTCATATATTAGCTTCTACCCAACCTAGGTTTGTATTAACATCTGTCCTCACCCCAACATAATGTATTCCTTAAAACTGAAACACAACATGTACTTTTTTTTTAATTTAAAGTCATAAAGACAGACAGAGATCTTCCATCCGTTGGTTCACTCCCCAAATGCTCACAACAGTCAGGGGTGGGGCAGACTGAAACCAGGAGCCTGGAATGCAAGCCAGGACCCCCACACGGATGGCAGGTGCCCCCGTGGTTGAGGAATCATCCGCTGCCTCCCAGGATGTGCGTCAGCAGGAAGCTGGAGTCAGAACAGAAGAGCTGGGACCTGGAGGCAGTTGCATATGGGATGTGGGAGTCGCCAGCAGCAACTTAGGCTGCTGGGCCACAAGCCTGCTCCTGAGGTCTGATACTTAAATGCATATGGAAATACAAACGGTCACAAACAGCAAAGAGCTCTCCAAGAAAAAAAATCAAAGCTGCAGGATTTGCCCCATATCAGCACTGAATATTAACACTGAATTGCAGCTACAGTCTTTAAGACAATGTGATACTTGGGCAAAGACAGACAAACAGCAGAATGGAGTGTTAATAAAACCATGCATGAATGGATATGGATTTATGACAAAGGAGGGACTGTGGTAGCAGGGAAAAGGTGACTGTTTTAATGAACAGGGCTGTCCACTGAAATATCCATGTGGAAAAACAAAAAAATTAAAAAAGACAGAAAGAAATATCTGTGTGGAGAATCTGCATTCTGCACCTCCTCCCTCTTATGTCCCTCAAAGTCAATTCCAGGGGTACTGCATGTTCAAATGTAAAAGGCAAAATTATTACGTTTTTAGCGAACAAGCAGGAGAGTATCTCATGACCTTGGACAGGCCAAGAATTCTTAAATTCTAAAAACAGTAACCATAAAGGAAAAAAACGGACGAAGTGCATTTTAGTAAAACTAAAAGCCAAATCTTTTTATCAAAGGTACCACTGAGAGTGAAAAGGCACACCACGGAGGGAGAAAAGATATTTGCCACACATATATCAGACGGAGGACTCGTATCCAGAATGGATAAGTAACTCCTGGATCGATAAGCAGCTCATACATCCCAATTTTTTAAAATTAGAGAAAGATGTGATCAGGGACTTCCCAAAAGAGGATTTCCAAACTGCCAATAAACACAAAAAGGCAGTCGACTTCGCAGGTCATCAGGGAAATGCAAACGAAACCCATCACTTACACCTCCACACCCTACCCAGCGGCAGAACCCGCAGAGGCCTGCACCGCGCCTGCCAGAGCTGAGACACGCACCCTGACCCAGCAGCGCCACAGAGATGCCCGGGGGTCATCGGCCCACGTTGGGTAGTTAACTGTGGTACACTCAGATCCAGAACACACAAGACCAATGGCCACGTGCACAAATCTCACAGGCAGACAGTGGAGAAAAAGCAGCTGGACCCAGAGAGCACACACAGTGTGGCGTCACTTCCCTGAGGTCGCAGGGTGAGCAGAGCTACCCCATGGTGGGCTGTGACTGCGATGGGAACAAGGAGGCCTTGGGGGGTCACCTGGTTTCATAGGACTGTTCTGTGAAAAGCCAGGGAGAAGGAACACAACCCGGGCACGTTTCTGTATGCATGCTATAGCATAAACATCTCTTGAAACTAAAAACAAACAAAAAAATGTAAAGTGAATTCTAGAAGATTCCTTAGAAGCCAACTGTCTGGACCTCTTTACAAACCCAGAACCCAAATCCAGGTCCAAGACTGTCTCGAGCGCAGTTTACACGGACCGATGCAGTCTGAGCCCTTGCTCTGCTATGTCTATTTTAATTCCCTCCTTTTAGAGGTGGGAACTGAGCAGACAGGAGCAGAGGTGTGGAACTCAGCCCGAGAGCCGGGAAGAAACGGTGCGCAGGCTCCGCCATGCAGTGGGGGCCACCACGTCGTCCCCAGCAATCAGGACTGAGCAACAAGGCAGAGGGCTTGGCCTGTCAGCCCCCATGGTGCTACTTTCATGAAGGACACAGTTCCCGGCTGGGCACTATCAGGTCACCGGCCCGTTTTACGATGTAAAGTATGGAGACTGGTGAGCTGAAGGACTTGAACTGGAAGGAGGGTCCAAGAATGAGGCGGGGGGCTGTCTGACCTGAGAGCAGGGGCTCTTCCTGTTGTGCCAGGCCCCGGAGAGCAGGGCGAGGCCTGCAAGAAAATCCCACAAGAGGCGAGAGGGGCCTGGGTGGGAACCCCTGCACAGCCTCAGCTCCCTGGCACTTCTGCAGCCCATCTGCCCCAGGCCCCTCTCAGCCTGGGCACCGCTCACTCTCTCACTTCTCACCAGAACCACAAGCCCCATCTCAGGGGTAGCCCCGGCCTGCACCCCGTCACCTGCCTCACTCAGCCAAGGCTGGCGGCCACCCCTCCCCCTCCCTGGAGTCTGTGCTGCTTCTTCGCATCCCCAGAGACCACCCCTGCTCCCAGCCTCCCTCAGTGACCAGGCAGCTCTCTGGACACACAGACCCAGCCCTCTCCTGCTTACCCCGCTCACTACCGCAGCTGAGCT
This sequence comes from Sylvilagus floridanus, assembly GCA_949820135.1. Classification (NCBI taxonomy): domain Eukaryota; kingdom Metazoa; phylum Chordata; class Mammalia; order Lagomorpha; family Leporidae; genus Sylvilagus; species Sylvilagus floridanus. The sequence continues at coordinate 12,530,899 of OX463232.1, forward strand.
TCCATCAGACCTTCCCTATGCATGCCCCAGAGCTGGCAGCTGCCTCCTCTCTCACCACATGCTCAGGTCTAGGGCTGGGGCTGGTCTAGACAGAGCAGGGAATGAGAAAGGTCCTGCTTGCATTTTGCTCCAGTCTGACCCAAGTCTGAATTGTCAAGTGCCTGACACGGGCCCTTCCCTGAGACCCGAATCAGAAAATGTTGGTGAGTGAGCACATGTCCAGCCGTGCACATGGCAGCTGCTGCCTCCCCTTCCATCTGGTACACATCCCCTGGGGCCCTGCTCTGAGGGCCCCCCTGACTGGGAGGAGTTGGGTCTCTGCACCCAACTCCTACCCAACCTCTAAAACCCCAAACAACGCCACCTCCTCCGCAGAGCCTTCCCCTAGTCTTCTAAGGCCGAGCCAGTCCCTCCTCTCTTTGGGAGTCCCTTACTACCTTTGGTTGGAATCACTGTGTCCAGCTCTGTCTCCTCCATCAGACGGGGTCACCTCCCCCAGGGCCACTTGAGAGTTCCTGTGACTCATCCTGTGCCTCCAGAACTTGTATAAAGCCTGGCACATGGCAGCTTTTGGCAAACACTTGTGGCATGAATGAGGGAACGAATCCATCAAGAGAGGAATGACCAGCCGCCGGGGAGAGAGGAACAAGAGGGCTCTCGTGCCTTGGGGAAGGGGGGAGCGTGAGAAACAGACCCCAAGTCCCCATAGGCCTAGTTCAGCATCCTGACGGCCCTCCCTGATCTCTGCCCCCTGCTCCCACCACGGACCCCACCTCTTCCGCCTCAAAGAGGCTTCAGGGAGAGGCCAGGGGCCACACGTAGAGACACAGAGGGCTCCCAGCCAACCCAGCCCAGCTCTCAGGAGCGAGCGTCTGGCTCCCCGTCCTTGGCCATCTGTCCCTCAGAAACAGGCTTACTGGCCCCCTTCCAGAAGGACTCGAGGTCAGCTCCAGAGCAGGACTTCCCCAGGGACCTGGGGCCGGCTCTGCAACTGGCTGCTGCAGGCCCTCTGGGAACCCTTCCTGAACATGGGCTCCATGGGCATCAGCCAGCTCTGTGCTGCTGTGAAGAGCAGGGCCACCTGGCGTGTCCGGCTGCAGGTGCAGCTGCCCGGGGACCCTCCTGCTCAGCAGGCCCTGTGTGTCAGGTCAGTTCCCTGACCGCCTGGCAGGAGGCAGCACAGTGCAAGGAGCACACGGACTCTGGGCGGACACTGAGCTCCACAAGTGACTCACTGAGTGTCCTGCTGCCTACCCCTCAAGAGGAGGAAGCCACCTAGCCTCAACAGGAGCTGTGAGGTTTCAGGAGGGACTCGGAACAGGTGTGACAAACACTCACTGATGTGAAAGGCCCCTCCATCTCGGACTCACTCAAATGCAGGAGTGGCACCCACAGGGAGGGCTGCAGCCTCAGAGCAGGGGGAACACTACAGAGTCTAGGAAACACGGCTTCTGGTCGTGGCTCTGCCATGGTTGCTGTGTGACCTGACCTAGGCCCTTCCCCTGTCTGAGCCTCTGCTCCCACGTCTTCAAGATGGAGAGGAACTGAGTTTGCCCATGTCAACACATCAGTTGGCAAGTGTGACAAAGGGCCCACTGAGGTGCTTGTGACCAGTGAGGCCTGCAATGGGCCAGTGTGCCTGGGCCGCAGGCTGAGGCTGGCTCTGCTGCAGAGGCCGTGTCCCTGGGGCTGGCAGAGGGTACGACCGTGGTGCCTTTCTCACCGCCTGGGGTCGCTGGGTGCGCGCGTCTCCACCTAACAGGAGGGGCTGGGACTGGGCATGCGGCACCACCAGGAAAGGCCCAGCATTCAGACCCCTGTACCTACTGTCCCCGGGTCCCCTTTGCTGTCACTCACCAGGATGGTCGTGACCACCAGGGTCTTGTTAGCCAGCGTCTGCGACAGGTTGATGTCCAGGGTGGTAGCGTTCATGGCCAGTGTCCGGTTAGAGTACCACACCCCTATCTGAGGGGCAGAGAGGGCGCCCTCAGCACAGGGGGTGCAGCAGCCTCGAGCCCTCCCTCACCCACACCCTAACAGGCTCTGGGGTCACCCCGGGTCTCTCACCTCACGGTGGCCCTGTCGCGACTTCTCTAGGATGCGGAGGGTATAGTTGGTCCTCTGGCCTTTGCTGTTGAACTCGACCCGCCCAGTCAGCCCATCATACTCTACCTAGCAGGGCGGGGAGGCGGGGCAGAGGGAGAGAGCAGCAGGGCCGAGGGGGGCAGTAAAGGCCCAGCAGCGATGAGACATCCAGAGAAAGGCAGAGAGGCGGGAAGGCGCAGGACAGGGATGGAGAAGAACCACAGTTCAGAGTGAGGCACACAAGGAGACAAGAGACGGGGGCCGGGAAGCCAGAACAGAGCAAGAGCCCCGAGACAGCCACCCAGACAGCCACCCAGACAGGCGGAGGCGGCAGGGGAAGGAGACAGACAAGAGCATGGAAGAGGCCCAGAGGAAGCCAGGAGGCAGGAGGAGGGTGGGGTTGGAGGAGTGGAGGGCAGAGGGCCACAGGGTGACACAGTGAGTGCCCGCTGAGGTGCCGCCACCCGCTGCTGCCCTCCCTGCCCTTGGCTCACCATGCGCAGGTAGTTCATGAGGCTGGTCCCGTGCGGCCAAATGTTGGCTGATGTACAGGCCAGCGGCTTCACGCCGATCTCCTGGCTACGGTTTAGCTCTCGGACGGCGCTCACCACGACATGCACAGCGTCGAACATCAGGGCTGCTGACAGCTGAGCGGAGGCAGCAGAGGGAGGCGATGGGAAAGAAGCAGCTTAGTAGGGGGAGCCTGGAAGCCCTCAGACCCTCTCCCTACAGGAATGGGAACCCGGTGGGTCAGGAGCTGGAAGTGGCTCTGGTTCTCCTGGGGACCTGTGGGTGACAGCGGGGAGCCAGGTCTCGGTGGAGCAGCTCTCCCGAACAGGAGCACCGTGCATAGTCACGAGGCTCTGTGGGGAGAGACTTGTCTGAGAGGGTTCCCTGGACTGCCAGCTGCATCACCCACACGGGCAGGTGTGCCGGAAATCCGTGTCTGCAGGGCCCACGCAGGTAGGGGAAGACACTGCAGCCCAGACAACACAGGGGCACATATCCAGAGTGGGGCTGGATGGGCGTGCCCGTCTGTCTCCATAGCACAGGTGTAGGGCTGGGGACGCAGCAGCAGACCCCACCCCTCCCGGAACCTCGGCTTCCTCCCTTGTGAAATGGAATTAGTAATCGCTCCTGGAGGGGCCGGAGAGGGGCTCACGAGAGGCCCACTACAGTGCTTGGTTCGCAGCCAGTGTCCACACAGCCTGGGTCTGAGTGGGACTATGACCGCACTCAAATGCTGTCTGCGGATGAGCGTGGGTCTGAGTATCTGCGTGGCACAGGGGTGTGCAGGGGTGTAGGCAACTATGCCTCAAGGTGTGTGATGTCCCTGGTGCGCAGGACCAGGTGTGCAGCTTGGCGTCTGTGTGCACTCGTGTGTATGTAGGGGTATCGTCAGATCTTGGTGAGGAAAGAGATGTTTGTGAACAAACACAAGTATGTGCTTTTCAAGTGTCTGCATTTGTTCCGCATGTGTTAGCGGACACCTACCATGAGCCAGGCTGCATTAGGTGCTGGAAATGACGGTGAACAGAACGGACAGAAACCACTGCCCTCACGAGACTTTCGATCTAGGAATCTCTCTCTATATGGACTAAGCCACATGGTGACCTGTAAGTGCTGGGGGCAAAGGGGAAGGCAGCAGAGAAAGAGACTACAACATGAGTATAGTCCTATTTTTTTTTTTACAGGCAGAGTGGACAGTGAGAGAGAGAGAGACAGAGAGAAAGGTCTTCCGTTTTTGCCATTGGTTCACCCTCCAATGGCCGCTGCAGCCGGTGCACCGCGCTGATCCGAAGGCAGGAGCCAGGTGCTTCTCCTGGTCTCCCATGGGGTACAGGGCCCAAACACTTGGGCCATCCTCCACTGCACTCCCTGGCCACAGCAGAGAGCTGGCCTGGAAGAGGGCCAACTGGGACAGAATCCAGTGCCCCGACTGGGACTAGAACCTGGTGTGCCGGCGCCGCAAGGCGGAGGATTAGCCTAGTGAGCTGCAGCGCCGGCCAGTCCTATTTTTTTTAAACAGGGGGACCAGGGTGGGTGTCATGTGGCAGGCGGGGCCGTCGCTGGCAATGGCCGAATCCTGTATCACAGTGCTGGTGGGAGTCCTATCTATTCTGCTTCACCCAGCTCCCTGCCAATGGGCCCCTGCCATCCACATGGGAGAACCAGATGGAGCTGCAGCTCCTGGCTTTGACCTGACTGAGCCCTGGCTACTGTGGGCACTTGGGGAGTGAATCAGCAGATGGAAGATTTCACTCTTTGTGTCACTCTGCCTTTCAGATAGAGAAATCTTTAAAAGGATACATATGATCCCGCACTGTGGTGCAGGGGGTTAAGCCCCTACCCTTGTGACACTGGCATCCCCTATCAGAGCACCAGTCTGAGTCCCAGCTGCTCTGATTCCAATTCAACTTCCTGCTGCAGTGCCTAGAAAGGCCCCAGAAGATGGCCCAAGTACTTGGGCCCCTGCCACCCATGTGGGAGACCAGAATGGAGTTCCTGGTCTAACCCTAGCTGTTGTGGCTATTTGGGGAGTGAACCCGCAGATGGAAGATCTGTCTCTCTTTCAAATAAAAATATTTTAAAATAAATAAATAGGGGGACCAAGGGAGGTCTTATAACTGAGCGCACATCTGAGCAAATGATGAAGGGATAAGCCACAGGTTCTGTGGAGAAGGGCATGGGAAGCAGGGAAGAGTACATGCAAAGGCCCTGGGGTACATCTGTGCTTGGGGCATCAAGGCAGCTGGAGAGCATGGGAATAGAGAGGAGGAGGACAAGGCTCAGATGCATCACGGGGTTATACTGTGCGGCCTCTGGGGATGCTAGAGGGTTCTGAGTGTGGTCTGTGTGAGGTTTGAAAGGGACCCCGGAATTGTCTGCACATTATGTTTCTTAGTGTGACAGGCATCTATATGCTCACCGCGGGGCCCGGGTAGGTGCTGGCTTCACAATTCTCTCTCCAGGACATGTTGAGGCTGCGCACAAACTCAGGGTAGAAGGGGTGGGAGGTGTTGAACATGGAGAAGCCCAGGATGTTGGAGGAGTCCTCCACAATGCCATCCAGATGCAGAATGGGGAAATCCTGGAAACAAAAAGAGGTGGTGAGGCCCGGGGCCTGCCTGAGTGGGGCAGGTGCAGGGGGCGGGGCAGGGAGTGGGGGTACGCACCATGGTGGTGAGGATGTACTTGTAAAATGCTGAGGTCATTCCCAGCTCCGAGGCCTGGAGAACACAGGAGAGATCAAGAGGTGGCGGGAGAGGCAGGGACCCACACGCAGAGGTGGGGAGGACCCAAGTGAGGAACAGAGATTTAGAGACAGGCCTGGTGAGGAGACACCAGTGCAAGACATGGTAAGAGACTCCCAGAGACGGGAGATGGACGAGGAAACAAGAGCAGGCAGAGGGGAGCTCGGCGGCTTGCGACTCACACACTGTCTGTGCCCCAGAGGTCAGGGAGCCTTTACTGGGGGAGAGACGGGGCCTCTGGGGGGGAAGACGGGGCCTCTGGGGGAGAGACGGGGCCTCTGGGGGAGAGACGGGGCCTTCGGATGCCTCTGCCCCTCCTGAGAGTGCTGAGGCTTCTTTCCAAGTCAGCCCTTTGGAAGTCTCAGGAGCGAGATGGACAGGGCCGGAACCTTCACCTTATCCCCAGAGCGCTGGGTGCAGCTGTGCTGCACAGGGTCAGGCTGGTCTTGCAGTCAGAAAAGCACCTTGCAGCAGAGGGCAGCTGACCTGACTCTCAAGATTCCGTTTCTGGGGCCCCTTTCTCGTAGTTCTCCAGGAGAGGAATCTGGAAAAGCTGCCGCGCCGAGTGCCCGACCCTGACCCCATCACAATCAGTGCATTGAAAGGCATCAGTTTGCACTACCAGAGTGGCCAGAGCGGCCGCTTAGCAAGTGGGTGTCAGGGAAGCAGAGACCTGAGCCTGACCGCTGTGCCCTGGGCCACCCGGTTCCAGGAGCCCAAGGGACTTCAGTCACACCTCTTCCTGTGAGCTAAGGCCAACAATGACACACATGCAGATTTTTTTTGAAGTGCAGAAAAATAACTAATATAGATTTGATTATCAAGAAAAAAATTAAAAGCAGGGAGACACGTGAACAATGAGTGTGAGTTAGTGGTGGACAGAGGTGCGGGGGCCCTGGGAGAGGTCCTGGGGCTCTGGGTGCCCTGGAGCCCTGTCCCTCATGAACCCGGCCTCTTCCTCCCCAAAATGGTCACGACACCCACCCTGCATGTGGGGTGAGCCAAGTCAGACACACGCAAAGCCCCTCAGTTCAAGCTCAAGAACAGCCCCGAGGTGCCGGGACTCAGCCGGTGCCACCCTGGGCTTTCCTCTCTCAACACCCACGGAGGTGGGAACTGCCCCTGTCCCACAACCCAGCAATGAGGGCACTGCCCTAGGCCCTGCAACCAGGAAGCCGCCAGGCTACAGGACAAACGTGATGGACCCCATCTACACACAGGGAGGGTCAGGGCATTGGTGATCTGCTCACAATCACCCCAGGTTTCCAACACCAGACCACTTGGGGGACTGGAGGCAGAGGGAGGCCCACCTTGCGGAGAATGAGGTGGGAGATGGACGCGTTGGCATCAATGATGATGGTGGACACCTTGTCATCACGGATCTCCTTGAGCAAGGGCGTGGGGTCCCGGCTGTCATCCAGCATCCTCACCGAAAGAGTCTCCTTGGAGATGAGGAAGCCACGGACCAGTTCCTCCAATCGCAGCAGGCCTGAGGATGGCATCAGGCCAGGGTCAGAGCCTGGCTGTCTCCTTCCTCCCTCACGGACCAGGGACTGCAGCGGGTGCTTAGGAGAGGGGGTGGCTGTCCCGAGTACAGCCTGGGTTCTGGCTTGGTGACACGATGCATGGCTCCTCCTTAAATAATAACCCAACCTCGACCTCACCCCAGAACTCCAGATTCCTGTCTGAGTCCCACCGGCGTGTCTGACGGGCACCTGCAGTAACACCTCCAGTCGTTGAACAGTGGTTCCTTTCTGCCAATCGCTCAGGCCAAACCCATGACAGCAGCCTGGCTTCCTGTCTCTCCCTCACCTGTGCCCAGTCCTAGCCTCTACCTTCAAGTCACATCAGATCCCATCACACCACACCACCATCACCACCCTGGCTGCTGCCACACTCGCACCTGAGCCTACCCGTACACGAGCCAGGGCGAAGGAAGGGCACATGCCCCTCGAAGCCCAAGGCCCCCGCTGGCCCCTCCTCTCCTCGCCCATCACTCACTCGGCTCCTGCCGCACCTGTCTCCTGGCTGCTCCACGTCCACCAGACAAGTTGCCTGTTCTACCCTGGCCGTTCCCTCTGCCCCCCCCCCCCCCATCTGGGCCTCTACTCAGAGGCCACCTATTCCGCGCGTCCTCCTTACTCACTTCTCTCCCTCAGAAGCTACTCCCGGGACCCACACGTGCAGAAAGTGCTTGTCCACCCGTTTCCCGTCTAGGCCTTCTCAGGAGCACGGACGCTTGACGAGGGGAGGGATTCCTGCTGCTTCACTCACTGCTCTCCCTGATACCAAGAACAGTGTGTGGCACAGAGCAGGTGCTCACCGAGCACCTTCTGGGAGACCCCTCTGGAGCTCACAGAGCACCACCACTCTCAGGCTCCTCACCGGTGACCTGACCAGGACGCGCCACACCCAGTGCGTGCCCCTCAGCTGACTGCTTTCCTGCCCTCGGCTAAAGCCGCCCGCCCTCTCCCCTCGCCCACCCTTCCTCTCCCCACTGCTCCCAGCACATCCCACATGGATCCCCAGTCCACGCTCAGCTCTTCCTCCTGTACCCCTTGGCACCACACTCTCCTGCATCACATCCCACACACTGGCCCCAGGAGCATCCTTGAGGCTCGCTTGCCTCTGCCCCACCCCACGCCCTGCGCTGGACATGCACTCGTGCCCAAAGGCTCAGCTCAGATGTCCCCCTCTCCAGGGCGTGGGCTCTGACCTCCCCGATTGCCTAGGATCCCTCCTACCTGCTCCTAGAGGCCCTGCACGCCTTACTCTGTATCATGACAGCTGGCACCTGTGGCCTCCCCCAGCCCCGGAATCCCCTCGTGCCTAGGGCCTGGCAGCCTCTGGTTCACCACCTGTGGACCAAACAGGCCTCTTGGAAGAGGAGATTGCGGACAGAGCCAGAGATCTCATTCTGGAAGGGTTGTGGCCTGGGTCCCCCAAGGTTCTAGCCAGGGGGTGTGGGTGGCTGCATAGGATGCAGATCGCTTGGTAAGGGGGATGGGGGTAAGAGAAAACAAAGTGTCCAGGGGCCCCCCTCACACTCAGCCTTGGCACAGATGAGGCTGGCCGAGGGATAGTTGAAGGACTTGAGGATCCGGGAGACGGCTAGGCTGACGTCCTCATTGCTGGGGTACAGGCTGACAGATGCAAAGCGCAGGTACTGCAGGCGGGGCGTCTCCTCGGGACCCACCTTGATGTGGGGGATCTGGACAGAGAAGAAGCCTCCGCTTCCATCCCCTCCTCCTCCCCAGGGACCCACCCTGGCCCGGCCCAGCCCGCGCTCCCCGCCTCACCTCCTTCTCCCCACAGATATGGCTCACAGTGGAGGCAGATGCTGGGCTGGAAGAGGGTCCCAAGACAGACACGACCCCCTTGGGCAGGATCTGACACACTGAAGGGGAGGGGAAGAGGCCAGAGTCAGGAACCCTCTGCCTCCTTTCCTGCCCCACCCCTCGGCGCCACCCTAGCCCAAAAGGGAATCTGGACATTGGAACCACCTGCTCCTCCTCCACCTGCCTAAGACAGCATAGAGGGGGAGGGGCACGAGCCAGAGAAACAGGAAGACAAAGCAACAGAGGGACAGGGCAGATGAAGGCAGACACACAGGAAGGGGCCAAGACAGACACTGGGGCCCTTTCTGACACTAAACCCAGGGCCCAGTTATGGACCATCACCTTCTGTCTGCAGCTTTTCTAACTGGCTACCACCTATGATGCCCCCAACACCCCAGCACAGAGCTCAGCCGTGGTCCCCTGGATCTGCTGCATTCCAACACCGCACTGGCTCTACTCCTGCTTCCCCTGAGCTGGTGATGGTCTCCAGAATGAAAGTGGACAGCTGTTGTTTTTGCCCAGCTTTTCCTGGGGGAACTGCCCTGCCTCTCAGTCCATGTGGCTGGCCTGGCATTATGACTCAGGCCTCAGGGCCGGAGCTGTGGTGTAGCGGGTAAAGCCACTACCTGCACTGCCAGCAACCCATATGGGCGCCAGTTTGAGTCCCAGCTGCTCCATTTCCAATCCAGCTCCCTGCTAACGCTCCTGGGAAAACAGTGAAAGATGCCCAAGTGCTTAGGGCCCTGGACCCAAGTGGGAGACCTGGAAGAAGCTCCTGGCTCCTGGTTTCAGATGGCCCAGCTCTGGCTGTTGTGGGCATTTGAACCAGCAGATGGGAGATCTCTCTGTGTGTCTGGGGGAAAAAAAAAGACTCAGGCCTGGCCCATCACAACTACATCCTCCCAGGCACAGAGACCGGTTCACAGATGGGTATGGGCTCAAATTCGACCACAGAGAGCCCTTCCCAGGTCTCCTATTGCAATTACTACTGGGTTTCTTCGACTAGTAAGATCTAAACGTTGAGCTGCTGGGGCCGTCTTGTGCTCCTGAAAGAGAAACCCGCTCAGAGGAAGCCGGGTCCAGAGGTAAACACAGAGACTCGGGGCAGCGGCAGGTGAAGCTGCCACCGACGACACCCGCATTCCGTACCCGCCTGCTGGCTTGAGGCCTAGCTACTCCACTTCCAGTCCGTCTTCCTACCAATGTGCCTAGGAGGCCAGTCGATGCTGGCCCAACTACTCGGGTCCCTGACACGCACTGGAGAGACTGGGAAGGAGTCCAGGCTCCTGGCTTCAGTCTGGCCCAACCGTGGGTGTCGCAGCTGCCCAGGGAGTGAACCAGCAGGTAGAAGCTCTCACTCTCACTCTTCTTCTCTGTCGTTTTGCCTCTCAAATAAAGGAACACAATTTTTTTTTAAAGAAATTCCTGTACCATGATTTGAACACCTGGATCCAGCCATGCCTGAAACAATCATAGGGTATCATGTGACTGCTCAGACACAGCCATGCCCTAGTCCTCTTGGTGACGTCACATGAGCTGGCAAGGTTTTTCTCTTAAGCTAGCCTGAGCTAGGCTTCTGCCCTCATCACTAAAAGCATCTTCAAAGCGCACCTCGTCTTCCTCTAGACGTGTGCCTTCCACACTGGAGACAGCCCACCGTCCGCACAGGCGAGGTGCCTGCAAGGGCTCCTGGCCTTCAATCCCTCTCCCTTAGCCCGCAAGTCACCAAGCCCTGTCTCTTCTTCATCGTCAACTGTTGTCCTATCTGTCTGCATCGCTTTAAGCCCTCGGCCCCTGCACTGCTATGGGACTCAAGTCCAGCAGGTACAAGCCTCTCAGGCATTACCCAAATCCCATCTCCAGATTCCCCTTCCCAAGCCCAGCTCCCCTGTCTAAGACCATCCACGGCTCCTGACTGCCTGCGAGAGAAGAGGGCACCTTTTGCCTGGCACTGCAGGTCTCCTTGGCTGGCCTGATCCATCCAGCCTCCCCTGTCACATCTAGCCCGCAATCCCCATCCCCAACACCTCCTGAGTCTAGGTGGTCAGGATGGGCTGAACCCCACCCCTCATTCCTCTTACTCATCTCCAAACACTTCTCCTGGCGCCCAGCTCCGGACGCCAGGTGCATTTCTGCTCTCTGCCTCCTCACCCACGACCCCAGCATCTCCCAAACTGTGCTCTGTACCATACCAAACAAACCCGGAAACACCATAACCCATTCTCTTAGGGTCTTGAGACATGAACAGCAACAGGAACATGATAAAGCCTCTCGGAAAGCCTGTGGGAGGGAGACCCGTGGAAAGCACCTTTGAAGGCAGCATCCCAGGAAGAGTCTATAAGCCCAGTGTACCTGTTCAAGTGACGCCTCTTAACCTCGCTCAGCCCGTTGGCACTCAACAGTCAGTCTGGCACCCACCATGGGGCAGGCCCAACTCCACAGCGCTGCTTGTGCGATGCCCTTCCTACATCCTGCTCACCTCTCAACTCTCAGCACCACTCTAGCCTTCTCCAGCTCCCCACCCCTGAGCCCCTGGACCCAGCAGGAGCCACTTCTGGGAAGGAGAAGGCAGAGACAGACATGAAGGAAAGGGACAGATGGAGCTAGAAGAGGACGTGGCTGAGCTGCAGAGGCCTTGGGCGGGGGAGAGACTGAGGGTCCCTAGCCCGTCATGCCTCCCCCTCCCTCAGGGCCCCGCTCACTGGTGTCCGTGGTCTCGTACTGGCTGTCCCGCTGCAGCTCAAAGATGTCAACTTCCACTCGGGCCTTGGCTGGGACCTCAATGATCCCGTTGATCTGCTCCCGGGCCAAGGCCAGGGCCAGACGTTCACCGCGGCCACACACAGTCTGGTCGTCCAGGATCGCAGCTGAGGGGACACAGGGGCTGGGGACCATACTCCTGGTGGGAAGGAGGGGTTGGGGTCTGGACTCCTGGGTCCAAGTGGAAGGGGCTGAGGGCTGGGAGCCCTCATTGCTGGTGCCCAGACTCCTGGGTTCCCAGAGAGGGCGGGTCTCAGAGGAGGCGGGGGCAGGTGCCGCAGGGCCTCACCCATGCGCAGTGATGAGAGCACCTGGCAGCTGGGGCTGGCGAAGGCAACAATCAGCAGCAGCAGCAGCTCAGCCGGCATCTTCCTCTCCTCCTCATGGGGACGCAGCTGCCGCGGCCCCCACTCGCCACCTGTAGGAGATCCCCGAGTCATCGGGAGATCGCTGATGCTGGGGGACTGTGGCACCCACAGCCCCTAGGACACTGTTGGTGAGGCAGTCACAGCTCCACAGCTGCTCTGGTTTGCAGCTGGCAGTGCTGAGGGCATCACCAGAGGGGAAGCCTGGGCTTGGGGTGGCGGCCACTATCAGACACTGAGTAGGACAGGCTCTGTGGGAGGCAGGAAGCAGACCAGGGGTCTCAGGTAGCAGTGAGTTCCACAGACCAGCCCCACCCCAGCTAGAAACCAGGAAGTACCACTCTCCCACCCGGTCCCGCCCCTGTCTCTGGGCAGGCAGCCGTTACTAGGCAACCAAAACAGGCTGGAGAGGATGCAGCAGTTGCTAGGCAACTCCATCCCAAGCTTCACTTGCCACCTTCCTGACGTCCCTGGTTCCCACAATCCCACAGGGAGAGAGGCCTGGACATCCGGGGTCTGGAGGGCAGAGTATCCGGGAGTTAGGAAACTTGGAGGGAGAAGAGACAGAGAGGGGAAGAGACAGACACACATGGAGACACACAGATGAATGGACAAAGGGCAAAACGAAAAAAACAAAAAAAAGAGTAAGGAGAGGAAACAGAATTGGAAAGTAGAAGAGAGGTTGGGGGGGGGGACTCAGAAAAGCAGGAAAGAAAAAGCACACAGAAATATAATGGAGTAGAAAAACGAAGAGAAGAAAGGGGAGCAAACTAGAGACACAAGGAGGAGTTCCAGGGAGCTAGGGATGGGGCTAGGAGGAGAAAAGGGGGAGACGGGAAAATGGGGAGATGTGGAGGCAGAGAAAGACAGAAGCAGGGAGAGCCAGAGCAGGGTAAAAGGAAGAACGGGAAACCAAGGCAGAGGAGAGACACAGGAAGACGAAGACCGAGTGGAGACAAGACAGGAACTGACGGGGATGCAAGCAAGGAGAGCTGGAAGAGGCAGGCTGGGCGCGCCAGAGAAGGGGGTCCCAAGTGCCGCAGCCCACCCTGCCCTGGGGAGCGGAAGGAAGGGGGGTACTAGTGCATCCTGGTGCCTCACTACTCGGCACCCCAGGGTGTTAGGGGCTGCTCCAGGCACCCCGGGCTTCTGCAGGGCACCACCAGGCAGGGATGAGCGCGGCTCCACGTGCCTTCCCCAGGGGAGGACACTTGCATTCCTTTGGGAGGGGGAATGCTATGAGGTGAGCCTAGGTATCTCCCTGTACCCCACTGGGTCCCCATGAAAGAGGAATGAGCTGGTGAGAGGGCAGAGGTACAAGTCAACACCTGAGTCCACCTTATGTGGCCATGAAGTCCAGGCCAGGGCAGCAGGAGACAGGGCCAGCCCAGCTCTGTCCCCGCCTTGCCAAGTGACCTTGAACAAGTCACTTCTCCTTCTCTCTGGGCCTCTGGGAAGGAGAAGCCTGGGTGTGGAAGGGCGTGCTGGGCAAGCTGGTGACAACTGGAATTTGGCCTGTTGCGGGTGGAAGAACAAGAGACCCTGAGAGAGCTGGAGGGACAACTCATGGGGGTGGGGCCCAGAGCCAGGCAGGAGTGCGGTGGGCCATCTGGGGACAGCAGGGACTGCTGGGGCAAACAGAGGAGCCGAGACCATGCAACAGGAAGATGGAGAAATCTAGGGCAGAAGGCCTGGGACCCACAGGTGGCAGACACAGAGGGGGAGCAGAAAGACAGACAGGGGTGCAGGGACAGCCTTCACAGAAGCAAATGGACACAGCAGACACTGCCACTAAGGGGAGGGGGAGCACATGTGAGAAGACAACCAGCCTAGAAGTGAAACACTAAAGGGGACGGAGGAGGGGCGGGGAGTCAGGATCAGAGACTCAAGCAAACCCAGGTAGGAGTCAAGACACAGCAGACAGCAGAGAGAGGGAGAGGGAGAGGGAGAGACAGAGAGCCAGCCAGCCAGCCAAGGGGCAAAGGCAAGAAGGCTGAGAGTCAGCGAAGGCAAACCAGGTGAGGGAGCGGGCAGGGAAAACAAGGGCAGCAGCGAGAATTTGGGGGAGGAGAGAAGCTGGCAAAACTCTGCCCAGAGGGGCTGCTGTGAGAGTCAGCACAGCAGGCACAGGAGGAGGGGGGCTGGAGGGGCGACACAGGACTGGCAAGCCCCAGGGAGAACCCACAGGCAGGGAGGAAGCGGGAGCGCCCTGGAGGGGCCCAGGCAACCCACACAGGCTGCTCAGGGACACGGATGCTGGCGGTGGCGGGGGAGCGGAGCCCCCAGGCATGCGGAGGAAGACCAGGTGGGCTGATGCACGAGTTGGGAGAGGACTGTGGCATGGAGGAGACCACCAAGGAATCACAGGGTGGAGGGACAGCCGCTAAGAGGTGACGGCTGGAGGAGTAGGGCTTCCCGAGTGAGTCTTGGGGAGGCCCAGAGACAGGGTGGGGGGAGGCAAGGAGTGGAGAGAGAGACATGAAGGAGCTAGGCCTGGCTGGGGAGCTTCAGGAAGGGAGAAGAAGCGACAGCAGCTCTGACTGGGGGTCGGGGATCAACAGAGACCCCGAGACAGGGTTAGGCCAACAGCAAAGAGAAGTTGGGCAGAGTCAGGGAGAGCCCAAGGGACGCATGAAATGGAGACTCGGAAGCAGAAAGCCATTTGCAGGCGATCCAGCTGGGATGGGATGAGGACAGGGCCTGTGGCACCGTGGCAGGCAGGCAGGATGGGGCTCAGAGGGAGACTGGACCAGAGTGTGTGAGAGAGACAGCGACAGAGAGCCTGGCTGCGACCGGGTGAGGCAGGGAGAGAGCAGGGGCAGGCACACGCCGGGAGCCGGGAGAAGTGAGATGGCAAGTAAGAGCAATCAGCCCTCAGGACCCCGGGGAAGCCGGGAGGGGGTGAGGAGAGGTGGAGGTGGAGGCAGGCTGAGGAGGTGGAGGGCGCCCAGCAGGCCCCTGGTCTACCCAGGCGCAGTGAGCACAGCTTTCCAGGACCCAGGACCCAGCCCAGTCCCCGCCCTGCAGACACTCACGGATCCTGGTGGGACGGAGGGCTGGGCTCCCTCGAGGCCCGAGGAGCGACAGCGGGAGATGATGCTGTGGCGCTGGCGGTGTGCGGCTGGGGCGGGGGGAGAGGGCAGTCCACGGGCCCCCTCCCCCACCGCCGTCCGTGGTGGCCCCCAACTAATCCAAAACCGCGATTCCCCAGGAGCGAGAAGGAAGGACAGGTGGGAGAGGAGAGGGCGGGCCGGGGAGGGGAGGAAGGGGAAAGGAGAAAATGGAGGAGAGAAGGGGAGAGAGGAGAGGAAGGCGAGAACGGAGGGGAACAGGCACGGGCGAAGCCGGGGGAGGGGGAAGCCGGCCCAGGAAAGGGCCCCCGCCCCCTCCCCTAGCCTGGCCGGCCTGGGGGGGCCACGGGGGGCGAGGACTGGGTGGAGAAGAAGAAGCCGGCCATCAGGAGAAGTGGGGGAGGGGAGGGCCTGACAGGGGGGGAGGGGACCGCCCCCTTCCCCCCCTCCCCCCAGGAGCCTTGGCCCTGCCCTGGAGACAGCGAGGGGCCGGGAGTCCTCAAGCTCACAGCCCCCACGGGAAAAGCATGCTGGGGGCGGGGAGAGCCCCGGCAGTGGAGGGGCTGGCTGGCAAGGATGGGGGCTGGCAGCCCCAAAGAAGCCAAGCAGGGGGCAGACGAGGTGGAAGGATTGGGGGGGCAGGAGGGAGGATGGCGAGGAGCAGGTGGAAGAAGGCGGAGGAGGGTGGGGTGTCCCAGGGGCTGCCTGTGCAGGGCCTCGGAGGGAGGGCCCAGCCACAGACTCCTGGTCCCCCGCGAGAAGCAGCCGCTGCCGACTCCGGGTTCCCAACTGGGCCTGCCTGCCCGCCGCCGGCCGCCGCCACCGCTCCTTCTCCCCTCCGAGGCCGCCTGCCCGCCCGCCGCCCGCGCTGGGTCCTGGAGCGCGGGGGGCGGGGGGAACGAGAGATGGAGGGAGGGAGGCAGGGAGGAGGGGAGGAGGGCGGGTGAGCCGGCGGGCGGGAGGGAGGCAGGCTGAGAGCGCGGAGGGAGGGGGCTGGGGGAGCCCGTATTGGTCGGGACTGGGGGGCCCCCCGCGAGGAGAATGCTGATGAGAAGAGGAGCTGCATTGGACGGCGGGCCCACCCCCGGGCCACCCCCTCCACCACACGGTGCCACCGCCCTGTCCAGGCAGCCCTGGGCACAGGAGCCCATAGAATGAGAGGCAGCTGGGAGACAGGGGAGGAGGCCTTGGAGATGGGGGAGAGGGCTACAGAGATGAAAAAAAAAAAAATGCAAAGAAACAGAAAGGCCAGTCTCCAGACCCAGATAGGTGGGCCAAGGCTCTGAACCCAATAAGCACAAGATAAGGCAAGGTCTAGGAGACAGGGTCAAAGGGCCCATGGAGACAAGGGGCAGCTGTGCACAGAGACAGCCCCTTGAAGATGAGCCGAGGCCACAGACCTGGGAGGAAGAAGTTCACAGAAGCGGGGCAGGCTCACAGGTTCCAAGGGGACCCTCAGAGACAAGGACGTGGCTCATAGACACTAAAGGCCCAGTGATAGGAGTCCCCCCCCCCCAAATAGAATAGCCCCTGTGGAGGGAAGGAAATGGGTGCTAAGCACAGGAATTCTCCCTGGGACCTAGAGAAATCTATGGGTTCCATGGAGATGAGTGGGTGGGAGCAGAGGCAGAGAGGAGGGGGGACAAGGGCAGAGAACTGGTGGGCAGACCCAGAGTGGGAGACTACCTTCCAGGGGAGCACTGTGCCCCTCCCAGGGAGCGAGCAGGGCAGAAAAAGAATTGACACAGATCTTAGAGAGGGGGGTGGGTGGTGTGTGGCTGGGAGGGGGTTGAAATTTGGGGGGAAGGAACATGACAGTTGGTGCTGAAGGCTGAGCCTGTGACTCACTGCCACCCCCGAGGCTCGTGATGGGGAGGAGACATAGGCACACTCACGTGCAGCCCCCCAGCACATGTGACCACATGCCTTGCACACACAGCTGGCACGTGGCAACTCAGGCCACACACACATACACAGTGGCCTGGGAAGCCCTGTGCAGCTGCTGTGTGGGACACCCCTGATATGCACCTGCCGTATCCTTACCCTGAGGGTCCACCCCCATCACCCTACTCGGCCTCCCTAAACCCACCCTCAGTTCCAGTCAGGCCTGACAGCTGTACGCCTACCTGCCACTAGGCCTTTCCTTGTGCAGGTACCCCAATATAGAATACCTATCTTCTCTAAATTCAACTTGTCCCCAGAGTCCTAGTGCTACCTCTGGAGAGACCCAGGGCAGGTGTCTGGCTCAGCAGTTAAGACACCACTTGGGATACCCACAGCCCACATCAGAGTGTTGGATTGGACTCCCTGCTGTGCTTCCTGGTCCAGCGACCCGATGACCCACAGGCAGCAGGTGACGGCCCAAGTTTGGGTCTCCGCCACCACAGGGAGACCAGGATGGAGTTCCTGGCTCCGGCTTTGGCCTGCCTCACCAGCTGGGGAGTGAACCAGCCGATGGAAGATCTCTTTATCTCTCTCCCTTTCAAATGATTAATTTTTGAAAGTAAAACTACCATAAAAAAAAAAAAAAGTGCTCCAGGCAGCATCTGAAGAGGAAGGACTTAACAGAGAGGGGCCTCGGAAGCCAAGCAGGACTGAGTTTTCAGGTGCTGGTACCTGCCCACAGACACAGGGGGCCTGTCAGAGGCGGAGCCCAGCCCCAACCCGAGGTGCCATTGTCCCTGCCTCACAGCAGGCTGGTCCTAGCTTTAACGCTGATCCCCACCAACTTCCTGTGACACACAACCACAGAACCTGAGGGTCCTCCAGTTACCAGGAAAAATAACTCCTAAATTGTTCTCTGCATCTCCCCCAAATCTGCAGACAGAGGCTCTTATCCCCATTTCACGTATGAGAATACTGAGACACAGGGGAGTTGCTTTCTCTAAGGTCACAGCTAGGAAGTGGCAGGGCCAGCCCCCCCCCCCCACTCCAGACAGTCCTGACCCGTGGGCCTGGGGCTGGGGAGCTGAGTCACGTGGTACGTTAGGACACCGGGAGACCAGCTAGCTGAAGGGCACAGCAAAGGTGACGACTTAAGTCAGACCTAGATCTTAGCTAGGTTCAGCACTCCCGGTAGCTTTTTTGGGGGGGAAGGGAGGGTTGGGGGAGGGGGGGTCTCAGGTGGGGAAATGACCCGACTCCAAGACTCCTAATCTGAAAGGCGGGAGGGGTGGGGAGGGGAGACCCCGTCCTTGGGTGCACGGAGTCACTCCCCGAAACATTTCCAACGATGCTGGGGCAGCTCCTCCAATGCGCGGGGGGCAGCAGGCACCGACCGAGGCGGGCCCACACTGCGGGAGCTGGGCAGGGGCAGGGGCAGGTCCTCCGGCTCTCCCCTCAGCGTCCTCTCCCCCACACCCCCGTTTCTCAGCCACTTCCTCTCCCTGGTGCCCCCTCGTCTTCCTCCCATTCCCACGGCCACCCCCAACGCCGCAGCCCTCAGCTCTGTTGTCCAGAGCCCTTCACTGATTTCCCCTCAACATTTCAACCTCTCACCCCAAGGTCCCCTCGGTTTTTGCCCCCTTTCTTCACTTTCCCGTTTCTAATACAGTGGGTGCGGAGCCTCGGTCTCCCCTGGACGCCTGTGGCGGGTGTTGCGGTTTACCCGCGCCTACGCTGCGCGTGGTTTTCCACTTCCTACTTTTGACCCTCCGGGGCTCCTGGGCCTCAGTTCACCCGCTCCCGCCCTCCGGGCCTCACGTGCCTCAATCTCCCACACTTTCACCCCCAAACCCCGACCCAGATGCCAACTCCAGCACGGAGCCCCCAAGATGGCGTCCCAGCCTCGCTCCGCCGCCTGACGTCATCGCGCTGCTCTCCGCTCGGCGTTCCCGGCTCGAGCCCTCAGAGGCGGAGTTGAGGAGGAGGAGCATCCTCCAGGGAGGCTCACGGGGGCGGTCGCTACCAACCCAGGGGCCGGCCAATGAGCGAACGTCGGAAGACGATTGGTTGAGCGCTGCGGCGATCCCAACCCTCTGCCTTATTGGCCCAGGCCTGAGAAACGCGAGCAACGATTGGTCGAACGGCAGGAACCAGACGGGCGATGATTGGACGCGTTCGGCCGTCGGCGCAGCGGCCGAGGACGAAGGTGGGAGGGGCGCTGGTGAGGGCGGCTCGGGGCGAGAGCGAGGCTGCGGAGCAGGCGAGAGGAGACCGCGGGAGCTAGAGCGGGCGCAGCGCTAGGGTGGCCGTGCAAGGGGAGCTGGGGCCCGGGCCCGGGCCCGCGGCGTGCGAGACGGCGGAGGCGGGTGAGTGAGCGGGCGCGTGGAGGGCCGGCCTGCCCTGCCCTGGCCCCGCGGCCTGCCCTCGTCACTCCGCCTGCGCGCTGAAGGCCCGCGGGGGGCGCGCGCCGGCCGGCGAGGGCGGAGCGGCTCCAACGGCCCGCCGGGCGCGCGGGCGGCCTAGAGGGGCCGGTGCGGGGCGGCGGGTGGGAGAGGGGCTAGAGGCGAGTGGTGGGGCCGAGCAGGGGCGGGGCTGGGCCTCGGGGCCGGGAGGGACCGGGGTGGGGAGAGGGGGCCCTAGAGCTCCCCCGCGGTGAGGATGCCGAGGGTCGTTGGGGTGGTGGGAGAAAGCCAGGAGCGAGGACGGGGGGCTGGGGGCCGGGGAGTTTAGGGCGTGAGAAAAGAGGTAGTCAAGTTGAAGTGGGGGCCACAAATGGGAGCATTAGGGCAGGGTTTTGCTGGGAAAAGATCCTAGGAAGTGGGCATCCCTCAAGGGGGGTTGAGTGCCGGGAGAGAGGTCCCGGTGTTAGATGGGATGGGGCGGGGGTGCGGATAGGGAGACAGGTCCGTGTGCCTAAGGGAGGGGGCTTCAGGGTATCCTGGAAAGAGATGTTAGGGGGCCTGAGTGTGCTGGTGAGAGGGGTTTGGGTGTAAGGAGGAGGAGGACTCCTGGATGCCGGTGTTGATGGGGTTTCTGCATGAGACTAGGGGGTTTGGGCAGTGGGAGGGGGTGTGTAAAGGATTGAAGCCATGGGGAAGGGTATGCCAGCCACCTCTAGGGGGGTAGAGCGCGGGGGTCTTGGGCAAAGAGGAGTGGAATCCACAGACGAGGTCTAGGCACCCCTGGAATGGGCTGGGGCGGGGGTGGGTCTTTATGAATGAGAAAGGGTTAGGCTGACGATGTGAAGGGGGCCGGGGTGTCCCTGGGTGGGTTTGGATTTGGGGCGGGCGTTTTGCAGAGGGGCTCTAGGTTGCTAGGAAGAGGGAGTCGAACTATCCCTGAATGTGTTGGGTTGGTTGTATTTAAAGAGAAGGGGTTGAAGTCACTTGGAAGAGGGCATTCTGGTATCCCAGGGGATGGTAGAGTGGTAGATTTGCTGTTGGTACAGAGGTGCTTGATGGGAAGTCTGAATACCACGGGTGCCGGGGCTGGGTGGTGGGAGGGTCTGAGTTTGAAGAAGAGATTGGCTTTTGTGCGGGTGGGTCTGGGCCTAGGTTGTGGAGGGGGTGGGTATCTAGAAGAGGGTCTAGATGTAGGCGTGGGTTAGGCCAGCCTGAGAAGTGGGGGGGGGGACGGGGTAGTAGGGAGAGCGGGTAGTGGGGTGGGGGTGCACTGTGGCAGGGTGGGAAGGGGGGCTGAGAATGGGGGGAGTGTGGCTGGGAGAAGTGGGCAGCCAGGGCCTGTGAGGGCAAGCTGGTGAGGAGAGGAGTCTGTGGAGGAGGTCGGAGTGGAGGGGAGACAGGCTGCTGTGTGAGGGGAAGGGCCTGGACCTGCTGGGAGGCGCAGGAGATGAGGGGACTGCACAGGTGACGAGCATCTGGTGGGTGGAGTCTGCTGCACTTTGATGCAGAGGTGAGACTTGGGTTGAGTCCCTGGGAAGATGATGTGTTCAGTGTTTTTGTTTTGTGTGTTCAGGGGAGAAAGGATTATTAGGGAGGGGGGTGGGAGTGGGAAAAAAATGGAAGAAGTTAGAGGGGGAAAGAGACCTGAGGTGTTGGGCGGCCCAGGGGGCCTGGAAGCAGGGCCTGATGCTTGGTCTCTGCTCCTCCCCTCGCAGCCCAGGGCCTTGCCGCCGCCATGACAGAGGAGTCGGAGGAGACGGTGCTGTACATTGAGCACCGCTATGTCTGCTCGGAGTGCAACCAGCTCTACGGGTCCCTGGAGGAGGTGCTCGTGCACCAGAACGCCCACGTGCCCCAGCAGCACTTCGAGCTGGTGGGCGTTGCCGACCCTGCAGTCACCGTGGCCACAGAGGCAGCGTCAGGCACGGGCTTGTATCAGACCCTGGTGCAGGAGAGCCAGTACCAGTGCCTGGAGTGCGGGCAGCTGCTGATGTCACCCAGCCAGCTCCTGGAGCACCAGGAGCTGCACCTGAAGATGCTGGCCCCCCAGGAGGCGGTGCCAGCCGAGCCGCCGCCCAAAGCACCCCCCTTGAGCTCCAGCACCATCCATTATGAGTGTGTGGATTGCAAGGCCCTCTTTGCCAGCCAGGAGCTCTGGCTGAGCCACCGGCAGACACACCTCCGGGCCACGCCCACCAAAGCTCCCGCGCCAGTTGTCCTGGGATCCCCTGTTGTCCTCGGCCCTCCCATGGGCCAGGCCCGCGTGGCTGTGGAGCATTCGTACCGAAAGGCAGAAGAGGGTGGAGAAGGTGCGGCCGTGCCGTCCGCGGCGGCCACCAGCACGGAGGTGGTGACGGAGGTGGAGCTGCTGCTGTACAAGTGCTCCGAGTGCTCCCAGCTCTTCCAGCTGCCAGCCGACTTCCTGGAGCACCAGGCCACCCACTTCCCTGCGTCTGCGCCAGCGTCCGAGGAGCCCGCCTTGCAGCAGGAGGCCCTGGCCCCATCCCCTGCGGAGGCGCCTGTGTCTCAGCCGGAGCCCCTGCCGGCCTCGGACCACAGCTACGAGCTGCGCAATGGTGAAGCCGTGGGGCGCGATCGCCGTGGGCGCAGGGCCCGGAGGAACAACAGCGGAGAGGCGGGCGGGGCGGCCTCCCAGGAGCTCCTCTGCTCTGCCTGTGACCAGCTCTTCCTCTCCCCCCACCAGTTACAGCAGCACCTGCGCAGCCACAGGGAGGGCGTCTTCAAGTGCCCCCTCTGCAGTCGTGTCTTCCCCAGCCCTTCCAGCCTGGACCAGCACCTTGGAGACCACAGCAGCGAGTCCCACTTCCTGTGTGTAGACTGTGGCCTGGCCTTTGGCACAGAGGCCCTCCTTCTGGCCCATCGGCGGGCCCACACCCCAAATCCTTTGCATTCGTGTCCGTGTGGGAAAACCTTTGTCAACCTCACCAAGTTCCTTTATCACCGGCGTACCCACGGGGCCGGGGGTGTCCCTCTGCCCTCGACGCCAGTCCCACCAGAGGAGCCTGTCATCAGTTTCCCAGAGCCAGCCCCAGCAGAGACTGGAGAGTCGGAGGCCCCGGAGCCCCCTGTGTCTGAGGAGAGCTCAGCAGAGCCCGCTGCCCCAGGCACCTACCGCTGCCTCCTGTGCAGCCGTGAGTTCGGCAAGGCATTGCAGCTGACCCGGCACCAGCGTTTTGTGCACCGGCTAGAGCGGCGCCATAAATGCAGCATTTGTGGCAAGATGTTCAAGAAGAAGTCGCACGTGCGTAACCACCTGCGCACGCACACAGGGGAGCGGCCCTTCCCCTGCCCTGACTGCTCCAAGCCCTTCAACTCGCCTGCCAACCTGGCTCGCCACCGGCTCACGCACACGGGAGAGCGCCCCTACCGCTGCGGGGACTGCGGCAAGGCGTTCACGCAGAGCTCCACGCTGAGGCAGCATCGCCTGGTGCACGCCCAGCACTTCCCCTACCGCTGCCAGGAGTGTGGGGTGCGTTTCCACCGCCCCTACCGCCTGCTCATGCACCGCTACCACCACACAGGCGAGTACCCCTACAAGTGTCGGGAGTGCCCCCGTTCATTCCTGCTGCGCCGGCTGCTAGAGGTGCACCAGCTCGTGGCCCACGCTGGGCGCCAGCCCCACCGCTGCGCTTCCTGTGGGGCCGCCTTCCCGTCCTCCCTGCGGCTCCGTGAGCACCGCTGTGCTGCCGCCGCCGCCCAGGCCCCACGGCGCTTTGAGTGCGGCACCTGTGGCAA
Source organism: Sylvilagus floridanus (assembly GCA_949820135.1). Classification (NCBI taxonomy): domain Eukaryota; kingdom Metazoa; phylum Chordata; class Mammalia; order Lagomorpha; family Leporidae; genus Sylvilagus; species Sylvilagus floridanus. Next base: position 12,553,814 of record OX463232.1, read on the forward strand.
GAAAGTGGGCTCGGCGGCTCGGCTGCAGGCGCACGAGGCAGCCCATGCGGCCGCCGGGCCTGGAGAGGTCCTGGCTAAGGAGCCCCCAGCCCCTCGGGCCCCACGGGCCTCTCGTACACCACTTACAGCCTCGCCAGCAGCCCTTGCAGGCGCGGCCCCCGCGGCCCCCGCGGCCCCGGCCCCTGCCCGACGCCGGGGGCTGGAATGCAGTGAGTGCAAGAAGCTGTTCAGCACAGAGACCTCCCTGCAGGTCCACCGGCGCATCCACACTGGCGAGCGGCCGTACCCGTGTCCAGACTGTGGCAAGGCTTTCCGTCAGAGCACCCACCTGAAAGACCACCGGCGCCTGCACACAGGCGAGCGGCCCTTTGCCTGCGAGGTGTGTGGCAAGGCCTTCGCCATCTCCATGCGCCTCGCGGAGCATCGCCGCATCCACACAGGTGAGCGGCCCTACTCCTGCCCTGACTGCGGCAAGAGCTACCGCTCCTTCTCCAACCTCTGGAAGCACCGCAAGACCCACCAGCAGCAGCACCAGGCCGCCGTGCGGCAGCAGCTGGCAGAGGCCGAGGCCGCCGTTGGCCTGGCGGTGATGGAGACGGCGGTGGAGGCCCTGCCCCTGGTGGAGGCCATCGAGATCTACCCTCTGGCGGAGGCTGAGGGCGTACAGATCAGTGGGTGACTCGCTGAAGGCCTCCAATGCCCTGACCTCTTACAAGCCGTGCCCCAACCCTCTCCTCTTCCCTCCCCGCTGCCATGTACGTTCTGTCACTGAATTTATTTTCTCCTCTTGGGGGTGCTCTGGGGTTCTTGATATGCGTAAAGGTGCCCCCCACACCTGCTGGCACTGGTGACTCCAGAGTGAAATAGTCTAATAAAGACCGAGTTGAACACTGATGTGCTTTTGTTGGGCGCAGTCGTGGAGGGTGGAATTTGGGAACAAAGAGGTCAGGTAACAGGTCCCACTTCTCTGACGGCACCCAGACCCCCTGGCAGGAAGCGGGAGCTCAGTAAACACTGCATGGCTTGAAGAGGACCCGGAGTCCTGGAGGCAGTATGGTGTACTTGCCACCAGAGGTCCCCACAGCCCTCTGGGAAAACCCAAAGCTGTGCTGGTGGCAGAAGAATCTTCAGTTTATCATCCCAGCTCTCCCCCTCTGGCTCGATGTGGGCCGGGTCCCCTAAGGCCGGCTGGTTTTCACAGGACAGATGCAGGTCAGGCGTGATCCCTGGGATGGTAGAGGGTGGCTTCCAGGGCCAGACCCTGCTGCAGAGTTGGAGATGCTGGATGTGGGGCGGGGTACACCACCTCAGGGGGAGGTGCCTTGAAGCCCCCGACTTGGACTTCAGCTTGGCCATGGGGAGAGGACTGTTCGGTGGCTGGCTGATGTCTAGGTACTGAGTTTATCTCCAGTACTTTGCCCGCATGCATGACACTGATCCCGTGGGAACACTGACTGGAAGGACTCCCACATGGAAAGCACTGGGTGACTTGTCCACGGTCATTTCAACCCCGCTAGAGCACATGTGACTTTAGCTTGGTTTCGTTTGGTCCAGTCGCCCCTAAGCTTTCTTGTCCCTCTGCTGCCGTCTGCACTCGGGGAAGTATGTCTGACTGGAGGGAATGCACAGTTACCCGGTCAGGCTTGCTCTAGAACCCCGATTCTTCTATTAGAACTTGTTCTCTCCTCTGTAGGCCCAGGGCTGTAGGGCATTGTTTGAACGTTCCTGGCTTAACCTGCTGTCCAGATAAGAAGGCTCCAAGAGGGAACAGATCACCAAGGCCACATAGCTGATAGAACTAAAGCTGGAAGTCAGGTCTTTTGATTGCGGTTTTTTACACTAGCCTTTTAATTTTTTTACTGAATTTAATTTTTCGAGCCCCCCCCCCCCTGCTTTATTAGAAAGGCAGAGGTCTTCCATCTGGTTCACTCCCCAGATGCCTGCAACACCCAGTGATGGGCCAGGCTAAAGCCAGGAGTCCGGAACCCATCTGGTCTCCCATGTGGGTGGCAGGGACCCAACTATTTGAGCCACCACCTGCTGCCTCCCAGGGTGTGCATTAGCAGGAAGCTGGGTCAGAAGCAGGGGAGCCAGTGGACTCGGGCTTATGAAGAGCCCTTACTGTACTCAGTACTGTACTCAGTACTACCTTACTGAGCGGTGTTTCCCACCGGTGTGCAGGTCACAGGCACTATCAGTAATCACACCCTGCGGAGGGGACTTGAGTCTACCTCTTTCTGAGGTAAAGATTCATTCCTGAACGCCCCACGCCCCTCAAGAAGAGCTGTAACATCCTGGAAGTCATGCCAGATAGGTGCTTAGAACAGTCAGAGGAATCATCCCTGCCAAAGACCGTGAGAACCAGGCTGACTCAGGAGGAGGGGCAGGGATGGGGAACGGGTGCCGTCTGACCTCAAGGCCGGTGCTCTCGCAGAGTGGCTCTGAGCGGTGATCTGTGCTGCTTTGGTAACTGCTTAGATTCCTGTCCTGAGGAAAGGGCATGCAAATACTTTTACTAGCAAGCTCAGGGCACTTGTTCACCCTCACCCGGCTTGAAGCTTCCCTGGTCCTCATCTGAGCGCCAGTCACTTGCTGGATGCTGGTGTTGGAGCCAAGCATGCAGAGGTTCTCAACTCTGGTGTGTCAGTTCCTCCTGAGACTTGGATCTGGCCAGCCCATCTGTGGAGAGGCCAGGAAGCTGCGCTGTGCACACAGCAATTCTGATGAAGATGGCTGGCCAACCCTTCAAGAGGCTTGGTAAGCAAACAGGGTCCTCGTGCCCTGGAAGTTCCTGACAAGAAGAGTGTTACCGCGGAGGAGCTCTGGAGTGCTCTGGGTGTGCCAACTGCTTGACACAGGATGGCCGGGACCTGCCTGGCTCTGCACTGCCCTGAATGGCCTTCCCACTGAGCTGTCTGTGAGCATCGGACAGGTGGACAGGTGCTCGGTTTTCTTCAAACTTGCCAGAACGATGCAGCGTTAATACTTTTCCTTACTGAGTTATCAAATCCCGCTCCAACTCTGTTCCGTCCTCCTGTCTGTCATCCCCCCAGGCTTGCTGCACTACTCAATTTGCAGGATCCCAGCATCTGTGCCAGACCCTCATCAGAACATGAAACACTGACAAGGATTGACCCAGTGGTGAGAAGCCCCTGTGGTTTCTGATTTCTACTGGTAAGGTCTTGGGAGTCGGCCCATTGCCTGGGCTGTGAGGTGGTTGCTTACAGCCAGTGACTTGGGCGGGGCATATGACTCAGTAAATGAGTGAGCACCCCTGAAAGAAGGAGGGGGTGGCCCCAGGATGTGGGTGGTGCAGTGGGCTTGGGCTTTCTGAAGGGTCTTGTTCGGCTGCTGGTGAACCTCTCAGGGATGGAGGCAGGACAACTTCCTGGCTTCCTGGACTCTCGTAGTTCCTCCTGAAGACAGCGGGTAGACATGGCCTAAGCACTCATACTGTCACCTGTTGTTTAACTCTTAGACCCGCCATGAGGTAGCAACTGTCCCTGTTCCACAGATTGAGGACCCTGGTGGTGGCGTATCTAATAAAGTGAAACTGAGGTTCAAATGCAGGAATCTGAATTCATCCCTAAGTTCTCATTTCTGATCAATGAAAAAACTGTTCAGGCCTCACTTCTGGACACTGAGCATGTGGAGAGAAGTAACACTTCCCTCCCAAGCACAAAGAGCCCCACCCCACACCCTGCTTTGCTCATCACCTTCCCAGGACAGCCCAGAGACCAAAGGACAGCGTCATCGTTTCTCTGTACAGTTTTTAATTTTTTATTTTTTGATGTTTGTTGTTCAGATGAATTGACACACTCAAGTTACAAAAATGGGGCCTTAAAAGAAGCACATTGTACAATGAACAAGCAGATTGGAGTTAAGAACACTGAAACGCTAACCCGCTACCACGAGAAGAGACAGGGAGGGGGTTACAGGGTGGGAGGGGAGGGGCCACCAACACAGGGTCAGACGGAACAGAAAGGGGGCTGACTTGGTGGGAGAGGGGAAGGGCAGCTCTGCTCTGGGGCCTTTTGGACTCTCCATTCCACTTCTTGCCCCCACCCCGTCCACTTCCTATCACCCTCCAAGTCCCCACCCCCACTCCAACTGATCGTTCAAGTGAGCAGGTGTCAGACACCCACCCCAGAAAGGGCTAAGTCGGTCAGATCTTAACAGATCTTGCCTCAGTGTAGCCCCGGACTTGGGAGGAGATGGTGGCAACAGTGGGTAAGAGGCCAGGAGAGAGCTAGCGGAGAGCTGACCAAAGCTCAGACTCCCGTTGCCCCCCAAAGACTCCTTTGCCCCTTCCCCACCCCACCATGACCCAAAGGCCCTCCACAAGTTGTCCAGAGAGGCCCCCAGTCACCCTGCAGTTATATAAATAAATAAATACTGAGCCCCTGGGCTTGGGGGAAGGTTGAGGGAGGGGAAGGAAGCAGAGGGGAGGGGTCACAGACAGTAAATAGTTGTCTCCATCCCAGCAACACTTCTCTCTGGATTTTTCTCTCCTTTGTTCGTTAGTTTAACAAGGAGCTAACATCTCAATGACAAATACTTAAAAATATACATTATTTTTTTCTTTTTTCCCGCCTTTGTCATCTTCGTCTTGCTTTGGAGACTGTTGAGGTCAAAGTTCAAACCGCAAGAAGGAACTGCGGCTTGGAGTTTTTGTGTATTTTTTTTTAATTTTTATTTTAAAATTTTTTTCACTTTTTTTTTTCCAACGTATAAAAAGGTAGCGGAGTTGTCTGTGGGTTTTTTTTTTAATGGTTAAATCTTTGGTTTGTTTCTTTTTTCTCTTGGAGGCCTTTATCTCTCGCACTTGACTTTCCCACTCAGAGACCAGTGGGGGCCCGCGTGTCTCAATCTTCCTCAGTCTGTCTCACTCTCTCTCTCACTCAGTTCCCCCTACCCTGGGCTAGAGGAAGAGAGAGGCACCTGGGACTTGGGTGGGTGAGAAAAACTAGTCAGGCCAGGGGGCAGCCCCAGCTGACTAGTCCCTTACCCGGGGGGTGTGGAAAGCTTGTCCCCCCTCCTGATCTCAGCCCAACTCCCACAGGGGCTGGACCTCCCCATCCCTCCTCACTCCTACAACCCCCAGCCCCTCTTCCCACTTCTAGTCCTCACTCCACCCCCCAGAAGAGAACAGAGGAAGGTGGTTTAGGTACTGGCATCATTTTCTTTTCTTCTTTTTTTGGCACAATCAGAAGGCCCACCATCAGGGCAGACCCCAGTCTCTGTCCCGCACTCAGGTGGGAGGTCGGGGTTGGGGAGAGGAGAGAATGCAGAGGGCGCCTCCTTGCTCCAGCCCACTCAGCCCTCCTCTCTAGCCCAGGCTCCTGGCCCCTCCGTTCACATCTAACCTAGCCTAGAGCCTAGCCAGGGCTCCCCACCCCCACCCCCACATAGCGCTCCCAGCCCTCCAACTCTCTCTCACACACAGACACACGGACGCAGGCTCTGTACAGACCACAAAATAAAAACGATGAGATAGTTTTGTTTCCCGGAGTCGAGATGGGAGGGACTGGAGTGGAAGGGGCAGATGGGGGTGGGGGGGCATGAGTTCCCCCATCACCTTCCCAACCCTGGCTCCCTCCAGCCCCGCAACCCCTTGCCCTGGCTGGCCCCCAGCCAACGATATTTGGTTTCCTTTTTTTAACATTAAAGTTCTATGAGGTATTTGGTGCCTTATCGCGAGTCCTCGGGGGAGGGGGGCCCAGGGGGGAGACCTGGGGCTCAGCTGCCCCCCCTCCCTCCCTCCCACCCCCTTCCCAATATTTGGTTTCACAGCTGTAGTTAAAGCTTGGGATTTGGTTACTCTTCCCTCCCAGGAATTTTCTTTTTTCTCGTTTTTCTCTTCCCAGTTGTGGGGGTTGGATGGGGAGGGCCCCCACCACCCCCAGCTGCACAGGAGTCCCTCCACCAACATCAGGGTCTCTGCCCCATCCCTGCCCCCTGCTTCCTCCTCTCTTCTTTGCCCCACTCCCGCACACCTGGTGGGGAGGAGGTAGGATGAAGTGGGCAGTGGGGAGTCCTGCATTTGCTTTCCTTTTTGTTTGTTTGTTTTTGGTCTAGAATCATGGTTTTCATTTGAGTCGTCTCCACCACGCCTTCCACGATGCCTGTCTTCTCGGAGGGAGTTTTTGGTTTTAATTCCTTTCATTCTGCTCTGCTCAAGTGTCCTTCCTGTCTGGTTGGGAGCCCTTGGCCCCTTCTCCATCCCTGGGCTGGGGCCCAGGCCTTCTCGCGGTCCCTTCTCTTCAGGAATAAAGACGGACAAACCCAGAGGTAGGGGAGGGCCGGGAGCCGGTTCAGCGGAGATGCTTACATTCCAGCAAGGCTGGGTCGATAAGCGCCAGGCCCCATCAGTGCCAGGAGTGGGCGGGGCGGCTACTCCATGCTGCCCAGAGTAGGCATCCAAGGCCCCTGGGACGATGGCTGGGTTTCTGCTGCCTCCGTGGCCCAGCCCAGCAGTTTAGTTTCCAGGTGGGAGAGGGAGATACAAGAAAAGAGAACGCGGAGGCCTGGGGCTCCACCGGCCAAGGCCAGGCTCTCCCCTCCCTCTGCGATGCCCAGCCTGGGCCGGGCTGCTCGGATTTCAATGGCTCACGTCCTTCACAGCAACACTTTGGTTTGAGGAGAGACACAGAAAGAAGGAGAGCAAGGGTTGAGAGAAGGGCCGAGGGAGAGGGGAGGAGAGCAGAGACAGAGCAGAGACAGGAGTCAGGGGCTCAGACACCGAGCTGTCAGTGTGCCTTCGCCATTCTTTGCTTTCTCCTTGTTTCCTGTCTTTTTTTTTTTTTTAAAGCTTTTTCAGCTGATTGGGGGGGCGGGGAGTTTGGGGCTCTTCACCCCTGTCCCTGACACCCTCTCTCAGCCCCGCCCACCCGCTTCCATCCACCCTGGCTGAGGGCCAGGCCCTGCCCCAGCCGCCCCCCTCCGGCTTTCCAGAAGACGACGTCCATGAGGTATTTGTGAAGAGAAAGAAGCGTCCGTCCTTCCGTCCGCCTCGGGGACCAAGGGCCTGGACCACTGCGCAGGGGCTTGGCTCCACCTCGCGGCTCCTTCCTGTTCTCCAAGAGTCCTCGTCTTCTTTCCCTTATATATATATATCTATATATATCTATAAATTCTTTTTTTTCTAGTTTTAATTTATTGTTTGTTTGGTTTTCTGTTTGTTTTTTTGTTTTTGTTTTTTGGTTCAAAACTTTGTTGACCTCCACAATAGCAGGAGGGCAAGGTGGCTCCCAGTGGCGTCTGTCCTCTGTCCCTTGTTGAGCGTGTCCAGGGCTGGGCAAGCACAGGGTCCAGCCAAGACTCGTGTAGGTCCTGGAGTGGTGGCCATCACAGCGCCCTCTCGGATGGGGACCACAGGTCATGGCGCTGTCCCCACCACATGGACCCTGATGGGGACGCCATCTCGAGGAACCCCACCACCGGGGTGTGTGCGTGTGTGCATGTGTGGGGGAGGGAGGGGCATTGCCAGGATCAGAGGGCATGGGGTGGGAGGAGCGAGGCGAGTTCTCTTTTTGGTTTCTGGTTAATGTCAAAGAACGGGAAGGATCCCACGGATAGGCACTGGAATATGAATTATTTTTTCAGGGAAACTGACAGACAAGATGGGAAAAAAAAGACAACTTGTATGCCCTCCCCTCACCCCCTCTTGCTTGAAACTTCCACCTCCCCATAGGCTGGGGAGGGAGTAAATTCCAGAGCAGAAGGATGACAGGGTTGAGGAGGGACTTGTGGAGCCAGAAATTGGCAAAACGGCCTGGCCCCGCTTCAGAGGAAAAAACGGGGAGGTGCTGGGGGGTGACAAATCACCCCTGGGCCTGCCCCTGAACTCTCCCCTGGCTGGGCAGGGAAAGGAGGTTAAAGCAAGACCCCCTACTCAGGGAGGGGGAGCTGGGGACTAGGGGAGGGGGACACATGGGAGGGACACATTCTGTTGAGCACAACGCTAAAAATTCTGTACATCCTTTGGATGAAGCTACTGAGTATTTGGTGTAAGGTTGTTCAGGCCCTTTCTCTTTCACCTTTTGGAAAAGAACGTTTGGCCGGTGGTTCCTGCCCCAGCCCACCTGCCCCAGGCTGTGCCCTGTCCTTGCTGGCCCAGGGCTGGGGCGAGCCCGGAGGCCGGCACGTTCCTGTCCTTCCCTAGCCCCACTGATGGAGGCGAGGGTGGGGGTTGCCCCACAGCCAGGGCTCGGGGCGTGAGGTCCAACCTGCTAGAGGCTTCTCCGGCCCTGGCTGGGGTTTTATTTGGCGTCGTAGCGGTGAGAGTGAGCGCACTGAGGTCTGGCTCGCGACTGGTTTTTGGTTTGATTTTGTGGGGTTTTTGGTTTTTTGTTTTCACCTCTGGTTCCTGGGCAGCTGGTTTTTGTTTTGATTATATTTGGTTTCCGTATTTGTTGGTTGGTTTCTTCTTTTCTTTTTCTTTTCCTTTTTTTTTTTTTTTTGGTTTTTTTGTTTGTATTTTTTTTTTTTTTTTGGTCTTTCCTCCCTGGTCACTCCTGCTCCAAGGACCTCTGTACCCCCAACGCTGGCCTCCTTGCCCTTTTCCTAGGCAGGGGACCAAGATGTGGTCAGAGGAATGGGAGGGGAGGCATAGTGGGCCCTCACTCCGACTTAGACCCTGCCTCGGGCCCCCCTGGGCCTCCAGGGGTCTGTGCTGCCGCCTCGCTGCACGTAGAGGAGGAGGACGAAGATGAAGAGGAAGAAGAGGAGAGGCCAGGAGACTTGCTGGAGATGGAGGCCGCCACAGCTGCAGCAGCTGCCGAGACCAGGCCCACGCCAGGCGGGGCGCTGAGCAGGGGCAGCCCGGCGTGGTTCAAGAAGAGCGGCGAGGTCACCAGGCCAGGGCTCCCCGGGGCCGCACCGGCCGCCCCCAGCACCAGGTTCCCGCTGCCATCAAGGCTGGTAAGGGGCAGGGTTCCACCAGAGGCCAGGGCTGGTGGGGAGAGAAAGAGGCTGGGCTGGGGGCATGCCGGGCCAGGGAGACCTCTGCCTTCCAGCGTCCTGCCCAGAGTGCCCCCCACTCCTCTGTCCCACTGACCCCCATCAGCACCCCTCACACCTTCCCCAAAGGTGAGATGGGGATGAAGAGGCGAGCGATGCGGTGAGCAAGGGCAGGATGGCATGGCTGGAGCAGCAATGAGCAGGGCTGGAGGCCCCGGGGGGTGGGACTGGTGGCAATGGGAGTGACATGAGGAAGCACGCACCTTGGATAGTGGCCAAAGGGTTGTTGCTCATCAGGGCTGGATTCAGCCCGGAGCTCAACCCCACCATTGTGCTTCTGCAAGAGGCAAAGCAGAGGCATTAGCAGGGGCAGGGATCCATCAGCAGAACTGGGGTGCAGCTCCCCACCCTGGAAGCAGCAGCGACCCTGACTCACCACAGTCTCCCCACCTGCAGTTGCCTACTTACCCTGTGCTGGGGTTCAGGCCCGACAAGCCGATAGCCGAGTGGCTGCCTTGAGGGCTGGGGTTTGTGCTGTTGGTGGTGGCCGGGGGTGGGGGAGTGACAGAGGGGATGGAATTGAGGGGGGGCGCAGCCCCGCCCCCGCCCCCACTCCCTCCTGCTGTCCGGCTGGGGTGGAGCGTCCCCACAGCTGAGGATAAGGTAGTAACTGCCGGAGAGAGACAGAAAGATGAGGTCTTCAGCTTCCACTTGCCCTCCACCAAGGAACCCTGGGTGAATTCCCACTCATCTTCCTGCCCAGCTCACCCAGGAGCTCACTAGTCACAACAGACCAAGACCCCCTGGACCTCCCCACCCAGAGCCATTCCTTCTGCCTCTGCCACAATAATCTCAGTAGGAGCACCTGCCACCTACTGAGCGGCGGCTCTGCACACCCTGCCTAGAACTGCTTTTCTGCGGACTAGAGCTGGGGATGCCCAGGCGACAGAGCCACGGGCCAGGGAGGGTGCTGGACGTGCAGCTCCCTGTGCTGTGGGGAGCGCTGGGGCCAAGGCTGGAGTTCTTGTCTCTGTGTTCCTGGCAAGTGCCTTAGCCTCTGGGAAATGGGGATAATGATAGAACCCATCTTGTATAATGGCTGTGAGAAGTAAATCAGCATGTGTCAGGGGCCTTCAAAAAGCTGACAGAATTAAAAGGTAAGCTTCTTTCGGTGCAAAGACTCTTGAAATCCACACATAATGTTCTTATACATTTTCCATGAATTTTGAAATCTCTTCAGTCTTTATAAAGAACTTGGAACATCGGCTGGCACCGCGGCTCACTAGGCTAATCCTCCACCTGCGGTGCCGGCACACCGGGTTCTAGTCTGGTCGGGGCGCCGGATTCTGTCCCGGTTGCCCCTCTTCCAGGCCAGCCCTCTGCTGTGGCCCGGGAGTGCAGTGGAGGATGGCCCAGGTGCTGGGGCCCTGCACCCATGGGAGACAGGAGAAGCACCTGGCTCCTGGCTTCGGATCGGCACAGCACGCCAGCCATAGCAGCCATGTGGGGGGTGAACCAACGGAAAAGAAGACCTTTCTCTCTGTCTCTCTCACTGTCTAACTCTGCCTGTCAACAAACAAAAACAAAAACAAGAACAAACTTGGAACAGTGCCAGGTGTCCCCTTCTGTCTTAGACGCCTTCACTTTTTATTGAAGGGGCAGCACAAGTGTCTACGGTGTCACACCTGCCCCACCCCAGGAAGGGGGCAGGAGGACTTGGGCCCAAGGGCACGCGTGTGCATGTGTAGGTACCTACAGACACTCTTATATGTACATATCTTTTCTATGTGTTATACATTCACAATAACTTTATAAAAACTGAGGCTCAGAGAGGTAAAGTAACTTCTCAAACTCATACAGCCTATGAGTGACAGAGGCCAGAGACCAAGCCAAGCACCTCCTTTCAGCAGCCCCAGGAGGGCAGGGCGGGTTAGAAAAGGAGGAGGGTTGGGGCCCATGCCCCTCTCCCAGCCACCCAGAGCCACTGGAGGATCTCAGGCTCCAGCCCATGTCACATCCTCCCACTCCCCTTCACCACCTTGGGCCTTCCCTGACCTGTTGTGCTCAGACTCGTGGAAGCTTGGGACAATGGCATGGTCCCTGCACCCCCTTGGGGTGTAACCTGGGAAAAGAGGAAAGGTGGTAGGGTTAGGCCACTTTGTCCCAGCAGCCTCCCCACCCCCCATGCTCCCTGCGGCGTGGCCCTCCTCTGTTCCCAGGGTTGAGAGAGGGGCTCAGGGTACCATGCTGTGTTCATGCTGTGCCACATGCCTTCCATCCCACCATTCTCCAGTGTACCCTGGGTGATCTTAGCTACAGGCAGGAAGGAGCATCCTCAGCTGAGAGCACCCCCAGCTGCCGTCTGCCACTGCCCTGTGTACAGTGCTGAGTCCTGTCGGAAGTGACTGCCCCTGAATGCGTTGGCACGCTCCTGCTGTCCTGGGGCCCCTGCAGTGATCACACACAGCCTTCGCGGGGGCTGACAAGCAAGGAGGCCATTCAGTGTGACCCGACAAGGAAGGCACAGGCCTGAAATGTGTGTGTGCATGTGGAGGGGGTCCTGAGGGAAACTGATGCAAATCTTTCCTTCAAAGTGTTGGGATGTCACATTGCTTGATTTTCTGGGGTCGTTCCAGTCTCCTCCCTGGCCAGTCTCCCCTTTCCATCAGCCCCAGAAGCCTCACTAAGTTTAACCATCGCTCAAAGCCCCCCTTAGCTCCTTACTGCCCATGGCTCAAGTTCAAATTCTTCATGGTGAAACTTGGGGTACCTATCCTCTGCCCCACCTTCTGTCACATCCATTGCCATTCCAACCACAGTAAATTACACTGGAGTTCCTCAAATTGGGCTTAGCACTCTGGCTTCTAGACCACTCTCCCTTGTCCTCTGTGACTCAGCTCAGATGACCTTCCTTCCTCCACACCACTGGGGGCAGGGGTCCTCTGAGAGTCACAGCCCTTCCCACCACCTGCAATAAAGGGTGGAATAAGGCTGCTCTAGCTGTGTCGGATGCGGGGCAGGCTTGTGTGTGGCCAAGGGCCTGCGTGTCCAGCTATAATGACATCCCTAATGGTTGTCTCTGTGGGATGGTGAACCCGTGTACATCCCTGTGTCTGGCTACGTCAGTGTGTATCTGTGGGTGCTTGCACCCCACAGGAGACACTACTTCCTGGAGGTTGTGTATCCCTGTGTGACTGGGCTCTATCTGTCTTAGAGCCTGTCCCCAGCAGTGACTCCCTGCATCTGTTCCGGGCTCCGTGGACAGCCAGCCGCCCAGGAGCCTCGTGCTCTACACCCCACCAAGGGGCCCTGGTACCAGATGGGGGCTGTAGCTGGCCGGCTTCCCCGGGCTGGGCAGCATGGGGGCGGCGCTGCAGGGGTTGATGCGCTTCTCCTTCTGGCGCCGGTTGCAGAACCAGACCCGGATCACTTCCTTCTCCATGTGCAGCTGCTCGGCGATCAGCAGGATCTCCTCTGAGGTAGGCTTCTGGTTCTGCAGGCAGAGGGCTTGTTAGCCCCCTGGCCCATCCTCCCATCACCCCCCAGGACCTCCCAGGAGGATGGGCTCTCACCGCTAGAAAACTCTTCTCTAAGGCGAAGCGGACGTTTGTCTCTATGCTGGTCCTCTTCTTGCGTCTCCGGCCGGGCAGCCCATCGAAACCCAGGCTGGGGCTGCTTAGCTGGTTGGGGCTGGGCAGGCTTGAGTCCACAGACATAGTCTCTGTGCCGGGAGGAGACCTGGGCCTGAGAGAGTGCCTTCCTGCTACCGCCCGCCCCCACCCTGGAGCCTCAGCCCAGTTCTACCTGCGTCGTTGAGCCACTTCTCCAGCAAGGGCTTGAGTTTGCACATGTTCTTGAAGCTCAGGTTGAGGGCCTCGAAGCGGGATATGGTCGTCTGGCTGAAGTCGTTGCCGTAAAGCTTGCCCATAGCCAGGCCCACATCACCCTGCGCAGGTCGGGTTGGGGATGAGGGTGGAGCCTTAGGGACTGGGCCCACTCCGCCCACCAGAGCCACGCCCACCACACGCCCACCTGGTGGCCATGCCCCCTCGTTCCCACGCCCACCGCCCAGTCTGCAAGGCGAGCCCGCACCTGCGTGAAGCCCAGCTTGATGCGGCGTTGCTTGAAGGTACGGGCGAACTGCTCCAGCTCCTCCAGATCGCTTGGCTCCTCGGGGTGCGATGGTGGCTCCAAGCATTTGGGGGGCTGCGGGTGCAAAAGGTATGGGTCGGGCACAGGAGGTGCGGGGCGGGTCGCAGCCTGGCGGGGTGGGCAGGTGGGTCGGATGCAGGGCGGAGGACTGGGATGGGGCTCAGCAATGGCTGCACATTCCCCCTCTCTCCTGCAGACCGAGCTTTTCCTGCAGACTCCCTGGCCATGCCCGAGGAGGTGCCCCCACTCTTCTTGGCCACCCCTTTAAAGGTTTGCCTGCCGCCTCATGGGGGTCCTGTCGCTCCTGCAGCTCACTGCACTGTCCCGGAAGGAAGAGTCAGCTCCTCTCACGGGCACTGTTTCCCTGCAGTGGGGGCAGTGGTTCTGTCCTCCCTATGGGGAACCAAGGACTTGGCTCTGGGTGCCTCCAGTAAGCTTTTTACCCCCTCGGGACTCACCTGCCACCTCTGCAGGAGAGGAACAATCACTGCTGCTCTGCCTACCCAGTGAGGTTGTTGGGAGAATTGGGTTTAAAATGAGCAGGTTGGGGCCGGCACTATGGCATAGAGGGTAAGGCTGCCGCCTGCAGTGCCGGCATCCCGTATGGGCACTGGTTCGAGTCTCAGCTGCTCTGCTTCCACTCCAGCTCTCTGCTATGGCCCGGGAAAGCAGTAGAAGATGGCCCAAGTCCCTGGGCCCCTGCACCCGTGTGGGAGGCCTGGAGGAAGCTCCTGGCTCCTGGCTCCGGATCAGCACAGCTCCAGCCATTGCAGCCAACTGGGGAGTGACCCAGCAGATGGAAGACCTCTCTCTCTCTCTCTCTCTCTCTCTCTCTGCCTCTGCTTCTCTCTCTGTGTAACTCTGACTTTCAAATAAATAAATACTTCTTTTTAAAAGTAGGTTGTGCAAACCCACAGAAAGTACAACAGCAGAAATAAACCCTGATGTAAACTGTGACCTTCGGGAGATAATGATGTATCAGTGTAGGCTCGGCAGTGAGCTGTAGCACATGGTGGGGGGTGTGGATAACGGGACCACTATGCATGTGGAGGGCACAGCGGAGATGGGATATCTCTGTATCTCCACTCAATTCTGCTGTGAATCTAAAATTGCTTTAAAACAGTTAAGTCCTAAAAAATGAATTGTTCACAAATAAAACTCTTAAAAAAATGGACAGATGGATGATTACGGGAATTGACGAAGAAGCAACAGCTCTGTCTGGAATGCTTCAGCACCCTAAAATCAAAGATCTGAAGCAGGTGGCAGGGCAGGGATGTTTGTCACCTAAATCCTTGATTATTCAAAACTTTGGCCAGAGGTGTTTTGGACTTCAAAGTTTTTCAGATATCACTGCATATTTCTTAGGTAATGTCACCCCCATCCCCATCCGAATCAATCACCACTGTAGTCAGGCAAAATAACAGTTCAGTTACAGCAAGACTATCACATCAAGAGGAACCCAGAAAGGTCATACTCCCTTGCCTCGTGTTGGGGAGGGCCAGATTTTGAGCCAAATGAGTTCTGGTGACAATGTTACAGGAACAACTTTCTTTCAGGACATTTGGGACATCAGAACTTCACTAAGACCTGTATTAGTCTCTAAACTTTTCGCTCTTTCTGGGGTAGTTCACATATTTTTTAAAAGGACTATTTAAGAAATGGATAGGAAAAAACTGAAATTCATACAGAGTGATGAAAAATTATTATCGAAGTCTAGCGCCAAGGCAGCAAACTGATGCTTGGCTTTGGGGTCCAGCCAAGAAGATGCCGAAGTGGCCTGCAGACCTGGCACTGCCTCAGGGGCCCCTGGTCACTGCTGCTGCCCACCACATCTACAGAGGTGTAGATCCAGTCTTGCTCAGGTCTTCTGGTTTGTGAGGAAAAGATGCAAACCTGGGACTTTCTGGAAATTTAGTTTTCAAATAAAACCCATCTTGGGCCCATTTTGAGTCTAAAACTTGTAAGCCTCTGGAATTCCATGTTTGTGCACACAAGCATTTTGGGGAAATGAGGATCAGATCTAAATCTGTCAGACTCTCAAAGGAGTCCATTTACCTAGAGTTACTAGTCTGGCTCCTCTCCTCTCATTCTATAGAGAAAGGAGCTGACCAGACAGGGAGAGTGGCTTTCCTGAGGCCCCACAGCAAATCAGTGGCAGAGTGCGGCCAGACCCCAAGTTCCCCAAATGATGTCTATGGCTATGGGGTGGGCTAATGGAGAGGAGACCATCACACCTCACCATGCTGCCCCTGACCACCCAGTCCTCAGCAGGCCCTGCTGCCAACCTAGCCTACACACTCAGGGGACAGTCTCACCTGTGTGGGTAGCCCGGCCCGGGGCTGGGAGGTCAGAAGAGCTCCCTGGGTTTGCTGAGGTAGCTGGAATAGATTTGGCGTCGGTAGCAGGCCTGGGGAGACAAGGGGGAATACCAGGGCTAAGGTGTGAGGGAGAGGCAAGGGGATTTTTGGGAAGTGCCAAGGAAGCCATGGTGGAGGGCGGTGAGGGGGTCTTACCTGGCTGACCCTGCTGGGCCTGCGGCAGCAGGAACTGAGCAGGTGGCTGGAGGTGGTGGCCGGGCACAAGCACCAGCTGCTGAAGCTGGAGGAGCTGCTGTATGTCCTGGAGGGGGATAAAAAGCTTGAGTCCTGGCCAGGGGCCTCCCTCTCTGCAATACTTGAGCCTCGAGGAAGCTGCTTGGGGACGGAAGTGATCCCCTTGGTCTCTGAGGACACCCCAGTGAATGCCATCTTGACCATGGAGTATACAGGGTCCCACTAAGCAGTCCTAGGAGGGCTTGCTCTTTATTTACCTTTTCTTTCTTGATAAAATATTTGCCTTGTCTTACATTCCCACAGAGCAAATAGAGTCATTTAAAAATGTAAACCAGACCAAGTCTTTCCTCCTTTTAAAAGCTCCCAAGGCAAATCATGTGATGTCTAGAATTAGCTTTAAGATACTCCAGCAAATGGCTGTGTGTAAATTGGTGCAATCACTTTGGGAAACTCTTTGGTACTATTAGGGGTTCAATTGTGCCCCCACCCCCAACTCCAAGAGATAGGCTGGAATACTGACTCCATGACCCTCAGAGTGTGATGGGGTCTTTGCAGATGGTCAAGGTAAAACGAGGTCATGATGATGAGTTCTAACTGAGTGGGACTAAGGTCCTTATAGAAAGGGAAAATCTGGGCCGGCGCCACTAGACTAATCCTCCGCCTGTGGCACTGGTACCCCGGGTTCTAGTCCTGGTTGGGGCACTGGATTCTGTCCCGGTTGCTCCTCTTCCAGTCCAGCTCTCTGCTGTGGCCTGGAAAGGCAGTGGAGGATGGCCCAGGTCCTTGGACCCCTGCACCCGCATGGGAGACCAGGAGGAAGCACCTGGCTCCTGGCTTTGGATCGGCGCAGTGCCAGCTGTAGCGGCCACTTGGGGGGTGAACCAATGGAAGGAAGACTTTTCTCTCTGTCTCTCTCGCAGTCTAACTCTGCCTGTAAAAAAAAAAAAAAAAAAAGAGGGGAAAATCTGGACCCAGGGACAGGCATGGGTGGAGGAAAGATGATGTGAGGAGACATGGAGAAAAGACTGCTGCCCACAGGCTGAGGGGAGAGACCCAGGACAGATCCTTTCCCTCAGGCCTCTCAAGGGACCAGCCCTACGACACCTTGACATCTGACTTGTAGCCTCCAGAACCGTGAGATAGCACACGTCTGCAGCTGAAGTCACCTACTTTGTGCTCTGGCCAATGAAAGTGGAACAAACACCTGCCTCAAGACCCAACAACTCCACTCTGGGCCTGTAAGTGCCTCCTATAAGATACATACTAGGATGTTCACACAGACCATCTGAAACAGCTCAGACCAGAAGAGAGCCTGTGCACTGTGAACAGCAGAAGGAATTCATAAACTGTGACTGGGCACAGTGAGATGGGCAGCCCACCATCTCATCCATCACCTGTAGACTCAGCACTAGAGGATTCTGCTATGCTCCCTTTGCTGGAGCTTTAGGAGGTCTCTAGGTTCCAGCTCCACAGACATGCTTGGTGTGTGGCTATGTATTGAGCAAGTACATGTAGGATTTGTGTACTTTTTTGTATTTTTTCAATGTCAATAAAAAATTTATTTTTTATTTTTATTTTTTGACAGGCAGAGTGGACAGTGAGAGAGAGAGACAGAGAGAAAGGTCTTCCTTTGCCATTGGTTCACCCTCCAATGGCCGCCACGGCCAGTGTGCTGCGGCCGGTGCACCGCACTGATCCAAAGCCAGGAGCCAGGTGCTTATCCTGGTCTCCCATGGGTGCAGGGCCCAAGTACTTGGGCCATCCTCCACTGCACTCCCTGGCCACAGCAGAGAGCTGGCCTGGAAGAGGGGCAACCAGGACAGAATCCGGCACCCCGACCAGGACTAGAACCCCATGTGCCGGCGCCGCAAGGTGGAGGATTAGCTTATTGAGCTGCAGCGCCGGCCATTTTTTTTTTTTTTTTTTTAATAAAAGGGGGAATGAGTTAGGGAAGCAGGGAGAGAAAAATAATCCCCAAAGGCCAGCGCTGCGGCTCACTAGGCTAATCCTCCACCTGCGGAACCAGCACACCAGGTTCTAGTCCCGGTTGGGGCACTGGATTCTGTCCCAGTTGCCCCTCTTCCAGGCCAGCTCTCTACTGTGGCCCGGGAGTGCAGTGGAAGATGGCCCAAGTCCTTGGGCCCTGCACATGCATGGGAGACCAGGAGAAACACCTGGCTCCTGGCTTCGGATCAGCGCAGTGTGCTGGCCACAGTGGCCATTGGGGAGTGAACCAACGGAAAAGGAAGACCTTTCTCTCTGTCTCTCTCTCTCACTGTCCACTCTGCCTGTCAAAAAAATTATAAATAAATTTAAAAAATCCCCAAAGAAGTAAGGAATATAGATGAAATCTTATTTGCTAATAGGACTGGCAAAACATTGATATCTGTGGAGCTGGGTGATGGGTACATGACTTTTATGTTTGAATACATCCAAAATAAAAAGCAGGATCTTCCCCGCTCCCCTGCCCTGTAATAAAATCTAGCTCCCACTCCCCTGCCCTGTAATACAATCTAGCTCCCCGTACCCCTGTTCTATAATATAATTTAGCTCCCCGATCCCCTGCCCTATAATACAATCTAGCTCCCCGCTCCCCTGCTCTGTAATACAATGTAGCTCCCACTCCCCTGCCCTGCAATACAATCTAGCTCCCCACTCCCCTGCTCTGTAACACAATCTAGCTCCCCACTCCCCTGCTCTGTAATACAATCTTCTCCCCACTCCCCTGCCCTGTAATACAATCTAGCTCCCATTCCCCTGCCCTGTAATACAATCTAGCTCCCCGTTCCCCTGCTTTGTAATACAATCTTCTCCCCACTCCCCTGCCCTGTAATACAATCTTCTCCCCACTCCCCTGCCCTGTAATACAATCTAGCTCCCATTCCCCTGCCCTGTAATACAATCTAGCTCCCCGTTCCCCTGCTTTGTAATACAATCTTCTCCCCACTCCCCTGCCCTGTAATACAATCTAGCTCCCCGCTCCCCTGCCCTGTAATACAATCTAGCTCCCCGCTCCCCTGCTCTGTAATACAATCTTCTCCCCACTCCCCTGCCCTGTAATACAATCTTCTCCCCACTCCCCTGCTCTGTAATACAATCTAGCTCCCCGCTCCCCTGCCCTGTAATACAATCTAGCTCCCCGCTCCCCTGCTTTGTAATACAATCTAGCTCCCCGCTCCCCTGCCCTGTAATACAATCTAGCTCCCCACTCCCCTGCCCTGTAATACAATCTTCTCCCCACTCCCCTGCCCTGTAATACAATCTAGCTCCCCGCTCCCCTGCTCTGTAATACAATCTTCTCCCCGCTCCCCTGCTTTGTAATACAATCTAGCTCCCCGCTCCCCTGCCCTGTAATACAATCTAGCTCCCCACTCCCCTGACCTGTAATACAATCTTCTCCCCACTCCCCTGCCCTGTAATACAATCTAGCTCCCACTCCCCTGCCCTGCAATATACTCTAGCTCCCCACTCCCCTGCCCTGTAATACAATCTTCTCCCCACTCCCCTGCCCTGTAATACAATCTAGCTCCCACTCCCCTGCCCTGTGATACAATCTAGCACCCCGCTCCCCTGCCCTGTAATACAATCTAGCTCCCCACTCCCCTGCCCTGTAATACAATCTTCTCCCCACTCCCCTGCCCTGTAATACAATCTAGCTCCCCACTCCCCTGCCCTGTAATACAATCTAGCTCCCCGCTCCCCTGCTCTGTAATACAATCTTCTCCCCACTCCCCTGCCCTGTGATACAATCTAGCACCCCGCTCCCCTGCCCTGTGATACGATCTAGCTCCCTGCTCCCCTGCTCTGTAATACAATCTGGCTCCCTACTTAGCTTAGACTGCCCTTTATACAGATGCTCGTGCTAGCCTCCCACACCTCAGCTCCTGCCACCCTCTCCCTTGCTGCCTAGTTTCCAGTTACTCAGCCCCTTTTGATTTTCAAGCACCCCAAGCCTGGGTGGCTGTTGTGGTGTGCCCACTTGGGATCTCTGTATCCTCCATTACAGCGTGTGGATTAGGTACTCACTACCCCTCTTCTAATCCAGCTTCCTGCTAATGTGCATCCTGGGAGGCAATAATTGATGGCTCAAGTGCCTGAGTCCCTGCCACCCAACTAGGAGATCTGGATGGAATTCCAGGCCCCTGGCTTTGGCCTGGCCTAGCCCTAACTGATGCAGGCATTTGAGGAGAGAACCAGCAGATGGAGGAGCTCTGTCTCTGTTTCTCTGCCTTTAAAAAAAAGATTTATTTATTTATTTGAAATGCAGTTACAGAAAAAGACACACACACAGAGAACATACAGAGAGAGAGAGAATGGGGCTGGCACCGTGGCTTACTTGGTTAATCCTCTACCTGCAGTGCCGGCATCCCATATGGGCACCGGGTTCTGGTCCGGTTGCTCCTCTTCCACTCCAGCTCTCTGCTGTGGCCCGGGAACGCAGTGGAGGATGGCCCAAGTGCTTGGGCCCCTGCACCCACATGGGAGACCAGGAAGAAGCACCTGGCTCCTGGCTTCAGATCAGCACAGTACTGGCCGTAGCAGCCATTTGGGGAGTGAACCAACGGAAGGAAGACCTTTCTCTCTGTCTCTCTCTCTCTCACTGTCTATAACTCTACCTGCCACATGAAAAAAAAAAAAAAAAAAAGGAAAGAAAGAGAGATCCTGCATCTGCTGGTTCACCACCCAAATGGCTACAATGGCCAGGACTAGGCCAGGCCAAAGCCAGGATCTTAGAACTCCATCCAAGTCCACCACATGGGTACAGGGGTCCAAGCAGGTCATCCTCTGCTGCTTTCTCAGGCATACCAGCAGGGAGCTAGACTGGAAGTGGAGCAGCCAGAACCTGAAGTGGGGCCCATGTGGGATGCTGATTTTGCAGCTAGTGGCTTAACTCACTGTGTCACAAGGCTCCTTCTGCCCTGGCTTAACTCACTGTGTCACAAGGTCCTTCTGCCCTTTTTTTCTTTTAATGTTTATTTATTTATTTTCTTCTACTTGAAAGGCAGTGAGAAAAAGAGAGAAAATAGAGACAGATATTTTCCATTTGCTGGTTCACTTCACAAGTGCCCACAACAGCTAGGGTTGGGCAAGGCCAAAGCCAGGAGCCTGGAACTCCATCTGGATCTCCCACATCTGGGTCTCTGCAGGAGCCAAGCACTTGAGCCTTCAGCTGCTGCTTCCCAGGATGCATTAGCAGGAAGCTGGATTGGAAGTGGAGCAGTGGGACTTGAACCAGCACTCCAATATGAAATGCAGGTGTCCCGAACGGTGGCTTACCCCAGCTCTGCCTTTCAAATCAATCAGCCAGTAGTCAGATGCACCAAGCCTGCCCCTGCCTCCAGGCCTGTACACGAGTTCTTCCTTCTGTGAGGCAGTTGCAGTTCCCGCCTTTTTCTGTCTAGGATCCTAACATAAAGTCATCTCCACAGAGATGCCCTCTGCTACCTAATCTAAACCACGCCCCTCTCCCACTCCCACCTCATCTCCTTCATGACTTTCACCATCCGTCTCCAGCTGTTGCTCTTTCTGTCTACTCACTCCTGGCATGCCACGCTCGCTGGAAACAGCTCCATGAGCATGTGATCTTGCCCGATTCAGGCGTCACTGCAGCCCTCGTGCCTAGGATATCCAGCTGGTGTCTCTGCCTCCATCCCATATCAAAGAACCTAGGTTCAAATCGGAACTCCACTCCCAATTCTAGCTTCCTGATAAAGCCCTGAGAGGCAATGGTGATGGCTCAAGTTCTTGCCTAGTGGGTTAAGCAGCTGCCCGAAATGTCAGTATCCCATATAGGGCAGCAGTTTGAGTCCCAGCTGCAGCACTTCCGATCCAGATTCCTGGGAAAGCAGTAGAAGATGGCCAAGTCCTTGGGCTCCTGCACCCATGTAGGAGACCTGAATGAAGCTCCTGGCTCCTGACTTCGGCCTGGCACAACCCTGGCTGTTATGGCATTTGGCAAGTGAACGGCAGATAGAAGATCTTTCTCTATGTTCTCAATCTCCCTCTCTCTCTCTGTCTCTCTCTGTAACTCTGCCTTTCAAATAAATAAAATAAATCTTAAAAAAAAAAAAAAAGTTCCTGGGCCGGCACCATGGCTCACTTGGCTAATCCTCTGCCTGTGGTGCTGGCATCCCATATGGGCACCAGGTTCTGGTCCCAGTTGCTCCTCTTCCAGTCCAGCTCTCTGCTGTGGCCCGGGAAGGCAGTGGAAGATGACCCAAGTGCTTGGGCGCCTGCATCCGCGTGAGAGACCAGGAAGAAACACCTGGCTCCTGGCTTCAGATTGGCGCAGTGCTGGCCATAGCAGCCATTTGGGGGGTGAACCAATGGAAGGAAGACCTTTCTCTCTGTCTCTGTCTCACATTGTCTATCTCTATCTGTCAAAAAAAAAAAAAGTTCCTGCCACCCATGTGGGAGCCGTGGATGTAGTTTCTGGCTCATGGCTTCAGCCTGGCCCAGGCTCAGTTGTTGTGGGCATTTGAGGAGGGAACCAGTGGATGAGCAACCTCTCTGTCTCTCTCTGCTTTCAAAATGAAATAAATAAATTGTAAAAGAAAAAAAAGCAACCTACATGTTTGGTTGGGCATGCATAGACAATATTTCCATATATTGTCTGGAAAACCATACCAGAACATATCCCTGGTGTATATAAGTCCTTCTGTATTTGGAACGCTTCTTGTCAAGTAAATAAGTAAGTGTCCTAGTGTCCCCTCCCCTCCCAGAGTCACTGTGACCACCTGCTTTTCCAGCCATTCACTCACGGGGGTTCCCTGTCCCCTGGCAGGCCTTTCCCTCTGTGTCCACGAGAGGTCAGAGCACCCTGATGTTCTCTGACCTCTCACCTTTCTCACCTGAGCTGCTAATCACCTCAGAACCCAAATTTAGGGTTTGAAAGTTCTGAATCTCTCTTTAGGAACTGTGCCTGTTTTGCCTTCTCTGTTCCAACTAACCTCAGCCCAATAAAAATTCCATGGCCATGTCTGTCCATCATGGAGCTACCATGAAGTGGGCAGAACTTGGGGGCTGGTGCTTTAGTGTAGCAGGTGATGCTGCCATCTGCAGCACCAGCATCCCATATGGGCACCGGTTTGAGTCCTGGCTGCTCCACTTCCAATCCAGCTCCCTTCTAGGAAAGCAGCGGAGGATGGCCCAAGTGTTTGGGCCCCTGCACCCACATGGGAGGCCTGGAAGAAGCTCCTGGCTCCTGGCTTCAGCCTGGCCCAGCCCAGCTATTGTGGTTTTCTGGGGAGTGAACCAGTGGGAGGAAGCTTCATTCCTCATCTTTCTCTCCTCTCTCTCTCTCTCTCTCTCTCTCTCTCTCTCTCTGTAACTCTGACTTTCAAATAAATAAATAAATCTTAAAAAAAATAAATAAATAAGTGGGCGGAACTTAAGCTTCAGGGCCACTGTTTACAATGTACCCAGCCAAGGCTCCATGCCTAATTCTGGCTTCATAGCGTTGTCTTCTTTTCCTTCCAAAGTTTACACACTTTGGGTCCCACAACACAAGACCCACACTCCCCTGTGCTGCACTGCTCCCAGGCAATGTGTTTGTTGATGTTCACTTTTCCTCTGCTAGGCTGAAATTCCAACAGGCAGTGGCATGTCTAACTCTTCTTGGACTCCTAACTCTTTTTAAAAAGATATCTTTATTTTAATTGAAAGGCAGAGTAGCAGATCTTCCATTTGCTAGTTCATTGCCCAAATGCCCACAATAGCCGGGCCTGGGCAAAGTCAAAGCCAGGAGCACAGAACTCCATCCAGTCTCCCTCATAAGTGGCAGGGACCCAAGTACTTAGCCCAGCTCCTGCTGCCTCCCAGGTGCATTAGCAGGAAGCTGGATCAGAAGTGAAGTAGCCTCGGGGCCGGTGCTGTGGTGCACTTGGTTAATCCTCCGCCTGCAGTGCCGGCATCCCATATGGGCACCGGGTTCTGGTCCCAGTTGCTCCTCTTCCAGTCCAGCTCTCTGCTGTGGCCCGGGAGGGCAATGGAGGATAGCCCAAGTGCTTGGACTCCTGCACCTGCACGGGAGACCAGGAGAAGCACCTGGCTCCTGCCTTCGGATTGGCGCAGCGCCAGCCATAGCGGCCATTTTGGGGGTGAACTAACAGAAGGAAGACCTTTCTCTCTGTCTCTCTCTCTCACTGTCTATAACTCTATAACTCTACCTGTCAAAAAAAAAAAAAAAAAGTGAAGTAGCCGGGACTCACTTCCAGGCACTCTGATATAGGATATGTATGCCCCAAGTGGTGGCTTAACCTCCTGCACCACAATGCCCACCTGTGGCAGTAATTTATGAGGTGCCTTATGAGCATATTAAATAACAATATTCAGCAATAGATCTGATATCAAGCAATGACAAAATGAAAACAAAATTTTGAGAGATCTGCAACAACTGTAAGAGGCGGAGTCTTTGGAGGCTTGCATTGTGGCACAGAGGGTTAAGCAGCCACTTGTGATGCTGGCGTCCCATGCTGCACTGCCAGTTCCAGTCCTGGCTGCCCTGCCTCTGATCCAGCCTCCTGCTGATGTGCCTGGAAAGGGAAGCAGAACATGGCCCAACTCCTTGGGTCCCTGCCACCCACGAGGGAGACCCGGGTGGAGTTCTGGGCTCCTGGCTTTGGCCTTGCCCAGGCCTGGCTGTTGTGGGCATTTGGGCAATGAACCAGCTCCTGGCTCCTGGATTCAGCGTGGCCCAAACCTGGGTGTTGTGGCTATTTGAGAAGTGAACTAGTGGATGGAGGATATCTCTCTGTGTGCATGTGTGTGGGTGTGCATTATTCTCTCCACATTGTTCTGCCTTCAAATAAATAGATAGGTCTTTAAAAAATAAAATCTCTGTGTATTTCATTGGTGATAAAGTCCAAGTACCTCTAATACTGCTTGGCCTGTTGCCTCTAGTCAAAATAGAAGGAAATGCTACATTTTCAGTTAGAGGGCAATAAAAATTGACAGGTAATTTTTTTCTCATTCAAGTTGATGGACACTCTAAATCCCACCCACAGATGCTTCCTGAGGATGGTCTGTGGACTGAAGGTCCATGGCATCTGTAACAGAATCCAACTCCTCACCGCCGCCCTGAGGGCTAGCCCCTGCCTGCCTCCCCTTTCTCTCCTCACATGACTGCCTTCCCAACTCAGGTCTGGTCACACAGGCCTTGGTCTCCTTCCTGTTACTGAATCCAGAAAGAAGTCCCCTGCGCAGGACCATAGCTCCTCCCCCTTCTCGATGTGTCCTTGGTGGGCCCCTGTGGTCGTCTGAGACTGTCAGGCACCCTCCTCACAGAGGCCTTCCTGGCCACCAGCTGCAGCAAGGGGCTTCCCTTCTTCTCTGGCCTCTCTGTTACGTCTTTCCTTCCCTTCACATGTATCAGCTTCTCCTCTACGTCCTCACCCAGAAGGAGCATCGGCTCCGTAAAAGGAACAGACGTGTCTACCTTCTCTCTCCAGAGAGGTATCTGGGCATGGTGACGTCCACAAAATGTTTGTTGATTAGAGAGACAAGAGATGCCGGGCGAATGGTGAGCAGGCTCAGGACCAGAGTAGCCGACAGGGGGCCCCAGTTCCCCACAGTTGAGAGGCAGGGTGGCCCTCGGAAGCCACTGGGGGGCGTGTTATGTCTGAGCAGACCGCAGAGAAGTAGCAGCTGAGACACGGAGAACCCGAGCGTATTTCATAGTGCAACTGCTCTGTTCCTAACCTATGATGAACACTAGCGCTGAGGGTCAGTGGACCTCACAGAAGCTGAGAAGGGGTGAGATCAATTCTTGCTCATCCCTAAATCTTGTGTTTGAATTTTTATTTATTTGAAAGTGAGAGAAAGAACATCCACTGGTTCAGTCTTGTAATAGCCAGGGCTGGGCCAGGTCAAAGCCAGGGGCCCAGAACTCAATCCAGGTCTCCTCTGTGAGTGGTAGAGACCCTGCTGCCCCCCAGGGCGCACACCAGCAAGAAACTGGAATCAGGAGCACAGCCAGGACTTGAACCCAGGCACTCTGAGGTGGGATGCAGGCATCCCAAGCAGCATCCTAACCTGTGTGCCCTCACTGCTGAATCTTGATCACCCTGTACCACCCCAACTCTTCTGCCCCAACCCTGTGGAAGAACTTAAGAAGTGATCAGCAAATTTTCAACAAATGAATGAGGTAAAACCTCAAGTCAGGCTGGCTGGGACCAGGCCACAGACTGGGGGCAGAAAAATCGATACACAGTTTCTATCCTACACAGGTGACCTGTGTAATTGCCCACCTTCCCATCAGCGTTTGGTTCCACCTGGGAGGAAGAGAAAGCCATGAGAGTGAATTTGAGGGCCTAGGCCCCAGAGCGGCCGGCTGTGACATGGCCCAGGTGCCGCGCCTCGCCCCAGTGCACAGGGAAGACAGCCCACTGGGCTGTGGCTCTCACCCCCACTGCAGGCCTCCACCCAGGCCTGCAGCCTCCAGGACCAGAATGAGGTCGGCCTGAGGGCCCATACTCGTTAGCTATTCCTCATGGGGCATGCTGTGCTCAGCTCCAGACCTCCATTCTAAGATGTGGACAGCCGGAGTTAAGTGCAGAGTGGGGAGAACAGGGAGAGTGGGGGCTGGGAACTGTGTGAGCTATATTGTGATAAACTGTTCGAAATGAGGACAGCAGGGTGGGCGTTTGGCCTCCGGGTTAAGACACCAACATCTCACATCGGGATGCCTGGGTTCGAGTCCTGGCTCTGACTTCTGATTCCAACTTCCTGCTAACACAGACCCTAGGAAGCAGCAGTGAAGCATCAAACACTAGGGCCCCTGTCATCCAGGTGGGAGACCCAGACTGGGCTCCTGGCTCCTGGCTTCAGCCTGGCCCAGCCCTAGCTGTTGCTGGCACTTGGGGAGTAGACCAGTAGATGGCAGCTCTCCGTCTGTCTCTCAGATAACAATCATAAATAAAATAAGGACAGGAGGGGAAGAGGTGAGCGGGAAAGCAGAGAAGCCCAGGTTCAGTTCAGGAGGAACGTGTTCAGGTGTTCACTGCACAGCATGGTAACTAAGGTCAGTAATAATGTGCTGTACATTTCAAAACAGCTAAGAGAGCGGATTTTAAAGGTTCTCACTTAAAGGATAAATATTTAAAGTGATAGATATGCTAAGCAGATTGATCATTCCACAATGTACACATGTATCAAAATATCACATTGTACCCCACAAATACATATAATTATTATTTGCAAATTAAAAAATTAAAAAACTAGGATCGACCTCCTGGCACTCTGAATACTGTCAGCCTTGGGGGCCCGGAGCACCTGTTATTGGAACTGCCTTGGGGAGACTCCCATGTGAGAATGGTGCCAACAGAGCTGCTACCCTGGGGAAGTGAGACCAGTGGGGTGCAAGGTTTCCAGTTTCCAGTGTGGAATTTCAGGGGCTTGAGCTGACTTTTGCCTGCTTCTTGTGTGTGGCCTGGGGAAACCACTTCTCTGGGCTCGGCCTCTTTAACCATCTAGGACGATGATACAAGGTGTCATGGAAAGTTCTGGGCTTTGGAGACGGCCGGAAACCTGACTGTCCCTCACACACTGTGGGAGCATGGGCAGGTCCGTACCCTCATTAAGCCTCAAGTTCCTCAGGCGACAACAATTCTTACCTCAGGGGGCTTTTAAAGGAATGAAATGAGACACGACCTGTAGAACGCTTAGCTGACCCCTGGCCACTTAACTGGCCCCCCACAGAAGACAGCCATTATTACTGAGTCATTGCTCTCTCAGGGCCTCAGTGTTCTCATCTATAAAATGAGGATGATAACGTTTCACTCTTCATGGGGTTGTTCTGAGACCTGAATCACGTCATTATCCAGAAAGCATTCTGGAAATCACAACAAATTCCCCAAACACAGGCACTGGCTTCTCCCCTGTGAGCTCTCCAGGGTGGGAACCCTGTCTGGCTCTAGGGTTCAGCCTCTTCCAACAGTTGACACAGCCAGCCCCGACCCGACTCTGCTGGGTTCTGCCCTGACGCCTCCACTTGCAGTGTTCACAAGCTCTTTGAAACCCTAACACGTCCAAACTGAGCCTCCTGTTTCTTACAACAGCCCCCCAAAACACCCTGTTTCTTTTTCCCCAACTCAGGAAACCACCTCACCACTATCCAGTTACTCAAGCCAAAATCCTAGGAACTACCCTTGACCCAGCCAAACCACACAAAATGGCATCTAGGACCCCACCTCATCACCTCCTGGCTCAAGTCCCCTCATCTCCCACCTGGATGCCTGCAATGACCTCCTACTGGCCCTTGTTCTATCTCGTGCAATCCACTTTCCCCAAACAGCCAGAAAAGCTCTGTGAAGAATCAGTGAGGTCACGTCACTTCCCACTGAAAACCCTCCGACAGCCTCCTGCTGTACTGAGAACGCATTTCACACTCCTCGCACTGGCCTAGGAGACCCTGCAAACCCTGGCCCCGCTGCCCTTCCTCACACCTCTGACCTGTCCTCACTCACTCTGCCCCAGACACACCGTCTTCCCTGGCCCCGGTCTCAGGAACTCTGCAAGGACCTCTGCAACTCCCTGGCCCCTGCACGGCCCGCCAGGCCCGCACTCTCCCAGGGAAGCCCTCCCCTCCCCACGCCACCTAGAGGCACTCCACTGACCCATTTCATTCCCTTACTGCACACACTCTGTCCACTGCCTGTCTCCCTACTAGAACATAAGGTCCTTGGTGGGGGGCACCTCTGCCTTGTTCATAGTTGTCCCTGCAGGTCATAAATGGGTACCTGGCATACAAAAACATGCCCAATAAGTGCCAGTTGGATGAACCAATGACTATAATTATTATGTGTCACTGCACAAAGGGAAACGCAAGGGGCCGGTGCCGTGGTTCACTTGGTTAATCCCCCGCCAGTGGCACCGGCATCCCACATTGGTGCCGGGTTCTAGCCCTGGTTGTTCCTCTTCCAGTCCAGCTCTCTGCTGTGGCCCGGGAACGCAGTGGAGGATGGCCCAGGTGCCTGGGCCCCTGCACCCACAGGGGAGACCAGGAGGAAGCACCTGGCTCCTGGCTTCGGATTGCCGCAGTGCTGGCCGTGGCAGCCATTTGGGGGGTGGACCAATGCAAGGAAGACCTTTCTCTCTGTCTCTCCCTCACTGTCTAACTCTATCTGTCAATAAACAAGCAAACAAAGGGAAACCCTAAGGGTGGGAGGTGGGGGAGGGAGCAGTCTCAGGCATGGGCTCTTCTCTTGACCCTGTGCCCCAGAGGTCGCCCCAGCTCCATGGAGCCCAGGAAGTTCTGGCAGTTGGGGTTGAATACCACCAAACAAAAACCATTCAATGGGAGAGAAAGCCGCCCATTCAGAATGTGCGTTACAGCACATGTGACCTCACACGAAAATGCCAGGGTAATCAGGCAACAGTAGATCCCACCAGGAGTCTATGGGCTCTGAGATGCCAAGGTTCTGACCACACCCTCCCAGCAGGCTCTCCTGGCTCCTACTGCCCTTTCTTCAAGTACAAGACGCACCTCTCCCTTCTGGGGACTTGCCCTCCCTGATCCGCAGGCCACCAAGTCCAGGTGGGTCTGACCTGCCTTCTCAGGGCTGAGGGGCACCGACTCAAACCTGGTCAGCTGGACCTGTTCTATCTCCCTGGGCAGGGTGGCTACGAGTCTGGAAATGCTGGCACCCATTTGCTTGCCCCAGAAAGGAACAGGGAGGCCGTTATCTGGTGCTGGGGCTGGTACTCCAGGTCAGTCCTTGTGAGTGAGCTGAGCCAAATGTCCCTGTTTCTTCCTCAGCTCCCTGGAGTTGGGCGTGGGCCTCAACAGTGGCTCTACCCAGCTCATCCTTCTCCGTCCTGCACCGACCACTCACGCCTGCTCTGCTTTCTCACTTCACACCTGCCGTTCCTACTACCTGGAGCTCATCCACCTGGTAACCTATTCCTCCATCCTCCCTCAGGGCAGAGACCAGCTCCTGCTGAAGGCCTCTGATTTCCTCAGACACATTTCTCACACTTTTCCTACATTCCCACCATATCCAGTAGGTTTCTCTGGGAAACCTTTATTCACTAGGCCCTATTTGCCTAAAAGATTTTGTCAAGCTTTATTTTTTATGGCCCTGTTGCAAAAACAGGGAATATCTTTTCCCTGCTCTCCAAATACGAAATGATGTGTTGAGCGATGAGGTAAGTTTTCCAGTGGTGCCTTTCCCTCCCCACCTGACATTCTGAAATCCTCCCCTGGAGACACGTGTTCCCCACCCTTGATGGGAAAAAGTGCAGCAAAGCATTCCTCATTGACTCAGTAAACCCCCACACGGCCCCTCGGCAGCCAGCACCGTGCTGAGCCCTGGACAGTTGTGTTAGGGTCACCCTTCATCTGCACAAGCTGGAGCCACAGGGAAGGGTCCTGAAACATCTAACGGGCACTGCTCCGGAAGCGGGCATCACAGGGATGGGGGGCTTTCCCTCCGCAGTTTCTGTGACTCTGAAGTGACAGCATGTGTGAGTGCCTTTGACTCTTCTGGGCTTCTCAGCGCTTTCCAAGTGCAACATGCCTTAGTGCTTCACTGATGAACCTGCTTTCCTAGAAGAGGAGGAGCCCCTGGGAGCAAGGATGGCTGTGACTCACTCCTGACTGCAGCTCCCTGCAGGGCCTAACACAGGGCTGGGAAACGCTTGTGAAAAAGACTAGGAGGGGCCGGCGCCATGGCTCACTTGGTTAATCCTCCACC
Organism: Sylvilagus floridanus; assembly: GCA_949820135.1. Lineage (NCBI taxonomy): Eukaryota > Metazoa > Chordata > Mammalia > Lagomorpha > Leporidae > Sylvilagus > Sylvilagus floridanus. The sequence continues at coordinate 12,584,172 of OX463232.1, forward strand.
TGCGGCACCGGCATCCCATATGGGCTCCGGGTTCTAGTCCCAGTTTCTCCTCTTCCACTCCGCTCTCTGCTGTGGCCCGGGAGGGCAGTGGAGGATGGCCCAGGTGCTTGGGCCCTGCACCCTCATGGGAGACCGGGGGGGGGGGCACCTGGCTTCTGGCCAGGTCTATAACTCTACCTGTCAAATAAAAAAAATTTTAAAAAGAAAAAGACTGTAGGAATGGAGCTGCACAGGCCTAGGGAGAGGAGTGACTCAAGCCAGGGGCCAGGGAGGCTGCAGCAGTGGGCAGCTAGGCCCCCACTGGTCTGGGCCCAGCATAGTGCCCAGCACACAGAAGGCAATGAATAAACGACTGTTGGGGAAATGAGGCCGTGGGGCGACTCAGCCAGTGAGAAAGAATCCCCAGAAAACACAGCTGGCGTGGCTTTGCACTTGCTGAGAACAGACAAGGAAAGATCAGAGCTGAGGGTCACAGGAAGGGGAGCGCAAGAGAAAAGGGCTTGGGCAGGGGGAGGTTAAAGAAGACCTTGATGGTCGGGGCCTGAGCCTGCGGCAGAGGTGGGCCTGCTGCTGCTGCTGGGACACCAGGAGCCCAGGGGAGGTGGTTCTAGGGGTGCGTGAGCAGGGGCGATGGCCTGGCCGGGTCTGCACTGAACCGCCCTGCCTTCCCCCTTCCTCCAGTGTTTGTCCATTAACAGATATTTCCTCAGTCATGTTTGGACACAGCTGCAGGGAGGGAAGTCAGCAGAAACTTCCTGGAAGTGTGACCCTTAATGGGCTTAATGGATGAAGAGGAGCTGTCCAGGTTTTTAAGGAAAAAAAAAAAAAGGCAGCAGACTGAGGTAGAAAGGAGAGCAAGGGCAGGGCACTGAGATGCAAAAGAGTGCAGCCCACAGCCAGGTGCCCCAGCCCCTGGCACTGCTCTGTAAAAGACTGCATGTGCTGCGAGGCACACAGGACACCTGCTGCTGGAGTCTCTGGTGGCCCAGGTGGGAGGGGCTGGAAACCACGTCCCCGTGAAGGACAGCTAAAGGCAACAGCCACAGGTCACGTGGTCACAGCCCTAGGCTCCTAGGCTTGGTTCCCAGGCCAGCTCTGCTGCTATAGCTCACGGCATGACTTGAAGAAAGTCACTTGGTCACTCAAAGCCTGGCAATGATGAGGCTTCACGGATTCAAAGAAGTTTTCCTTGGCATAGTGCCTGGCGCAAAGGCAGCACCCAGTGGTCTACAGTTACTATTGCCGCAGTGAGCCAGATACGGAGGGGCTGCATGGCGGGCGTCAGCATGGAACACAGGCCCGGATTACTCTGAATCTCTCCGCAGAGTCAGGCCCTGTGGCAGGAAATTCTAAGGAGGCAGGAATCAACTCCAGGTTCAGTGAAGTCCCGAGTTGGGGGGCATCAGTCGCTATTGAAACGGACACCACACCAGCGGTGTGAACTCTATCAGGAGAACGCCTCACAGGAGCTGGACAGCTCCCCTGCAGAGACAGCATCTGCTAGAGGGGTCAATGAAAGGGGTGGATGGAGTGAAAGAAAAGCACCTATAGAGCAGTCACTGTGGGGAGCACTAGGCCAGGGGAAGCCGAACAGGTTTCTCTGCTGCTAGATTTCCCAGAGCTGTTACCTGCTAGAAAGTGGGCGAAAGCAGGCGAGTGACCTGGGAAGGCGAGAAGGGGAGGAGAGAGTGTGTCCACTGGAAGCTAAGAGTGCCGCTTAGCTCTCACTCTGCTCCCATCAACTACCCTCAAGGGAATCTACTGGCTATGGTCATGGGTTGAATTGTGTCCCCCAGAAAGGCATGTTGAAGGAACCCCTGGGTCCAGTGAATGTGACTTTATTTGGAAATAAGGTCTTTGCAGATGTGATCAAGTTACAATTAAGTAATTAAGGTGGCCCTAATCCAGACAGGAAAGGGAGACTGGCGTCCAGATCCACACACACAGAGAGAGAAGATGGCCATGCAACAAAGGGGGCAGAGATTTTACTGACTCATCCGCAAGCCACAGAACAGACACCACCCAGAAGCAGCAAGGAAGGATCCTCCCTGGGCCTTCAGAGAAAGCGCAGCCTGCTGATACTTTGATTTGGGACTTGGGGTCTGGGATAATACATTTCTGTTGTTTTAGGTCACCCAGGTTGTGGTGCTGTGTTATGGCAACCACTGATTCTTAATAACTCTACCCTAGATTGTGGACCCCTTTTCTCAAAGAGCATCTTATGGATGTGAGGAGACTCATCAGATTCCCAGCCTTTGATTCATACCCATACAGGCACTGTTCACAGGGCTGGCTGCGGGTTTCCTCCCCTCAAAGTTGAGGATAACGATAAGCTCCATGAGGCTCCACACCCTCAGCAAGATGCACAGAAAGTGGTGAGCCCAGAACTCCACTGGGGGAGGATTATAGCCTCAGGAGTCCTCCCTGCGAGCCTTCACCCCTTGGCTGATGGGCTGTAATCACTCCCAAGGCTTCCTGCGACTTCTGGGAACCACTTGGCATGTGGCAGGTGGTCAGAACTGCTTCTGCGCACCCTCTGCTCAAGGCAGTGTGGTCCCCGAGGGCCGCCCTTACCTGCGCTGTGAGCTGGATGGGTTGGGACAAGGTGAGCTGTGGGGTCCCGGGGGGCTGGCTGGCAGGCTGTGGTGGTGGCAGGTCGCCTCCCCCAGAGGAAGCTGGGGGCTGTGAGGTCGAGGAGGAGGCGGAGGAAGCAGAGGAGGAGGTGGAGGAGGCAGCGGCGGCGGCGGCGGCATTAGCGGCAGCGGCGGCATTGGACTGCTGCACGGCGGCGGCCAGGAGCTGGGCCTGGGCTTGCTGTAGGAGCAGCTGCTGCTGAGCTGGCATCAGTGCAGTGAGCTGTGGGGCGGGCAGGCAGCAGGGAGGCAGAGGAGGGAGTCAGGGGAGCAGAGAAGGCAGAGAGGGGTTAGTGCCTGAGCTAAGCAGGTTAGGGGGACAAGTCTTCCTGGAGGACAGAGGAAGGCAAGAGGCAGGCACGAGAGCATGGCCATGGCCTTGGTGGGTCACCTCAGTCACTACTCCTGCAACAGATGGGAAGAGGGTGGTTGGTGCTTCCTATCCCCAGCCTTCCCCGAGTACTTACCCCAGCTAGCTGGCTGCCTGTCAACATGAGTTGGGCCTGGGGCAGATGAGGCTGAGCCGGTTGAGGGGGCGGGGGTGCTGCTGGGGCTGAGTCGCCACTGGGGTCTTCAGCCTTGATCTGGGGGGGAGAGAGGCAGGGTCCGGGACCCCAGAATGTTAAGTGGAGGCCAGAGAGAATGCCCACCTGTGAACCAAAGAGAGGGCACATGTGTGGCAATGGCAGCCTCAAGCTGGCACAGGAGTGAACTGCAGGACAGAGTTGAGACTGTGGCTTTGGCCCTGTACTGATTGGCCAGTGGCCTCGGACCACTCCTCTGGTCTCAATGTCCTCATCAACCACATCACCCTCATCCAAACTCCCAGAAGAGACCACATCTGGAGAGCACCTTTCCCCTTCTGGGAGTCAGTTTCCCCATCTGCAAAATGGAGAATATGCACTGGGCACCAGAGAGGGCAAATGCAGAAGTCTGAGTCTCACACTCATCTGTGTCAGCCCAAAGTGCACCTCTTATCTGCCTGATAGCATAAAACTTTGCTGGAGGGGCCAGTGCTGTGGCATAGTGGGTAAAGCTGCTGCTTGCAGTGCTGGGCCCTGCACCCAGGTGGGAGACCTCGAAGAAGCTCCTGGCTCCTGACTTCAGACTGGCCCAGCTCTGGCTATTGTGGCCATTTGGAGAGTGAACCAGCAGATGGAATCTCTCTCTCTCTCTCTCTCTCTCTCTCTCTCTGTGTGTGTGTGGGTGTGGGTGTATGTGTGTGTATGTCTCTCTCTCCCTCTCTCTGTAACTCTGCTCTTTCAAATGAAATAAATAAATCTTTAAATATTAAAAAATTTTTGCTGGAAGAAAGCATCTGGGGGGATTAAAATGGGCCCCTTGGAATCCAGGATTGTGGGATCCACGGCTCATGCTTATGGGGACAGGCAGCAGCACAAGCACATCCCACACAGAAATGAGTAGGGGCAGAATGGAGAGAGAATGTGTGGTTCCCACGTCACTCTTGCTGGCCACTCACTTCAAAATCAAAAACAAACACTGGGGGCCGCCATCTGCAGTGCCAGAATTCCATTTGGGCAAATGTTGGAGTCCTGGCTGCTCCACTTCTGATCCAGCTCCCTGCTAATGGCCTGGGAAAGCAGTAGAAGATGGCCCAAGTGCTTGGGCCCCTGTACCATGTGGGAGACCTGGAAGAAGCTCCTGGCTCCTAGCTTCAGGCTGGCCCAGCTCCATATGTTGCAGTCATCTGGGGAGTGAACCAGCCAATAGAAGCCCCCCTCTCTCTCTGTCTGTTTCTCTCTCTGTAATTCTGCTTTTCAAATAAAATAAACAATTTTTTTTTAAAAAAAGAGAAGTAAACAACACTGGCAGGATGACAGAGCAAAGCACTTTGCCTGTCCTCTGCTGTGGACAGGCCCGACATGCCCCAAGGGCCATCAGGTGCCAGCCTCCACCACTGAGGTCAGCAAGCCTCTCCTTTCCTCTCACGTGTCACAGAGGACAGGCCAGCACAAGGCCATCCTCCAGCAGGCGCCAGACCACAGCAGTTGCTGGCTGCAAGGTTGGGAGGTGGTCACTCAGGACAGGGACAAAGTAGGGCTTGATGAAACACACACTCTCAGGCCCAGAGCAGACATTAGGGACCATCCTTTAGCCCAACATCCCAGTGCCATGGTGTAAAAAGAGGGCCAGAGGAGAAAGCAACTTGTTCAAGGTGACACAGTGGGCTGCTGGGGGCGAGAGGGTGATGGTGTTTGGAAGGCACACAGAAACGGACACAGACAGAGGCCCAGGAAAGGCCCAATACAGTGAGTGGTATATACCAAAGTGTGAGACAGGAACGTCAGGAAGTTTCAGGGCAAGGGGCTTAGCAAGCATGCAAGGACACTGTGTGTTAGAAGTCAGGGCGGGGGCCTCCCTGCCAGGGGCACCGAAGCCTCTGGAAGGCTGGTCCTGTTCTACTCCATGTGCTGCTGGGGACATGGGTGTGCTCCGCTGGTGACAACCCAGTCACACACTGAGGAGCTATGCATTTGGAAGTGTGCCATAGTCTAATGTGAAGTTTCCAAAAATTAACATGAGCTGCCAAGGTGACGGCACTGTTCCTTTTCCGGTGCTTTCTCACTCTTTCTGGTTGTCTTAAGAAAGTCTCCGTGTGGGGCAAGGATGTCTTAACGTCTCCCCAGCTCCGGCTCCGCTCCCCTCTCAGCCAATGGACAGAAGGCCCTAGATGTAGACCTTTAGTACATGAGAGACTCGGGGTAGATTTTGATAATCCTCATATTTATTTCCATGGCAAGTGACTCTGGTTTTCCATTCATGAAATTTCCATTTAAAAACCATGTGTTTAAGCTGTTGAGAAAGTGAGGCAGTTCGTGAGCTGATCATTGTTGAAACTGAGTGACGGGCCCCTGAGGGGTTTGTTTTCCTTACACCCTTCTGTCTGTTTTTATATCTGCTTCACATTTTCCATAATAAAGTGTTTTTGAAGATTGAGCCAATTAACAAAATTATTATATAAATAAATGCACGCGGTAGAATGTGGATTTGTGTGTGACCCTGATGAGGGCACTGAATCACTGCATGTGGGGGAGACTGACAGAAGACACAGAGAAAGGTGGAGAGAATGGGGGGGGTGAATGGGGGCCGGGCCTGGAGAAGGAACAAAGGCAGCTGCTGGAGAGAGACTGCAGAGACCTGATTCAGCCCAGGAGGGCGGGGTGGGGGTGGGGGCCCAGGGGCACACACTGACTGTGGCAAGGGCCACACCTGAGATCAGAGGGCTGGCAAGGCCACGGGCCCCATTCCCAGTGCTCAGCACACGAGAAGAGAAGGGGCACGCCAAAGGGGGAAGGCAGCTCAGGGCTAACCAGTCTGTCACTCCACCAGAAAACAAGAAACTGAGAAGCCCAAGAGGGGAAGTGACTGCCATGGTCACCGAGCAAGCCTGGGGCAGGGGTTGAGCAGTTCTGGCCTCCCACTCCCTCCAAAGCCCACTCTGGTCAGGCCCGGGAGTCCTGCTCATGTTCCCTCTGCCCTCACCCTCAGTGCCTGACCTGCCTGTTGCCCCCAACCAGGCCAGAAGGCAGGGACTTGGGCCCAAGAAAACCCTGGGGAAGCCCGGCTGTGCCTAACAGCACCATCTGGGTATGGATTCTGCAGCCTGGCTCCTGCCAGCCTCCAGTCCTCTTCCTGCATCCCCACCTTGACCTCCTTGGGCCTGTCAGCCCCCACCTTGGCTGGCCCCAGGGTGTGTGTTGGGGGACAGGGGGTGGTGCTCTGTCAGGGAAGTCGGGATGGGGGTGGGGCCCTCAGCTTCCTGTTGTTCATCACCCTGGGGCTCTGGGGGGGATTTCCCTGGCCACCCCCACCCCCCAGGGAAGGGGAAGGAGCCTGGGTGAGTCACAGGCCTGGGGCGGGAACCCAGGGTGAAAGGGGGCGGAGGAGTTTGATGCTCTCTAGGCCCTGGCCCCATGACAGGTGCATGAAGACCCCCTTCCCTGGAGGATCCCACAGCTGCTTACCTTGGTGCTTGGGCCAGTTGGGGACACGGAGAATGGGGAGGTCTTATTCTGGGGGTTCTATGAAGAGAAAGTTGGGGCAGGGGCATAGAAACAGTGTGATGAAACAGCTGTGACCCCACCCCTCCTGACTGCACACAGAGCCCCTCTGCCCCCTCTCGGCTCCCCCCGCCCCTCCCACTGCCCACTCCCTCCTGACCTGGTGGTTAGTGTCTGGTCCATTTCTTTCAGTGTCTGCAAAGAGAGGGAAAGCATGTGTTGTCACCCACCACCTCCACCACACCTGTCCCCTCTGTCATCTTCTTTTCTGTCCCACTTCCCCTCTCCCGTGACCCCTGTCCCCCCTCCTCCCCACCCACCTGTGTGCTCTGGTGGGGAGTCCAGACCTTGCTTCTCGGCCTCCAGGGGCTTAGACATTCTTATTTCTGAGGACAGAGGAGGGATAGAAGTGGGGTGATGAAGTGGAAGACAGGAAGGTTCTCAGGCCCTTCCTTTGCCACCCTCCATAGCTTTCCCCAACCCCCCCCCCCCAACTGGAAAGTGCCTCTTTCTGAGAGTCAGGCCCTCTATCCTGGGCCTCTGCCCGCCTACAGAAGGACAAGGAGGAGCCCTCAGGCCTAAGAGATCTTGCCTTAACCTTTAGCCCCTCCAGAAAGTGGTATAGCAGGTGTCACACACTGTGGACCCTGGGGCAAGCAGGAGGCAGACGGTGGCCACGAAGGCACCAGCCGCCCAGGGGAGGTCGGTGAAGTTCCAAAGGGGCAAGTGTGACCTTGGGCCTGTTTCACGGGTGGCCGCCCAGGTTCCCCGTCCTGCCCCACCAGGTTTCGGGTGAGACATGTTTTCCACTCTTTGAGTGGGGCTTGGGGGATGTGATGTGGCTGCACCGTCCCCAGAAGAGGGAGCTGTCAAATCTCCGTGTGATTCTGCCACCCTCTGGCCCCTTCCTGGCTGACCACTTTCCTGTCCCCCCGACCTTCCTTCACGCACGCAGTGCACAGGCCTGCCAACCCTGCTGGAATCCTGCAATCCCAGCTCCACACAGCTCTGCTCTGACAGTGTCCTCAAATCTAACCTAGACCTTATCCACAACTTCAGCTGTACCCTCAAATCCATCTCCAAATACAGCCCCACTGTACAGTGCCCCAGACCCAGGAAATGAAAGGAGGTAGCTAAGGAAGGGGGCGAGCAGCAAGCTGGGCACCAGGGACACGAAGCAATGCAGACAGAGCCCTGGCGCCACGTGCGCACCAGTGTCAGGCACAGAGCTCCACCAGCTTTGGAGCTCACAGCAGCAGGTGTCTTAGCCCATTCCACAGAGGAAGGAACCAAGACTCTGAGATGAGCTGTCACCTCCCCATGAGCACAGTGAGACAGCAACGGTGCCCTGATTGGACTCCAGGGTTCTTGCTTCTATTCAGGACGACTCTGTTCTAATGGACCCCACTCCTGACTTCCTCCCACCTCATCTCTACAAGCACTTCCTGTCACCAACCCCAACTCTTCCTGGTGCTGGACCCCAGCATAAATCTGTTCACAGTCTCTTTACTCACCCAGAGTCACAGGTTGGGCCTTGATGGTCCAAGTCCTTCATTTGACCTTGGTGTCCTCATACCTTCCTTATATGACCTTGCCTCTGATCCTAAACACTACCCTACCACTCACTCCAAAATCACTACTTAAACCTGATCCCTACCCCATCTCAGGAGCACTCTGCACCCAAGATATTTAAAGATGGGGAGAACTCAGCAACAGAAAGAACAGCAACAATAAAAAGTCTAGGAATTCTACAACTGGAGATTTGAATTAAATTTGAAAGCCAGGTTACCTGCTGCTGGTGGGAGTGTAAATTGGTACCCACACTATGCTGGAAAGCTGAGGGGATTCCCTCTCTGACCCATGCCCACTCTTGGGTATGTCCAAGAGAACAAGTGTCCTGCACGAATGCTCCTGTGGCCTTTCCATAATGGCCCACACTGGAAGCCTTGCAAGGGTTCATTAACAGGGGAGCAGATAGACAAAGCATCCTATGTCCATCAAGGAGACGTTCCACTCCACAGCAGTGAAAAAGAAGCACCTTGCTTTGTGCACACAGCTGAGCTGCACACATGAGGGCTGAGTCAAAGACACCAAGCCCAAGGTGGTTACGATGCCAATCACGTGAAATTCAGAGTTAGGCAAGCTGACATCCAGGGCAGATCAGTGGGTGCATTCAGGGGGCTGCGAGAAGCCTGCAGGAGCAGAAAGGATCTGCTTGGTGGTTACGAGGGTCTGTGCACACACGTGAAGCTTCACCATGCTGCACACTTAAAATGTGAGCACTTTACCATTCACGTATATGCCACATTTTAACACAAAAGAAAAAACAAAAGCTTGGGGGGGGCAGCACATAGTCCTGTTGAGGCATAGGGTGGAGATGGTGGGGGTGGGGAGAGGTGGCCAGGGCACTGGGGAGGAAGCACTGAATGGTCATGTCAGTGAAAGACACAGTAAGAGCGGGAATCCTGCCTGCTCTTCACTCTTACTCACCCAGTCCTTAGCCCTATTCCAGGCAACTACTCAGCCTGAGCAGGTCCTAAGTCCCGCCCCTCCTAGCATCCCTGAGACAGCAGCCCCAGCCTCCTCCCGGGCCCCTCCAGCAGTGTCCAAATTGGCCGGGGCAATCCATCCTCCACCCACCTCCCTGGTCGAAACCTGGCTCCCCATCTCCTCAGCCTGGCCATCAGGATATGGTCACCACCCTCTGCATCCCCTGTCACTCAGGAGTTTTGCCCTTCAATTGCTCCTGGCACTTCCCTCTACCAGGGATTCTGCTTGACAGGGAGTCCAGAGCTTGCAGGTTCTCAGCTCCCCGCTGAGTGGCAAATGCCCTTCAAGTCCACTGAGCTGGGAAGCCTCTGACCTATCTCCCCCAGCAAAGTCCACTCTTGTCCTGGGCCTCTGCTGTGGGCTGCCGTGTCCCCGCAGTTCACACACTGAAGTCCTAACCGCTAGCACCTCAGAATGTGACTGTGCTTAGAGACAGGCTCTCGAGAGAGGGAGTGAAGGTAAAATGAGGGCGCTAGTGCGGGCTAATCCAGTCAGACCGGTGTCCTAACAAGAAGAGGAAGCGGGACCCGGACGGGAACGGAGGGAAGACCGTGAGACGAACACGGAGAAGAGCATCTGCAAGCCAAGGAGAGGGGCTCAAAGAAACCAGCCCGGGACGTCTTCGCGAGACCCCGGCCTCCAGAGCTGAGAAAACACCCTTCTGTCATCTCAGCCCCAGCTGCTGGTGCTTCTCCAGCAAAGGAGCACAGCCTCCCACAGCCCCCGCCTCCGTGGCCCCAGCTCCGAGCTGCGGCCGCCTGCGCCCAGGTTCTTTCCGTGCCAGACCAGGGGCCGGGCCCGGTCTGACTCACAGCTGTGTCCCCAGCAGCCCAGAGGAGCGGGTTCTCGGTGTCTGCGGAGTGTCCTCACCTGTCCCTGCACCACCTTGCTCTCTCCCTTCCATTGACCAGACATCTCCCGAGGCCTCGGCGTGGGCCGGGCCCTCTGCCTGGAATGCCGGGGCCCACTCTGCCCGCTGGGCAGCCTCCGACTTCCCCTTCTGGATCTAGCACAGGCTCCGCGAAGCTACCCGGGCCCCAACCCCCAGTCGGAGGTCTCCCCCTGGGCCCCCCGCCCCAGCATCCCCGTCAGACTGGGGCTCCTCCAGAGGTCCCAGCACAGTGCGGCAGAGGTCGAGTGTGTCAGTGGCGGACAGTGGCCCCCGGCCCTGACCTCCCTCGTCCAGGCCTTACCTCTGCTCTTCTCCCCCGGGGCGCCCTTTTGCTCTCTACTGGCAAACTCCTGCTGCTCTTCCAGGTGCAGCTCATTGGCCACCACCTCTGTGAAGTCCTCCCTGACTTCCTGGGTGGTCAGTGTCCCTCTCCTCTAGACTGCTCCTTTGCACCCTGACCACTCTGGCCAGGGACTCCTCCCCACCCTGACTCCGGGCTCCTTCACTGCACAGGTCTGTGTCTTTGGGTAAATAAATACGTGCAAGCAACCTTGGGCTGACCAGGACCCAATCCTGTTGATCTCTGCCATCACCTGACCCTTCGGCACTCAGCCCCCACCCCAAGCAACCCTCACTCAATTCTTCAAGGCACAGTTTCCTCTGTGGGGATGGCCAGAGGAGAGATAAGTAGTTTGAGGGAGAGGGGTTTAGTCTAGTGGTCAAGACACCTGCACCCCACATTGGAGAGCTTGGGTCCGGTTCCCGTCTTTGGCTTCTGATTCCAGCTTCCTGCTAATGTGTGCTTTGGGAGGCATCAGTGATGGCTCTAGTACTTGGGTTCTTGCTATGTGCATGGGAGCCTTGGGTTGAGTTCCCAGCTCTTAGCCCAGCCCCAGTTCAGTCCTTGCTTTGCAGGTATTTGGGAAGTGAACCAACAGATCTCTCTCCCTCTCTCTCTTTCTCTCGCTCTCTCTCTCTAATAAATAAATAATTATTTTAGAAAAAAAATTTTTTGACAGGCAGAGTGGACAGTGAGAGAGAGAGACAGAGAGAAAGGTCTTCCTTTGCCGTTGGTTCACCCTCCAATGGCTGCCGCGGCCGGCGCACTGCGGCCGGCGCACCGCGCTGATCCGATGGCAGGAGCCAGGTGCTAGGTGCTTTTTCCTGGTCTCCCATGGGGTGCAGGGCCCAAGCACCTGGGCCATCCTCCACTGCACTCCTGGGCTACAGCAGAGGGCTGGCCTGGAAGAGGGGCAACCGGGACAGAATCCGGCGCCCCGACCGGGACTAGAACCCGGTGTGCCAGCACCGCAAGGCGGAGGATTAGCCTGTTGAGCCACGGCGCCGGCCCTATTTTAGAAAAAATTTTTAAAAATAATTTGAAGGGAAACATTTTCACGATTCTATTTCCCTTGTTCGCACAGAGCCCCAGCACTGCCTGCCTGGGGCCTGGGGCCATGGTTAGGTTAAGCACTGCCTTGCCTAGGCTCTATTCTCCTGTCAGGGCCCAAGGGCCCAATGCAGGGAAATGGCCAAGCCATTCCCACCAAGGACGAATCCCATGGGCTAAAGGCCAAATGATGCCATAACTGGGACCTGGCGGGCACTAGCTACCATGGACTCAGAGGGGCCAGCAGAAGCTGTGCTCAGCCCTGACCCAGGCAGGGGTACCTGCCCCATCTGATGCTACAGAAACGCTGATGCCATTCTTACCCCCACACCCTCAGATTTCCACGGCACAGGATGCGCCTGGGCCCCTACAGGTGATTCCAATGGGCTCCAGTGCCCTGGTAACCCCTCACTCCCACAGAGAAGTTGGCTGGTTACCCACTGTCACGCAAGGCAAAGTGTGGGGCTCTTTAGAGGGGCAGCAGGGAAAGCAGCCCATCACCTCGCCAGGCCCCTGGGAGTCCCACTGTCCCTTGAATCCCACCATCCCAAGCTCACACTGGCTGGCCCGACAGCCCCACATAGGGACTCTGGGTCTCCTCCATCCCCCACCCCTCCCTGCCTGGACTTTCACTTCTCCTCTGCATTTCCCCCAGCCAGTTTTAGCAGACTTAGGCCAGCTTCTCGTTAGCACTTACCGAAAACGGGGCTAAATATAGAGGGCCCAAGGACTGCCCCGCACCCCTCCTGGCCCCACTTGGTCTGTCCCCTGGGTCCCCTGCCTCCACAGCCCGTCTCAATCAAGGCTATGGCCTGGGAGCCCCTGTGGGCAGGTTTGGTGCTGCCGGGAACCTCTGTGGGCCCAGCTGGCCCAGCCCCCGGCCTCCCCAGGAGCGGTACCTCACACCCACCAACCCCACAGCTGTCCCTGGCTGGCCCCAAGGGAGTGAGCACTTCTGAGCTGTCAGGAGGGAGGGATGGAGAAACCGGCAGTAGACACAACACAGAGGTGGCCCCACAGTGTGCTGACAACAGGCAAGAGCTGCCACACAGCACTCATAGCATAGCCACAGGCAGGTAGGGCCCCAGCCAGCACACACAGGACACAGGTATGGGCAGATCCCAGACAGGAATGTACACAGGTGTGCAGGTAAAGACACATGCTCAGACATGATACCACAGGCAGTCATGCAAAACACACACCCAGACGTGTATACACACTCACACTGAGTCATGCACAGCCACCCGATGTGCACACACTCAACATGCAGAGCCATGCGCAGGCACAGACGTGCATATAGGTACTCTGATATACCCAGACGTGCACAGTCACACAGTCCCCTCACCCTGGGAGATGGCCAGCACAGACCCTCGTGCCCAGTTCACAGCTATGGAGTTTGAGACCACAGAAAGGTAACGGATGTGCCCAAGGCCATGTAAAGGGAAAAACCTAGGCTCATCCTTGTAGGCTGGGCTGTTCTGAGGGAAACCCAAGAAAAGGGTCTAACACTTATTCCCAGCTGGGAACAAGTCCATGATCGAGCAGATGGCATAGCAAGCAGACAGCCTCAGTCTGTGGGTCTCCCTTGTATGGGCACACACACACACTCATGCATTTGCACACACACAGGCCGTCCTGCCAATGGCGTTCCCTGGCACACACACACTCATGCATTTGCACACACACACAGGCCGTCCTGCCAATGGCGTTCCCTGGCACACACACGCTCATGCATTTGCACACACACAGGCCGTCCTGCCAATGGCGTTCCCTGGCACACACACGCTCATGCATTTGCACACACACAGGCCGTCCTGCCGACGCTGTTCCCTGGCACACACACACACTCATGCATTTGCACACACACAGGCCGTCCTGCCGACACTGTTCCCTGGCACACACACACACTCATGCATTTGCACACACATAGGCCGTCCTGCTGATGCTGTTCCCTGACACACACAGGCCGTCCTGCTGACACTGTTCCCTGGCACACACACACACTCATGCATTTGCACACACATAGGCCGTCCTGCTGATGCTGTTCCCTGACACACACAGGCCGTCCTGCCAACGCTGTTCCATCTCAACTCCCCCTCACCCCCTGTGCTTGCTCACATCCACTAATCCTCCATATCGCAGCCTAGACACCCCTTCCTCTAGGAAGCCCTCTCTGATACCACACCATCTGAATTAGACATGTCTTCTACACTCCCATAAGCCCCGTGCCTCCCCATCCCTGCCCTGACCCCTCTGTACAGTCCCTGGTCACAGGCCCATCTTTGCCATCTTCGCCACTGAACTAGAAGTCCCAAAAGGGCAGACCTGCAGCTACCTCTGTCAGTTGTATTTTCAACACCCAGCTCAGAACTGCTCAACAAATACATGTCGACAAAGGACCGTGGGGACACTGCACTCACGGGCATGCACAAGACAGCACACTCATACCCACAGGTACCCAAGACTGTGACACAGACCCACAGTCACACTCCCAGAGCCACAGATGGGCCCTCATGAGATCCCGAGTGTGTGCCGGGTGTCGCACACACGGCCTTGCCTCATACTGCCATCACACTGCCCAGCAGGCACTCCTGCAGCACAAAGAGTCACACATCACTCTAAACGTGCCCAAAGCACATCTCAGCCTGTGCAGCATCTGGCGCACAGGGGTCACCCCGTCAGCTGAGTACTGGTGGAGGAGGCGTTTAATAAGCACACCAACGAACATACACCATTGTGGGCAGCAAGAAGTGCTATGAAGAGAAGACGAAGCAGGGTGAGGGGGCTGAGAGCGACAGGGTAGTGCCAGCTGAGACAGGGAGGACTGGGAAGCCCTACCTGAGGAGGTGACATCTGAAGCAAATGAGGAGAAAGCAAACAAGGCGATCACCGCCAAGGCTACCTCCACAACACACACAGCAGCCCCTACACTGGCTCATACACAAGCACACAACAGACACACTCAGAAATACCACATGTATGCACCCCCATACACAGATACACACTCACAGGGGGCATGACAGTCCCCAAGGCCAGAAAGCTGGCCTTCCCAGCCCTCTGCAGCCCCCCAAGGACCTCCCATATTGCTCACCCCACTGGTTCTCTGCACAAGAGCCTGCTACCAACACCTGGCTCCATCCCTGCCCCCCTCAGACCTCCAGAACAGGGCCATAGAGATGGGGAGAATAGGCTGGGAGTTCCGGTGCCTGACGGGGAAGGGGAAGGTGAACAGGAGCTGAGGAGGAGACCCAGCATGGGAAGGGGCGGAGTGGCTGCAGCGCAGGACAGGGGAGGCCAAGGAGAGGGGCAGGGCGGACAGCTGAGGCAGCTCAGCAAAGCAAGCCCAAATGAGCTACCTGTGCTCCCCAGTGGTGCAAGGCACCAACCCCCTTACCTGGAGCCCCCATGCTGGAGTGAACCATGTTGCCCGCCCCGCCAGGGCTGGGGGAACAACTGTGTCATCTCCCCGCCCTCTCTGGGGGCTGAGCCCTCCCTGCCGGAAGTCACCCAGGGAGGAAACCACAGGGCTGGTCCGCCCCCTTCAGAAAGGAAAATCTCCTAGTCTTCAGATTCACCCCACAGTCCAGCCGATCCCCAATCAGGTGTGTGGGGGGAGGAGGGGCAGGGGCAAAGCAGGCTGCATCATCTGCCACCCCAGTAGGTGGCTCTGACAGCTGCCCCAGCCCTCCTGCTCCTCTGTGGGCCGGACACATCTGGAAGAAGGTGTGGAGTCCGGGGGAGGTGAGATAGTCACAGGGTAACAAGTGCTAGCTACCAGCTTGCTGTGGGAGGGCTCCCCCAAAGCCTTCTTCGGCACTTCACACGTGCACTTGTCACCTGGAAAGGCAGACACCGCTACGTGCTCCATTTTACAGACATCAAAAGTGAGCATCAGGTACGTAAAAGGTGTTCCCAAGGCCCCAGAAGAACCACGAAGTGTCCCAGTAAGAAAGGAAGGGCTGCGGGGAAAACTAAGCCCTACATCCGTCCACAGGTAAGGTTCCAGCCAACCCCTGGGAGAAAGCAGTACACGTGGACAGTGGCGGTGCGGGCGGAGGGTCGGGGACTTGGCCTTGGGCGGCAAGAAGACTGCCAGGGAGCGAATGTGGGAGCCGGAAGGTGCCTGGGGCTACCCGACTACCAGCGGGCTCTTTGCGAAAGGCTCTCCCAGCCCAGCGCTTCTCTGAACGCCCGCCAGAGGGCGGCAGCGTCCAGCCAATGGGACGGAGGGCGGGGCCGGCTGCAGAGAAAGGAGCCCCTCCCTCCGCTCCTCTCCCTGCTCCCTCAGTTCCCGCCCCGCCCCCGCGCGCACACCTGCGAGGGTCACACAAAGGCGCAGGACTCTCGGCGCACGGCGGCGCAGACAAAGGCGCGGCCGAGCCCGCTGCCCTCTTCCTCTTCTCGGCGCCTGAGGTTGGAGGCAGCAGAGCAGCCTGGCGCCGCCTGTCCGCCCCAGGGCTTGCAGGGCTCACTGCACCCCTCCCTGGGGTGCTCCAAGCCAAACGCCAGCACGTGGACGCCTGGACTCACCCCCACACACACACGCATACACGCAAGTATTTCTACACAGGGACCCAAGCATTACACACACATATACACACACAGATTCACACGAAGACACCTCTGCCCGGGGCCTCAGCACCAACCCTCCCTACTGACCGCATCCAGCTCTGTATAGAAACAACCCCAGCTCCCCCAAACACACACAACATACACACATACACTCCTCATGTGGACACAAAGGCGCATATACACATATATGCCCAGGCACGCTCCCTGGCCCTGTATACCCACACACACACCGGCAAAGCTAGAATGCCCTCTCCCATCTGCTCAGGCGCCCTGCGCACCCAGACACACCCAGGTGGGCAAGCACTGGGCAGCCTCACATCCGCACAGAGCAGTTTCCAAGCATCTCCATCCCATCCTGGGAAAGCCGGATCACTGGGGAGCTCCATGGGACACACAGCAACTGGCCGCAGGATTTCTGTGCGGGAGGGTTTTGTGGACAGCAGTCTGGGGGCAGAGGGGTCCTGGAGCCTTATCTTGACTGTAAGCTCTGTCTTGATTTAGGATTTATGTTTAGGGGCTTGAAAATGGGATTCGTAGGGCACCATGAGAAGCCAGGTCCCACCAGCTACCCCCATGCTCCACCCTGGACATACAGCCTTGTGTCACCATCACGTTCTTGGACTTGATGCCAGCTCCTGGAAGTGAGCAGAGAGAGAGACCACCCACTTCAGTGCTGCCCTTCCAGATCTGCAGCTGAGTGAGGGGCCAGAAAGGCCTCATTTATGCCCCGGGAGGGTGGAATCACCTCTCCCCCCTCACCTCCCATGTGGGGCGGAGGGCAAAGCAGAGCTGAATTCCTGGATCTGGATCAGGGGATCCTGAAGGAGGAAGGGCCTGCCCAGAGAAGCAGAGGGGCGGAGTTTGGAGCACAGTAGGTGGACAGGATCTGGCAGCCAGGACAGGGGGAGATGGTGGCCTCCCTACCAGAGGCCTCCAACCACACTGAGCATGCAGGTAGCACAGGGGCTGGGGAGCTGGGGGGCACTCAGGTGCAGGCAGCCGGGAGGGAGGCAGCACAGGGGAGGCCAGGCTGGGCTCAGGGCTGAGCGGTAATTAAAGGAGACGTAGGGGGCTCCCCAGGGCCAGCGGGGCTGGTAACTGACACGCGGGCCCCATTGCTCCGCTCATATTTCTCGCTGGATCGATACGTTTGACTCCCGACAAGACAATAATCGCTTGTACGCGGCCGGCGAGTCGATCAAATACATTATTAGAGCGAGGTCCCCCGGGGGCCCAGCGGGGAGTGGTGGGGGGAGCAGCCAGCCCACCGGGGACAGCAGTGTGAGATTCTTCACCCCCCAGAGCCCCCCAGCCCCAGCCTCTTCCTCTTGGCCACCCCTGGAGACCCTCACAGTGGCTCAGTTCTCGGCCTTGCCCTCGACTCCCGCTGTCTTCGGTGATCTCTCCACTCAGCCCTCAGCTGCATCTCTGCTCCACATGGAACCCAGAGTCCTTTGCCTGTAGGTGCTGGCCTCACCTACAGGGCTGCAGCAGGTCAGAGCTCAGGGAGGTCCTCAGACCCCTAGTTGGCAGATGATAGGGAGACCAAGTCATAGCCACACCCTGAGTCACTGGCTGGCCCAGAAGATGAACTTGGGCCCGAGATTCATTGACACAAATCTCCCTCTATCTAGCCTCCGTTCTGTATCCAGGCTCATGGGCCTTCATCCAGGGGCAGCCTCTGGGGAGCTAGGGAAAGCTAGCCCAGGGACTCACACAGGCAGGAGATCGGGATGATGGGCCAGCAGACAAAGGGACGTGTGGCCAGCCCTTCTGCAGTGCCTTGTGGTCACTAGTGGGTCTCATATACTCTCAAAACCATGCCTGGCCTCAGCCTTGGGCATTGCTTATCTACCTCGTAGGACCTTCCTGGCTTCTGGGCTCAAATCTATTTCCTGTTTACATACCTACCTCACTTCCTGACCTGAGGTGCCCTCTGGACTGCATTCCCAAGGTCAGAGTCAAGTTGTACTTAGGCACATCCAACACCCAGGGATTTAAAATATTTCTTCTCCTTCTTCTTTATCATCTTCACGAACATCTGCATCAGCATTGCTGTCTATTTTCTGCCCTTTGAGGCAATAATAATTTTTAAATATTTATTTATTTTATTTGAAAAGTATACATATTTCTTTTTAAGATGTATTTATTTCAAAGGCAGAGTAACAGGGAGACACAGAGAGAGAGAGAGAGATCTTCCATCCATTAATTCACTCCCTAAATGGCTGCAACAGCTAGGTCTGTGCCGGACCAAAGCCAGGAGCCCATAATTCCACCCCAATCTCCCATATGGATGGCAAGGGCCCAAGTACTTGCGCCATCATCTGCTGCTTTCCCAGGCACATTAGCAGGAAGCTGGATCAGAAGTGGAGCAGCTGGGACTCAAACAAGCACTCTGATGTGAGATACTGGCATCCAAGTGGCAGCTTAACCTGCTGCACAAAGCCTGCCCCTGCCAACACATTATCTGTAACTCTGCGTGAGAGGAGGTAAGGTCTGTTATGGTCCCCACTTTACTGATGAACTGGGGCTCAGAAAGGTGAAGTCATCTGCTCCAAGTCTCACACAAGTGAGAGTGGAGACAAGATTCCAGTCCATCCAGGCTTGTCCTCCTGCAGCTTGCTCCCTCTCTGCTTTGCCAGGGCCTCCTTAGGGTTTTGCAGTGGTCCTTGTCATCCAGCAGACATCCAGTAGACTTGCCTACTCAGAGACACCAGAATGCTCCAGAGCCCACAGCCCAAGTTCCATGGCACTGGAATCCTGACCCCATCAGCTCCTGGTTGAAGGCCTGCCAACCCTTCCCCATTTCTCTCCAACACTGCCTACAGTGTCCCTCAATGCCAGGCCCTGTGCTGGGAGCTGAGGTCTAGAAACTGCCCTTAAGGAACTCATAGTCGGAGAGGGAAATTGAGAGCAGACAAGAATTCCTTGGTCATCCACCTCTCAGTGTGCAGTCCAGGCCATTATATGCCAGTGAATTGATAAGCTCAGAGAACACAGCAGCTAAAAGCTAGGGGCTGATGTTACGATACAGTGGGCTAAGCTGCTACCTGCAATGCTGGCATCCCATGATCAGAATGCAGGTTCAAGTCCTGGCTGCTCTTCTTCCCATACACTCCTTGCTAATGTACCTAGAAAAGTAACAGAGGATGTCCCAAGTGCTTGTGCTGCTGCCACTCATATGGGAGACCTGGATGGAGTTCAAGGCTCCTGGCTTTTGCCTGGAGCTTGGGCCCTGCACCCACATGGGAGACCAGGAAGAAGGTCCTGGCTCCTGGCTTCAGATTGGCGTAGCTCCGGCCATGGCGGCCATTTGGGGAGTGAACCAACAGAGGGAAGACCTTTCTTTCTGTCTCTCTCTCTGTCTCTCTCTCTCTCTCTCTCTCTGTAACTCTACCTGTCAAACAAACAAAATCTGAAAAAAAAAAAAGAAAGAAAGAAAAGAAAAGAAAAAGAAATGGAGCAGCCAGGACACAAACCGGCACCCATATGGGGGTGACAGTGCCACAGGCAGCAGCTTAACCTGCTGTGCCACAGTGACGTCCCCCGAAAAGTCATTTTTAAAGCTGTTACATAAATATGTAATCCCAAGTTGGGGAAAGTGCTTTCAAGAAAAGGTCAAGGAGGGGTAGGCATTTAGCTCAAGGGTTAAAACTCTGTGTCCCACATCAAATTACTTGGATTTGCTACCCAGTTCCAGCTCCTCATTCCAGTTTCCTATTGATGAAGATCCTGGGAGGCAGCAGGTTGATGGCTCAAGTAACTGGGCTCCTGTCACCCAAACTGGAGACCTGAATTGAGTTACTGGCTCCTGGCCCAGCCATAAGTAAATTTGGGAAGTGAACCAGCAGTTGGTGTTGGGGGAGTCTCCCCCTCCTTCCTCTCAAATAAATACATTTTTTAAAGATTTATTTTATTTATTTGAAGGACAGAGTTACACACACACACACACACACACACACACAGAGGTCTTCCATCCTCTAGTTCACTCCCCAAATGACCCCAACAGCTGGAGCTGCACTGATCCAAAACCCAGGAGCTTTTTCCAGGTCTCCCACGCAGGTGCAGGGGCCCAAGAACTTGGGCCATCTTCTACTGCTTTCCCAGGCCATAGCAGAGAGCTGGATCGGAAGTGGAGCAGCCGGGACTCGAACCGGCGTCCATATGGGATGCCAGTGCTGCAGGCCAGGGCTTTAACCCACTGTGCCACTGCACTGGCCCCTCAAATAAATACATTTTACAACAGACAAACAGATAGAGGAGGATACCTGATCTAGGAAGGAGGGTAGCCTATTGTAGAAAACTTCTGAGGGATCCAGCACCGTGATGTAGTAGGCTAAGCCTCTGCCTGCAGCGCTGGCATCCCATATGGATGTCAGTTTGGGTCCCGGCTGCTTCTCTTCCAATCTAGCTCTCTGCTATGGCCTAGAAGAGCAGTGGAGGATGGTCCAAGTGCCTGGGGCCTGTACCCACGTGAGGAACTCAGAAGAGGCTCCTGGCTCCTGGCTTCAGATTGGCTCAGCTCTGATTGCAGAGCCATTTGGGGAGGAAACCAGCCATCTGGGGGAATGAATCAGTGGATGGAAGACCTTTTTCTCTGTCTCTCCCTCTCTGTAACTCTACCTCTCAAATAATTAAATAAAATATATTTTTAAAGAAAACTCTTCTGAGGGGGGACATTTGCATTGCAATTCAGAACACTCATGAGACAGTGTGGGAAAGAGCGCTACAGGCAGTGAGAACAGCGTAGTAGCCCCAAGGCAGCAAGCGGCACAGCAGTTCCTGAAGTGGAGCAGAGTGATCCAGGAGACGGGTTTAGAAGATGAGGAGGGGAAAGGTGGTAGGATCAGGCCACGTAGGGCCCTGAAGCCATGGTAAGAGCTTTGGACTTGGGACCAGCATCGTGGCATAGCAGGTAAAGCCACCGCCTGTGACACCAGCATCCCAAATGGGTGCCGGTTTGTGTCCTAGCTTCTCCATTTCTCATCCAGCTCTCTGCTCATGGCCCAGAAAAAGCCATGGCCCAAGTATTTGGGCCCCTGCCACCTGAGTGGGAGACCTGGTTAAGCTCCTGGCTCCTGGCTTTGGCTTGGCTCAGTCCTGGCCATTGCAGTCATCTGGGGAGTGAACCAGCAGATGGATGATCCTTCTCTGTTTCTGCCTCTCTCTGTTAACTCTGACTTTCAAATAAGCAAACAAATAAATCTGTTAAAATTTTTTTGGACTTTGAGTACAGCAGGATGCTATCAAGAGTTTTAAGCAGGAAAGTGACAGGACGTGTGAACATTTCTACAGCTGGATGTGGCTGCGGTGGGGGGCTACACTGGAGGGTCAGGGGTGAGGAGTTAGTTGTGAGCACACTGATACAACGTCCACATGAGAGTTGATAGTGGCAGGACCAGGGTGGTGGCAGTCAGGGAGGAAAGTAGGCAGAGCAAGATCTGGTGCCTGGCTGAGTATGGGGTGTAGGAGAGGTGGAGGGGTCAGAGTGAGTCCCAAGCACATGGACGTAAGAGGTTGGGGAGGGGGGCAAGCACAAGGTCGGATGAGAAAGATCAGTCCAGGGTGAGACAGGTGCCTTGAGGCCAGACTCCGTGTTGTAGGCAGAAGGCTCCTGAGCAGGGAGATCTGGTGTAAGGAAGATCTACCTGGGACTCGGGTTGGGACAGGCTGCTGGAGTGAATCTGAATCTAGGGACAGGATGGCTGGTGGGAGGCTGGAGCCATGGTCCAGGCAGCATGGTAGATAGGACCCTGGGGACAAAGATAAAGGTACAAGTTCAAGCTTGAATCTACTGGGAGAGGAGACAGGGCTAGGGTGGCTAGGTGGATGCCGAGGTCTCCACTGACAGTGGGAAGGGGAACAGATGCGGGAGAAGATGCTTGGGTCAGTGCCGGGGACCAGGGGGACCAGGAAGAGACATCAGGGAAGCAGAAAGGCACATGCACGAGGAAGCCAGCAGGTGCTTTAAAAACTCACATGGAGGGGTAGGTGCTTGGCGCAGTGGTTAAGATGCCATTCGGGACGCCCACATCCCACATCAAAAGGCCTTCATTCTAGTTCCAGCTCTCCTCCCAATTCCAGCTGCCTGCTAATGCACCCTAAGAGGAAGCATGTGATGGTCCAAGCAGTTGGGTCCCTGTCACCCACATGGGACACTCATTTGCATTTCTGCATTCCTGGCTTTGGCTTGTCTCAGCCCTGGCTTTTGTGGGTATTTGAAGAGTGAATTAGCAGAAGGGAGATCTTTGTCTATCTCTCTGCCTTTCAAATAAATAAAACCAAATTTCATTTGAAAGGGAGCAACAAAGCTTGCATCTGCTTGTTCACTTCCCAGAGAGCCAAAAAGGATAGGCCGAAGTAGGAGTCTGGAACTCCATCCAGGGCTCCCATGTGGGTGGCAGGGGCCCAAGCATTTAACCATATTCCACTGCCACCCCAGGTGCATTAGCAGAGAGCTGGATCAGAGTAGAGAAGCTATGACTTGAACTGCACTCATATGGAAAGCTAGCACAGCAGGCAGCTGCTTAACCAGCTATGTCACAGTACTAGCCCCAAAAATAAATTTTAAAAACTCACATTGGGGCCAGCACTGTGGCATAGCGGGTAAAGCCACTGCCTGCAGTGCCGGTATCATATATGGGCATTGGTTCATGTCCTGGCTGTTCCACTTCCTACTAAATGGCCTGGGAAAGTAGCGGAGTATGGCCCAAGTGTTTGGGCTTCTGCCACCCACATGGGAGACTGGGAAGAAGCTCCTGACTCCTGGCTTTGGCCTGGCCCAGCCCTGGCCAATGTGGCCATCTGGGAAGTGAACCAGTGGATGAAAAATCTCTCTCTCTCTCTGTCTCTTCCTCTTTCTTATTTTATAACGCTTACTTTCAAATAAACAAATCTTAAAAAAAAACTCACACCGACACACATTCTCATCATACCTGCCCCCGACACCACCACCAGTTTCCCAAATCCACCATACTTTCCAGTTCACCTCTAGTAAGAACAGAAGCATTGTGAAGTGGCTTAAAGACAAAAGTCAGAAGACCAAACAGATTCGTTTTCTGAAACTTGCCATCTGGTGACCCAGGGCCAGTTCCCTTTAGCCTCTGGGACTCAATTTCCCCACCTAGGAGGGGGAGGTGGTTGGGAGGAACAGTCCAAGACTTCTTCCAACTCAAACATTCCATGGCTTCAAAGAACAAGTAAGATGGACAGATGGGTCACCTATCTTTAAGGCTAACAGAATGTGTTGCGGGTTTGTTCCACGGAGGACCTGACTGTATATACCCAGGATTCCATGGACTCCTCACCACCACTAATGAGGTAAGGACTGATAATATCCCCATTTAATAAAAAGATTTATTTTATTTATTTGAAAGTCAGTGTTACAGAGAGAGAGAGGGAGACACAGAGAGATCTTCCATCCATTGGTTCACTCTCCAAATGGCTACAATAGCCAGTGCAGGGCCAGGCTGAAGCCAGGAGCTGGGAGCTCCTTCCAAGTCTTCCACATGGGTGCAGGGGTCCAAGCACTTGGGCCATCCTCCACTGCTTTCCCAGGCACACTAGCAGGGAGCTGGAAATATCTCCATTTTAAAGACAAGGAACTAAGGCCCACAACCACACAGCTAGGCCAGGGCAGACCAAGTCTTGATGTTCCCAAAGCCTATGCCTAACTGCTGTGTTGAGCTGAGTGCACCTTGTCTTGGCCTGTGCATGTCTCTCCCAGACTGTAGGTCCCCCAAGAAATGGTCATTGGTATCCATCCTCATATACTCACAATGGACTCCAAATAAGCAGTTGGGGCAGGTACCTGGGCCTGGGCTCTCCTCTGACGAGACTCTGCCCTTAGAGAAGCCCCCAGTCACCCCCTGCTACACCCAGCCTTTCTCCAACCCACAATGCCTCTGCTCCATCTGTGACTCCCCACACACCCAGCACCACCACCTCTGCAGGCACAGTGGGCACCTCTGTCTCAGTGCAGGGAGCTGTCCAAAGGCTGAAATACAAGGGCCCTTCCTGGGTCCAGAGCCTCTCAGTGACCCCCTGATATGCCCAGGACAAACCAGATCCCCCAGCCATGACTCCAGGGCCTGCAGGCCTCCTCTCTCCCCACATAAGCACCATGCTCCAATTACACTAGAGGAAGCCAATTTTGTCCCCACCTGGGGCCTCTGAGCTTGCCGATTCCCTCGAATGCAGTCCCTCACCTCTTCCATTCTTCTCATCCTTGGAGACTCAGCTCAAAGGCAACCTCTTCAGACAGATCCTCCTGTAGGGGCTGGCACTGTGGCGTAGTGGGTAAAGCTGTTGCCTGCAGTGCCAGAATCCCATAAGGGTGCCAGTTTGAGTCTCAGATGCTCCACTTCTGCTCCAGCTCTCTGCTAATAGCCTGGGAAAGCAGTAGAAGATGGCCCAAGTTCTTGGGCCCCTGCACCCACATGGAAGGCCCAGAAGAAGCTCCAGGCTCTTGGCTTCAGATTGGCCCAGCTCCAGCCATTGAGGCCATTTGGGGAGTGAACCGGCAGATGGAAGACCTCTCTCTCTCTCTCTCTCTCTCTCTCTCTCTCTCTCTTTTTCTTTGCCTCTCTGTAACTCTGCCTTTCAAATAAATAAATCAATCTTTTTTAAAATCCTCTTATAGGCACATTCTACCCTATGACCTGGCCTAGTTTCTGCCTAGCACTCTGGAATTCATTCACTCCAGTTGTTTTGCTATGTGTATCCCCCTCTAAAATGGAAGCCCCCTGAAGAAAAGGTCTTCTCCTGTTCTGTTCACTGTGGTATTCCCGACACACTAACTGTGCCATTCCCGACACACTAACTGTGCCATTCCCGACACACTAACTGTGCCATTCCCGACACACTAACTGCCATTCCCGACACACTAACTGTGCCATTCCCGACACACTAACTGTGCCATTCCCGACACACTAACTGCCATTCCCGACACACTAACTGTGCCATTCCCGACACACTAACTGTGCCATTCCCGACACACTAACTGTGCCAGGCACAGAGTAAATGCTTGAGGGAAGGACTTTTTGAAGGAAGGAATCTCTTCAGGCTCCTATGCCCAAAGACTGAAGTCCAAGGCTCACTCTCCCAACCCAAGTGGATCTGGCCCCTGTCAACCCCTCGGCCTCTTTGCCATCCAGAGCTTACCCTCTTCCTCTGTTCAATACCTGGGGTTCTCCTACATACCTCATTCCTCCTGCACGCTCTGTATGCCACACACACAATCTACCCACCAGCCTCTGCTCAAATCTCCCAACTCTGGAAGCCTTCCCTGGCTCACTGGAAGCCCAACTGACAGCATGACCTCAGTCTTCCCACAGCACCAGGCAGAATCCTGGGCTTGAGCACTAACGTCTGCACTGCATCACTTCCTACTGAGGCCATCCCCACAGACTGTGAGTTCCTTGAACACAGGGCTGGGTTTGATTCTTGTGGAGTTGGAGCCCAGAGCTGGGCATGCAGGCAGCCTGAGCTCCAGGAGTGCCTGCTGAGTGTGGTCACCTGCCCCTTAGACTGTAGTTATCTACACAGGTGCATACAATAACGGCTCCTCCACTCATTCTCTACATGACCCCAGACAAGTGGCTTCCCTTTCTGAGGCTCAAGCTCCTCATTTGTGCAATAAGGTGTGGGGGAACTTCCTTCATCACCACCAAGTCCCAAGAACAAAGCCACTCACCATACCCATGTTGGACACTGAGAAAAAGCAGAAAAACCTAGAGGCCACCAAGAAGACAGAGGTCACATAAATGAAGAGTGCATCTGGGGGCCGGTGCTGTGGCACAGCAGGTTAAAGCCCTGGCCTGAAGCACCGGAATCCCATTTGGGCACTGGTTCTAGTCCCAGCTGTTCCCTTCCGATCCAGCTCTTTTCTATGGACTGGGAAAGCAGAAGATGGCACAAGTCCTTGGGCCCCTGCACCCACATGGAAGACCCAGAAGAAGCTCCTGGCTCCTGGCTTCGGATTGGCACAGCTCCAGCCATTGCAACCAATTGGGGAGTGAACCATCGGATGGGAGACCTCTCTCTCTCTCTCTCTCTCTCTACCTCTCCTCTCTCTGTGTAACTCTGACTTTCAAATAAATAAATAAATAAATATTTTTTAATTTGACAGGTAGAGACAGTGAGAGAGAGAGAGAGACAGAGAAAAAGGTCTGCCTTCCGTTGGTTCATTCCCCAAATGGCCGCTATGGCTGGCACTGCACCGATCCGAAGCCAGGAGCCAGGTGCTTCTTCCTGGTCTCCCATGTGGGTGCAGGGGCCCAAGCACTTAGGCCATTCTCCACTGCTTTCCTGGGCTACGGCAGAGAGCTGGACTGGAAGAGGAGCAACCAGGACTAGAACTGGCGCCTAGATGGGATGCCAGTGCCACAGGCAGAGGATTAACCAAGTTAGCCACGGTGCTGGCCTAGTAAATAAATAATTTTTTTTAAAAAGAATGCATCTGGGGACTGGCATTGTGGCATAGCAGGGAAAGCTGCTGCCTGCTATACCAGCATCCCATATGGATGCCAGTTCGAGTCCCGGCTGTTCCAATTCAGCTCCCTGCTAATATGCCTGGGAAAACAGCTAAAGATGGCCCAAGTGCTTGGACCTCCTGTGGAAGACCCAAAGGAAGAACCTGGCTCCTGGATCTGGTCTGGCTGTTATGGCAATTTGGGGAGTGAACCAGCAGATGGAAGATTTCTCTCCCTCTCTGTAACTCTGACTTTCAAATAAATAGAATAACTAAAACAAAACAAAACAAAACAGTGCATCTGTACTCAGAAATAATGGGTAGTTGTGAAAGAGGAGACACCTATGGATATAGGCATGGAGTTCTCTATTGCACTGCTGAGTGAAAAAGAAAGTAACAGAATGGTTTGTACAATCTAATGCCGGTGTTAACACATACAAAAGCACTGTACATTTTTTATAGGTACACAGGCATTGAGCAAAGGCAGACAAAGGGTTCTGGAAGGTAATTAACTACCAACTATTGAGGGAACCAGGATTGGGAGAGCAGAGGGGACTCAAAAGGAATTTCAACCTTTTCTGAAATGATTTTGGTTTTTATGAGATTATATTGTTTTTAAATCAAAATTAGAACATATTAAATGATTGTCTCCAAAGTGAGGCTTGAGATTCCCTCCAGCAAGGAGACGGCACACGTTCAGGGGGGACACACAGGGCGGGGCTCCACCAGAGTGCTGATCACATACATGTGCTCCATCAAGGCTCATTAAACTACACATTTGTGGCGGCCGGCATTGTGGCACAATGGGTTAAGCTGCTGCCTGTGATGCTGCCGTCTCTCTCATATGGGCACTGGTTCAAGTCTCAGCTGCTCCACTTCTACCAGCTCCCTGCTAATGGCCTGGGAAAGCAGCAAAGGATTGCTCAAGTGCTTGAGTCCCTGTCACCCACATGGGAGACCAGGATAAAGCTCCAGGCTGCTGGCTTCAGCCTGGCCTAGTGCTGGTCATTGCAGGCGTCTGAGGAGTAAACCAACAGATAGAAGACCTCTCTCTCTCTCTCTCTCTCTCTCCTTCTTCCTCCCTCTCTCTCTGTAACTCTGACTTTCAAAATAAATAAATCAAACTTTAGGGGGCCAGCACTGTGGCACAATAGGTTAATCCTTCACTTGTGGCACCGGCATCCCATACGGGCGCCTGTTCGAGTCCCAGCTGCTCCTCTTCCAATTCAGCTCTCTGCTAGTTCATTTGGGAAAGCAGTGGAGGATGGCCCAATGCTTGAGTCCCTGCAACCAGGTGGGAGACCCAGAAGAAGCTCCTGGCTGCTGGCTTCGGATCAGCTGAGCTCTGGCCGTTGCAGCCATTTAGGAAGTAAACCAGCAGATGGAAGACCTTTCTCTCTGTCTCTCCCTCTTACTGTCTGTAACTCTACCTCTCAAATAAATAAATAAAATCTTTTAAAAAATAAATAAATCTTTAAAAAATAAAACAAATTTTTAAAAATTCAGATGAATAAATAAATAAACTACATATTTGGGGTGAGTATTAGGCACAGTGGTTAAAACGCCACTGGGGTGTCTCTCTCTGTAACTCTTTTTTTAAAGATTTATTTAATTTGGCCGGCGCCGTGGCTCAACAGGCTAATCCTCCGCCTTGCGGCGCCGGCACACCGGGTTCTAGTCCCGGTCGGGGCGCCGGATTCTGTCCCGGTTGCCCCTCTTCCAGGCCAGCCCTCTGCTGTGGCCCAGGAGTGCAGTGGAGGATGGCCCAAGTGCTTGGGCCCTGCACCCCATGGGAGACCAGGAAAAAGCACCTAGCACCTGGCTCCTGCCATCGGATGAGCACGGTGCGCCGGCTGCAGCGCGCTGACCGCGGCAGCCATTGGAGGGTGAACCAACGGCAACGGAAGACCTTTCTCTCTTTCTCTCTCTCTCACTGTCCACTCTGCCTGTCAAAAAAAAAAAAAGATTTATTTAATTTATTTGAAAGACAAAATTACAGAGAAAGAGAGAGGTCTTCTATCCAATGATTCACTCCCCAGATGGCTACAACAGCCAGAGCTGAGCCAATCCAAAGCCAGGAGCCAGGAGCTCCTTCTAAGTCTTCCACAGGGTTTCAGGGGCCCAAGGACTTGAGCCATCTTCTGCTGCCTTCCCAGGCACATTAGTAGAGAGCTGGATTGGAAGTGGAGCAGCCGAGACTAGAACCAGTACCCATATGGGATGCCAGCACTGCAGGCTGGGGCTTTAACCTGCTACGCCACGGCATCAGCCCCTGTAACTCTGACTTTCAAAATATACAAATAAATCTTTTTTAAAAATAAATTTTAAAACACGCAGATTAAAAATAGACAAATAGACAAAATTGTGCATTTGGGTCAGGTGTTTGACACAGTGGTTGACACCCTGCTGGAGGGGCCGACACTGTGGAGTAGTGGGTAAAGCTGCTGCATGCAATACCAGCATCCTATCTGGGCACCAGTTCACGTCCCAGCTGCTCCTCTCCTGATGCAGCTCCCTTCCACCCACATGGGAGACCCAGATGAGGCTATTGACTTCAGTCTGCCCAGCCCCTATTGTTGTGGCCATTTGGGAAATGAACCAGCAGATGGAAGAACTTTCATTTGTTCTTCCTGCCACTCTGACTTCCAAATAAAGTCACAAAAGACACTGCTTGGGGCACCATCACCCCATATCAGAGTGCCTGGGTTTGATACCTGACTCTGGCTCCCGATCCCAGCTTCCAGCTAATGCATACCTTGGGAGGTAGCAGGTGACAGCAGAAGTGGTTGGACCCCTACCACCTAGGTGTGAGCCCTATCATTGCAGACATTTGGGGAGTAAACCAGCATATGGGAAGATCCGTCTGTCTCTTTCCCTCTCAAATAAAATATTACTCACTTAATTTAAAATCTGGACAAAACAGGGCTGGCATTGTGGCAGCGCAGGTTAAGCCTCTGCCTGTGACACTGGCATCCCATATGGGCGCCAGTTCAAGACCCGACTGCTCCACTTCAGATCCAGCTCCCCGCTAATGTATCTGGGAAAGCAGCAGAAGATGGCCTAAATACTTGGATCCCTGCACTCATGTGGGAGACTTGGAAAAAACTCCAGGGTCCTGGCTTCTGCCTGGCCCAGCCCTGGCCATTGTGGCTATCTGGGGAGTGAACCAGCAGGTGGAAGATCTCTCTCCTCTCTCTCTCTTCTCTCTCTCTCTCTCCCCCTCCCCCTCCCCCTCCCTCTCCCTCTCCCTCCCTCTCTCCCTCCTTTTCTTCCTCTCTCTGTGTAACTCTTTCAAATAAACAAATCTTATAAAAAATGGATAAAATCACATGTGTGTCTGGTCTAGTGACCATACACTTCCTTTGGTCAGGGGTCAGTCGTGCTCACTGCCTCCCTTACTCCATTTCACACCCAGAAACAGACTTCACAGAAGTCCCTCCTCGGTAGGGTGCGCCCCATCTCCACGTGCGCTCCTAGGGGCCAGGCTGCTGTCCAGGGTACTAACAGCTCCAGCAGCCCCGTGACTCATTCTCATTGGCTGCCCCTCGACCCCGCCTTGTGTCCCGTTCAGCTGCTCTCCTGCTTGCTCCCAGCCGCACCAGCACTTCCTCCATGCCAGCTTCCTGCCTTTCTGTTCCTGCAGCCCAAGTTCCTCCTGGCCTCACAACCATTGTGCTTGCTCTTCTCCCTGCCTGATGCTGTCTTTCCCAGATGTTCCCATGGTTTGTTCCCTCACTTACTGCAGAATTCCACTTAAACATCCACTCCACAGAGTGTTTTTTTTTTTTTATCATCCTACCTCCCATAGCCCTTCTCACCACACCAGCCCTTACCAGAATGCATTTTTGCTTTTAATATTCAAGTTTCTGTGTTGGGTGCTTGTTTAATCCATATCTTCCCTGCATTTGGTGTCAGGGCTGCAGGATAGGAAGCAAGGCTGTCCTGGTTTTTTAAGATCTGTTTATTTAATTTATTTATTTATTGGGGCCAGCACTGTGGCATAGTAGGCTAAGCTTCCGCCTGTGGCACTGGCATTCCATATGGGCACCAGCTCGAGTCCTGGTTGCCCCTCTTCTGACCCAGCTCTCTGCTGATGGCCTGGGAAGGCAGTGGAAGACGGCCCAAGCTCTTGGGCCCTTGCACCTTCATGGGGGACCCAGAAGAGGCTCCTGGCTCCTGGCTTCGGATCAGCCTGGCCTCAGTTCACCCCAACTCTGGCCTTGGTCATGGCATTCTCCCATCACAGGGCAGGACAGAGCACTCCTTCATTAATCATCTGGTTTTTTTTTTTAATTTTTTTATTTTTTATTTTTTTGACAGGCAGAGTGGACAGTGAGAGAGAGAGACAGAGAGAAAGGTCTTCCTTTTTGCCGTTGGTTCACCCTCCAATGGCCACCGCAGCCAGCGCGCCGCGGCCGGCACACCACGCTGATCCGATGGCAGGAGCCAGGTGCTCATCCTGGTCTCCCATGAGGTGCAGGGCCCAAGCACTTGGGCCATCCTCCACTGCACTCCCGGGCCATAGCAGAGAGCTGGCCTGGAAGAGGGGCAACTGGGACAGAATCCGGCACCCCGACCGGGCCTAGAACCCGGTGTGCCGGCGCCGCAAGGCGGAGGATTAGCCTGTTGAGCTGCGGCGCTGGCCTGTTTATTTGTTTTAAATAATATGCTAATGTAAAGCCCCTACTCAACATTCAGATCAGAACACAACAATCATCACACTGACTTGTGTCTGTCCTGTTCACCACTGCGTCCCTAGCACCTGAAACACGGGGGCACTCAGCATCTAATCGGTAAAGAAAACAATGTCTTGCACAAATGGCAAAAGGGAGCCAAAGGGAGTCCCCAGCTGGTTTCACCAGGAGGTGGCTGGGAGTGGAAAAGAAAAGGGCCAAGCCTCTGCTAAGCTCCCCATTTTACAGATGAAGACACTGATGCTCAGTGAGGTTAATCATTTGCCGGGGGTCACACAGACGGAGCCAGTACCGGCCCAGGCAGTTGGATTCCAAAGTCCATGCTGCCATTACCATTCTCCTGCTCTCCCTCAAACCCTCGACCACATCTTCCCTTCAGTCAGCAGGAAACACTGGACCTGGACCTGAGCTTTGCATCTGAGGCAGCCATACATCTTCTGTCCCTGTGCCCTGCTTGGCCTCCTGCCAATGTGAGCCATTCACTAAGAGCTTTCACATTAGTTGCCTGCCTTGAGTCTCAACTCTGAGGGGCAGACTAAACAGTATTCCCTACCCCCACTTTGTGGGGCCCTAGTAGATCCTCCAAGCTCATGCAGCACATCCAGCCGTCACAGAAACCAACACCTTCAGATCCACTAGTGCCCGACACCACCTTGCTCCAAGCTCACCTCCTCCATGGAGTTTCCTAAGACAGGCTCCTCTCACTTCCATGCAGGATCTCAGTCTGGCAACAAACTCTCAGTTCCAAAGTCTACAGGCACTTTGGGGCTCACACAGAAACCACACAATGGATGCAACCCTGCTCTCAGCCTCCCAGAGAAAGGGGAGCATCTGCCTTGGTGGGGGAGCAGCTCAGGCACACAGGGGCTCAGTGCCTTGCCCTGCTCTCTGCTTCCTTGAGCCTCAATATTCTCACCAATTCCAGAAGTGCCCTCTGATGCCTCCACTCCCTCACCCCAGGCCACCACCATCTCCGGCTTGAGTGACTGCAGCAGCCTCCCCCTGCTTCATGCCTGACCCTGACAGTCTTTCCCCAGCACCCAGGGTCTTTCTAAAGCATAATCTGGCAGCCTGGCTCCCTTGCTTAAGACTCTCCAGGGGCTTCCCACACATTTGGGAATTAAACCTAAACCGCTTTCACTCAGCCTACAAAGTCTGATCTGCCCCCTACTGATACCTCTCTCTTCCTCCATGACGCTCTCCTTTACCTACCCTGCTCCAAGTCACGCTGCCTGCTTTGTTCCTCAAACCAAACTCTGCATGGAACCCAGGACCTTTGCCTATCCCTTCCCCTCTGCTCTTAGCCTATTAAATCCTGCTCATCAAGGCTCAGCTTAAATGTCTTGCCAACTCTTTCTGACATTTACACCCAAAGATCTACACTCCCTCTAGTTTGTCCACTCCACATGGTCAGCAGTGCTAGCTCAGCACACACCCAGCACATGGTAAGTGCCTGACACACACAGGGAACGTGTGAAGTGAATGCATGCCTCCCAGGAGGAGCATCCGGGGCAGAGCACTCGAGTCTTCTAAGCCTCGGTTTCCATTCTGTAAAATCAAGATGATAATTGCTCCCCTATAAGGTAGTGGTGACAGTCCAAACAGAGAAAGAATATCGACAGTGCTTGGGGAAAATGCTCTACAGGCCTACAAGCCTGAAAAAGCTAGAACCTAGGAGATGGCAGGACTCAGAGGACGCAGATGGAAGGGCACAGCCATCCGACAGGGAGTCTTATCTCCATTTTACATCTTCTACTTCACGGCTTCTCTGAGGTGGTGGCTATAACCCAGAGGAGGAAACCCAGGCTGCGAGAGGAGAATCCACCTGCCACAGTGTCACAGCGAGTCCATGAAGAGCCGGGTTAGAGTCCCTCACACCAAGGCAGTCATGTTCCCGCAGCGACTCCCTAGCAATGGGCTGTTTTTAAGAAACATTTAGGTGGGGCCAGCGCTGTGGCATAGCAGGTGAAGCCGTCGCCTGCGGTGCCAGCATCCCACGTGGACGCCAGTTCGGGTTCTAGCTACTCCATTTCCAATCCAGCCTCCTGCTGATGTGCCTGGGCAAGCAACAGAAGATGGCCTAAGTCCTTGGGTCCCTGCACACTTGGGAAACCTGGAAGAAGAATCTGGCTCCTATCTTCAGAACAGCACAGTTCTGACTGTTGTGGCTATTTAGGGAGCGAACCAGCAAATGGAAGATTTTCTCTCTTTCTCTCTCTCTCTCTCCCTCCCTCCCTCCCTCCCTCTGCTTCTCTGTAACTCTGCCTTTCAAATAAAAATAAAAAATTATTTTTTTTAATTTTTATTATTTTTTTTTTTATTTTTTTGACAGGCAGAGTGGACAGTGAGAGAGAGAGACAGAGAGAAAGGTCTTCCTTTTGCCGTTGGTTCACCCTCCAATGGCTGCCGCGGCCGGCGCACTGCGGCCGGCGCACCACGCTCATCCGATGGCAGGAGCCAGGTGCTAGGTGCTTTTTCCTGGTCTCCCATGGGGTGCAGGGCCCAAGCACCTGGGCCATCCTCCACTGCACTCCTGGGCCACAGCAGAGGGCTGGCCTGGAAGAGGGGCAATCAGGACAGAATCCGGCGCCCCGACCGGGACTAGAACCCGGTGTGCCGGCGCCGCAAGGCGGAGGATTAGCCTGTTGAGCCACAGCGCCGGCAAAAAATTATTTTAAAATATTTAGGGGCTGGCACTGTAGTGTAGCTGATAAAGCCACCGCCTTTGATGCTGGCATCCCATATGGGTGCCAATTAAATCCTGGCTGCTCCTCTTCTGATCTGGCTTTCTGCTTATGTGCCTGGGAAAGCAGCAGAGGAAAGCCCAATTGCTTGGACCCCTGCACCCACATGGGAGACTCAGAAGAAGCTTCTGGCTCCTGGCTTCGGTCTGGCCCATCCCCGGCCAATTTGGCCACTTGGGGAGTGAACCAGCATATGGAAGACCTCTCTGCCACTCCTCCCTCTCCCTCTCCCTCTCCCTCTCCCTCTCCCTCTCCCTTTCCCTCTCCCTCTCCCTTTTCCTCTCCCTCTCCTTCTCCCTCTGTGTGTGTGTGTGTCTGTGTGTGTGTGTGTCTGTCTGTCTGTCTAACTCTCTCACTCTGCCTTTCAAATAAATAAAATAAATCTTAAATTTTTAAAAATTTATTTATTTGTTTATTTGAAAGGCAGAATGACAGAGATTGATTGATTGATTCTACTCACTGGCTCACTCCTCAAATGTCTGCATCAGCTAGGTCTTGGCCAGGCTAAAGCAAGGATCCAGCAACTCCATCCAGGTCTCCCATGTGGGCGGTAGGGACCCAGATACTTGAGTTATCTTCTGGTGCTTTCCTAGGCACATTTGTAGGAAGTTGGCTTGAAGCAAAGTAGCCAGGACTTGAACAGACTTTCCAATACCGGATGCCGACATTGCAAGTGGTGGCTTAATCTGCTATGCCAAAATGCCAGCCCCCACTAGTGAGCTCCTGACTTACATTTCCGCATTGAACAAATGAAGAAGGCTGACCAGAGCCAATGGACCCAAAGACAGTACTGGCTCTGCCTTTCACTGGATGGTGACTATAAGCAAGACATTTGCCTTCTCTGAGCCTCAATGTCCCCATTGGCAAAGCAGGAATAATGATAACGCCTACCACTTAGAGTGGTCAGGAGTCACAGGAGCTCACAGGGTGAGTGCTCCGCACAAACAGAGCAGCCCACAATCAGCTGTTAGGATTGTCACTCTTCCACACAAGGGAAGGGCATGGGCAAAGGAAAAGAGTCAGAAAACACCTCTCTCAAAGAAGGGGCATCTGGAGCCAGACAGAAAGGGACTCCCAGATCTTCACTCAGCTGCTAAGACAGGACGTGGGAAGCTTCAGTGCGTCACAGACTCCCAAGCACAGCCCTGCCAAGGGGTGCTATCCTCTGGCACCCAGAGGGATCACTACAGGCAAAGGGTCCCCCAATCGCCTGCCCACCTCTCCATCCTCTGCCCCAGGGCCCTTGCCTCAGCCAGAGTCCCATACTCAGCCAATCATGACAACATTGGCTCTATCCCAGGACACAGCCCTGCCCACATGGCCAGAGGGATCTCTCTTTCTTGTGTTAGTAAGGCCCTTCACTAACTGGAAAACAATTATCTAACTTATTAACTGCAAAACTACTCCCTGAAGGTAGTACAAACAATTCATAACCACTGAAAGGTAAGAACTGTTTTAGGCATAAGCAAGCGCAGACACATGGGTAGGTACAAGTGCCTACACGCAACCTTTGTTGTACAGATGGTCCCTTCCCAGGAGTCAGAGAGACCTAGCACTGCCCCTCACCAACCAGGCAGCTGTGAGGCCTCAGGCATGTGGATGCTGCACCAATGTGGAGATTTGCTGGTTGTGGGGTGGGGCTGACAGGTCGGATGAAGGGAAGCAGCTTGCAAAGTCATCCCAGGCTCCTCCTTCTGAATACCCTGCATCTGCCAACTTTCCCTCAATTCAACCTAGAGACGTCTGAAACCCTCTGCTCCTCCCTCTGCCCCTTCTTACCAGGCCCTCAGATGAGGCCACTCCTGGTGTCACACCCACAAGTCTTTCCCATTGCAAGTTTTCCCTCACTCACTCCACAGTTTGCTTTTGAATCCCATCCATGCAGCAGACACTGAGCTAGGGACCAGTGACACCGGCCACTGCCCTGGAGAGCCAACAAAGGAGGCAGGGCCTAAGGTATTCAGTCCATGCCCCACGCTCCTTGACACAGGTTACTTGTCTGCCCAGACCAAGAGGAAAAATCTTGGCATCCCAGGCTGCCCACCCTCCTGCCAGCAGGAGGAGGTGAAAGGGCAGGATGGCAGTCATGGGAGGTGCCCATATAGAGGGAAGATCACTTTCTCCAGGGTGAGGACCCTCCCAGAGCTGCTTCTAACTCTCCCTGGGAGACTGAAGAACACCGGGCCTTTGAGGCACAGCAAGAGCCACATGCGCCATCTGAACAGCTCATGTTTTAGGGGGAAGCCAAGCTCAGAGCAGGCAAATGACTGAAGCAAAGCCACACAGCACATATTTGGCAGAGAGAGGGGATCTACCACTCAGGTTTCCAGCTTTCTCTGTAGATGTAGATGAATTTTAACTCCTCCAACACTGATGCCCCAAGAAAAGAGAAAAGGGCTTAAGATCTCTCTGTGCTTTCTGCTGATGCTCCAAAGACGTGGGCCTCTGTTTATTTCAATGGCTACAAGAGGGGGACAAATCAAG
This sequence comes from Sylvilagus floridanus, assembly GCA_949820135.1. Lineage (NCBI taxonomy): Eukaryota > Metazoa > Chordata > Mammalia > Lagomorpha > Leporidae > Sylvilagus > Sylvilagus floridanus. Next base: position 12,620,624 of record OX463232.1, read on the forward strand.
AGATGCAGGTTAAGACAAGGGAAACGAGACAAGGATAGACAAGGATGGAGGGGAAGGCATATAGCGAGGCAGAGAAAGGAGGGATGTAGGGGAGGAATGACAGGTCTGAGGCCGAGGAACAGAGGCGCAGACAGAGGTGCTTCAGTCCTGGGGAGGATTAATAAAAGAGAGAGGGAGTAAAGTCAGAGAAGGGCAGAGACAGAAAGGTGCAGAGAAAGAGAGGCAAAGACCAAGAAAAGCAGAAAGAGACGAAGGGAAGGGAAGGGAAGGGGAGGGAAGGGAAGGGGAGGGGAGGGAAGGGAGGATGGGGTTTCCAGGGCCTTCTGCAAACTGTTTCCCCAACACCCTCTCTGCTGCCCCTCACACCAGCAGTCCTGTGGGGTGTGCGGTGTTATCCCAGCCCCTGAAGTGGCTGTTCAGAGCACAGCTGAGACTGATACATGGGAGGGGTGTCCAACTCTTAGCCCTGACTCTTTCCCCTTTTACCCAGCTGCCTCCCAAGAAAAGAGACAAGTTCAGTATGGAAGGGATAGGGATAGGCCCTAGGGTACCAAGGTGCTGGGCTGCTATAGGGGATCTACAGGGGTGGGGCATGACTTCTCTCCTCTGGCGCCCACAGATGCCCCACCTGTCCTTATCCTGCCTTTGGCCAACACCTCCCTCAACCTGTGGCCATCATCTCCCTGCTTGCCCATCCCTGTTCCTCCTCCTGCCCGTTACTGTGCCCCCCAAATCACTCATCCAGAGCCCCTCCTTCTGCTCCCCTACAGGTTTGAGGCTAGAGAGGGGAGGACAGTGGCCTGGATGTGGGAAAGAGGACCTGGTGGATTACTGAGGCTGTTCGGAGACTGCAGCTGACATGGATGAGGAGGAAGAGGAGAAGGCCCCGGTGATGGACGATGCTGATTCTGTGGTGGGGGGACGGCAGGAGAGGGGGTGGAGGAGAGCTGGGGGAGGGGTGGTAGGAAGCAGGTTGGTGGGGGGAGCAGGACCAGGCTCACATTTGGCATTCAGGGCAGCTGACAATAAAAATGCTTTATTGCCAAGAAACTGGATCGATCGGGGCTGGAGGGGGCCGGCAGGGGGGACGCGGAGGGCTCAGCACAGAGGCCGGCGGCCCGGCCTCCGCAGCGACCAGGGCCCGAGCCGCCCTCCCCCCTGCGCCCCCCTCCCCGCCTCCTGCCCTTTCTCTCTCCTGCAGCCACCGCTTAGTTCTTATTATATTTTTTCTTATATATTTTTCCCCCAGCTTCTCCTGCTCCTGTTTTTTTTTTTTTTCTTTTAATTTTTTTTAAAAAACTCACCGCACTCCCAATGCCGCAGGCTGGGTGGGGGCACCTGCCCAAGCTGAGCCCCTACCCACAGGGCTTCCAGGGCTGTTGGTTCTGGAATAAGCCTTACTTTCCCTCTATATCCCCCACTTCAGCCAGGCTCCCCCCAAGTCTGTCCCCTGCCATGGATCCCTATCTCTTCCTGCCACCCCCTCCTAAGGGCCTCCTCCTGTCCCAGGGGCACCCTTCCACGAGTGGGCTCAGGCCTTGGTCAGGACTTCCACCCTTCCCCCCCACCTGGCCCCCTGCTCACTCCCTGAGCCATTTAGCTGATGGTCAGAACTGTCCGTCAAGGGGCTCTGAGCCCCTGGGGACCCAGATGGGAGGAGGGAGCGGGAGAGGTCGGGGGTCAGGCCACGTCCCCTTAGCTCCTCTCTTTCCCCTCCCCCTTCCTAACAAAGGGAGCCAGGATGCTAAGGAGTGGGGGCAGCCTGGTACTCAGGGAAGCAGGGTGGAGAGGGTTGTCTGGACGGTCATGGGTAGGGATGAGGATGGGGGGGCTGGCTCGACTGCCCCTCCTCTGCCCTCCCCCTCGGGTCAAGGCTAAGGTGATTCCTCAACCTCTCTGAGGCTGAGCTGGAAGGGGAGGAGGATCTGGACAGACAAAGAACCAGAGCCCCAGGGAGTTGGGGGCTGGGGGGGTTGCACCTGAGACCCGCAGTTGTGGTTGAGGGAGGAGCAGCAGGCACCCCCTCTGGCCCTGGGCTCACCCTCCTGATGGCCCTGCCTCCCATCTACACCAATCCCTGCAGATCTTAGAGCCATACTGAACCTTCAAGCTGGAGCAGAGTTGGAGGGGGGTAGAGAGAAACTGAGGCCTAGAGAGGGGAAGCAGGGCCAGGGTTAGGATGGAGGACGGAAGCCCAGCCCCAGGGCTCCCAGCACTGCCCTGCAGCCCTTCCCTTCTCAGGCCCTGTCCTAGCGAGGAGGGATATCTTCCTTCCCTGCCCTTCCCCACCCAGGTCAGGGGCAGCTAAAACACTAGGGCAGATGGAAGAAGGTTCTACAGACCAGGAAAGACCAAGTCAGTGCACAGGGTGAGGGACCAGAAGAAATAAATTAAATGTGATCTGTCTGTAGAAGTGGCCTGGCACAGCTGTGGGAGAGTGAACATCAGCAAGGGCAGGAAGCCATCATGGACAGGTGTTCCTAGGTGCAAAGCTGGTGACAGTGAACAGGGGCCTTCAGAGAGGTTTCCACATTTGCTCACAGTCACACAGTGTGGAAGAATTCACACCCACCTGGGGCCTTGGAGCCTACCACCTTCCAAAGGTGGAGGCCAAAGGGAGCCAAGTCAGGGAAGCCGGCACACCCACAAAGGGTAAGGAGAGGTCAGAGAGACAGAAAGAAAGGGATGAAGATTCTGTGCTTAAATGCCTCCACCAAGGCTGCAGTGGCTCCAGGAAGAGGGCCGCAGCCAGAGGGAGGGGGGAGAACAAGGCAGGCCTCTTTGGGGCGGGGGTGGACTAAGCTCAGACATGCCCCCCCAGCCTGCCAAGGAAACCCCAGATGGGCCCAGGACTATAGGGGTCCCGGCTGCCCTCCCCCAAACCTCCCCTCCCTTTTCTCCCTCTCTTTCTCGGCTGGCTATCGACCGGGCTGTGACATGGTAGATCAATACGGCAGGGATATAAAGCCGGCTGGCTGCCTGCCTGCCTCTGTCTCTCTCTCTCTCCCTTGCTTGCCTTGCTTCCCTTTCCCCGAGCCGCATCCAGGCCTCCCAACCCCCAAATGTACCCCTCACCCCAGCCTCTGAGGGGCCAGGGTCCCCCCAGCTCCCTACAGTGGGAGAGCTTAGGGGGGCTGACAGCTTGGACAGCCAGGAGAGGGGGTGAGTATGAGAGTGTGGGAGTGGGCAGGGAAGCAGAAGGGGATGGGGACTTACAGGTAAGGGGGCTGTGACAAATGGAAGAACGGCCCCCCTGGGAGAAAGCAGGCCTCCCCTCAGTTGGGAGCAGCTCAGGGAGATGGGGCCCTTTGAAAGTATGTGAGGGACAAAGCTCTTGGGGGTGGGCAGGGACCCGTGGGGCTGGGCAGACACTGCCCTGAGCCTGTGGGGCAGGGTAGGGCTTGGGGGTGATGAGAGAAGCTACAGAGAATGGCTGCAAAGAAGAGCAGGGCACCCCCCAGGCACTCCCGCTGCTCACACATAGGACCTCATCCTGCCTCATCCTTTTGGTCTCTGTGGGTGGAAGCTAACTTGGCCTCACCCCAAGGCCTGGTCCACCAGGTGCAGTGAGGGTGGGGGTGGTGAGGCATCGGACAGGAGATTCCCATGGAGGGCTGCGGTATCTGCGTTGCCATGTATGTGGGCTTGCATGTGTCCTTGAGCTCTGCTGGGGACTTGGGGACTGTGTGACCCAAGTGTCCTGACTCCTGAGTCATGTCTGTGGGTGTGTCCCAGGGGCACTCGGTGGCTGTGCGTATTCTTCCACGAATGCCTCCTTCACCTGGGTGTCCCCAGCTATGGGGTGGCTGTGCTCCTGTGGGCTGTAGGTGATCCGTATGTGCTGGCGAGTGTGTCTGAGCGCAGGTGTCTGTGTGAGTCCCTGGTGTCCCTGTGTGTCTCAGGGACTCCATGCGGATGTCTCTGTGTGCATCAGAGACTCCCTGTCTTTGTGTCAGATTCCGGGGGATTTCTCGTGTGTCTATGTGACTCTGTGTCCCCATGTGCTGAGGCCGAGTGTGCTTCCACGACTGGGCTAGAGGCTCTGGGTGTGTCCCTGTGTGTGTCATGGGGACTTGGTGCACTTGATGGGGGGGGAGGGCAGTAACCCTGAGTGAGCGGGGGAGGGGGCGAGGCAGCAGATGCTGGCTAGCTGGTTTTATTACTACAAAGTCTCCAAATACGAATGTGAGGAACTGTCTGCCTTCTTCCCTTCCCTGCCAGAGACCCCAGACCCCTGCCAAGATGGACCTGCACCCCCCTCCCTACCCCACCTTGGGCGGGCCGTACCTCTGCTCTTCAACACCCTCTGCTTTGGTGGACGCCACCTTAACTCCACCAAGCGACCTCCGTCCCTCCCAACCCCCCCAGCGCCACCCGCTCCCCCCAGCCCTCCCCCCACCACAAGTCCAGTCCAACCCAGACAAAAGCAATTACTCCTGAGGTAGGATGTGAGTGTGGGTGTTAGAAACAGAAAAAAAGGGGGAAGGGAGGGGGAGCAAGAGAGACACACACACAGAGGCAGGGGAGATTGGCCAGAGACCCAGAGACAGGAGCCAGAGTGAGACCGCAGCGGCAGAGAGGAGAGACAGAGGGACACACAGAGAGAGGCAGAGACAGAAGATGAAAGAGGCCAGAAGGGACACAGATAGAGAAACAGGAGGCAAAGGCAGAGAAAAAGAGCAGAGGAAAGGCAATGGGGAGAGCATGACGGGGGGAGAGACAGAAACAGAAAGCAGAGAGACAGCGAGAGGAAACTCAACAGGAAGAGAACAGAGAGAAGATGCAGATAGAGAGAAGGGGAGAACCGGGAAGCAGGTAGAGAGGAGGTGAGGGGCAGATCGAAAGAGAGAGAAAACAACATTCAGAGAGGAACAGCGAGAGCGAGAGCGAGAGAGAGAGAAGGCTGAGGAACACAGAATGGGAACCAGAGAGGTGCGGATGGAAGACCAAGTCCAAAGGGATCTCTCCCTCTCAACCCCTCTCTCAGCTTTCTCCCCACCCCCAGGCCAGGAAGCCAGGGATGGCCAAGCCCCTCCCACAGCGCTAAAGCCCCTGAGAGCCAGGGCAGGGAGAAGACAGTAAGAATAGACAGGCATGACATCTGGCTACAGCATGGACTGGGCTCATGACCACAAGGGTGGCTGGGAGCAGGACACCCCTTCCTACCACAAACCCTGCCACCCTCATCCTCCACACACTGGAGGCTTGGCCGAGCTCCTTACACTATGCCAGGCACAGCAGAGCAGGCTTGAGGCGTGTATTTCCCTCCCTACCGCCGTGCCCACCTTCCCTGGCTGCCCTTTCTGCTCACGCCCAAGGCCTCCATCCCTCACCCATGTGGCGCTCTCATGCGCTTGCATGCTCTTTCTGTTTCTGTCTGTCTGAGTGCCTCGCTCTGCTTCCCGTCTCTGACTTGTTTCCTGATCTCTGGCTCTTTGTCTACCCTTCTCTGCTGCTCCGTTCCTCTCTGCACTTCTCTGTCGCTGTGACAGGCACACTCTGAGTCTGCCTGGGTCCCTCTCACTCCGTCCCCCTCTGGCATATTTCTGGACCCCCCTCCCTCAGACAGCCCCTCTAGCCCTCGGGTTTACCACGTGCCCCAAGAGGAGTGCCAGCAGAAGTCTTGGAAGCTTCCCGGAGGACTGCAGGGGCTTTCCTCCTTCTCCCTGTCCTTTCCGTTCTCCCTACTCACTACCAGACTCTAAATCTCCGTGGGGCTCTCTTCAGAGACAGAAGCTAAGACACGACCCATACGCCACTCATGTGGAAGACCTGGAAACAGAGTCCCAGAACCAGAGGAAAAGGAGGCCTCTGGGGAGGAATGAGAGCCCAAGAACACAGCTGGAGACCAAGAAAAGGAAGAAAGAAGAGGACAGGAGTGGAGCCACAGGGAGAGGAAGAGGAAAAGAAGGAAAGCCAGGGGCCCAGGCCCACAAGGCAGCGTGAGCCACAGGGCCCCAAGGGGGTGGGGTGCTCCTAGTTTCCAACACACTGCTGAAGGCATCTAGGGTCAGACTCCGAGGCCTGCCCTCTGCCTCCCACTCCTCAGCAGTGCTCCGAAGAGTCCTGAGGGACAGCTCCCTCTATTTGAATCAGAGCCTCTGGGCTCCGTGCCTGCCAGAACAGGGGACTGTCAGGGATCCAGGGAGCCATCAGTCCTGAATCTGCTCAGCAACGTGAGCCATTGTTACCTCTTTCACATCTGTGCGCCCTGACAGACACTCCCAGGCCACAGCTATGTCACCCACCTAGTGGCAGAGCAAAGGGCCAAAGGGATTAAGCAATCTCTTGCCTCCTCCAGAGCCCCACAACAGGAAACAGCCCTCTGCACCTGGACTCCACATCCAGTGAGGAGCCACAGCTGCAGGCCCTGTCCACAGCTGACTCACACAGCTGCCAACTGCAGACTAGCCCAGCAGGTCCCACCCCATCGCTGCAGCCCACCCACATGCAGAAGAGCTGCCCTCAACTGAAGTTGTGTCCCAGCCCGGCCCACCCACCCTCAGCAATACCTGTAACACCACACACCTTCGCCCTGTAGCCACAGCCCCCGAGGTGCGCCTCAGCAGAGACTGGGGATCTGCACAAACCCCTTACCCCACAGACACTTCTGGGTCTTGACTGAGAACGTGCACTGCCCTGGGAGCCTATATCTCAGCTCCAGAGAGCACACTACTACACTACACCCCTGCCTGCGGGAGGCACCCCAAGCTGGTCTCAGTGTCCCTCCCTATGTTGCCCTGGGGTAACTCATCACCTCGAAGACCAGAGGCGAGAGCCTTTTGCTCACAGCTGAGCTCCTGCCTCTGAGGCCTTTAGGATTCGAGTGTGCAGGTGCCCTGGGGTGTACCCCTGGTGCATATGTCTGTCTGTTTCTCTCTGAGTCATCTCAGTGACCCCAGATCCACTCCACACCAAAGGCCATCTGATCTTTTTGTGGAAGGATGAAAGGATAGAAGGAAGGGAGAAATAAGGTGGTAACACAGCCCTGCTGCTGTCCTGCCATTCGGTGGGCACAGCATGCCCAGGGCACTGTAGACTCTGAGGACAGGCCACTATCCACGTGTGTCCAACAGGGAGTCACAGCCAGCTGCCCAGCCACCCTTGCTACCCACTTTAACCATAGCCTACTCCTTGGCTTCTCCAAAACCTTCAGGACCTCCCCCACTCCCTCCTCCACCCAGAGAGTTCTTGAGGGCTCCCCAAGAATAGCTAAGCTACCCCTCTTTCCCTACCTCAGCCCTTTGCAGGGCCCTGGCTCAGGCTGGTAGTGTTCACTTCTGACTCCCCACCAGCCTGGGCACTTTGGAGACCACATGGGTTCACCTCGTCTCAGCATCTTTAGACGATGGCACAAGACCCAGAACACAACAAATCCCAGCAAAGATTGGCTGCAGGAATAAATGGATGGATGTGGTTTACGTGTCTGTTTGCTCACTTACTTATTCATTCAAAAAATACTTGCTGAACATTTACACTGTGCCATGGACTGAGCATCGACATGTTAGACAGAGAAGTTCTCCTTGCCAAGAAATTTGACAGACAGAGGCGCGAAGCACAGAACCAGATGCAGTGCTAGTGATCAGGAGGGATGAGGGTGTAACCCAACCTGGGGGACAAAGAAGGCTGTTCAAAGCCGAGGTGCCTTAGAAGAAGGTAGGCCGTGACCCCCAGGAAGAACCACAAAGGGGTGAGGAAGGGGAACCCCAACGCTGCATGAGCGTCAGAGGCAGCCCAGCACTCTGGCGCTGGCAGAGGGTCCTGCCCATCCTGGAGCATGGAGGGGGCCTGCAGACAGGTGTGAGGAATCACTCATCTTCCAAGTGGCTATTAGAATCTTTGTTGTAGCTGTGGTTTTGTAACAAAATTACGCAGGTAAGAGTGCCTCCTTCAAAGACAGCTCTCTCTGGCAGGTTAAACTTTTCCTGAAGCCCTTCAGATATTTTGGCAACAGTCTTCAAGGCAAGTTTCCAAACTCCATCAGCAAGTCATCTCTCCACTGTATAACTGTGGTTTCCATTGAAAAATCAACAGGTATGGGAGTAGGTGTGTAGTCTTGCAGTTAAGACACTGTTAAGATGTTGGTGAAGAGGTGAGTATTGTGGCACCACTTGGGACACCAGTAGCATTGAGTCCCGCCTCTGTTTCTGATTCTAGCTCCCTGCTAATGTGCCCGAGAGGTGGCCTCTGCCACCCACATGGGAAACTTGGATAGAATTCCTGGCTCCTGACTTTGGCCTGGTCCTGCACATCCCACATCAGAGCGCCTGGGCTCCACTTCCAGCTCTGGCTCCTGACTCCAGCTTCCTGCTAACGCAGATCCTGGGAAGCAGTGATGTAACAAGTGACTGATTCCTGCCAACCATGTTGGGAACCCTGAATTGAATTCCTGGCTCCTGGCTCTTGGCTCCTGGCTCCAGCTCCAGTTCCAGTCCCAGTTATTATGGACATTTGGAGAATGAACCAAAGAACGAAAACTCTCTCTTTGTCTGTCTGTTTCTGTTTCTCAAATAAGCCTTTTTAAAAAACAAACAAGTAGCCCCAATATAATCCAATCTCTTCATTGCTTAGTTTATCAGAGTTGGCACTAAATCAGACATCAGGTATTTTCCCAAATCAAATTTACTCCTGAAGCACAAAGATTTGCCACCCTGTGAAGATTTCTAAAACTATGGTATATTTTAATGGGATGGAAGAATGGGAGCTTAAACTCAGGCAGACATGAGTACAGATTCGAACCCTACCACTGACCTCCTGGGAGACCGTAGACAGATCGCCTGGGCTCTGCATGCCTCAGTCTCTTTCCTTTGTAACAAGTACTCATACTTCACAGGGCTGCAGTCAGAACTAAAATCACAGTGCCCAGAACAAGCCATGAGTGGCCTCTAACAAATGTCACCCTCCCCATTGGGATGAAACTGCTGTTTGTCATGTGCTACCAAACCTGTCACACGTATGTCTATGAAGCTTGGAGACTTAATGAACAACTATTCAGAGAAAAAAAAACAAAATCACAGACCTGTCTGCTCCCTCCATCTGTGTTCCTGTAGCCCGGCTGTCACACATTCCTCAAAGCCTGCCTCCTGCCCCCAAACTAATTCTGCACCCTGGAAGTGCCTTGACCCTCTTTTCAACCTGAAGGGCATCACAGCACACGGGGATCCAGGGAGAGCTGCAACTCTGGTTCCCTGGAGAAGGCACACCAGAAAAAGAACACGTGTGTAACTATGACGCCCATGTTCCTCGCCAGCTAAAACAGAGGTCCCTGAATGAATTCAGGTGGGCTGTGACTATATGAAATTGTAGCACGATCATGTTAACCTATCTTTGTAAAAGTAGCATCTATGAGCCAAAGTCCTGAAATGTGTGATGTTAACCACGAGGAGGTTTTTGAAAATTTGCATTGTTGCCAACACTTAAAAATTAGATTTCACATAAAATATGAATCTCTGGCTTCTCTTGAACAGTCAGAAAATCTGGCAAGCCAGGGTTGCATCTGTGCATGGAGACAGTCCAAGGGGCTAAAAAGCAGCACCTCCCCACAGATTTCCCTGTCTGCCATGGTCAGTCCCTGTCACACCAGGTGGCAAACCCTGGGACACAGCTCTCACCTGCTTCCTAAGTCTGTGATTTCTGGTACAGAGAAGAACTCCTTGGTAGGAGGCCTGTGAGGGCAATATGTGGCCTCCCTGGGATTGGAATAGGGGTGGCAGCACAGTGGGGCACGGCAGCCCTACCCAAGATGTCCCCCCCCCCCCTTCTCCAGATGCTCATTGCCAGGGCCTCACCAAGCCAAGTGCAAACACAGGGCAAACCCCAGAGCCTTTGCTTCCCACAGAGCTGAGTGACTCCAGAACTCTGGCTTCTGTCTGGGAGTCTCAGGGGCTCCACAGAGGGGCTCCAGAAAGCCTCATTTGTTCAGGGGAGATCTTGCAGCTGTATTTTGAGCTCCTGCTTTCCGAGGCTACACGCTTTCAAAGAACAACTTTCATCTTCACAACACCTCTGTGTGGTAGGTGCTGTTAATTACCCTCCTTTGACAGGTGGGGAAACTGAGCCACCTGATCATTCTTCCTCTACCTCCTTTTGGCCTCAGGACAATGCCTCAGGTGGATTCTATTATTATTCCCTTTATAGATGAGGAAGTGGAGTACAACTTTCCTAAATCCCTCACAGCTAGGAAGACACAAAAAAGGTACTCAAACATGGGTGGGCCCTAAAGCCGTGATCTGAGCCACTGACCTGCCCCTACTCCTACTGAGCCCTAATCCTCATCAGCAGATACACATACAGTCATCAACACCCAGAACCACAAGACACACTGGCTAGACTTGGACCTCTCAGGGGACAGACGAAGAACAGGGAAGGGCAGCAACCCCAGGGTGAGGCTGGGGACAAGGATAGGGAAGCAGAGGCTTTAGTAAGCAACAAGCAAAGCACTCAGCGCGTGGCCTTACCTCTTGGGTAGACGCAGCAAAGCTAGTACATTCAGGCCACCAACCCAGTCCAGCTGAGAACCTGGAGAGAGAGGAGAGTAGAGTCAGGGTCCCAGGAATCCGTCTCCACCGCATGTAGGGTACTGCCCTCTCCCATGGAGGGACCCTCCTCCTGTCTCACCACCAGGAGTTGCACATTAGTGAACTCGGGTCCTGCCATCCACTTGGGGCCTTCAGTGGTCATTTCCAGCCTCTGGTCTCAGTGTTCCCATCTCACAAATGGGTATACTATTGCCTGCCCCTCTTCTCACCAGACTAGAAGCTCCTTAAAGGGCAGAGACTTTGTCTTGAAGCTTTAGCATTTGGCAAAGGGCCTTTGAGATGTTCGATAAGTACAGGTAAACAGGTAAATCAGCAAACTGAATCTCAAAAGACTGCTGGATTAAAGGGGAAAGGAATATGAAAGGGTTACCCATTATTAGGTACCTGGGTGCTGTGTGCAGGGAGATGAAAGTAAGTCATAGTGGGGCCGGCACTGCGGCGTAGCAGGTAAAGCCGCTGCCTGCTGTGCTGGCAGCCCATGTGGGCACCAGATCAAGTCCCGGCTGCTCCACATAGGATGCTCTCTGCTAATGTACCTGGGAAAGCACTGGAGGAAGTACTTGGGCTCCTACACCCCAGTAGGAGACCCGGAAGAAGGTCCTGGCTCCTGGCTTCAAATCAGCCCAGCTCCGGCTATTGTGGCCATTTGGGGAATGAACCAGCAGATGGAAGATCTCTCTCTCTCTCTCTCTCTCTCTGCCTCTGCCTCTCTGTAACTCTTACTTTCAAATGAGTAAATAAATCTTTTTAAAAAAGAAAAGAAGTCATAGTAATGATACTTTTTTAACAAATTAATTTATTTGAAAGGGAGAGCATCAGAGAGAGAAGAGACAGAGAGACAAGAGAGCTCCTCCATCCACTGGTTCATTCCCCAAATGGCTTCAACTGCCAGGGCTGGGACAGGCCAAAGCCAAGAGCCAGGAACTCCATACTGGCCCCCACAGGGGTGGCAGGGACCATTATCTCCTGCCTTCCCAGGCGCATTAGCTGGAAGTTGGATAGGAAGTGGAGCAGCCAGGACTGAAACCAGCACTCTGATACAGGATGCTGGGGTCACAAGCATGGATCAACCTGCTGTGCCACAACGCCAGCTCCAATGTTGCTTCTGACTTTGATATTTGTCTACTCACTTATTTGTTAAGTTAATCAACAAATATTGAGCTTTCTCAGGGGTAGGCAGAGGGAGTTGCGGAAGTTCTAAGGGAGGGCCAGGAAGACTCAGGGAAAAAGTGACATCCAAGCCAAACGGACAAAGAGCCAGGTGGAAGGAAAGGCTGTGAGGCTTTGCCTGCCCTAAGCACAAGGAGCCACGTGGAGGGGTGAGAGGCTCTGGAGACCCCAGGAGCTTCCTCCTGCAGGACACTGGGAGCCTGGCCCGAGCAGCTGAGGCCTCCCTGGACGGGGAGAGACACACTCAGCTGTCCTCAGGAAGGCAGCTCTGCAAGCTGCGCAGAAGTGGACAGGACAGCAAGGAAGAGAGAGGAGCTCACTTGTTGCCTTCAGTGATCATTTCTGGCCTCTGGCCTCAGTGTCCCCATCTCATAAATCGGCAGACTGGGAGACCCCCTCTCCAAAGAGCATTCGCTGAGTCTCTGCGGCCCTGCAGGGAGGAAAGTCAAGGCTGGCATCACCCCTGTACACATGCGGCCAGCAAGGCTGCCTAGGATGTGCACAGGAACGGTGAGAGCTGAGGTCTGGGCCTCCTACTGCAACCTAGTGTCCTGCCTTCTGGGAATACAGCCTTCCTGGAAAAGCTGTTTGGACCTATATAAGGACCACTCTTGCCTCTGCTTGGTGTGGACATTCAGAGAAGGGGCCAGAGACTGAGTGATAGGGAAAGACATTCCAGAGGAGACAGAACTTCAGGGAGTTCTTCCCACCAGCCAGGTACTGACGAGTGGACAGTGAGCCATGGCCCAGAGAGGGAAAGCTCTGTGGGCAAGGTCACACAGCCAGTAGGCCCAGTCCCGTCTGACATCCATGTGTCCCTGTGGGTGTGCTCCTGAGTGGGGAATGGAGAAGGGATGAGTAGCAGTGGCCATGGGCTTTGAAGTCTAGTAGACAACTTTTCTGTCTGGAACATCTGCCAGCACAGATAGGGAGACTGAGGCACAGGGCGAGCAGGGAACACATAGAATTAGGGAAGACCTGGGGTTTAGGAGCAGAAAAAACATGGACTGACATGGAGGAGAGAGGAAAAAAGGGAAGAGATGGGGGACAGACAGAGAGGAAGAGTGAAGGGAGTCACAGGCAGAGACCAGAGAAAAAAGTCTAAACAGTAAAGAAATGGGGAGGAGGGGTGGGTAAGGAGCCAAGACCCACCCAATTCTCCCCACCTCCTCTACCTGGAGCCCTCACTGGGCCTCCACCTTCAGAGGCAGAAGGGGTCCAGGACCACTGGTCCCTGGGGGGAAGAAAGAGCTGGGGTTGCTCCCCCCTCAGGGCTGCTCCCCCCACCCCGCCCCGGAGCTAATCAGCGGCTGTCATCTCCACGGTGAGGTCTTGGTTAAGGAGATTTAGGGCCGGGATCAATAGGAAATTTAAAAATCGATGCAGCGCGCAGGGCAAAATCGATGGCGTTTAATCGCCTTGCCGATTCCCAGTCAAAACAATTAGCCGCGCTGAGTGTTGAACACGGTGGCGACACGGCATTAACCGTCAATATTGGTGTAAGTGATGGCGGGGAGGGCGGGGGATTCCCCGGCCCAGCAGGGCCTGGAGTCAGCGCCTTAGGGCTGGGGTCTCCCCCTGAGGCAGGGCCCCCACTCTGGGGCTTCCCTCCACAGGGCCCACACGTAACTCTCATCTCTCTGCCACCTTCAGCAGTGCTGCCCGTGGGCAGCCCCACCCCGCAGGCCTGCCTTCAACTCTCCTCATCCCATCTCCCAAGTACCCGAGCACCCCCGTGTCCTTGGACGTAGGGGAAAAGAGCCCTCTCCCTGCAGAACCTTGAACTGGGAGAGGGTGGGGGTGGGGCTCTTTAGAGGAGGGCTTCTCCCCATGTTACAATGGTGGCTCTGAGGACCGGGGAGGAGAAGCAGCTGGCCTTGGTGACCATGCACAGGAAGAGGAAGCGCCAGGAGTCAAACCTCCTGTGTCCTGACTCCAGAGCCTGTGTTTCTTGCAGATGCCACAGAGGCAGTAGATGCGATGGTGCAGGATGGAAAACGCTCACGGTTTGGTCGTGGCCCCTCAGCTCTCCTCACGACTGGTAAATACAAGTTTGTTGTGTCCTGGGTTGGTCTGCCTACTGCTTGCCACACTGTAAGTTCCTGGAGGGTATGCTGGGGCCTGACTTCTCTGGACCCTAGCATCTTCCAGCACAGGGTATGGTCCCAAGCCAGGCCTTGGGACAGGTCTGAGGAGATGGTGCCACTTGCCCCCACAGACATGGACTGACCACACTCCACTGGGGGACAGATGGACAGAGTCCAGCACCCACCCACACATCTGCAGAGCAGCCTTAGCAGGGCAGGCTTCTCCTGAGGGCCGGCTCCCCAGCGTGGTGAGTTGCTCTGCAGGCGTGATTGCTCAGAATCCACACCAGCTGTTTGGTGTCATCCCCATGCTACTGCAGAAAAAACAGAGGCTTGGAGAAGGGAAGTTACATGCCCAAACTCAGTCAAGTGTCTGACTAGGCTCTGCGGGAGCAAACAAGATGCCATGACTCCAAGCAAGAGTCGAGGCAGTGTGGGAACCCAGTGCCTAGACGGGGACTAGGAGTGGCCTGAGGGACTCCAGTTCTGGGGTGCTGTGTGGGGTGAGCAGAGGCGTCTGTAGCACCTGCTGCCTAGTGCAGAAGAACAGGAGGGAGTGTGTGGGCAGGGAAGGAGGCCCATGAGATGAGCCGGGATTGATCTGACAAGGTCCTAATCAAATGGTCAATATCCCTGACCTCACCACTTAACCTATTGATAAGCTGGCAAGGATGGAGCAGGCGGTGAGTGGGCTCAGGGAAGGAGGGGAGGCAGTGAGAGAGGTGAGGGAAGCCTGATGGGGCAAGGCTCAGGCCCAAGTGGTGCCTGGATTGGGGCTTGAAAGAGAGCCATCTCCCCCTCAGGGGTCCCCACCTTGCCTGCACAGGTCACATGTCTTCTGTCTGTGGATTCCTTCCCCCAGGCCTCTCTCCTCGCAGACCCCACATCTCCTGAGTGACACAGGGGACCCTTCCTAGCATCCAAGCCACCCCAGCTCCTCGTGATCGTGCTTTGGCTTTTCACACACATGACAGACCTCAAGCCCGAGCCTCAGTGTTCTCATCTGTTACCTGGGGATAATTATAACAGGGAAAGCTGGAAAACAGCCCAGATGTCCTATGACTAGGGAAATCATAAATTATGATATGTAGCAGCCATGTAAAGGAGGACTGTGATGTTGCAGCAAACATGCCTGAAGTAAACTCACTGTTAGGAGAGCAATGTTCACAATCTATTATTAGTAAGAGAAAAAGGCAGATAATAAACAGCTGTGTGGCACATGATCCCATGTTTACAAGACACACAGACACACATTCCCTTCTCCCCCTCCCACCACCCAGGAGACGGTTAGAACAGAAACCAGAATTCTGAGTTTGGGTCCTAGGCACAAGAATTTTAATAAGTTCCTTAGGTAAACTTATAGGCATACTCCATTTGAGAACAAAGCTATGTACAGGGATAATGTCAAGAAGTTAACAAGTAGGGGTCGGCATTGTGCTGTAGTGGGTTAAGCTGCTGCCTGCAACACTGGCATCCCATATGGGCACCAGTTCAAATCCTTCTGATCCAGCACCCTGCTAATGTTTTTGGGAAAGCAGCAGAAGATGGCCCAAGTGCTTGGGCCCCTGCACCCACGTGGGAGCCCCACATGGAGCTCCTGGCACCTGGTCTTGACCTGCCATGTGGCTAACTGAGGAGTAAACCAGAAGACGGAATATCTCTCTATTTCTTCTTCTCTCTGTAACTCCTTTTTTCAAGTAAATGAGTAATTCTTTAAAAAAAATTTATTTATTCTTATTTATTTGAAAGGTAGAGTTCCAGAGAGAGGAGAAGAGACAGAGAGAGGGAGAGAACTTCAATTCACTGGTTTACTCCCCAAATAGCCGCAATGGCCAGGGTAGGGCCAGCCGGGAGTCAGGAGCTTCTTCCTGGTCTCCCACATGGGTGCAGGGGCCCAAGCACTTGGGCCATCTTCTGCTGCTTTCCCAGGTGCATTAGCAGACAGCTGGATTGGAAGTGGAGCAGTCGGGACTCAAACCGATGCCCACATGGAATGCTGATATTGTAGGAGAAGTCTTTTTTTTAAAAAAATATATTTATTTATTCGAGGGATAGTGTTACAGACAGTGAGAGGGAGAGACAGAGAGAAAGGTCTTCCATCCACTGGTTCTCTCCCCAAATGGCCGCAACAGCCAGAGCTACACCTACCCAATGCCAGGAGCCAGGAGCTTCTTCTGGGTCTCCCATGCAGGTTCAGGGGCCCAAGGACTTGGGACATCTTCTACTGCTTTCCCAGGCCATAACAGAGAGCTGGATTGGAAGAGAAGCAGCCAGGACTTGAACTGGCGCCCAAATGGGATGCTGGCACCATAGGCAGAGACTTAACCCACTGCACCACAGTGCCACCCTGCAGGAGGAGTCTTAACATGCACACTACAACACTGGCTCCATAAATAATTCTCAAAAAAATAAAAAGACATGAACAAGTTTGGGGTCAAGTGTTTGGCACAACAGTTAAGACACTGCTTGGGATACCAGCATCCCATGTAGGAACGCCTGGGTCTGAGTACTAGCTCTACTCCAGATCCCAGATTGCTACTATTGCACACCCTGAGAGGCAGCAAGTGATGGCTCAAGTACTTAGGTCCCTGCCATCCACGCGAGAGACCCAGACTAGTTCCCAGCTCCTGGCTTCAGCCTCAGCTACTGTGGGTATTTGTAGAGCAAACCAGCAGGTAGAAGACTGGTCTCTGCCTGGCTGTTTATCTTTCTGACTTTGAAATAAATAAGAAAAAAAATGTTTAATTGTTTCATTCAATTAGATCATCATTGCAGTTTTCCTCATCACTTTGAATATCTGTATTTTCTATTTTTTCTGCAACTAACATGTATCTCACCATTTGTTTGTATTTGCTAGAGGTGGGGCTGATGAACACCTCTCGATGGCGGGAGACTCAGAGGAGACACAATGAATGCTGCTGTCCCCCTTCCCCTTGCCCAGCCAGGTCTGTCTTCTGTCTTCAGCAGAACTCAAGGCCCTTACGAATGTGGATGGATTTGCGTCCCGCTGAGTGGAGAAGGACTTGCTGCTCTGGTCTCTGCTCTCACAGGAGTGGGGAAGCAAGGACCAAGCTGAATTCTATCCCTGTCCTCTCTTCAGGAAACTGCCTAAAGGCTTACGGACAAGACGGACAGCTGGAGGGAAAGCCGAGGCCCAGAAAGAAGGAAGGGACTGTCCTAACGTTACCCTTCCAGTTATGACAGAACCGGGACCAGAATTCAGGGCTCCTGGCTCACACATCCTGCTGCTGGGAGAGGAAAACCCGCAAGGGCAAGAGTGCATGCAAATACTGAGAGTATGGGCTTCTGTGGGGCAGAGAGCATGGTGGTTCCAAAGTTCCTTGCCCACCACCCCCTCATCGTGTGACCCTGGGCAGGTCTCTTTACCTCTCTAAGCCACAGTTTACTCATACATATCGGGAAGTCAGCAATGACACCTGCCTCATTGCATGCTATGAGCAGTCAATAAGACTATGCCGTTAAGGGATTCAGCAGAGGACCTGGCACAAAGAAAGAGGCAGGTGAGGGGCTGGCTCTGTGGTGTAGTGGGTAAAGCCACCACCTGCAACGCCAGCATCCCATATGGGTGCTGGTTCGAGACCCAGTTGCTCCGCTTCTGATCTAGCTCCCTCCCTGCTAATGAACCCTGGAAAGCAACGGAAGATGGCCCAAATCCTTGGGCCCCTGTAACCACATGGGAGACCTAGAAGAAGCTCCTAGCTCTGACCCAGCCTAGCTCTGGCCATTGTGGCCATTTGGATAGTGAACCAGCAGATGGAAGATCTCTCTCTCTCTCTCTCTCCTCTCTCT
Organism: Sylvilagus floridanus; assembly: GCA_949820135.1. NCBI lineage: Eukaryota > Metazoa > Chordata > Mammalia > Lagomorpha > Leporidae > Sylvilagus > Sylvilagus floridanus. The sequence continues at coordinate 12,638,229 of OX463232.1, forward strand.
CTCCTCTCTCCTCTATTCTCTCTCTGTAAACTCTCTGCCTTTCAAATAAATAAATAAATCTTTAAAAAAAAAAAAAAGGAGCAGGTGAGTGGCAGGAATGATAAGGTTATAAATGTTAAAAGCTGGTGGGAGGGTACAGAGGTGTGTCTTGATCACCTGAACAAATAACCAAGTGCAATGAAGACACCTGCCTAAATATGTTTCTTTCTTCCTTTGTTCATTTGTTCACTCACTCACTCATTCATTCAATAAGTATTTCCTGAGGCCAGTTCTAGGCCAGATCCCATGCTGGGCCCTACAATCCGGATATGAACAATGGAAGTTCCCACTGGGCTGGGAGAGGGAAGTTAAGGAAGGCTGAGGCAAGTCCCTGAGAGGTGAAGCCTCAATGGCCCCCAAGCTGTCCATTAGGGCCTCCGTGTAAAGGCACCAAGTGCAGGATCCCAAGCCCCAGCCCCCTACCCACTGCCGCCCAGTGGCTGAGACACCTTAAATGTCTGTGTTGATGCCAGCCTGGGCACTGTGAGGTCTGTGCAGACAAGCCGCGTCCACATTTGTGATCCACAGAACCAAGCACCAGGTCTGATGCTCTGGGGACACTCCGTGCTCACAGGGTTTTTTTTCTTTCACTTTTTTTAAATGAGAAAAAAGTTCAAAGCACCTCACACAATGCCTAACACCTGGCAGGTACTCAGTAAGCAGCAGCTATTATTAGTGCCATCATCACACGCCACGCTTCATCCCCACAAAAACCTTATTTTGCCAACGAGGAAACTCGAGACTTAAAAGGAGAGATGTGATTTGCTCACAGTTACACAGCCGAGACTTGTAGCCAGACGTGGCCAACTCCACAGTCTGTCTCCTCTCCATGGCTGGGTGGCAGGGGCAGCAGGCTGTATGCTGAGGATGATGGAGGGGAAACGAAGCCCTGGGTGGGGGTAAGCAGATGTGATAGACGGATAAGGATGAGCAGGCTGGAGAGAGGGGTGTGGGAGGAAGCATACAGGTACAGGATGATGGTTTTGGGGGATGCATTTCTAGACCAGATAACATCTCCTAAGTGTCAGGCACTGTGTTAGGCACAGGGCACATAGCCATGAACAAGACCACTTCCCTCCCCTCATGGCATTGAGCTTTTAGCAGAGGAAAAGATCTAAAAGACAAGAAAATATACTTAAGGGCAAAGAAGGAAAATAAAGCAGGTGGGGGTAGATTACAAGTTAATATTATTTTAGATTCAGTGGTCAGGAAAGGTGAAGGTGACCCAATTGAAGTGTGGCGTTAAAAACTTCCCTAGCTGGACTGGCGTTGTGGTGCAGCAGGTCAAGCCTCTGTCTGCAGTGCCAATGTTCCACATAGGCGCTGGTTCGAGTCCCAGCTGCTCCATTTCCAATTCAGCTCCCTGCTAATGTGCCTGGGAAAGCAGTGGAGGATGGCCCAAGCATTTGGACCCCTGCACCCACATAAGAGACCTGGATGAAGCTCCTAATTCCAGCCTGGCCCATCCCTGGCCATTGTAGCCACTTGGGGAGCGAACCAGTGGCTGGAAGATATATAGATATAGATATAGATATAGATATAGATATAGATATCCCCTTCTCTGTAACACTTTCAAATAAATATATAAATAAGTCTTAAAAAATAAAAACTTGGAGCTGGTGCTATGGCACAGTGGGTTAAAACCCTAGCCTGCAGTGCTGGCATCTCATATGGGCACCAATTGGAGTCCCAGCTGCTCCTCTTCTGATCCAGCTCCCTGCTAGTGCACCTGGGAAAGCAGTGGAGGATGGCCCAAGTCCTGGAGTCCTTGTACCCACTTGGGAGACCCAGAAGAAGCTCCTGGTTCCTGGCTTCAGATCAGCTCAGATCTAGCCATTGTGGCTATTGGGGAGTAAACAAGTGGATGGAAGACTTCCTCTCTCTCTCTCTCCCCCTCTCTCTGTAACTCTGTCTTTCAAATAAATAAAATAAATATTTATTTTAAATATAAAAATGAAAACTTTCCTAGCAAAGGCAGCAGTGTGTGCAAAGCTCCTGAGGCAAGAACAAGGTTTAAGAAATACTAAGAAAGCTTCCGGAGAAAAGGAATAAAAGTCAAATCGGCTCAAGCGGGGACTACAGGCGAGGAAGGAAGATGCCCTAAGTGTGATGGGCGAAGTGCCAGGCTCTGCCTGTGGCAGGTGAGGATTATGCTCACCTCAAAAACCTCCATTCTCACCCTTTCCCCAAACAACCTACGTGGCCTTCTGACCACTCATTCTCCAAGAACAAGCCCAAGAAGACTCAGATAAACCCTGGAGTCCCTCTAGGGCTCTGTCAGGGGCAACCTCTCTAATCTGGGGGACCAAAAGGGGTCTGGCTCACCTATGTGCTCTGACAGCCAGCTCAGGCCTGGCCCTAGGAGGCCGCAGAAATCAGTACTGCAGGTCATCACTAAGGGAGACTAGATCGCCTGACCCCGGCCCCCAGCCAATCTCCATAGGAAGGCAAGTCGTAGCTTTCTCAATTCCACTCAGTGGGCTGGGAGAAACGGAAAGCATGTGTCAGCTCCCGGGCCAGGTTTTGTCCAGGGTTCCTACAGTGGACGGGTGGAGCAGGAGGCCTCATGACTGATGGCTTGTTTACCAGATCATTTCCTCCAGGGTCTCCCCAACCTGCCCCTCCTCCACCCAGGCTCTTGCTCATATACTCTGCCTCCTTGAAACCCTTCCAAAGCCATGTGGCATGCCAGGGATAAGCCCTAGGTCTCATGGCCCATCCAATCACTTCAACGCCTCCTCTCCCTTCTCCCGGCAGTCTGGTGACCCTGGGCATGGCATGGTCGCTAGGGAGGTTCCCATTTGTACACATCTCCGTACAGCGAGCACCTCCATTCAGTAGACCTTCCACCTCCACTCCCTGCTCACCGCTCTCCATGCCTCTCCAAGCCCATGTGCTGTGCTTTGTGCTCCCTTGTCAGAGCCCAGCTGCAGGAAGCCCCTTCCCCACCTGGGGTGTGCAGAGTTTTCTGGAGGAAAGGTTGCAGCGTGGAGTGGGGGGTGGGAAGCCTCTGAGTCCTACATTATTTATGCCCATGTGGCCCTGGTGAGTTCGGGAGAGATACATGGGCACATTTAGAATCTGTGTGTCATGTCTAATGCTCAGCTTAAATGTCACTTCCTCTGAGGTGTTACACCTGACCCACTAATCTAAACCTGGCTCTCCCATGATCTGCCCCAGTCGCTTGTTCCTTTCCTTGCCAGATATTATCACTGTTTCTAACTAACTATACACTAAGGTCTGATCAGCACCTGTTCTGTTAGTTCAGAGCTCTCAGAGAGCAGGGCCTGGGTCTGCCTTGTAAATCGCTACTTCCCCAGCTTCTAAGATGAGGCCTGGCTCATGCAGGAGGTGTAATGCCTGTGTGATGACTGAATTCATTTCATGCAAGTTTTCAGACTTGAGCCTCGACTCATTTTTGTCCCATTCTTAGGGGATGAGGCTAGACTGGGGAATGTCTGTGTGCTATGACTCGGGTATATGCCCCTGGGTCGCCATGCCTGTTTCCTGAAGGTAGTCTGTGTGCACTCATGGCACGTGCACTGGGATGCCACCATGCTTTAGTATCTGCATTTGTACATTTTCTGACGGAAAAACATCCCCATATGAGGAGCTCCCTGGTATTTGGGTTTCTGTTTTGCCCTGCGATCTCTGAGTACCTGTGTGCCTGTATAGACATCAGGTTTGTACACCTGCAGTGAGTAGTACATGGTCCTTGTTTCCAAACCTGGTGTGTCCATTTCTGCACCTCTGTAGACACGGACACAAATGTGGGGATCTGTAGGCTTTGGTATCTAATCATTTCCTAAGAGAATCTCTGACCAATCGGTATGGATCCCCAGCTCCTAGGACTCATGGCCATACATGTCTCTCATGTGTTGGAGTCTGTGTGAGTGTCCTTTTCAGGATCACTGCATACATCGACATGCACATCTATGTCAGTACTTGACTGTGTGTCTGTTCAAGATTTAAGTAGCCTCTCCTGTTGGGAGTACGTGTGTGTGTGTGTGTGTGTGATCATGCACACGCATGAGCAGGGGCTGACATGGATACATGAACACCTGTAAGTCTTTCTTGGCTGCTGCTGCCTTCCCAGCCAGGATGAGTCCCTCTTATTTCTCTCTCTTTTTCACACACACACAAACACACACACACATGCTCATATGCCGTGTGGATGGGAAGGGGGCTGGGGTGTCAGCCAGCTCTTGTGTCACAAGGTTAATTTCTCCACAGCCAGGCAGGCTGGGCCCTGAGGGGAGTGGTGGGGGAGGGGCTGGTCCCCACAGCCCCTCTGATAAATATGTATTTGGGACTGCTGTGCTCAAAGGTCATGGGGGGAGAAGCAGAAGGAGGGGTGGTCTGCACTGTGCCGTGCTGCTGGGTTCCAGCCGAGCCCAGAGTGGGTTGTGTGATCCCCTCCACAGGGATGAGGGGATTCAGGGAGATGCCCCCTCAGCCTTGTAGGGCTCACCCCACCCACAACCATGCTCAGGGGGAGACACTGTTACAGACACACAGAGATTCAAACTCTGGAGCAGGCAAGCACACAAGCCCACGCCCGCTGATACCCAGACAGAGGCTCAAACGATGCACAAAGACGGCCTCGTGGGCCACCAGATGTATGGAGAGCTTAGAGTCCAGAGCCAGCCCACCCCGCTCCCCACCCCAACCTTCACTCAAAGCAAAAAAATTAAAAAATAAAAAATAAAACAAATAAAAAACAAAACAAACCCCCCACACACACAGGCACACAAGAGTGTGTAGTATCTCACAATAAGAAAGGGCCCTACATACTCAAAACACACACACACACACCTGCCAGGACACAAAGGTACACGGAGTCCAACAGGAAAGCCCCTGCACACTTTGTGGGCAGGCATTTATACACATACGCACCAGCAAGCACACACACAAAGGCACACACGTAGACGTGTACCAAGAGTCCTGACGACACAAAGTTCTATGGAGATAGGCACACACTGACAACTACAGATAAATGTATGAACACACACGTGCACAAACACACACATACAAAGACCCCCCCAGACATACACCAGGCAGGCTGCATGGAGGAGCCAGGCTGGGAACCCACCCTGCTGCGACAGAGCCCGCACCGGCCCTTTCCCCACTGAGGCGAGAATGGCTGCCCGGCCTCTGGTCCATGGCCCCCCAGCCGGCCTCAGCCAAATGCGCCATCATTTGTCCAGCTCTGAGTCACATCAATTGTCAAGCCTCCCCTCCTCGCTGACCAGCCAGCTCGGCCATCGGCGGCCTCGGCCATTAGCCGGCTCCTGCCTCTGGCCTGCATTTGTTGAATCTCCCTTACCTGGCAGAACCGTCCGGACCAATGGAGCCCTTTCAGGGTCTGCCTGACCCCTCCCTCAAGGGAGTCCGACGTACCCTGCTGTGTGACCCTCGGTCCATGCCTCAGGCGACCCCCTCCTCGGCACACTGCTCAGGCTGTCATTCTTCAATGACCGCTGGCCACAGTGGTTCTAGTGGATCGCGAGGCTGTGTTTGAGTGTGTGTGTAAGTCTGCTTGTAGGTATGTGTGTATGGGTGGTGGGATGGCTACAGCTGTGCTTTAAGTCAAAAGGAATGTGTGTTTGTGTGTGTGTGCGTGCGCGAATAAGGGGTTAGTATGTCAGTGGCTGTGCTTAAAGTCAAAGAGAACCTGAGTGTATGGTTGTGCATCTGGGAGACAAACTGGCAGGGGCTGTGCTACATGTATGCGTGTGTGCATGGACATGTGTGTGTGTGCTGCAATGCCAGAGTGAGCTGGTGCACTGGCCTGGGCTTGCTGAGGGGCCATGAGAGGCTGTGTGTCTGGGCATGGGGGCAGCGCAGCACAGGCGTCTGTTTCTCAGGCAGTGTGACCAAGTGGAGTGTGTCTCTCCCGGACTCTGCTGCCTGTGCTGTGAGAGTGACAGATGCTGCCTCTCTGGCCTCACTGCGGCGGATTAAGTCTGTGAATGCCACATGAGTCTGCACCCCGGGTGGGGGAGGGTCCCCAGCCTGCTCCGGCACTCCTGTGTGTGGGCCACAGCCCTGTACATTCTAGGATCCTGGGGTGAGGGCTAAAGCACCCCCATTATGAGTTTCCGTGAAGGAGATTCTAAATGCACAGCAGGATGAAGGTCCCTATGTGTGTATAAAAACACTCACGAGCACCACCGGTCTATGTTGTTACAGGGACACTGTCACAAGATGTGTGCGTGCGTGTGTGTGTGTGTGTGACTACATGTAGGATAGCCACTGCCAGCTACATCAAATCCAAACTTCTCAGAGCAGCAGTGGAGCCTCTACAGATGGGGCCTTGCAAAATGGTGACAACCTCTGTTCCTAGGGTCATACCTCCAACCTGCCTCCCTGGGCCACTCCACTTCCTCAGCACCTAAGAGCCTCAAAACCTCACTTCCCTGTCTAAACCCATGCTTTTCTCTTTCTCTAAATTCTTAATGATCAAAAAGTTCCTTTTGTGCCCATAGTCCAGGCGCTCAGATTCTTGTCTGAGGCTGGGATCAGTTCTGTGTCAGTCTAGGTGCAAGTCAGCCCATGGTTCATGCCCAACGATTGTTTCCAAGCAAGGAGTGGTCATGCTGCCATTGCCTGGTTACCTCAGGGAACTTAGTGTGCTTCATTCATTCAGTGATTCACGCCACTCAATCAATATCTATTAGATGCAAGAATCTTATATGTGTGGCCAGCACCTCCAGCCTCCTCCTGAATGTGTCAAAGCGGGAAATTTGCCTCACCTGAGGACCTAACAAAGGTGGAGAGGTGGATGAGTGAGGGAAGATATACCTGCCTCTTAAGGCTACCACGTGCATCTGGAAGGGTGGTGTGGGGCACAACAGAAGGGGCTGGGAGACCACAAGCTCCTCCATGCTTGTCTTCGACAAACCATTACTGACACAGCAGGCTCAGCCCAGCTGTGGTCATGAGTGATACAAAGCGAGACCCAGGTCCTCAAAACCCTTGCTGAGCCACAAAAGGCATCCATCCACCTGACAGGTCTGGGAAACAGAGCTGTGTATGGATGTCCCAGGAGGCAGGGAAGAAGTGGGGAGAAAAGGTAGCACCAGGGAAAGGAAGTGCTGGTGGGACCACTAGCACCAAAGGGACAGATCTCTAAGGACAGACAAAGCTCGGTATCAGGAGTCCGAAGACCTTGGTTTTAGTGCCAGCTTGGGTGCTTATGGGCTGAGCAAATGATGTAGGCCTCAGAATCCTCATCTATGCAAGAGGCTCCAGCAGGGCTGCTATGGGAGCTAGGGGGCCGCAAGGGGCATCAATGTCATTATTATTATTAGATCAGGAGGTGTTAGGTCCAAGGAGAAAATGGTGAGTGATATGTACTTAGAGGGAAAAATAGACTCCAGTCTGAGGAGATGCCCCTCACTCTCTTCAAACAATTCTCTACACCCAGATTTCTCAATCATTTCCATCCTGAAAAACCCTGTAAATAGCCAGCACATGTCTGAAAAGGAAATCGCTCCTTGCTCTCACTGATGTCCAACTGGCCCCTGGTGTGGCCATCTGGCCCAACACCCGTTGGTCATGCACCACACATTATGAAAAGTTCTATCCAGTGGGTACACTAAGGATGGGGCTCTTTGCCTGCCACAATGGTGAGGGGTGAGGTGCTGGCCTATGGACCTGTAAGCAAGAAAGGAGTACACAAGGATATTTCAAAAATTTCATGGAAAAAAACAGAACTAAAAGATAAATTAATTTTGGTGCTAAAATTTTGAAACCCATGTATATTAAAAATGTTTAAAAAGTTCATGGGAAGTGCATATTATGAAAAGACTATGCATGGCTTTAAACCAGAACAGAGGTAGCCTGAAGCAGCCACGGATGCACCTGCTGGAAACAGATCTGGCCAGCATGCTGTCTAGGACGCACAGGCTAACGACCTCCATCACATACACAGCACAGTAGCTGAGTTCCTTCTCTGCCATAGTCACACCAAGCCACTTTTCATTTTCCTGCAAAGACTGGCAACCAAGGCTCCCAGTGATGGCATCACAGCCTACCAGAGGGTTGGCCAGCAGATTCAGGTACATGGGGGTCTGGACCTCTCCAATGGGCACGGATGGGCCTCTGTCCAGCACTACCCATAAATCAGGAAGTGGACATGAAATCGCATTACCAGGAACTGGAGATGCTGCCTGCAGCCCTGATCAGCTTCCTCCTGGATGGCCTGCCACCCCCTGACACGGGCTGCTTTGTTACCGGGAAGATCCAAGGAAGGTTTTCATGGCTAGCAGGCTGTGAGGAAGGGGAATCTCTTCTTGTTTTGTTTTCTTGAATCCAACTTCAAGGCCGCTGTACAAGCATGCTGTCAAACCCACCCGTTCACCAACACTCCATCCAGACCCTGCTGCACAGACCCACCTCCTCTCTCACTGGAGACACAGAGACCGCTAACAACACAGTAAGAAAAGCAGTATCTCCATGCAGAAGTGGTACTTTCACATATGTGACTTTCTTTAATGTGCACTCTCACGTACACAGACTACATTCAGACCTAGTGTCCATATGCAGAACCTCTACTCCAAACACATTGTACATACAGTGTTACATGTCCACTGCTGCACACGTAGCGGACAGCTTCCATGTACAGAGCCAGAGAGCTTGTCCTGCGTACACACAGAGTGAGTGGTATACAAACACCAAGATAAGGGAGAGACTAGTATAAATACTTGTGCTGATTCCTCCTTGCAAACATATCACCCACAACAGAGACCCCCCAGTACCTGACCCACCATTGAAACACACCATGGTTCTACACTCTACCAAAGCCCCCAGCCCAGCACACAGGTAGTCCTTCCTGAACACCTCTCATCACACACACAAACCTCGTAACACACACACCGCCACCATGGTCCCCCTCTATTCACACCAGTCCCCCACCATGCACTGACTCTATACCTTCCCTTCATACCCTGGGGTTCGAGGGACAAATCCACCTGACAGGATGGCAAGCGACTAGAGGCTACTGAGTTAAGTGGTTGATTGGGTCTTTCTCTAAACCCAGGACCTACTCCCCAGTTCCACAGGCCTCAGGATGGAGGGAGATAGTCAGGAGGGGCTGGTAGGCCAGAGGTTTCTCTAGAGATCTTTTACCCAGGACTCAAAAGCTCTAAGGACCCTCTCAGATGGACCCTCATCCCAATTTCCTCTCCCTTTCACTCCCGGCTAGCAATCTGTGTCATTTTTTCCTCTGTCCACACCCTTCTCTCTCAGTGGGGCTGAGTCCATAGCCAGGAGCCCTCACTTACCATCTTCCCCTCCCCCTCCCATAGCCCCAGTGAGCATCCAGCAGGACTTTTCCAGGGGCTAGGAGGAAACAGGAGGCGGTGCTACAAACCAACCCGCACCCGCACCCCAGGAAGAAAAAGGCCCCCGGTGAGGGAAAAAGCAGTTAAAAAATATGGGGTTTTGCCAGACAGGTCAGGCTCTGGTGGGAAGTTGGAGGATCCCTGCCCTGCACGGAGCCCCTCTCCCTGGCACCCTGTTCAGTGCTGATGCTGCAAAAGTGATGAATAAATGAAACTGAGGAGGGGGCAGAGAGGCCGGGCCGGGCGACAGGAGAAACGAGTGGCAGGGAGGGGAGAATGAAGGAAAGGAAAAGGGGGAGGGAAAAGAGAGAAGAGGAAGGGAAGGGCTGGTGAGAAAGGAGGTAGAAAAAGGAGAAAAACTGAGCGGGAGAGGAGGAAAAGCTTTTTACTGAAAGGAGGAAGAGACAGAGAAACTGGGAAACAGGGAGAAAGAAAAAGCAGGAAAGGGGATGGAGAAAAGGGAGCTGAGAAAGGACACGGGGAGGGGAAGAACGGAGAAGGGAGCAGGGGGCAGCAGGAGGCAGCCCAGGGCTCCCCAAGTTAGACTTTGCCCAGAGAGCTGGAGGGCGCATCGCGCTCCCCAGCATCACTCTGGGGCTCCAGAGCTCTCCTCCTGCCTGAGACGCCACCGCCACTCGGTGCCTCATCCTGGCTGCTTCCTCTTCCCATTTCCCACCCTTCTACTGTCCAAGGCACCCTGCTCCTTTCTCTCCCACCCCAGCCCTTTCTCCTTCCCTCTGCCCTCTTACCTCTCCCCCCCATGCACCCCGCTTGCTTCGGAGCTTCAGACAGCATCACCAACCAATATCCTTATCACCATCACACTACACCGGCCCCCACACCCCCAGGAAAGGAGAGAGAGGGGAGAAAAAAAAAAAAAACAGGCGGCACCGGCTGCCAGCTCTGACCCCCTCTCTCCTCATTTTCTCCACAGTGGCCCCTTCCTCAAATGCAGGGGTCAAAATGGGGGTCCCGCCCAGCCCAGGGAGGCTTCCTGAAGCGCAGCAGCCAGCGGAGCGGATGCCCCCTCGCCTCTCTTCTCCACTCTCGCTCCTTTTTGTTCCGTGGCCCCAGCAGCGATGTGTTTTATTTTCGTCTTTTTATTGGTATTATTTTTTTCTTTTTCTTTATTTTTTGGCCTGGGGGCGGCAGCGACGAAGCACCACTGCCTGTCTTCTCGGCCAGCTCCCGGCTTCTCCGGCTCTTTCTCTAGTCTGCTCCTCTCGCCTCCCTCCTTTCTCTTCTCTGCCTGGGCTCCGGATCCTCCGTCCTTTCAGCTCCGTCCTCAGCCGACTGCCCTCTCCTCTCTCTAAGCCTCCCCCTCCACGCCTCTCCCTTCCCCATCCTTCTTGCCCCTTCTCCCCTTTTTCTCTCTCTCTTTACCGCCTCTCCGTCCCCATTTCTTCCCATCACTACCCGCCCCCACGTACATCTCTCCTTTGGTTCCCTCACTGCCGCCGACAGCCTGCCGACCCTCAGCCCCAAATAATAAAAATACCCAGCCGGGGGCAAAGCCCCGGCCCGGCGCCGAGAGGCCGGGGCCGGGGCCGCAGCGGCGGCGGGCAGCTGGAGCGCGGTGCGGAGCGAGAGGCGCCCGCCCGGCTCCCGCCCGGAGAGCTCTCTGCAATAGGCCGAGCCGGCTGCATTAAGCTTCTTGCAATCAATAAAGCGCGGGTCAGATTATGCAAAGCGCAGATATTAATATGCAAAGTTTTAAAGATTTTTAAATGGAAGGGCGAGCGCGGCGCGGGCGGGCGGGCAGGGGCTGCGAGGGGAGAGGGAGGAAGGGAGGGCGGGCGGGCAGGCGCGCAGGCGAGCTGGGGAGAGGAGGAGGCTGCCCGCCGCCCGCCCGCCCGCCCGGCTGCGCCGCGCCGCCTTGCCTTACCGCTGCTCCCATCGGTAGGCGCCGCTGTCTTCGCCATGCGCGTCAGCTGCACGGCTCCGAGGGGATGGCCGAGGAGGAGCCGCCGCCGCCAACGCTACCCCCGCTCCCGCTCCCGCTCCCGCGCCCGCTCGCTGCCTGCTGCTGGCGCTGCTCTGGCCGCTGCTCCTCGCCTGAGCTGCCGGCGCGAGCCCAGGCGCGCGCCATCCCCGGCTCCCACCTTGTCCCCATGGCAACCCCGGGCCCAAGGATGCTCAGAGAGAGAGCGCGAGAGAGAGAGCGAGGGGGGAGAGGGAGAGGGAGAGGGCGGGGAGCGCAGGGGACACAGAGGCAGGGAGAGGCCCGAGACCCACAGAGACATACAGAGACAGAGACTCAGAGATATGCAGAGATTCGCCGAAGCAGAGACAGAGAGAGTAGAAAGATGGGAGAAGAGGGGGACCCGGACACAAGGTAAAGCCATTAGACCCACAGAGATACCAGAGACACAGAAACAGAGAGACACAGCCAGAGACAGAGGGAAAAGGAAGAGGGGCAGGGAACAGAGGGAGACTCAAAGGCAGGGAGAGAGCCTGAGGCCCAGAGACACAGGAGAAAAGAGGGACAGGGCGCACAGAAGACACAGAAGCAGGGCAAGACTCGTCGAGAGACTGTCCAGAGACAGAGACACAGAGAGGAAAGCCAAAGAGGGGTGTGGAGCAGAGGGAACCTCAAAGGCATAGAGAGATCCTAAAATCCAGACTCAAAGAGACACCCAGAGACAAAGAGAAGGGAGAGGGTAGGGAGTACAGGAGACACAGAAGCAGAGAGAGACTCACGGAGGCAGAGAGACGTCCAGAGACACACGGAAACATACAGGCACAGGGATGGGGGCAGGGAGGGAGCAGATGGAGCCACAAAGGCAGAGAGAGGCACCAAGAACCACAGAGACACCCATGTAAACAGAGAGATAAGAAGAGGTTCTTGCAGAGACCGATACAGAGACAGGTTGACACCAAATCATACACACGCACACACGCACAGTCCACAAAGAGACAGCGAGACACTAAGAGAGACAGGCATGTGAGCGTCAGGTAGGAGAAAGCCACATGCAGAGAGACCAAAAGGCAGGACATTACTGAAGAGATACAGAGATAGAACAGAAAGACAGACAGACACGGAGATATGAGAAGTGTAGACCTACAGAATCAGAGAGATATGAAGAACAACTAAAAGAGAGAGAGAGAGTGAGAGAGAGAGAGAGAGAGAGAGAGAGAGAAATGCAAATCTAGAAAGGCGCCAGCCAGGGACAGAGACAGAGACAGAGACAAAGGTAGAAGGAGCAAGGAGAGTCAAAGAAGGAAACAGATGTTAGTGAGAGGCAGACAGAAAGATATGTGCAAAGGGGCACTGAAACATAAAAAGAGACAAAAAGAATTTGGAAATGGCAAGAGAGACATAGAGCAAGGGCAGAGACTCCAAGAGTCAAAGTGATGCACAGAGACAGACACAGAGATTGCAAGAGACAGGGAAGGAGACACCAGGGAGACACAGAGAGATCCTGGGAGATGGAGACAGACGCTGGCAGAGGCTTCCTGATGGACAGAGATCCACAGGGAGATACAAGACAGAGACAGGAAAGCATGAATGGGGAGTCAAACCCAGAGAAACAGATCCGGAAACAACACAGAGGGGGACAAACAGCCTGGAGTAAGCAGAAAGGGGCAGACTGGGGTGAGAGCAGAGGCCAGGAGGGTGACAAGCGCAAGGGGGAGAAGGCCGGAGGGAGACCTCCCTGTGTCAGTATAGCTCAGAGATGGGGAAGGGGGAAAGGAGGGCAGATCGGGAAGCGGTCCTGGGCCCCTTGAAGGTCCGCCTAGGGTCTGGGGAGGATGCACGGCTTTCGCCCCCTACTGGCAGGGGCGCGTAGGTGCAGGAAGGAAGATGGGCCTGTGAGTGGTACCCACAGCCAGGAGGGGGCGAGGAGTTGGGGGGGGGGGAGAAGAACCGCGGGCACGCGCCGCGCGGTCTTGGCTCAGCAGCCGCAGCCGCCCTTCGCTTTGTTACCCGCGCGACTACCCCGCGTGCACTGGGTGGGCGCACGGGACCCCAGCAACGTGTGCGTGAGGCAAACACGAGAGTCACCAACTGCCCATGTGTACGGAGAAAGCTCCCGGGACCTACACTGCAAGTGAGTAAAAGAAATAAATACAGGAAACACCTACCCCGCGGGCGTACAAAGTAAGTACCAGGACCTGTGCAGCGTGTGCATAACAGATGCCAAACTAGCTACTACTCCCTCTATGGGGCAGCCTCTTGGGACCCACACTGTGTACACAACACAAATGAATACAATACCTACCCCTGTGCATTCAAAGTAGGAACGGGGACTTATACAGGATGTGCGTGACAGACCTAGAAGAGTAACAGCCCCTCTACAAGCAGGCTCCTGAGCACCACACTGTGTGTGCACCACACAAATAAAAATAAGAAATGTCTGCACACAAGTGAGGCACACAAGACCTACATGGCAAGAATACAAGTGACACAAGACCATCCATCCAGTAGCCACATACCAAGCAGCTTCCCAGTACCCATACTGTGTCCACAAAAATCAATGAACACAGGAAGTACCCTATCCCCAAGCTTAGGAAGTAGGCATACAATGACACAGACACATGTAGTGTGAACAGCATGCACATCCCTGCTCCAGCGGCCCACAGACCGTGAGGAACATGGCTGAATAAGAATCACCAATCCCACCTGCATCCAAAGACATGTGTGATCCCACTCGTAAGAAGGGAACTAAAAACGGTGTGTGTAATGATAATATACAAGGTACTCACTCTGAAGGGGCATGGAATAAATACACCCAGCAGATCCCCAGGTCCCCATCTGTATGACTGCACCAGACCCAAGAAGAGCCACAGACACCCTGTAGATCAGCTCCAGGAGCTGTCCCATCCCCAGTCCTAGAACTGCACCCGGCAGGGGGAGAGGGAGGCCAGCTCAACCCTTCTAAGAATGACTATACATTAAAATTATGTATATGACAAGTACATGAGTATGAAGATTCAAAGAAAAGTTGATTCAATGTGAATTGAGTTCATATACATGCTTAGGGGACACCATGTGAAGTGTCATGCATACAAAGGTACTTCAAAAAGTTCATGGACAATTCCTGGCTCCAGCTTCCTGTCAAAGCAGACTCTGAGAAGCAGCGGTAATGGCTCAAGTAGTTAGGTTCCTGCCACCCCCTGGGAGACTTGGATTGAGTTCTTGGTTCCTGGCTGTGACCCATCCTGGTCCTGGTCATTGAAGGCATTTGGGGAGTGAACTAATAGATAGGAGTTTTCTCTTTGCATCTTGAATAAACAACAACCAAAACAAATTCAAGGAAATATGGGATTGAAAGATAAAGCACATTGCCACAAACTTTTTTAAATAATATGTCATATGATTGGTACCTCCTAATTATTCAGAATATCCATATCAAGAATGGGACTGGTAGGCTGGCGCCACGGCTCACTAGGCTAATCCTCCGCCTGCAGCGCCAGCACACCGGGTTCTAGTCCCGGTCGGGGTGCCAGATTCTGTCCCGGTTGCCCCTCTTCCAGGCCAGCTCTCTGCTGTGGCCTGGGAGTGCAGTGGGGGATGACCCAAGTCCTTGGGCCCTGCACCTGCATGGGAGACCAGGAGAAGCATCTGGCTCCTGGCTTTGGATCAGCGTGGTGCGCTAGCTGCAGCAGCCATTGGGGGGTGAATCAACGGAAAAGGAAGACCTTTCTCTCTGTCTCTTTCTCTCACTGTCCACTCTGTCAAAAAAAAAAAAAAAAAAAAAAAAAAGAATGGGACTGGTATTATGATGCAGTGTGTTAAACCTGTGCTTGCAACACTGGCACCCTGTATCACAATGTTTGGTTCCAGTCCCAGTTGTTCTGCTCCTGATTCAGCTTCCTGCTGTTGTACAGCCTCGGAGGGAACAGGCTATGGCTCAAGTACTTGGGTTCTTGCCACCCACATCCACAGAGCCCTAGTCTCTTAGCTTTAGCCTAGCCCAGCCCTGGCTCTTGTGGCCATTTGGGGAGCTAATCAATAGGTGGAAGAGCTCTCTCTCTGACTTCCAAATATAAATCTTTTAAAAATAATTAAAATGAAAGTGAAAAAATTTAAAAATAAGAAACAAGCAGCGGACATTCCTCACATTACCAGACATCCCTCACTTACCAGAGGCAGATCCAATGGGAAACCCCAGAAATCCCTGGGTGTAGGTTGTCTAAAGTGATTTCTCAGCCCCCCCCCCCCAAGCCCTGTGTTAGGATCCCATGAGAGTTGATGCAGTGCAAGTCTGTGCATGAAGTACATGTAAAGATGCATGTGGCATACTGTACACAACACAGTGGGGGATGTGTGTCCCTGCTTCGGAAAGAGCCCCAACTCCAGATCCATCTCTGCCTATGGGTGTGCACACACATATGACTTTTCCTGTGTGAGTGAATGTGTATGCTTAGCTCTCACTCTTCATTCTGCCTACCCATGATTCAGAAACATACAAAAACAACAGTACTTGGTATATGGTAAGTGTACTACATCACAAACTGTGGATACTCATGCATGTACACATCTAAACACACGCTCAGAAATGTTACCTGTCTGCACACCCATGGAGACTTCTGTGTGTTTCTATGTGTGTGTACACTTTAGCATCAGGAACGGGAGGCTGGGACGGGGTAGAGGGAGGTTAGCGGAGTCCAACTAGGGAAAGGTGAGAAGACAGCAGCGTTAAGGTGTCCAAAAGAGTGTGGGGACCTGGGCGAGGAGAGAGGAAATGGGAGGGGCCGGTGTGTGGTGCAGCAAGTAAAGCTGCCGCCTGGGATGCCAGCATTCCACATGGACACCAGTTTGAGTCCTGGCTGCTACACTTCCAATACAGCTCCCTCCTAATGTTCATGGGAAAGCACCAGAAGATGATCCAAGTCCTTGGGCCCTGCACCCACATGGGAGACTTGGCTCCTGGCTTCGGCTTAGTCTAGCCCCAACTGTTGCAGCCATTTGGGGAGAGAACCAATGGATGGAAGATCTTTCTCTGTGTGTCTCTCCCTCTCTCTGTAACTCTACCTTTCAAATAAATAAATCTTTTAAAACACAGAGAGAGATGGGAGGGAGCTAGAGGAATGAAACAAGAGCAAGACAGGGGGTTTTCTTTTTTAAAAAAGATTTATTTATTTATTTATTTGAAAGGCAGAGTTACAGAGAGGCAGAAGCAGAGAGAGAGAGAAAGAGGTCTTCCATCCTCTGGTTCACTCCCCAAATGGCCGCAACAGTAGGAGCTGCGCCGATCAAAGCCAGGAGCCTGGAGCTTTTTCCGGGTCTCCCATGCAGGTGCAGGGGCCCAAGGACTTGGGCCATCTTCTACTGCCTTCCCAGGTCACAGCAGAGAGCTGGATCAGAAGTGCAGCAGCCGGGACTGGAACCAGAGCCCATATGTGATGCTGGTGTTGCAGGCTGCAGCTTTACCCCCTATGCCACAGCACCAGTGCCAAGACAGAGGGTTTTTTCATCTGTATAAAATTTAGAGATTCATCAAAGGGCCTCCCACGGGCAAGTGTTTGAGTGGGGGGATGAAGAGGAAGCATAGTTTCCCAAAATGGGGCAGCCAGCTACTCCATCATTCTTTAAAAAAATAGAGAGAAACAGAAAGACATCCAAAAAGATAGAGCTCCCATTTGTTGGTTCACTCATCAAATGGCCTAAACATCCGGCCAGTGCTGAATTGGAGTAGAGCCAGGAACCAGGATCTTAATCCAGGTCTCACAGGTGGGTGGCAGGAGCCCAATTACTTGTGCCATCACCACTGCCTCCCAGTGTCTGTATTAGCAGGAAGCTGGAGTCAGGAGCCTGAGCCAGGAATTGAACCCAGGCACTCTGATGTAGGACATGAGTATTTTTTTTTAATATTTATTTAGTTATTTGAAAGTCAGAGTTACACTAAGGGGAGGGAGATAGGGAAGGAAGGAGGGAGGGAGGGAGGTCTTCCATCCGATGGTTCACTCCCCAGTTGACCGCAATGGCCAGAGCTGTGCCAATCCGAAGCCAGGAGTCAGGAGCTTCTTCAGGGTCTCCCATGCAGGTGAAGGGGCCCAAGGGCTTGGGCCATTTTCTACTGCTTTCCCAGGCCATAGCAGAGAGCCGGATTGGAAGTGGAGCAGCCAGGTCTCGACCGTCACCCATATGGGATGCCAGTACTTCAGGCCAGGGCATTAACCCACTGCGCCAAGGCACAACCCTACCCCCTTTTAAAAAAAAAAAAAAGATTTACTTATTTTACTTGAAAGTCAGAGTTACACAAAGAGAGAGAAGGAGAGGCAGAGAAAGAGAGAGTGGTCTTCCAACCACTGGTTCACTCCCCATTTGGCTGCAACAGCCAGAACTACACTGACCTGAAGCCAGGAGCCAGGAGCTTCTTCCAGGTCTCCCATGCTGGTGCAGGGGCCCAATGACTTGGGCCATCTTCCACTGCCTTCCTAGGCTACAGCAGAGAGCTGAATCGGAAGTGGGGCAGCCAGGTCTCAAACTGGTGCCTGATGGGATGCCGGCACTGCAGGCGGCGGCTTTGCCCACTACACCACAGCGCGAGCCCCAGGACATGGGTATCTTAACTGCTGGGTTAAATGCCCACTCCTGCTCATATTAAAAGGGGCTCAGAGTAAGGAAGCCCAGGACTTGGCTGTGGTGTAGGGGCAACTGAGGGTGGCAGGTCCTGAAAGAGGCGTGAGGAGGAGCTGAGAGACACAGACTTTGGGAGGAAGAGTTCAGTGCTGTGGAGACTTCTTAGGGCCAGAGAGAGGCTGCAGTGAGCAGTAGAATGGGAAAGGGGGATGGTGGGGCTGCTGAGACCAGGATGGAGACCGGAACAGCAGGTGGAGGGAAGCAGGTTAGACAGGGACAGGGAGTGTGGGCTGGTGGAGTAGAAACAGCCAGGGTAAGCGGCAGCGCAGCTGGAACAAAGCACAGGCCTCGGAGGATCTTACCCGGTTCAGAAGCTCTCTTAGCCTCTCTGCCAGGGCACTGGATTCAATTCCATTTAAGAAACAGGTCTGTGAGTAGTACTATGTGCAGCACTAGGCTGCAGCATGAACAAAACAAAGGAGAACAAGACACTATCCTGCCCTCACAGAGACTCTCATCTGGGGAGGGAGATGCACAATAAATTCACAGCAATCCAAGATGAGCCTCCAAAGCAAAGAGACAGCAGCAAGGCATAGCAGGCCGTGTGCTGCAGGGTTCTGTTTACACGACATTCTAGGCAGAGCCAGAAAGCAGATCAGTGGTTGGAAGGGGCTGGAGTGGGAAGAGGGAACTTTTTGGATTAATGGAAATGTTTATATAATGCTCATTGGGGTGGTTATAGGACTCTGTGTGTGCATGTGTGTGTGTGTGTGTGTGTATGTGTGTAAACTCATTGACTTGTATACTTAAAACTGATGAATTTTATTGTAAGTTATACCACAATAAAGCTGACCACCAGTAGGTAATTACAAGGTAGAACACCAAAATACGGCTCCATGGGAGCCAAGGAGGAAGTGAAGAGGGCAGCAGAGGAAGGCTTTTGGGAGGAGGTGATTCCTGAGATTAGAACTGAAGAGCAAGAGGGAGGCAAGATGGGGGAGGTGTTTCCATGGAAGCAGGTAAGAACTGAAAAAAGTTCAGTACGTTTTGAACATAGAATGCAAAGCAAGACTATCAGGAAATGATAGTAGAGAAAATCAAAATGCAAATAACAAGCCCACAGCTATGAGACGTACTGTGTGGAGTAAGCCCCATCTACACCCACAGAGGCCCCGGGGAGGTGACCTGCAAGTCGGAACTCAGAATTTCTAAGCTTCCGTCTGTCTGCTCCACAGAAGGGGCTTCCCTCCCTCTGTCCTTCTTTTCTCCTTTCACATGGGGATATCCCTTCCCACTAGCAGTTTCTGCTTTGGATCAGTCCCCCAATCCCAGCCTACATCTTGCAGTTTGCGAGCCGCAACAAATCCCTGTTCCCTGGATTCCGTGTGGCCGCTGCCCCCTGGTGGCTGGAGCCATGCATTACCAAGGACGGAGGTACTGCTCCAAGGCAAGTAGTCGCCCAGCTCTTCCTGAACCCAGACCAGGCCACTCCCATCTGTCCCCACGCCCAAACAGCTCCCTCTTTGCTAAATCCAACAGACACTTTTCAGTTGTATCTGACTCATTTTCTCTGCAGCATACGGCCCTATCTTTTTTTTTTTTTTGTAAATATTTATTTTATTTACTTGAAAGGTAGAGTTACAAAGAGAGAAGGAGAGACAGAGTGAGAGATCTTCCATTCGCTGGTTCACTCCCCAAATGGCCACAATGACCAAGGTTGGGCCAGGCCAAAGCCAAGAGCCTGAAGCTTCATCTGAGTCTCCCACATGGGTATTAGGGGCCTAATACTTGAGCCATCATCTGCTGTTTTCCCAGGAGCATTAGAAGGCAGCTGGATGGGAAGTGGAACAGCCAGGTCTCAAACTGATGCCCATATGGAATGCTGGTGCTGCAGGAGTCATCTTAAAAAAAAAAAAAGATTTATTTATTTATTTGAGAGGTAGCTACACCATAACACAGGTCCCAAGCTAACTATATATTTTTTAAATATTTATTTATTTATATTTATTTATGATATTTATTAAATATTTATTTGTTATATATATTTTTTAAATATTTATTTATTTATTTGAAAGCCCCAAATGGCTGCAACAGCCAGAGCTGAGCTAATCCGAAGCCAGGAGCCAGGAGCTTCTTCTGGGTCTCCCACGTGGGTGCAGGGACCCAAGGACTTGGGCCATGCTCCGCTGCTTTCCCAAGTGAACAAGCAGGGAGCTGGATCAGAAATGGAACAGCTAGGACTTGAACTGGTGCCCATTTGGCTGCAGGCTGGGGCTTTAACACAACGTGCCACAGTTTCAGCCCCTCTCCCCCAAATATCTTTTAAAATCCTCTTGGCACAGGAGGTATTTGGCCTAATGGTTTAGAGGCTGGTTAAAGATGCCCACATTTCACATCCAGCTGCTTGGGTTCAATTTCTGGCTCTGGCTCCTGACTTCAGCTTCCTGCTAATGCAGACCTTGGGAGGCAGCAGCGATGGCTCAAATATTGGGATCCTGCTACCCCTGTGGGAGATGTGGATTATGTTCTCTCTTTTTTCAGACATTTGGAAAGTGAACCAGTAAATGGGATCCCTCTCTCTCTGTGTCTTTATCAAATATTTTTGAAAAAAAATCCTCTTGGCTGGCCCGGCCTTTGGTACAGCGGGTTAACGCCCTGGCCTGAAGCCCTGGCATCCCATATGGGCACCGGTTCTAGTCCCGGCTGCTCCTCTTCCAATCTAACTCTCTGCTATGGCCTGGGAAAGCAGTAGAAGATGGCACAAGTCCTTGGGCCCCTGCACCCGCGTGGGAGACCCAGAAGAAGCTCCTGGCTCCTGGCTTCATATTGGTGCAGTTCCAGCCATTGTGGCCATCTGGGGAGTGAACCAGTGGATGAAAGACCTCTCTGTGTGTCTCTGCCTCTCTCTGTAACTCTGTATTTCAAATAAATAAAAATAAATATTTTTTAAAATCCTCTTGGCAGCTAAAAAAAAAACTTTCTTGGCTCTGCTCTAGCTGTTCTCCCTAGATGAACCAATACCACCAGATAACTGCTTCATCTATCTAAGGGCAGCACTCTCTCCTAAACTTCAGCCCTAGATCACCTCCTGGAGATGCCCAAAATAATTCCCCATCAACATATCCACTCTGAACATGTCACCTTCCCAACCATGGCCCCAGACTGGCTTCTCTCTGGTCCTGGTGATAACACCCCTGCCCAGTTGGACACTCAAGTCAGAAAATGGCTCCTGTCCTTGACATGTTCTTCTTTCTCAAACCACATCCAGCCAGGGTTGAAAACTGATTCAGCTCATTTGCTTGCTTAATATTAAGATGAACCACATGTAATTGCCAATCATCAATGAGTTGCTTATGGAACAGCAATTTCATAGAATTCAGCCCAATATTTCTCAAATCCCCCTTTTCCTCTTCCCCATTCCAGTACTTTAGTTCAGGCCTCCACACCTGCTTGGTGCATGGCCCCATCTTCCTATCTGGTCTTCCAGCCTTTTGTTCTGCCCCTTCTAGTCCATCTTCCACACTGGCCACCAGGTTGACCTCTCTACAGTGTAGCTCTGTCTCTTTGCCTTTCAAATAAATATACATAATTTTTAATTGCACATATGGATGGGAGTGTCCTTGAATTTGACCAGAGAAGGTCATTAGCACGCTCTGAATGGTTTCAGTGAACTGAGACTCAGATGGAGGGTGAATGCTGAGGCTACCCAGCAAAGCGCTTGTTCATCATGCTCATCCATTGCCTCTGCCTGCCCAGCATCTGTTTCTAGTCTTTTCTGAGACCTAGTTCTTCAGTCTCTCCCTTTGTTGCAGGTGCCATCCTCATTTCCTCCTAATCAATACTTTCTGATCAACTTAGCAAGAGTCAGTCTCTGCTGCTTGCAGCCAAAGAACCCAAAATCATACTTCTCTCAAGAATTTGGGATGAGAATCAGCCATTGTGGAACACTGGTTGGTTGAATCACAGTCTGGGATATCCACATCCTATATCAGAGCTCCTGGGATGAAGTTCCACCTCCTCTTCCAATCTAGCTTCCTGCTAATGAGCCTGGGAGGTGGTGGGGGATGGCCCAAGTGCTTGGATTCCTTCTACTCATGTGGTAGACCCAGATGTAGCTCCTGGGTCTTGGCTTCAGCCTGGCCCAGCCCTGGCTGTTGCAGGCATTTGAGGAATGAACCAGCAGATGGGAAAAATCTTTCTGTCTCTCTCTCCCTCTGCTGTTCAAATAAATAAATAAAAATAAAACTTAAAAAAATAGAACTTAGGATGAGATGATGATAACAACAAAGGACAAGCACTAGAGGGAGCACAGGGTAGGAGTTTTTGTGTGTATGATTTTTAAGGTGGTAAAAACTTAGATATATTTATGATGTGAAAAGGAAAAGAGAGAAGGATATGGAAGAGGTGGGGGTGCCGGCACTGTGGCACAAAGGGTTAAAGCCCTGGCCTTAGGCGCCAGCATCCCATAATGGGCACTGGTTCGAGTCCCAGCTGCTCCACTTCCGATCCAGCTCTCTGCTGTGGCCTGGGAAAGCAGCGGAAGATGGTCCAAGTCCTTGGGCCCCTGCACCCGCGTGGGAGACCTGGAAGAAGTTATTGGCTCCTGGCTTCGGATCGGCACAGCTCCAGCTATTGTGGCCATCTGGGGAGTAAATCAGCAGATGGAAGACTTCTCTCTCTGTGTCTCTACCTCTCTCTGTAACTCTGCCTTTCAAATAAATAAAATAAATCTTTAAAAAATAAAGAAAGAAAAAGAAGAGGGAAGAATGATTGCATAACATTCTGGGAGTCAAGATATAGTAGGCCATGAAAGAGTAGAGGGATCAGAACAGAGCCTAGAGAAATGCAGTAAATACAATCATGCATTGCTTAGTGATGGGGATGTGTTCTGAGAAATGTGTCATTAGGTGCATTAGGTGACTTCATCATTGTGTGGACCTCAGAGTGTACACACAAACCTAGATGGTATTGCCCATACACTCCTATGCCACAACCCTGTACGGTATGTTACTGAATTGAATACTGTATAGGCAACTATAATGCAGTGGTAAGCACCAAAGCAACAGGAATTCTTCAGTTCCATTATAATCTCATAGAACCATACCACTGTACTCGTAGATGCAAGCCATCGCCAACTGAAAAGTCTTTAGGCGGCATAAGACTACTGGTGTGGATGCATGTGGCTCTGGAAAGGAACCTGAAGGAGATCGCGACTCATTTGCCCCAACTTTGTTTGCTGAGATGGAAAGGGCAGGTTTGAAGGGATACTCAGGGGAGAGCCATGACTGACCAAGAGGCTGGAGTGGCACCCATACATGCCACTTTGCCACCATTTTTCTCAGAGCCAAGCTCAGCCCCTGCACCAGGATTAGGGCTCTGCTGGTCAATGGCACGAGGCTAGGGGTATAAGGAAACTGAGAGTATGTGCTGGTCACTTTCCATTTGACCTCTAGGCCCTCCCCTCTACCCTTCTCTACCTATATGGATGGCACCATCTGGGCCCCTGCCCTCTGACTGCTAATTAGCTGCTGCCTGAAAAAAGCAACAGTGGAGCATTAGAATAGGACAAAAGAAAGTATTCTGGATATTTCTTCTACTCCCAGCACTATCTCAGTACCTTGGTTCTGGAAGTGGCTGTACACTGTCCTCCTCAACTCTGGCTCCTCTCAGGCACATCCCTTGCAGGGCTGTAGGAATGTCACTGTCTGTAGTTACCCCTTCAGACCTAAGGGTTGTCACGGCTTCCTGTTGCTTCCCTCAACCTCCCTTGTTGGTTCCCTCAACCCTGCCCATAGCTCTGCAAATAGTTCCTTCATTAAATTATCTTCAAAATCCCAGCTGCGGTACCTTCTGTTTCCTGCTGGGACCCTGACTATTAGAGAGCTAGTGAGAGAGATCAGATGGTCCAATGTGAGACTCCGGCTGGGCAGGCAAGGGAGAGAAGCCAGGAGGGGTCTGGCTGACTGGCAGAAAACAGAGGGATCAAGGGAGCAGAGCTCTCTCTGAGCTGATGCCGCAGGTGTGATGGCAGTGAGGACCCGTCAGACCTGGAAAGCAGGTGCTGGGATCAGAAAGCAGGGCACTGGATTTCAAAGACATGGAAGATAGTACTGGGTTGTGGTTAAAGCTAGGGATTTTAAATTTGGGACTCATTCTGACTTAGAATCCTGGATCTGCCATTTTACTCAATGTATCAGCCAGGCAAGTGACTTCACCTGTGTGTATCCTCGTCTGTAGAATAAGGATGCTAATATCAACCTGCACATCTGTGTGAGGGGTAAACAGGGGTGAGTCACTGGCACAGTGCCCAGCATGTGGTGCAGGTGCTCAGTAAATGCTCCCTCTGTCCCTCTGTGTGCTGTATTTCCAGGCAGTGACTAAGTACAAGGTGTGGTCATGGGAGTGGACAGCTGGAGTGGGATGAAGGTCACTGGAGATGAGGTGCAAAGACACCATGGGGCTAGGTAATTGAAGGCCCAGACCATAATGGGGCAGATAAGTATCCCAGCAGAAGAGTCTAGGTTAGGGTAAAGAGGAAGTCTGTGAGCAGGTGCTAGTCTTCAGGAATGAAGGGAGTAACCAGGGAAGCGGGATACAGGCTCAGGGAGCCTGAAAAGGAAGCCTGGATTCTGTGAAGTCAGCTTAGAGTTGAGGTCTGCCTAGGCTGAGCTCCTATAACCCTTCTAGGTTCCTTTGAAGTGTCCCCAGTGATCACAAGCCCTATTAAACCAAAGCTTGCCAAGGGAGGGGCTGGGTCTAACCTATCCTGTGGTACAATAGCCTAAGTTGGTAAATATTTGTTCAATGACTTAATGCTTAAAGGAAAAGGAAAAGTCTAACTCTGCATCTTATTTATCTTTGATCTTGTTCCATTTTTTAAAGATTTATTTTATTTATTTGAAAGACAAAGTTATGGAGAGATGTAGAGCCAGAGAGAGAAGTCTTCCGTCCACTGGTTCACTCCCCAGATGGCCGCAATGGCCAGAGCTGCGCCAATCCGAAGCCAGGAGCCAGGAGCTTCTTCTGGGTCTCCAACGTGGGTGCAGGGGCCCAAGGACTTGTGCCATCTTCTTCTGCTTTCCCAGGCCATTGCAGAGAGCTGGATTGGACGTGGAACCACCAGGACTCGAATCATCACCCATATGGGATGCCAGCGCCTCAGGCCAGGGCTTTAACCCGCTGTGCCACAGAGCTGGCCCCTTTATTCCATTTTTAAAATTTATTTATTTATATATCTGAGAGATAGTTACAGACAGAGAGAGGGACAGACAGGAAGGTCTTCCATCCTCTGGTTCACTCCCCAAATGGCCACAACAGCTGGAGCTGAGCTGATCCAAAGCCAGGAGCAAGGAGCTTCTTCCGAGTGTCCCACGAGGAGGCAGGGGCCCAAGTACTTTGGCCATCTTCCACTTCTTTCCCAGGTGTGTTAGCAGGGAGTTGGGTCAGAAGAGCAGCAGCCAGGACACGAACTGGTGCCCATATGGGATGCCAGTACCACAGGCAAAAGTTTAGCCTACTATGCCACAGCGCTGGCACCGATCTTATTCCATTTATCTCTCTCGTCTCCTGAGATCCTCATGCATTCTATTCCATCTAACTAGAATACCCATGCCCATTCTATCCCTTCAAAGACCTTCAACTCGGCTGGCATTGTGATGGCACAGTGGGTTAAGCCACCCCCTATGACACCAGATCCCATAGCAATCCTGGCTGCTCCACTTCTGATCGAGCTCCGTGTTAATGCACCTGGGAAAGCAGAAGATGGTCCAAGTACCTGGGCCCCTAATACCCATGTGGGAGACTGGATGGAGTTTCTACTCCTGACTTTGGCCTGGGCCAACCCTGATCATCATGGCCATTTGGGGACTGAATCAGTGGATGGAAGATCTCTCTGTCTCTCCCCCTCTCTGTGTCATTTCACCTTTCAAATAAATAAAAATATTTTTTTAAAAATAGAAATTTTAGGCCGGCGCCGTGGCTCAACAGGCTAATCCTCCACCTTGCGGCACCGGCACACCGGGTTCTAGTCCCGGTCGGGGCGCCGGATTCTGTTCCGGTTGCCCCTCTTCCAGGCCAGCCCTCTGCTGTGGCCCAGGAGTGCAGTGGAGGATGGCCCAAGTGCTTGGGCCCTGCACCCCATGGGAGACCAGGATAAGCACCTAGCACCTGGCTCCTGCCATCGGATGAGCACGGTGCGCTGGCCGCAGCGCGCCATCCGCGGCAGCCATTGGAGGGTGAACCAACGGCAAAGGAAGACCTTTCTCTCTGTCTCTCTCTCTCACTGTCCACTCTGCCTGTCAAAAAAAAAAAAAATAGAAATTTTAAAAAAAGACCAACTCTTCACCCAATAAGCAAAAATTAATCATTATAGAGAAGAAAAATAAACCACAGTGATACCCCACATCCATCAGATCCGTGAAATTCAAGCATCTGACAATACCAGTACTAACAGGTATGTGAAGCAGAGAGAACTGTACTTCAGCTCAGTGTTGGAGGTGCAGTAAATTGGTACAGTCCATTTAAAAAAACAGTTTGGTGGGCCGGCACCACAGCTCACTAGGCTAATCCTCCGCCTGCAGCGCCAGCACCCCAGGTTCTAGTCCCGGTCGGGGCACCGGATTTGGTCCCGGTTGCCCCTCTTCCAGTCCAGCTCTCTGCTGTGGCCCGGGAGTGCAGTGGAGGATGGCCAAAGTGCTTGGGCCCTGCACCCACATGGGAGACCAGGAGAAGCACCTGGCTCCTGGCTTTGGATCAGTGCAGTGTGCCGGCCGCAGCAAGCCAGCCGCAGCGGCCATTGAGGAGTGAACCAACGGAAAAAAAGGAAGACCTTTCTCTCTCTCTCTCTCACTGTCCACTCTGCCTATCAAAAAAAAAAAAAATTGGCATTGCAGTAGGCAGAAAAATATTACCCACAAATGTCCAGACTCAATCCCTGGAACCTGCAAATGTTACTTTTTATGGCAAAAGTGAATTTAAGATATGATTAAGGTAAAGATTTGAGGATGAAGAAATTATCTTGGAGTATTTGGGCAGGCAATAAGTACAATCACATTTATCCCTTATAAGGCAGAGGCAGAGAGAGAGATTTGACAGAGGCAAGAGAGGAGAAAGCAATGCAACCACAGAGGCAGAGATCAGAATGATGCAGCCACAAGCCAAATGATGCTGGCAGCCAACAGAAGCTGGAGTACTATGAGAGAATAAAATTTCTCTGTGTTAAGCTACCATGTTTATAGTAATTTTTATAGCATTTATAGCAAACAAGATAGGTAGTTATCTACCAAACCTGAGCCTACAAGCACACTTCAAAATGTTCATAGATGGGGCCTGTAATGGGACACAGTGGGTTAAGACCATGGCCTGCAGCATCAGCATCCCATATGGGTGCCAGTTTGAGCCCCAGCTACTCCACTTCCAATCCAGCTCCCTGCTGATGCACCTGGGAAAGCAGTGGAGGATGGCCCAAGTGCTTGGGCCCCTGTATCCACATGGGATACCAGGAGGAAGCTCCTGGCCCCTGGCTTCAGATCAGCTCAGCTTTAGACATTGCAACCATTTGGGAAGTGAACCAGCAGATGGAAGACCCCTCTCTCTTGCTTTGTCTCTATCTCTCTAATTTTTTTTTTTTTTTGACAGGCAGAGTGGACAGTGAGAGAGACAGAGAGAAAGGTCTTCCTTTGCCGTTGGTTCACCCTCCAATGGCCGCCGCGGCCAGTACGCTGTGGCCGGCGCACCGCGCTCATCCGATGGCAGGAGCCAGGTGCTTCTCCTGGTCTCCCATGGGGTGCAGGGCCCAAGCACTTGGGCCATCCTCCACTGCACTCCCGGGCCACAGCAGAGAGCTGGCCTGGAAGAGGGGCAACCGGGACAAAATCCAGCGCCCTGACTGGGACTAGAACCCAGTGTGCCAGCGCCGCTAGGCAGAGGATTAGCCTATTGAGCTCGACACCGGCTGTAATTCTGTTTTTTTTCAAATAAATAAAATAAATCAAAATGTTCATAGAAAATGGAATTAAAAGGTGAATCTATTTTGGTGCAAAAAAAAATCAAAATCCATACATAGAAAGGTTCTTTTAAAAGATCATGGGAGGGGCTAGTGCTGTGGCATAGTGGGTTAAGCATCCGCCTGCGGTGCCGGCATCCCATATGGGCGCCGGTTCAAGTCCTGGCTGCTCCACTTCTGATCCAGCTCTCTACTGCCTGGGAAAGCAGTAGAAGGTGGCCCCAGTCCTTGGGCCCTTGCACCCAGATGGGAGACCTGGAAGAAACTCCTGCCTTACTCCGGGCTTCGGATCAGCCCAGCTCCGGCTGTTGCGGCCATTTGGGGAGTGAACCAGAGGACGGAAGACCTCTCTTTCTGCCTCTGCCTCTCTGTCACTTTGCCTTCCAAATAATTAATTAATAAATAATCATGGGAAAGGCATATTATGAAAAAATTATTCATGGATCTCGAAAATTTTGCATAAAAATAAACTTATCTTTGAATTCCACTTTTGCATGAATGTTTTCAAATACCCTCATACTCATACCCATGTTTAGCAAGTCTACTCTAAATCTATCCCAACAGAAATGTCATCAAAAAACATACACAAGAGGGGAAGGATTTACGGAATTTACGGAAGGATGGATGCCCACACCCCATATCAGAGTGTGGTTGTTTGAGTCCTGGCTGCTCCATTCCCAACCCAGCATTCCTGCTACTGTGCCTTTGGAAAGCAGTGGAAGATGGCCCAGGTACATGAGTCCCTGCCATCCGCAGGAGAACGGGATGGAGTTCTGGGCTCTTGGCTTTGACTTGGCCCAGACCCAGCTGTTGTGGCTATTTGGAGAGTGAAGTAGCAGATGGAAGATAGCTCGCTTGCATGCTTGCGTGTGTTCTGTCTCTCTCTTTCCCTCTCTCTCTTTCTGCCTGTCACTCTGCCTTTCAAACAAATAAATACATTAGGGGCTGATGCTGTGGCGCAGCGGGTTAATGCCCTGGCCTGAAGCACCGGCATCCCATATGGGTGCTGGTTCAAATAAATAAATATGGCCGGCGCCTCAGCTCACTTGGCTAATCTTCCACCTGCAGTGCCGGCACCCCGGGTTCTAGTCCCAGTTGGGACGCCGGATGCTGTCCCGGTTGCTCCTCTTCCAGGCCAGCTCTCTGCTGTGGCCCGGGAAGACAGTGGAGGATGGCCCAAGTGCTTGGGCCCTGCACCCGCATGGGAGACCAGGAGAAGCATCTGGCTCCTGGCTTCGGATCAGTGCAGCGCGCCAGCCGTAGTGGCCATTTGGGGGGGGGTGAACCAACAGAAGGAAGACCTTTCTCTCTGTCTCTTTCTAACTCTGCCTGTCAAAAATGAATAAATAAATACATACATACTTTTTTTTTATTTGACAGGTTGAGTTATAGACAGTGAGAAAGAGAGACAGAGAGAAAGGTCTTCCTTTTCCGTTGGTTCAACCCCCAATGGCCGCTGCAGCCGGGCACCGCGCTGATCCGAATCCAGGAGCCAGGAGCTTCTTCCTGGTCTCCCATGCAGGTGCAGGGCCCAAGCACTTGGGCCATCCTCCACTGCACTCCCGGGCCACAGCAGAGACCTGGACTGGAAGAGGATTTTTAGAAACATGCACAAGAGTGTTCCAAGCAGCCTTATTCAAAGCAGCCCCAAGCTGGAAACAATTCAAATATCCATCAACAATTCAATGCATAAACTGACTGTGATATAGCCATACAATGGAATACTATACAGCAACAAAAAATGAGTCAACTACAGATAAACACAACAATGAGGAATCTCACCAATATAACACTGAGCAAAAGAAACCAAAAACAACAGAAAATATACTGTATTCCATTTATGTCAGATTCAAAAAGAAGCCAGAGGCAGGCTTTGGCACAGTAGTTAAGCTGACACATCTCGTATCAAAGCACCTGGGCTTAAGTCTCAGCTCTACTCTCTGTTCCAGCTTCCTGCCAATGCATACTCTCGTAGACAGCAGGTGGTGGCTCAAGTACTTGGATCCTGGCCACCCACGTGGGAGACTTGGATTGCATTTCTGGCTTCCAAGTTTGGCCCGAGCCCAGTGCCAGCAGCTGTAGGCATTTGGGAAATGAGCCAGCAGATGGCGTGCTCCTTCCCTCTCTGTCCCTACTTCTCTCTTTCTGCCCTTTTTTTTAAACTTAGTTTTTATTTTTTTAAATTATTTATTTATTTGAAAGATTTAGTTACTTATTATTTTAAAGATTTATTTATTTGGTTCACTCCCCAAATGGCCTCAAAGGCCAGAGCTGGGCCAATCCAAAGCCAGGAACCAGGAGCTTCTTCCAGTTCTCCCACGCGGATACAGGAGCCCAAGCACTTGGGCCATCTTCCACTGCCTTCCCAGGCACATTAGCAGGGAGCTGGATTGGAAGTGGAGTAGCTGGGACTCAAACCAGTGCCCATATGGGATGCCGGCACTTCAGACAGCAGCTTGACCCGCTACGCCACAGAGCTGACCTCTGCCTTTCAAATACATACATTTTTTAAAATTTTATTTATTTACTTGAAAGACAGAATTATAGAGGGACAGAGACAGAGATCCTCCATCCATTTGTCCACTCCCAAATGGCCGCAACGGCTGAAACTGGGGCGATCCAAAGCCAGGAGCCAAGAACTTCTTCCAGGTCTCCCAAGTGGGTGCAGGGGCCCAACAACCTGGGCCACCCTCCCCGGCTTTCTCAGGCACACCAGCAGGGCACTGGATAGGAAGTGGAGCAGCCGGGACTCCAACGATAGCCACATGGGAAGTCAGCACCGCAGGCGGCAGCTTCACCTGCTACGCCACAGTGCAGCCCAATCCACACATTCTTAAAATTGTTTTTAAAAGGTCAGAATCGTAATTCCAGCTGGGGGAAGTGGCAGGATTGTGGCTATCATGATAGAAAGGTGGGCAAGGGGCTCGTAGGGTGAGGGCAGTGTACGCCCTGACACGCGACAGGTGTGTTTTACAACATAATGTACCGTCGTGTCTCATGCGCTGTTCCGGCTGTATCTGGGTGGCAGTGTTAACTTTTAACAGGTGAACAGGGAGCTGGCCAGCGCGTCCCTCCGCCCGCGCTGACCTCCGAGCTGTGCCCCCTGTGTCCCGGTCCGGTCCCCCGCCGGCCCAGGGGTTCTTCAGTGCCAGCACCCGGGCAGGAGTCCGCGCAGCGTTCCCAGTCAGCCGCTCAGGCCCTGTCCACGGGAGGGCTCAAGGGGCATCTGCTGTCGAGGGGCAGGGCCGCCTCCCGTCACCACCTTCCGCGGCGAGGCGGCGGGCGGGCCCTGCTCCCCACACTGGACAGCGTGGCGGCAGATGGCCGCGGACCCCACGGGGCAGGGAGGGCTCTGCGGCTCCACCTACCTTCGACGGCCCATCTGTCTGCGGCCCAGTCGGGAACATCCCTGTCCTCTGCCTGGCTCGCCCCGCTGTCATCCGAGGACCAGCCCGAGCTCCGCTTCCCTAGCTCCCGCGGCCTGCCCGCCACGCGCCGCACGGCATCCTGCTCCTCAGTGTCTCAAGCTCTTTGATCTCATGGCCTGGGCCTGACCCACTTCTGGCCTCGAGGGTTGGTCAGCTACGCCTCGACGCCTCGTTCGCCTCGTTCGCGCCCTGGCAAGCCTAGAGGCGCTGCTGAGCGCATGCGCACTGGGGGCGCGAGCCGTTGCCTCGCGGTTCCCCCACTGCCGACTTCCGGGACCGAGCACGCCTGCGCAGACTCCTCACAGCGTGCCCCCGCAGGCGAAAGCAGCAGACTGGGGCTGCCAGGGGCAGAATGGGGCGGGGCCTGCAGCAGGGGGAGGAGCCTGGCACATGTCCACAGCCAGCGGGCAGGAGTTGAGGGACTAGGGAACCCAATAGTTGGGCACCTGACAGATAAAAATCCAAGTACAAGAGACCCTCAGCTCTTAGAAGCCCATGAAAAGGGGCCGACGTTGCGGCATAGTGGGTTAAGCCACCGCCTACCCCACCAGCATCCCATATGGACACAGGTTCAAGACCCCACTGCTCCACATCCAGCTCCCCGCTAATGCGCCTGGGACTGCAGCTGGAGATGGTCCAACACCCATGTGGAAGGCCAAGAAGCAGCCTTGGGCTCCTGGCTTTGGCCTGGCACAGCCCCAGTTGTTGCACCCATTTAGGGCGTGAACCAACCAATGGAAGCGCTCCCTTTCTCTTTCAAATAATAATGTAAAAAGCAAAAAGCAAAAAAAAAAAAAAGCCGTAAGAAAAGCTGTGCCCACCCGGATCCTAACTGCTGTCACTGGTGCCCTCCTTCCCAAACCTTCCCTAGCCTCAGGCACACAGCAAACAGATCGTGAGTAGCTTCGCCCCCCCACCCCCCCCACCCCCGGTAGAACTCAGCTCCTGCCAGCTAAGTAAAGGCAGAGTCCGGCATCACACAGCAGGACTGAACCAGGCCTTGCCTCCCCATCCCTGTATGCCATCCCAGGTCAGTGGGCAAGGACAGGCTCTCAGGTGGGCAGGCACACACACACCCCTAAGGAAAAGAACAGCTCTTGGGAATCCCTGTCCACCCTTCCCCCAACTGCCCAAATCTACTTCTCTTCCTCCTTAGAAAGGAAAACCCTGGGTATTGTGCAAGCAACTGCAGTTCTCCAGCCCTGACCAGGGGGTGGGGAGAAGGCAAAAGGCCATAACCTCAGCTGTGGCCACAGAGCAACAGGCAATGGCCTCTGGCCTCAGAAAAGAGGAAGAACAGAGATGCGGGTTAAGAATGCCCAGGTGGCCGGCGCCGCGGCTCACTAGGCTAATCCTCTGCCTGCGGAGGTTCTAGTTCCGGTTGCCCCTCTTCCCGTCCAGCTCTCTGCTGTGGCCGGAGTACAGTGGAGGATGGCCCAAGTGCTTGGGCCCTGCACCCCATGGGAGACCAGGAGAAGCACCTGGCACCTGGCTTCAGAAAAGTGCGGTGCACCAGCCGCAGCGGCCACTGGGGGTTGAACCAATGGAAAAGGAAGACCTTTCTCTCTCTGTCCACTCTGTCAAAAAATAATAATAAATAAAAAAAAGAATGCCCAGGTGTGAGGGCTAAAGAGCAGCTGAAGATTCCAGGACACAATTCCTGGCTGCCTACCCTGTTTACAAACAGTGGGGCTTCCGTCAGCCGTGCAGGTCCACCTCACTGAACTAGTTAAAAACACTGGGCTTGGGGGACCAGCGCTGTGGCGTAGCAGGTAAACCCAATGCCTGCAGTGCCGGCATCCCATACGGGCACCGGTTCTAGTCCCAGCTGCTCCACTTCCGATCCAGCTCTCTGCTATGGCCTGTGAAAGCAAAAGATGGCCCAAGGCCTTGGGCCCCTGCACCTGCGTGGGAGACTTGGAAGAAGCTCCTGGCTCCTGGCTTCAGATCGGCGCAGCTCAGGCTGTTGGCAGCTGTTGCAGTGAACCATCAGGTGGAAGACCTCTCTCTCTCAGCCTCTCCTTCTGTGTAACTCTTTCAAATAAATAAATCTTTAAAAAATAAATTAATTTAAAAAAACCCTGGGCTTGGGGCCAGCATTCTGTAAAGCCACCGCCTGCAATGCTGGCATCCCATATGGGCACCAGTCCCCATCCTGGCTGTTCTACTTCTGATCCAGCTCCCTGTTAAAGGCCTGGGAGAAGCAGCGAACATGGGGTCCCTGATACCCATATGGGAGACCGGAAGCAGCTCCTGGTTCCTGGCTTCAGCCTGGCCCACTCCCAGCTGTTGCGGCTATCTGGGAGGTGACCCAGAAGATCATCTGATTCTCCTCTCTCAAACAAACCTGAAGAGAAAATTCCTGGGTTCTGGGATTAAGATAGGGCTTGAGACATCTGCATCCCACACTGGAGCAACTGGGTTCCAGGCCTGGCTCCACGCATGATTCCAGCCTCTTCCAGGTAATGCTCACTCAAGTAGCTGGGTCCCTCCCACCCACCGGGGAGACAGACTGAGTAGCTCAGAGCTCAGCCTAGCCCAACAGCTCTGTGGGCATGCGCAGTGTACCAGCAAAGGAAGCTTGCTGGCCGGCTGGCCTGCCTGCCTGCCTCTCAAATAAGTGTTAAAGTCCTGGGCCACCTCCCCCACACCCACCCCACCCAGCTTATCAAGGAAGAGAGTCTGAGATGGGCATTGTGGAGCATGGGAGTAAGCCGCCAACTTCCGCAGCAGATGATGGCTCGAGTGAGCCCGTGCCATCCACATGGGAGATCCACGCGGAGTTCCACACTCCCAGCTTCTGCCTGACCCAGCCCTATCATAGGCACTTGAGGAGTGAACCTGTGCATGGAAGATCTGTTCTCTACTCTCAAGGAGACAGGGGGAAAAAAAGAGTCCAAGAACCCTGATGCCCACTGATACCCTTCTCAGGGCAGCTTTATTGATGCCATTTGTCAGCGTTCTTTCCCAGCAGCCCCAGCCTCTGCCTTGCCTTTCCAAGATGGTGGTTGTTTTCTGATCCTGGCCCTCTGGGCAACAGCAGGCCCACAGCACCCACTCTGGGTGAGGGTCCTACTAGCAGCCTGTGTCCACTAAGTCTGGGGAGTAGGGAGGTGGTGAGAATAGCCAGGTATATGTGGGAAGTAGGCAGAGCCCTGGCTGGCTAGATGTGTGGGCAAAGTGAGCAGGCCCAGGTGTGCCCGGCACCAGTGCCCACTGGTATTTTGCTGAAGCCCAGGTTGGGAGTGGTAAAATTAGAGATCCTGAGAAAAAAGCCCTTAGGCCAAAGAAGTGTGTGGAGCAGATCAGGACAGGGGACCAGGGAGGAAGAGTTTAGAGGGAGCAAGTGTGAAGAGTGAATATGTGCACAGGCACACACAGCAGACAGCCCAGGGGTCAGACACTCCTGTGCAGACTTCAGTGAGGAGTGTGTGTGTGCACAGGCACACACAGCAGACAGCCCAGGGGTCAGACACACGTGTACAGACTTCAGTGAGGAGTGTGTGCGCGCACAGGCACACACAGCAGACAGCTCAGGGGTCAGACACACGTGTGCAGACTTCAGTGAGGAGTGTGTGTGCGCACAGGCACACACAGCAGACAGCCCAGGGGTCAGACACACGTGTGCAGCAGACTTCAGTGAAGGTGCAGCTACGCCTCCCTCCCTCTGAGGTCTGCAGGCCTGAGCCCTGCTCTCCGGAAGCTGATGGAACACACCTGGGGGTTGGGGTGGGTGGGGGCGTGAGAAGGAAACTCAGCTGGAAGTGGTTTAGGCCTCAGAGCCCACATCCTGCAGGAGGAGCTGTCTAGGGGCTGCCGTCCTGTCGCAGTCCTCAGAGCTGCTAGGGTGACAGTCCTCTACGGGCAGACGGCCAGCCTCCGGGGGAAGAAGGTGGCCTGGAGACTCGGAGGTGGGGTCAGTCCCGCCAGATCCGGGCTCAGGAGGCCTCTGACTGGCGCCGACCCCCTTCCTCCTCCATCAGCAGCAGGCGGCGCCGACCAGCCTCGTAGTCGGCCTCGTCCACACTGACCAGCAGGCGGACAGCCTCCCGGCCCACGGCCTCGCGCAGGGCCTCAGTCAGGAACACGCCCCGCAGGGCCTGCAGCAGGGCACCGCTCAGGTAGTCGCCCCAGAAGGCGTCCAGATACGAGAGCTCCGAGAACTTGATGTCACACACCACAGAGCCCAGGTCCCTGGAGCGCAGCACCGCGGTGGCCTGCCCGAACACATCCAGCTGCCGCGCCAGCGCCTGGGGCCGCCGGGATGCCACGCCCTGCTCCAAGGCGGGCCCGTGCTCGCAGTACTCTGCTCGAACCCGGAGTCGGATGTCTGTGGGGGAAGAAGGAGCTCGTGAGGGTGGGCTGACACCCCGCCCAGCAGGACCAGCCTCCCGCCCACGGCCGCACCCCTTCCGCAGCCACGCCCAAAGCGGGCGAGGTCCTGGCAAGGCTCCAGTGCTGTGCGGGGCCCTCCTCTCCTGCCTCACCACTTCCTCAGCAGGCTCCCCTCAGCCCTGCCCCTCCCGCACCAGCAGAGCTCCCTCACTTCCTGCAGGCCTCTGCTCCCACTGAGACCCACTCAGCCCCAGCTCCCCACGTCACACTGGGTGATCTGTCGGCTGCTGCTGGCTTTACCACATCTCCCACCCTGGGCGCTCCCTCAGACACTGTCGCTCACTGTGTGAGCCTGCACTCGGGTGCTTGGGACCAACGTCCCTGCCGGTAGGCGGCCGGCCTCACGGCCGCCCCACCCCACACACTGTCCCGTGGGGCTGAAAACATCCCCAACCTTCCATCTCAGCAGGCAAGCACCAGGAGGCACAGGGGCCCAATCCTGCTGGCTCTCCTGACAGTCAGCTGCCCCTTTCCACCCAGGCCGGGGGGCTGTAAGCCCAGAGCTGCTGGGGGCCATCTGGCAACCAAGGGACGGCAGAATGCAACCTACACAGGGCCAGTAACAGAAACCACACAAATTCACTTCACCCACAGCGACCAAGTGAGGCAGCTCTGTTACCACTGCTAATTGCCAGGTGAAGAAATGGAGGCCAACAGCAGTGAGACCTGCAGGGGCAGTGCTCACGTCACACCCACGCCCCAGCGTGCAGGCTGCTCAGTCTACAGAGCCGACTCCACTGGGCACTGGCTCTGTGACCTGGGCCTAGTCACCACCTCTCCGAGGAGTTCCTGCCTAAGCCAGGGGACGATGTTGTGAGAAGCTGTTGAAAAGATTAAAAAGAAAGCACGGATAGAAAAGAACACATCAGCGCTGTGCCTGACGCCCAGCAGGTGCTCCAAGAACGTCCGTCACCAACAGCCCCAGCGTGCCAAGCACCTGGTCCTTGGGGATTCAGCAGGATCAGCCTTGTGGGACAGCGGCCCTGCAGCCCATCTGACAGATGAAGAAACTGAAGCTCTGGGAGGGGATCACGCCACAGATCAGCAGCAGAGCCGAGAGAAGGCAGGCCCCCTGCTCCCCTGGACAACTCCTCAGCCCCACCTACTTCCTCCTCCCACCCAAAACCCTTCCCCTTTCTACACTGAGGGGAACCCCACCTTCTCCTCTCAAGGCCCAGCCTGCCCAGCCTCAGCCCCAGGCTTGCCCAACCGCCTGTGGGCCCAACTCCTTTCATCCTGAGGACCTCGCCAGCCCTCTGGGCCCATGGCCTTGACTCCTCTTAGTGTCTGGTGTGGCCTCCATCAACATGGACAGCAGAGCAGGGGGGCTGGGAGGAGCAGGACCTGTCCAAGGCCACACAGGGCTGGTCAGCGGCAGAGGCAGAGCCAGGTGGCAGAGTCCCACAGACCTGGAGGTGAGTCCCAGCTCTGCCACTCTCTAGCCGTGGGGCCTTGGGCATGTGACCTCACCTCTCTGAGCCTCAGTTTTCCCATCTGAAAAACAAAGAGACAAACAAGAGGTCCCCTGCAGAACGGCAGGACCATGAAGATTAAACGAGGCAGCTTGTAAAATGCCTGACTCAGGGCCTACGACAAACAGGCACGCAGAAACAGGAACTGTGATTTTGACACCCACCCCTCTGCCCGCCATGGCCCCAGCTCAGGCCTGGGTCCCTGAGCCAACCTCCTCCTCCATCAACTCCTCCAACGGCTGCTCCGTCCTCACACCCTGCTGTGACCAGGCAATGCATTCCCAGCACAAGCCTGACCCACTCACAAACGGCCTGCCCATCTCCAAAGGCTAGGGAACATCCCCTCAGCACCCACCAAGATGCTCAGATCATGGCACCCCACGTCCCATCCAGGTGGATCCTCTCCCAGCTCGCCCTTCACCCCAGCAGGGGCGGTTACTGGACCTAAGGTGTAAATCACCTGCTTATTCAGAGACCCCGCCGCCAGATGGGAGTGGACACAGGAAGGGGCAGGGCAGAATCACGGACAGGAGGGCCTGCCACAAAGGGGACAGGGAGACACAGCCCACAGCGGAGCAGCCTTGTTCGCGTGCCAGGCCCTATTGCCCGACTAGCCCTACCTTAGCCCACCTGCTCCTCTGAGTACTTTCATCATTGGTTCTCAGATGTGTAAATCCGTCCCACCTCGGACCTGGGCAACACGATCCAGGACAGAGAGGGAGGAAGGGGCCCCGGTGGACAGGGAAGACGAGCTTCCCCTGGACACTCCTCCGTCCACCCAGGACCTCAGGCCCATGCTTGAAGCACAACTTCTCCGCCTCCCCACCCCCACATAGCTGCAGGTGACACTGACAGGATTTACTAGGGGTTGGCACAGGACCAGAGCCTTCACACTCACTGACCCCTTCAATCAGCCTCACAACCTCACAGCAGTGCCGCTGTAGAGGGGGTACTGAGGCACAGAGACTGAGTCACCTGCCCAAAGCTACACAGACACAAGTGGCAGAGCTGGAATTCTATCTGCGATGCTCAGCTCCAGAGCCCAAGCTCTTATCCTGTTGGCTGCCTCTCACAACCATAAATGCACAATTAAGAGACAGCCTGGGGGCCGGGACAGAAAATTACACAGCGTGAGCTGTAATTTAGACTGCAAGGATCAGAGAGCACCTCTCCAGGAAACACCGTCGCAGTGAGCCGTGAGTGAGGAGAGGATAAGCATTTACCCGGGAAGGCAGCACACGGAAGCACAGCACTGCCAGGAGGGCGCGGCACTTGTCCAAGTCCAGAGAGAAAATGAACTCGGAGTGTTCACAGGCCAGACCGTGGCGGAGAAGGGCTCAGGGGAGAAGCAGCGATACAGTCAGGAGTCTGCTCTCACTCAGCAGCGGCTCTGGGGCCTCTGGAGGTGACCAGACCTCTGTGCATCTCCGCAGCCTCTCACGGAATGACTGGGAGGACTGCAAGGGTGAAGGTAAGGGGAGAGCAGAGGTTCTCCCGCTGCTCTGCACGCGGCAGAGTGGCAGCCACAGGGCCGGACCACAGGTGGCTGCCCAGCATGGAGGCTGCGGTGGGGAAACAGCCCGCCCCCTGAGCTCTGCCTGCCTGCAGGCGCAGCTGCTCCTGCTCTTCCAGGGCAGAATGGACCAGAAGGAAGTGGGAGGGGTTTCCTGGTAGGGGGTCAGGGCAACGTGCCAGGGGCAGGTCCGGGGCTGGGGGCTGGTAAGTCATCCCCCTGAGAGCTCCTAGATGGACAGCCTTGGGGGGAAAGAGGCAGCCAGCAGGCTTTAATGGAGAGGATCCTCACCTGGCCACCCGGGACCAGCACCATACCTCTCTAGACAATGGTGGGACCCCTCCCCTGTGGCCTGGTTCCACGCCACTCAAAGCTCTCCACACAGGTAGCCAGAGTCAGGAGGTCAAACATAAAGCTCCCCCAACAATGCTTGGGGGAACGAGAGACACTGGTGGGGATCACTGGAAATCTGAGCACTGATGTCTGACAGTAAGGAATTACTGTCACTGATTTTCTTGATGTGGTAATGTTTTAAAGAATCTTTCTTGGGGTGGTGCTGTGGCGGGTTAACGCCCTGGCCTGAAGCACTGGCATCCCATATGGCTGCTGGTTCGGGACCCGGCTGCTCCACTTCCGATCCAGCTCTCTGCTGTGGCCTGGGAAAGCAGTAGAAGATGGCCCAAGTCCTTGGGCCCCTGCACCCACGTGGGGGCCCCCGAGAAAGCTCCTGGCTTCAACTCGGCACAGTTGCAGCCATTTGGGAAGTGAACCATCAAATGGAAGACCTCTCTCTCTCTGCCTCTCCTCTCTCTGTGTAACTCTTTCAAATAAATAAATAAGTAAATAAATCTTAAAAAAAAAAAAAAAAGAATCTTCCTCTTTCGCAGACACACAGTGGAACCTCTCTCTCCACGTAAAGTAACAACGCTCATGGAATTTGAGTGCAGCCACGAGGTGACAGCTGCTGCAACTTGGTGCTGGGGACTTGGTGCTCATCATGCTAGTCTCTGCTTCACTACATTTTCCATGGGAGGGGAAGAGGGGCAGAGCGTGACCCAGCCATTCAAATTCTCCAATTACTTCTCAACATTCATAAACATGGAGGCAGGTGTTTGGCACAGCCACTAGGCCACTGTTTGGAACACACACCTCCTGGGCTGACTCTATTTCCAGCTTCTGCAGGAGGCAGCAGGTGATGGCTCGAACAGCGAGTCCCTGACACTCATGTGGGAAGTCTGGACGGAGCTCCTGGCTCCTAGCTGGGACTGGCCCGCCCTGGCAACTGCAGGCACTTGGAGAGGGAACCAGAAGATGAAAGATGGATCTTTCTTTCCCCCTCTGCTTCCGCTGCCCCCTCTCAAGTAAGTAAAAAATTGAAAGTACATAAGAATATGTGGAGACAGGCATTTGGAGCTCCGCCACTCTGCCTTTGAAGTGTATAACAGTTAATAAACATTTTTTTAAATAAAGGGATAAAAAACAAAACAGTATTGTGGCTCAGTGTGTTAGGCTGTTGTTTGGAATGCCTGCGACCCCATCAGAGAGCCTGGGTTTGCGGACTGGTTCTACTTCCGATTCCTGCTTCCTGCTAATGCACACTCTGGGATGTAGCAGGTGATGACCAATCGGTTTCATCACTGGTACCCACATGGGAGACCCAGAATGGGTTCTGGGCTCCTAGCTTCAGCCCGGCCCAGTCCACACTATTGTCGGCATGTGGGGAGTACATCAATGAACAGAAGATCTCTGTCTCTCTGCCTTGCTAGTAATCTGAAAAAAAAAAAAAAACAACAACAACACAGGACCTGTGCAACGGCGCAGCAGGTTAAAGTCCTGGCCTGCGGCGCCTGCATCCCATATAGGCACCAGTTCAAGTCCTGGCTGCTCCACTGCTCATGCGCCTGGGAAAAATCCAAAGCCCAAGCCCACATGCACGAGCCCTGCAGCATCTGCCTGGTCCGCTCACGCATGCTTACCTGCTAGCATTTTTTTCCGCCCCTCATTCGAGCCTCGACAGCTTCCCTGTCGCCCCCTAACCTCCAGGGCACACTCCCGCTCCTGCCATCCCCCTTGCTGGAAGCCACGTCCCCGACACCTGAAAGGCTCTTCCCACCAGAACACAGCCTGATGAGGGCAGGGCCTCCCACGCTGCGGCACTCAGCACACTGAAGTGCTCCATGAATGCACAGAGCCGGGTTCTGCCCAGTGATCACCTCCCTGCCCTTGGCACAATGGGGTGTGCCGCGACTTGAGAATCCCAGGCCAGCACAGGAACAGTGGGCAGCTGAGAGGGTGCGAGGCTCAGAAGCCCCGTGTCTCTCTCCAGGTGCCCCCGCTCCCTTTCCTCACATCCCCAGGAGCTTAAGAGTTTAGTTCTGTCCCTCATTGGAGAGCGCTGCCTGGGGCCGCCCCCAGGCCTCACAGTGAAGGCAGCAGGACTGGCAGCCACCCACTTGCCCACCCAGGTCAGGAGGGGCCTCCCCCTACCCTGGCCTGGAGCCTCATGGCCTCATCGAAGGGAAGCCGTTCCCATTTTTCAGAGGGAGAAAACTGAGAGCTTCTGGCAGGCCACACCCACCCACCCACCCACCCACCGGGAGTCAGCGGTCAGACCTGCTTCAGAGGCTCCCTCCAAGCTCAGCCCCGCCCTGGCCTCAGGGCAGACCCCGATGCCCAGCTCGATGCCCAGCTCGGCCTGCTCTGTCCTCCCTGAGGCAGCCTGGCAGCTCTGGGAATCGCTGCCTGACTCAGGAACAGTCACCCCTGAGCAGCCACCTCCTCAAACAGGAAGCTGGCTGAGGACACAGGGCCAGTTCTGTGGGTGGGGCCCTCCACCCACACGCAGCACAGGTATCTGCAGTTCACCTGGCCTGGGTGTGGAAGGTCAGGACGGGCACCGAGAGAGGACAGAGGGGAGCACTCTGGGCTGGAGCAGGCTCTGCAGATGGCCAGAGGGACGACACCCCCAGGCCGAGGCCTCCTGGTGCCGCGGGGCTGTGCCCACCTTCCTGCTTTCACCCCCGCCTCAGCAGCTCCTCCGGAGCCTCCTGACACCAGTCTCTTGCACCTGAGCCTCCTGTCTTGGAGACCCTTCTCCCCGTGCACATGCTGCACCTGCTGCTCCCTCTGCCTCCACCCTGCTCTGCACATCCCAGTCCCAGCTTCTTTCCGTCTCAGCCCCTCCACAGGGGCGCGTTCCAGGTCCAGGGCACGGCTCTGTGTTGTCTTCAGAGCACCTGTCACAAGCTGGCGTTACACGTTATCACTTGCGAATTGTTTCACCCATTGTGATGTGAACCTCCCCAGGCCTGGGACTTTCTCCACCTGGTCTAATTCTGTGTCTTCAATGCCTAGAGCAGAGACTGGCACAGACACTGCTCACTAACGGAAGCTGGGTACAGGGCAAGCACACAGACCCTCCCCCTACAATGGGAACAGAGCCCAAACCCCCAGCCTGCCTCCTGTCCCCCACTGCCACCCACTGAAGCACTAAAGCCACTACTCCTGCCAGACTCAACCTGACCACATCCTGCTGTGGACACGGACACTCGGCTCACTCTGCCAGAAACACCATTCCCACTCCTTTTCCAGTTAGCGTGAGCCTGTCCAGGAGGCAGCACCTCCACAGGAAACTGGCTGGTCAGAGGGCTCCCATGGTCACATTACTTCTGGCATCTGCCAAACCTGCCCAGCTGGCACCGCCCTCATCTGTCTCCCCTGCTGCCAAGGAGCTCAGATGCCACATCCAACCCCTGAAGCCCCAGCCTTGCCCATCTTGGGAGAAGCAGGCACCAGGCAGAATCTTGGGGGGAAGGGCCTGAGCACGCACGTCCGCAGCACGGGCCACCAACCCCACATCCAACCCGTCGGCAGTCA
This sequence comes from Sylvilagus floridanus, assembly GCA_949820135.1. Lineage (NCBI taxonomy): Eukaryota > Metazoa > Chordata > Mammalia > Lagomorpha > Leporidae > Sylvilagus > Sylvilagus floridanus. Next base: position 12,680,832 of record OX463232.1, read on the forward strand.
CCCTACGTCCAAGAGATTTCCCCGTTTCCTTGTCCACCCCTGCTCACCCTCCTCAGCACAGCGACCCCGCCCAGAGCTCAGCACCCTCAACTGCTGCGTCACCGCGCCTACTCAGCACACACCTGACAGCACGGGGGAGATGCCCAGTGCTGTCCTAAGCACTAGATGAACCCTAACTCTGGGGTTAGCTGATCTTCCAGATGGGCTCAGAGTTCCCATAAAAGGAGCTCTCAGGTCACATCACTCCCCTACTTAAAGCCCTTTGACAGCACTGGAGGCAGTAAACAAAACCAACCCCCCACAGGCCCTGTGGCCTGCCAGGCCTGGCTGCTTAGACCCCTGCCTGCTCCTCCAGCCGCCCCCTACTCACTGCACAGCTCCTATCATCCAAAGTGACCTTCAGCTTCCCTGGCAGGAAAAGCTGACGGGCGCGACCTTCTCACTGGATGGTCAGCTGGTCAGCACCACGAAGGCAGGGCCTCGCCGGGGCCTTGCGCCCACAGCATGCCGCACAGCACACCCCTGGCCAGCACACGCCCAGGCAGACACCCTGCAAGTGTACTGGGTGCCCTCGCTCATTCCCGCGCGCAGCAACAGCCCTGGATGTTTACCGATGCAGACCTGGAGGCACAGCGGGGTCCAGCCACCTGCCCAAGGTCAAACAGCTGACTCCTGTCCCAAGGCAAGGACACGCATCAAGCAGCCTCACCAGATGTCCTTGCTCTGCACCCCTGTGACACTCTACACCTGGACAACAAGGACTGCTGAGAGAGTAAGCCCTGCACACGTCTGCTAAGTGAACACAGGACATTGGGGCACGTGACCATCTGTAAAGCTCCCAGGGAAGGGGGTCACAGGACGCAACCGTGCAGCTACAGGCAGGGTGTAGACGAGATGGCAACAGGAAGGACAAGAGCTCTCCCGTGCTGCGTGAGTACTCTGCCAGGGACGCCACACCCTACCATCTCTGGCTCTGCAGCACGTATCATGCGTTCCCCAGGCCCACAGCCGCCTACCACAGGTCACTTTGCCTTCCGAGCTGGGTCTGGAAGGCTCCTGCTGCTGCTGCTGCTGCTGCTGCTGGGGAGTAGCAGGGCCCCCTCTCCGCCGCCGCCGGGCGCCACCACTGGGCCGGCCCCTACTCCGACGCTGCCGCTTGGTCGGGGGGGAGCCTGAGGAGAGACAGACGGGGCGGGATGAGGATCGGGATGGCAGGCAGCATGCCAAGGAGAGTGGCCAGGGAGAGCGGGAAGCTAGTCGGAGCCTCCAGAGCCACGGTGAATGGTGCAAGCCCCTCTACTTCCTTCCCAGTCCCTGTGGTCCTGCCTGGGAGAGCTGCCCCCCAAGCCACCACGATGAGCCACGCCAGGTGTGACCCTAGAGAGCCCTGCCCCTCGCACCAGGCGACAAGCACAGCACCAGCCAGCAGGCACATCTGCACCTGTCACCGTGTGACCAGAAGAAACGAGAACGCAGAAGAGCTGCCAGGGTAGACAGCTTAGTGGAAGGAAGCGGATGCAAAATGAATGACAATTTGCTACAGTACACAGAGAAGAGGGCAAATAAGATCTATTTTCACAAGATCAATTAACCACTGAAGGAACAAACCGGAAATGAATGAAACAGGGGCCGGGGTTGTGGCACAGCGAGCCAATCTGTCACCTACAAAGCCAGCAACCCATGCCAGAGCACTAGTTCCAGTACTGGCTGTTCCGTTTCCAATCCAGCTTCCTACTAACGCACCTGGGAAGGTCACCCACGTGGAGACCTGAATGGAGTTCCAGGCTTCTGGATTAAGCCCGGCCCAGCCCACTGGCTTCAGACTGGCCTAGGCCCACCTGTCGTGGCCATCTGGGGAGTGAATCAGCAGATGGAAGGTCTCGATCTCTCTCTCCCCCCCTCCTTTTCTCCCTCGCTCCCTCTCCCTGCTCTCCCTATCACTCTGCCTTAATGAAATACAACAGAATAAAAAATAAGTAAACTAATGGAACTGATTACCTAACGGGAAAAATCATAGAAATAACATTTATTATTTTATCATATTTTAAAGATTTATTTGAAAGGCGGGGTGGGGGGAGGGAGGGAAAGAGGGAGGGAAAGAGATGCATCTTCCATCTGCTGGTTCACTTCCCAAATGGCCACAACAGCAGGGGCTGGGCCAGGCTGAAGCCAGGAGACAGGAGCTTCATCCAGGTCTCCCATGTGGGTACAGGGGCCCAAGGACTTGGGTCAACTTTCGCTGCTTTCCCAGATGTATTAGCAGGGAGCTGGATCAGAAGTGGAGCAGCCGGGACACATATAGGATGCCAACACTGCAGGCAGAGGCTCGGCCTTCCACACCATAGCGCCTGCCCCAGAAATAACATTTCTAAGAACATCTTTTTTCTGTACTTTAAGTTTTTCCTTTTAAGTCATGTAGCAACTTAAAGACTTAAAAATACACCATAAGATTACACACACAGAAACAAACAAACCTAACTGTATACATAATTGGTGACATACACACTCAGAAAAAAGAATTACTTCAAGTAACCAAAAGAACTTTCTAACCATAAACTCTGTCATGTGCTCAGAAACAGAGAACCCCAAATCAATCTTCTATTTCATTCAGAAAATAGCAGAGGCATCAACTTGATCACTTTGATTCAAGTTTATTACTGTTGTAAAATAAAGCAAATAAATGCACACCTCAATGTTCTCAATGTTATTAAGTTGGGGCCAGCATTGTGGCACAGCAGGTAAAGCCAACGCCTGAGACATCAGCAGCCTAGATGGGTACCAGTTCAAGTCCCGGCTGCTCCACTTCCTATCCTGCTCCCTACTAGAGGCCTAGGAAAAGCAGCGGAAGAAGGCGCAAGTGTTTGGGCCCCTGCTACCTGTGTGGGAGACCAGCTGGAGTTCCTGGCTTTGGCTTGGCCCAGCCCTGGCTGTTATGGCCATCTGGAGAGCAAACCAGTGGATGGAAGGTATCTCTGTCTCCCCATCTCTCTCCATAACTCTTTCAAATAAATAAATCAATCTTAAAAAAAAAAAAAAACTGTGCCAGTGCTGTGGCATAGCAGGTAAAGACACTGCCTGTGGCACCAGCATCCCACGTGGGTGTTGGTTAGAGTCCCAGTGACTGCATTCCCAATCCAGCTTTTTGATGATGTGCCTGGGAAAGCAGCAGAAAATAGCCCAAGTGCTTGGGCCCCTGAACCTCCATGGGAGACACAGAAAAAGGTCCTGGCTCCTGGCTTCAGACTGGCCCAGCTCCGGCCATTGCAGTCACTTGGGCAGTGAATCAGGAGATGGAAGACCTCTCTGTCTCTGTCTCTCTCTCTAACTCTGCCTTTCAAGTAATAAATAAATCCTTAAAAAAAATTACTAAGAGCCAGATTTCAAGTAGAAAACAAAATTCCTCTAATATTAATGTTGGAAGGCGAGCTCAAACATTAAAGTCTCTAGCTCTGTTCACTGGCAGTGCCTAGGACAATACAAACACTCAGCACCCAGATGCTGGCCACGACGTACCATGGCTCCCAGAAGAAACCAGGCTCCAAGAAGAGCTGATTCCAGGGCTAGGAGATAGGGTTCAAGGTAAGCCCAGGACATCTTGCAGAGCCACAAAGCAGGAACCGCTCAAAGAATGATGGAGACAGGTCAAAAAGATAGAGGCTAGCCAACTGGAACCTTGGAAGGAGTGCCTAGTTGACTACGACAAATAAGCAGTTATGTGTGGGGTGGGTATTTAGCCTAGCAATTAACACACTGGTTAAGATGCCTGCCTCCCATGTAAGAGTCCCTGAGTTCAACACTGGCCTTGGGGGCCGACACTGTGGCGCAGGTAAACCATACGGGTGCCAGATCTAGTCCCGGCTGCTCCTCTTCCGACCCAGCTCTCTGCTGTGGCCTGGGAAAGCAGTGGAGGATGGCCCAGGTCCTTGGGCCCCTGCACCTGCATGGGAGACCTGGAGGAAGCTCCTGGCTCCTGACTTCGGATCTGCATAGCTCCAGCCGTTGTAGCCATCTGGGGAGTGAACCAGCAGATGGAAGACCTCTCTCTCTGGCTCTACCTTTCTCTGTAACTCTTTCAGATAAATATAATAAATCTTTTTTAAAAAAATTACTGGCCTCTGGGAGCTGGCGTTGTAGCAGAGTGGGTAAAGCCACTGCCTGTGACACTGGCATCCCATATTGGCACCAATTCGAGTCCCAGCTGCTCCACTTCTGATCCAGCTCCCTGCTAACATGCCTGGGAAAGCAGCGGAAAATGGCACAAGTGCTTGGACCCCTGCCACCCACATGGGAGATCTGAAAGAATCTCCTGGCTCCTGGATGTGCTAATTTGGGAAGTGAACCAGTGGATGGAAGATACTTCTCTCTCCCCCCACGCCCTCTGTTAACTCTGCCTTTCAAATGAATAAATTCTTTTTTTTTTTTTTTTTTTTTTAGATTTTAGAGAGGTAGAGTTACAGACAGTGAGAGGGAGAGACAGAGAGAAAGGTCTTCCTTCCGTTGGTTCACTCCTCAGATGGCCGCAACGGCCAGAGCTCCGCTGATCAAAAGCCAGGAGCCAGGAGCTTCTTCCAGGTCTCCCACGCCAGTGCAGGGGCCCAAGGACTTGGGACATCTTCTACTGCTTTCCCAGGCCATAGCAGAGAGCTGGAATGGAAGAGGGACAGCTGGGACTAGAACCGGTGCCCATATGGGATGCCAGCACTGCAGATGGAGGATTAACCTACTTCTCCACAGAGCCAAGCCCATAAATAAATTCTTAAGAAACAAACAAACAGGCCTGCACCGCGGCTCACTAGGCTAATCCTCCACCTTGCGGTGCCGGCACACCGGGTTCTAGTCCCGGTTGCCCCTCTTCCAGGCCAGCCCTCTGCTGTGGCCCGGGAGTGCAGTGGAGGATGGCCCAAGTGCTTGGGCCCTGCACCCCATGGGAGACCAGGAGGAAGCACCTGGCACCTGGCTTCAGATCAGCGTGATGCTCCGGCCGCAGCGGCCATTGGAGGGTGAACCAACAGCAAAGGAAGACCTTTCTCTCTGTCTCTCTCTCTCACTGTCCACTCTGCCTGTCAAAAAAAAAAAAAAAAAAGAAACAAACAAACAAAAAGTGGCGTCTGGCTTCTTCCTGACTCCAGCTTCCTGCTAATGGAGACCCTTGAAGGCAGCAGTGATGGCTCAAGAACCTGGGAGGCCTGGACTGAGTTCTGGCTCCTGGCTGCACCCTGGCACAATCCAGCCACTGCAGGCACTGGGGAGTAAAACAGTGGATGGAGTGAGCACGCTCTCTGCCTCTCATGTATATAAGCAGAAAGCTTTACAAACATGAATCGTGTGTGAGTCCATCACGATACCCAAGAAAAAGAAACAAAGAGAAGAAAAAAGGGAAACTACTCTTAGAAGAATTCCAGTTAACAGAAGTAGAAAAAAAATCAACGTTTGTGATCACCAATGTAACAACCGGTGCAGGCAGGGCTCACCAATGGATGGAAAACCCACAGGGTGAACAGAATGTGTCAGGAGAGAAATGTGCCCCTTCACCATGGACATCACCTAGCCACCCTCAGGGGGACACCAGGCCCCACAGCATCAACCGTATTGCTGACAGAACAGGAAACCTGAAACTCCTCTAACCAAGCCCCAGACCCACTTCCCACTCCACGGGAGAGAGAGGGGACCCAGGGACAAGCTAAATGACACACCCAGAAACAATCAGGACATTCTGCCACACTGGCCTGCGGGAACAACAGGGCCATTTCACAGAAATCAAGGAAAAGGTCCCGGGTGGAGGAAGCGTTTGGTGTTTTCAGGAAGAGATGAAGGAGACAGAACAAGCAGATGCCTAACCCACCTGCAAGAGATCTGGACAGTTCAGACAAATCTTACAAGAAATCTGAAAACGGACCAGTGAGGCATCAGAGAATTATTCACTTTCTTAGTTACGACGCTGGTCTGGAAGCAGGTCAGGGCAATGCCCTCCTTCTCGGATGCCTGCTGACCCAGGGTCTTTAATTTACTTAACAAAGGTACACATCCACAGGTAAAGCAAAGTGGCAGCACGGCTACAGTCTTTGAATCTAAGCAAAGATGTTCAATCTACGAATCTGCTTCTCTGTGCATTTCCAATTTTTCACAAGGACACTGCCTGCTGTGGCGTCTCGGGTAAAGCTACAACCCCAGGCACTGGTTCGCGTCCCTGCTAATGCATCTTGGAAAGCAGAAGATGGCCCAAGTGCCTGGGCCCCTTGCCTGCCACGCGGGGGATCCGGATGAGGCTCTTGCCTCCTGGCTTCAGCTTGGCTCAGCCCTGGCTGTTGCAGCCACTTGGGGAGTGAACCAGCAGATGAAAGATTTCTCTCCCCCCCTCTCTCAAGTAAATAAATATTTTTAATTAACATAATTTAAAAATGGGTGGGAGAGGCTGGATACGTTAATCCAATTAAAGCAAACCAATTAGAGGCATTCACCATGAATCAGTCTCAGAAAGGCATCCAGCAAACACAGCTGTGGAGTGACACCCACAGTGGGATGCCATTAAACAGCGTGGGAAACCCCGTGCAACTACTCAGTCTGTCCCTTCGGGACACGGGATTCCGTGGCAACGATAAACACAACACGTGCAAGCTGCTTCTAGATGAGACAGAATGACCCCTCCGGCCACGCCCGGGTGGGCCAGATCCAGAGTCCATTAGGATGCACCACGAGGAGAGGGACGCTAACACGGTGCCCAGCCCGCGGGGCTCACCTGTCTCCCACTGCCCCTGCTGAGACTCTGAAGAGCTGCTCGACTGCCGGCGGCGACCACAGCTGCCCTCCGTCCTCTTCGAAGAGGAGCCGGACGTGCCGTAGCTGTAGCGCTCCGGAGACACTGGAGGAAAAGAGGAATGGGGAGAAGCATTTGTAGCCTCCCACCCTCCCAGGCCCGGCCCCCAGTGGTCAGAGCTCAGACACCCACCCTCCCACCCATCACCCAGTGGGACACCCAACCCAGGTCTCCAGCAACGGCAACTGTCAGGGCTGCTCTGCCCTCATGGCCAGGATCCCTGCAGGGCCCCTGGGCCCCATCATCCACCCAGCTCTCCTCGAGGATCCTGCCTGCAGGCCCAAATCTCCCCTTCCACAGCCTGACCTCCAAGTTTTTCCAAAAACACTGTCAGCCCTTCCCTAAAACTGCCCCTCTCTGGGTTATCTAAATCCCAACGGCTTACTCTGGGCCAGGAAAGCCCATAATCCACCCCTCCCCTCCAGTGACCCAGACAAGGGCTCAGCAGCCCGAGCAACCCTGCCGGCCCCCAGAAGCACTTCCCTCCCGGGGACTAAGGGCCTGCTCTGGGACTGACCCTGGCCCCCGCACCCCCTAGCCATGCTACCAGCAAGCCCCTCAGCGCCCAGCCTCTCACCCGAGTGTGCGCTGGGCTTAGCTGCTTGCCTCTCCCTCTGCCTGGAACTCCTAAGATCTGTGCACGGCTGCAGTGCGGGCTCAGCTCAGTCACCTTCTCTGAAAGGCGTCCGACGCTCATCCAACCTGGCGCAGCCTCCGTTCCCTCTGCTGCACCCCCCACTCTCTATTCTTTCAAGCTTCCTAAAACTGCACCTCAAAACAAGTTCCTCATCCGTTTTACTGTCTGATTCCCCCACTAAATACAGATTTCATGAAACACACACCTTCTCAGACCCACCACCCTGGGTCCACACCTACGAGGGCAAACCGCCTCTCTGAGCAGGGTCTTTCCTGCCCCTGCACAGCGGGGCAGCGCAGGGCTGAGGCCGTAAGGGGCTGGGCCACCACCGTGCCCTCCGCTAACGGTGGTCACAATCTTTATTACCGATGCAGCCAAGTTCCACAAGCTCACCCCCCCCAAAGCCTTGTCTCCTCCCTCTCGCGTCCCTCACTGGCACTGCTGGGAGGACTGGGGCTGTGGGACGGGACAGACAGGACCCCAGCGGGGCCCTGCGGACGTGTGGCCCCCACCCTCCCACTCGCCCCTACCTGGTCGGCGCCGCTTGCGCGCCAGGTGCGGCAGCAGGTCATGGCGGGCCAGCACGCGCAGCAGCTGCCCCAGCAGGCGCAGGTTGCTCTCGTCGCACTGCCCACGACGCTCCAGCTCCAACAGCAGCTCCAGGCCGCTGCGGGCGCGGGCCAGGCCGCCGGCCGCCCCGGGGGCCTCGTCCAGCAGGAAGGCCAGGAGCTCCAGCTCGCACTCGGTCAGTTGCCCGCCCACCACCTCGAACATACGGTGAAGCGACAGCATCCCGTAGTAGTCTAAGCACTCATCCTCCTCCCAGCTCGGGGCTGGGGTCGGCCCGGACAGCGCCATTACCGGGGGAGGGGTGCAGGACAAGCTCAGAACCAGGGCCTAGAACCCACACGGCGAGAAGAGGGCACGGTGGTCAGCGACGCAGGGGCACGGACCTCGCACCGGTCAGAGCGAGCCCCCCGCCCCGCGCCGCAGGGCAGGGCCGCCCCCGCACCTCCAACCGTCTCGGCCTCCCCCTCCCCCGGGACGGAGTGGTATCATCCGAGGTCCCCTAGTAACAGGTCGAGACGCCGGACCCCGCTCCAGCGCCGACCAGTCCGGCCGGCCTAGCCCGAACGCCCCTCGCCAAGTGGTACGTTCCGTACTGGTCTCCAGACCGACCCAGCGATTCGGGTCGGTCTGGACGACAAATCCCAGGGCCCATTCCAAAGCACCCCGTCTACCGCCCCCTGACTCCGAGCACTGCTGTCCGGACGTGTCCCTCGGCTCGGTCCAGCAGTACCGTGCGACTGGCCCCACAGCCCCACCCAAGTGGCCCCCTCCAAGTGGGACCGACCGAGGCAGCCCCGCGTCCCGCACAGGTGGTACCGTCCGAACCCCACTCCCTCGCCCCGACAAGGGCGGTCCCGGCTTCTCCCCAGGGCCCCGGGGGTTCCGTCTACCCCGCCACCAGTCGCCCTCAGGCCTCGCTCGATCCTCACCGGATTCCGGCGTCCGAGGACTCCCGGGCGACGGCCGCAGCCACTTGTTTTGGATCTTTCTGGCACCTTCTCTATTATTACGCCTGCGTCATCTCGCCCCTCCTCCTCCTCCCAACTCGCGCAGGTGCGACAGCCACGCCCCGTGGGCGCAGGCGCAGAATGAAGCCTCCAAGCACCGCCCCTCCCAGGCCGCCTGACCCGCCCCCAACCGAAGCTTCCTGGCCCGCCTGTGCTGCGCATGCGCAATCGGAGAGCTTAGCCCTGCGCCGCCGCTGGGCTGGGTCCTGCACCTTGCGCCCACTTCCAGCCGATCACTTGAGCCACCAGGTCCTGGTTGCCCCCACATCACGCCGTATTAGGATGGCTCATCTCACGGAGCGCACCACCCCTCCTGATCACCACCTAGACTCCCACATTTACTCCTGCCCTTGCTGCCCATGGCAGAGGGCCTTCCCGACTCCCCAGCTGCGCCCACTGGACCGTCCCCCACTCTTCACGGCAGCCAGGAACCTGCTTCTTAACTGTGGGGGCTCAGGACCCCGACCGGGGAACCCCACCTCCACCCTCTGATGGAGACCAGGAATCGCCCATCTCGGGTTCGAGACAAAGCGCAGTGAACCCCGACTAAACCTCCCTGTGGGTGGGGCTCACCACGACTCACTCCCCCAGGCACAGGGTCGGCGCGGACCCCGCAGTCGGAGTCACACAGCCCGCATTGAGGAAGGAGCCTGGGTCCGGCGGGGGGGCCCGCGTCCCCGGGCCCGCGAATGCTGCCCCCACTTAGGTGACTCAAGGTCGAGTCGTGTCCCCTCCCGGAATTATTCCCCCCGGGAGGCGGCAGACGTGACTGCTGCTTGGGGTGCAGGAAGAGCCCCTCCCTCCCCTCTGGGCCTCAGTTTCCCCATGATCGGGCCGGACACAGGGGACGGGAAAGCGACCTCGCCGACTGCGGCGAGCATGGGCGTGCTCGGTGGGTTCTGTCGGGCCCTCTGCCGAGCCCTTTTCCGCGCGTGGTATCATTCCATGCCGTCAAAGGCTTCTGACGTGGATGCGCGTCCAGCCCACTCTACACACGAGCCCGGAGAGAGGAAGTCCCCCACGTGTCTCTGGCCCCAGAGCCAGTCTCTCCAGCCGACGTGACACACTCTGATCGCGTCCACCGCCCCGGGCCCACGGGCGCCCACTTCTTTCGACTGAACTTTCGGCAGCGAAGGAGCGGCCCGGGAGAACTGCGCAGGCGCTGCGCCTCGTCCCGGGCCCCGCCCACAGGGCACGACTGTGTGCGTGGAGAAACTCGCAGAGCCCCACCTGAGCGCCAACGCGCAGGCGCAAGGGCGCGTGCCCTCCGCTGCCGGCTCTGATTGGCCACTACGGGTAAAGGCGCCGCCCAATGGGAGGTGTGGATAGTGAGGGGTCCCACACGCCTGGAACCGAGGGTCTGTGTTAAGAGCGGCAAGGGGCTGCTGGAGGCGAAAGAGACGGGTGAGGGCGCCGCGGGACGGGCCCGGGAAGAGCGCGCCGGGCGTGCGGAGCGGGCAGAGGGAGAACGAGCCGGACGCTCGGGGTCGGAGGCGCCCCGGGGCCTGTTCCAGGGCGGAGACAGTGCGGGGTGGAAGGAGAGCGCCCTGGAGCGTGGTGTGCAAGCCCCCGCGCCTGAGCCTGCTCCCTCGCCCGCAGCCCTGGAGGAGGGTCTCAGGCTGATGAGGAATGAGGCTGGTAGGAGAAAAGGGTTGTGGAGCGGGAAAGTTGAACTTCCAGGCCCCCTGGCTGGTTCTTTCCTGGAAAGACACCGATCTACTGTACGAAAAGCCCCCCAGAGTTCACACTCCCAAGACTGGCGACGAGGAGGGGCTCCCGGGTCATCTCCTACAGAGGCATCTGTTGGGTACGCACTTCATGCGAGCCTCGCTAGCTGGGGGAGTTCTCCGGAGCGAGATGAACACGGAGAAACCGTTCTTGGGTCCCTGAGTCCCTGCTTGGCGGGATGACTCTCGTGTGCGGGACCCTGGCAACTCAAAAAAAGAAAAAAAAAAAAAAGCGAGGGAGGGCATGGGAAGAGGGAGACGAGGGGAGTTTAGTAGCTGGACTTTCAGGGACTCCTTTATGCAGGGAGAATGGATTGCGCAGCAGCTGAAACCGGGACCGTTTGTTAGGCCGCGTACTGTGGGAAGTCGCGGGACGGTCGGGCTGTGCAGCTGCCCAGGGGGAGCATCGTTCCCTGCTGGGTACCTGCCAAGTGCTGGCTGCGTGCTAGGCCTGTGCGTGGCGTAGAAGTTCCTCCCAATTGGCAGCTCCTGCTCTGCAGGGCTTAAGCCACTCTCCCCATGCCCCCCCCCCCCCGCGCGCGCTAGCTGAGGTGAAGGAGAGATAACCAAGGTGGGGGGGTTGCATCCAGCTTTCCCAACCTGGGGAGGGAAGCTGGCGTTTGCTGAGCGGCCTGCGAGCTCCTGTGCAAAGGGGTCTGGGTTGGTCAGGTCCACACAAGCAGGGCTGGGGGAGACGGGGCAAACGGAGGGAAGTTTGAAAGCTCAGATCCCTGTCCCTGGTCAGTGGCTTTGTTGGCGACTGAGACCCCCCACACACACACTGAGTCAGCCCTGACCCACCTGCAAGTTCGGTCCGGTGAGACGGCATCCCGAGCCCATGGTGTTTGTTGTAATGGAAGTGGCCCAGGATACCGTCGGATCCCTCAGAGCAGGCCTGGGCAGGGCGATGCTGGCTAGGAGTCTGCTAGACCAGAAAAGGAGAGGACTTTCCTGATGGAAGGGACAGAGGCATTTCTGAATTATAAAGTACCAGGGCCTCTGTGGTCAGCACCACTGGGAACCCCACCTCATAGGTGGGGGAGCAGTCTCGGAGAGCGCAGGTAAGTGGGGGCTCCGATTCTAGCTGGGAGGCCTCGCTCTGAAACGCAAGGACGGAGGCTGGGAGGCGGGGAGGTGTGTTCTCAGCGGCTCTGAGAGTGAGGGCAGCCTCCGACGTGGGCTGAGGCGTGTTGTCTCCGCTGCAGGTGCCTGGCTGCCATGGGCTGTGTGTAGGCACCAGAGACCCGGGAGGCATACACGTCGGACTCAGACTTCGGTGGTTAGAGGCTGGTGAGTAGTGGGCTGAGCCGAGGAAGCCCTGTCCTTGGGTCCCTGGCGTGTCACAGGCTCCTGCCCCTCTCTGCGGGCCATGGCCGAGGTGGCCGCTGAGGTGGCCGAGATGCCGACGCAGGTGTCGCCAGGGACGGTGGAGCTGTCGGCGCTGATGTCAGCGGAGCTGCTGGGGATGTCCGCAGAGGTGACTGAGATGACGCCCGGCGAGGCCCTCGCCTCGTCGCTCTTCTTCCAGCACCACCAGTTCATGTGCTCCGAGTGCGGCAGCCTCTACAGCACGCTGCAGGAGGTCCTCTCGCACCAGGAGCAGCACGTGCTGGGCTCCGAGGAGGAGGCGCTGAGCACCCAGGAAGCTGGCCTGCAGCCGGAGCTCGTGCCCGACACCGAGGAGGGGCCTTTCCAGTGTGGCGAATGCAGCCAGCTCATCCTCTCCCCCGGCGAGCTCCTGGCCCACCAGGATGCCCACCTCCGGGAATCTGCGAGCCAGATCCAGTACCAGTGCGGGGACTGCCAGGAGCTGTTTCCCTCACCAGAGCTGTGGGTGGCTCATCGCAAGGCTCAGCACCTTTCTACGACAGCAGTGGAGCCACTGGTGCCACCTCCTCTGTCTCCCTCCAGCCCACCGCCGCCACCCCCTCCTCCCTCCGAGGCCAAGATGGAGCCCTACGAGTGCCCTGAGTGTGCTGCCCTCTGTGCCACACCGGAAGAGTTCTTGGAACATCAGGGCACCCACTTCGACTCCTTGGAGAAGGAAGAGCGCAATGGCTTAGAGGAGGAGGAGGAGGAAGACGAAGAAGAAGACGATGACGACGAGGAGACAGAGGGGGAGGAGGGAGCAGGGCCAGAGGGCGCCGATGATGCCTTGGGAGGTGACAGGTCCACAGCTGGCCAGGCCCAGGGCTGTGGGGATTGTCCCCAACGCTGTACCTCATCAGGGGCACGCCGGAGACTCCGACGGGCATCTCGCGGCCCAGCATCAGCCTCCCACCCCTACCACTGCAGCCAGTGCCAGCGCAGCTTCAGCTCAGCTAACCGGCTGCTGGCTCACGGGCGGGCCCACGTAGGCGGCACACACGAGTGTTCGACCTGCTCCAAGGTCTTCAAGAAGGCGGCCTCACTGGAGCAGCACCTGCGGCTGCACCGCGGCGAAGCCCGCTACTTGTGCGTGGACTGCGGCCGCGGCTTCGGCACAGAGCTCACGCTGGTGGCGCACCGGCGGGCCCACACTGCCAACCCATTGCACCGCTGTCGCTGTGGCAAGACATTCAGCAACATGACCAAGTTCCTCTACCACCGGCGCACTCACGCTGGCAAAAGCGGGGCTCCCCCCAGCACTGCGACAGCCTCCCCAGCTCCAGCTGAGCCCACCCCGCCTCCACCGCCCCCAGCCCCAGCCCCGCCAGCCCAGCTGCCTTGTCCACAGTGTTCCAAGTCCTTTGCCTCAGCCTCTCGACTCTCCCGGCACCGGCGTACGGTACATGGGCCCCCCGAGCGGCGGCACCGCTGTGGCATCTGCGGCAAGGGCTTCAAGAAGCTGGTGCACGTGCGCAACCACCTGCGGACCCACACAGGCGAGAGGCCCTTCCAGTGCCACTCGTGTGGCAAGACCTTCGCTTCTCTGGCCAACCTCAGCCGGCACCAGCTGACCCACACAGGTGTGCGGCCCTACCAGTGCCTGGACTGCGGCAAGCGCTTCACACAGAGCTCGAACCTGCAGCAGCACCGGCGGCTGCACCTGCGGCCAGTCGCCTTCGCCCGTGCCCCCCGCCTCCCCATCACCGGTCTCTACAACAAGAGCCCCTACTACTGTGGGACCTGTGGCCGCTGGTTCCGAGCCATGGCGGGCCTGCGCCTGCACCAGCGGGTGCATGCCCGAGCGCGGACGGCCGCGCTGCAGCCTCCCCGGTCACCACCTCCCGCCCCGACGCCGCCGCCCGAGCCCCAGCAGACCATCATGTGCACAGAGCTGGGGGAGACCATCGCCATCATTGAGACGTCCCAGCCGCTGGCGCTAGAGGACACGCTGCAGCTGTGCCAGGCTGCGCTGGGGGCCAGTGAAGCCAGCGGGCTGTTGCAGCTGGACACGGCCTTCGTGTGACCACCGAGGGGCAGCAGCAAAAGGACTGGGTTGTAGCAGCGAGGGTGGGGGCCTCTGGCGAGAAGGAGGACCACCCCTCTGGCAAGCCAGGGTGGCGCCGACTGTGACAGGTTCTGCTCTGGCCTCTGTACCCACCGGCTCCTCAGAGCGGCCCTGGCGGAGGGGAAAGTGAAGCTCTAGAGGCGAGGCGATGGCCCCGGGCCGCCGGGCCGCGTCACAAAGGTGCGGCTTGCCAAGGCTCTTGTGCACTGCATCACCCCGGTGTCCTACGCTGTGAGGTATCCTTTACCAAGCACCAGCGTGTGCCAGGTCTGCTGGAAACGCTCCCGTACCTCTCCCGACGCTCTGCTTGTCCCCCGGCCCTGGCCTCCCCTGGACTTCAGGCCCCCAAGACGTGGCACTGTCTGGGCCTCCTTCCTCAAGTTTGACAAGGCAGAGGGAAATCTGTCCTCGCTCAGGCACTCAGCCCCGGACTGTGTGATGCTGGGACCCAGGGGTGACTGAGCCTGGAGCTCTGCCCCTGGAGGCGTGCGGCGCCCAGTGGGAGCAGCACCCACAAGTACAGATGGCTTGTTCTCTGCGTGTGTCTCATTCATTCACTCAGACCCCGAGTCCTGAGGCGTTGCTGCCACGTGCTGGGCGGTGCTGGGGCAGACGCTGAGGCCCAAGGATTCTCAAGGCTGTGATGGGGATGGGCAGGGTCAGTGGTAATGCCCGAGTAGGAAACACACCTCCCTGGGGGCAGATGAGGGGTGAGACTCCCTGGTGGGAAAGGAAGAGAATGTGCCAGGCAGACAGCACAAGAGGAGGGTGAGGTCTTGGTGTTTTGGAGACGATCCAGTTATTCACAAAGTAGACCCTTGGCTGCCTGGCTTGGTGCTGCCCACGTGCAGTGACCCTCACAGGCCTGTGACGGATCTCAGCCCTTTGTACAGATGCAAACACTGAGGACACGGACCTGCCCTGGCGCTCACGGCCAGGCAGAGGCACAGCAGAGATGCCAAGGGGGCCGTCAGCGAGACTTCACCAGCACTGCTGTCAAGTGACTCAGAGCTGAACCCACACAGGGCCTGAAGTCAGGACTCATTCTAACTGGAGGAGTGAGCCTGTGGCTCAGAGCAGCTAGGATTTGAGGAGGCCTTGAAAGATCAAAGGTTTGGGTACAGGAAGGGATCTTGTCTCCCCAAGGTCGCCTGGGCTAACAGTACAGGCGCCACGTGGCCGTTAGGGAGGGCTGGCCGCTCCCTGGCCTCTGCAGGCCTGCAGTGCTCAGGCGGGGAGGGAGGCCCTACGTGGAAGGCCCTGAAAGGGCTAAGTAGTTCAGTGGGGAACCATGATGGGTGTTAGTCTCCCTGGGTCAGAGCAGGCTGAGTGGGGGGATCCAGGAGGGAGAGGGATGCCCTCCAACCCCATGGGTGACCAGATGTGAGCAGCAAGGAAGGGGTCCCCAGGAGTCTGATGTCCACCCCTTGTCCAATCTACTTGCTCTGTTGAGTTACAGACAAGGTGAGGTGTGTGATGGGTAGAGCAGGAGAAGGAAGGGGTCTTGACTCTGAACATGCCACTGGGCCCCCACGAGTCTTTCACCTCCCCCGGGACGACCTGGCAACTGCTCTGCCTTTTGCTCACCAGTGGGATCCTAGGATGGCGTGTCCGCTGCTCCCGACCAGGCCCCATCCGCCCTGAGCCTCCTGCTCACACCCAATGCGTGGACCCAGGAGAGGACAGTTTCCTCCCATGCTGTGGCCCCTACAGCTGGCCCCAGCATGTTTTAAAAGTGAGGGGAGGGCACCACGGAGCCAAGCTCCCTTGCTCACCCTTTCATCCTCGAGATAGCCTGGGTGGGTGCTGTGTACAACACAGCATGCAGGCCTGGGATGTGGGGGTCTGGCCCAGCCCGAGACCGCGGCCCTCATCGTTGTGTGTCTCCTTGCACCCTGGAGCAGCAGGCAGCTCAGGCTCAAGTCCTGACTACCAGTGTGCTCTTTGCCCTGGACCTCCCACCCCCAGTTCTCAGTGTGCACTGGGTGCTGACCCCTCCCGTAAGCTAAAACAGATGCTTTATGCTCTCAGGGGCGGACCTCTCCCAGGCCCCTACCACGGATCCGTGCAGAGGAGAAAGCGAAGGCACAGGACAGGCACCTCGGCCCCCCTCCCACCCAAGACACAGCACATGCTTGTCCCAGAACAGCACACAGGTTCCCCCTCACCTCAGTGAAAGGGGCAGCCAGACAGGAAGCCAGGTTTTCATGCCAATAATTTATTGAACGGAGGTCTGTACACAGGCAAACCTTACTGTGGAAACTAAGACATCAGGAGCCCTCCCTGCTCCCCTGGCCCTCCAGGGTGTGGAGAGGAGGGAGCAGACACTGGGGGCAGAGGACAGGAGGGGACATACGGCTGTAGGAGGGGAGGGGCCAAGTTGGATGGTGCGAATCGACGTTTTCTTTAAGAAAAAAATTATAACAATCTATTTACACCCGGGGGGCCAGGGAAGGGGAGAGGAGACGGGCTGGGGTGGTTCTATTTACAAGGGACACAGGAGGGGAAGGGGCTGGAGGTGGTGGAGGCCTGGGGAGGGGGCCAAGGGGGCAGAGGTCCTCATACCCCCACACCCCTGTCCGTCCTTCTCTTCCCTCCCCACGACCAGTTAAAATCCTCTTAAAAAGCCACCCCAGGGTCGAGGCTGCCGAGGAAGGGACTGGAGGTGGCGACAGGGACTCATTTACCTCTGCCCTCTAGTCTCAGGGCCCAGCCAGGGCAGGAGCTCGATGGGCTATGGTCCCCTTCCCAGCCCCACTTGGGGCTCCCAGATGGAAGTGGAAAGGTGGCTGGAGGGGCCCTCAGGAAGAGTTAGAGAGGGTAGGTGTGGCTTCGGACGACTGCCAGTCTGAGCCGGTCGGAGCCTCGGTTAAAGCTGAAGGGGGGAGGGAAGGAGCAGACAATTAGCCTTGGCCTTCCAGGGCCCCTCCCGCCGAGAGTGGCTACATGGACAGGAACGCTGCCACCTGGGGGCCGGGGCCGTCTGATGACCGAACGGTGGCAGCGGGACTCTGATTTGCTTCCCCAACAAAATACAGGTAATCTGGATTCGTACACAAAATGGCCCAGTTTTTAACTCTGAGTGACAATTCAACAAATTCAACTTTCTGAATTTCTGTGGCTTTGCAGTCAGCACACAGCCCAGGCGGAGGCAGTGGTACCCCAGAAAGGTGGCCATTGCCAGCTCTGAGACACGCTGTGCACCGTCAGAACTCTGGCTCAGAAGCAGCTACGGGGAACCGTGCCACTGTGGGCAGCCGCTTACTCCTCAGCAGCCGGTCCCAGCTTACCTTGTGAGGACTGGGAGAGAGGGGTGGAGCCTGCCGGGGACCTCAAGTGAGGAGGGATGAGGATGGCATTGAGAGATGGCTGGATGGAGAGTTCTAGAGACAGGAATCGACACGCCCAGTCAGGGTGAAAGCAGCCATCTGGAGACCGCGGAGGGTTACGATGGGATCCCCACTGGGGACCCAGCTCTTGGCAGGGCCGGCTCATGGACACTCAGCCACTGAACTCTACACAACGCACTCAGCGTAAGGGAACTGAGGCCATCTTCCAGAGCCCCCGGCCTGTTCTGCACCCTCACGCCGCTCCCCGGTCGTGTTTTCAACACCAAGTTCTCCCCCAACCTCTGGCTGTCCCCCCACGGTTCCCCACACCCCCTGCTGTGCCCTCACCGGCAGGACTGAAGTTGAAGAGAGGGGGGAGCGGGCGGTTGTTGGGGAGCTGGGTTCCGAGACATCGCAGTTCATCGAAGAAGCTGTGGGCGCAGGCCTCTAGCGGGGAGAGCCGTGAGGACGGCGTGTACTCCAGCAGGCTGGAGCAGAGCGCGATGGCCTCAGGCGGCGTTCGAGATTTGAACACCTGGGGCGAGGGGGCGCAGGGCCACAGGTGAGCGCTGCCACAGGCACTGGCACCCCCTGTGCCTCACTGCCACCGTTCTGGGCAGACCTGACGACCTGCTCCCCAAGCCCATCTCCGAGAGAGGAACTCGGGCAAGTCTTGTCTGTATCAGGTGAGCAAGCTGGCCCCGGCCCAGAGACACACTGAGCCCTGCTGCGAGCCCGTTCACCCACCAAGAAAAGGGGAACCTGGGAATTTACTTGTGGGTCCTCAACTCTAAAATCATGGGAGCTGCTGACCCCTCCCAGGATAACTGTTTGCATCCTCCCGAGCTACCATTCTGAAGCCAGTTGGCCAAAGGGGACCCACCCTTCTGCCAGGCTGCCCAAGTCCCCAGCCCTGCCCCACCTTTGTCCAGGGATGAGCTTTAATCTGGGGGAACTTGAACTCCGTGTAGTTGGGGTTCATCTCTCGGATTTGTTCCCGGGTTGGTGTTCCCAGCACCTGCAGGACGAAGACGGGGACTGAGACTTGGCCCCTATCCCTCAGCCCCACCCGCTGCCTACCCTGGCGCCGTCCTCACCTTGATAATCTCCACGAGCTGGTCCACCCCACTGTCCCCAGGGAAGATGGGCTGGCCGAGGAGGAGCTCAGCCAGCACGCAGCCAGCTGACCACACATCTGAAGGGGAGTGGGTAAGGGTCAGAGCTCGGGAGCAGGGCCGCCGTGCCCATCCCCTGACAAACGTTTCCATTCCTCAGGGCCAGCAGAGACAGCCAGGAGCCCCATTTCCTCAGCTCGGCAGAGATGAGGCATCTGGCCCAAGATAACACGTTTTAGGAGCCCTGGGCACGACCTTGAGCCTGCAGATCTGCGCAGCTTCTCTGCACCCTCCAGTCAGCTTGGTCCCAGCCCTCACTGCCTCTGCTCACCACACCCAAGGAGCTGTTCTCTGTGCTGGTAGCCTGCACACCGAGGCCCACCCTGCCCGTGGGTACCTGTGTTCTTCAGGCCAGAGATCCCTGCCTTCCTCACCTGCCGGTCAACAGGCCGCCCAAGGGAGGAGCTGTAGCCTGGCACTCTCACCCCTCCCTAGTCCATACCTTGACCCTCAGGGCACAAGGTCACACCTTAGCAGCACAAAGTCCCTCACACTGCTGATGAATGCCTGTCAAACCCTCGTGCCCACCACCTCTTCTTGGCCTTCCCCCATCCTGGAAGGTGGCACTGTCATCCTCAAACAGGTGAGGCCATACAGGCCCTCGTGGTGGCAAAGTCTCACCTCCGGGTTCCCCCAAGGTCCCCGCCAGCCAAGAATGGAGAGCTGACCAGGGGGTTCCAGAGATGGGAGGGGCTCTGGAATCAGGTCAGCTTTCAAATCCCAGCCCTGCGCACTCCCAGTGGTGCAGTGGCCGGCAGGGGCCTCCCGGCTCTAAGCTTGAGGCTGCTCATCTGTACAATGGGCCTGTAACAGCACTGGCTTCCCAAGACGGTGAGGACTGAGTGAAAGGAACCCAGTCTGGCACACGCATGGAGAAAAAACTCAAAACCCACCCAGGGGCACACATTCGGCCTAGCGGTTAAGAAGCCCCTCCCAGACTCAAGTCCCTGGGTCTCATACCCAGCCTCAGTCCAACTCCCGACTCCAGCTCCCTGCTAATGCACACCCTGGGGGGCAGGTAATGGCTTAGGTAATTGGGTCCCTGCCACCCACACGGGAGATGCTGATGGAGTTCCGAGCTTCTGGCTTTGGCCTGGCCCAGCCCAGCCAGTGGGTGGGAGCACTGTTTAATTTAAAAATAAAAACCAGATACCGCCAAGATTGTCATTCCCCACCTCCGTCCTCCCATAACTGACCAATGGATGAGGTGTAATCGGTGGCTCCGAAGATGAGCTCTGGGGCCCGGTAGTAGCGGGAACAGATGTAGGACACATTGGGCTCCCCACGGACCAACTGCTTTGCGCTGTGGAAGAGACAGGCAGGGGTGAAGACGAGGCAGGTGTGGGGACCCCTGCAGCCCCTGCGCACCCCCGCCCAGGCCCACCTGCCAAAATCGCAGAGCTTGAGGACAGCGGTGTCGGGGTCCACCAGCAGGTTCTGCGGCTTGATGTCGCGGTGACACACCCCCTGGGAGTGGATGTAGGCCAGGCTCCGGAAGAGCTGGTACATGTACACCTAGGGCGGCAGGACGGAGACGTCGGGCCCAGCTCTCCCCACGGGGCTGACCACCACTGTCCCGGCTGCCCTCGGGGAAGCCCATTCTGAAACCCCTCACGCAGAGGGCCTGCTGCGCTCCATGCCCTCAATTTCTGACTTGGGAGTTCAGGATGGGGCATCTGCCACAAGCCCTCCCTTGCGGAAAGAGCAACACAGAAACTCAGGAAGCCCTGTCACAAAGCAAGCTGGAAAACCAGGCCCTCGGCTTCCCCTCGCCCACACCGCTGGCTCTAAGAGGGGCTCAGATTCTTTGATGATCAAAACCACCCAGGAGGGGCCAGCACTGTGGCGCAGTAGTTTAATCCTCCGCCTGCAGCACTTGCGTCCCATATGGGCGCCAGTTCAAGTCCCAGCTGTTCCTCTTCCGATCTAGCTCCCTGCTATGGCTTGGGAAAGCAGTGGAAAATGGCCCAAGCACTTAGGCCCCTGCACCTGTGTGGGAGGCCCAGAGAAGCTCCTGGCTCCTGGCTTCAGATCAGCCCAGTTCTGGCCACTGCTGCCATTTGGGGAGTGAACCAGTGGATGGAAGACCTTCCTCTCTGTCCCTCCCTCTCATTCTCTGTAACTTCACTTTTCAAATAAATGCATAAAATCTTAAAAAAAAAAAAAAAAACCTCCTCCATTCCATCTCCATTTTCCTACCACCCATCCTCCCGCTAGCTAGAGCCTGGGTGCCAAGGGAGCGGGCACCTCTGTTTGCATCACTGTGGTTCCCCCAGGGCCTACAGCAGGGCCTGGCCGACAGCGCCTCAGCGGCACCACCACACACGACATTGCTTCCCAAGCCCCTCCTCCTTCGTCCCACTCCCCTTGGCCAGAGATGCTGCTTCCTCAACCCGTGCTGGCCTCCTGGAGCCTTCCTCAATCCTCCTCAAGTCTCCTCCCTGCCCAGGCTGGGCTGGGGGCTGCCCCAGCATGGCAGTAGCTGGTAAGTTTGCGAGTTTCCTGGGACAACGTCTGTCCGCCTTACCAAGCTGAGCTTTCCACGGCGATACTGGGCTCCCTCAGCAGCCTCTGGCCTGCTCAGCACTGAGCCAGTGGGCAGGCAGCCATGGGACAGGGTCACCCCACCAGAGAACTCCTTTCCCAGGAGGTGAGTTCCAACAGCAACAAGCAAAGGCAGAGCCGCTTCGGCTCACGTGGGTGCAGGGCGCTCACAGCCAGCAGCGCGGGCGACCGGGCCCCAGGCAACCTCCTGCCAGTGTAGCAGGGCGCTCCAGCCTCTGCCCTCCACATCGTCCCTGCACTGCATTCATTCACTCACACGTCGGTTCATTCATTCAGACACCTGCTGAGGATCTGCCACACGCAGGGCACGGTGCCGAGCACCGGCACGAAGGCGCATCCCCCGCTCTGTGGACACTGAGCTCCCTCCGACCCTAACTCCTCGCCACCTGCCCCTCCCTGGTCCCGAAGGCCCAGACCTGACGGCTACACTCCCTCTGCACTCCTTTCTTCAGTGCTAACCCCAACGCCCCTGAAGCTGCCTGGGCTCCCGTCCCAGTGCGGATCTGAGCAGGTACCCGGCAGTCTCCCCAGGCCCCTGGTCAGGCCTCACCTGGCCCTCCCCATGAGCTGCATTCGGGGTTCTTGGGATGAGGGCAGGGGGCACAGGCCCTCCAGGGCTCCTGGCTCTGTGGCCTGAGCTCCGCCCGCCCGCCCGCCTACCTTCACGTAGATGATAGGGATGGTCAGTTTGGCCTTGGTGAAGTGGCGGGCCACCCGGTACACTGTCTCGGGCACATATTCCAGCACCAGGTTCAGGTAAAGCTCATCCTTCTGCAGAGAGCAGAGGAGAAAGTGAGGCACTGAGACGCAGGGAGGCACATCGAGAACAAGGGGGGAAGGAGGGAGGCACGGAGATGGGTGGGGCTGCGCTGCAGCACCCCCACCCCTGTGCGCCGGTCTCACCTTCTCCCCACTGGAGTAGAAGAAGTATCTCAGCCTCACAATATTGCAGTGGTCCAGCTTACGCATAATCTGCAGCTCTCGGTTCTTGGGAACAGAGAGAGAGAGTCTCAGGACGCGGCCGGCTCTCTGCACCCCTCCCTCGCGCACCTACTCCCCCGTGCCCGCCCACAGAGCCAGGCAGCTGCTCCCCGTGTCTCGGCCCCAAGGTCCCTCTGGGGTCCCCTCGAATGCTTCACTGCCAGCCAGTTCCTCTTCCACGCAAGCAGGAGACCCGTGTTAAACCCACACCCCAGGCGTGTGTGAGAATTTCTCTAATTATGGTTGACATTTAAAATGAAACGACTTCCTGTATAAACCTAACTTTCAGCTTCTCTGGAAAAATCAGGTGCTGCGGCTGCACGAGGCTCTCTGCCGGCACGGCTCCAAGGCACAGCAGACGAGCGGCAGCCACGCCATCCGCCCCGGGCTCCAGCGCTCCCTGTCCTTTCCCATGCAGGGAGATGGAGGCATCTGGGCCCTGGAACGAGCGCAGACCCAGGCTTCCAATCCAGCTTCAGCTTCTTCCCCATTCTCTGGTCCCCTCTGGGCACTGCATGCACCCAGACCCTCTAAACTCAACTCGGATCCAATTCTGACTGACGCCCCAGAGCTCTGCCTGCCCGTGTCTCAAACCTCCACTATCACTCTACGGCTCTCCTGTGTCGCCTCCTGGTTCCTGGGTCTCTGCCGGCTCACAGGGGCCCCTTCCTCAGGGAGACAGCGCCTCACACCCGGGGCCACAGTGCAGGGCCTCCTCTCTGGGAGAGGCATACCCAGCAGAGAAGGAGGGGCTTGGCACTCAGGCCAGACTCAAGCCTTGACCGAGGCCCTTAATCTGCCGTCTGTCTGCTTCCCTCACGTGGAGCAGCACCTGCTCTCAATCCGAGTCACAGGCCTTGCCTAGAAAGCACTCACGCTGAGCAAGCCCCCGACAGCCGTCAGCTCTGAGCGTGCCTGGGACTCACATGTCCCTTCCTCGCCCCGACTCTCTGTGAGCTCAGATGCCCTCAGAAAGCCCAGGCTCCAGGTCCCCAGTCCCGCCCCGTCCTCAAACCTCCTCACCCCCATTCCCAGGCTACCTTGAACCTCTTGTCCTGGAGAACCTTCTTGATAGCCACCAGCTCCCTGGTCTCTGCCAGCCGTGCCTGGTACACCACCCCGAAAGAGCCATTGCCAATCACTTTGATGTCTGTGTAAGCCACCTCTTGGGAGCGCTCTGGGCCTTGGCCCAGTGTGGCTACCACTGTGGTCACCTTCCCGCTGTCACCTGGGGAACAAAGCAGACACACACTTCTCTGACCGCTCCCCTCCGGCCACTGCCCTGAGGGCTGTGGGAGGGGAGGCAGGCTGATCCCTGGGCCTCCTTGGCCCTTCTCCCCTGGCCTGAGCCCTCCCAATGACCTCTCCCCTCCCCCTAGGAGAGCCCTAAATCCTGCTTCCTCCTCTGCTTTTCCAGGGCCGGCAGCAGCCAGCGCACTGGGCCCTGGCGTTGGAAGAACCCCCACCCCGGTTGTCGAAGGCGGCCACCCCTGTTTGCAGAAAGTCTGGCCTAACTTCGCCCACTAAAGGGAGCAGCGACCTGCTGTCATCCTGCTTTGTGAAAGCTTCCTCCGGGCCTGGGGGACAGCGACCTGAGGCCTCCCTGCTGGAGGTGGCTTTACCGCTGGTTCTTGGTGACAGAAATGACCGTCCTCTCCTGCCGCGCATCCTTGTGCCCCGACCACCCCTTCTTGGGGACGGTTACCCCTACCTAAATATTCCACGGTTAGAAAAGGCACCAAACACCTCTGCCCTGTATGTGCGTGGGCTCCTGTCGGACAGCACTGAATTGTGGGCATGAACTGATGATCCCCATTACCGGGTGGCTCCGCTCCCTCAGTCCTTTTAAGAACGATCTGATTCTGCACTCCCGCTCTCCGAATGGCAGCAAAACTTGGCGCTACCCTTAGGGGACAGCGGCCCCTTTCTCTGGGGAAACTGACGAACCAGATCCGTTTTAAGGGGGCTACGTTACTTATCTTTGGAGCCAATGACAATACACCCAGAATGATTAGAAACGTATAGGCTCAGACTCATATTTTATGAGGAACTGGGACCACCCTCCCTCCATTCCATTTTTTTAAAAGGAGACCCATGGAGCTTTTTCCTTTTTTTTTTTTTTTTTTCCTTTTTAAGGGACTTAGTGTGAAGAGTACACCACTTGAATCGGCCTTATTCTTAATCAGCAGCATCTACACTGCCAGTCGTCGGGGTCCAGTTCTACCTATTCTAGGTCTTGCTATTAAGAGGGAAACTGACCTGGGCTCCAGGCTGGGGGCCCTGGTCCTGTTCTCTGGACACACAGAATTCCCAAATCCCGGCTTCTAAGTAACACTCAGACCCCACCCTCTGAGGGAGAACAAATGTCCACCCCTTGGTGGACGGCGGCCGCGGTCGCGTCCTTGTTCTCTGAGGGGACAATAACCCCAGACTCCCGTTCCTAAGTGGCTTGACCTCTGGTCCTGTTCTCTAAGGGGCGCCAACGTCAGGGACCCGAGACCTGGTACTGGAAACCAGGGGCTTGGGACTGCGACCTCCTCGAGTGCTGGTGATCCTGGTCCCCGAGCGATGGGGACCCCCAAGGCCCCCTTCTCTGGGAGGCAGAGCGCGCAGACCCCCGCTGCGGGAGCCACGGCGACCTCCAGCTCCCATCTGGGCACAGGAAGGAAACTGATCGGTGTCTGCGGACGGTCAGCAACCCTGGTCACCACCCCGCACGGGCGCCGGTAATACTCACGGCCCAGCTTCACTCCCGGCGGCGGGAAGCTGGTGCCCGCGCCGGGGCCGCCGCTGCCGCCGCCGCCGCTGCCGCTGGGGCCACCCCCAGAGCTCGAGGCGCCCACGCCCCCACCCATGGCCCCGACCGACGCCTTCCCGCCGCTGGTGCCGCCTGGGCCGGAGGCCGAGCCCCCGGGGCCGCCGCCGCCGCCTCCGCCGCCGCCGCCTGGCTCGGCGAACGAGCTGGTCCGCGCCCGGCCCGAGCCCCCAGGGCCGCCTCCGGAAGGCCCGCCGCCGCTCATGGCGCCGAGCGCAGGCCCAGGCCGCGGGGCTCGGGCTGCCCGGGCTGCCCCCGCCGCCGCTGCCGCCGCCGCCTCCCCCCGGCTCCGGCCTCTTCCAGGCCGCGCCGCTCGGGCTCCGGCTCCGGCCCAGCGCCCGCCGCGGGGCACGCCGGGAGATGCAGTCCGCGCCGCGGTCACCGCCCTCAGCCCGCACGGGCTCGCGTGGCACGCCGGGAAATGGAGTCCACAGAGGGCCGAGCAGCCCCTAAAGATGACAGGTCGCGCTGCCCGTCGGGAAACAGAGTCCTGAGTAATCCGGCGGCCGCCTGTGCCCACGGCGGACCCTAAAGGACTTTGGAAGAGTCAGAGCCGCACACTCGGCCCACCGAGGCAACGACGAGCCCTTAAGTGGGCCTCAGAAATGCAGCCGCAGCCACTCCATCCCTGAGCGGTGTAGGCCTGATGCATGCCGGTAAATGGAGTCCAATCGTTCACTTTAGTCTATTGGCTCCTGGTAACTACCGGCGCAAGGTGCACGCTGGGAAACCGAGTCGGCGTCCGAGAACGCGCAGCCCTCTGGCCGCGAGGCCAGCCGGGAAATGGAGTCGTCGCCACGCCCTCACCGCATTGCGGGTGTGAAGCGGTTTCCAGAGCACGCCGGGAAATGGAGTCCTAGGTGGGTTGCAAGTCCCCAGTGGATGCTGCAGTTCCGGAGACAGGCCAGGAAATGGAGTAGGTGTCGCGCTCCCCTTCCCAGGTACGCTAAGCCGCAGTGCCTGTCGGGAAATGTAGTCGACGCCAAGGCATCAGTGCGGTTGCCACAGCGAGCCCTGGGGTCTTCTGGGAAATGGAGTTCTGCGCAGCCTCCCCAGGGCCTAAGCCCGAAGCCTGCTGGGAACTGGTCCAGACGGGATTCTGACCCTTTGTGGGGACCGACTGCAGAGACTTGCCTGAAAGTGAAGTCCCCCAGTGGGGAGGCGAAATGAGTGGAGGCGAAAGGTTCAGGACCGCAGCGCCCTGGGGAGACCGCAGGGTGCTCCAACACCCCCTCCACACCCCCAGGGCTCTCCTAAGAAAGCACCCGAGTCACAGGCCAGCCTTTCTCTGGCACTGTGGGTCGCGCTAGCAGGCCGAGCCGAGCGTAAAAAGAAATCGAAATGTCTGTGTCGAACGGCCCGTTGTGTCTACGGTCCTGCGTCCTCGGCTTCCTCAATGACCGGATCCCGGAAGGCCCAAAACAAGGAAGCCGGCTGCCGGGAGCAGCCCAAGGGTTTGTACCCTCATTGAATCGCTCCATCTTTCGAGTGATACCCGGAAGTAGAGCAGCCCCGAAGGACGCTGGGAAACAGAGTTCGTGCGTGTGGCTCGCCCTGCCTCGGAGGCCTCGGAACCAGAACGAAAGCCCCGCGAGCCCCTCCCGCCCGCGTGAGGTGGTGGAAAATGGAGCGCCAAGCCCGCGTTTGCCCTCTCTGGAACGCGAGAGAGGGCCTAGCCTCTGGGTCGGCTCGGGACTGCAGTTCCCGGCGGGCACAGAGCTTCGACGGAGGGTGGCGCTACAGTCCCGTCGCACCACATAGTCCAGGAGGCAAAGCGCACACTTCCGCCCCCGTTGCGAAGCGGGTGTTTCTGGGAGTTGTAGTTCCCCAGCCCAGGGGTGGGTGCTGCCCTCTGACGGCAGCTGGGAGTTGAAAAGTCAGATTCAGAGTCAAGTCCCCAAAGGCCTTAGGGAATTCGACACGGGGATCAGCAAGGCTCAACCGAGGCCGCGAAGCGGGGCAGAAGGTGGCGGTTACTTCCCTGCCAGAACCCGTGGGACATGCGCAGTGGGTCGCGCGTGGGCAACTCCCTGGAGGCTGAGAAAGTTCATCAGAGGGGTGTTCGAGGGGGTTCGAGGTGTCTAGAAGGGCGCTGTAGGTGACCGGAGGGGCTGTGGGAAGTCGGCAGAGATGCAGGGGGCTTGGATGGGCTGTCGCAGCTGAAAACCATTCCTGGGTTTTCATTCGAGGCCTGGGGAGACCGCCAACAGAGGAAATCTCCGAGTGGCCCCAAGTGCTGAGACGGATGGCTGCTGGCATCTTTTGCAGTGCCGAGAAGCCACAGATGCAGGGGCTCTGGGATGGAATGCACTCATCTGAGAAGTGTCTCTAGAGATCCGTTAAGCACTGTCCACTTGAAAGCAAGGATATGGGAGAATATGGACGAGACCAGGGAGGTCTTGTTGCAGGGACATTCTGAGCCTGCTAATGAATTTCTGTGGGCAAGCAAAGACGCAGCGAGCTGCGGGAGTTCTCAAGGCCAAAGCCACCTGCGACATCCCCCACAGCCAGAATCTGGGGCAAGAAGTCTGGCTGGGCGGTGGCACGATGCGGGGAGCACTCACAAGTCCACGTTAGATGTGGTTGGAGATGCTTTGTAGGGCCGGGGGGCTCAGACTCCGTCCTCCCTCCCGCAGTGACGCCATCCCCTTCTCCACCACCCCACCACCAACTCAGCTGCATCTGTGTTGCCAGGAGACATGCCTCATCCCACTTCCAGAAATAGCCCAGCGGCCCCCACCCCAGGGACTGTCTTACATCACCCAGGAGAGGGAGCAGTTGCCTGTGAGCCACCCTGGGAGCCCCGCTTTCCTGCCAGTACCCCAGCCTGGATCCTCTCTTCAGTGCCAACCCACATCATCTGGGACCACCCACCCGGGGCCTGGCATGAGCCGAGTGCCGAGCTGCCAGCCAGCGTGCCCTCCCCCTCTGGTGAAGCCAGTCCGACAGGCCCTGAGCCCTCTGTTCCCACTGCTCCTTGCAGCTGGCCTTGGGGGAAAACCCTTCCCCTCTCTGAGCCTCAGGCACCTCACCTGCACCGAGGGACGGGCCTGTCCCTAAGTGCTCTTCCAGGCAGGAATGCGCACGTCCCTTTCATCCCCGACTCCAGCTCTCCAATCTGGACTTCAGACTTTATGAGCTCATCGCTCAGATCCTATGATCTCTAGACCCTGATCTGGATCCAGCCATCTTGTCTCTGGGGAGGAAAATTCAGTTCTTCAAAGAACCTGGGCTTCGGATCAGCCGCCTCTGAGTTGTGACTCAGCCTCAGGGCCCTGGGCAAGTCGTGAGCTTACACCACTGCCCGACTGGATCCTCAAGAAAACTAAACACGGCAGCTCTCAAGTTCTGGGCATGCAGCTAATTTTTAAACTTTTTATTTGAAAAGGCAGACAGATCTTCCATCTGCTGGTTCACTCCCCAAATACCTACTAGGCTGAAGCCAAGAGCCCTGACCTCACTCCCGTCTCCCAAGCAGTCACCCAACCACTGGAGCCATCAGCGGGACACAGGATAAGGGAGGCAGGTGTCTCCACAATATTGAAACTGCTGGCTGAGGCTGCGCACAGCACATCAGCCAGGGGCAGCTAGGGCTGGTGCGCCAATCCCTTCCCAGCGTGCTGGCTGGACCAGAGGGTCGCTGACCAGAGGGTCCAACACACTGCAGGCCCCACCTCCAAAGCATGCCCAGCTTAGACGGTGACGCAGGAAGGGCGCTGGAGGCAGCATGGCCTTAGCTGAGGGTCCAGGTAGCAAACCCAAGATAGTTCAGGCAGTACAGCAGGGACAGTGGGCCTGGGATGGGCGTAAAGAGCTCCAGGAGACATGCAAACGCTCACGGGGTGGAGGGCAGACATGTGACCAGGGCTAATGTGACACCCACCTATCAGACCACTTCCCCAGGCATTCCGAGGAGGTTAGGTGCTCTGGCCACTGACCCAGAGGACGGCCTGGACCTGTCCAGCAACAAGCAGAGGCCACGAGCTGCTGCGGCCGCACCGAGCACTTGGCACAGATCAGTGCATCCAAAGGTCCAAAGTTTTATTGTTTTGAATACATTCTCCAGAAGTCCCCTACTCCCCCCCCACCCCCAGTACAGAATAAGGCTTAGACCAGAGCTCCCCCCACCCCACCCAGGGGCCCCAGCTGGGAGGCAGAAGGGGCTTCCAGTTTGGTTTTGGGCAGCCCCTTCCCATCCCCCCACCCGCCTGCCCAGGGCCAGTCCTAGGAGCAGCTGGAGGTGAAGGGGTTGGACCAGTGCTGTGGTGGGGGCGGGACAAGGAGAGTAGGCACTTGAGACTTGTGGCCCATGGGGGTACCCCTCACCCTACTGTCCCCCAAGCCCTCCCCCACAGAATTTTTGGTTCATCATAAAACTGTCCCTCCCCTGCTGCAACACTGTGGGATATGAGAAACCCAGGCACTCACGGCCCCTGGAGGGGCCAGGAAAGCAGGGCTGGGGGGGGGGAGGCTGAGGACAGCCCAGCCAGGGGGCAGGTTCAAGAGGCAGAGAACAGGGAGGGAGGGAAACAAGGCTTTGACTTCCTAAACGATTGTAATAAAAAAGATCCTGGGTGCCAAGGCCACACAGCCTCAGTTCAAACATCTGCTCCCCAGAATGGAGGTGGCCCCCCAACGACTCCCACCCCTCCCCCACCACCACTTTGCCTGGAACTCAGAAAACCCAGACACAAGGGACAGTCCCCAAGCCCTGGGCACCCACCCACCCCACCGTTTAAAAAAAAAAAAGTTTTATACAAAATGTGGAGAGGGGAAAGGGAGGAGGCAGGAAAACCAGACAGCTGCCCTCACCTCCAGGGCGCGGGAGGGGCGGGGTTAAGGCAGCAAAAGCATTGGGGGGTGGGGGGACCTGGGTCCCCGGCCCACAGCCCTCAGGAATCTCGGGGTTCCAGGGAGAGCTGGGCTGTGGCACGCTGGAGGTCGGAGCTCACCCGCCTGGGAGTGAGGGGGCCCCCGGGCTCCCCCGGGCCCTCACCACGCACCTTCTTGTCCTCACCCTCATCCTCCAGGCCCCCAGCGGGGCCCCCGCCCCCCTCCAGACGGCAGTCCTCACTCCAGCGCCGCTTAAATCGCAGCTTGAGGGGCATGCACTGGGCCGCCCCGGGCGCCTCGCCGGGCTCCGGCTTGGGGGGCGCAGGCGGGGCACGGGGCGTCTTGAACACCTCCCCATCCTCCTCATCCTCGTCGCTGATGTCAGTCACCTCCACCTCCTCCGACTCGCCTTCCGAAATGGGCTCCACCTTGATCTGCGGCGGCGGAGGGGCCAGCGCCCCCACCCCCTCCGCCAGCCCGCCGGCGCCCCCGCCTCCACCGCTGCCCTTGTCTGCGCCCGCAGGAGCCTTCTCCCCAGCGGCCCGCTGCCGGCGTCCCAGCGGGGGTGGCTGGAGCTTAAACTTGAACGGGGAGGAGGAGGAGGAAGAGGAGGACGAGGCCGAGGAGGGGACTGGCGGGGTCTCCGGCGCCATGGGCGGCAGCGGGCACTTGTCGGGGCGCTGGGGCTGGGGCACCACGAGCCCGGGGTAGTGCAGGAAGGCGCGGGGGCTGAGGTGGTAGTTGTAGACGCTCTGGGTGTGTGCCTGCAGGTACCGTTTCATGTCCTCGGGGCTGAAGGAGAAGTGGGAGCCTCCCCCTGAGCCGCTGGGGCCCCCCCCGCCGCTGGGGTACATCGGGCTCAGCGTGGGCGAAGGTGTGTAGGCCAGGTGGGTGGGCGTCATGGGCAGAGCCGGGGAGAGCTGAGGGGGCAGCAGGGAGCCAGGCCCCGCCAGAGGCGACACAGGGAAGGGGCTGAGGGGCTCAGGGCCACCCCGGGGCCGGGGGTAGACGCGGAAGACGCCAGGGTCGTGGGGCAGACGGGCCAGGGGGGGTCCTCGGAAGGCACCCAGCTCCGGAGGACCTGGTGGCCGGGCCCGGGGATCCTCGCCCAGAGGCTCCTCCAGCTCCGACGTGCCATCGCTGCAGTCGCTGACGGAGCCGCGGCCCAGGCGGCGGGCCACCACCGCAGAGAAGAGGGAGGACGAGGACGAGGAGCAGGCTGGCGGCGAGCGGGGGTCCTCGGTGGGGGACAGCACCTCAGAGGGCGTCGAGGGAGGGAAGCGGAAGTGGCTGCCACCTGTCGGCACTGGAGGGGCGCTCTGGGGCACCGCACCCCCTGGCGAGAGAGGGGAAGAGCTGGTGTGAAGGCTCCTGGCCCAGCCTGGACCCGCAGAAACCCTCCGGCTCCCCAGTTCCCACCACCACCCCCAGCACTCACCAGCCAACCCCATGCCTGGACACGCACAGAGACCCTCCGGCTCCCAAGTGCCCACCACCACCCCCAGCACTCACCAGCCAACCCCATGCCTGGACACGCACAGAGACCCTCCGGCTCCCAAGTGCCCACCACCACTCCCGGCACTCACCAGCCAACCCCACGTCGATAAAAGGGTAATTAACCAGCACCAGTTTGTTGAAGTTGAACTTGTAGGTGAACCGTTTCCCCTTGGTCTTGTGTAGGATGCGCTTGTTGTAGTAGTAGCTGCAGAAACACCATTGGGAAGGTGAGCCTGGATTGCACCCGCCCGAGGGCCTAGAGGGGCCACTCTGACACCCAGACATGTGCCGGGAGGCTGCTCGGAGAACCCTGAGAAACACGGGGCCACCCCAGAGTGACCAAGTGCCTGCGAGGGATAGGGACACGCACTCCCCTCGGGTCTGGGCTCAGACCACAGGTTCCAACCCGTGACTGTGTTCTCACTGATGCCTCTGTGACTAACCAAGGAGCTCAGAGAAGGGCTAGGACCTGCCCAAGGTCACACAGCTAGGTGTTGGGAGAGTCGGGACTCAAACCCACAGCCTATTCCCCAGGGTGGGAGCTGTGCACACGGGCTCAGGGGCCCCAGCCCTTCCTCACCGCAGGGCCCGGCTCAGCTTGTCGTAATTCATCTGCGGCTTGCACTTGCGCACGCCCCAGAGCCGGGCCACCTCGTCCGGGTCCTTGATGACGAACTCCCCGTAGTCTCCCTGCCAGGCGATGACGCCCTGGTACTCCTCCTTCCGTAGCAGCTCCAGGATGAAGTGCCACAGCTGGATCTGCCTCGAGCCAGGGGACGACTCCGGCTTGTAGGCCCAGTCCGGGAAGGCGAACCCTGGGGAGGGGAGGCAGGGAGTGTGGCCTGGGCTCAGGATGCCAAGGCTCGGGCTGCGGGTCCCTTCTCGGGAGCCACGTCCTGCCCCGCCCTCAACAGAGGGAAATCCTTGTCCCCCTAGCCAAGTCGAGATCTGAGCTGTAGCAGGACAGTGCGTGTCTGTCTGTGTGTGCAGGCGCTGGACGGGAGCTGGGAGGAGGGGAAGCCGGAGCCTGCTCCGGCGACACCGGGAGAAACAGGAAACCGTCGGCGGCGGGTCCCGGGGCCAGTGCCAGGGGGCCAGGCACCAAGCCAGGCCGACGGGCAGGGCTGCCAGTGGAGGAGGGGCAGGAAGGGGCACACGTGGCCAGGCAGTTGGGGTGCAGCCCCCCCAAGCCCACCCCTACTCCCATTCAGACACAGCCGTACCTCCCCCCAGCTCCTACAGTCCCCACCTTAGGTGCATACACTGCTGTGCCCCCAGGACCCACAGCGCTCTTACTCCCACCCCAGGACCTGAGCTTTTTTTTTTTTTCTTAAAAGGACCAGGAGGGGTGGGGTGGCTGCTTGCCGATGAGGTCAGCGCTTGCACACACACAGAGGCTTCTGTCTTCCCTGGAGAGTGAAACCCAGACTGTCTGAGAGGCCCCCCAAGCCCTGGACCCTCTGAGCTGCACCGCCCTCCCCAGACCCAGCATCCAGGCCAATCCTGGCCAGAGGACGCCCCGGCTCTGGCCCTGAGACTGACTGAGCAGGCCGCGATGGAGCTGGCGCCCTCTCCCCACGTCTGCCTTCTCCCTCTCAGCTCCGTCCCTGCCCACCTGCCTGCCCGCCCCCAGCATTAACCTTGGGTAGAGGTTGGTGGTGGGCTGGCTGGTCCCTGGAGGGGGTGGGCAGCCCAGGGTGGGGGGGTGGGGGCTGTGGTTGTTGTCATTTCCCAAACCCCCGGGTAATCAGGGGCCATCAATAATTCAGCACCAGGCAGCCGGTAATGGAGGGGTGGGAGGAGGGAAGGGGAGGAAAGGAAGACAGGGGGAGGCAGGGCAGGGGCCCTGGTGCCAGAGACACAAGGCCAAGGTGGGTGGCTACTGATGGGCGGAGCCCCAAGTCTCAGGCAGGCAGCAGGGGTCAGTCTCCCTCTCTAGGTCCTGGCTCAAGTGGGTACCGAGGCCTCGGGGCGATCCTGCAGAGTCTGGACTCCAACAGGGGTCCCACAGGAACCCTCCCCTCAAAACCCAGAGGCCCAGGTCCCAGCCCCTGACCCAGCGTAGCCAGCGATGGCCAGTCCCACATTCCCCACCTAGTCCCTGCCCCGTTCAGGTATCCCAGCCTCAAACCAGCCCCTCGCGTTCAGGAACAGGAACCCCCCCACACTGTCCAGGGGCCCGAGTCCAGCACCTGCAGCCCGGCGCCTTCTGCTGTGAGCAGTCCCCAACAACCCTCTGTGGGGACCCCAGCATCCACGGCCCCACCCTTCTCTTGGGAATCTGGGGCCTCACCCCATTATTTCACCCTGCAGGAGAACCCAGGTCTCCACAGGGTCTCTCTCAGGGCCCAGTGGCCACCAAGGAACACAGGTGACCATGCCACCAGCTCCACCTAGCTTCACAGCCCCCCTAAAAAGCTCCTGGTCCCTCTCAAGGCGCCAAGGTCCATACCACTCCCATCTCTACCCCAGTCTGGGCCTGGGCCCGGGCAGCGGACTGGAGCCCCCGAGATATCAGTTTGGGCGTAGGGGCTGTACTGACTTCCACCCTCCCCCCCAAAATTAAAGCCACCCTTCCCAGCCCACCAGCCCCAGCCTCCGTGTCCCGGTAACCAAGCAACGTGTGTGCAGCGACAGTCCTGGGAGCGGGGGAGCAGGAGGCTAAAAATAAACTTTGCAGAAGAGAGGGAGTGAGAGAGACTACATGCAACACAAAGAGAACTGGGAAAGGAGGTGGGGGGCTCTGGAAAGGCCTCAAGCTGCATTCTGGGAGCTGTCCCAGGCCCCCTTGTAAACCCCCTTCCTGGGGCAAAGCCCCCCAAGGGCCCAAACACTGGCTGCCACCCCAAGCAGGGACCATTCCTGGCTCCCAGGCCCACCCCACCACCAGCTTTCCTCATCCGACACAGCATACACGAGGGCCTGTTCCCAGCTTTGGGGCGGGGGGTGGGATGAAGGGGGGGTGACGTCAGGGTGTCTCAATGGGGCTCTGTTCCCCAGGCCTTGGAGCCAGGAGCCAGGCACGGGCCAGAGGAGCATGTGTAAGTGTGTTGTGTACGGGTCCACGTGCTTAAGGCAGGGAAACACGGCCCGCACGGAGGAAGCCTGGGGGTGCGGCCCTCGCAGCACGGGGGCCAAGAGAGCGAGCAGCTGCACTGACACACGGTTCAGGAAACTGCAAGACACGGCAAGGAGGCGCAGCAGACAGGAAGGGCTGGGATGACTGGGTCCCAGAAGGCACACCTGGTTCCCACAGAGGTGGGGCAGGGAGGCAGGGGAGCCCCAACTCCCGGGCGCTCACCCCACCACCACCACCACCTCACATTGTCTACCCAAACTTTTCGAAAGGGACCATAGGGGTCGGAAGGGAGGGGTGCTGGTTAGAGGAAGAACAAGCCGGCCTCCTGGGGGGGCCCCACCGCCTCCCCCACTCCAGGCAGCCCTCGATGGCGCCAGAGCCGGGAAGAAAACAGGAAGTGGGAAGCAGCCGCGGCAGAGGAGAGGGGCCGGGATGGAGGATCGGATGGAGGGGCGAGCAGCAGCCGGCCAGCCGGCAGACGGAAACACAGCCATTCCAGGTCCCCGGCCACCCCCTTCACCCCCCAGGCACAGTACCCACCCGCACATGGCTAGGACCCCAGACAGGGCTAGGGAGCAGCCCAGCCGGCCCCATCAGGCCAAGGCCCGCAGCAGGGCAGACAGACGAGGCGGGGTTGTCTGCGCGCCTCTGCCCCCTCCCCGGGCCAGGACAGGCTCCTGCTGCCCCCAGGGCCCAGCGGCCCCGGAGCCCGTGAGTATGTGGGACGCACGTGACTGACCCTACTGCACTCCGCACCCCTGCCCCACCCCAGCCCCCTGGCGCCCGAGCCCTTTAAGAGCCGCCCCCACCCCCCAAGCAGGGGGTGGGGTGGGGTGGGTGGGCCGGTCGGGGCACACACCCGCACACAGGAGCCCAAGCCGCGGCCGCCGCCGGGGGACGGAGACAAGTTTGAACAGCGGCGCCCGGCCCCCTTCCCCCTCCCCCGTCCCCGCCCCGGGCCGGATTCCGACGGGGTAGACGGGCAGGGGGCGGCTAGGACCCCTCCCCCCGCGCGCTCCGGCGCAAAGTCCAGCCCGCGCGAGCCTGGGGGCGGCGGGGGATGGGAGGGGGGAAGTCCGAGCGGGAGGGGGGCTAATCCCGCTGCCCCCCGCCCGCCGGCCGAGGGGGGAGGGGAACCTTGGCCCCTTAAGGAGGAGCAAGTTGGCGGGGAAGAGAGGGCGGAGGGAAAAGACGGCCGGCTTAAAAAGAAGAGCTGGATCAGGGAGGGGGACCGGGGGAGCCTGTGCGTCCCCCCCCCCGCAGTATCTCCCCCTCCTCCAACCCAGGGCTCCGGAGGCGCGGGAGGAGGGTTCCCGTCTCCCCCCTGAGCCACCTTAAAGCCGCGCGTTCTAAGGTCGGAAACAAAAAGTTCCTTTTTCGAACGTTCAGGCTGCGCTTTGGAACTTTGCGACTCGGCGCGGGCGGGGGAGCGAGGAGCCGGCGGCGCCGGGCGGGGGAGGGGCGGCGCAGCCCGGACCCCGGTCCCGGGCTCCCCGCGCACGCCCTGCGCCCGGAGGCCAGCCCGGGTCCTCCCCCCACGGCCCGCCGTGAAGGTCACGGGCCGGCCCGCGCCGCGCGGACCCGAGCATAGCGGGCCCCGTGGACACAGCCCCCCCCACCCCGGCCCCCGGAGTGCAACGTGACACAGCGCCGGGGGGGGGGGTCCTGCCACCCCTGTGATCCTGGGAGTGGGAGCAAGCCCAGCCCGCGGGGTCCGGGCCGGCAGCGGGGAGCAGCGCCCGCAGCGCCCACACCACTGCGCCCGGAGCCGGGAATCGCGGGTCCCAAGCAGCACCCCCGGCTCGCGCCGTGAGAAGCAACAGGTCTCGAGTGCTTGGGGGGGTCCCCTAGAACTGGGGATCACTCAGGAGACCCTGGACCCCTTCAGCCGCCCCCCCAAAGTTTCTCTGCCCGGTTTCCCGGGGCAACAAGTCTCCCCCACACGTGCAGCCCCCGCCCCCACCTGTGTCCGCCGGGGTCTTCATGCTGGGGGGCCCGGGGCGAGGCGCCCCGACTCCGGGCCGCGGCTCCCGGCGCCCGCGCTGCCCCGTCCCGTCCCGCGCCCGTCGGGCCGCCCTTGCCGCCTCACCCGGCCTCGCCTCTCAGAGCCTCTCCCCTCCCCGCCGCCGCCTCCCGGGTTAATATCGCACTCCGGGGCCGGGACGCCCACGCCCCCCGGCCGGCGACGTCACCGCCGCGTCGCCATGGAGACGCTGCGCCCGCCCCCTCCCCGCGCACTCACACACACACGTTTGCCGGCGCGCAGCCACTGAGGACCGGCCGGCTCTGGGCTTAAAGGGGCCGCGCGGCGGGGGAGGGAGGAGGGGGGGCAGGAGTGGGAGGGGGTCTTGGGGGTCATGACCCTTCTCGGAGGCTCCAAGTTTGCGGATAAATTAAGTCCTCAGCCCTCGGTACCTGCTGCCCTTCCTGTCCTCCTGCGCCCTGAGGGTTTCAGAGTTTTGGAAGCCTGGGGTAGGGGGTCCACAAACTTTGGTGGGGAGGTAGCAGAGACCCCCACCGCACCCCCGGAAGGAGGCAGAATCTTTTTCTGCGGGAGAGTGAAATCAGGATCTTAAAAGATGACCAAGATCGCAGCATTTTCCAGCCTGGCCTTACCCAGCTCTCCGCCCCCCCCCCCCCCGTCACAACCCGGAGCCTGAATGGGGGCAGCTGTCCAGGGGTGGGGTGGAATGGGTGGGAAGCATTTCCCAGCATCGGAAATGGGGAGGCGGCCGTGCCCTCCGCTCCTGCGGAGATGGGGTCTGGGACTTCCTGATAGCCCCAGTCCAGCTGGAGAGGAGGTGACCAGAGAGAACGCATTCGGGAGCCCCGCCGCCCTCCCCAGCCTGCAGCTGTCCTGATCTCGCGGCTGGCGCCGGAGGTACCCCCACCTCCACCACTGGGGCAGAGGGTTCCGGGGGTGGGGGCCAGGATGCGAGGGGGCGACCAAAGTCTGAACAAATGTGCACTCGGGGGCACTGGGGGTCGCCAGGCGAGAGGAAGACGGGGCTTAAGACCGAAGGCAGGAGCGTGGGGAAGTGTTAAGTCTCCGCTCGCTGCAGCAGCGGGGAGCGATGGATGGAGCCCGAAGCTCCGGGAAACAGGAAACAGGAGTGCAGAGCGATGGAGGCAGGGCACAGGGCAAACAGCAGCGAAATTCACAGGCAGAGCTTAGAGAGGAGGTCTGCAAGGAAGACCGAGATCCCAAAGAGGGGAGTCTGGCGTGGGGCGGGGTGGGGCAGACAGACGCGCCGCAGTGGGGGAAGCCTGCCCGCGGGGCTCTGGGTGCTGGGGGCTGCAAGCCCTGCTTCTGCCGCCGTGGCCGGGTTCCCTACCGTCCTAGGGCCGCTCCCCACCAGCGCTTCAACAAAAGGCTCAGGCCTCCTCCTTGGGGAGAGCCTGGCCTCCGGGGACGCATCACCCCGCTGGGGAATTATGTAACCTTGCCTACGGACAGTGCAGCTCCCCCGCGGATCCCGTAACCCTCTGGGAGCAGTGTGGTCCAGTAATCGTCATCTTGGTTGTTAGAATCACAGCTCCCGAATTCTGACTGCTCGGGATGTGTCAGGACAGGCGCCAAGCACCCACCCTCCGAGGAATCTTCTCGTTTCATCCGCATGAAATCGCAACGAAGGGGTCACGATGGGTATATCTCCATTTACCCGCTAAGAAAGGGGCTGGAAGAGGAAAAATCAGCCCAGGGAGCCGGGAAGTGTTGGAAGGAGGATTCAAAGCCGGATGGATCCAGGTCTAAAACACCACCTTTTACCAGTAGGCTTTACCCCCTCCTCTCACCCTCCCCCCCAAAAAAAGGTGATAAATCAGTGACAGCCCCCACTGATGCCCACCTCCCACCAGAAAGAGAGACCTGGCTTGCAACTATAACTGCTGCGTCCTGCCTGTGACATAGGGCAAGTGAGTTTTGAGCCTCAGTTTTCTAATCTGTAAAGTGGGGATGTTAGTAGACCCTCTACCATGGGGTTATTGTGAGACTTCAGAGATGTGCAATAAATGCACAGTAAAAACCGGTCATTGTTAGCAGAGTGACCTGTAAACCCCATGGACACAGGAGCTAGTGTCTTATAGGCTCCAACTACAGACGATAAACATGTATTCTGGCCTGGGGGGACAGTGTTGTGGCCAATCGGGGGTCTGCCACAGAAATGCAGACCTTTTTGATAACACACTTGCCTCCTGCGGCAGGGTTCAGGAGATGAACCCTCAACAGTGACAGAGTTGCTGATCCCCACCCCACCAGGTCAAACACCCAGGTAGAGGGGCTGGCGCTGTGGCAGAGCGGTACAGCTGCCACCTGCAGTGCCGGCATCCCATATGGGTGCGGGTTTGAGTCCTGGCTGCTCCACTTCCGATCCAGCTCTCTGCTATGGCCTGGGAAAGCAGTAGAAGATGACCCAGGTCCTTGGGCCCTGGACCCATGTGGGAGACTGGAGGAAGCTCCTGGCTCCTGGCTTTGGACTGGTGCAGCTCCGGCCGTAGCAGCCAATTGGAGAGTGAAACAGTGGATGGAAGACCTCTCTCTTTCTCTGCCTCTCCTCTCTGTGTAACTCTGGCTTTCAAATAAATAAAACTTAAAAAAAAAAAACCCAAGTAGAGCAAATTTGTGATAGAAAGTAACCACTGCCACTGGCTATTCCTAGAAGACAGGCATTCCAGCCAAGGCCAATCAGCACCTGTGAGCAAGGCACACTGCTGTGTCCCAGGTCACAGTGGAAGGCCGGCTTCCCAGGGTCCAGGCCACACCCACAGTGAGCAGTGTCACAGGCCACTGAGAAGCCCAGTCTGTCCCACTCCCACGGACCTGGTAGTTCTTGTTCCAGATAGCCTTGAGCCTGCTGTTGTCCCGGGAAGGCGTGGGCAGAAAAGCCACATCTCCCAGATTGCCATCTCTCTCCTGGAAAGGAGACTCTGTGGCAATAGTGATGGTAAGCTGGGGTGGGAGTACCGGGGCTCGGCACACAGCGCTGGCTCCTGACCCCAGCTGTCTGCTAATGCAGACCCTAGGAGGCTTCGGTGCTGGATCAAATACTTGGGTTCCAGGCGCCCACGTGGGAGACCCAGGTGGCAGTCTGACCTCCATCTTCCATCCCAGCCAGGGGCGAGTTTGGGCATTTGGGGAGTGAACTAGCAGAGAGAAGCTCTCTCTATACCCACCTCTCTCTGTCTCTCAAACAAATAATAAAAAACTAGGGGCAGGTGTTTGGCGTGGTGGTTAGGATGCCTGTATCCCGTGTCAGGGTGCCTGGGTTCGAATCCTGGCTCTGGTCTAAATGAGCTTCCTGCTAATGCAAACTCTTGCAGACAGCAGGTGGTGGCTCAAGTACTGTGGTCCCTGCCAGCCATGTGGGAGACCTAAACTGGGTTCTAGTCTCCTAGGTTCAGTCTCACCCAGCGCTAGGCATTTGGGGAGTGAGCCAACAGATGGAAGATTCTCTCTCTCTCTCTCTCTCTCTCTCTCTCCAATCTCATGGGAGCTCCCAGCAGCCCTCTCTGGGCAACTCCAGACTCAGCGGCACTGCACTGCCCCCACTGCCACCACCCTGAGCTGGGGGCTCCTCACTGGCCACCCCGATGCCACCACCCTGAGCTGGGGGCTCCTCACTGGCCACCCCGATGCTACCACCCTACAGCTTCTTGTCCTCCTGCAGCCAGGGGACTCCAGAAATCACATCACAGCCCTTGCTGGCCCCAAACCCATGCCACATCCATGCAGAGACCTAGAGGCCCCTCCTGAGGGTCCCCTTCTCCTCCCCCTCCCCCCACTCAGCCCCTTTGCTATCTGTCTGCCTTCTTGTGGGAAGGCTCATCCCCAAGATGTCTGCAGAGCCCTGGGCCTCATCTCCTGCAGGTTCTCACTCAAAAAACAACTTCCCAGTAAGACCCTGCTGTCTGTTCACTGTTTTGTTGCTGTCGTTTATTTATTTATTTGAAAGGCAGAGTCACAGAGAGAGAAAAAGAGACTCTTCCAAACACTGGTTCACACCCCCAGGGTTGGGCCAAGCTGAAGCCAGGAGCCTAGAATCCCATCCAGGTCTCCCACATAGGTGGCAGCAGTCCAAGCACTTGGGCCATCACCTGCTGCCTTCCCAGGCACGTTAACAGGGAGCTGGACCGGAAGTGGAGCAGCCGGGACGCAAACTGGCACCCATATGGGATGCCCGCCCAATGCACCACAATGCTAGCCCCTCACTCACTTTTCTTTTTAATTAAAAAGCATATTTTGAGAAACAGATGAGAGCAAAAGAGGATGCACTTGTTTCTAAATGGCAGCCCCCTCTCTCCATCCCTGTCTCTTCGATGCTCCTCTGACAAGTGCCACTGTACTGGTCTGCTT
Organism: Sylvilagus floridanus; assembly: GCA_949820135.1. Taxonomy (NCBI): domain Eukaryota; kingdom Metazoa; phylum Chordata; class Mammalia; order Lagomorpha; family Leporidae; genus Sylvilagus; species Sylvilagus floridanus. The sequence goes on from OX463232.1 coordinate 12,721,646, forward strand.
GTTGGCTGCTATGGCGGAAAGAGGTTTCTGTTGCCTGTTTTGTTGCCTGCAGTATGTCCAGAGCCTGGCACAGCGCCTGACAATCTATAATGAATGAATAAGCCCCTCTTTGGACAGTGAACCCCCAGATACCCAACGTGGTACCAATAACTGAAACTCCATACACACAAAGAACCCTTCAGGGACCATTAGTGCCAACGCAACCCCCACCACACACAGGATGTGAACCCAGTACGTGGAGGAAACCCCCATAAAGGCTGTAATTGTCCCGAATGTCAGCTCCACGGACAGGGATGGGCTCTGTTTTCTTCTCTGCCCCATCGCCGGTGCCTAGATCCGCGTCCATCACGGAACACTTGCTGAGGATAGGGGTGTCCACGTACAGCTGGTGTAAGCCCCGGGCGGCACAGTGTCTACACGGACGGTGGCAGGTCCTGAAAAAGCAGTGTGGGGGCAGGCGTTTGGCCCCGAGGCTAAGATGCTTGCTCAATGGGCCCACATCGCAGATCAGAGGACCTGGCTGGAGGCTTGACTGCTGTGCTTCTGCGAGTGCACGTCCCGGAGGCGGCAGACCGCGGCTCAAGTACTTGGCTCCCTGCCACCCACGTGGGAGATGTGGATTGAGTGCCTGGCTCCTGGCTTCAGGCTGACCCAGCCCTAAATGTTGTGGAAGATCTCTCTCCCTATCTCTGTCTCTCTGCTTTTCAAATAACAAAAATATATATATATTTTTAAAAAACAGTATGAACTCCCATATAAGCAGTATGATCCTGGAAACAGCAGGAGCGCCAGTGTAGACAGCTGTGGCCCTCACATCCATCATGAGCCCATGTAGACAGTTATGTTGCTCTCAGACAATTCTCTCATTTGTGTGATCTGCCACAGAGGAAGTGTGGCTTCTGTCACACGGCGTGAATTCCACCACCAAACACCACCAAATCCCATAACCTGGGGAATGCCATATGCACAGAGTGGACAACCATAAACCAAGTCCCTGGCGTGAGCAGTGTGATTCTTCACTCATCGTCACCGTGGACAATGCCCCCTGCCTGGGCGGGCCACCAATGAATGCAGATAGGCTGTGGGCATTGCAGACACACAGTAGGTGTGAGCAGTCCCAGGGTGGGCACATCCGTCTCATTAAGGCATGGAGAAAGTAACCTCTCCTGGGCTTGGCGCTGTGGCACAGCCGTGAGACTACTGCCTGTGATGCTGGGATCCCACACCCGAGCTGGAAAACACCGCTTTGAACCCCGGCGCTCCGCTTCTGATCCAGTTCCTTGCTAATGCACCTCGGAAAATAGCAGAAGATGGCCCAAGTGGGGAACAAGTGGGAGACCCAGATGGGGTTCCAGGCTCCTGGCGTCGGCCTGGCCCAGCCCCATTTGGGGATTGAACCATCGGATAGAAGATCTCTCTCCTCCCTCCCTCTCTCCTCCCTCTCCCTCTCTCTAACTCCAACTCCAACTTTCAAATAAAGAAATAAATCTTACTTTTTTAATATCATTTCATCCTCACCTCAGCTTTGGGAAGCAGGTTCTCTGACCATCCCCACAGACCACAAAGCTTTCTGATGGGCTGAGAAATGTCCCACAGAGCAGCTGCTCCTGGAATTCTTCCAGAAGGTACCACCACCAACAGGGTGCACACAGAGTGTGGACAAGGTTGCCAGTTAGCTGCTGACAACATGAGCTCTTCAGAGAGAGAAACTCCCTCTGGATGACGGCCAACGTTTCTGAGAACTTATTCGGCTTGCCCCGCTCTCATTATTTGACACCTGTCAACTTATGACATCTTCCTAACAAACCCGTGCCTGCCCTAGGGTTCTTTTATTATGCTTTGTTTTTCAAAAAGATGATCTAGTTAATGTATTTGAAAGACAGGAAGGAGAGAGACAGGCGCTGATCTGAACATCTGGTGGTTCACTCCCCAAATGCCTGCAACAGTTGGGACTGGGCCAACCTGATGCCAGGAGCCAGAAATTCAATCTGTGTCCCCCACGTGGGTGTCAGGGACCCGACGACTTGAAACATAGCCCGATACGGGAAGCGGGTGTCCCAGGTGCTGCCCCAACCGCTCTACCAAACACCTGCTCCTAGTTTCTTCTTTCTACAGGCATGGAAATGGGGATGCAGAACGACTCCCCCAAAGTCACAGAGCTGGAGACAGGCCCGAGGAGGAGATGACCCTGGGCAGCCCCACTGAGCCTGCGCCATCCTCACCCCACCTGGCAGCAGCGTTTCCACGAGCCGTGCTGATGGGATTCTCCAAGGGCAGGGTACAGCTCTGTGTGCACAATTTTCCTCCATGGCAGGAAATGGGCCTCGGACAGCGTGGCGTCTCACGGTTATCCTGCCTGCACGGCGTAACTCTCGTGACCAGAAGAGATCCCTCTAGGGACACTGCAAATACACCAGAGCCGGAGTCGATCCTGGACTGAGAGCAGAGACAGCAGAGGGCAGGCACTTGCACAGCAGGTTATGAGCCACTTGGGACGCTGCGTCCCACATCTGAACACCCGAGTTTGAGGCCCTGCTCCGCTCCTGATTCCAGCTTCCTGCTGACCCACACGCAGGCAAGCAGAAGTTGATGGCTCCTGTGATCGGTTCCCTGTCACCCACAGGGGTACCTACACTGAGTTCCCAGTTCCTGGCTTCAAGCCTGGCCGAACCCTGGTTGACGTGGGCATTTGGGAGTGAACCAGTAAGTGGAAGCGCTCCCTTTCTTTCTTACAAAACAGAAAGAGAAGGGGCTGGCACTGTGGCAGTGGGAGACAGGCCCAGGTGCTCAGGTCCTGCCACTCATGCAGGAGACCCGAAGGAAGCTCCTGGCTCCCGGCTTTGGATCGGCGCAGCTCTGGCCGTTGCAGCCATCTGGGGAGTGAACCAGCGGATGGAAGACCTCTCTCTCTCTCTCTCTCTCTCTCTCTCTCTGCCTCTCCTCTCTGTGTAACTGACTTTCAAATAAATAAATACATCTTAAAAAAAAAGACTTCTCTCTCTGCATTTCAAATAAATAAATGAATAAATAAATATGTTTATTATTTATTTATTTTTATTTGACAGGTAGAATTATAGACAGTGAGAGGAAGACACAGAGAGAAAGGTCTCCTTTCTGTTGGTTCACCCCCCAAATGGCCACCATGGCCGGCGCTGCGCCGATCTGAAGCCAGGAGTCAGGCGCTTCCTCCGGGTCTCCCATGCAGGTGCAGGGGCCCAAGCACTTGGGCCATCCGCCACTGCCCTCCCAGGCCACAGCAGAGAGCTGGACTGGAAGTGGAGCAACCGGGACTAGAACCCGGTGCCCATATGGGATGCTGGCACCGCAGGCGGAGGATTAACCAAGTGAGCCATGGTGCCAGCCCCCTAAATAAATTTTTTTTTTTTTTTGACAGGCAGAGTTAGTGAGAGAGAGAGAGGCAGAGAGAAAGGTCTTCCTTCCATTGGCTGATACGGCCGGCGCGCTGCGCCAATCTGAAGCCAGGAGCCAGGTGCTTCTCCTGGTCTCCCATGCCGGTGCAGGGCCCAAGCACTTGGGCCATCCTCCACTGCCTTCCCGGGCCACAGCAGAGAGCTGGACTGGAAGAGGAGTAACCGGGACAGAATCCGGCACCCCAACTGGGACTAGAACCCGGAGTGCCGGTGCTGCAGGCCGAGGATTAGCCTAGTGATCCGTGGTGACGGCCAAATATTTTTAGAATAGAGATTTGTTGTTTGTTTATTTGAAAGGCAGAGTCACAGAGAGGGAGGGAGAGACACAGATCTTCCATTTGCTGGTTCACTCTCCAAATGTCTGCAATATCTGGGGCTGTGCCAAGATGAAACCAGGAGCCTGCAGCCAGGAGCCAGGAGCCCAGAGCTTCCTCTGGGTCCCTGATGTGGGTGCAGGGGCCCAAGAACTTGGGCCAACTTCCACTGCTTTCCCAGGTGCATCAGCGGGGAGCTGGGTTGGAAGTGGAGCAGCGGGGTCTCAAACCAGCATCCATAATGGGACGCCAACATCACAGGCAGCGGCTTAACCCACTATGGTGCTGACCTCAAAAAATAATTCTTAAAGAGAAAGAAAGAAAATGTTTACAAATCAGAAACAAATAAGCAAACAAAAGGCTTCCTAGGCGGGAGAGTCCCTTCATGTAGAGAACAGACGTCCCTCTGCCCAGAGCCGAACTCTCCCTCACACCGATGCAAACTGTGAAATGAGAAACCTCGTCCTAATCCATGCAGCCTTCCCCAGACGCAGTCAGCTCCCACTTGTGCCCGGGAGGAGCCGCCCCCCACACGCTGCTGTCTCCCTCCCGTTAACACGGACAGTTCCCATCTGCATGCATGGAGAACCTCCTTTTGGTTTGCTGTGAAACCTTTTTGTGACCGTCTGAACTACTTTCCAAGGGCCCACCAAAGGGGTAGGATCATTTTTTTTTTTAATAAACTTATGTCTTTATTTCATTCTTGCACAATCTTTTTCTTGGTAATGATTTGTTTTTATTTGGAAGGCAGTTATATATAGAGAGGGGGAGATATCCTCCATCCACTGGTTCATTCCCCAAATGACACCAATGGCTGGGGCTGGGCCAGGAACCTGGAGCTCCATCCGGGTCTCGCACACGGGTGGCAGGGCCCCAGGCACTGGGGCCATCTTCCTTTACTTTTCCAAGCTCATCAGCAAGGAACTGAGCAGAACTCAAATGGGATGCCATTTGCAGGCTGCAGCTTAACTTGCCATGCCATAATGCCAACCCCTTAGCAAAAAAATTTAAAAAGATTGTGGATGGGGTCAGCATTGCGGTGCAGTGGGTTAAACTGCCTCCGGCACTGCCAGCATCCCATCTCGGCGCTGGTTCAGGTCCCAGCCGCTCCACTTCCAATCCAGCTCTCTGCTAAGGCCTGGGAAAGCAGTGGAAGATGGCCCAAGAGCTTGAGCCCTTGCACCCATGTAGGAGACTCGGATGAAGCTCCTGGCTCTCAGCTTCTGCCTGTCCTAGACCCTGACAGTGTGGCCAACTGGGCCGGGGGTGAACCAGCAGATTAAGACATTTTTCTGTCTCTCTCTCTCACTTTCAAGTAAACATATCTTTAAAAATAATCAATATATAAATGTTTTGCTTTTTTTTTTCTTACTTGAAAGGCAGAGTTACAGATAGGCAGAGGCACAAAGAGGAAGAGAGAGGACTTCCATCCATTTGTTCACTCCCCAGATGGCCACAGTGGCAGGGTCTAGGCCTGGCTGAAGTCAGGAGCCAGGAGCTTCACATCCAAGTCTCTTACATGGGTGGTGGGGCCCAAGCACTTGGGCATACTCTGCTACTTTCCCAAGCCAGAGAGCTGGGTGGGAAGTAGAGCAGCCAGGACTTGAACCGGCGCCCATATGGGATGCCAGCACTGCAGGCAGAGGCTTTACCCGCTATGCCACAGTGCTGGCCCCTTGCTTGTTTATTTGAGCAGCAGAGAGAGAGAGGGAAAGAGAGAGAGAGGGAGAGAAAGAGAGAAAGAGAGAGAGAGGGAAAGAGAGAGAGAGAGAGAGGGAAAGAGAGAGAGAGAGAGAGAGAGAGAGAGAGAGAGAGAGAGAGAGAGAGAGAGATCCTATCTGCTTATCACTCCCCAGATGCCTTCAAAGGCTGGGTCTGGGCCAGGGGTCAAAGCTGGGTAAACTGGAATGTCATCTAGGTCTCCCACATGGGCGACAGGAACCCAGCCACTTGCACTAGCTGGAAGTTTAAGTCAGGAGCTGGAGCCAGGAATAAAAAGCAGAGACTCAGATATGGGATGTGGGTGTCGCAACGGCTAAGCGTCAGCCCCGGAACCCTCCCGGTGCGTTTCAACCTTCCCCAGACCCAGCATCTACACAATGTGCAGCGTAAGCTAAAAACTCCCCTCAACCCCAGGTCCACCCAGGACGGAAGTGGGAACGGGCTTCTAGAATGATGTAAATTAGTAACAGTAGTAGGATACGGATCCGTTACAGAGTATGGGCTATGGAACAGCACAGGTGGTAGCATAACACTGTTTCCTAGCGTGAACTCCTGTGCACAGTGAAGTTTCCACCATCTCAAGGCGCCTCCTCCGCGGACAGTGTTTCCTTGTGGGTAGTGTGAAGGGCTCTCCACGCTCACTGAACCCCCTTGGCCGACTGACAGTTCCTGTATGGCTGCAGGCCACGGCCCGATCTCTCACCCGCGGACACTAGGGCCTGCGACAGGTCCGATGCATTTTCTTCAGAACTGGCGCGAATCTCGGGCAGACACGGCCCTGGGAGCCCATCACGGACGAAGAGAAACCTTGCGACCGGGGCACCAGGCAGCGGGCAGCCCATGTCCAGTACGCACTGCACGCACGGGTGCCCTGTGGACGTGTAGACCCCGTGCGTGGGCAGCACGGATCTACTACTAACAGGACATATCCCTCCCCTCCGTATCCACAGTGTGACACTCCCACCCCCGGCTTAAAAACATCTCCTTCCTCGCGGGTGTAAACACCCACCAAGTGTCGCTCTCCACGGAGGGCCCTGGGAAGTCAGTCCTCTATCTCGGACCCTGCCCACCCAACGCCCGAGGGGGCGGTCGTCAAACTGCGCCGTCCCGAAAGTCAAAGTCTTGGAGAGGGTGACTTGGCCCCAGGGTCCCCAAGCCTCAGGCCGCACGCGCTGCGGCGCGCGCCACCCCACTAGTGCGCGTCCTCTCCCCTCCCGGTGGCAACAGAGCTTTCCGCGGGGCCGCGCCAGACTTTTCGAGACCTTTGATTGGTCGTGGACCAGGCCGCCGACAGCCAATCAAGCGGGGGAAAGGTGACATCACTGGTTCTCCTCCCCTCCCCCCACCGCAAACTTCCCTACTCTGCTACCGGCAGCAACAACCACGTGGGGGAGGGGTAAGAGAGTAGAACCGGTGAGGTCATTGCGCCGCCCCAGCCACTGCTGATTGGCTGCGGGGTTCGAGGGTGGCGGTTGGCTGCTCCTCGCACCTCCCCCTCGTGCCGCTACCGCCGCCGCCGAGAGGAGCCACTGGCGACGCCAGAGCCAGGAATCCGGGTGAGTTGGGGCCCTGGGTCTAAGATGCTCCTGGTGTCCAGTAACACTCAGTAGGAACTGCCCTTTCCGACTTTTTCTCCTCGCCTGGGCTCTTTGGTGCTCCAGGCACTCTGTCACATGGGAGTTGTAGTCTGCCTAGTATTGTCGACTATGGGCCAGAGACGTGAGAAGACTACGATTCCCAGCAGGAATTGCGACCAGCCGGTCAACAAACGCTCGGGCCACGCCTTCTAAGCCTGCTCATTGGAGGGATCTTTGCTTGTCCCCGCCTTCCTTTATTTCATTGGCTACTGTCCCTCTCAGGGGCTGGGTTCCGGCCTATGGAGCATGACGACTGGGTACTGTATTCGTCGTTTACCACTAAGACAGTCTGCAATTGGTCAACGCTGATGTCCATCACTTGTTGTGGGGCAGGGCCCTAGGCAGATCAGGCGGTCGTAGGCTCAGGTTGGTGTCGGTCCGGAGGGAGGCTGGTCTTGGATTTTGGCCCCTCCCCCTAGCGCTGCCCGTTGGGCGCGATTGGTTGCTGTGAACGTCGCTCGTCGTCGAGAGGCGGAGTCAGTCAGGTTGCGAAAATCTATTGGCCTAGGCTGGCGCCGGTCAGCGGGGTTGTGGCCGCTGATTGGCTGGTTACTCCAGCTGTTGCAGGTCCATTCACCATTTTGTGTGTTGGAGTAAAAAAAAAGGGAGAATCGAGAGGGAGAGCCGGAGGGGGGGCGGGGAGGGACCGGACCGGACCGAGCCGGGGCCAGGGCCCCCGGCCCCGAAACCCCGCTGAGCCCGAGGTGAGGGGCGGGGCCAGGGCTGACACAGCAGGGGGTTGAGGGGGGCTGGGGGCCGAGGGGGGACAGGTGGCAGGGACTGGGAGGAGGGACAGGGGGAAAGAGGTGAGCGGAACGGTGGGAAGGGGAGAAGGAGTGGAGGAAGTGTGGGGGGGGAGGGTGATGGCAAAGGTGACTGGGGGACGGGGTGGTAGGCAGAGGACAGGTAACAGGAATGGAGGGGTGACAGGACTAGATAAGGGTGACAGGGAGAGGGAGGGGACAGAGTTGGAGGGGGTGACAAGGAGAGGTGATGGGGGGAGAAGGTGACAGGTCCAGAGATGGCTGACAGGAGAGTGACTGAGAGTACTAGGAGACAGAGATAAATGGGGGTGGCAAGCAGGGGTGAGAGAGGAGGGGGCCTAGGGTCTGTGAGGAGAGAGGTGGAGGTAGAGGTGGTGACAGGATGAGAGACAGAGTGGCAGAGAGGCTGGCTCCAGCAGGCCTGCTGGGAGCGGAGGGCACAAGACCCCAGAGAGCCAGGGCCTGGGCTGGCCTGGGCTTGAAGAGTGACTGCCGAGATCCTGTGGGAGGTGAGGGCCCACGGGGCCTGGGGGCTGGGGGTGTCACCTAGAGAGAGGTGGGCAGAGAGTAGGCCCCAGGGGAAGCAAAGAGGCCTGGCCTCTGAAGCGAGTTGGCTGGACCAGGCGGCAGGGTGCAGGGGTGCCCTGCAGTGTGGCTGTAGGCCCTGGGTGGGGTATGCAAAGGTCCCCCGGATGGTGACCTGGCAGCTCGGGGAGGCACTGATGGCTGCCCAACTCCCAGGGCACTCGGGGGGCAGCGTGGGGCCCTCCAGCCTCTGTCTGTGAGGACCACGGGACTGGCCCAGAGAAGGGACAGGCCTGGGACTGCAGGGTCCACGAGAACAGCAGGACCCAAGTGCAGGGCCTGAAGTTAGGGTCCCTGGAGAGCCCCAAGACAGAGTCGGGGTGCCTCTGGTTGTATTGGATCCTGGTCCTAGACCCCCGCCCCTCCTGGGGGCTCCTTCTTTGCCTCCCAGGTTCTCTTAGTCACTTCACAGTAAAGTTTTTTCCCCTTTTCTCAGGGCAACTTGAAAGGGGGCGGGCAGTAATGACTGTTCAGGAAGTGGGTGAGGTTGGCTTGCTGGGCTGGTCCTGCTTCCTTTGACCTTATCCCACTTATCCCCACCTGGAGTTGGAGGGCTTATGTGGGGGCCTAAGGGGGCTGGGACGCTCAGCCACCCTGCCAGAGACAGCCCAGCCAGGGCGGGGATGCATGCAGGCCAGAAACGGGAGGCGGGGGAGAAGGGGGGGCTGGGTGCTGTGGGGGAGGGGCGGGCTCCCGTCCAGGGGGACCGAGGAGCCCTGGGGTGCAGCTCTGTGTGCCACTGTGTGATGACGTGTGTGTGTGTGTGTGTGCGTGTGTGCGCGTGCGTGCGCTCAGGCATGCCCCGTGGCAGTGCTGGGTACGAGTTCTTGCAGCAGACGTGCCCCTGCCTGCTCTCTGCCAGGATCTGGGGACAGGGCTGTACCTGGCAGGCCCGGGGTGCAGGGCCGAGTGGGCAGCCGTCTCTGAGGACTCTGAGCTGGCCTCCTTTTACCACAGTGCCTGGCCATGTCATGCTGCCCAGAGGGCTGGAGGAGAGAGGCTCACGTCCCAGCCCAGTTCCCTCCCTCACTGCATGTGTGTGCCCTCTGGGCAGTGACAGTGCAAGGGAGCCTGCACACTGAAGGGGCTGGGAGTGCAGACTGGAGCCACACTCCCTGCGTTCAGACCCTGGCCCTGCCATTTCCTGATTGGATGCTACTGGACAAGTCCCCCAGTCTCTCTGTGCCTTGGTTTCCCAAAGCGTTAAAATGGAGCTGATAGGAGCAGCTCCCGCCCCCCAGGGCTGTGGTCGGGATGAGATGAGTTCACGAAGGCAGGCTGAGCACAGGTCGTGGGACAGAGGGGGTTCTCTGTAGGTGTGACCTGTTAGTGCTCCCCATGCGGGCATGCTGTGTGCTCTGCAGAGAGCAGGCATGTGTGAGTGTCCCCAGGGAGCCAGGGTGTCTGTGCCAGTCTGTGCCTAGGCGTCAGGGGCGGCCAAGGGGGACGGCTTGGGCATCGTAGGGTTGAGGTGGTGGGCTCCGCAGATGGGAAGTCCTGGGGACGCTGGGTTGCTCCGGATGATCCCTGTCTGGCCTTCCCCCTGCAGGTGGACAAAAGATGAAGCCAATGAAGAAGGCGTGCGCAGGCCTTGCAGGTCCCGGCAGCGGCAGCAAGTCCCCACCAGCCACCAGGGCCAAGGCTCTGAGGCGGCGCGGGGCCGGGGAGGGTGACAAGCCAGAAGAGGAAGACGACGAGGCGCAGCAGCAGCAGCCGCCGCCGGGGCCAGGAGAGGCTGAGGAGGGTGAAGAGGAGGAGGCCGAGCGAGGCCCTGGGGCTGAGGGGCCAGCCCCAGAGCTGCACCCTGGGGACCCGGCCCCAGGTCCAGCTGAGGACCCCAAAGGGGACGGGGAGGCCGGCCGCTGGGAGCCCTCACTCAGCCGTAAGACAGCTACGTTCAAGTCTCGTGCGCCCAAGAAGAAGTACGTGGAGGAGCATGGGGCTGGCAGCAGTGGGGGCGCCGGGGCCCCTGAAGAGCGGGTGCGGACCCCCGAGGAGGCTGGCGCCCTGGCTGTGCCCCCACGGCCGCCCACCTCCGCCCGCTCCTCCTCCACTGACACAGCCAGCGAGCACTCCGCGGACCTGGAGGACGAGCCAGCTGAGGCTTGTGGTCCAGGCCCCTGGCCCCCCAGTGGCACCAACGGCGCCTATGACCTGCGGCAGCTGCGGTCCCAGCGGGTGCTGGCCCGGCGGAGCGACGGCCTCTTCCTGCCGGCTGTTGTGCGCCAGGTGCGCCGAAGCCAGGACCTGGGCGTGCAGTTCCCTGGCGACCGGGCCCTGACTTTCTACGAGGGTGTGCCAGGCGGGGGTGTGGATGTGGTTCTGGATGCCACGCCGCCACCGGGTGCACTGGCGGTGGGCACTGCCGTCTGCACATGCGTGGAGCCTGGCGTGGCTGCCTACCGTGAGGGTGTGGTGGTGGAGGTGGCCTCGAAGCCAGCTGCCTACAAGGTGCTCCTCAGCCCTGGCCCCAGCTCCCAGCCAGGCCCACCGGGCGCCCTAGCACAGCCCCCCCAGCCGCTGCCCCGGGAGCCCGAGGAGGCCGTGTGGGTGGCCCGCTCCAGCCTGCGCCTGTTGCGCCCACCCTGGGAGCCTGAGGCTCTGCTGAGGAAGCCCCACTCAGGCCCTGAGGAAGAACAGGCCGAGCCTGGGGCCCCCCTGCCTCCCTGCCCTGCTGGCCTGGACCCCAAGCAGCCTGAAGATGCTGAGGTCTCTAAGATCAGCTTTGGCAGCAGCTTGGGGGCTCCCTGTGAGGAAGGTGAGGAGAAGCACCCGCCGGCCCTGGGCACCCCGGCCCTGCATCCACTGCCCCCGCCCCAGCTCCTGTCACCGCCACCCAAGTCTCCAGCCTTCGCGGGCCCCGGGCGCCCTGGCGAGCAGCCCTCGCCTTGCCAGGAGGGGAGCCAGGGCGGCAGCCGGAGCAGCAGCGTGGCCTCCCTGGAGAAGGGGGCCGCGCCGGCTGCCCGGGCCCGCACACCGCTGACAGCCGCCCAGCAGAAGTACAAGAAGGGCGACGTGGTCTGTACCCCCAACGGGATCCGGAAGAAGTTCAACGGCAAGCAGTGGCGGCGGCTGTGCTCACGAGACGGCTGCATGAAGGAGTCCCAGCGGCGAGGCTACTGCTCGCGCCACCTGTCCATGCGAACCAAGGAGATGGAGGGCCTGGCGGACAGCGGGCCAGGCGGGGCCGGGCGGCCGGCTGGCGTGGCAGCCCGTGAGGGCAGCACCGAGTTCGACTGGGGTGACGAGACATCTCGGGACAGCGAGGCCAGCAGCGTGGCAGCCCGTGGGGACTCACGTCCGCGCCTGGTGGCCCCCGCTGACTTGTCGCGCTTTGAGTTCGACGAGTGTGAGGCGGCCGTGATGCTGGTGTCTCTGGGCAGCTCGCGCTCGGGCACCCCCTCCTTCTCTCCCGTCTCCACGCAGTCACCCTTCTCGCCGGCCCCGTCACCCTCGCCCTCGCCCCTCTTCGGCTTCCGCCCGGCCAACTTCAGCCCCATCAATGCCTCACCAGTCATCCAGCGCACCGCCGTCCGCAGTCGCCACCTGAGTGCCAGCACCCCGAAGGCAGGCGTGCTGACGCCACCAGACCTGGGCCCTCACCCGCCACCACCTGCCCCCCGAGAGCGCCACTCCTCTGGCATCCTACCCACCTTCCAGACCAACCTGACCTTTACCGTGCCCATCAGCCCCGGGCGGCGGAAGACAGAGCTGCTGCCTCACCCAGGGGCGTTGGGGGCCCCTGGCACAGGGGGTGGAGGCGCCGCCCCCGATTTCCCCAAGAGTGACAGTCTAGACTCTGGTGTGGACTCGGTGTCTCACACCCCTACACCTTCCACGCCGGCTGGCTTCCGAGCTGTGTCGCCTGCCGTGCCCTTCTCTCGCTCCCGCCAGCCCTCGCCGTTGCTGCTGTTGCCCCCACCTGCCGGCCTGACCTCGGATCCGGGGCCCTCCGTGCGCAGGGTGCCTGCTGTGCAGCGGGACTCACCCGTCATTGTCCGCAACCCCGATGTGCCGCTGCCCTCCAAGTTCCCAGGGGAGGTGGGCGCTGCCGGTGAGGCACGGGCCGGGGGACCTGGGCGGGGCTGCCGCGAGACCCCGGTGCCCCCCGGGGTGGCCAGTGGGAAGCCTGGCCTGCCCCCACCTCTGCCGGCCCCCGTGCCCATCACCGTGCCTCCAGCCGCGCCGACTGCCGTGGCCCAGCCGATGCCCACCTTTGGCCTGGCCTCTTCACCCTTCCAGCCCGTGGCCTTCCACCCCTCACCTGCTGCCCTGTTGCCCGTCCTGGTGCCCAGCAGTTATACCGGCCATCCTGCCCCCAAGAAGGAAGTCATCATGGGCCGGCCTGGAACAGGTAAGAGGCGCAGGCGGGTGGGCAGGGCAAGGGCTCACTTTGAACAGGGCCACTTGCAAACTGGGCTCTTGGGGCGAGGCCCTCAGGAGCAGCTCAGGGGAGGCTGGCCTCCCCTCTGCACAGGTGTCGTAGCGGGAATTTGCAGGTCCGGCATGGGACTGCACTGCCCGGGCTCGATGCGCCATTCCCAGAGGCCTCACGCTGGGGAGCGCGCTCTCGAGGGAGCCACCAGTCAGCAGAGCTTTGCTGAGCGTAGACTGGGTCAGGCCCCACGGAGAACGACCATCATGGCTTACGTGCCTGGGTTGGGGGATTTGCGGTGACAAGCCCTGGATGGCTGTCTCGCCCAGATTTTCGCACCCACCTCATAATACAGGATTGACCACACAGACCCTGTCCCAAATCCTTTCCAAATACCAGTGTTAGCTCATTTTGTCTTAATGACCCTAATGGATTATGCCTATTTGTAGGAAACTGAGGCTAGGTTAGTTACTTGCCCAGGGTCACGTGACTAATGCTAACTCCCAGAGCCAGCCTTCAAACTCGGGCAGGTTGGCCCGTGACCACATAGCTGAATGCTGGATTATCGATGGGAGCCTGCGGCCCTGGCAGGTCCTCTGCTGGGAGGTGGCAGGACTGGGACCACGGCGACCAGTGAACGTCACAGGTGCGGGCAGAGCCGTGGAGGGGAGCTGGCACGTCCTGGGCTCTCCTCTGGGTGTGAATCCAGCCTGGCTGCCCTCAGGACAGGGCGTGTTGCATGAGATGAGGTGGAACCCGCAGCCACAGGCGGAGGAGCCTCCTGGGAGGAGGCGGAGGGGAGTGGCCTCTCAGGGGGTGCTGGCAAGGGGGGGCCACAGCAGGCTGGTGGTGCTGTCACCTTCCTGCTGTCCGAGGACCCAGGGCCATGCTAGAGGGTGCTGAGGACACCGCCTCCCCTCCAGGGTCATGGAGCAGGCAGACCTGTCCCTAGACAGTGACAGACAGAGGGCTCGGGGGTGGGGTGAGGGAACCCTGGAGGCCTGGAGAGTCCAGGGAAGGTGCCAGTTGAGCCTGAGGTCAGGAGGGCTTTCGGAAGAAGGGGCCGCGACCCATGGACTAGAACTTGGACTAGAACTTGAAGGGTGTGTGGGCGGGAGCCTGGCAAGGCAGGCAGGACCTTCAGGCCCAGGGAAGTTTGTGCAGAGGCCTTGAGGCGAAAGTCGGTATCTGCAGGACACAGAGTCTACGCAGTCAGGGGTTCTAGAAGGTTGGCGAGTGCTGGGGTTTGTGGCTGGGGATTGGTGAGCAAGGGTCAGGCCGGAGAGGGCCCTTAGCGGACTTGTGAGCTTGATCCTGAGAGCACAGGGTGCTGGGGAAGGCTCGGCGCAGATCCAACCACGTCTGCACCACGGAGGGTGGGCTGGGGTCCCAGAGACCACCAGCAAGGGGAGCAGGGGGCTGGGGCAGGGACCAGCTCAGGAGTGAGGCCAGGCCCTATCCTCATGGCTCCAGCCAGGCCCAGCTCCTTAGCCATGGCGTGGCACAGGGTCCCAAGGGGGCTCCGTGTGCCGCTCCTGCTCGCAGACTGGGGTTGTGAGCTGTGTGCCTGTCCTCGACGTTCTGTACATTTGTTATTGTGGTTGCTAGGAGGTCAAACTCAGTGGGGATTTTTGTCCTTAGATGAAGGACCTGAGGCAGAGTGTCTCAACCCACCCCCCTTCACCTGTGTCCACTGTGTGCGTTGTGGCATTCTCACACCCAGCGGTCACAGAGACGCCTCTCACCGCGCACTGGCCATGGCTCTTTGTCTGTGGGTTCTGCCACCATTCACTCACTGAATCCTCACAGCGCCCAGAGGAGGAAACTGTCGCTGGAGAGGACAGGTAGAGGGACAGGGACTGGCCTGAGGTCAGCCAGCTAGGATGAGAGAGGGAGAGAGCATGCGCTGGGATTTGAACCCAGGCTATCTGGCTCCAGGTCCCAGGCTCTTAAGCACTGTCCGTGATGATGATGATAACAGTCACAGTAACCCTTCTTTGTTGCAGCACCATGTGTGCAGCTCTGGGCTTGGGGCTATTTGATCAAATCTACCTGATTCGTAAAGCAAAGATTACCAGTCCTGTTGTCTAGGGGTAGAACTGAGGTTCAGGGAGGGGAGGCCCTTTGCTGGAGGCCACCTGGTCGTCAGGACTTGTCGAGTGCCTGTCCTGGCGGCTCTGAGCAGCCTTCCTGACAACACCCATGCTGATGCAGCCAGGCTGCCCCCAGGGTCAGGCGGCCCTTTCATTCTTCTCCCAGACGCCTCCCTAAACTCTTAGGAGGGAGGCAGCTCGGGGCCAGCTCCCCCTGAGGTCCAGATGAGGCCGATTGTGTCCAGGCCTAGTGAGGCCACGGTCCCTGTGCATTCTGGCCGCCAGTGCCAGGGCCTGACCCTCCATCAGAGGGCAGCAGGTGTGAGGGGGCGGCCCAGGGCAGGCTGCCGGCTCCTGCCCCCCGCCAGGCATTTGCTTCCGCTGGGGGACGTGCTGGGGCAGGCTGCCGGCATTCTCCACATTCTGTGCATGGCATGCCAGCCAGCTGCCATTGCCACCTCCCTCTGACTCTTCCGGCCTGCTCCTCAGGAGAGGAACCCGCCCCAGGGCCTGTAGCCTTGGCCCAGGAGACCAGATGGCTCAGCCCCATTCCTGGCATGGCCTGCTTCCCAGTTCACAGCCGGACAGGCATCGCCCCCTTTCCTGGGCCTCTGTCTCTTGGGTTCCTGTGACTTTCTCCGGTCTGTTTCTCATCTGTCTTCTGTCTGGGTGACCGTCCTCCTCGGAGTCCAGCTACCTGGACATTAGCCCTTATCTGAGCTTTCAGCCTGGCGTCTCCCTGCTTTGGCCTCCTGGCCTAGGCTCCAGTGTCTCTGGACCAACTGTGGCATCCTCCCCGGTCTCCCCCTCCCACTTTTCACGGTCTTGCTGCCCAATCCCAGCCTGTGGACAACAGGTGCTCCGAGCCTTTCCGGCAGTGGGCAGTTGCTAGGCACTGGGTCCCCTGCTCCTTTCCTGGGGGAGTTATCCAGCCCACTCTTGCTCCTTCACAAGTTCTAGATGCCCACTGTTGTCCCGCAAACTGGCTAATAAGTGTCAGGATCCATCTCGTAGGCCCACCCACCATCCAAGCACCTGTTCCCAAGTTAGGCAGGAAAGCGGGGGCTGTAGGAAGCAAGTCAAGAGATCCGGCTGCAGGGGGGCGGCAGGAAAGCAGCTCCTGTGCCCACCCACCTGCTGCAGGGCATGGCCCTGATCACCCTTCCCAGCCCACCCCACCCCGGCCTTTTAGGAGACTTTGGTGCCAGCTCCATTCAATGGAGCCTTTGATGTAGGCGCCCCCAGCAGGTAGGCCTCCGACACAAGGCAGCACCCACCAACCATGCCTGGCCAGGTGAGAGAAATGAGGGTTAGAGAAGGTCCAAGGGGCTTGAGCCTGGGACTGCTGACTCCCAGATCCAGGTCAGCTCCCTCGTCCCTCTGCCTCAGCAGCCCTGGGGACGTAGACTGGAAGACAGATGTGGATGCAGGCAGCTCAAGGATGCATGGGATACTGGGAGGACGGGGCGCCTCCAGGGCCGGGGGGAGGTTCAGATAGGCTTCTCGTTGGAGGTGGCATCTGAGCTGAAGTATGAGGAGTGAGTCTATCCCAGCAGTGGAAGGCGAGGGCAGGCCAGGCCAAGGCCCTTGCCTGAGCAAAGTCCAGGAAGGGTGAGAGTGCATGAACTCTTGAGTGGCTAGTGGGGACTGGAGCTGCCGTCAGAGCCCAGGCCCGGGCAAAGGGTGCCATGGAGGACAGACTGAGAAGCATGGGCAGCAAAGAGGTTGCCATCTGGGTGTCAGAAATCTCTGGAGATCTGTCCGGGAGGTGGCGGAGGCCTAGGCTCAGACGGGAGCTGTAGGGCTTGTGAGTCCTGGTGACTTGGTGGCAGACTCGCAGCCCTCGGCACCGCACGCTGCTGGGGCGAGGCTGCCTCCTGGCGGCGGCCGGCGGCGGGGCAGCAGGCGCGCGCATGCGCAGCGGGGGAGCGGCGGGGTGTTGGTGGTGCGCGTCCCGGAGCCCCCGGCGCCCGGGCATTAATGGCTCCATTAGTGGCCGGGAGGGAGGCGCATTAGCGGCGGCGACGGCGTCTGGCTCCCATTACCACCGGCGGCAGCGGCTGCACCGCAGGCGGCTGGACCCTAGCCCGCCGCGCCGCCTCCTCCGCCCGCACCCCGTCTCCTGATCCCGCTCCCCGCCAGGGCCCAGGCAGGGAACCCCTGTCCCCCGACTTCGGTTAGAGAGGACAGGAAAGCTGAGTGGACTTGGGTTCAGATCCCAACCTGCCACCTCCCGACTGCAAGATGCTACCCCCACTCTGGGCTTATTTCTTCCCCGGAGTGCACGGATAAACGGTGCACCTGGGGCTTTAGGGATCCGGACGGCACCCCGCGCGGGCCGCGCCCAGCCTGCGCCGGCACCTGGAGGTGTGGGTTCCCGCGCACCCCTGGGGGTCGGCCCCCAGTGCCGGGCTCCGTCCTTCCCATTGGCGGCCATCGCTCCCGCCGCCCGCCGATTGGCCGAGGCCCACTCCCCCGCCCTGCGCCGTTAACCCCTGCGCGGCCGCGTCCTGGGCCGGGTGGGGGGGCCCCCGCAGACAGCTCGGGTGCCAGCTGGCCCGTGCCCCGCCGCGGCCCGCGTGGGTGTCAGGCCGGCCGGGCGCCCGCCCGCCCTCCCAGCACAAAGCGGCTTTGTGGGGCCTGCCGGGGCCTGGCCGGGAGCCAGGCGGCGAGTGGAAAATCTCGTGAGCGCGGGGAAGGGAGGGGAACGCTGGGCGGCGCCCCCTCCTCCGCCCGGGCCGTGGCGCCTCCCACAACCCGCGCCAACCAGCCTTGCCAGCCCCGGCGCCTGTGCACCCCCTCCCACCCAAACCCCCATCCCACACTCCATCCGCATCCCACCCTTCTCCCAATCCCCGGGGACCCTCCCCCACACCACTCCCCTGCCTCTCTTTCCCTCCTGGTCCTCCTGCCTCCCCCAGCCCCACTCACACTGACTCACTCGGGCGCTATTTTTAGTCCCCATCCCTGCTTAGCCGCGCCAGCCCAATCCTGCGCGCGTTCCCCAGGCAACCCTGGCCGTCGCCGACGCCGCCTGGGGTGGGTGGGTGGGTGGGTGTGTGTGTGGAGAGCGGGTGAGGGGAGCTGGGGACACGGGGTGGTGAGCCGAGGCGGGGACCCAGGCCTGAAGAGCAGGGCGGGGGAGCGGCGCCTCGGGGCTCAATAAATGGGGCCCGCGAGTTCAGTTCAGAGCCGGTCCCTCGTCAGCCAGCCTGCCTGGCTGCCCGCCCCGGGGCTCTGGGCAGGCCTCGGCCTGTGCTGCCTGGGGTGGCTGTTGGTGTCTCCGTCTGGGCTACCTGTCCCCAGGCCCCGAGTGGGAGGGGCAGTGTAATGGGAGCTGTGGTCAGGGTTGGTGCTGGGGTTACCTGCCCTGTGTGAGTGTTGGTGTGCTGCCTCACAGCTGGGGCTGGGGCCCTGGCTTGGGGAACTGCCGCAGCCTTTTCCAGCTAGGGAGGCCCCGTTAGGGCTGGGGATGGCTGGAGAGGGGGAGCTGTCTGGGTATGGGACCTGCTCCCGCCCTTCCACTCCTAATCCACCCCCACCCAGGGTTCCTCCACCCTGAACAATGGAAGCTAAGTATAGGGCTGGCCCAGTGCCCAGGGCAGGGGGGCCTTTCCCGCCCGGATCCCCGCCCCTCCCTGCCAGGCTGGGCCCCCATTTGGTTGCCCCGAAAGGGGCCCCTTCCCACCCCTCCTCTCTGGGCACTGTGTCTTCTACCAGATGTGCAACCCTCCCAGATGTGTGGGGCCCTTCTTCCCTCCTGTGCCATGCCCGGCTCCTTTTCACCCAACAGAAAGGGGGGGAGCTGAGGGTGGGGCTCTGCTGAGCTCTGCCCCAGGGCTGCAATGCAGTGGGGAGAGGGTTAACTTGCCAGTAGGTGACTCACTCACCGGTGAGGAGAGGAGGGGGCAGTGGTGGGGAGATAGCGGCCACATTGATTTCTGCCTCACGTTGCAGTCCCTGGGGCAGTGAGGTAATGGAGGGTCTGAGTCTGGGGCTGCAAGGGAGGAGGGGGCAGTCACCTAATAGTCCCTCTAGCCCCTCCAGGCCTACAGCCAAGTGTCTGGCCCTGCAGCCTCTGGAGGTCAGGGGGCCACAGACCTTTCCTTCCCCTGTGAGCCCTGGATGGCTGGGCCTCCCACTCTGTCAGAGATGGATGGGCTGGGGAAAGGGTCTGCTCCTGTGTAGGAGCCCCGTCCTTGTGCACCGGCGCTTTTGTGGACCCAGGCCTCTACCCTTAGTGGGTTGGCCCCTGTGCCCCTCTTGGATGGTCCAAGGCCTCAGCCTGTTTGCCTGGTGGGCCCCAAACCCTTGCCCGAGTCTCCTTGTGTACCGTGTGCCGTCTCACTTTTCTGTCCTCACCCCTCTCTCTGTATCATTGTCTGACCAAATTCCTGGACCTGTTTGGGATTCCCTGCCTGTGTCCAGCACGAAGTTGAGATCGGAGCAGGTTCCATTGCTGGAGTGCTTGGGTGTCCCAGGCTGGGTGCAGGATCTTGCAGTTTGTTCAATCTCTCACCTGAACACTGGGCGGGGTCAAGCTCCCTAGGTGGGTGGGAGGATTTCGCCCCAGGCAGTGGCCACTTACTTTCTTCCTCCTGGACCTTACAGTGGGGAGGGGGTGATGAGGGCTGGTGGTGCTCTGTGGGCCCCTCCCTGGCAGACAGTGGATGTCAGGGCGCTGGCTGAAAGGCCGCGGGTGGCCGTGGGGCTCTGTATACCCGGCTGGCTTTGGTGCTGAGGCAGGCAGTGAGCGCCCAGAGCGTGGGGTCAGTGATGGTGTCTGGGAGTGTGTGACGATGAGGAGGGGTCTTGCGGAGTGCTAGGCAGGTTGAGTGTGAGTGTGGTTGTGTGGGCGGGATGCGGGGCTTGTGCAAGGGACCAGCAGCGGCTGTGCTGAGCTCTGCCTGTTCCATCCCTGGTCTGTGTGGGCCGGTGGGGGTGTGCTGCGCTGCGGAGGGGTGTCAGCGAGGCCTGTGTGACAGGGCATGTATCAGGCGGTGGGTGAGCAGGTGTATGAGGCGTGGCACGTGTGACAGCGTGGGCGCAGGACCGAGGGCACTTGTGCCCTTGGGGTGTGTGAGAGATAATGGGTGTGGCATGAAAGAGTGTCTGTGAGGAGTGTGTGTGCTTGTGAGACAGAGTTGTAAGGGCTCGGGGACGGCTGCCCAAACGCGCGCAGTTTGTCGGTCCGGGCTGGACGCGCACTGGCGGCCGTGCAGGCGGCGGGTCGAGCCGCGCGTGAGAGCGTTCCTCGCCCGGGCTGGACACGCAGCACCACACATAACCTCGGGGCCTCCGCAGCGCGGCTCCCCGAACCGCCCCCCTGGCTCGGTGCCTTTACTGCAGTGCGCCCTCCCTGCCACCGTCCCACCGCGGTCCCGCCCCCAGCCGGCTCGGGGCCAACCGGAGCCCGCCCCGCCCTGCCCTTATTTGCATATGACTGACGTTCCCCCGGGGCGGCCAATGGCGGCGGGCGCGGCGGGGCCTGACCCGCGCGCGGCAGCAGCGACCAATGGGCTCACGCGCGGGGGGCCGGGCTTGCGCGGAAGGCCGCGGGGGAAGCGGGGAAGGGGCGGGGGGAGGCGCGGCGGGGGGAGGGGAGCGCGTAGTAGTGGCGGGGCGGGGAGGCGGCGGTGCTTCGGCGCGGGGCTCGCTCGGAGCGCACGGACGCACGCACGCTGGTCCGTCTGCCCGCCTGGGGCCGGAGGTCGACCCGGCGCTGAGCCGCGGGCTCGGGACCCGGAGAGGCGGGGCGGCGGCGCCGGCAGCCGGGGCGCGCGGGGCCAGAGCCGTTACCCGCCGGAGCTGCGAGGGAGGGAGAGAGAGGGAGCGAGCGAGCCAGCGAGCGGGGAAGGGAGGGGGCCGCCCCCGCGCACGCGCGCCGCGCCCCGCCCCGCCTGCCCCGCCCGCCGGGCTCCGCGAGGGAGGAGGGAGAGGGAGGGGGCGGCGCCGATGGCCCCCGCGCCGCGCGCCCCGTGACGGCCCCCGCGCGCGCCGGGGGGCGGGGCGGGGCCGGCGCGCGCTGACCTCCCCCGCCCCCCGGGCGGCGGGAGGCAGGCGGCGCTGTGCGCAGGCGCGCTCGGCGGAGACCCCCGCGTGGGGCAGCCGGAGGGGGGCGGCGGGGGGGGCATGCGGCGACGGTCTCCCGCTCCCCCCGGGCCCGAGCGGCGGCGGCCGAGGAGCCGGCTGCGGGCGGAGCGGCGGCGGCCGCTGAGGAGGTGCGAGCCCCTGACGGGCCCCCCCGCGCCGGACCATGTACTCGGCCCACAGGCCCCTGATGCCCGCGTCCGGCGCGGCCTCCCGTGGCCTCGGCATGTTCGGTCAGTAGCGCCCGGGCCCTGGGACTGCAGGGGTCAAGGTGTCGGGGAGCTGAGTGCGGAGCGACGGTGATGGGCTGTAGTGTGAGGACGGCGGAGGCAGAGTAAGGGGTGAAAGTTAGGGAGCTCGGCCAAGCCGAGTGGTTAGTGTCGGCAGGTGGGAGTGTATCGGAGCGCTGGAGTGAGGAGTGGGGAGGACCCGGGACAGGTGTGGTGTTGGAGTGACGGAATGGAACAGGTCCGTTGGAATTGGAGGCAAGGGGTGCGGCGTAACTGGCTTTGGACTGAGGGTTGGAGTAGGAGCAACGTGAGACCTGCTGGTCCTAGGGGAGGGGGCTTTGATCGACCTGTGGGGCCTGGGACTGGACGCTTGCTGGGAGCAGAGTGGCGGTCTGGTGTGTTTTGCAGAGAACCTGGAGGGGGCAGGACCATAGGACTGCCCCCCATTGTCTACAGGGCCCCTTCTCCACTTCCCAGAAAATGAGGCCCGTTCTGTGCGAAGGGAGGGACAGATCCCTGGGGGGCTGTTTCGGGGTTGGAGGGCCCTGCAGGCCTCTGGGCCCCCCAGTGTCCTCCGGTTAGGGGTTAGGGGACAGGATTGTGCCGTCTGGAGCGCCCCTCCAGTGCTGTCTCCCTGATCTCTGTCCCTGGTTTCCTTGAGGTCCTCTCTTTCCTTTGTCAGCCGCTGGTAGAATCCGGCCTTGAGCCGGTGCCTTACGGGCTCCTCCGGTCCAGGCTTCTGGAGGCACAGGGTGTGGGGGGGTCACGTCAGGTCAGGTGGATCTGAGTTGGGGGAGGCCTGGAGCGATGGAGACCAGGGCTAGGGCGTGTCCCTCCTCCTTTCTTCGTCTTCCCCGAGCAGGGGCCTCTCTCTCTCTTTCCCTCCTCTGCTGCTCTGTTGGTTCCACTTTCCCCAGGGAGCCAGGCAGTAAGAGGGGAAGCCCACTCCCAGTCTGGGCTCCACTCAGAAGTCCAGCCAGGGCCTTGCCCTCCTGCCACCCAACTCCGGGGCTGAAGTTTGGACCCCTGGGACCAGCCCCCCGGGGGCGGGAAGTGTCTTCCTGTGCATATCCTCTAGGAAACACCTGGCACTTTTGCGCCGGCAGACTTGTAACCATTCTCTCCTCTGCCCTATTGTGCGTGCCTTTTCTTCCAAGGTTTACCACACCCTCCCCTCTTTCTGGGCAAGGGGGCTGGACCCTGCCGAGTTTAGAGGGAGGGTGGGCTGCCAGGCCTCTTCAAGGATGGCAGATTCTCTCTGGGGAGAAGCGGGGCAGGCTGCTGGCGACACCTGTGCTGGCGCAGGAAGGGCAGGTCTGGTGCCCTAGGGTCTCTGGTAGGGGGTGGAAGGCAGGGAAAGACCTCCCTGTACACCCCAGGCTGTGGGGTATGGACAGAGAACTGGAGGGCAGGAGAGAGAGGACCCTCTGCCTCAGGAGAGGGAAAGGGCGTGTGAGGCCAAGGGGAGGGGTTGTGTCAGGTGGCCGCATGGGTGTTGGGAATGTGGCAAGACTGGTAAAGGGTCCCCAGCCTGGCTGAGGTCTTGGGGCCTTGGGAGTGTGGGATGGCAGCCGAGCGTGACCCGATTTGTAGCAGGAGCCAGTCGTCCCTCTGGCCTGGTCCCTGGTGGCTGGGCTGGTGGAGGTTGTGGGGGAGGGAGGAGTGGGGCATGAGTACTGTTCCCCTTCCTTGCTTTCTCCTCCCCTCTCCCCCCCTCCCCTCTCCCCACTCCCCTCTCCCCTCTCCCCTCTCCCCTCTCCCCTCTCTCCTCTCCCTTCTCCCTTCTCCCTTCTCCCTTCTCCTCTGTCTCTTTGAGAAATCTGGGAAGTCTTCCTGGGAGTAGTTTTTTGAATGTCTCAGGGTCAATCCTGGGAGGCGCTGGAATTTAGGAAGGGGTGTGAAGAACCGGTGTAGCCACCTGTTCCCACGGTGGGGATGAGCTGTAGCTGGGGGTCAGGGCCAAGTGCTGCTGCCGTACAGCTCACCTGGCTCCCTCCTGCAGTGTGGACGAATGTGGAGCCCCGCTCTGTGGCCGTGTTCCCTTGGCACTCCTTAGTACCCTTCCTGGCACCCAGCCAGCCTGACCCCTCTGTGCAGCCGAGTGAAGCCCAGCAACCTGCCAGCCATCCAGTAGCCTCCAACCAGAGCAAAGGTGTGAGGAGGGGATCGAGGCAAGGGATGGGATGGGATGGGGGGGGGGGTCTCTGGCCCAGGAGCCCTCTGATCTACCTCTCTGCCCCCAGAACCTGCTGAGTCGGCAGCTGTTGCTCATGAGCAGCCACCGGGTGGGACAGGAAATGCTGACCCTGGGCGGCCCCCTGGAGCCACATGCCCTGAGAGCCCAGGGCCTGGACCCCCGCACACTTTGGGGGTGGTGGAACCTGGCAAGGGTCCTCCTCCTACCACTGAGGAGGAGGCCTCTGGCCCACCTGGAGAGCCCCGGCTGGACAGCGAGACAGAAAGTGACCATGATGACGCGTGAGTGCCCCAGAGCCTGGGACTGGAGGGTGGAGTGGCCAGAGACAGGGCCCTCACTGTCCCTGCGTCCCCTCCCGTGCAGGTTCCTCTCCATCATGTCTCCTGAGATGCAGTTGCCTCTGCCCCCTGGAAAGCGTCGGACCCAGTCACTCAGCGCCCTGCCCAAGGAGCGGGACTCGTCCTCCGAGAAGGACGGACGCAGCCCCAACAAGGTGCCTGGCCTCCACCTGCCCCTGCTCACCCTGCGGCCTATCAAACCTGTCCCCTGCTCTTGACTGCCTGCTCTGGGCTCTGTTTACCACAGCGAGAGAAGGACCATATCCGGCGGCCCATGAATGCCTTCATGATCTTCAGCAAGCGGCACCGGGCCCTGGTCCACCAGCGCCACCCTAACCAGGACAACCGGACCGTCAGCAAGATCCTGGGCGAGTGGTGGTACGCTCTGGGGCCCAAGGAGAAGCAGAAGTATCATGATCTGGCCTTCCAGGTAACGCCGCCTCCTCTTGGCTCCTCTGGAGTGCCCCTCGTGGGTTGGGTGAGTGAAGGGTCGCCCTGCCCTCTCCTGCCAGGTGAAGGAAGCCCACTTCAAGGCCCACCCAGATTGGAAGTGGTGCAACAAGGACCGAAAGAAGTCCAGCTCGGAGGCCAAGCCCACGAGTCTGGGGCTGGCCGGAGGGCACAAGGAGACGCGGGAGCGGAGCATGTCGGAGACGGGCACTGCCGCTGCCCCTGGGGGTCAGTCAGCCCCTTGGCTCTCCCACCCTGCCACCTCCCTCCCTGAGAGCCGCCAGCGACACCCTTGCTTGCTCGCCCCCCCGCCCCAGAAGCTGCTCTCTGCTCTGTTGCTTTTATCTGAGGACACTTAGCGATGAGGGAACTGGCAGTGGAGGAGCCAGGGAGGGCCCGACAGCAGTCTCCGTGTCCACTGCCATTTACTTGAGCATTTGCTACGTACCAGGCACCGTGGGGAACCTAGTGTCTAGTACTCAAAAACACCCTATTTCCATTTGAGGACGTAAGCTCACTTGCTTAAAGTCACAGACTCAGTGAGTCGCCCCTCCGGAAGTTACGCGCTCCAGCGTGGCTGGCTCCCAGACCGTCACTGGCATCGCTGCAGTTCAGGGCCCCCTCCGCTGCTGCCGTGCTGCTGCTCAAGGCTGTCTGGCGTGCCTGGCAGTGTTCTGGGTGCTTCTCTGGAATGATCCTGCAGTTCTGTAACTGGGGATGTTGCTGCCTCTGTCACATGAGGGCGCTGCTGGTCCTACAGGCCTGTGCTCAGCTGGCCAGTCCCCGGGGCCCCTCTCTGAGCCCGCCTGCTCTCAGAGGGGCTGCCTCTCTGTGGCCCTGCAGGGCAGGTACAGCAAGTGGGAGATGCTGCTCTGGTGGGTGTTTTTTGGTTTTTTTTCCTTCCAGCAGGTGGCTCAGGAATTCCACCGGTCCTCTGTGTCTGTGTGTGTGGGTGGTTTGGCCAGTCCAGGTGCTGGTGTGAGGCTTCTTGACTGTGACCGCCACCCCCTCTACTTTCCAGTGTCCTCTGAGCTCCTGTCCGTCGCAGCCCAGACACTCCTGAGCTCGGACACCAAGGCTGCAGGCAACAGCTCGTGTGGGCCAGAACGGCTGCATGCTGGCGGGGGACCTGGCTCGGCCCGGCCCCGAGCATTCTCCCACAGTGGGGTGCATGGCCTGGATGGTGGGGAAGTAGACAGCCAGGCACTGCAGGAACTGACTCAGGTCTGGGGGGCAGGCCGCTTGGGGGGTGGGCAGAGAGGGGGGCCCAAGGCAGCAGCCCCAGCTGAACCCTCCCTGCCCGCCTGTCTGCAGATGGTGTCAGGTCCTGCATCATACTCTGGCCCGAAGCCTTCCACTCAGTATGGAGCTCCAGGCCCCTTTGCAGCCCCTGGGGAAGGAGGTGCGTTGGCGGCCAGTGGACGCCCTCCACTGCTGCCCACCCGTGCTTCTCGTTCCCAGCGCGCAGCCAGTGAGGACATGACCAGTGACGAGGAACGCATGGTCATTTGCGAGGAGGAAGGGGATGATGATGTCATTGGTGAGTGGTGCAGGGACCAGCAGGCCAAGGTTTAAAGGGTGGCAGAAGAGGGTGGGCTCCCGTTCCTGCTACTGTGTGTGTGTGAGAGAGTGTGAGTGTGAGAGAGAGTGTTGCAGACTCAGGCCTTGTTGAGTAAACGCAGCCCTTCTCTCGGAAGCCCCAGCTTGGTGGGAATCCCAGAGGGCCAGGGGGCATGGCGAAACCATCAGGCACAGGGTGAGGTGCTGTTAGTCGTGCGCTGCTGGGCTCCTGCGCTGGGCAGACAGAGCCCTCGGGCCGAGGAGTGGTCCTCCTAGATGGCACGCTTCCTGTCTGCTCAGGGCAGGACCCAGGCTCCAGATTTGCCCACACTGTCCCCTCTGCTCTCAGCTGACGATGGCTTTGGCACCACTGACATTGATCTCAAGTGCAAGGAGCGGGTGACCGACAGTGAGAGTGGAGACAGCTCTGGGGAAGACCCAGAGGGCAACAAGGTGAGGGCGTGGAACATGGCTCTGTCCCGTCATACTCACTATCGGGTACACTTGGCAGAGGGGGAGGCCGAGGTCTGGAGGCCACAGGGTCCCTGCTCCGTGGGGAATTAGGTCATGGGCAGGGTGAATTGAGGCCTCAGCTGGCGGGAGTGCGGGCTTAGGCTGGCCTGGGTGACCGCATGGTGCCAGTGCTCTTCTGATGTGGATATGGCTTTCCCTTTTCCTTCCATCCAGGGCTTTGGTCGGAAGGTGTTCTCACCTGTGATCCGTTCCTCCTTCACCCACTGCCGTCCCACACTGGACTCTGAGCCCCCTGGGCCCCCGGATCCACCTGCAGCCTTCGGCAAAGGCTACTGTCCCACCCCGTCGTCCTCCTCCTCCTCTTCGGCCGCCGCCTCAACCTCAGCAGCAGCCTCCTTCCCACTGGGCTCAGGAACCTTCAAGGCGCAGGAGTCTGGTCCGGGCAGCACAGCAGGCCCACTGCGGCCTCCACCCCCTGGGGCTGGGGGCCCAGCAACTCCTTCCAAGGCCGCCCGCTTCCTCCCGACGGATCCTGCCACTTTTCGCCGGAAGAGACCTGAAAGTGTGGGGGGCCTGGAGCCACCAGGTCCCTCAGTCATTGCAGCGCCTCCCAGTGGGGGAGGGGGCATCCTACAGACACTGGTCCTACCCCCAAACAAGGAAGAGCGGGAGGGCAGTGGAGCCCGCGTGCCCTCAGCCCCAACCACATCACTGGGTTATGGGGCCCCAGCAGCCCCTCTGTCCCGCCCTGCTGCCACCATGGTCACCAATGTGGTGCGGCCGGTTAGTAGCACGCCTGTGCCCATCGCCTCTAAGCCCTTCCCCGCTGCTGGCAGGGCCGAGGCATCTCCAAATGACACAGCAGGCGCCAGAACTGAAATGGGCACAGGGTCCCGGGTGCCTGGGGGCTCCCCGCTAGGTGTCAGCCTAGTGTATTCAGACAAAAAGTCAACAGCAGCCACCTCACCAGCCCCACATTTGGTGGCTGGACCCCTACTGGGCACTGTGGGGAAGGCACCTGCCACTGTCACCAACCTGCTGGTGGGTACTCCAGGCTATGGGGCCCCGGCACCCCCAGCTGTCCAGTTCATTGCCCAGGGGGCCCCTGGCAGTGGGACCACTTCGGGCTCAGGAGCAGGTGCTGGGAGTGGCCCTAATGGGCCAGTTCCCCTGGGCATCCTGCAACCAGGTGCCCTGGGCAAGGCTGGAGGTATCACCCAGGTGCAGTACATCCTGCCCACGCTGCCCCAGCAGCTTCAAGTGGCACCTGCCCCAGCACCAGCCCCTGGGACCAAGGCAGCGGCTCCCAGCGGCCCTGCGCCCACCACCAGCATCCGTTTCACCCTCCCGCCGGGCACCTCCACCAACGGCAAGGTCCTGGCCGCCACTGCACCCACTCCTGGCATCCCTATCCTGCAGTCTGTACCCTCCGCCCCACCCCCCAAAGGTGAGGCCTGGGCTGGGCAGCGCAAGGAGAGGGGCCACAGGCCTGTTGGGCTCGCTTGTAACTTTTTCCTTTCTTGCCTCTTAACTTCCAGCCCAGTCAGTTTCTCCCGTGCAGGCCCCGCCCCCAGGTGGCTCAGCCCAGCTGCTGCCTGGGAAGGTACTAGTGCCCCTGGCCGCCCCTAGCATGTCAGTGCGGGGCGGAGGGGCTGGCCAGCCACTGCCCCTGGTGAGCCCGCCCTTTTCAGTCCCTGTGCAGAACGGCGCCCAGACGCCCAGCAAGGTAAGGGCATCCTAGCCTTCCCTTCCTCCTGCTGGTTGTTGGTCCCTGTGTCTTCCCTTCCTTCAGTCTCTGGTCTGTCTGGGGACTCTCTCTCGCCATCATCTTTGATGTCTCTGTGAATCCTCTCCCTTGAGTCCTTGGTATCTCCCCCTTGCTCTCTGTCCCAGCCTCTGCCACTGTCCTCTTTCTCATCCCATTCTGATTCCCAGTTCTTTGTTCCTTGCTTTTGGTTTGGACTCCCTTGCCCCCACCCATCTCAGTCCTCTCTGGGCCCAGCTTACCCCAGCCCATGGCTGCTCTTGCCCGCAGATCATCCAGCTAACCCCAGTGTCTGTGAGCACACCCAGCGGCCTGGGGCCGCCCCTGAGCCCAGCCACGCTTCCCGGGCCCACCTCACAGCCCCAGAAGGTTCTGCTGCCCTCTTCCACAAGGTAAGCAAAGGTGAGCCCCCCCAGAGGCCGTGGAAGGGGTGAGGTGAGGTGAGGTCTGCCCACCTCAGTCCACCCCCTTTTCTCTTCCTGTGGCAGAATCACCTACGTGCAGTCAGCGGGTGGGCACGCGCTGCCCCTGGGCACCAGCCCCACATCCAGTCAGGCTGGAACAGTCACCTCGTACGGCCCCACGAGCTCTGTGGCTCTAGGCTTCACCTCGCTGGGGCCCAGCGGCCCTGCTTTTGTGCAGCCCCTGCTCTCAGGTGAGGGGCGGCCTGACAGCAACGCTGGGGACCCAGGGTTGACTGAGGCAGCCTGGGCCCTAACTTGGTCCCTGACTCACTCTTTCTCCTCAGCAGGCCAAGCCCCACTGCTGGCTCCTGGCCAGGTGGGCGTGTCGCCTGTGCCCAGCCCCCAGCTGCCTCCTGCCTGCACAGCCCCTGGAGGTCCTGTCATCACGGCATTTTACCCTGGCAGCCCTGCACCCTCCTCCTCAGCACCCCTGGCCCAGCCTTCCCAGGCCCCCCCAAGCCTGGTCTACACTGTGGCCACCAGCACCACCCCGCCAGCTGCCACCATTCTGCCCAAGGGCCCGCCAGCTCCTGCCACTGCCACCCCTGCTCCCACAAGTCCCTTCCCTGGTGCCACAGGTAGGTGTGAGGCCCACCCAGAGCAGGGTGAGCTGGGGCCCGGGGGTGGGCACCAGTTGGGCCTGGCTCAGCAAAGCCTCTTCTCCCCTGTGGCAGGTTCCATGACCTACAGCTTAGTGGCCCCCAAGGCCCAGCGGCCCAGCCCAAAGGCCCCCCAGAAAGTGAAGGCCGCCATCGCCAGCATTCCCGTGGGCTCCTTTGAGGCAGGCGCCTCCGGGCGGCCTGGCCCTGCAACCCGGCAGCCTCTGGAACCTGGCCCTGTCCGGGAGCCGACTGTTCTGGAGTCTGAGCTTGAGGGGCAGCCCACCCCACCGGCCCCTCCACCACCCCCAGAGACCTGGACTCCCACAGCCCGGAGCAGCCCCCCGCCACCCCCACCTGCTGAGGAACGGCCCAGCACCAAGGGCCCTGAGACTGTGGTGAGCACCCGAGGCTCTGCTGTCCCTCAGTCTGTTGTCTTTGTGTTTGGCTTATTCTTCCCTCAACCGTGTGTGCTGGATGCCTTCCCATCTGGCATCTGGACCTTCTCCAGGGGTCCGTGTTGGGCTGCCTCAGCTTAGTCTTGTTCCTGGTCTTTGCCCCAGTGAGTCTGAGTCTGGGTCTTCATCTCCCTGCCTGTCCCCTCCACAGGCCAGCAAATTCCCCAGCTCATCTTCAGA
Source organism: Sylvilagus floridanus (assembly GCA_949820135.1). NCBI lineage: Eukaryota > Metazoa > Chordata > Mammalia > Lagomorpha > Leporidae > Sylvilagus > Sylvilagus floridanus. The sequence goes on from OX463232.1 coordinate 12,751,372, forward strand.
CTGGCGCATCCCTGGGCCGGGCCTGGAGAGTCGTGGGGAGCCTCCCACCCCGCCCAGTCCGGCCCCAGCTCCAGCTGCAACCTCTGGGAGCAGCAGTGAGGGAAGCAGCGGGAGGGTGGCCGGGGACACCCCTGAGCGGAAGGAGGCGGCCAGTGCTGGCAAGAAGGTGAAGGTGCGGCCCCCGCCCCTGAAGAAGACCTTTGACTCCGTGGACAAGTGAGCAGGGGCTGGGAGCCTTGGCGGAGTGCTCAGGGTCGGGGAGCGGAAACCCACAGGCAGAGGCAGTGGAGGTGACCCTGCCGACTCTCCAGCAGGGTCCTGTCGGAGGTGGACTTCGAAGAGCGCTTTGCGGAGCTTCCGGAGTTCCGGCCTGAGGAGGTGCTGCCCTCGCCCACCCTGCAGTCCCTGGCCACCTCACCCAGGGCCATCCTGGGCTCTTACCGCAAGAAGAGGAAGAACTCTACGGGTAGGCGACCCTGGGCACCTGCGGTAGGAAGGGGAAATGTGGGACTGTCTCCACTGAGCCTGCTTCTGTGTGAGCAGACCTGGACTCGGCACCTGAGGACCCCACCTCACCCAAGCGCAAGATGAGAAGACGCTCTAGCTGCAGCTCGGAGCCCAACACCCCCAAGAGTGCCAAGTGCGAGGGGGACATCTTCACCTTCGACCGAACAGGTCAGGGCCTGCAAGAGGGGTGGGGTCTGGAGGCTTACCAGCGTCCTTGGTTGCCTGCCACAGTGACCTTGGGTGAAGCAGCATCCCTTGAGGGCGTGGCTGGACACTCGTGGCAGCCAGGGGGCCCAGGCTGCTGCATTAGCCTTGGCTGTGCTGCTTTGCCCGAGCAGGTACAGAGGCCGAGGATGTGCTCGGGGAGCTGGAGTACGAGAAGGTGCCATACTCGTCCCTGCGGCGTACCCTGGACCAGCGCCGGGCCCTGGTCATGCAGCTCTTCCAGGACCATGGCTTCTTCCCATCAGGTGAGTGTGTCTTAAGGGTCTTGGGTCACTAGTGGGATCCAAGCCTGCATCTCATTCTGCCCTCTCTCCCTTTCTGCCCCAGCCCAGGCCACAGCAGCTTTCCAGGCCCGCTACGCAGACATCTTCCCCTCCAAGGTTTGTCTGCAGCTGAAGATCCGTGAGGTGCGCCAGAAGATCATGCAGGCGGCCACGCCCACGGAGCAGCCTCCGGGGGCGGAGGCCCCTCTCCCTGTACCACCCGCTGCGGGCAGTGCTGCTGCCCCTGCCCCCACTCCCAGCCCAGCTGGGGGCCCTGACCCCACCTCCCCTGGCTCGGACTCTGGCACAGCCCAGGCTGCCCCGCCACTGCCTCCACCCCCAGAGCCGGGCCCTGGACAGCCTGGCTGGGAGGGGGCCTCCCAGACCTCTCCCCCTCCCCCAGGCCCCTCCACAGCTGCCACAGGCAGGTGAGGGGCCCTTGAGAAGATCCCAGGACCCACAGTACCCTCCCCCCATCAGGACATGGACAGTACATAGGTGGCAGGAATGGAGGGGCAGGATGGTTACCTCCTCCCCAGTAAAGCCATTTCGTCCTTTCCAGTTGGGGGTGGAACGAGGCCTGCTCCTCATGTATATACCCCTCCCCCCCAGCTCCCACCCTGTGCTGGGGGGCAGCTGAGGGGAAGCAGGGGCACAGTCTCCCTCTGCTGAGCCCCTGTACCGAACCTGGAGTATGACCTTCAGAGCTTTTCACTTGTACTTTATGCAAAATGGCTCGTGAGAGGGCTGCAGGCTGGAGGGTAGTGCAGGCCATCGGCCACAGGGAGGCGCCTGTGGAGTAGGGGGAGTTCATGTACCCCTTTTTTCCCCAGAGGGGCTGGACTCAGGTTAGTTTGGGGGTGGGGGCTCCTGCACTTTGCCACAGGCATGGGGAGGGTTCTCTCCCCACCCCCTCTGCCCTCCCAACTTGGGTTGTACTTTCTAAGAAGGTGATTCCCCCACCCATGCCCCATCCCCAGAACAAAACATGTTGATCATGTGCAATATTTCTTACTGTGCCGAGAAGCCGCAATGACCGAGATTAAAGCTGTTTAACACACTTGTGTGGCTGCCCATTCTAAGGGGGGAGGGGTGGTGGTCTCACCAGTCTCAGGTGGCTGGGGGGGGGGGCAGTGGACTTTCCAAAGTGGGGCCAGCAACAGGTACCAGGCAACCCCTCTGCAGCCAGGGAGCCCTGGTGCAGGGAAGCATGATGTGGACTTCGCCCCTTTCTCCACCACCTGACGGGAGTCTGGGGAAGGCCTGAGAGCAGGGGGCTGTCAGGCGTTTCACCCTCACTGGCTCCAAAGTCATTTTACAGCCCCAAGAGGTCCTAAGAGCAGAGGTGGCACGTGGCTGGCCCACCCGTGGTGCCTTATCCTCAGTGACTCCTGCTGCCCCCATGTGGCCCAGCCCAACACTACAACAGGCCAGTGAGCCTGTGCTGGGTTACACTCCTCACTCAGTCTATGGACCGTACCCGCCTGGGGAGACAGTCACACCCTGTCCGAAGGGACAACTACTGCAAGGGCCAGGAAGTCTCCATAGGAAGTGGCCTCTAAACTGGGGCCAGAGCAGCATAAGTCCCAGATAGGGGAGGAGTGAATGCAGGCTCTGGAGGGATGACTTAGGTGGGCTTTGGCTGTGTGGGGTCCCCATGTCCTCAGCGTTCTGCCTTGACCTCGTGCGATGGTGCTGGAAGGCTGGATTCCCTTAGGATATTGGCTGAAGCTATGATCACAGAAACACACCTGACCACAAGGACCAGAGTCCCGTGATAGAGGCCTGCCTTGGGCAGAACTAGAACCACCCTGTACACCTGCAGCACTGCAGATCAGGAGAGGATCTGGCTGGCGGCAGTGCCCGGATAGACTCACCCAGAAAGCAGGAAAACAAGAGACTGAGGAAGGAGAATTTAATGTTGTGGAAAGACAGGATGCCTAGGGTGTGGGCTCTGATGGAGGAACACCCTGGCCCTGGTCTTGGGCCAGCAGACGAAGAAGTAGGGAGTGCAGGGCTCGGCAGACGGGTGTGTAGCCCAGGCGGCTCAGATGCAGGTAATCGTACATGTCATGGTGGCTTATGGTGCCATCTGAGTGCACAAAGCCGGGGTCAGCATCCAGGAAGTGAGCTCGCGGGTGGCCTGCTAGTGCAGCCCGGACCAGCTCATTCACCTGTCGGTTCTTCTCCCGAAGCGGGTTGGGGTGCTGGCCCCTCGGAAGCAGGCCCTGTGGAGGAACACCAAGAGTTTAAAGATGTCCTCCCAGCATCTTGGCATCCCCTGTCCTCTGTACCAGGCTGTCCTTTGCCCCCCAACCATGGAGACCCCAGAAGCAAAATATGAGAGGAATGGGAGTAGGGAGAAAAGAGGGGTAGCTCGACTGCACCCCAGCCTCCACTCAGCAAGGACCTTCTGGGTGCAAGCCTCTTTCCAGACGCCAGCCATGAAGATGCTGACATCGTGGCAAGGGGTCGATCTGCTCAGAAGGGAACAGCTAGAAGCGATGGACCCTGCTTCACTCAGGACTGCCGGAGGGCTTCTGTAACTCAAGCGTTTTAAGGATTTTCAACCCTTCCAGTGTCTCCAGCAGCCCCTTGGGCAAAAGGGGCTAAACGGTCCCCAAACACATCTTCAGCCATGGCCGTTCTGACAGCCATCACAAGCTTTGACATGAGATTTTTTTTTTTGCCTGAAAACCATTGCTCTGTGCCAAGGTGCCTACGACTGAGCCAACTGCGGCTACATCTGAGGGGTCCCAGACCACTGCCATTCTTCCTCGCCCCAGCGTCTCTCACCAGCACCACGACGCGGGCCTGCGGCTGCCGCTGATTCACCAGCTGCACGATGGCCTTGATGCCACCGGTCACCTGCTCTGCTGTGTGCCCGTGGTTGTTGGTGCCCACCCAGACCACCACGATCTGTGAAAAGAGGGGTGTGAAGATGACGGGACAGTGAGGGGGCAGGCAGAAGGTGTACACGGCTCCCACCCTCGCCCCCGCTCACCTTGGGCCGGATGTGTTCCAGCTCCCCGTTCTCCAGCCGCCACAATACGTGCTGTGTGCTGTCGCCACCAATGCCAAAGTTAAGCGCGTGCAGAGGAGAGAAGAGCTCCCGCCAGATCTGCAGGGCACAGGGGCATCAGCAGCAGGGACCACGCCCCCATCCCCCAGGTGGAAACCAAGTGCCATCATGGAAGAGCCCTGCTTTATGGAAGCAGGATGGTGCAATCTCACTTCAAACCAAATGGAAGACTCATTCTGTGGAATCTGCTCCGGCTGGAGCCATCCAACAGCATCACAGGGGGACCTTAGCGTGAGGACCCCGCATCCTGGAAAGCTGGAAAGACGAAGGCTGGGCGCCTGTCCCAGCTGGCCTTTACTTGGGCCGGAGCGACAGCGGCTTTGTGCCAGCAAACAATAAAAAGCCACACCTTGGGCGGCCTGCTTACAGGAAAGGCTCTGACGAAGTGAGGACACGCAGGGCCTCCTCTGGGGGGACGCTGCACCTCGGTGCCCCATTTCTGATAAACCACAGCTGTCAGCGAGGGCGCGGAGTGGGTGGGGCAGGAGGACGGGGCCAGGCCTCACCTCACATTGGTGCATTAGCTGGACCAGAGAGTCCCCGATGAAGACAACTTCGGGTTCCTTATCCTTGCTGTCCGCCACGAACCGATGGTGCTGCGGGGACGCGCGAGGGGGAGTCAAAGACACGCCAGGCCCGGCCCCGCCCTGCCCTGCCTCCTTAGGCTCCCGCAGGAACCAGGGGTTCTCAGACCGCCCCCCCCACCGCCCGGACCCCTAAGGATCGCTCACCAGGGACATCCAGCGCCCGTCGCCCTGCACGTCCTGCACCGGCGTGGGCTTGCTGGCTGGATTCTCTTCCCCGCTCATCTCGGCGCCCCGGCTCCTGCAGGGTGAGCGGGCGAGGTCGGCCCGGGAGTGCTCCGGGGGGAGGGGCGGCTCTGCCACGCCCACCCTGACCCCTCCAGGCAACAATGGACGGTCCCGACTCCCTCCCGCGGAGGCCGGAGGCCCAGCCAGAGCCCCGCCTCCCCTCCAGAGGCGGAAACCTTCACTTAGGAGGGCGGCCGCCTCCCCCACGCGGCCGCGCAGTGGGCTCGTCCGCGCTTCCCGCCCGGCCACGCACTCCCCGGCCGACGCGGCGGCGGGCGCTCCCAGCGCTGGGGGCGGGGCAGGCGAGACCATCCCGCACGGCGGCGGGGAGGAGGAAGAAACCACCCACTGGTGTCACGGGGAGGGGCGAAGCACCTGAAAACCCAGAAATGGGCGGGGAAACTCTAGCGCTCTACCTCGAGGGAAGAAACCATTTGTTGTAGGGCGAGGAAAGTGTGGCAGGGACCACCTACTGGGGGGGTGCGCCCCATTCACGTGGTGGGGGGAGGGGAGCTAGTGGAAGAGTCCATTCTTGGATCCGTGAGAGGGTGGCTCGTATGCACCTGGGAAGGGACGCTCCCATTTTCTACCGACGTAGGGAACAAAAATGGCAAAACGTGAAAATGGGCGGCCTAGTTCTAAGGAGACATTCCAAGGCAGCCTGTGCTCTAGTGAGCCTACCTTTTCCTGGACTGCCTCTGCTCAGAACGTCAGAGATAGACGGACAGACAGACTTACAATCTAAACTGCTTATCTTTGCATTCAAGATACCACAGGACCTGCATGGAGGGTAGCAAAAGGTACAGAAAGAGAAAGGAAATTAGAGACCCAGCAGGGCTGGCTTCCAGCCTGGCGCCCCTCCCGCAGATCGTCTTGCAGATCTGGTTCGCAGACCAACAACTTCAGCTGGGCGTGCTGGGGTTCTGAAACCGGCCAACAAGTCTAGGCCACCTGGGTTGGTGCCTCTCCCCCTCCCAGCTCACATTAGTCTCCGAGCTAAGTGTCTGCTCAGATTTCCCTGTTCTTGGGGGCTAGGTGTGTGTGTGTGTGTGTGAGTGTAGGGGGTTCTCACTCCTCCCTACACATCATTTTCCTGTAGCCTCACTCCTGGGTTGGACCTTGCCATCATCCCATTCATTCTGGTAGACTGATACTGAGACAGAGAAGAGCCTTATTTATTGTGTTTTTGTTCTGCCTCCCCTGAGGCGGGTCTGGCACATGCTGGTAGCGGCTGATCAACAATACTTGCTGAATGAATGTTCAATGAATGGGTGAGATCCTGGCCTTATCCCAGTGTACTGTGGGAGACAGATCCAGCAAGTGCTGTGGCGCCGGGTGGGGGTGAGGGTGTGCCAAAGCTGTGATTGAAGGAGGCTCGGGGAACCTCTAGGGGAGGAGGACTCGGGGCCAGGGGTTTCCTAGAAGTGGTATCCGAGCTGGGTTTGAAACATGATGAAGACTGGGCTGGTAGAAAGAAAAGACGCGGGTTATATTATACCTTTACAGTAGTTACACACTTTTGCAAGGTCACATACAGCACAAATGGGACAATTTGGGCGTCTGAACCTAGTCTAGCCCCTGAGCCTACAAGGACACTACAGGAGGTTGATTCTTCAGGGAAGAAGGCTGTGGCCGCCCAGAGGCGGCTGGACACCACCTTTCTCAACCTCGCACCTCTGGCTTCGCCTCTTTGACCTCCGAAGTCCGCCCATTCCCGTCTCAGCCAATCAGCATCCAGGAGGGATGGGCAAGCCTCGTGGGCCCAGCCGATTGGTGGATGGAGTGGTAAGGGCAAGCGAGAGAGGTTCCCGGAGTGAGGCTGCGAGGGGCGGGGCTACGACCACTGAGCTGCCCGGAACCTCGTGCCTTTCTCTGGCGCCCGGAAGCGAATGGGCGGGAGGGACATGCGCATGCGTGTGGTGCGCCTGAGGCCCGGAAGAGCGCCAGGCGTCTTCGAAAGCTGGGGTCGCGGCCACCGCGGAGAAGAAGCCATTGCGCCCTACAGCCACGTGGGGTGGGAGGGGGACGGGATTCGTTGGGGCAGGAGAGGGTGAGGTGCCCCTCCCCCACCAACCGTACCCCACCCCTTTTACTCTGCCCCCTGCTTTACCTCAACTGCCCCATCTGCTTCATGTCCCACCCCGAGCCTCCCCTCATGACCAGGCCCCTGTCCCCGATGGCTCCCCCGTCTCCCTTTCTCGGACTCTCCACAACGTCTTGCTGCTCTCGCTTTCCTGCCTTTCTTTCTCGGCCATCTCAGCACTTTCTGCAATTTCGGGCTGGATTTCACCTTAAAATCCCTGTTGGTCCCCAAATCTCTTCAATTTCAGGATCCCTTCCCGATTCTCCAGCTCTTTCTCCATTCTCCGATGCCCGGATGCCTCGTCCCATTAACCGTGACTGTCCTGGCCTCGTCCGCCTGACTCCTTTCCTGACCACACCCGTCCTCTTCCACTTCTCTTCTCTTGTCTAACTAGTAGCCCCACCTCACCCCAAACCTGCTCTTCTCAGTGTCCGCTTTGCTTCTCATCCTGACCCACCTGCATGCTGGTGACCACTGTATTGCTCTTTTTTAGGACACCATGGATCCTCGGGGGCATGCCGGCCAGCCTTTCCAGCGGCCTGAGAAACCTGGTCGTGTTCGCCGCCGGAAGACCAGGCGGGAGCGGAATGAGGCCCTAGTGGGCAGCCGCCGACCGTTGGCCCACCAGGATCCTCATGTGGCCAGTCAGGATCCACCTGTACCCCTGCGGGATCCTGTGGCCCCTTCTGTCCCCAAGCTCGTGGTCATAACCCAGGGTCGACTGAGCCGGGAGCACCGTGGTCTCTTCAATCATGAAGTGAAATCCCTGGACGTGGCTCGGCTGCTTAAAAGTGGATCCCTGGAGCCGGGCACCCCGCCACTCCCTTCCAAACCCTCCCCAAGCCCAGGCAGGGTCCAAGAATCAGCCCCACAGTCAAAGGACAAGGAGAACCAGGTGCCTGGAGGCTCTGGCCCAGGCCCGCCCAGCTCCCCAGAGCTCCCTGGCTTGGGGCAGCTTCTAGGAGAGTTACAGTGCCAGCTGATTCTACCGCACGCTTTCCCCAGGAGGAACCTGGTGCAAGAAGGCAGGGATGCCATTGTGGGCACCCTCCAGGCCTGCCATGGCTGTGTGCCTGACCTTACCCTGGTGCTCCGGGGCTGCCAGCCACCCTTGCAAGGTGAGCCCGGTTCCTGTCCCCTGCGTTCCCATTCCCCTTCCCTGCTGTCACTCAGCTGTTTCCTGTGCTGCTTTCCTCTGTGCCAGGGACCAAGCCTGTGGGCCCTGAGAGACGGAGGATGACACCCTCCTGGATCAACGATGCTGAGCAGACCCCAGGGGAGGAGAGACAGAGGCGGCGACCGGGGACCAAGGAGCTTGCTTTCACCATGCCTCGTGCCTCCAGCACTCCCGTTGCACCCAGGGGGAACCTGGCACCACCGAGAGGTCCTTGGCCACCCCCTTTGCCCTCATTCTCTTCGCCGTCCAAGGTGGCCTGGGGTCCCCCAACAGCCTTTGACCTGCTAAAAAGCATCTGGCTCGTAGGCACACCGCCCCCTCCCCAGCCCTGGGGGGTTGGCCCACCACAGCCCCTACCTCAGCTGCCGTCACCCTTGATGCCTCGAACCTCTGCCCTGGACTGGAGCCCTAGCCCCCCCGCCCCACTGCCCAGCCTCTCCTGGGTGGTGGCCCAGAGCAGTCCGGAAGCCTGGTCCTTTCCACCCATGAGACTGTACTGAGAGGCCGAGGCTAGGGCTAGGGCAAGTATCCCACAGTCCTGGTCATCTCAATAAAGTACCTTCTTCATGGTCCTCTGGTTTTCCCCTGAGTGGCTGACGCGGGAGAGCAGCTCTTCTCAACTCTGAGCTCTAGATTCAAGATGGAAGGGAAGGTGCTGTCACTTGTGACCTTCTTGGGCTCTGGGGCCCAGTAGGACTGGGAAACCTGGGCTTTAATCAGTCTTATACTCACAGTGGCTAGTTGGGTGTCCAACTCTGAGCTGATGCTGGGTCCCCAGAGTGGGCAAGACTGAGACCTTGTCCCCATGTGGCTCCTGGATGTACAGTCCCAGCTCCACTGTTTGCTTCTGGGAGACAGAGGTGCAGGGATTGGGAGAGGCCAAGGCGGGAGTGATGACTTCAGAGAGGAGCCGACAGAGCCCCTGTAGTTTTCAAGATTGTTAGATATTTGCTAATTTAGGAGGACAAGGATGGTTTGGGCAGGGGAAACACCTGGTGCAAGGCCTGGAGGAGCCAGAAAGGGGGTGGAGGAGCATTTTCCTTCAGCCCAGATCCTTACGCTGTGCTGGGATCCAGAGTGGTTCACATCTGGACCTGCCTTTGAAGGACTCCTGGTCTGGTGGGCAGGGGGGACAATGCACATGACCAGGGCAGGCGTGGCAGATTAGGGCTGAATGCCCCACAGAGCCCCCACCCCGCCCACAGTGTTTTAAATGTTTGAATCAATTGCCTGTTAGACAGTTTCTTTAAAAATACGCATTTCTGAATTTTCTCAGAAAAGATCTGTCAGCACCCCTGCAGTCCTTGCTGGCAACAACACCATGGAGCAGAGGAGCCCCCCGCCCTCGCCCATGCTCCTTCCCTGCTTGGATGTTTGGCTTAGAAAGTTTTTCTAAAATGGTGTTTTGAATAGCAGCAGATTTTCTGCAGTGGAAAGTGAGGGATGAAGCCAGAAATGCTTGTTGCAGGGGCGGGGTGTGGCACAGTAGTTAAGGTGCCACGTCAGGTGCCCGCATCCCACCCCAGAGCCGCTGAGTTGGAGTCCCGGCCCTGCTTCCCAACCAGCTTTGGGCTACTTGCACCCTGCAAAACAGCAGGTGATGGCTCAGATGCTTGGGTCCTTGCCACCTGGGTGGGAGACCTGGAATGAATTCCAGGCTCTGGCTTTGGTGTGGCTGTTGTGATATTTGGGGAGTGAACCAGCAGATGGAAGATCCCCTCTCTCTCTGCTGTTCAAATAAATAATAAAACGGTTCCTGGAGTCCGGTCAGGAATATCAAGCTGAGTGGCTTTCTCCCTCTTGCCCAGTGGGAAACCTCACTGTCCACAGGCTCCTAGCGGGGACTGGACTGGGAGACCACAGGGCTGGATAACTCAAGGCCCTAGGGTGGGGAAGTGGCAGTACTGGAATTTGAACACAGACAGTTCACTCTGGTGCCCATGCTCCTGGATGTCAGACCCCACCACCCCTGTCTCTCACCAGCCCATTTCTCCATGCTGGTGAGCAGAGACAGGATGGATCAGGCAGTCGGGTGCCTGGGCTGTGGCTGAGGGCTCTGTTGCCTCCGTGTGGGGCCCGGATCAAATATCTTGCCCTCTCTTGTGCCTCTGTCTGTGAGCATAGCAGTTGGAAAGCTGGCAACTGAAGGATGGACACAGAGCTGGGGGTGCTGCCATTGAGGTGGGGATGGACAATCAAAGACTGCTTTGGGGACTAAATTGGGATGAGGTCAGGACAGAGGTCGGGCCTGGGGACAGTGGGCAGTTTGAAGAAGGCACACCTTGGGGGATGTGGGTTCGATCTGCAAGACTCCCAGAGCGGAGCACTGGGGTGGGATGATGGAGGATGGGAAAAGGGCGTCTTCTCCCGCCAGGTTGGGCCATCCCCGGGGAAGGGGCGGGGAGCGCAGCGCCCGGCGGCCCCTTTAATCGGGGACGCGCGCTGGCCGGCCCGCGCGCTCTCGCCTCCGACGCCGGCCGGAGCGGGAGCTGGAGCGGAGCCGGGGCCGGAGCGGCGGAATGGAGCCCCCGCGCGCGCCCGCGCTGCGCCGCCTGCTGCCGCCGCTGCTGCTCCTCCTGCTGCCGCTGCCCCCCCGCGCCCGGGCCAAGTACGTGCGGGGCAACCTCAGCTCCAAGGAGGTGAGCACGCGGGGGTCCCCCGCCGCTCGGCGGGCCCGGGGAGACCTGAGGGGAGAGGGTGCCGCCCCGCCCCCTGCCGCCCCTCCCGAGCGGACCCGGGGATCCGCAGGAGATGGGGCCAGGGGCGATGGGGGCTGGGCCGGGGTGGAGGCTGTGGGGGTCCGTGGGGGTCCGGGCCAGACTTGGGGATTGCAGGAGGGACGCTGAGGTCAGAGCTGGGTGGGGATGGGGCGCGGGCTGGCAGAGTCAGAGTTTGGCGCGGGGGAGGGCGGGCGGCGAGGTGGTGCTGAAGGGACAGCACTCGCCCTCCGCGGAGAGCCCTGAGTTCGGCGCACTCGGCTCAGGACCAGGAGGGGGCCGTGTGGAAGATTCTGCAGCACGGGATGGTCCCTGGGACCATGGCTGGGGCAATGCCACTTGGATGGTGTCCGGGACCCAAGGTGGCCAGGACGCACACCTGGCTCTCCAGGGTCTTTCTCCCGGTGCCTGGGGAAGGCCAAGGAGGGTTTTGGAGGGGAGGGGAGGGAAGGGACGCGGGGGGCTTCTGAGGGGGCAGAAATCAGGGCAGCAGGAGTCCGGGACCCACAGGGAAGGGACCTGGGAAGAATGTTGGAGGTGACTTGGTCTCCTCGCAGTGCCTGGGAAGCCAGGAACCCGAGGGGAGGGAAGAAAAGTTAGGGGTCTCCAGTGGAAGAGAGTTCTGTAGGGACTCAGAAGAGGGTGTGACCAGACCCCTCTTCTAGGACTGGGTGTTCCTGACAAGATTTTGTTTCCTCTCGGATTACGGCCGACTGGACTTCCGTTTCCGCTACCCTGAGGTGAGTCTCCCCCGTCACCTGGCATCCCGGGGCTTGGATACTTTACTCCTTTGGTCTCCCCAGGCAGGGGCTCCCCGAGGCCCCTGCACTCCCCCAAGCCCCCCGATCTCTCGGTCTGCAGGCCAAGTGCTGTCAGAACATCCTGCTCTATTTCGATGACCCCTCCCAGTGGCCAGCCGTGTACAAAGCAGGCGACAAGGTGAGAGCTGTGAGGAGGGGGTAGGAGGATGGGGAAAAGGCCACCGCTGGCCAGGGGGTGACCCTGTGTCTGCCTTCCCCAGGACTGCTTGGCCAAGGAGTCAGTGATCAGGCCGGAGAACAACCAGGTCATCAACCTCACCACCCAGTACGCCTGGTCAGGCTGTCAGGTGTGGGCCCAGCCCCAGGGCGAGGGGAGTCCTGGAGGTCTCAGGCCTGGAGGCCTGGGGGCCAGGCTTCAGCCTTCCCGCTCCTCCTCAGGTAGTGTCAGAGGCTGGGACCCGCTACCTGAGCTGCTCCAGTGGCCGCAGCTTCCGCTCGGTGCGCGAAAGGTGGTGGTACATCGCTCTCAGCAAGTGCGGGGTAAGGGGCTGCGGCAGCCCCCAGGGCCTTCTCCTCTTTGCTTTCTTGGTGCCCCCCACTGCCCAGGGAGCCCCCCACCCTGAGGCCTGCACCCTCCCCACAGGGAGATGGGCTGCAGCTGGAGTATGAGATGGTCCTCACCAATGGCAAATCATTCTGGACCCGGCACTTCTCGGCCGATGAGTTTGGTGAGCAAATGGGGACCCCATTTGGGCTGCCTGTGGAGTCCAAGGCTGGGTGCCAGGCTGGGGACCAAACTGTTTCTTTCTTCGGCACGTGGGCAGGGATCCTGGAGACAGATGTGACCTTCCTCCTCATCTTCATCCTCATCTTCTTCCTCTCCTGTTATTTTGGATGTGAGTCCAGCACATGGAGGGGAGCAGGGTCGGGGAGAGGGGCTGTCCTCCCTTCTGTCCCTGAAGAGCCTTTCCCTGCCCCGCTTTCCAGACCTGCTGAAAGGCCGTCAGCTACTCCACACCACTTACAAAATGTTCATGGCTGCCGCAGGAGTGGAGGGTGAGGTTTAGCCTGTCCCAGCTTGCGAGTTCCACGGGAAGAGGGACGTAGGGCCCTGAGGTCTGGGACTGACAGCGGAAAGCCTGGGAACCTGGACTCCTGGGTCCCCAGGGAGGAGGGGCACGGGGCAAGGGGGTCGGACACCCAAGTCTCTTGGCAGGTCAGGGGCAGTGACTGACCTGGAGTCTTGAGGGGTGGTCTCTGCCCCTTTCCTCTGTGTTCATCCCCCACCCTAGTCCTGAGCCTCCTGTTTTTCTGCATCTACTGGGGCCAGTATGCCACCGACGGCATCGGCAACAAGAGTCTGAAGATCTTGGGTGAGAACGAAGTGGGGCTGGGGGCTGGGGCGGGGTCCGCTCTGAGCCGCCTGAGCCGCCTGAGCCGCCCTCTCCTCCCTTCTCCCAGCCAAGCTGCTCTTCTCCTCCAGCTTCCTCATCTTCCTGCTGATGCTCATCCTCCTGGGAAAGGGATTCACGGTGACACGGTGCCCGGGCAGGGAGCCCTTGGCGGGGCGGCGGGGCTGGGGAGCCGGGTGGGGGTGGGCCTGGGGGATAGCCGCCCCCTCCTCCCTGACGGCCCCCACCCCTGCTGTCTCCCCTCATGGCCTGCCGCCAGGGGCCGCATCAGCCACTCGGGCTCCGTGAAGTTGTCAATCTACATGACCCTGTACACCCTCACCCACGTGGTGCTGCTCATCTACGAGGCGGAAGTGAGTCCCAGAGGCCCCTGCTGGGCCCCTCCCCTCTCCCGCCCCCTCCTCAAAGCTCTGGGTGGCCTGCTTCTCGCTGCATAAAGCGCTCTTCCAGGCTCTCCAGCTTTCTCTCTGCCACTCCGGTTTTCCACCTTCCTGTCTGTCTAAGTGAGCCCTCCTCTCTTCACGTCCCTGAGTAGCTCCCACTGTCTCTCACTGCGGTCACATTTGTGCTCTGTGTCGAAGAGTCCTTGCAGACCTGGATGCCACTGTGGCTCTCCCACTTCCTAGCTGGCTGGCCTCGGGTGATGAACCCCTCTCTTTTCTTCTTTGGAAAAACAGGAGGCTCTTCCCTACCCTGAGTGCCTGTGTGTGTGGGGGGGTGCTCCTCAAAGGCTTTGTGTCACCAGCAGGCTTTGGCCAAAGGGCTTCCCTGTCCACTGTGTAAAGTGGGGTGAGAGTAAGACCTGCCTCAATGAATTGATCCCGAAAGAAAAGCTCACACATGGGAGGTGTTCAGCCTCCGTGTGGGGGCACACGGCAGCCGATGTATTCTCTCCCTGTCTTTTCACCCTCTTTCTCTCTGTATGCTCTGTATCTATCCCTGGCTCTCCCGCTGCTCCCTTGGGGGCCCACGGGTGGGGTTCAGGGACCCTGATGGGAGGCAGAAGCCAGGGCTATGATGACCCCTCTCCTGTGGGTCCAGTTCTTCGACCCAGGTCAGGTACTGTACACATACGAGTCTCCAGCCGGCTACGGGCTCATCGGGCTGCAGGTGGCTGCCTACGTGTGGTTCTGCTATGCTGTGCTCGTCTCCCTGCGCCACTTCCCTGAGAAGCAGCCCTTTTACGTGCCTTTCTTTGCTGCCTACACCCTCTGGTGAGATGTGGTGGGCCCCCAACTTGCCCCTGCCTCCTGCGGCTCCTGGCTGCAGCCCACCTTAGACACTCCTCCGTGAGGAAGGTGGGTTTGTTCAGTCAGTTAGCTGCCACTCAGGATTTGCTGTCATTCTCCTTGTGATCTTGGGAAAATTAATTTCTCAAAGTAAAAAAAAAAAAAAAAGAAAAAAAGACTTTCACAAAGAGTGCTCAGGTTACTACCCATAACCCAAGCTTTTCGGTAGTCTCTCCTGCAGAGGTTACCTTGAGCATGCATAGTTTAGTGTCTGATAGGTAGCAGACGTTCAATAAAAACTCTTTGGAATTGTTGCTGTTCAACATAACATAGTGGGGCCGGCGCTGTGATGTAGAGGGTAAGGCCACTGCCTGAGGCACCAGCGTCTGCTATGGGTGCTTGTTTGTCACAGCTGCTCTATTTACAATCCAGCTCCCTGTTAATATGCCTGGGAAAACAGCAGAGGATGGCTAAAGTCCCTGAGCCCCTGCAACCATGTGGGACACCTGGAAGAAGCTCCTGGTTCCTGACTTCTGACCAGCTCAGCTCCAGCTGTTGCGGCCATTTGGGGAGTGAACCAGCCGGAAGATTCTCTCTCTCTCCCCTTTTTCTCTCTCTGTAACTCTACCTTTCAAAATAAGTAAATAATTCTTAAAAAAAAAAAAAACACAAAAAAACACATAGTAGTAAATAGGTGGATTCCAATCCAGACAGCCTGGCTTCAGATCCCAGCTGCAACGCTTGTAAATTGTGTGACCCAGAGTGAAAGAGAGAGAGGGAGAGAGATCTTCCATCTGCTGGTTCACTCCCCAAATGGTCACAACAGCTAGGGCTGGGCCAGGCAGAAGCCAGGGGACCTGGACTCCACCTTGGCTTCTCAATGGGTGGCAGAGGCCCACGTACTTGAACTATCATCTGTTGCCTTCCTAGGCAAGTAACAGAGAGCGAGATTGGAAGTGGAGCAGCCTGGACTTGAACTAGTGCTCATATGGGATGCTGACATCACAGGTGGCAACTTAACCTGCTGGCCACGACGCCGGCCCCAGCTGAGTTAAATGTAACCTAATCCTCGCCCCTTAGGATTTCCCAGACCAGTAGGATTCCAGACCCTCTTTAAGCCTGTGGCTTCTGAAAGTCCCACTGTGGACCTTGTGTGTGCATGGCAGGGGAGGTGGGGTCATGGGCTGGGGTGGAGGGCAGGAGCAGTGTCTCTATCAACCAATATCTCTCCTTCAGGTTCTTTGCGGTTCCGGTCATGGCCCTCATTGCCAATTTCGGGATCCCCAAGTGGGCCCGGGAGAAGATCGTCAATGGCATCCAGCTGGGGATCCACTTGTATGCCCACGGCGTGTTTCTGGTGAGGATGGGACACCAGGGCAGGGACGCCTGAGGCTCCTGTCCTGAGCCCCTGATCCATTTCTTCTTTCTCCAGTCATTCACCAGACACCTAGTGAGAATCCGCTGGGTCCCGGCGGCCCACTCGGCTGTTCCCCCAAATCTGCCCTCTTCTCTTCCCCTCTTCTGCTTTGTGTCCTGGCCTCTTTCTCCAATCCACTCTCTTTCTTTGAACCTGCATCCCCACTTCCATTCCTAACCACCGGTCCCCAGACTCTCACATGTTCTTTTGTATCCCCACTGTCTTCCCCAAGCCCCTTAGTCTCTACTGCACCCTTCTCCCCAGTCACACACGCTCCCACCATGGGCCGTTGCTTAGGGTGCAGCTGGCATGGCAGAGGCTGGGGTTCTGGCGGGGCGGCGGCAGCGCTGTCAAGACCCAGGCAGCACAATGGTCCTGGCAGCAAATCCAGTCTTTTTTTTTTTTTTTTTAAGATTTATTTATTTACTTGAAAGTCAGAGTTACACAGAGAGAGGAGAGGCAGAGAGAGAGAGACAGAGAGGTCTTCCATCCGAAGGTTCACTCCCCATTTGGCTGCAACGGCCAGAGCTGCGCTGATCTGAATCCAGGAGTCAGGAGCTTCCTCTGGGTCTCCCACACAGGTGCAGGGGCCCAAGGACTTGGGCCATCTTCTACTGCTTTCCCAGGCCACAGCAGAGAGCTGGATTGGAAGTAGAGCAGCCAGGACTCGAACCAGGCATTAACCCGCTGTGCCACAGCGCCGGCCCCTAGTCTTCATTTTGGTTCAGATCCTATCTCACCTTCTGTTCTTTTTAAAAATATTTATTTATTTTAAAAGATTTTATTTATTTGAGAGGCAGAGAAAGGGAGAGATAGAGAGAGAGGTCTTTCATCCACTCATTCACTCCCCAAATGGTTGCAGGAGCTGGGCTTATCCAAAGCCAGGAATCAGGAACCATTTCTGGGTCTCCCACATGGGTGCAGGGGCCCAAGGACTTGGGCCATCTTCTACTGCTTTCCCAGGCTATAGCAGAGCTGGATCAGAAGAGGAGCAGCTGGGACTTGAACCGGCGCCTATATGGGATGCCGGTGCCACAGATGGAAGCTGAGCCTACTAAGCCACAGCCCAAGATTTATGTATTTAAAAGGCACAGTTTATATATATATATATATATATATATATATATAGAGAGAGAGAGAGAGAGAGAGAGAGAGATCTTCTATCCACTGGTTCACTCCCCCAAATGTCCAAATTGTTGCAATGGTTAGGGGCTAGGCCAGACCGAAGGCAGGAGACAGAAACTCCATCCAGGTCTCCCATGTCCATCTCACTTTCTTGATATCAGTTCTCTTGTTCATTCATTTATCTACTGGCTGATCACTGGCACCTGTCTCACCCAGCCTGTTTCATGCTAGGAACACTCGTATGCATTTACCCAGCCCCAGGAGAGGATCGGCAGCAGCCATCATACCCAGCATATAGAGATAAGGCCCAGATGTAGGGAGATGACCTGTCGTGGCTCCATGGCCTTTGGTGGCAGAGCTGGCACTTTGAACCTGTCCTTCTCTGGCAGGCCCCAAGGGCTTGCGTGAAAGGGAGCCAGGGAGGGAAGCAGGCATCTCCCAAGGCCTGCAGTGTGCTCTGGGTGAGGCCTGTGCTCAGCTGCCAGGCAGGGGGCTGCTCTCCCAGTCTCCACCTCAGAGCCCGACTTAGGTAGACTCACTCGCCTCCCTGGTCTGGTCCATCTTGAAGCTCTGCACAGAAAGAGGGGAAGTGCTGACACCCCCCACCCCCGGCCATGTGCCAGGCTTTTCATTTCCGCCTTCTCATGTTTCCAAGTGGGCACTGCAGCCCCTTCCACTGGCGCAGCTCGGGGAGTTTCATCAGCGCGCCCCAGGGCCCAGAGGCGCAGACCCTCGAACAGTGCCCTGGCTTTTAGTTCACCTTCAGCTGGCTCTCTCCTGAAAATGCTCCTGGGTGCTCAGCACAGCTCCTCCTCTGGCATCGCGCCACTCTTTGAATTTCAGCTCCTGTTCATTTATTCAACACAGCCTTAGAGGGAAGGTGCTGTCTCCAGGACGTGGCCTTGGAGTCACACGCTGGCCCTGCCCTCATGGCTCACAGGCTAAATGGGTAGACATCCCCACATTCCAGCGGTATTTACTGAGGGCTTCCTAAAGTTGAGTCTGTATTTTCATTTTATTTGAAAGGTAGAAATCCTCCGATTACTGGTTCACTCCCCAAATGCCCAAAGCTGAGCCAGGTCGAAGCCGGGAGCCCAGCACTCCTGGGTCTCCCAGGTGGGTGGCAGAGATTCAAGTACTTGAGGTACTGAGGACTCCATAGCCAGCCCTCCTAGGTGCTAACATTCTAGTCTATTAATTACTGTCCAGCTGAATTTTGTGTTGATGGAGATATAATCTGTGCTGTCCACTGCGGTAGCTACCCACGACACGTGGCATTGAGCCCTGGAAATGTGAACAGTGCGACTGAGAAACTAAAATTTTAATTTTGATCACACTGAAGTTCTATGTGGCTGGCTGGTGGCTAGGCTACTGCACTGTGCGGGACACTGACTTTAGCCCGTGATAGCCCAGTGACCAGGGCACCGATGGGGGCAGGGGGAGGCAGAGTAATGAGTTGTGTTGGAGAAAAAAGGCACTATGAGAACGCACACAACCCAGTCCGAAAGTGTAGGGATCTCGAGCGAAGGGAAATTCTTGGGACCTAGGTTTAAGCAGACAGCCTGGGCCTGGACAAGTTGCTTCTCCAACTTTTGCTTGGCCACTCGCCCCAGATCATGACTCGCCCGTCGGCGGCCAACAAGAACTTCCCATACCACGTGCGCACGTCGCAGATCGCCTCAGCCGGGACCCCGGGCCCAGCAGGGAGCCAGGCGGCGGACAAGGCCTTCCCGCAGCACGTCTACGGGAACGTGACGTTCATCAGCGACTCGGTGCCCAACTTCACGGAGCTCTTCTCCATCCCCCCGCCCACCTCCTCCGTAAGCCCCGCGGCCCCGGCGCCCGAGGAGCTGCTGGCGCCGCCCCTGGAATACCTCACCCCGCTCCCGGCCCCGCCACCACCCTCCGCGCCTCCCGCGCCCGGGCGCCTGAGCCCGCCCCCTGCCTTTCGCACGCCCCGCGTCCCGACGCCGCGCCGCGACCCTCCCCCGGCGCCCGCGCCCACCCTGCCAGACTGGGTCCTGGCGCTCTTGCGCACGCCGCCACGGACGCCGCGCGCTGTGCCCCCGCCGCCCGCCTTCCGCGGCTCTGCCCCTGCTCCCCGGCCGCCGCCGGAGTTTGCCCCGCGCACCCCGACGCCGCCCCTGGAGTACCTGGCCCCGCTGCCCAGGCGCCCTCCCGTCCACTCCTTCCCTGATTGACAAGTGCATCCTTGCCTGGGGTGGTGGGGTCCTCTAGGGGGAGGGGGACGGGCCTTCGGGGCCGCATCTGCCCCCCCCTCCCCGAGGGTCCCGGACGGCCTCTGACCCTGACCCCCCTCCCAGGCCGGGAAGCAGGTGGAGGAGACAGCGGTAGCGGCAGCGGTGGCCCCGAGGGGCCGCGTGGTGACCATGGCCGAGCCGGGCGCAGCCTCCCCGCCCCCTCCCGCTCGGTTCCCCAAGGCGGCCGACCCGGGCTGGGATGGCCCGACGCCACCCTACCAGCCGCTCGTGCCCCAGACGGCGGCGCCGCACACCGGCTTCACCGAATACTTCAGCATGCACACGGCCGGGGGCGCCGCACCCCCGGTCTGAGCACCCCTGTCCCACGGGCCGCGCACCGGGCCCCAGCTGGGCTCCGGACCCCGCCCCGCCCCCAGCTCATCCCCTGAGTCCAGGCCTCGGGCCATCCCGACCCCCTGCAGCCCAGCCCACGCTCCCAGGTGGGGAGCAGCGCGCCCTGTCCCCCCTCCCCTCTTGTGCCAAACGGTCCCGCGGGAGCCGCTCTCCCCGTCCCCTCCCTCAGCCCCTGCCCCGAACGGCGCCGGATTCTGGGCTCCCGCTGTTCCGAGATCTCCGGCCCCCTGGCCCCCTCCGAGACCTCTGACCCCGCCGGACTCCGGGATACGCGTGACGGCCGCCGGGACCCTGCTGGTGACGCCGCGGGACTCCGCGACCCCGAGCCACGGCCCGGGACGGATACTGTGCGGCTGTGCGGCAGCGCTCCCTCGGACCCGTGGTCCTTCTGCCCCTGTCCACTCCGGGGGCCTTCCTGAGGTCCCTGGCGGAAAGACTCCCCCTGCCCCCATTCTTGCCAAAATAAAGAGGATTCATTGAGTTTTTATCTATAACATGGCTTTCTTTAACATCCCGGCGGCGCTGCTCAGGAGCCGTTTGAGGCTCGGGCCCTCAGCGTGTCCATCTCTACGTGTGGGCAAGGCGCTGCCTG
Organism: Sylvilagus floridanus; assembly: GCA_949820135.1. Taxonomy (NCBI): domain Eukaryota; kingdom Metazoa; phylum Chordata; class Mammalia; order Lagomorpha; family Leporidae; genus Sylvilagus; species Sylvilagus floridanus. Next base: position 12,771,389 of record OX463232.1, read on the forward strand.
TCTCGAATCTGGGGAGCACCGTGGACGGGGATCTTCTCGCAGAGCCCCTTTATTTTCACCTTCGCTTCCCCCAGTCAGAGGTAGAGACGCCCCCCAGCGGTACACGCTCCCCTCAGCCTCCCGCTTCCCGAATTCGGGTCGCGCTCTCAGCACTGCGCATGTGTGATTCTCTCCTCACGGGCCCGAGCAGGTCGCTGTTGCGCATGCGCCCAGGGGCAAACTGGGCGGGGAAGTTTCCGGAAGCCTCCCCTGGTCGAGGGGTGGGGCTGGGCGCTCCGCAGTCCTCCCAGGGCCGCTCTGACCTGCCGGGCTGCAACTTCTCGCCTCCTCTCCGCCCGCACTCCCCCAGCGGCCGCTCGGCTCCCGCCCCCTAGCCTTCCCAGCGGGTCTTCCCGGAGCCGCTCTGGCCCGAGCGTCCCCTCATCTCTCTGATCTGGCCCATCCGGCTCGGGAGGGAGGCGCGGGTGGGTGAGGGAAGGCAGTGGGGCTATGGGGTCCGGGCTGGGACCTCGGAAGGCTGGCACCGTCCCCGGCATCCGCTCGCGCCCCGCCCCTGTCTGGAGGGGTCTCTCCGGGACCGTCTGGGCCTGGCTGGTCCCGGCCCTGTACTCTCTGTAGGGGACCCCTGCCGGGCGGTGGAACCCTTCGCCCCCTGGGGACCACCCGTCTGTAAGGTCCGTTTTGGCCCGCAGCGGCCTGAATCGAACTGCTGGACGCCGTTTTATGGGGTCGGCCCCTCTATGGGGCCCCGTGTCTATAGGGGACCCCTACGGTCCCTAGCGGTCGGGCCTGTCCCTGGCGAGCCCACGTACCCGGCCTTCCATGGGTCTGTAGGACCGGCTGCTCGGCTCCCAGAGCTGGTCCCCAGCGGCCGTCCGCTTCTCAGGGACTGCGTCTCCCAGACCTCCCGGGTCTACAAGGCCGTGCTATGCCTGTAGAGGTCGCATTTGCAGGGCCTCACGCCGGGTAGAGGGTCCTCTCCGGATCTTAGCGGCCCTTCGCGTTTCCAAGGGTCGTTGCGGGAGGCGACGATGGCCCGGGGCCGGGCACCACCCACGGCCCTGGCCCTGGCCGTGGCTCTGGTCCTGGCCGTGCTGGGCCCGCTGACCCCCGGAGCCCGGGCGGGGGACTGCAAGGGGCAGCGACAGGTGTTGCGGGAGGCTCCAGGCTTCGTGACGGACGGTGCGGGCAACTACAGCGTCAATGGCAACTGCGAGTGGCTCATCGAGGGTGAGTGGGTCCGCGTGGGTCACTCGCTCATCCGCTGGCTACTCCATTTGTGCGTTCATCCACTCGGCATATTCCCGGAGCCCCTCTCTGTTCCAGACCTTTTGCTGTAGGAAGTGCAAGACCCCCAGGGTAGCCGCCCACCTGTGGCCTGCCCTGGAATGCCTTGAAGTCTAGTGGGGGAGAGACGGCCAGACCCAGACAGAGCAGCAGTGAGGGGGGTGCGCTCCGTAACTGTCAGAAACTCAGGCTGGGGAGTCCCGTCACCTGGCTCCCAGCGTAGGCTTTCTGATTTTGGGCAGGTGACTTATTTCCTCTGAGATCCAGCTAGCCACCCCCCCCACCCCCCTGCCCTCTTCCCCAATGGGGAAAACAAAACGACTCAGCTCACAGGGTTGTTGGAATTCAATGAGACCAGATATTTAGCGTGCCTGGCCCATCGTCAATGCTCAGTAAATGGTATTAGGATTATTATTGATGTCACTTTAAAAAAGAGCATTTTTTTTCCCCCAGTGGTTGTATTTGCCACTGGGGTGTGGCAGAGACGATCTTGAGTACCTTAAAGGCTTGGAGTGTGGCGAGGGAGCCAAGCAACAGGAGGTGACAGCCCAGAGTGATCTGTGATGGGCCTGGGAGAGCCTGGCCCCGGGGGAGAGGCGGGGTGTGTGAGCTGAGACCTAAGGGACCAATGGGAGCCAGGGAGGAGGGGAGCAGGGGAGATCATTCCAGAAAAGAGGGACCCACCTGTGCAATGGCCCTGCCACTACCCTGTCAGCTCTCAGTCAGGGACTTGAGATAAACCCACTCCCCAGAGAGGACGTCTGACTTAGCCTGGCTTAGTTGTGGTGGAGACCAGAGGCTGTGCAGGAGGGCGCAGAAGGCCCGTGTGTTGAGGACCTAGAAGCCAGGGTGCTGAGACATGGAGTAAGGAAGGCAGTGGAGGAGCCGGAGGGTGTCGGGCCCAGCGTGAGGGCAGCCGGGAGGTGGAGGAAGAAATTCAGGGCTCCTGGCTGGAGAAGAGCCAGGAAGGCATCATGGTGGGACAGGACCTGGGTCACGCAGGGCCTCCCTTGGCAGGATGTGGAGCTTAGGGGGTCTTCTGGGGGCACTGGGAGCTGTGGAAGGGTTTGAGCAGGGGAAGGGCATGGCCTGGTTTATGTTTTAGAACAGGATCTCTGGCTGCTCTGTGGCCTCACGCCAGAGCAGTGGATGAAGGCATGTTTCTTGGGATGGATGTGTCTTGTCTCCAACCTGGGAGCTGTTCCTGTCCTGCCGAGGAAGAGAACAGAATGAGGGACAGTATAAATCGTTGTCTGGCCTTGAAGAGACTCAGGTTGGGAACAGTGGAGCTGGCCACAGGCATCCAGCCCCCAGCAGGCTCAGGGCTGCGACACAGGGAGATGCACGTGTTGTGTGGCCAGGCCCAGGCGAGGAAGAGGAGCCCCTGAAGCAGGGTTCTGAGGCGTGCATAGGAGTTTGCTGAGTGGGAAGAATGAGCAGCCTCTGTGAAGACATGAGGTCTCAGGACCCATGCCCAGGTTGTCTGCTCTGGTCACTCCATAGGCAGAGTTGAAGAGGGGAAGGAGAGCCTTGGGGGCCACAGAGCAGCTTGGCCTTCCTTCTGGGGCTGATGGGAGTCGTAGGAGTGCTTGGAGCCAGAGTAGGGCATTGTCTTCAGGCTGGAGGGTGGGTTCTGACCTCCATGGAGCAGGGGCCGGGGGGTTGGGGAGGCATGGAGAGCGTGGAGCAATGTTTGGGGGACCTCATCGTCGAGCCTTGGGGGCCAGCTGGCTGGACGGTGGGTAGAGGGGAGTCTGGGAGGTTGCTCCCTCCCCTCCCGGCCTGTGCATCTTCCTCCCTGCCGACTCACCTGCTGTTGTACCAGGTTCACCCTTTAGCCCTTGTGCTCCTAACAGCCTCAGGATTGAGAGCATCTCGCTTTTGAGCAGTAGGTTTGGGGATCAGGTTTCTGTCCAGAATGGTGAGGGGGCTGGGTAGAAACCAGAGACCTTGAACTCGGGGGAGGAACTCCAGGCGGATGGTGAGCTGTGGCCTCCCAGGCACTTGACAAAGATGTACTTGTGATTCCGGCAAGAGAGCTTTTCAGTTTGGTAGGGGCTGGTGAGATTCTGGGAGGTCTGGGTGCCTGTCCAGCTAAATGGTTCTTCTGCCTTCCCCAGACCACGGGCGGGGACTTGTGCGCCGTGGTCTCGGGTCCTCTGGTCAGAGCCTGAGGGAGAGCGGCCAACTACATTACTGGCTTGTTGTTGTTTTATGCATTTCTTCATTCTGTCACCTGGCTTCTCCTGAGCCCTTGCTCGCCGCCAGGCCTTGTGCTAGGCAGTCTTGGGGAGGGAATTAGGCCCAGGTCCAGGGCTCTTCAGCTGCAGGGAAGAGAGACCCGGGCACAGATGGTCCTGGCTCAGAGTTGTGAAGGTTGTAGTGGGATCTGAGGGACACCCAGCCCAGCCAGGGGGCATCAAGGAAGGCGCCCTGGAGGAAGAGGGGAAGTTTGCTGGCTAAAAGGAAGAATGTTGCAAAGGCCCAGTGCCTGAGCCAGCTGCAGGCAGTGCAGTGATGGAGCCGGGGGCAGGCTCCTGGTTGGGAGCTAGGTTTTCTCCTAGCGTGGTGACTAGCCATGTAGGACTTCTGAGTAGGGGAGAGGCAGGGCCAGCCGTGGCCTTGGGAAGATCCTTCAGGGTCCAAGACTTGGGGCCAGGCCCGGAAGGAGGCTGGCTCCGCGATCCCGGTGAGAGAGGACAGGGACTGGGCGGGACTGGGCAGGGCACATTATGGAACACTCTGGCAGTGGCCTGGCAGGCGAGAGTCATTATCTCAATGAGTGGGTATTCTGATCTTGGTAGGTGGGGAGAATTAGCCCCATTTTACAGTCAAGAAAACAGGCTCAGAGAGCCCATGGCACCGGCCCAGGATCGCACAGCTGCTGTAAGTAGCAGATGTGCCTATTGGGGTCTGGAGGAGGGCACTCAGGGTCGTGGGGGAAGGAGCTGGCCCTGGGTCCTTCAGCAGGTCAGGGGCAGAGCTGGAACCCAAGTCTCCTGGTTGTGCTAGCCCAGAGGACTCCCCTGAGTGGCCCGTGGTGGTCTCAGGAGGGCCTCTGGTGTGGCACGTGGAAGGAGAGGCCCTTCTGGCAGAGAGCGCGAACAGGGACAGCGTTAGCAGTGCGCTTGCTCCTGCTCCAGGGCTGGGCCCCACGGGAGGCACTTCCTGAGTGTCATCGCCTCTCACGGTCACAGGCAGTGGGCACCTGGGGCCACAGCCTTCTGAGGGGCCACTTGGGCCTGTGGCCAAGAAGGCGCCTTTGGGCCTTGGCTGTTGGTGCTGGCTGTCAGCTGGGGTCGCCGCCTGGCATGCCTTCGTGTGGCTTTGGCTGTTCCTAGTGGGACAGCTGTGTTCCGAGAAGACGCGCTGTCCAAGGCCCAGGGGAAAGCTGCAGGACGTCCGTGGCCTCTCCGCCGAGTCCCCGGATGTCACTTGTGCTTGTTGCTGGTCGTGCAGGTCATTGAGGCTCTTCCCACATGCAAGGGCCAGGGAATCACCCCCCCCCCCTTTACAAAATTTTATTTATTTATTTGAAGGCAGAGTTACAGAGAGGCAGAGGAAGAGAGAGAGAGAGAGAGAAAGAGAGGTCTTCCATCTAATTGTTCACCTTCCAGATGGCTGCAATGGCCGGAGCTGTGCCGATTTGAAGCCAGGAGCCAGGAGCTTCCTCCGGGTCTCCCACACAGGTGCAGGGGCCCCAGGATTTGAGCCATCTTCCTCTGCTTTCCCAGGCCATAGCGGAGAACTGGATTCGAAGTGGAGCAGCTGGGACTTGAACCGGTGCCCATATGGGATGCCGGCACTGCAGGCTGCAGCTTTACTTGCTATGCCACTGTGCTGCCCCTCCCCCCCTTTTTTTTAATTGACTGATTTGATTTGAAAGTCAGAGTGACACAGAGAGGATCTTCTCTTTGCTGATTCATTCTTCAAATGGTTGCAGTGGCTGGGACTAGGCCAGGCTGAAGGCATGTGGGTGGCAGGTCTTTGGGCCATCATCTGCTGCTCTCCCAAGGCACATTAGCAGGGAGCTGGATGGAAGAGGAACACCTGAGACTTGAACCGGTGCTCTGACATGGGATGCTGGCATCGCAGGACACGACATAACTCACTGTCCCACAACCCTGGCCCCAACTCTGGCCCTTTGAGAAGAGTGGCCTAGAAGTTTGGATCCACTCCAGTACTGTCATATCCCCTCTGTTCACCTGGAACATGGGATACTCACAGAGGCCCCTTTCTAGCTGGGAGCCACCTCTCTGCTCCGGCCTGGGCCCTTATGTCCTGGCTTAGGCGTGTCGAGCTCCCAGGTTGGCAGGGTGACCCAGGCAGCAAGGACACTGTGGCTGCACCTCTGGTGAAGTTCCCTGTCCGCACATGAACCACGGAGGTTGTGCATCCTGATCCCAGGAGACCTTCCGGGGCTGGTGTTGTAGCTCCTTGTCCCTGCACCTCTGGTGAAGTTCCCTGTCCGCACATGAACCGCGGAGGTTGTGCATCCTGATCCCAGGAGACCTTCCGGGGCTGGTGTTGTAGCTCCTTGTCCCTGCACCTCTGGTGAAGTTCCCTGTCCGCACATGAACCGCGGAGGTTGTGCATCCTGATCCCAGGAGACCTTCCGGGGCTGGTGTTGTAACTCCTTGTCCCTTCGAGGCAGGTCACAGGTCTGACCCATTTTTGATCCCCCTCATCCGGAGGTGTGGTGTTGTGGGTGGGCTGGTGGGAGGCATGGGAGAAGGTCTACATTTGTAAAAAATGTATTATTTATTTGAAAGGTGGCGTGACTCAAAGAGGAGAAACAGGGAGAGAATTAGAGAGAAGGAGAGATGGAGAGAGAGGGAGAGAGAGAGATCTTCCATATGCTGGTTCATTCCCCAAATGCCCACCATACTCCAGGCCAGGCCAGGCTGCAGCTAGGGACTAGGAGCTCCATCCAGGTCCCCTTCGTGGGTAGCAGGGATCCAAGTATTTGGGCCATCGTTAGCTGCTTCCCGGGTACATTAACAGGGATCAGTGCAGAGTAGCTGGGACTCACACTGGAGCTCCAGCACAGGCTGCAGGCGTCCCGTGTAGCACATGAACCCACTGCACCACAATGCCCACCCCAAGGTCCACATTCAAACCTGGCCTCTCTCTGTTCACCTTCAGCCCCGAGCCCCCAGCACCGGATCCTGCTGGACTTCCTTTTCCTGGACACAGAGTGCACGTATGACTACCTGTTCGTGTATGACGGTGACTCCCCCCGGGGGCCGTTGCTCGCCAGTCTCAGCGGGAGCACCCGGCCGCCACCCATCGAGGCTTCCTCGGGCAAGGTTAGAGGTCACGGGCTGTGGGCTGGGGGAGGGGGATGTGTGGCAGAGACCCATAGAGAGAGCATCAGGGGGAGGGCGCTGGGCCCGAAGCAGGTGGGGAGAGAAAGGAGGTGGGGTTCTGGCCTCCGGGTGGGGCGGGCAGGCGAAGACCCTCCGCAGCCCAGCCCTGGAGCGCTGTCCCCTCGTGCCTGCAGATGCTGCTGCACCTCTTCAGCGATGCCAACTACAACCTGCTGGGCTTCAACGCCTCTTTCCGCTTCTCCCTGTGTCCCGGCGGCTGCCGGAGCCACGGGCAGTGCCGACCCCCAGGGGTGTGCGTCTGCGAGCCGGGCTGGGGGGGCCCTGACTGCAGCCTGCAGGAGTGCTCGGCCTACTGTGGCAGTCATGGCACCTGTGCCTCGGTGAGCCTGGCCCCAGCTGTGTTCCCCTGGGATCCTCACCTGTGACCACACCCAGGGCTCCTGGCCCCAGGATCCGATCTTTCTGTGGCCTGCAGCTCTCCTCCCACCCTCCCCCCTCTCCTGCCGGGTCCCGCCTTCCACCTGTTACTCCTCCCTGCAGGCCCTCCCCTGCCTGAGCCCACTTTGTCCTCACCCCTGTCACACTGCTTACCCACAAAACCACCCTGTGTCCTGTGTCCAGCGCAGCGCCCTCCTCCGCTGAGTCAGTGTCCCTGAGCCTGCTGGCCTTGCAGCACTGACCTGACATCTAGCTGTGCACGTCCAGCCTCGGGTCTCGCTCACATGTTGAGCTCTGCCTGCTTTGACCTCCCCAGCTCTGAGCTCCTCCGCTCCAGGCTGGACCCTGCCTCACTGAGTGACTCTTCTCGAACCCACCTTCTTTCTGGCATCCCCGGTTCTCGCCCATTGGTCTGCCTTCTTTGCTCCCCCCGCCTTCCTGTGTTGTGTGTCTGAGTCCTGTTTCTCCCCCTCTGTCTGCCTGTCTCCTTCCACTCTCCCTCCTTTGCCTCACTGTCTCTTATTTCATTCTCTCCCTGCCTGTCCATCTCTGTCCTTCCCCCTTTTGCCCCATCTGTCTCACTCTCATTCCATTTCTCTCTCTTTTGTTTCTGTCCATCCCCGTCCTAATGGCCCCTTCCCCACAGCCCCTGGGACCATGCCGCTGTGAGCCTGGCTTCCTGGGCCGGGCCTGTGACCTGCACCTGTGGGAGAACCAGGGGGCTGGTTGGTGGCACAACGTGAGTGCTGGTGACCCCGCCTTCTCTGCCCGGATTGGGGCAGCTGGTGCCTTCCTGTCCCCGCCTGGGCTGCTGGCTGTATTTGGAGGTGAGCAGATGGGGTGAGTGTCTGGGGCTGGAAGCCTGGCAGCCTGTGGCCAGGGCTTGAGACCACCTGGCCCTCCACAGGCCAGGACCTCAACAACGCCTTGGGTGACCTTGTCCTGTACAACTTCTCCGCCAACACCTGGGAAAGCTGGGACCTGAGTCCTGCCCCGGTATGGACCCCCCGCTCCAGCAGGCCCAGCCAGGGTGCCCCGCCTGACCTCCGTCTCCCCATACCGCCCCCTGCCCCCAAGCTGGAGACAAGAGCTCTCTCTCATTTTCTTCTTCTCTCTCCTTCTCTGTTTGTCTCCTGCCTCTCCCTTGCATCATTGCCCTGATTTTGCATCTGACTCTTGGTCTTTGTTCTCTTGATTCCATGTCTCCATCTCCCTGGGTCTCTCTCTGCTTTTTCTGCCATTTCTCCTCCTCCTGACTCCACGCCCCCTCCCTCTCTTCTGGTGTTTCTCTGTCTCCCCTGCCCCCTGTTCGTTGCGTGTTCTCGCTCCTTTTCTCTCTGCATGGCCCTGTCTCACCACCTGCGTCTTTCCCTGTCTGTGTGTCTATGTGTCACCATGGGTGTCCCTCCCCATCTCTGTCTTCTTGTCTCTTCCTCACAGGCTGCCCGTCACTCCCACGTAGCCGTGGCCTGGGCCGGCTCCCTGGTGCTGATGGGTGGTGAGCTGGCTGACGGCTCGCTCACCAATGATGTGTGGGCCTTTAACCCAATGGGAGGGGGCCAGTGGGAGCTCCTGGCACCACCCGTCTCGAGCTCCTCAGGGCCCCCGGGCCTGGCAGGTCACGCAGCCGCCCTAGTGGACGACAACTGGCTCTATGTGTCTGGTGGCCGCACCCAGCACGACCTCTTCTCCTCTGGCCTCTTCCGTTTCCGACTCGACAGCTCCAGTGGTGGCTACTGGGAGCAGGTGGTTCCAGCAGGTGGCAGGCCCCCCGCCGCTACTGGCCACTCCATGGTGTTCCATGCCCCGTCCCGCGCCTTGCTGGTCCACGGTGGACACCGGCCTTCCACTGCCCGGTGAGTGACCTGCATGAAACCGCTCAGGGCCAGGCTGGCCGAGCGACCTGGGCCTTGAGTCCGTAGAGCTCCTTGCCCTCTGACAGACTCCTGTAGTCAGTCACTCCTGCCTTCCTCCACTCACTTTCTCATTTGCTCACTCATTCACTCCCCACTCACACATTCTCTGATTTGGAAAGCAGAGAGGCAGCGACAGAGATGACCTGTCTGCTGGTTCACTCCTCAGATGTCTGCAGTAGCCGAGGCTGGGCCAGGCCGAAGCAGGAGCTGGGAACTCAGTCTGGTTCTCCCACATGGGAGACCGTTTGGGTCATACCTGCTGCTCCCGCCTCCCAGGGTGTGCATTAGCAGGAAGGAGGAAATGGGAGTGGAGCCAGGACTCAACTCTGAGAAGGATGTCGGCAGCTCGAGCAGCAGCTTAACCACTGCACCAAAGCGCTGCCCCCGCTCTCTGATCTTTTATTCGACTTCTCCAGCGGTCATCTCCCACACACTCCCCCCGTCCGTCCATCCTGTAAACCCCTGCCGGGTTCTGTAGGTGACCTACAGATGGGGAACATCTGGTTAGGAGGGGACTAGACCTGATGATGGCTGGTCTCAGCCCTGGGAGAACACAGCTCCCAAGGGCCCGGAGGAGAGAGGCCCTGCCCTGCCCTGACCTTGTCCTCCCCACCCCCCACCCCCCAGGTTCTCTGTGCGGGTGAACTCCACTGAGCTCTTCCACGTAGATCGCCGTATGTGGACGACCCTGAAGGGCCGGGATGGACTTCAGGGCCCACGGGAGCGAGCCTTCCACACTGCCAGTGTCCTAGGCAACTACATGGTGGTCTATGGTGAGGGCGCTCCCCGAGCCTGCATGCCTGTCCACCCGCCTGCCAGGGCCCCGAGCCAACCCAGAGCTGAGACTCCCTGCGTGGGTGTTCCCACCTCCCCTTTTCTCCCTTCCTAGGGGGCAACGTGCACACCCATTACCAGGAGGAGAAGTGCTACGAAGATGGCATCTTCTTTTACCACCTTGGTTGCCATCAGTGGGTGTCAGGGGCCGAGCTTGCCCCCCCCGGCACCCCTGAAGGTGAGTGGCCCTGAATTTCCCTGAGGGCTCCTGAGGATCCCTCTACCCCCACAGTGTACCTGGGCCAGAGCCAGACATGGTGCCAGAGACAGGACTAGGTGATGTTACCATAGAGATGGGAGGCAGTTACCACGGCTTCAGCTCTGAGTTCCAGTCCAGGGTGTTCCAGCTGCCTGCCCCCCCCCCCCCCCCGAACTGCCTCAAAGCGGCCACCTCTTCAAGGCCACAGCCATCAAGTGGCAGCAACAAATGGCTGGCCGCAAACAGCCAACTGTACAGGAACCAACACTTAATGTCCCCAGGCCTCGTTCCACTCTAACATGAGGGCTGTGCTGGCACTTCCTCTGTGGGCTGCTGTGAGGATGGATTGAGATGTTTGGAGCCGGGGGAGCCCAGAGAAGGGACTGGCACACGACGGGGACGGGAGCTGCCGAGGGGCCCGGGGGCTCGCCCGGGAGGAATGTGGAGGAGCCTTTCCCTCTTCATGAAGTCAGAGACTGCCAGGGCAGTGGGAGGAGCCCGGGGCCCTCTGCTCTCGTACACATGGACCGGGAACTGTCACTGCAGGAGGCATCTATTTCCACCCCCACCCCAGAGAGAAGAGAGGGGACAGAGACAGGCAGAAGAGGGCAGGGGGACGGGTCACCAGGGCACCCTGTGTGACCATCAGGAGTAAAGCCGAGCTCGAGCTGGGTGTCCGATCGGCCTGTTGCCAGGGCTCCTCTGCCTGGCCCTGTCTTTCCCACAGGCCCCTTCCCTGGGAAGGCCAGGGTGTGAACTTCATGGCGGGGGGTCTCTTCTCCTGGGCCAAGTCCCATGTGCTTGCAGAGTGTACAGTCAGTAAGAGGGAGGGAGTCCCCGTTCCCTGACCTCTCACTTGTCAGTCAGGACTCCTGGTTGGAAGTGACAGGAGCCCAATCCACGTGCTTAGGAGAAGAGGAAGATTTCTTGATTCTCTTGAGAGGAAACTACAGGCACCAGCTTCAGGCTGAGCTGGATCCAGGTGTTCGTGTGCTGGCATCAGCCGTCACGCTCTGACCCTTGGCTGTGTTCAGATCAGTCTGAGGCAGGCTTGCCTTTGAAGGTGGTCACCAGCAGCTCTCGGAGCATATGTCGCCCCTAAAGTGTCCCCAGGGAGGAGGATCCTGTTCTCCTGCACTTGTAGGAGCTGGGTTCTGTGCCGGGGTTGAGCCAGCCGCTGGGATGCACAGGCCTGTGCGAAGGCTGCTCTTCCAGAGGCAGGGACACCCTGACCTGAGCCTCGTGGAGTAAGAGTGCTGTTTCCCAGAGGAAAACCAGACGAGAGGCTGTCGCCGGGAGAGGGGCTGGTGCCGGACAGAGACAGGCACGACCCGGGGCAGCCTGCCGAGGGCTCTGCACATCTGTGTGCAGTCCTAAGGGTGGGGCGATGGTTCCCTTTAGAGAGGAAGAAACCAAGACTCAGAGTCACGGCGCCTGCCCCAGGCACACAGCTGTCAGTGGTTGATCTGTGATTCAAATCCAGAGATCATGCTGTGTCTGAAAGATGACGGGGGCAGGGGGTGAGAGGATTACGGTCGGTGTGGGCCTAGTGGGCCTGGAGGGCTTCCTTGGGCAGGTGGAGTTGATCAGAAGGCTGGGCTGAAGCTCAGGGGAGCCCAGGGTAGCGTAGACCCCTGGGTGGGAGGCCATGAGGTGATGGCAGGGAATCTGGGGCCAAATGCTCTCTGGGTCTGTGTCTTCCTAGGCCGAGCAGCGCCTCCCAGTGGTCGGTACTCACACGTAGCGGCTGTGCTTGGAGGTAGCGTCCTGTTGGTGGCTGGGGGATACAGCGGCCGGCCCCGTGGGGACCTGATGGCCTACAAGGTGCCTCCCTTCGTGTTCCAGGCACCTGCCCAGGATGTAAGCACTGGTGTGACAGGGAAAGGATGGCTGAGGGAGGAGGGAGCATGATTGCCATGGGGTTGGGGGAGAGAGTTCCCGGGGGCTGGGACAACAGGAGCTAGGGGGCTTCTGGGGCTGCAGGCAGTGGGCAAGGGGGTCCTTGGGGCTGGGGGAGGAATGGACAGGTGTCCTCAGCAACAGAGAAGTCGTGGTCCCCTGGGGTTGTCGAAGTAAGCAAGGGCTTGGGAGCTGGCCCCAAGTCTGAGTGGCTTCCTCCCCAATACCCCCCATCTGCCTAGTACCACTTGGACTATTGCTCCATGTACACGGACCACAGCGTCTGCTCCCGGGACCCCGAATGCAGCTGGTGTCAAGGGGCCTGCCAGGCTGCGCCTCCTCCTGGCACCCCCTCAGGGGCTGTGAGTGACTTCCCTGGCTCCCTGTCCCCTGAGTGTCTCCCTTTCCCTAAACCAAGTGGACAGGACTTCCCCTAATGGGGAGACTTGTTCCACACCTTCCTCATTCCTGACTTTTGAGGCCAGCATCTGAACCCTTGCCTCCCTCGCCCCCTCAGCCCAGTCCTCCCGAGGTTATGAGCTTGTCCCTGGATCCCTCAGCCTCACAGGAGCCTTCTGGTCTCCCACGTTCCAGCCCCACTGTTAGTTCCCATTCTCCAGTTTCCTGGCCCCTTCTACCCCAGAACCCTTGTGTCCGTAGCCCTTCCCAGGTGCTCCGAGCCCCAGTGGGCAGTGAGCCCTGTCCCCTGCCCTCCTTGCAGTGTCCAGCCGCCAGCTGCCTGGGCTTGGGCCGCCTCCTGGGTGACTGCCAGGCATGCCTGGCCTTCAGCAGCTCCACAGCCCCTCCCCGGGGCCCCGGCACCCTGGGCTGGTGCGTGCACAATGAGAGCTGCCTGCCTCGGCCTGGTGAGTGTCCAGCGGCAGTGGGGGAGGGGACAGCACAGTGCTCCACGCTGACTGCTCAGCCCTCTGTCCTCTCAGAGCAGGCTCGCTGCCGAGGGGAGCAGATCTCGGGCACCGTGGGCTGGTGGGGGCCTGTGCCTGTCTTCGTCACGTCCCTGGAAGCTTGCGTCACTCAGAGCTTCCTGCCTGGCCTGCACCTGCTCACCTTCCAGCAGCCGCCCAACACCTCCCAGCCTGACAAGGTAGGGAGCCCGGAGTACAGTGGGAGGGTCCCGGTCCTGGGATTTGTCTTACTCAGATGCATCCTGTAAATCTTGTGTTTACTCCAAGTCTTTATGGTCAAGGGTCTGATTTTTTTTATAGGCTTAAAAGGTATTTTTATTGTGATAGTTACACATGAAATATCTCGTTAGTGACAGTGAGCACATTCACAGTACAGTGGGACTATCTAGGTCTCACCCCAGTGAGAAACCCTGGGCTCCTAAGTCACTCCCTGTTCCCCTTGGCCCCCAACCACTAACACTGCTTTCTACGTCCAAGTTTGCCCACTCTAGGCGTTTTGTCTAAATGGAGTCACACTGGGCTGGCACTGTGATGCTGCGATAAAGCCACCACCTGCAATGCTGGCTTCCCGTGGGGGAACCTTGGCTCAAGTCTGCTGCTCCCCTTCCTGTTCAGCTTCCTGCTGACGTGCCTGGGAAAGCACTTGTCCCGTGTGCTTGGATCCCTGCCACCCATGGGGGAGACCCGCATGGGGTTCCGGGTCTTTTGGGAGTGAACCAGAGGATGGAAGATCTTCTGTACTTCTCTGTCACTCTGCTTTTCAAATAAATAAAATGAATATTTAAACAGAAGATTCTGTCATATAAAAATGAAGTCTAGGGGCTGGCGCTGTAGTGCAGCTGGGTGAGCTGCAGCTGTGACACCAGCATCCCATCGGGGCACCAGTTGGAGTCCTGGCTGCTCCACTTCCAATCCAGCTCCCCGCTAATGGGCCTGGAGAGACAGTGAAGGGTGGCCTAAGTGCTTGGGCCCCTGCATCCATGTGGGAGACCGGATGGAGCCCCAGGTTCTTTGCTTTAGCCTGGCCCAGCCCTGGCTTTTGTGGCCATTTGGGGGAATGAACCAGCGGATGGAAGATACTTCTCCTCCCCACCCTTTCTGTAACTGCTGGTTTTTTTTTTTTTTTTTTTGGTTTTAGATTTATTAATTTATTTTGAAGCTCAGAGTTATAGGGAGAGAGGGAGAGACAGAGCAAGATCTTCCATCTGCGTTCACTCCCCAGATGGCCCTAATGGCCAGTGCTGGACTAAGCTGAAGCCAGGAGCCAGGAGCTCCTTCCAGATCTCCCACGTGGGTGCAGGGGTCCAAGGACTTGTACCATCCGCTGCTGCTCTCCCAGGCTATCCAGCAGGGAGCTGGATCAGAAGTGGAGCAGCTGAGACATGAACCAGTCCAATGGGACGCTGTTGCAAGTGGCAGCTTTGCCTGCTCTGCCATAAAGCCAGCCTCTAATCCTGCCTTTCATATGAATAAGTCTTTAAGAAAGCTTCAGTCAAGGCCCCTCCATGTCATAACTTGTCTGTGACAGGAGCTCTGGTCCTTCTGTGGCTGAATAACCTTCCAGCGTGTGGATGGGCCAGACTTGTTTATCCATTCGTCAACCCATGCCCGTGGGGTGTTCAGATTTTGGCTGTGTTCAGTGCTGCTCTGAGCACTCCTGTACAGGTTTCTGTTTGAACGCTGTGCTCAGTTCTTGTGGGACTATACCTAGGAATGAAAGTGCTGGATAACTTTTTTACTGAGGAACCATCAAACTGTTTGCACATTGGTTCCTTTTTTTTTTTTCCCCCCTTAGGAAAATATTTGTTTGTTTATTTGAAAGGCATAGTATAGTGACAGAAAGATCTTCCATCTACTGGTTCATTCCCCAAATGGCTGCTATAGCCACAGCTGAGCCACACTGAAGCTGGGAGCCAGGGACTCCATCCAGGTCTCCCATGGGTGGCCTAAGCACTTGGGCCATCATCCATTACCTTCTCGCACTAGCAGGAAGCTGTCTCAGAAGCATGGAGCAGCCAGGACTTGAGCCTGCACTCTGACAGGGGCTGTCAGTGTCACCGTGGCAGCTTAGCCCAGCATACTGCATTGCCTGCTCCTCCTCATTGATTCTTTTAAAAAAAACTAAATTTCCAAGGTTTAGTTTATTCGTAGTTTATTTTTAAGATTTACAAGGGGGGAGATATGTTCCATCTACTGGTTCACTGCCCAAATGTCTACAACAGCCAAGGCTGGATCAGGCCACAGCCTGGAGCTGGGAATTCCATCCAGGTCTGCCACGTGGGTGGCAGGGAAACAAGACTTGGGCCATCTTTTATTTACTTATTTACTTAAACATTTATTTTCTTGAGAGGCAGAGTAACAGACAGAGGGAGAGACAGAGAGAGAGAGGTCTTCCATCTGCTGGTTCACTCCCCAAATGGCTGCATTGGCTGTGGTGGGGCTGAGCTGATCTGAAGCCAGGAGCCAGGAGCTTCTTTTAGTTCTCCCACACGATTGCAGGGACCCAAGGACTTGGGCCATCTTCTGCTGCTTTCCCAGGCCATAGCAGAGAGCTGGATCGGAAGTGGAGCAGCTGGGTCTCAAGGGTCTCAAACCAGCGCCCGTATGGGATGCCGGCGCTTCAGGCCAGGGTGTTAACCCGCTGCGCCACAGTGCTGGCCCCACCCTGGAGTTTTAATTCAATCTGAAGATGAATGGGGGCCAGGGAGTCAGGGTAGCCTCTGGAACCCTGTTTGCTGTCTGAGTTTGAGTCCTGATTCTTGATCTTTGCCAAGTTGCTTACCCCTGACCTGAGCCTCAGTCTGCCCTTCAGTTAAATGGAGAAGGAGGTTGAGTTGACTGATCTTCTCTGGCTCTGAAGTGGCGCGGGGGTGTAGGGACTTGAGGGCAGTCCAAAGAGGCACTCACACGCCCTATTCCTGGCTGGCACAGGTCTCGATTGTCCGCAGCACGACTATTACCCTGACACCCAGCCCGGAGACAGACGTGTCCCTGGTGTACCGTGGCTTCATCCACCCTCTGCTACCGGGAGGCCCAGGCGGGCAAGGGGCTGAGGATGTGGCTGTGTGGGCCCGGGCCCAGCGCCTGCACGTCCTGGCCCTGATGGCTTGTGGCCCTGACACAGAGAAAATGGTGAGCTTGCCTGGGGCAGTTGGTGGTGAATATAGGGGCTGGGGATCCATGCAGGGCATCTGTGGGGAGGACTGGGGAGAAATCAGAGGTACGAGGTACATGCTTGGAGGGAGAGGGAGGGCACTGGGATTTTCTGTTGTCAGCAGAATTTGGGGTGAACTTTGAGGCACGTGGGGAAGGTCTTGAGTTGCCCAGTCAAACCACCTTCAGGAAAAGGTGCATTGCTGGGGCTCTTGGGGGTCCTTGAGGTCTGATAGCTCTGTGGCCTCCTCTGCCTCCGGGGCAGTGGGGTGCTGGCTGGGGCTGGGGCTCTTGCAGGTTTCCCACGTTTAAGGAAGGAATGTCAGGAGTTCTGAGGCCTCTCTCTGGGGTCTTTTTACACCAGGAGGAGGTGGGGCGCTGGGTGGCCCAGCAGGAGAAGGAGACAAGGCGGCTGCAGCGCCCAGGGTCTACCCGCCTCTTCCCGCTGCCAGGGCGGGGCCACAAATACGCAGTGGAGATCCGGGGCCAGCTCAATGGCTCGGCAGGCCCCGGGCACAGTGAACTCACTCTGCTTTGGGATCGGACCGGTGTGCCAGGTGGCAGCGTGAGTACCAGGCCCCGGTGTCTGACCCGACCTCCAGCCCTGCACTTGCATTCTGACCTCTGGCTCCTCCGCTCTTGGCCTCTCAGCTGCGGGCCTTGCCTTCATCTCCCGTCTCTGGCCCCAGACCCTGACCTGACCCTGCGGACCCTGAACCTGCCCTCCACACTTGCTTTCACTCCCGTGGTCAGCTGACTCCTAAGTCCTGCCTTCCTGTGTGTCTGAGTTCTCAGCCTGCTCTCCAGACCCTTAGCTTCAGCTGTTAGCTCCCACCCCAGACCTTGACTGCTGGCCTCACGGGAGCCCCTCCCCTAGGAGATCTCCTTCTTCTTCCTGGAGCCCTACCGCTCGTCGGCCTGCACCTCCTACTCCTCCTGCCTGGGCTGCCTGGCGGACCAGGGCTGTGGCTGGTGCCTGAGCACTGCCACGTGCCACCTGCGCCAGGGCGGGGCCCACTGTGGGGACGAAGGGGCTGGTGGCTCCCTACTGGTTCTGGTGCCTGCTCTCTGCCCACTCTGCGAGGAGCATCGCGACTGTCACGCCTGCACCCAGGTGCTTCCCTGGCCACTGAGGGGTGGTCTCAGAACGCAGGCAGACAAAGCAGGGTGGACGTGGGCAGCTGAGGGGCCACTGCAAGGAGTAAGAGAGCTGGGGCTGTTGTTGTTGGTCTGCAGGAACGAGGTGGGGAGCACAGGAGGTGAGCTGGGGAGATAGGTGACCGGGAGGCAGGACCCCACCTGTGTCAGAGGCCAGAAAACTCAACCCTCCTTCATTCGAGGGGGCTTACTGGCTCAGGCAGCCAGAACCCAGATGTGGGTCTCTTAAGTTTGCTCACCCCTGTGGTTCAAGTGGTGCTGTCAGGCATCTGCCTCCCTCCGTTCTGCATCCCCTGTTTCCTGGGGGGGCAGAGGAGCCATGAGCACCCAGACTGTGATCTCCCTGCTCCCCAAGTGGAAAGAGCCTTTCTCTCTCCTCACCCCGCAGGTCACAGCAGAAGCCCCAGAATCACTCATCGGGTGGGTCTTGTGCCAGCTGCTGACCCATCACTCAGGGTTGGAGGAGGGAGTGTGGCCCTTGTCCACCTCTGGACCTCACGATTGAATCAGCCCCCCCCGAACCCCACAGAGAGGAGTGGGTGCTGGGCGGAGCCACAGATGTCTGGCTGGAGGGGCAGGTCCACTGAGGCAGGCAGTCGGGCGGCGGCTGGCCCTGGAGGGGTGGTCTGTGGGTCGAGCAGGTGAGGGAGGCAGCCAGGTGCTTGCTGAGCAGGCCATGGGAGTGGCCAGGCTGGGTGCTGACTCTGTTCCACCACATCCAGGATCCCTTCTGCGAGTGGCATCAGAGCACCAACCGCAAAGGGGACGCGGCGTGCAGCCGGCGTGGCCGGGGCCGGGGCGCCCTGAAGAGCCTGGAGGAGTGTCCCCCGCTGTGCAGCCAGTGAGCCGGCTGGGTCCAGGGCACGAGTGGGTGTGGAGGGAGGCTGGGGCCAGGCTGTAGAGTGACCTGGCCCCACGCGCCTCTCCCCTAGGCGCCTGACCTGTGAGGAGTGCCTGGCCAACTCGAGCCAGTGTGCCTGGTGCCAGTCCACCCACACCTGCTTCCTCTTTGCTGCGTACCTGGCCCGGTACCCACACGGGGGCTGCCGTGGCTGGGATGACAGGTTTGGTCCTGGGGGCAGGGCACAGGCGGGAGTCCCAGCCCATAGAGGGGCCCGGGCTCTGACCCTGCCACACCTGCTGCCCTGTAGTGTGCACTCGGAGCCGCGGTGCCGGAGCTGCGACGGCCTTCTGACCTGCCACGAGTGTTTGCAGAGCCACGAGTGCGGCTGGTGTGGCAATGAGGACAACCCCACACTGGGACGGTGAGGGGACGCCGGGTGGGCGGGGGGTGTGCCCGGCCTGGTCTTCATGATGCTGACGGTCACTTTGTTTCCCTGTTGTTTGCCTGTGTCCTTCCCTGTGCCGCTGCTCCTGCCCCTTCCCGCTGTCTCTCTTTTCTCCTCTTGTCCCCTGGTTCTGCTCCTTTTCTGTCTTGAAATCTCTTTGTGGCTTTTCTGGGCTCTGCCTGTCCATGTTCACGTTCATACTCTCCCCCTGATTGGCCCCCCCCGCCCTATATTCTTGTCTGTGTCTCCTGTTTCTATCTGGTCCCCTTCCCTCTTCAATCCCCCACTCCCCAGGTGCCTACAGGGGGACTTTTCAGGGCCCCTGGGTGGGGGCAACTGCTCCCTGTGGGTAGGGGAGGGCCTGGGGCTGCCCGTGGCCCTCCCTGCCCGCTGGGCATATGCCCGCTGTCCTGATGTGGATGAGTGTCGCCTGGGCCTGGCTCGATGTCACCCGCGGGCCACCTGCCTGAACACGCCTCTCAGCTATGAGTGTCACTGCCAGCGAGGCTACCAGGGCGATGGCATCACACACTGCAACCGCACGTGAGTGAAGCATGGGTTGCCATGGAGATGTCACTCCCTCCTGTGGAATCAGCACCCCCAGTTTGCAGACTAGGTCCTTGTTGAGTGACAGGGTCTCCAGGGTAACTCTAGTTACCATGGAAACAGGACACCCATAGACTGGGCCAGAGTCTTCAGCATTCGAGGGAGATGGAGAAGGATCCAATTGGAAGGGGGTTCCGGGTGGTGAGATGTGGTTGCTATAGAGACAGGCGTCACCCATGGAGCCCAGGACTGCGGAAGCAGCCAGTTGCTTGAGGAGGTGTCATGGAGGGAGGAGATAAGGGGGTATTCTGGGGACCGTGGGCCTGCCCAGCCCGTTCCCCACACTCACCGTGGCCCCTCAGGTGCTTGGAGGACTGTGGCCATGGTGTATGTAGCGGCCCCCCAGACTTCACCTGCGTGTGTGACCTGGGCTGGACGTCGGACCTGCCCCCTCCCACGCCCGCTCCGGGGCCCCCCGCCCCCCGCTGCTCCCGGGACTGTGGCTGCAACTTTCATAGCCGCTGCCGCCGGCGCGGGCCTGGCTTCTGCGATGAGTGCCAGGGTGAGTGGCCCCTGCCCGGCGCGGGCCTGGCTTCTGTGATGAGTGTCAGGGTGAGCGGCCCCGCCCAGCGCGGGCCTGGCTTCTGCGATGAGTGCCAGGGTGAGTGGCCCCTGCCCGGCGCGGGCCTGGCTTCTGCGATGAGTGCCAGGGTGAGTGGCCCCTGCCCGGCGCGGGCCTGGCTTCTGCGATGAGTGTCAGGGTGAGTGGCCCCGCCCGGCGCGGGCCTGGCTTCTGCGATGAGTGCCAGGGTGAGTGGCCTCAGCCAGCCCCGGCCACCTCACGGGGCCTTCTCCCTGCCCGGGGCTCCAGCTTCCTCGTCTCTGAGCGCACTTCTGCCTCCCCTGCCCCATTCCCTGCTCCTCCTCCACCCGGGGCCACCATCTCTGGTGGGGCCTCAGCCTCCCCCTTGGGACTCACGATTTCCTCCTCATCTGGGCTTTGTTTTCCTTCCTCCGAGGTAGCCAGGTAGGGGTCAGGGATCAGCCAAGCCAGTTGGTTGGGGTCCCTCCCTGCCCTTGACCCTGACACTGTGTCCTACCTGGGGCCTCTGCAGACTGGACGTGGGGAGAGCACTGCGAACGGTGCCGGCCTGGCAGCTTCGGCAATGCCACGGGCTCAGGCGGCTGCCGGCCCTGCCAGTGCAACGGACATGGGGACCCACGCCGTGGCCACTGCGACAACCTCAGCGGGCTCTGCTTCTGCCAGGACCACACTGAGGGTGCCCATTGTCAGCTCTGCTCCCCGGGCTACTACGGGGACCCGCGGTGAGCTGGGAGCCAGCTGGGCTGGGTTGGGAGGGCCTAAGGACTTTGGGTGGGGGGGCAGAGCTGTCTGATGCTGGCTTCCCTCTTTCTCCCCAGGGCTGGCGGCTCTTGCTTTCGGGAGTGTGGAGGTCGCGCCCTCCTCACCAACGTGTCCTCAGTGGCACTGGGCTCCCGCCGGTTTGGGGGGCCTCTGCCTCCAGGTGGTGGAGTGGCGAGAGCTGGGCCTGGCCTGTCCTACTGTGTGTGGGTTGTCTCAGCCACTGAGGTGCTGGAGCCCTGTGCCCCCGGGACCCTCTGCCCCCCACTCACCCTCACCTTCTCCCCTGACAGCAGCACCCCCTGCACGGTGAGCACTGAGTTCTGGACCCCAGAGAGACCCTGACCAAGCATGTCACTGATTTTCTGTTCCGTAGACCCTCTGGCCCCCATTCCTAAGCCCTCTTGCTGTTGGCCAAGTTCCCAGCACCCATTCTCCACGTCCTCACACTCCCCCTCCAGGGCTGACAGATTATTACACCCTGAGTGCCAACTCTGATTGACTGATGGCTTTGAGAAGCCATGCGCTGAGAAGGAGCCGTGTCAGCTTGGAGCACAGGAGGGGTTGTGGTGGCCTCTGGGTGTGCTGCCCCTGGCAGTCTTCCTGGTGCTCAGCCCCTTTCCCCCGCACAGATGACTCTGAGTCCTCCTCCTCTCAGGAACCCCTGTTACCATCCTCATCATCCCCTCATCTTTGCCTCTGCACCCCTCCAGCTGAGCTACGTGCTGGCCTTTGATGGATTCCCACGCTTCCTGGACACTGGTGTCGTCCAGTCAGACCGGAGCCTCATAGCTGCGTTCTGCGGCCAGCGGCGGGACAGGCCCCTCACTGTGCAGGCCCTGTCTGGTACGAGGCTGGGGAGCGTGGCACTGCTCTTGTCCTGGGTGTGTGTCCCTCGTCCCTGCACTCACCACCTGAGGACCCAGTTGCATCCTGACTCGGCCACTCACTCACTAGGTGACACAGGCACTCCTCTTTGGGCCTCAGTTGGTCAGTTTCCTTATTAGAGATCGCTCTGGCCGAGCTGCCTCTGGAGAGAAGGGCCGGCAGAGACCCCTCTTTGGGCACACAGGTTGTGGTGATTGGGTTGCCATTGGCTTCTGACAGGTAGAGGCCAGAGGTGCTGCTGTGTGTTCTGCAATTTGCAGAACAAAGAATTAGCAGGCCCTCTGTGCTCGGTGCTGAGAGGTTAAGAAAGCCTGCTTGGACTGATGGAGATGAGATCGACTCTGTTGGAAATGCGTTCCTTCTTTGATTGCTGGAGACTGCATGACCCTCACCGTGAGCCCCCAGAGCTGGGGTGATTTTGTTTCACCCATGGTGAGCTGGGCCTGAGCAGTGAACCAGCCTTGGTGGCCTCATGGCGGGGGGGGGGGGGAGGCTCAGTTGCATGGGACAGAGTACACTCCAACAGTCCACCTTCACTGAGGGCCACAGCGACAGGAAGGAGCAGCCCCTTAGCCTCACCTGGGCCCCTGGGGAGTGGCTTTGCAGAGGTGAAATTTGGCTGGAGGCTGGAAGCTGCCGGCGTAGTGGTGCGTGGCTGCTCCAGGTGAGCATGGCTGATGCCAAGGCCCTGAGAACAGGACTGCACAGGCTGGTGCTGGGACACAGAGGGCTTGGCGAGTGGGAGGCTCTGAGTTGAGGGGGTCTGCAGGGGCTCTTATTTTAAATAAGAACTTAATTCAGGTGTACTGAGCATTTAATAGCGTATAATATGAATTCCTCTACTGCTAACCCACCGTCCTCCTTTGTAAGGAAACCCGGTCTTCAGAGCAGTGGGGAGCTGTGGAAGGATTGGAGCTTGCCAGCAGCAGTCAGGTTCATGGTGGTTTTTACTTTTAAATCAATTTATTTTTACTTACTTGAGAGAAAGAGTGAGAGCGAGAATTCCCATCTGTTAGTTTATTCCCAAATGCCCACCATGGCTGGGACTGGGTAAGGCTCATGCCAGGTGCTAGGAGCTCAATCCAGATCTCGCACACTGAGTGTCAGGGACCCGGTTACGGGGGTCACCCCGCTGCCTGCCAGAGTTTGCGTCAGCAGGAACTGGTCAGGAGCTGGAGGTGCGTGTGGGACCCAGGTGCTCCTGCGGAGGTCGCTGCCCTACATCTAAACTCCTGCCCCCAGGTTGATGTCTGGGGATGTTTTTAAATTTCTGTTTATTTTTATTTATTTTTAATATTTTTATTTATTTATTTGAGAGGTAGAGTTACAGAGAGAAATGTCTTCCATCCACTGGTTCACTCCCCAAATGGCTGCAGAGGCCAGAGCTGAAGCCAGGAACCATGAGCTTCTTCTGAGTCTCCCACACGAGTACAGGGGCCCAAATACTTGAGCCATCTTCCACAGCTTTCCCAGGCCATTAGCAGAGAGATGGATGGGAAGAGGAGCAGCTGGGACATGAACCGGCACCCATATGGGATGTTGGCACCACAGGCAGAGGCTTAGCCCACCACACCACAGCACCAGCCCCTATTTTTATTTATTTGTAAAGCAGAGACAGAGACAGATGGTTCACTCCTCAGATTCCCATAACAGACAGGGCTGGGATATGCCCAAATCAATCTGGGTCTCCCACAGGGGTGGCAGGGACCCAAGTACTTGAGCCATCCCCTGCTGCTTGGAAGAAGCAGTCCTGGCTGCTCTGCTTCTGATCCAGCTACCTGCTAATGCGGACGAGGAAGCAGTGGATGACGGCCCAAGTGCTTGGGCCCCTGCCACTCCCGTGGGAGGCCTGGATGGAGTTACTGACTCCTGGCCATTGTGTCCATTTGGAGAGGGAACCAGTGGATGGAACGCGCCTTTCCCTTTCTTTCTCCCTCTGTTGCTCTGCCTTTCAAACAAACAAATATTTAAAAAATAATTGAGGGGACACAGTGGGTTTGCAGGAGGGTGGTTAGCCATGGCAATGAATGTAAATTACCAGGATGCTTTGCTTCCCTGCCCAATCGCTGGGTTTCCTTAACGCCTGGGCATGGAGCAGTGCTTGAGACACGGCTCTGCTCCAAGCCTCCGGCCTCTCTCTTCAACAGGGCTGCTCGTGCTACACTGGGAGGCCAACGGCTCCTCGTCCTGGGGCTTCAACGCCTCAGTAGGCTCTGCCCGCTGTGGGTCAGGAGGCCCCGGCAGCTGCCCAGTCCCCCAGGAGTGTGTGCCCCAGGATGGGGCTGCTGGCGCTGGGCTCTGTCGATGTCCCCAGGGCTGGGCTGGCCCCCACTGCCGCATGGCTCTGTGTCCCGAGAACTGCAATGCCCACACTGGGGCAGGGACTTGTAACCAGGTACAGGGAGGGCAGGGACTTGTGGCCGGGTACAGGGAGGGCAGGGCGAGCTGGGTGGGACAGGTGGGGGGCTGTCAGGAGTCCCCTCAGCCTCCTCCCGCCATCCCCCAGAGCCTGGGCGTGTGCATCTGTGCTGAGGGCTTCGGAGGCCCTGACTGTGCCACGAAGCTGGATGGTGGGCAGCTGGTCTGGGAGACCCTCATGGACAGCCGCCTCTCAGCTGTGAGTTGGGGTGCCTATTCTCTGGGGGTGTGGCACATCATCTACCTCCCGGGTCAGTCTCCCACTTCCACTCCTGGGACAACCCCCAGACCCTATATCCCGGCTGATACTTTGTCATGACCTTAGCTTGACCCCAGCACCCCCAATCCCACCCCCAGGACACTGCCAGCCGCTTCCTGCACCGCCTGGGGCATACCATGGTGGAGGGGCCTGATGGCACCTTGTGGATGTTTGGGGGCTTGGGCCTGCCCCAGGGGCTGCTGGGAAATCTGTACAGGTAAGGACTGCCCTGGAGAGGTGGGATACCTGAATGAGAGAGGACACTACAGGGATTGCTAAGAAGTCTGCCACTCAAGAATCACCCCAGGGGGTGCTGGGATACTTGTAACAGGAGGTGCGCCTGTGCACACCTGGGGACGGATGTGGCACTACCCCAGGGGATGGTCAGATGACTCATAGAAAGTTCACCCAAGGCATGGGGCAGTTGTTAAGGATGCTGGAGTACCTACAATGAAGCTGATTTTTTACGTCTTGGCCACAGGTACTCAGTGAGTGAGCGGAGGTGGACACAGATGCTGGCGGGAGCTGAAGATGGGGGCCCTGGCCCATCACCCCGTTCCTTTCACGCGGCTGCCTATGTGCCTGCTGGTCGTGGTGCCATGTACCTGCTGGGGGGGCTCACGGCTGGGGGTGTTGCCCGCGACTTCTGGGTCCTCAACCTCACCACCCTGCAGTGGCGGCAGGAGAAGGTGGGTGTCTCTTCCTGCCCCGACCCCAGCCTCCACACTGGGCTCTGGCAGAGACGTCACAGCAGCCCCCCACAGACTTCTAACCAGAGGAAACCGCGTCCTGCCAGGTTCTAGCACAGCCACAGTGTAGTCCCCTGCTCATCCCTGGCCAGGAGCACATGCTGCTCTGGGTGGCTATCTTGGGGCTCAGCTGCCTCCCCCGCCAGCTGCTGCGTGTGGGCAGGGGAGCGAGGGCCTGCCGAGATGAAGGGGCTGCTCGGGTCTGTGGCGTGGACTGGGCAGGCCCATCTGCCGGGAGGCCTCCCACAGCCACCTGGGCCCGGGAACTCAAAACCTTTGTAGTGCAGAGGGCAGGGTGGGGGGCTGAGGCAGGCGTCCATCCACAGGGTAACCCCTGTCCATGGCCCTCGGCGACCTCAGCCCTCCATCCCTAGGCTCCTCCGACCTTGGAGTTGCCGGCAGTGGCTGGTCACACCCTCACTGCCCGCCGAGGCCTGTCTCTGCTCCTGGTAGGCGGCTATTCCCCTGAAAATGGCTTCAACCAGCAGCTGCTCGAGTATCAGTTGGCGACTGGCACCTGGGTGTCTGGACCACAGAGTGGGACACCCCCCACAGGTGGGGCTGCGGGGGGCTTGGTGTAGGCTCAGTGGGCTCCCACCATTCCCTGCTCCCTCCGTGTCTTCTCCAGCCCCTCCCAGACTCTCACAGGCTCCCTTTCTCTGGGAGAAACTGTACCCCTTGCCCACAAGGCTCTCGCTTCTCTGTTCCTCCTCCTGCATCCTTCCAGTAGGGTCCCTGACATCCTGCCACCCAGTCTCCCTGTAGCCATGTCTCCTGTCAACTACTTTCTCCCCCTTCCAGAGCCTCTCTTTAGGACTGGGGAGGGAAGGTGGACAGGGCCCGGCAGGGTAGTGTGTGGCTACTAAAACGGGGAGCCCCGGGAGGGGGCGGGGCAAGTGTCCCTGGTCCCCACCCTCCCGTCACTGCATTCACTCTGCTCCCTTCCAGGTCTCTATGGTCACTCTGCCGTCTACCACGAGGCCACCGACTCCCTCTATGTGTTTGGAGGCTTCCGCTTCCACGTGGAGCTGGCTGCCCCATCCCCGGAGCTCTACTCCTTGCACTGTCCTGACCGTACCTGGAGCCTGCTGGCCCCATCCCAGGGGGCAAAGGTCAGGAAGAGGTCCAGTCAGGTGGATGTAGGTGGCCCCTCCCCAAGCCCCAAGGGCTGGCTCCACCCTGGATTCCTGCTTCCCTTCCTTTCCTGTGCTGAGCACTGACCTGTGATACCCTCACGTCTCCCTGCTTCCACCTTGGGTTTGGAGCGAAGGCTCCTAGGCCGGGAGGCCAGGAGGAAGCTTCTACCCCAGTTCTTCTCTGATGCTGGGTCCAGCCCCTGCAGGCCCTTCCCCTTCCCGGGCCTCCCCGTCTACAGAGGCGGCACCAAGGCTCATTCCACCTCCTGCCTGACAGGCCCAGGGTCTCCCAGGTTGGGGGACGGGAATCCTGTCTGTTGGTTAGACGGTTGTGTTTTCAGAGCATGCTCACTTCCAAGCCCTCCTGGGGTCGGGGAGGTGGAAGGGGTCCTCGCTCACCCCAGCTGGCAGGATCATGTGAGGAATCTGGGTGTCCATCCTGGGGGTCCGGCCAATCTCTTGGGAGCAGCAGCATGTGCTGTGGGGGTTTTGGGGCTCAGCAAAGGAGGTGACTGTGGGCTGTTCTCGGGAGGTGGGAGGTGAGACTTGAGGTAGGTTAGGATTGGGTAGGCTGGTGGGGCACTGAGCAGAGGACGGGCCCCGCCCCCTGTTTCCCCAACAGCCTCGACCCCGGCTCTTCCACGCCTCTGCCCTGCTGGGCGACACCATGGTGGTCCTCGGGGGGCGCTCGGAGCCTGACGAGTTCAGCAGCGACGTGCTGCTCTACCAGGTCAACTGCAACGCCTGGCTGCTGCCCGACCTCACCCGTGAGTCTCCAGCACGCTCCCCGGGAGGGGGGGGGCACGCCCCTGCCCGCCCTGGAGCTGCCCTCCTCTCCTTCCTTTTATTTCTTAGAAGCATTTATTTTTTATTCTGATGAGAAAATAAATGTTCACTCTACCCAATTTATACAAGAGGAAGGAGACAGTCACTCCACTCTCTAGAGACAGCCACTAGTACCTGTGGGTGTGTCCTCCAGGCCTGGCTGTTGACTGGTCAGAAGTGGGCTCCTTATACACCCTGCCTTTTTTTTTTTTTTTTGCCAGGCAGAGTTAGACAGTGAGAGAGAGAGACAGAGAGAGAGTTATAGACATTGAGAGAGAGACAGAGAGAAAGGTCTTCCTTCCATTGGTTCACTCCCCTAATGGCTGCCACGGCTGGTGCTGCGCCGATCTGAAGCCAGGAGCCAGGTAGTTCCTTCTGGTCCCCCATGCGGGTGCAGGGACCCAAGCACTTGGGCCATCCTCCGCTGCCCTCCCGGGCCACAGCAGAGAGCTGGACTAGAAGAGGAGCAACTGGGGCTAGTACCTGGCACCCCAACCAGGACACTAGAACCCGGGGTGTCGGCCCCGCAGGTGGAGGCCTGCCTTTTTATCAGCATTGTAAGTGATGGTCTGGGTGTGTGTCTCCTTTTCCTGTCTCATTCTGACCATCTCATTTCGTGTGTATTTCCCTTTCTCTCTTTTTAAAAGATTTATTTATGTATTTGAAAGGCAGAGTTAGAGAGAGAGAGATCTTCCATTTGCTTGTTTTTTCCCCAAATGACTGCAATGGCTGGGGCTGGGCCAGGCCAAAGCCAGGAGCCTGGGTCTCCCACGTGGGTGCAGGGGCCCAAGCACTTGGGCCATCTTCTGCTGCTTTCCAGATGCATTAGCATGGAGGTGGAAGTGCAGCAGCCAGGACTCAAACCCATGCCCCTGTGGGATCACTCGTGTCGCAGGCAGCCGCCTAACCCACTGTGCCACAATGCTGTCATCTCCCTTTCTCTTAATCTATTTTTTCTACCACTCAATGTCTATGTTTGTTGTTGTGCATTCTTAAAAGTTGAGGTGAAATTTACGTAATGTGAAATTAACCATTTTTAAGTGGTGGATTTGATGGCTTTTGTGCAGTCAGAAGGTTGTGCCACCACTGCCTGTGTCTGGTTCCACATTGTCTCTGTTCTCATTCCTCCCCTGTCCCTTGTTCTCTGTGTCTCTCTCCCTCTCTGCTTGGCTGTCCTTGTATGGGCCTCCAGCCTATCTGTCCTCAAATGTCTCCTCTCTGCTTTCCTGTGTCTGTCTCTGTTCTCCTTTAACTCTCTCCGGCGTCTGCACGGGGCCCCTGCCCTGGGTCTCCTGTGTCTGTCTCTGCTCTCCTTAACTCTCTTTGGCATCTGCATGGGGCCCCTGCCCTGGGCCTCCTGTGCTCTGTCTCTGAACATTTGTCTCTGCTCAGGCCCAGCCTCTGTGGGACCCCCGATGGAGGAGTCTGTGGCCCATGCTGTGGCAGCTGTGGGAAGCCGCCTGTACATCTCCGGAGGCTTTGGAGGAGTGGCCCTGGGCCGCCTGCTGGCGCTGACCCTGCCCCCTGACCCCTGCCGCCTGCTGCCCTCACCCGAAGCCTGCAACCAGTCTGGGGCCTGCACCTGGTGCCATGGGGCTTGCCTGTCCGGGGACCAGGTGCACAGGTAACTAACTGGTGACTCCCAGCCCATTAGCAGGTGCTGCTGCTGCCCTCTGGTGGTAATGAGGGGTGTCTGTGCTAGGCCAGGTTGGGAGGGAGGCCTCCCAACTGTAACCTCTGGTTTGGGATGGGGGGGTCACATGTTGGGGAGGAGGTGAATCATCACAGGCAGGGGTGGCCTGGGGACCTCAAGAGTGGGGAGCCCTGCTTGCGGGCTGGGGTTTCATCCAGCAATGCGTCCTGAAGGAGCTGAGTCTGTACTGGGCCCAGATGACTCCTATAATTTAGACCAGCGAAGGCATGGAGGTGGGGCTGCGCCTGGTACAGTCACGTGTGTGATGTTTCAGTCCATGGCCCCATGAGACTGTGTCCCCAGCCACCTGTGCGTCCTTATCTGTGATGCACCGTGTGACGTGCACTGCACAGTGAGATCCCCTAGGGGAGCGTTTCTCAGTGCGCATCCCTGTGGTTAAGCGAAACGTGACTGCTTGAGAGGGCAGTGAGACTGGGGGGGCAGCTTAGAAAGGGCTTCTGTGCCGGCTCCAGGGACCCCTCAGCTGCATCTGGGCAGCATGGCATCTCTGGACCTGCAGGTGCCCTCCAGGCTTAGCGCAGGCTCACCTGTCTGCTGGAGCAGCTGGGCTGCATGGGCATTCGTGGGCCTTGCTCGTCCATGAGGTGACTCATGTTCACAACAGGAGTATTACTGGATTTGATCATAAGGTGCTCCCCCAGGCCCCTCAGGAGTACAACAGTGGTATACTCACTGCTTTTCCAAGATCTAGAGTATTTTCAAACACGTGTGTTTTGGGCAAGGGATTGTGGACCTATTCTGTGGGCAGTGAGGAGCCGTAGAAGGTTTGAACAGGAGAGAGCAGGGCCAGGCCCAGGCAGAGAGATCCCTGGAGCTGTTGTGAGGGCAGAGTGGGGAGAGGAGGCTGCAGCTAGGGACCAGGTAGAGACTGGGGTAGGGAGGAGCCCCATACCAGGCAAGGGGCCATAGGGCTGGGGAGAAGGGGACAGTTGGAGATTCAGGAAGCAGAAGGTCTTGGGGCAGGGCGGGCAAAAGGACTGGAGGTGTTGTCCAGTCTGTCTGGCCTGGGTACAGGTGAACCTGGGACCATTCATCTCCAAAGGTCAGGGGGAAGGGCCAAGGTAAGGAGGTCTGTGCTGAGTCTGGCTGGGGACAGAGCATGGGGCCTGCAGACCCATGTCCAGGAGGTGGAAGGTTGGGGCCTGGCTGGGTTGAGTGAGCCAGGCCTCTTGCCCTCCAGGCTAGGCTGTGGGGGACCCCCCTGCTCCCCAATGCCTCGCTCTCCAGAGGAGTGTCGACGTCTCCGGACGTGCAGTGAGTGCCTGGCACGCCATCCCCGGACCCTGCAGCCTGGAGATGGAGAGGTGATGCCTGGGGCGGGGGTGAGCAATGGCAGGTAGGGGGATAGGGAGGCCTTGGTACTCTCTCTAGCCCCCTGGGTCTCAGAACCACTGAGCTCTTCAGTTGGGATTGGGTGGGAAGAGCTAGAGGAAGGGTCCCCGAGGTCCCCATTAAGCCTCTCCCCCACCAGGCGTCTGCCCCCCGCTGTAAGTGGTGTACCAACTGCCCTGAGGGTGCCTGCATTGGGCGCAACGGGTCCTGCACCTCCGAGAACGACTGTCGGATCAACCAGCGAGAGGTCTTCTGGGCGGGGAACTGCTCGGAGGCCGCGTGCGGGGCTGCAGACTGCGAGCAGTGCACGCGGGAGGGCAAGTGCATGTGGACGCGCCAGTTCAAGAGGACGGGTGAGTGGCAGCCTCGGCCCCTGACGGGAGTTTGAGGGCCTGGGCTGCTGGCTTCGAGACCCAGGACTGGGTGCTCATGCCTGTGCTCCATCCCAGGGGAGACCCGCCGCATCCTCTCGGTGCAGCCCACCTACGATTGGACCTGCTTCAGCCACTCGCTGCTCAACGTGTCCCCGATGCCGGTGGAGTCATCGCCCCCACTGCCCTGCCCCACCCCCTGTCACCTCCTTCCAAACTGCACCTCCTGCCTGGACTCCAAGGGTGCGGACGGAGGTTGGCAGCACTGCGTCTGGAGCAGCAGCCTCCAGCAGGTACCACCCAGGACCGGGCTGTCCAGGCTCCCTCCTTCCTGGCACTGGCCCTCCTCCCTCCTCTCATCCTCATCGCCATCGCCCAGCTCATGGCTGACTGCCTCCTCTCTGCTCCCATCACCTCTCCCCGCTTCCTCCTGCCGTCGCACCCAGCCACGCTTCCGTGCCGCCCTCCTCGGCCCCCCAGCCTGAGCCTTCCTGCTGCCTCCCGTCCATGTCTCCTCATTCACTCTGCTACCTCTCAGACCTTCTCTGCTTCTCTCCTTCATATCTTTCTCTGCTTTTGAAACTTTGGGTGGAAGAAACAGACACTCCCTTGAGCTGGCGTCTCATCAGGAACCGGGGCAGTTGGAGGACGGGAGAGCAGCTGCCCCATCACTCTTGGCCACGTGGCGGTCCCAGCTGTTCTCCACACATCTCTGTCTTCTCTCAGCTTCTTCATTAACACACACGCCCTCGGGTGGTGGCCTTGACTCTTAATCCATTTGCCCTTCTGACTCCAGAGGCCACGTTGTCCCAGTGTCTGTCCCTTTGAGTTCAGTCTCCAGGAACTCAATCCAGGTCTCCCACATAGGTGGCAGAGACACAAGTGCTTGAGCTGTGTCCCAAGGTGTGTGTTCGCAGGAAGCTAGATTGGAAGTAGTGAAGACTTGAACCCAAAAACCCTGGTATAGGATGTGGCATCTCACGCCGCGTCTCACCTGCTGCACCAAACGCCAGCCCCTATTACTGCTTTTACCGTTACTGCAGTGAGTCGTGGTGAGAGGGTCAGTCTGGCTGCTTCAGGTTCCACCCTTTGGGGAGATGTCCCATCTCCACTGTCTGAGATGCACCAAGAGAGTAGCCGTGGGGGTTGCCCGTGGTGACTCTCAGAGTGGCCAGGAGGGCAGAGGCCCCATGATGTCTGCAACAAGCAGTGCCCTCTTGGCGCCAAACCTGAGGTCCTTCTGGTAACACAAGTCCTCCCCAGATGCCCTGGTGCATACCGCCTCCCCTGCCCCTGTGCCTGCCTGGGTCAGAGGCCTGAAGAACCAGGTGGCCAAGGAGGCCAAAGAGCAGCGGGGCGAGGGGCCGGCGACGCGGTGGGGAGAGCACAGCTTGCCTTTGGCGGCTGCACCAGCGCAGCTGATGGTATAAGTGACCGAGGGGACTTTTGCCCGCTCCAATTTCTGTGAAATCTCCTAGCTTTAAAATGTTGGCTCAGGTTTTCATGTTTTATTTTCCAAAAAAAATTATTTGAAAGGCAGAGAAAGAGAGCTTCCATCAGCTGGGTCACTCCCCAAATGCCTGTAACAGCTGAGGCTGAAGTCAGGAGTCAGGAATTCAACCCATGCAGGTGGCAGGAACCCAGTACTTAAGTCATCACCTGTGCCTCCCAGGGTGCGCACTCACAGGAAGCCGGAGCTGGGTATTGAACCCAGGCACTCCAGTAGGGGCCTCGGACATCTCAACCAGCATCTTAGCTGTTACGCCTGCCCCTTGCTCAGGTTTTATAAAAATGCCACCTCACAAGGCAGACGTTAGCGGGTGTGCAGGCTAGACCCATTGTGTTTGGCTCCAGGTCTGCCTGGCGTCATTGGCTTTGTCCTCAGAGCCTAGAGCGGGCAGCCAAGTGCTGTCTTCCCTCACCTGTCTCCTGCTGCCTACCTACCCTCGCTCCTCCCAGCAGATTCATTCTTGAGCATCTTTCCTGTCGGGGGCTCTTTGCTGGGTGCTGGGGCTGTCAGCACAGGAGCTGGGGTCCTTCCCTCGAACTTAGGTTCACGTATCTCTCCCACGAGCACAGCGAATGCAGTATGTGGTGTTGGGCATGATCACTGCCCACCAGGCGGGTCCCACACTGGGGACCCAGCGTGCCCTGCCCCTCCCCTCCCCATAGCCCCACCATCTGCCAACGGGTGCACTAAATTTAGTCCGGGAAGCCCAGCCTGGCAGAGATTTGCCTCTGGCACCTCCACAGGACACAGCTTGCTGCCGGCCCCAGCCCTCCGTGGGCTCGGAGCTCCGGCCGCAGCAGTCAGGGTTTTCTATTTCAGAATTGCGTGGTTGGCGTTGCCTCTGCCCAAGTGCTCTCAGGCAGCCAAGACGGATTAATCTCTTTCCTGTTACACTCAAGGCCCAGGCAGTGAATAACACACTCGAGGGAACTTCCCACAGTGCACCATGTCTGGCTTCCAGCACAGAAGCGATGGCCTCGGAGTTGTGCCCGGCCCCCAGCCCAGGGCTTCTCGGCTTCCCAGCCTGGGCTGGGGGAAGCCTCTGGGCCCCAGAAGCCAGGTCCACGTTTTTGCTGAGCGGCTGTGGCTCATGGCCCAGCTCCTGACTCTCAGGTCCCCATCTGGGCTCGTTGCCCTTCGTTAGCTGATGAACAGAACTCACTCCCACACAGGGATACCCTGGGAACCTGGGAGAGAAGTGCAGCCGGGCCTTGGGGGGTGGGGGAAGGGGCTGGGGTGGCCTGGAGCCCGTAGGACAGTCGAAGAGCCATGCGTGATGTGTCAGGGGCTCGACGTCCATCCCGCCTCCTGCAGCTGCTGCTTCCTGCCCCTCTGTTCTCTTCGCTTGTAATCTTAACACGCAGCCCCTCCAGCCCAGGCTGCACAAGGACCTCTGTAGCCTGGCCTCTAGCCCTAATGCCCAGTTCTAGTGCCTGAGAGGAGGAACGTGAAGGCCCCAGCTGGTGTCCACCATGGCCCACCTGCCCATGGCTGAGGAGGGGCAAGGCTTTGGGGAAGAGATGTCGCCCGAGTCATGTGTGTTTGACCCTCTCCTTGCCTCTCTCTTCCCACCCTGCCCCTACAGTGCCTGAGCCCCTCCTACCTGCCCCTGCGGTGTATGGCCGGGGGCTGCGGACGCCTGCTCCGGGGGCCTGAGAGCTGCTCCCTGGGCTGTGCTCAGGCAACCCAGTGCGCCCTGTGCCTGCGGCGCCCCCACTGTGGCTGGTGTGCCTGGGGGGGCCAGGACGGGGGTGGCCGCTGCATGGAAGGGGGACTCAGCGGCCCCCGTGATGGTGAGAAGGATTGGGGGTGGGAGGAGAGGGGCTGGCCCTTGGCTGGGGACTGGTATGGAGGACATGGGGGTGCTGGGGGCTGCCCCAGGGGTTGTAGGAGCAAGGGCTTGGGGTAGGGGGGCCTCTGTACCCCCTGCCCCCAGCTGAAATCCTGTACACCCTGGTGCCAGGCCTGACGTGTGAGCGTCCTGGGGCCTCCTGGGCCTTCCTGGCCTGTCCCCCTGAGGACGAGTGTGCGAATGGGCACCATGACTGCAATGAGACACAGAACTGCCACGACCAGCCGCACGGCTACGAGTGCAGCTGCAAGACTGGCTACACCATGGACAAGTGAGGCTCCGCGCGAGTGGGTGGGAGGAGCGGACCACACAGACCGAGGGGCCGTGGGCTGCAGGGAAGGAAGAGGTTGAGAGCACAGCGGGATGCAAAGACGGGAAGCTGAAGGCCTGAGGGTGGTGGCCTGGGTCCGGGAGGGGCAGGAAGGGGAGATGGACGGGGGAGGGATTGCACTCCCCAGTGCCCTCTGAAGAGGGAGATCTCTGGACAGAGCTGAGAAGGGGCGGGGGCCAGGCTGCGGTGCCCCGAGGAAGGCAGGTCCCTGCCCTGACCCCCACTCTGTCCCCACAGCGTGACGGGGCTGTGCCGCCCCGTGTGTGCCCAGGGCTGTGTGAACGGCTCGTGTGTGGAGCCCGACCACTGCCGCTGCCACTTCGGCTTTGTGGGCCGCAACTGCTCCACGGAGTGTCGGTGCAACCGCCACAGCGAGTGTGCCGGTGTCGGGGCCCGCGACCACTGCCTGCTGTGCCGCAACCACACCAAGGTGGGCCACCCACCAAGGCCTCGGACCCCTGAGTACCCCCTCCAGTGACTGGAGCCCCCCTCGCAGCTCTGATGAGTAGAGGCAGGGAAGCGGGCAGAGCCCTGTCATAGGGAGGTGTCTGAGGCCCTGGGGGACACTGCCTGGGGGTGGACGGGGAGGGTGGGCTCATGGGAGAGGGCTCGGGAAGGGCTTTTGGAGCTCAGGACTTGGGCTGGAAGGGTGCAGGTGCACCCCTGAGATTCTGTAGCCTGCCTGACACCCTGTATCCTGGCTTCAGGGCAGCCACTGTGAGCAGTGCCTCCCGCTGTTTGTGGGCTCAGCCGTGGGGGGTGGGACCTGCCGGCCCTGCCATGCCTTCTGTCGCGGCAACAGCCACGTCTGCGTCTCCAGGAAGGAGCTGGAAATGGCCAGGAGGGAGCCAGAGAAGTACTCCCTGGACCCAGAGGAGGTAAGAGGCCAGTCGGAGCTGGGTCTGAGGGAGGAGACAGGCCCCTGCCTTTGGCATCAGCCTGTCTTTGCTTTGCCAGATAGAAAACTGGGTGACAGAGGGTCCCAGCGAAGACGAGGCCGTGTGTGTGAACTGCCAGAACAACAGCTACGGGGACAAGTGCGGGAGCTGCCTGCATGGCTACTTCCTCCTGGACGGGAAGTGCACCAAGTGAGGGCGCCCTTCCCCAGGGCGGTTCCGGGAGCCGGACCCCCCCGCCCCCCTCCGTCAGGAGGGGCTGAATTCCTCAGATGCTGTGTGCATATGGGGACTGCGGAACCCCGCGGGAGGCTGGGCATGGAGGCTGCTGAGCTACCAGCCCTGGAGAGACCCTCCCCCCCATACCCTCTGCCCTGGGTGTCAGCCATGCCCAGGCCCTGGAGCTGCCGGGAGCCCTGTAATCCCCATCGTCTCCTTCATCCTCAGGTGCCAGTGTAACGGCCACGCGGACACATGCAACGAGCAGGACGGGACGGGCTGCCCGTGTCAGAACAACACAGAGACGGGCACGTGCCAGGGCAGCTCTCCCAGTGACCGCCGAGACTGCTACAAGTACCAGGTGCAGCTGGGGAGGCGAGTGGCGGGCCGAGGCCCCCACCTGCTGGGATGGGGTACCCAGGCGTGGTTCTCAGTCTGCAGTCTTGGGATCAAGGTTAGCTTGATGGACTGTTCCCGAGCCCCAGCCAGGTCCAGCAGGAGCCTCTGTGGGGCTCTCAGACCAGTGGGGAAACATCCCCATTGCAGACACAGCCTGGAGGCCGCCAGTGCCAGGAAACCTACCTCATAGTAGCTTAAGCTGAAAAGAGAATGGACTGACTCTCGAGACCTGGGCTGGGGCCACCTTCAGGAATGGCTGGGTCCAGGTGTTCTCTCCTTCACCTTGACTCTGCTTTTCTCTGTGTTGGCCTCATCCTCAGGTGGGCTCTCCCCAGTGGCAGCCCCCGTCTCACTGCTGGGCTGCAGTTCTAATGCCCAGACTCCAATTCCCTTGAGTTTCCTTTCTGCCGGCAGGCTCCTGGAGCACTGCACAGGCCAGCTGGCTGGCTCCTGGGTACAGCCTTGCCGCCAACAGGAAGGATACGCCCTGCTCCCTCCTTGGAGCATTGCTGTCCCCACCCCAGCCGCCTTCCCTCTGCGATGCCAGAGGGAAGAGGAAGTCCCTGACTCCTCAGGCTCCCCACACGCCTGTAGGAACACTGTCAGTCTATCTAACGAGGCGGCGGTCACTCAACCTTCCTAACGCTGCGTTTCCACTTGGGACCAGATTTGGTACTTTCTCAAAGCCTAACCAAAAGGGTCCCCTACAGCCCTCGGGGCAGCTGTCGAGTAGCTGAGTCTGGATTCTCGTAGCAGGGGCTGGGGTTTAGGGAGCATCTGCACCGAGCCGGGTGCTGCGCCTTGGGGATGTAGAAGGCTTTTCAAGGCTGTGCAGGGGCCTTGGTGAGGCGCAGACGTAGGAGGAATCAGGCTCAGGGACAGTGAATGTCCTGCCCAGGTCAGGCACTTAACCGCCTGGACTGAATCAGATCCTCAAACTCCAGCCGTTTCCACTGAGCTACAGGCATCCAACAGCTGTTACCATCTGGCCACTCATTCATTCAGCACTTACTTCGCGCCTGTTGTGTGCTTGCACTGGGGACGTAGTGGGCAGAAGCAGCTGAATGTCGTCCTTGAGGAGTTCACATTTTCAGGGAGGACCACACGGGGTGTTAGCAGTGAGTGGGAGAATGCTGATGCCGCGGGACGAGGAGCTGGTGGGAGTGGAATCGGTAGAGAGAGTGGCTAAGGAGGGACTTCGTGAGGAGGGGGCACTTGAAGTGGAAGTGAGGGTGCTGGACTCTGGACGTGTGGGAGTGGAGCCGTCCAGACAGGATGAGCCAGTGCAGAGGCTCTGAGGCGGGAACGTAGCTGGGCCGGCAGGTGAGGCTGGCCAGCCCTGTGCCAAATGCTATGCCTGTGGCTTCAGCAGTCCCCTGAGTAACCTGTGACTGCTCACATGTACAGAGGGAGAATCTCAGCACAGTGAGGCTGTCACTAGTCCAAGGCCACAGAGCTCTGCATGGCTGGCCTCAGCATCAGGGTGTCAGAGTCACTGAGGTGACCAGGGATGGCAGGTCCTGGTGCTGGCTGCACTGTGGCCAGTGGATTTGGGGGGATCATAAGAAAGCAGCTGGAGCCCTGGGAAGGGGGCGGGGCCTGGGGCTGTGGCTCCTTACCAACAGGTGTAAGGTGTCACCAGGTCCTGCTTGGGGAGTGGCCAGTGCTGGGCTCATTCCTGATGGTTGCCTCCGCCCTCTGCTCTGCCCACAGTGCGCCAAGTGCCGGGAATCTTTCCATGGGAGCCCACTGGGCGGCCAGCAGTGTTACCGCCTCATCTCCGTGGAGCAGGAATGCTGCCTGGACCCCACGTCCCAGACCAACTGCTTCCATGAGCCCAAGCGCCGGGCACTCGGCCCAGGCCGCACCGTCCTCTTCGGCGTGCAGCCCAAGTTCACCAATGTGGACATCCGCCTGACACTGGATGTGACCTTCGGTGCTGTGGACCTCTACGTCTCCACCTCTTATGACACTTTCGTGGTCCGTGTGGCCCCTGACACCGGTGTCCACACTGTGCATATCCAGCCCCCACCCCCTCCACCACCACCACCACCCCTGGCTGACGGCCCCCGGGGGGCTGGGGACACAGGGGGACCAGGGGCTGGGAGCGGGCTGGGTGCTCCAGCAGAGCCACGAGTGCGGGAGGTGTGGCCGCGAGGCCTGATTACCTATGTGACTGTGACAGAGCCGTCGGCGGTGCTGGTGGTCCGTGGCGTGCGGGACCGGCTGGTCATCACCTACCCGCACGAGCACCACGCCCTCAAGTCCAGCCGCTTCTACCTGCTGCTGCTGGGCGTGGGAGACCCAAATGGGCCGGGCGCCAACGGCTCGGCCGACTCGCAGGGCCTGCTCTTCTTCCGGCAGGACCAGGCCCACATCGACCTGTTTGTCTTCTTCTCTGTCTTCTTCTCCTGCTTCTTCCTCTTCCTCTCTCTCTGCGTGCTCCTCTGGAAGGCCAAGCAGGCCCTGGACCAGCGGCAGGAGCAGCGCCGGCACCTGCAGGAGATGACCAAGATGGCCAGCCGCCCGTTCGCCAAGGTCACTGTCTGCTTCCCGCCTGACCCTGCTGCCGTGGCTCTGGCCTGGAAGCCGGCTGGGCTCCCACCGCCTGCCTTCCGCCGCTCTGAGCCCTTCCTGGCTCCTCTGCTGCTGACAGGGGCTGGTGGGCCCTGGGGACCTGTGGGAGGAAGCTGCTGCCCACCGGCCATCCCAGCCTCCACTGCTGGCCTGCGAGCTGGGCCCATCACCCTAGAGCCCACAGAAGATGGCATGGCCGGAGTGGCCACGCTGCTGCTGCAGCTGCCCGGGGGGCCCCACGCACCCAACGGTGCCTGCCTGGGGTCAGCCCTTGTCACGCTGCGGCACAGGCTGCATGAGTACTGTGGGGGTGGCGGGGGTGCTGGGGGCAGTGGCCATGGAGCTGGCGCCGGCCGGAAGGGACTGTTGAGCCAGGACAACCTCACCAGCATGTCCCTCTGACCTGCCAAGGGCCATGGCAGCCAAATCACCTGAGGGGGCCACTCTGGACTTGGGGTTCCTCCAGCTGGGGGTCCCTGGACACTGCCTCCCTTCCCCTTGCGGGTCCTCAGGGCCCCTTTGTTCTGCATTCAGCAACTATTTATTGAGCACCTACTATGTTCTGGGCACTGTTGCAGGCATAGGGCAAGCAGGAGTCAAGGGAAGTGGATCCCTGATGTTGTGGGACTTAGGTCCTGGTGAAGGGAGACAGGCCGCACACACACACACATACAGAGACACAGTGACACACACGCACTGACACGTACAGAGACACAGTGACAGACATGTAGAGACACAGTGACAGACATGTAGAGACAGACTGACACACACATAGAGACACAGACACAATGACACACAGAGACACACAGTGACATAGTGGCACACAGATGTAGAGACACTGACACAGTGACAAATACAGAGGCAGACAGTGACATACAGAGACAGTGACGCAGACATGCACACTGACACACATACAGACACAGACCCGTACACACTAAGACAGATATGGACACATGAGCAAGGTGCTTTCAGAGAGACCTCCATGGGATGTGACAGTGAGGGTCCATGGGTGAAGCCCACTGGACGTCCCAAGAGGCACAGAAGAGTAACTGGCCGTGGGAGATGCCGCGAGAAGTGAGCTCTGGGCAGGAGGAACCAGGGTGAAGGCCGTGAGTGGGGAGCCTGTGTGTGCCCCAGGCCAAGTGTGAGGTGAGGTCGGGGGGCACAGAGCGGCGTCACCCCGGACTCCATGGGCGAGACGGGGCCTTGGCTTTCTTCTCAGGGCAGTGGGAAGCTGTTGGTTTTCTGAGGCAGGATCCGACGCACGTATTTAAGAGGTCACTCTGCTGAGGTGTGAGAGGGGGTGGGGAGGTGGCAGTCACTGCGGCTGTGTATGGGGGGTTGTGATGTGTGGGGGTCCAGGTGACCCTTAACTGTTGACTGAGCCATGGCTGGGGGTGGGCTTTGGGCAGGAGAGGCAGGCAGGCCCTGGGGAAGATCAGGAATCGGTCAGGTCCAGACACTACTACATCTGAGCAGGAGGGACTGGGTGGAGGGGGGGTGGACAGTGCTGGCGGAAGTAGCTAAGAGGCAGGGAGAGCGCAGAGGGGAGCAGGAAGCTGCTGCTGCCACCCAGGCTGGAGGGACAAAGTGCATCTGTGCTGCCCGAGGTCCCGTGAAGCTGGGACACAGGGCCGGGTCGGAGGGAGCCTCGGGGAAGACGGAGCCTCTGCCTACGCTGCCCTAGGCAGGCGTGGGGCGTCGGCTGGAGGTGGAGCTGTGGGGGCCGCTGGTGCGCAGCTCCTCACTGGTGCTGCTCGCACACTTCCGGGTGCTGCTCGCCTCAGCCACCTCCTTGGACTTCTGAGCTTCTCCACCCACTGGGGACCCCTTTTCTCAAGTCCTAGCTGCCTCCTTGCCCAAGACTCCTACCACCTGCTGCTGTTTGGTCCTTGGGACGGGGTGTCTTGGGGGGGACTGGCCCCTGCAACCTCCCCTCCCTGGGAGGGCCTCAGCCTGAGAGGCCCCACGGTGTGTTGGAAGAGGCGGAAGTGGCTGAATCCACAAATAAAGAGTGAGGAGGACCCAGGCGTGAGTGGCATCTGCATAAGGGAGGGGCTGGGGTGGAAGGGGCGGCCCTGAAGCTGCAACGGTGCCCGTGTGTGTGTGTGTGTGTGTGTGTGTGTGTAGTAGAAAAAGGGCTTCCGTTCACTGCTTTGCCACCCAAGTGCCTGTGATGGCCAGTGGGGCTGAAGCCAGGTGCTCTCCAGGTGAGTAGCAAGTGCCTGAGCCACCGATGTTCCCTCCCAGGGTCTGCGTTAGCAGGAAGCTGGAGTCGGGAGCCAGAGTCAGGTTTGGAACCTGGACACTATGACATGGAATGTGGACAGTCTAACCACTAGGCCACGCAGGCTATTTTCAATCTTTATTTTTAACTGGCCCGTCATGATTGTGCGTATTTACAGGGTACCGTGTGCCGGTGTGGCATTGTGCAGAGAGTGGACAAACCCACCCGTGAGCACAGTCCCATTGCTTCTTTAGCTGCTCGACCAAGAATGTGGCAATATGTGTGGGTCTCTGGGCGGCCCCTGAGTAACGTATTTGGGTTCTTTGTGGGCAACTGAAGGGATGTTTAGGGATTCCTCTGACCACATGGGTGTTTTGCCTGTGTGAGCTGACCGAGGTATCTGTGAGCTTGGGTTCATGGAGCCCCATGAGCTCGACAGGTTGCTTGGTGTGTTATTGCCGTGAGTTCATTTGACTATTTCCAGAACCATTCGAGGCAGCTCTGTGTAACCCCTGAGTTGCAGCTGGGGGCAGCTGGGTGTGCTGTCTCGAGAGGATCCTGCAGGACCAGAAGGAAGTGGAGGTGCAGATGCCTGTATCTTATGCTGCTGAACCCGTGACTTTGGCTCCCTGAGCAGAGCATTTGCACCATTTTATCTGGGATGCAGGCCCCTGTCCCTGCCAGGCACGGCCCAGGGTGCGTGTTCACCCTCCCCCATGTCGGCCCCTCAGCTTCTCCCCGAATGCACCTGAAAGGGGCTCATGCAAGCCCAGACTGGCCCACGAGCAGCCACCAGCAGTCTGGAGACTTTAGAAAAGGGGGAGATTTTACCAAGGGCCGATCCCTGTCTGGGTGCTGTGCCGGGTGCATGGCAGAGTCTTGTTAATCTTCCCAAGGTAACTCCTGGGAGGCACAGGCTCCTCGCTGCTATTTTGCAGATTCAAAAGCCAAGTCGTCTAGGAACTTGGGGATAAGTAAGAGGTCAGCCAGGGGCTGGTGGTGTGGCGCAGTGGGTGAAGCTACTGCCTGTGACCTTGGCATCCCATACAAGTGCCAGTTTGAGTCCTGGCTGTTCTACTTGTGATTCAGCTCCCTGCTAATGCACCCGGGAAAGCACCAGAAGATGGCCCAAGCGCCTGGCCCCGCCACCCACACAGGAGACAGAGATCTTCCGACCACTGGTTCACACCCCAGATAGCTAAAGTGGCCAGAGCTGGGCTGGGCCAGGCTGAAGCCAGGGTCCTGGAACTCTATCCGTGTCTCCCATATGGATGGCAGAGGTCTAAGCACTTGGGCCATCTGCTGCTGCTTTCCTAGGCTCATGAGCAGGGAGCTGGATGGGAAGTAGAGCAGCCAGGACTTGAATTGATGCTCGTATGGGATGCAAGCATTGCAGGTGAGGGCTTAACCTGCTTTGCTACAATGCCGACCCCGAAGCCAGACTCTTTAAAACTTTTTTAATTATTTTTTTTAATTTGGAAGATAAGAGAGAGATCTCCCATCTGCTGGTTTATCCCCAGATAGATATGACAGCTGGACCTGGGCCAGGCCAAAGCCAGGAGCCAGAACCCACTCACATCTCCCACATGGGCGGCAGGGACTCAGTACTGAGCCATCATTTACTGCTTTTCAGGCATATTAGCAGGGAGCTGAATCAAACCCAGGCACTCCAACATGGAACGCAGGCATCCCAACGCCCTCCCCAAGCCAGATTATTAAAAAAAAATTTTTTTTTTTTGAAAGGCAGAGAGACATAGAGAGACAGAGATCTTCCATCTGCTGACTCACTCCCTAAATGTCTGCAATAGCCAGGGCTGGGCCAGACCAAAGCCAGGAGCCAGGAACTCCATCCACGTCTCTCACTGGGTGCCAGGGACCCAATTACCTGCTCCATCGCTGCCCCCTCCTGGGGTGTGCATTAGCAGGAGCTGAGCCAGGACTCAATGGCAGGCACTGCAACAGGGGATACGGGCACCCCGAGAAGCATCCTAACCACCGTGCAAAATGCCTGCCCCAGCCAGATTCTGACACAGGTCTCACTCTGTATCCCCCCCCCCATGTCACCTCCAACATCACTTCCCTTTTCCAAGCTAACATCTTCTGCTTGTGGGCCCCACACCGTTGTAGGCACTGGGGACACAGCAGTGGACAAGGTCCCTGCCGTCCCGGAGCAGGCCAAGCCCAGGATGCCTGGCGAGAAGTGAATGAGGCAGCGTGCCGGGGCGTGGCCAGGAAGGGCAGTGAAGGAGCAGGGTTGGTGCCTGCTGGTGGGAACGTGACCGAGCAGGCATGAGAGAATCAGAGGGACAAGGCGGGAAGTGTTCCAAGCTCAGGGAATGGCCGGGACGAAGGCTTGAAGTGGGAGTGTGGCTGGGGCAGGGGGAGTAGGGGGAGACAGGGAGGAGGCCAGGTCCTGAAGGGAGCAAGAGGCTGATCCCTCAGGATCACACAGAGGGTGCCAGCTTCTACGCTGAGCACAGAAGGAAGGCGATCTGACTTGGGAGCTCCCAGGATGCCTCTGTGGGGAAGGGACCAAGGGGTGAGGGAGAGCAGGAAGCCCCTGAGGGAACCACGATGTTCCACTGGGTGGAAGCGCAGGGTGGCTGGGACGGCGTGGAGGCAAGCAGAGGGGGAGAAGTGTGAGATGCCAGTTGATGGACAGCGTGCAAGGTGACGTGAGAGGACACGCGTGAGCGCTTGGAAGTGGCACTGGCCACTTCCTGGTGTGGGATCGGGAGCTGGGTCTTAGACAGGCTCAATCTGAGGTGGCTCTTAGCTGTTCCAAGGGAAGATGTCACAACATCGATGTGCAGATCCGGAGAGAGGACGCGGGAGAGAGGGGTAACAGCAAACAGTGTCAGCTACGTATAGCTATGATAGCTATGCTGTCATATTATGCTGTCATATTATGCGTAACGTGAGGGTACCTCAACGTGAGTGTGGAAAACAGAATTGAAAGTAAAAGTTTAGAGGTGGGAAATTAGTCTACAGTTGAGACACGTGCATCCCACTCCTGAGAACTCAGTTTTGATTCTGACCGTGGCTCCTGACTCCAGCTGGAGCAGACCCTGGGAGGCCGCAGTGATGGGTCAGCTGGACTCCTGCCACCCATGAGGGAGACCTGGCCCAGCCACAGCCAGTTATTGTGGGCATTTGGGGAGTGAACCAGCAGATGGGAGCTTGCTCTGTTTCTCTGCCTCTCAAAAAATTCTTAAAGCATCGGTTAATTTTGGTGCAAAAAAATTTTTAAATCCATACATAGTTTTTCATAATATGTATTTTCTACTTATTATGAAAAGAACTTTGCAGCATGAATTTTTAAAATAGTTAGTTATTTGAAAGGCAGAGTGACAGAGAAATCTTATATCTGCTGGTTCACTCCCAGATGCCCATAACAGCCAGCTCTGGGCCAGGCCAAAGCCAGGAGCCCAGAACTCAATGTAGGTTTCCTTCCTGGGTATCAGGGACCCAAGCACTTGGGCTGTCACCTGCTGCCTCCCAGGTGCATTAACAGGAAGCTGAAATCTGAAGTGCAGGAGCCAGGATTCAAACCAACACTCCAGCATGGGATGTGGGCATTTCAATGTGTGGCTTAACCCGCTGTGCCACAACACCTGACACTCAGCACTTTTTCCCTCCGAAATAAATTCATACTTTTTTTTTTTTTAAGATTTATTTATTTGAAAGAGTTACACAGAGAGAGGAGAGGCAGAGAGAAAGAGAGAGAGGTCTTCCATCCGCTGGTTCACTCCCCAGTTGGCCGCAATGGCCGGAGTGCACCGATCCGAAGCCAGGAGCCAGGAGCTTTTTCTGGGTGCAGGGGCCCAAGGACTTGGGCCTTCTTCTACTGCTTTCCCAGGCCATAGCAGAGAGCTGGATGGGAAGTGGAGCAGCCAGGTCTTGAACCGGCGATGATATGGGATGCTGGCACTTCAAGCCAAGGTGTTAACCCACTACGCCACAGCGCCAGCTCCTAAACTCATACTTTTAATTCTGTTTCCCCACAAGCTTTTTAAAGTATTCCCCTAGAACAGGTATATGAACACCATG
The DNA here is from genome assembly GCA_949820135.1 of Sylvilagus floridanus. Lineage (NCBI taxonomy): Eukaryota > Metazoa > Chordata > Mammalia > Lagomorpha > Leporidae > Sylvilagus > Sylvilagus floridanus. The sequence goes on from OX463232.1 coordinate 12,815,480, forward strand.
ACTTACTGAATTCGCACTTTGGTCTCAAAGGAGAAAAAAAGAAAAAAAAGAGAAGGTTGGTGAAATCACTGAGATAACACGGCTGGTGATTGTGAAGAGTCAGGCCCGCACCCCAGGCTGCGCCACTAGGGGAGGAGAAGTGTGGTTGGTCTGGAGGGCCTTTAAGGATCCCCTATCAGCTCCGGGGAGCCTAAAGCTGAGGAATTCTCTGAGACAGAGTCCGCCCCACCTGTGGAACGGGGTGCGGGGTGCGCGCAGTGCAGGGGAGCAGGAGGGCTCAGCTAAGGGTTTTCTTTATCTGGTTTCACTGATTTTCAGGATGTGACCCTGTGCCTTGAGGGTGGGCGGTTCCACTCCGGGAGGTGTGGGGCGGCTGGGAGGGGGATTTGCTGAAGTCATGCCCAGCCCTGCGGGGTAGGCGCCCCAGAACTCCCCCATCCACACCTGGGCAGCTGGCGGGGGTCCCCCCACCTGCCTCACCAAACCTCCCTCTCCACCCAGATTCCTTTCCTGGAACAAAAAGGACATAGGCGGGGTCGGTTTTCAGGTTTTTAATTTTTTTTAGATGTTTTTAATTGTGGGTGTATTTCTGGCGGTGGGGCGGGGCAGGACCCCCCAGGAGGGGCTAGAGGAGGCCAGGGCCACAGGAGGGACGGGTGGGGCTCTTTATTCTCGGATCTTCAGTTCCCGCGCCATCTGACAGAGGGCGCAGGGCAGACAGAAGGTGAGGGCCGCCCAGTCGCGCCCGACGGAGCCCTGGAGGGTAGAAGAGAGAGATCAGGGGCCGGCCCTGGGACCCAGGAGGCCAGTGCCCAGCTCCTCGCTCCCTGCGCCCCCGGCCCGCGCGCACCTGGATGCGGTAGCGCTCGCGCATGCCGGTGCGCAGCGAGTGCAGGCCCCCGGGCAGGTAGGGCGCGCAGCAGCACTCGCCGAAGTCGTCGGAGATGCGACAGGCGAGGCACAGCGGCGCGAAGGTGCCGCACAGACCTGCGCAGAGTATGGGGCGTCAGCGGCCGGGTCGAGTCTCCCAGAGGGAATTCGGGGTGCGGGAAGGTGGGAGAAAGGGCTTGAAGGGGTAGGGTGGGGTTTGAGGGGGAAGCTGAGCCCGGGAAGGTGGGAGCGCTGCGGGCCCTGAAGGGTGAGGGCTGGGGGGCGGGGCGGTGACAGGTCCCCTCCCGCACTCACAGACGGGCATGTCGTTGCAGCAGTCGGTGAGCCCTGTGTGCCAGTCACTGGGCTGGGTCTGGTAGCAGCTGCTGGCGCACTGTGGCTGGCTGGTCACCGGGTAGGACATGGCTGCGGAGGTGGGGGGCAGCGGTCAGCGGACAGCCTCGCGGCACCCCTGCCACCCTTCTGTCTGCCGGGCAGTCTGGGCAGGGCCGCCAGGCCGCCCGCTGATAGGACACCCCCGTGTCTGGGCACGGACACCCCAGCCTGTCCCTGTTGCCACGGCCTCCTGGCCATCTGCCATATCTGGGCCTGGGGTGCTGGGTTCCAGCATGTCGGGGGCGGGGGCCTCTGGGGTGGAAGCAGGTGCCGTCGGTCTTCGAAGCCAGGGTGCCCGGGGGAGGGAGGTGGCCGCATTCCTGGCACAGCGATCCCACCTTTGCCTTTCACGTTGTCGTGCATCTCAAACTGCATCTTGCTGGCCCTGGGGAGGTGGCCTTGCTGACGGCAACAGCGGCGGAGTCTGTCCCGCGGACACTGGATAGTGGGGAGGGGAGGGCGGGGGACTGGGGCACTGGGGGCTGGGTTCTCAGAGGGAGGGGAGCTGGGGAGAAAGAGGCCAGGTCAGCCTGTGGCTGGCTGGGAGACATGGAACAGGGGATGGGGAGGGCGGGGCGAGAACCTCGCCCCATGTCTGCAGCTGCCCGACAGACCCCAGAGTACCCTCCTCATCCCAGGTGCAGCGCTGGAGAGAGACAGCAAGGGGCAGACACAGAGCCAGAGCCAGAGCCAGGCACCTACAGAGGTGCTTCCAGGGGAGCCCGCACTCGCCCCCCGCTCTGGCTCCTGCAAGCCCAGGTTCCAGGTGAGCACCAAGGCCCAGACAGGTAGAAGGGAAGGCCTGGGTCAAGGGCCGCAATGCCGGAGACACCAGGGCCCAGGAATTGCCAGATGCAACCCAGCCCCCAACACAGGGGCCTGGGAAAGGCAGATGTCCAGAGAGAAAGGAAGAAGCACAGAGAAACAGAGGAGGGGAGAGGAGAGTGGAGCAGAGGGCTTCGGGGTGCTCCTACCTGCAGGCCTTTGGTGGTGCTGATGGAGACAGGTGTGGGTGACACGGGCGCTGAGTGCTCAGTCCAGGTCCAGGAGCCACTTATATGGGCTGGGCCACGTAGCCCTGGGCGGGGCTCTGCCAGAGGTGCCCAGGGAGCCCCGCCAGTCTGGCTAACCCTTTGCCCGCCACTGGGCTTTTCTGCCGCCCCTCTCTGTTCCCCACCCCTCATCCCTCTTTGTGTCACCTCCCAGGACCTGGGAAATAGTATTGGGGGAGGGGGAGACAGAGGAATGGGGTAGAGAGAGAGGGAGAGACAGAGAGATGGAGAGGGGGTGGCGAACACACAGAAGGGAGGCAGAGAAGAGACGAGAGGGGAGGGAGAGACAGGAAAACCCAGGGAGGTGGAGAGGGAGATGTGGAGAGACGGAGAGGCACAAAGATCCGGGGAGAAATAGCAAGAAAATGGGGGACAGGATTCCGAGAGGCACAGGAATGGAAAGGTGGGGGCCACAGCACAGGCTTTGGGGGAGGGGAAGGGGAGGAGGAGGTGGGCAGGAGACAGAAAGGAGCGCTCCCTTTGTGGGTCCCTCCCCTGCGAGGGGGTCCCCGTCCCCGACTCAGGGCCAGGAGATGCACAGGGGCAGTGCATTTAGTGAGTGATTCATGCTGGAACCAAAGGTGTCGACACACCTTACGGCACCGTCACCGCACCGCACCCGCACACTGGGCAGGGAGGAGGCTGGGGCTGAAAAGCCATAGTTCCTGAAGGCGGTGGACGTGGCTCAGGTCACAGCCCGGGGTCCAATGCAGCAGGGGCCAAAGTGGGTGGGTGGGGTGGGGCCTGGACCCCCAGTCTAAGGGTAAATCGGGCAGGGGCCTGGACTCGGGTTTGGCGCTAGTCCAGGCTGCACATCCCTGAGCAGGGGAGGGGCTCCTGTGGGATGAGGGAGCAGGGGCCTGGATGTCTCCCTCTCCATTCTCCCCCCAACAGGCCTGACAGGGTTGGAGGTGACTCAGTGAGGGAAGCGGTGTTAGAACTGGGTGGGGTTCCCAGCACGGGTGTCACCCCAAAAATGTAGGAGGCACCAGAAAATGGAGGTGTCACCTCCAGAGAAGTTGGTGCCATCACCCCACTGGGGACGGATATGGGGTGATGGCAGGCAGGTCACTGGCCGGCCTGGGATCCACTCCCTGCCCCTCCAGCCCCACACCCAGCACACCAGGACCTGAGGTCTCCCGACTTCCTGGATGGATGGCCGCTGTCCTTGTCCCCAGAGCAGTGGGCAGGGCTCATTGGCTCGCCTGTGCATTTGTGTCACTCGGTCAGGGAGCCTGAATGTTTGGGGGAGCCTGAGGCTTCTTCCCACTCGTGTTCCAGCATTGCTGTCTCCCCACCACCACATCTTCATCCCTCCAGCTCCAAACCCCGTGTTTTTCTTCCTCATCTTAGCAGATGTGCTTCTAGACCCCTGGGGGCCTCCTCCCAGGCTCCGTCTCTGTGCCCTCCTCCTGGAGTCTCTGTCTCCCTATCCTCTGGGTCTCCCCTCACCTCTGCCCCGTTGAAGCATGGCCCCGCCCCACGCTGGCAGACCCTGGGCTGCAGTGACTCAGAAGCCCCTCGAGCTGTAGTTTCGTCTCCTTCATGACACGGAGGAGGAGCGATGACATCCGGCGACCCACGACGATGAGGAAACAGGGACTGGGAGGTGACCTGCTGGGGGTGGGGGTGGGGGGCTGTGGCCATCCCCCTCAAATGGAGTTCCCAGACAGATCGTGGGACATCTGATGCAATTTACATTTCAGATAAGCAACAATTTTTTTTTCCTTATGCATTATTTGGCATGTACTTACACTTTTTTTTTTTTTAATTGCGTACACAGTTAAAAAGGTACATGGGGTTTCTTGTGTGTCCACTTGCTGAACCTGGAATCCTATCTTCAAAGCGGACCCTGGCCCCTCTGTCCCCACAGCCCAGCCCTCTCTCCTCCCTTCCTCCTCCTCTCCCTTAGAGTAAATGGGGCCCCCAGGCATTGTGGCATGAAGGGTTAAGCCATAGCCTGTGACACCAGCACCCCATATGGGTACCAGTTCAAACCCTGGCTACTCCATTCCCAATCCAGCTCCCTGCTAATGCACCTGGGAAAGCAGCAGAAGAGGGCCCAAATGCTTGGGCCCCTGCACCCATGTGGGAGACTTGGAAAGAGCTCCTGGCTCCTAGTTTTGGTCTGGCCCAGCCCTAGCCATTGTGGCCATTTGGGGAGTGAACCAGCAGATGGAAGACCTCTCTCCCTCTGTCTCTTCCTTTTCTCTCTATAACTCTGCCTTTCAGATAAATAAAAATAAAAGATTTATTTATTTATTTGAAATACTGAGTTACAGAGAGAGAGGGAGAGACAGAGAGAGAGAGGGAGGGACAGAGAGAGAGAGAGAGAGAGCGCTCTTCCATCTATTGGTTCACTCCCAAAATGGCCCCGGAGATGGGTCAGTCGAACAGGACCCAGAGCTTCATCCGGGTCTCCCACATGGATGCAACGGCCAAGGCTTGAACCATCCTTTCCTGCTTTCCCAGGTCATTAGCAGGGAGCTGCATCAGAAGTGGAGCAGCTGGGTTTTGAACTGTGCCCATATAGGGTGCCGGCACTGCAGGCAGTGGTTTAACTTGCTGTGCCACAGCGCTGGCCCCATAAAAATAAATCCTTTTTAAAAAATAAATGGAGCTCCCAAATCCCAACTCTTTCCAGGCTCTCAGTCCCTGTCTCCCCAGAATCAGGCATCCGTGCCAGGTCTGAGTCCAGTTGCCCAATGTGGCTTTCACAAGGCATGTTGTGCCATCCACGGCCCTGGTGGAACCGGTCGGGCTAAGCTGACAAGTGAGGTGGGCCCCCTCCCCATCCTGAACCTGCTGTTTCCTTGAAGGCCGGCCCAGTAGGACTGGCAGCAGAACTGGAGGGACTCGGGGAGCTCTGGGTGTGTCCCTGAGGCTGGATCAGGGTGTGTTGTGTCTCTGTGGCTGTGTGGGGACTGCCTTGATACCTCCTTGACTTGTCTCTGCGGTCTGGGGTGTGACCTCGGAGGGGCTCTCCTCTAGCTGTGTGTCCTCCTGTGATTCTCCACACTGTGTGCCTCTGGTTGGGTTTGCTGTGGTCCTGGAATTTTGACTGGGAGAAGGCAGCAATTATTAAATAACTATGGAACCAGGAAACCTGGGTTCAAATTCTGACTGTTTTTTTTTTTTAAGATTTATTTATTTGTTTGAAAACCAGAGTTGAGAGAGAGAGAGAGAGACAGACAGACAGACAGAGAGAGACAGACAGAGATCTTCCATCTCTGGTTCACTCCCCAAATAGCTGCAATGGCTTGAGCTGGGCTGATCTGAAGCCAGGAACCAGGAGCTTCTTCCAGGTCTCCCATGTGGGTGCAGGGACCCAAGGACTTGGGCCATCTTCTGCTGCTTTCCCAGGCACGTTATCAGGGAGCTGGATGGGAAGTGGAGCAGCCGGGCTTTGAACGGGTGCCCGTATAGTAAAGTGGTGGCTTTACCTGCTATACCACAGTGCCAGTCCCCTGACTGCCTTTTATGGGCTTTGAAACCTGGGGCATGTCACAAAGCACTTGACCTCAGTCTTCCCATCTGTAAAGTGGACTCTTGGAAATAGGGTTGTTGAGAGGATTAGACAAGTTAATTTATGTAAAGTGCACAGAATTGTGCCTGGCACTTAGGAAACCTTTTGTGATGGTGATGAGGGTGATGATGATGATGATGATGATGATGTTGGTCTGGTTGCTGGGGAAACATCAGTGAGCAAAAGCAAGTATTGGGCCGAGCACGTGGCGAGTGGTTAAGATGCCTGCATCCCATATCAGAGTGTCTGGGTTTGAATCCGCACTTGGATTCCAAATCAACCTCCTGCTAATGTGCACCCTGGGAGGAGCAGATGGTGGCTGAAGTACCTGGGTCTCTGCCACCCACATGGGAGATGCGGGTGGAGTTCTGGGGTCCTGACTTTGGCCTGGCCGGCCGTGGCTGTTTACAGGCATTTAGGGAGTAGACCAGAGGATGGAAGATCTCTCTCTCTCTCTGCCTTTCAGTAAATAAAAGTATAAAAATAAAACTTTAAAAATTCCAAACAGGGGCCGGCGCTGTGGTGCAGTAGGTTAATCCTCTGCCTGTGGCACCAGCATCCCATATGGGTGCCGATTCTAATCCTGGCTGCTCCTCTTCCAATCCAGCTCTCTGCTGTGGCCCAGAAAGGGCAGTGGAGGATGGCCCAAGTACTTGGGCCCCTGCACCCTCTGAGAGACCAGGAAGAAGCACCTGGCTCCTGGCTTCGGATCGGCGCAGCTCCGGCCATTGCAGCTATTTGAGGAGTGAACCAACGGGCAGAAGATCTTTCTCTCTGTCTCTCCTTCACTGTCTGTAACTCTGCCTCTCAAATAAATAAATGAAATCGTAAAAAAAAATTCCAAACAGCAGGGGCTGGCACTGTGGCATAGCAGGTTAAACTGCCTGCTGCGCTGCTGTCATCCCATCTGGGTTCCAGTTTGAGTCCCGAGTACTCCACTTTTGATCCAGCTCTCTGCTATGGCCTGGGAGAGCAGTGGAAGATGACCCAGGTCCTTGGGCCCCTGGAGGAGGCTCCTGGCTCCTGGCTTCAAGTTGGCACAGCTCCAGCCGTTGTGGCCATCTGGGGAGTGAACCAGTGGATGGAAGACCTCTCTCTCTCTCTCTACCTCTCTGTAACTCTGACTTTCAAATAAATCAATAAGCCTTTTAAAAAAGTTCCAAAGAGCAGGTCATTGCTGTTGTTCCTTCTAGCCGGGACTGGACGGGTGGCCTGGTAGTGGGTAGGGGCGGCTGCAGAGCAGGCATATGAAGCAGGATGTGGCTTGTGTGTTGTCCGTGCGGGGAGTTACGATTGTGTGCCTGTGCCTGTGTTTGTGCTCATAGGTGAGTGTACAGAGATGCAGTGTACATGTGGGTGCAAAGGTGATGTCGCTCCTACGGCGTCTGGTGAGGGCGCATGTCTGGAGTGGTCTTGCCTCTCTGGCTTTGGGGTGCTGCATCTGGAATGCTGAGAACCCCTCTCTCATCCCTGGGGCTGCTGTCTGACAGGTGACTTCCTCTAAAATGAGCCTCAGTTTCTGTCTGATGGGGATGGTGGGCCCAGCGGCCAAGGAGGAAACCCATGGGTGAAAGGGAAGGTGGGAGGAGACTGGTGAGGCCAGGGAGAGGCTGAGAAGCGTGATGGTGACGATGGCAGGGTGGGGACGGAGGCAGAGCTGCACAGAGGCACACACACATTTGTCCGCCGGTCCCAGAAGCACTTGCTGAGCCCCCGCAAGGCGCCTGGACCTCTGCTGGCCGTCAGTTCATGGTCTGGGGTGTCCAGATAGATGAAGACCCACGAGGAAGGCTGCTGCTGTCCCGGGCGCCCGCCTGTCTCCATCATGGGCCTCAGAGACAGTCCTGAGCGATGGAGACGCGGAGAAGGTGAGGAAGGGAGAGGTCCCGCCCGGCCCGGTTCTTCCCGAGGCCTTAGGTGTCCAGATCAAAGTACCAGGCCATGAGGGGAAGGGCCCTCCCAGGCCGGGAAACCCCCGTGAATCATTTTCTAATCATTGCCTCGTCGGAAAATGACACTTCTGCCCCTTCCTAATCACTATTTTTGACCCCAACCAGACCCAACGCCCACAGCAAGAAGGGTTGGACACGCTGGTGTCACAGGGCCAGGGGAGGCGATAGCTGGGAGTCCACGGGGCCCCTCCCCTACACCCGGCGTCCTGGCTCCCAGCCCCTCTCCTCCCTCTCAGGACCTGTCTTTGTCTCTTTATCCATCTCCATCTGTGTTTTCCGTCTCTCCCGTCTCTTTATATCTGCATCTTGCTTCTCCCTCACTGGGCCTCAATTTTTTCACTTGTAAAATGGGGATAATCATAAGAACCCTATCCCTTGGAGCTATGGTGAGGGAGATGTGAGATAATTACGTAAGGTGCTCGGCGCAGAGCCTGGCCACGGGAGACTCAGTACAAGACAGCGTGCTGGTGTTGTTATTATGATTATCTCTACATCAGTATCTGTGTTTCCCTGAGAGTCTCCAGGCCCCTCCTCCTCTCGGTTCCTTTTGCAGACAGCACCCTGACCCTGACCGCCCTCCCTCATAGGGATGTGGAAGGGCCAGTTGGGGCCAGAGCTTCCCTAAGCCTCTGCCCTGTTCATCTTCAGGTCGGGCTCTACCTTGGAACATTGCCCCTGAAGGGCAGAGCCTGGCTTGTTCACGTTGCATAAATAACCTCACAAAATCTGAATTCCAAGTCTGCTATCACTGGGCAGACCGGGGACTGCCAGGACCTGGGGGTCCCACGCCCCTCCTCCCTCAGGCTCAGAAGTGGGGACCTTCAGCCCCTGCGTCCTGGGTCCTCAGTACCCCCTTTCCCCGCTTCAGCATTAGGGGCTCTGATTCCCAAGCCCCCAAGGCCCCGGCGCGGGTGTTGTGGCACAGCGGGCTGCTTCCCGTGTCAGAGTGCCAGGTTCCAGTCCTGGCTGTTCCGCGCTCCGCTCCAGCATCCTGCCGGTGTGTCTGGGCACCTGCCACCCCCGTGGGAGACACGGACGAAATTCTTGGCTTCATGTCTGGGTCGGACCCAGCCCTGGCTGTTGCAGCCATTTGGGGAGTGAACCAGCCGAAGGAAGACCGATCTCTCAACTCTGTCTCTGTTGCTCTTTCAAATAAATAAATATAATAAATAAAAAAAGACCCGCGGGTCAGGCCAGCAAATAGCCCAGATCGGTGCCATCCAGAAACCCCATTCGTGGCCATTCTGCCAGACTAAACCGCTCCCTTCGGTCTCTACAGAGGCGGGCCCTAATCGCTATCGTTGCTGTGATAAGGTACACTTGACGTCAGTCACTATCAGCCAGCCAATAGACACTCCGCCTCCCACCTCCCTGGGTCACTCAGAGGTGCTCTCCCTAGTAGGCGGGACCCACAGCCAAGATGGACAGTCATAGGCTGTCGCGGACGACAGTCTCCGCCAATCCGCGCGGGTCCGCCAATAGACCCGGAATCTGCGCGTTCGGGTCGGGTCCGCTCCTCAGAGGCGAGCCTGTTCGGCAAGTCCGGCGGCATAGGCGCTTTCCAGCACGCCCAGTACTGGAATTCTGGACATAGCTCGGACGGGAAGCGGTGAGGCTTGGTGGGGCTTGCGGCGGGGGGGGAACTCTTCCAGGGCGAGCCCATTTTTGTTTCTGTGATAAACAGCCCGGGATACTTTGCCATCGTGTCCGTCCACCCCTTCCCCGGCCCGCTGCCTGTCCTGCTCATCCATGCATTCCCTGCGGCAGCCTCTCACTCACCTCTCGCACTCACCCACTCATTACTTAAACATTTCCTGGAGCTTCTGCTCTGTGGAGCCTCGTGCTGGGCGGTGGTGGCCACCAGGATGCGTCAGGCTGGGCTCTGCCCGAGGCAGAGGGCGGGACAGACGCTGATGGGCAGGAGTGTGCAGGGGAGCCCAGGAGAGTCTCTTTTGGGTTTGGCGTGGTCAGGCAAGGGTTTCCAGAGGCGGAGCAGGGGTGGAGAAGAGGGCGTGGGGAGAGCGTCTGCAGGGCCAGTGCTGGAGTTCGTCCTGGGGAGATGAGGCTGCGTAGTGGGGAGCAGGGGAGGACTAGGTCGGAGCTGGGAGGAGAGAGACTGGATGGGGCCCAGGGGGTGGCTATGGCAGGGACCCAGGCAGGAGAGGATGGAGCCTGGGCCAGGGCAGAGGCTGAGGGGATGGGGCAGGGATCCGGGAAGAACAGGGAACAGGATATGGGAATGGATGGCTATGGGGTGAGGGGCTGTGCAGGAGATGCTGCAGAAGCTCAGGGGACAGGAAAGAGGAGCAGGTTGGTGGGTGGTGACAGTGACAGGCAAGAGGGTCTAGGAGGCACATGTGGTGGCTGTGGCTGGCCAGTGGGTCTGGGCCTGCAGGGGGCGCTGGGCTACTGCTCCCTCCCCACCAGTGGGCCTGGGCCTGCAGGGGGCGCTGGGCTACTGCTCCCTCCCCACCAGTGGGCCTGGGCCTGCAGGGGGCGCTGGGCTACTGCTCCCTCCCCACCAGTGGATCTGGCCTGCAGGGGGCGCTGGGCTACTGCTCCCTCCCCACCAGTGGATCTGGCCTGCAGGGGGCGCTGGGCTACTGCTCCCTCCCCACCAGTGGGTCTGGCCTGCAGGGGGCGCTAGGCTACTGCTCCCTCCCCACCACCAGCTTTAACTCAGAGGTTGCTGGGTGCACGGAGGAGGGCTCACAGATGAGGGGCCCCTGCGTCCCATCGCTCAGGAAACTGTTGGTTCCCATCTGTGTCTCCCACCCTCACTGAACACCCCCCTGCATTAGGCACCCTTGCACCCTCTCTTTGCTCCTTCTGCTGAAGACTTGGGGTCCCCTCAGCCCCTCACCTTCCACTCCCTCACCAGCCCCCACATCTGGCTGCCCACCGCCCTTGGCCCTGCGACTTCTCTGGACAAGGTCGCCGAGGGCAGCGGCCCTTGCTGAGGCCTGAGGATATCTCACCCTCAGTCCTCACCTGATGCGGGCTGGTCCCGCCTGAAGCTCTCTGACTGCACTTCCCCCCTGCTCAGCTGTACTCCCTTCCGCTGCCCGCCCCTCTACTGGGGCCGAGGTCCTCAGGGCTCTGCTAGCCCCACCTGCCCAGGCTCCCCGGAAACATCTGTCTCTAAGCTCCAGCCAGAAGCCGGTGTGCAGACCTCTCCTGCCTCCGGAAGGTTCCTGAAGATGTCTCACGTCCATACAACCCGCAGCCTCCTGCAGCCTGGCCCTCCTCCCAGGCAACTGTCCTCCTGCCCCCTTGGCCAGACCCAGGTGTCTTTGTCCCCTTGCTCAGCTCGTCCCTACCCGCAGTGCGTCCTACGCAGCTGACCTGTTACGGCTCTGGGATGCTCCACACAGATGCGCGCCCTCCTGGCCTCTGCCCCAGCCTCCCCCTCTGGCTCTGAGGCTGCAGTCCTGCCCTTCTCACTCCGTCTCCCAGCGCCACAGCACACTTCAGTGCCCTGAGCTGCTCAAGCACTGCTGGGGCTCCCAGCTGCCTCCAGGCCCCTCAGGCTCTCTCCCCGTGCCTCCTGCTGGCTCCTCGGCCCACCTCACTTTGTGCCTGATCCTCTGAGCAGGCTTTGGTCACTGCTCACTGGGGCTCCCACCCTGGCATGATTGTTCTGCCCTGCAAACTTGTATTCACCCTTTAAGGTCAAACGCTGCAGCCCTCCCTGCTACAAGGCCTGGAACTCCTGGGGGGCTGTGACAGCCTGGTCTGTGTGCCCCCCTTGCAGAATCAGGATCAGAAGCCTCCCAAGATAGGCCTTGGGTGTGCAGTATCTGGGGCCTACAAGTGGCGAGGCCTCCCGAGAGCCGGCCGTGGGACTGTCACAGCTGGGCGGAGCTTGCCCTTGCAGTACCCTGGGTGTCCAGGAGGCTTCTGGTTAGGTCCGTAGCCCTTGGGTCAGTTGGGGCCTTTCGGGTCCCCTGGTGGCTGTGGAGGCTGGGGTTGTAAAGGCGAGTGGCCTGCTGGCACCAGTGAGGGCAGCGCCCACCCGGGGGCGTTAGTGGGGAAGGGCTGAGAACCCAGGGTCCTTGGCGCTGCACCTGGACCTGGATTAACCCCGCGGGGGGTGGAGGACGGCCGGTCTGAGTGTCCACTTCCCTGCCCCACTCCCGTTCTTGGCTGGGAGCAGTTTGAGTCCGATGCTGCCCCCTGGTGGGCGAACACTCACCCCATGTGAGAGAGGCCAAGCTAATTAAATACTTTTATTTACAACGGAAAGCGACCTGCAGCGGTCGCGGCAGCAGCAGTAGAAGGCAGTGGTGGAGTGCAGGTCCGGCTGCCTGGGTGGCCGGCGTGTGCGTCCTCCTCCCCCAGGCGGGGGTCTCAGCTTTTGGGCCCCCCAGCTCCCCCTTGCGGTCCCAGACTTTAAGGCATAGCCCGCCCCTCCCAACGGCCCTGGAGCCCCTCGCGAGGCCTCCCCGCAGGCCGGTCCCGGAGCGCATTCACCACGAGGCCGGCGCGGGTGGAACAATGTCTTTAGTGCGGCCCCCCGCAGCCCCCACCTCCCCGCGTGGCTCAGAGCGGCGGTGGCGGCGCGGCGGGCGCGGGGTGGGTGAGCACGAGGCGGATGCGCTCCACGCACAGCTCGGTGGCCTCGCGCGTCTCGCGGCACAGCGCGGCCAGGCTCAGGAAGCCGTGGGGCAGGTCCTCCACCACGCGCAGCGTCACGGGCTGGCCCAGGCAGCGCAGCCGCCGCGCGAACATGACCGAGTCGTCCAGCATGGGGTCCAGCGCGCAGGCCTGCGGGCGGGGCGTCGTGGGGGTGGGAAGGGGACAGACAGACACGAGGACCACACAGACACGAGGAGAGAAGGGAGGGAACAGGTGCAGGTGTGAGAAGGAAGAGTTGACCTGGGCGCCGTGGCCTCCGCCCAGCATCTCCCCACCAGCTCCCCCAGCCCCCACCTTTGCTCCTTGACTTACCAAGCCCAGCTCCCCCACCCGGACCTGGTGCGCCTCAGCCACTATAGCCCAGGGAAAGACCCCCCCCACACACACACACCGCTCCCAGGCCACGGTCTCTCCAGGGCCCCACCTCTTCCCCAGCTGCACCCCCGCCCGCGCCTGGCAGGCGCACGGTCCCCGTCCCATGCTCACCACGATGTGCACGGGTGGCAGGGTCTTTAGCATGTTGTCGGGTGCCAGCAGCGGGGACATGAAGGGGTTCTTGACGATGGGCGAGGAGAACAAGGGCATGTGGGTGGCCCCCTGGCTGGAGATGCGCGGGTGGAAGCCCTCCGGGAAGGCGGCCCTGACGCCCTGGCCTCTGTCCTTGGCGCCGCGCTCCTCCCTGGCCTCCGCCTCTTCCACGCCATCCTCCGGCCGCAAGAAGAAGTTGACGTCGGAGGCGGAGGAGGGGCCCAGTGTCTCGGCCGACAGTGACATCTCGGGGGTGTCCGTGGCCTCGGAGCTGCCCTTCACGCTCAGGTCCTTCAGCGTCAGGCTCTTGAGGGAGTCTGTGCCCAGTGGGCCCTCGGGCTGGGCCAGCGCTGCTTCGGACACACTGCGGCGCATTGGCTCTGCGGGAGGGGCAGGGGCAGGGGGCTGGATGGGGCACAGGTGAGCCTGGCTCTGCTGGGCACGGGGAGTTCAGAAGGTGGGGCTGTGCCCCAGTGCAGGGGGTGTGTGTGCCGTGACTGGGAGGGGGGAGTGCGAGCTGGTTTACCTATAGGAACCTTAACTTCTTCCTCCTTACAAGGCAGATAAAAATAGTCCCTGGCTCACACAGGCTGTAAGAACTCTGGGATTAGATACCGCTACCCCCTGATCCAGCCGCCTCCCCGGCCCCGGCCCCGCAGCAGACCCAGCCTTGTGATTTGCAGGCCCACGAGGCTTCACAGTCCTCAGGGGTCCATTAGATTCCCAGGGACCCTGTCGCTGTAGCCGCCTGGATTTGCTCCCAAACGTTTTGCATTTTTCTCTCTTCCCTGTGGGTGACCACAAGCAGTGCCCGAATGATGAGCCTCCAGCCCACCTTGGCCTCAGCTCTAGAAGTTTAATCAGACCCACACTGCTTACCACTGGGGCCAGGCTCCTATAATAATTTCAGGTTTTTTTTTTCCCACTTGTCTTTGTAAATGCACAAAGGCGAAAGTCCAGACACTGTGAGAATAACCGTGTAAAGTGCTCTGTGACCCAGAGGGCCCCTGAACAGAATTACTGGCACAGGACACAGGGCACCAGCATCTTTTAAGAGTGCCTACTGTGTACCAGGTGTTGTGCTGGGTGCTTGACACAAATAGGTGCGAGTGGTCCTTACAACAACCCAACGAGGCAGATACTCTTATTGTACCCATTTCGCAGAGGAGCACCCCAAAGGTCACAACTACTGCTACTTGGCTTTGTCGCTCCATGGCCAGTAACTGGCGGAGTGAGAAGCCAGCGTGGTGAGTGTGCCTCCAGGGGCTGCACCTGTCACCATGACCCTACAGGGAAGAGCCCAGTGCCCTGGGCTCTTCAAATTCAGCTCCCTTTTAATTACTTTTGTGTGCCTCTGCTTGCAGATCCTAAAATTAGAAAGTTAATTTAAAACAAAAGCCATTCAGTTGGGAGAATTTTCTGAACAGGAACTGCATCGACTTCCAAAAAGGCGATTTCTAGTATTCACAGAATGCCCGTGGTCTTTGGTAGACACAGAAATAAGTTTTGAACTGGTTGTGCTTTAAATTCCTTAATAATGTTACCTCGGGAAGAACTGGATCCTGGATGGACGCGGTGTTTAGCTGCCCAAGGGTCCTGCCACCGAGCCAAGGCTGAGAACCCCCTGCACTCCCGAGGTCTGTTGGATCGCTCATCCTGGCTCCCAGGCCACCCCCCCCCACCCCGGGGCGGGGAGGGGGTACGGTGGGGGTGGGGGATGACACATTAGCCCTAAGTGCCTGTCACCTGTTTGTGGAACTGAGGAGGGCTGCACCCCTGCCCGAGGGCTCTGGGAACTGGGGTGGAGTCTCAGGAGAGAGACTGGATGGTTCCCAGGGCTCAGGCCTGTGTGAATGAGGCCGTTGAGGAATCCAACTCCTGTAAGTGCTGGGGCCCAGAGGTGACCTGGGGCATCAGAATTCCTGGCATTCCCACCTGTGGAATCCTACCTGTCATGGAAAAAATCTAGGCTTTGTGGCAGGGCCAGGAATGGGTATGGGGCACTGGCCAGGCCCTGGGACGTGGCTCCTTCCCTGCACTGGGACATCCCTCCTGGCCGCCCTGGCTGGGATGTGTGTAAGGAGGCTGTCACTTACCTGATGTTGGTGCTGCGCTCTTGGATTTGCGTCCGCTCAGCTCCAGGAAGGAGTTGAGCCACGAGGAGGCGCCCAGGCGGAGGTCTTTGAGGAGCAGGGCTGTGTCCCGCCGCATGAGCCCCATCATGCCCAGCGCCTTCTGGTCTGAGCTGGAGTGGTCTTCGGTCTGTGCACCTGCGGAGTGTGCGTGGCGGAGTGTGCGTGCCGGAGTGTGCGGGCTGGTCTCCTCTCTTTCCGGCCCAGTCTTAATACTCAGCATTTTGGGCACCTGGGCCCCAGGGATCTGACTGCCTCAGAAGGAACATGGCCAGTAAGGAGTCCCAGGTTCCTTAGTCCCGGGAGTCCAGGGCCCCAGCCCCCTCCTCCCTCAGCCCCAGCCCAGGGCCCCTAGGCAGCGTGGGCCTCACCTGCGTAGGCGCTGACACACTTGGAGAGCACACTGAGCGGGAGCAGGGGGTCCATGAGGCTCAGCAGCCGGGAGGGAGAGGCGGCCGACTGCAGCAGTGTGGCCGGGTAGGCTGCCATGATGCCATCTGGCACCCGCACGCCATAGGCTGCAGCCCGAAGGGACACGGTGAAGCAGAGGTTGCCGCCAGCGCTGTCTCCCGCAAGGCAAATCCGCTCTCCTGTTGAGCCTGGTTTTGGAGTCGGGGGGGTGGGGGTGGGGGTGGGGGCTTGGTCACAGCCTGGCGGGGGGGGGGGGTGGGTACTGGGGAGGGAGGAACTCAAGCTCTGAGCTAGAACTGGGCTCTCAGAGGTGGAGTGTGGGGCTCCCCAAAGTCTAGAAGGCTGCAATTTTAGAGACTGGTAAACTGAGGCAGAGATCTGGACCCATTTGGTGGACAGTGGTCAGTGGGTCAGGAAGACTTGGGACGTGGAGAGACCCAGAGATCAGGGGGTTCTGGGGGAGTCTGGGGAGTGGAAGGCAGGGTGCGGGCTGGCAGCGCAGCCCCAGGCAGGCCAAGCCTGCTCAGTGCCTCGATGCACTTCCAAGATGGTGGCATTTCAGGAGCGGGGCTCAGAGTTGTTGGTGCATGGGCCAGGACGCTGGCAGGGCAGGGGGCAGAGGCCAGCGGAGGGCCGGGAATGGACGGCAGCAGAGGGAAAGGTAGAGAAGATGGAGGCAGGGGAGCAAGCGGTGGACTTGACGGGAGCGGGTGAGCAGGTGGCCGGAGGGGGAAGGCAGGGGTGAGGATGGGGCCCGTGTATGAGGAAGAGGCTTGAGGAACCACGTGCGCGGGTCACTGCCCATGCAGTTCTGGGCGGGGGCTCACCAAGGAGGGCGCAGTGCTTGACGGCCCAGCAGTAGGCGTAGAAGCACTCCTCCAGCGCGCGCGGGAAGGGGGCCTCGGGGGCCAGGGAGTAGTCAATGGAGAGGATGGGGACGCCCAGCTCTTGGGCCCAGCTCTTGAGGTAGGGCTCGTGGGATTTGGAGGTCTGGGCCACAAAGCCGCCGCCGTGGATGTGCACCACCAGCGACCGGGAGCGGGGTGCCTGCTGGCCGCGGGGCCGCAGCTCCAGGCTCCGCGGGCCCTCGGACTTGGCCAGGATGTTGAGTTCCTCACTGTCCTGCAGAGAAGGAAGAAGGAGGCTGGGGAGGGCCTGCTTGGGTTGCACCATCCCAAGGGATGTGGCTCAGCGAGGCAGGAAGGGCTTCTGGGGCAGGTGTGGGGAGCGGCGCCCATGCTCTCTGGCTCTGCACCTGTTCCTGGCTGAGGCCAGGGCCTTACCTGTCCTTCACGCAGGTCATAGGAGATGAGCCTGACGAGGACGGGCCCAGGGCCCGTGTGGGCCAAGGGTGGCGAGATGGTGACTGTGAGCTTGGGGTCGGAGGTCAGCGGCATGTTAAAGGCCTCGGGCGGCAGGCTGATCATTCGGCTCACCCTCACGTTAGCCGACGTCATGTTGGCCAGAGACTGGGAGAAGGAACAGAAGGGGTGCTGGGGAGGGCTGCCTGCCCTGTGACCCCCAGCGTTCCCCTTCTGTGAGCTCCCGGGGCCCTGGGGTGCCCATCTGCGACGGGCTCACCGAGAGCACCTCGATCTCCGTGATGTTCCAGAAGGCTTTCCAGAAGTGCACGTCCAGGTTCTGTATGATCCGCTCGAACTCGGCCCCACGCAGCTCTGGGTCGATGGCGAAGCGGCCGCTGGTGAAGAGGGAGCTGGCGGTCACACCTGGGGGTTGGGAGGGGCGTCAGGCTGCTCAGGCTGGGGGTGGAGGGGAGCAGGGACCCGGCGGGGGCGGCGGGCAGAGCCTGGCTGGCTGGCACTCACTGAGACCCGTCTCGTTGCGCTTATAGTGCTCCCCGAAGGACACCAGCCCGATGGAGATGGTCTGCAGGAAGGGCCGGATGGCGGGCGTGAACTGTGGAGAGACAGGCGGGAGTGAGGGGCAGTAGCTGTTTCCCGAGCTCCTGCTGCGCGCCAGGCTCACGTGACCTGACAAGCAAATGGAGACATGATGATAAATGACTGCACTAATGACGTGAGGGAAAAGACAGAGACCACAGGCCGAGGGCACACGGAGATGCTGAGGGGTTAGAGGGCACAGCGAGTGCAGGAGCTCAGGGCTGGGCCCGTGCTCAGCAGGGGGCGCCAAAGCCAGGGGGCCAGAGTGGGGGGGCGAGTGGGCAGGAGCTGGGGTCAGAAGGGGCCCAGCCGGGGCTTAGGCGGAGCAGTGAGATGACGCAGGGGTGTCCTGACAGACGGGGCAGGTGGGAGGGGGAAGCAGCGACAGCCTGATGGGTACAGGGATCTTGGTGCAGGAAGTACTGGGTGCGGAGACTGAGGCCCACACTCGGGGACAGCTACTGTGGAGGAATGTGGAGACACCGCATCTGAGGGGGTGGTGCTGAGATGGCGCCACAGGAAACAAAGCCAGGGGAGGCCAAGGCAAGAGGCCACCGAGGTTCCTCTGTGCATCCACACACGCCGGCCGCTGGGCTGGAGCAGGGACGCAGCAGGGCCCTGACGGCTGGGCCCGCGCACAGTGGCTGTCAGGTGGCCCTGCTCCTGGCTGCCGGCCCACTGGGCCAGAGAGCATGGGGTTTCTGGCTATTGTGGCCGGGAGGTAGGTTTAGGTGGTTCCAGGATCTCTTTCCCGTGACTTCCATATCCTGGCCAGTATTTGTGAATCTGGCCTGGGGGAGGGGAGGCTCCCAGGCTGGGGTGCAGAGGACAGCTGGGCCTGTAGGCAGGGGTGGGACGGGGCACGGGGCAGAAGGTCTCTGACTGCCTAGCTTGGCTATCACTGAGGTGGGGGGTGGTCCAAAGAGGTTCAGAGTGGCTCAGGGGCCACTCCTGCTGGGGCTCCCTGACCCCACAACAGGGGCACGCTGGGCCTCTACCCAGCCTGGCGTCTCAGTGTGCTCCTGTTTTTACCCAAGTCTGAGAGCTGTGGGGCTGCCTGACTCCGTGTGTGATGAGCTATGTTTCTCCAAGGCTGGTCTGGGTTGGGATGGGCAGAGGGTAGAAGGCAAGATCAGGGAGGAGAGCAGCAATCAGGTCTCTGTCACCAGCCCTGATGCTCGGCAGCTCTCTCCAGGCCTGAAAACCCTGCCTCTGAAGCTCCCTGAGTGGGCAGGGAAGCCTGGGTCCTGATCCAGGGTCCCGATCCTGGGTCCCGATCCAGGGTCCCGATCCAGGGTCCCGATCCTGGGTCCCGATCCAGGGTCCCGATCCTGGGTCCCGATCCTGGGTCCCGATCCAGGGTCCCGATCCTGGGTCCCGATCCTGGGTCCCGATCCAGGGTCCCGATCCTGGGTCCCGATCCTGGGTCCCGATCCAGGGTCCCGATCCTGGGTCCCGATCCTGGGTCCCGATCCAGGGTCCCGATCCTGGGTCCCGATCCTGGGTCCCGATCCAGGGTCCCGATCCTGGGTCCCGATCCTGGGTCCCGATCCTGGGTCCCGATCCAGGGTCCCGATCCAGGGTCCCGATCCTGGGTCCCGATCCAGGGTCCCGATCCTGGGTCCCGATCCTGGGTCCCGATCCAGGGTCCCGATCCTGGGTCCCGATCCTGGGTCCCGATCCAGGGTCCCGATCCTGGGTCCCGATCCTGGGTCCCGATCCAGGGTCCCGATCCAGGGTCCCGATCCTGGGTCCCGATCCTGGGTCCCGATCCAGGGTCCCGATCCTGGGTCCCGATCCTGGGTCCCGATCCAGGGTCCCGATCCTGGGTCCCGATCCTGGGTCCCGATCCAGGGTCCCGATCCTGGGTCCCGATCCTGGGTCCCGATCCAGGGTCCCGATCCTGGGTCCCGATCCTGGGTCCCGATCCTGGGTCCCGATCCAGGGTCCCGATCCTGGGTCCCGATCCTGGGTCCCGATCCAGGGTCCCCATGCTGGGTCCCGATCCAGGGTCCTGATCCAGGTCCGCAGCTGAGGGCTGGCACCCTCCTCCTACAGCTCCAGTGGGGACACCTCCAGGGGGTGCACTCATTTCCAGTAGGCCTCTCGACTAACTTCAGGGGCCATCAGGTAACAGAAGTGAAGGGCTGGTGTTGTGTTACGGCAGGTTCAGCCGTCACAGCACTGGCATTCTCCGTGTCAGAGCACCGGTTCAAGTCCCTGTGCACTGCTTCTGATCCCGTTCCCTGCTCATGCGCCTGGGGTGACAGAGAAGATGGCCCGAGTGCTGGATCCTGGCTTTGGCCTGGCCCAGCCCTGGCCATTGTGGGAATGACCCAGCAAATGAAAGATTTCGTTCTCTGTCATTCTGCCTTCCAAATAACTAAATAATTTTAAAAAATTAAAAATTAAAAAACAAAACCCAGAGTGGACAAATTCCTTGGCTGTAAGACAATAAACAGTAGTGGGTATCCTGGTGAAAAAGAGCTGTGTGAGTTCAAGATTTCCCACTATTTGATAGATCTGGCCCAGGGC
This sequence comes from Sylvilagus floridanus, assembly GCA_949820135.1. Taxonomy (NCBI): domain Eukaryota; kingdom Metazoa; phylum Chordata; class Mammalia; order Lagomorpha; family Leporidae; genus Sylvilagus; species Sylvilagus floridanus. The sequence continues at coordinate 12,835,421 of OX463232.1, forward strand.
CATGAGTGTGAGACACTGGGTGCAGCTTGTCTGAGCTCCGGCCAGCTTCCCCTTTCTCTCTTTTCTGAATTCAACAATACTGAGCATTGTGGCTACTCTACCTTTGGGCCAGGTCAGGGGCCATCAGTGCCTTCACCGTGGGCCTAGTGGGGCATGGGAGGGCGGACTCACTTGGAAGCCCAGGCAGCGGCCGTAGAAGCAGCCCTTGTGCAGCGTCACATACTCCCTCAGGAAGTCAGCAGTCAGCCTCTCGTCACCCTCGAAGAAGAGCCCTCCTGGCCGGTTGGTAGCCAGCAGGCGCTGGGCATAGTAGGCCAGAGCACGGAGCTGGGTGAGGGCAGCCAGGTAGGCCTCCAGCTCAGCCAGGTTGTGGCTGGTGCGGAAGAAGATGCTGCGGCGGTTGGAAGCCACGTAGCGGGATTTGTGTAGCAGGTGCGCCAGGCAGCAGCGGGCTGTGTGCACCAGGCTGCGGAACCCATTGGCTGGTGTCTCTGCATCCAGGTCAAAGAGGTGCGCCACGCCGAGCAGGCGGGCCAGGGCCGGCTCCAGCCCCAGTGCCTGTTCCCGCACACCGGCAAAGACGCTCGACAGTCTTCGTGCTGTCTCCCCAGGGCCCTGGCTGGAGAAGAATGCCATATTGTCTTCTGCCAGGGTCACCAGCGACTGAGTCATCGTGCGCAGGTCCATGCTGTGTACGAGCCTTGAGGCTGTGGGCAGGTGGGGAGGTCTGTTAGGCAGGGCTGGATCGCCCTTACCAGCTGGGGCCCAGGAGTCCAGGCCCCCAAGCCCTTCCTCCCTCACACACACGAGTTTAAGCTCCGAGCCCCTCCCCTCGCAGACCTAGGAGTCCAGGCCCCCAGCTCTTTCCTCCCTCAGACCCAGGAGTCCATGCTGTTCTCCTATTTGGGACTCAGGACCCCATTGTCCCTGGAGCCAGGAGTCCAGACATGCCACCGAGCCCACAAGAATCTGGTTGTCCAGCTCCTGCGTCTTTCCTGTGGCCCCGGAGTTGGCCAGCACTTCCTTCTCCCAGGGTTCAGGCACCTGTCTCTGCTTATTTTCCCGGCTCAGGACATCTCCCAGGATCTAAGAAATCTGGATGCCCCATTGGTCACTCATCTCAGGACCTAGGGGTCCAGGCCCCCAACCCATCCTTTCTCCGTAGGCCCCAGGTGTCATCCGTTTGCTTTTCCTGTTCAGGCCCAACCTACCCAGTCCAAATCCTAGGACCCTGGTGCCCAACCCCAGCCCCCAGCTCTGCTCCTGAACCCAGAGGTTCTTCCAGGGGTCCAGCCTTCCTGAGATCCTAGTCTCTCAAGTCTGCTCATGGAACCCCCTCATAACTCCAGTGCCCTCGCGGTCCTCTGTAGGGTCCTCAGACCTCGTTCTCACTCTTCTGTCAGCTGCGTCTCCTGGCCTTCGGCCCTGTTTGCTCAGCCAGCAAGTAGCCCTGCCCGCCTGCCTGGAACGGTGGTACTCATCGCCGCCACTGGCCTTGAGCTCACTCCACGTCAGACCACACTGGGGCTCTGTGCACCTGCAGTATCTAGCACGCTAACCCTCTGTGATGCAGATGCCGACGTCTGGATCTATTATTGCTGGCACCCCCATTTCACAGGAGAGGACACTGAGGCCCAGGGGTGTTAAGTAAGGAGCTAAGGCTGCATTGCCAGTGACAGAGCCAATTCTCTGCCCAGCTCTCTGGGTTCAGAGCTGCAGCTCACGCCAGCCTCCTTCCCAGGACTCTGGAGAGCTCTGGCCCTCAAGAACTTGCCCTGTCCCATGCCGGACGCCCCACACCCCTTCCTAAGATCCTTGTCACAGGCACATTAGATGCTGTCACTCAGGTCTCAACACTCTGCCCTTGCCCGCTTTGGTGAGGATACCACCACCATCAGCCCCAGGACTCTCTTCTCTCCCGAAGTCCAGGCTCCGAGGTGCCTGGGCCCTGTTATTCTAGAAGAAAGTATCTGACTCCTCTCCCTTCCAGGCCCTGGGGTCCAGCGGAGGCCATTCCTGCCTCTCAGCCGGCCCTGCACTCACCCCTCCCAGGCCTCTCCCGAGCTGGAGCTCCCCGGACTGGGACTGCTGCTTTGTGGCTGGTGCCAGTAGCAGCCTGGGGCGATAAAGCAGGGAGGCCGGCTGGCCTGGGGTGTGGCCACCGCTCCACCTCCCACCCAGAAAGGGCAGTGAGAACCACGTGCTATAAACAGAGCAGGGAGCCCAACTGCCTGTCCCCACCCCCAAGACAACTGGGAGTCCTTGTCCCAGGCTCTTGTGCCTTAGAACCCAGGGGCCGAGGGCCCCAGCCCCCTCCTCTTCGGGACCCAGGAGTCCCAGCCTGAACAAATAAACTGTCCCCTCTCACCCAGCCGGCCGCCCTCCTCCCCAGGGTGGATGCAGGGAGCCAAAGGCCCAGTGATTTCAGCTCCTGCCCTCGAGCTGGCCCTGGCACAGCAGGCCCCAGCTGCTGGGGGGAGAGAGCCAGCCCTGCCTGTCCCTCCTGGGAGCACAGAAGCCGATTAAGGGCAGTGCCAAGCTCAGCCAGGGGCCTGAGTCACAGGCCCTTCTCGGGGTGCTCCCACACTGAGTGCCCTGTGTCTGCCCCTTCCCCTTCAAGCCCACCCCCAGCTCCCAGGCTCAGACACTTCACCTGAGTACCCCGCGTGTCCCCTGCACCTGGCTCTTTCCCACCCTCTCAGGGCTCCCTGGCCACGCCTCCCTCTCTGAGATAGGCATCGGTGGCTCCATCACTGTCTGCCCTGGTTCCGTGCTTGTGCTTCCCGGCCTCTACACACTCTGTAATTGCACGTTTGCTTGTTTACATGCAGGCTGTCTGTCTCCCCCAGGACAGAACCCCTTTATGGAGCCCAGAAGCTTCGAAACAATAGGGGAGTGGCTTTAGCGAGAAGAATACAAAATGACAGCTACAAATCCACAGGGCTCTAGGGGGAGCCGATCCACGTGACGGACATCCACAGGGCACAATGGGAGCTGGAAGAGGACAGCCTTCCCCAGGGCTGGCAGACAGATGGACAGAGGGATGCCCTTCTAGGCTTGGTAGAGCCCCACGCCGCTGCTGAGTGCTCCTGGATGAGTGACACTGCCTCTGGCCACTCTGCCCAGCCAGGCGGGAGAGCACTCTGCGTGGGGCTTGCTCTGTGGGCTCCTGCAGCCCCGCTAAGATGGGGTCCAGGTTGTTTCTCTCTGGGACACTTATCACCGTCGGACACACTGCACAACTGACTCCTCGTGCTGCCCGTCGCCCCCACTAGATTACAGGCTCCCTGCTGGCAGGGACGTTTCCCGGTTTTGTTGGGCCCTTGGCCTGGTGCATAGCCGGCACTTGGGAAATGCTGACTGCCTGACGCTGCCATCTCCCACTTTATAAACCAGCCCCGTGAGGAGAGAGGAGCGCTCTGACCCAACAGGCCGCTTGAACAAAGCCATGGGGAAGGGGCTGGGTTCTAGGCCCGCACGACTTGAGGGCCCTGCCCTTTGTCCTGTTCTAGGCAGAGCTCCCTGAGGGCTGGGCAGAAGGGGTGTTGAGGTTGCCAGAAACTTGCTTAGAATCCCAGGCAGAGGGCACTGGGACAGAGGCTGGTTCACCAGGGCCATGGGTGAGGAACAGGGCAGAGGCAGGGCCAAGGGAGCTTGGGGGGTGTCCAGCTGACTGGGTATCAGCCCTTTGCCTTAAAGAGCTACAGGACAAATAGACCCAGCCTGGACTTCAGCCCCTGGGGACCTGGCAGGGGTAGGAGGGGTGGCGGGCAAAGAAGGGTGGGGGGATGGAGGAACAGTCAGGTCTGAGGCCTGGGGTGGGGAAGGGCTTCTGAAGGGGGGGCCTGGGACCCTGGGATCTGATGCAGGTGGGGACAAATGACTGTGGCTGCTCCTGAGAAGTGTGTGCAAAAAAAAAAAAAAAAAAAGCATTGCTGTGTGCAAGCACTGCTCTCTCCGTCACCCACCCCACTGCCCACCAGGTGGGCACTGCTAGCTTCCCCTTTGGGCAGGTGAGGGGACTGAGAAGCTCGGGTCACAGAGCCAGCCAGGGGGCAGCTCCAGGATGGCCCCGCTGGCTTCTGCTGCTGTCTCCAGCATGTCCAGTGTGCCTATGTTTCTCCTGCTGTCTCTGGGCCTCAGCTGTGTGCCTTCTGGGTGGTCAGGCAGGTGTGTGTGTGAGTGTGTGTGTGTGTGTGTCTTGGCCTGTGAGCTTCCATGGGCACATGTCGCTATATGTAGGAATATATATATATGGGTACCAACATGTATGTCCATGTGTGTATACAGAACATGTGTGTATACACATGTATATCTCCATGTATGTCTCCATGTGTGTATACAGAACACACCTCTCCACATCTGCTCAAGCTGGAAGCCAGGGCTTCATCCTGGCCACCTCCCCCTCTGCACACCCCCTCCCTCCCATCCAATCCACCACCAGTCCTGTCCCATCTGCCCCCTAGGAGCCTCTGGAACCTGGCCCTCCTCCAACTCCAGCCTCAGCTGGATGATTCTGGCTCTTTATGTGTCTGACTGTGTCCCCTCTGACATGCTGTCCACATAGAAGCAAAATCCCGTCACACGCTCTCAGCCCTTCAGAGCCCCCTGCCTTTCTCTCAGGATAAAGCCCCAAGCCCAGGACACGGCCTCCCGGAGCGGGGGCCATCCTCCTCCTCGCTCAGGCTGCCCGCCCCGGCCTCCTCTGACCACTCCTGCCTCCCTCCCTCTGCCGTCTGTGCTGCTTCCTTGGGCCTCAAGGTCTCCTATGCCGTCCTCTCTGTTGTCTCTGCCCATCCTTGGGTTCAATGTCAGTGCCTTGAGAAGCCTCCCTCTGTCGCATTCTCAGGGATTTTCCTCTGTGGTTTCTATCACAGTTTACAAGTGTAGTCTTAGCGTGAGCATTTGGTGTTAAGTCCGTTAAGGACTGCGGCTTAGCATGCGTGCATGCCACATCGGAGTGCCTGGGTTCGAGTCCCAGCTCTGGTCCCAATTCCAGCTTTCTGCTAATATACATCCCGGGAGGTAGCAGGTCCTTGGGTCCCCTGAGAAATCTGGATGGAGTTCCCTGCTTCTGGCTTTGACTTGGCCCAGCTCTGGCTGTTGCAGGCATCTGGGGAGTAAAACACTAGATGGGAGATGTCCTTTCTGTCTCTCTGCCTTTCAAACATATTTAAATTTTTTTTTAACAATTATAGTCTTATTTGATCAATACCCATGTCTCCAGCTCAACTGTTGAGCGCAAACCCAGGCCCAGCACAAGGTGTCTGGAGAATGCCTGCTGAGGGGGCCTGTTCAGACCCAGCTCGCAATTGGGAAGCCATCCATCCTCTGTCCTCAGGGGGCTGGCAGCAGCCACCTTTCTGCCCTCACTGGCCAGATGAGGAAGTCCAGGTGGCCTCACGCTCTCAGCGCCTCAGTGTCATCAGCTGAGAAATGGGGTGATCCTAATGACAACATCCTCATCCAGTTACTATCGAGATCAAACTGATGACAGGACTCCTCTAGCCAGCCCAGATGCCTTGGGGCAGGGGTGGGGTCTGGTTTACCTACTGAGGCCTGGCACCAGGGAGTGTCAGGAAATGACAGGCCCACCTCCAGGAGCTTGGGGGAATGAGCCTTTGGGAGTAGGTGGGTTCATAGGTTTGTGAGTAGGACTGGCTGGGCCCAGTGCAGGGAGCCCTACCCAATCAGATTCTGCCTGACTCCTCATGACAACCCTAGGGGAAGCATGATTATTAATATCTCTGTGTTTCAGCTCACACATTCCTTCAGTTATTAATCCAGTAAATATTTGAGCGCCTATGTGCCCGATATACTGGGCTCTGACAATACAGGGTAAACAAGGCAGGCACTGGCTGTCCTGCTCTTGGGGTGGTCACCGTCAGGTGGATCACCAGTAATAAAAACCTCCACCTCTCCTGTGGGCTTGCTGTGTGCGGCAGCAAATGCCCTACACTCATCCAAACCCGGCCTCCTCCCCCACTGCACACCCTCGTCCAATCACCATCCAGTCCTGTCCCCTCTGCCACTAGCAACCCTTAACCTGGCCTTCCTCCCTGGTCTAGGTCTACAAGTCAGGTGCCCCTCAAGCCTATTTCACGGCTCAGAAAATCGAGGCAAGGAAGAAGGCGCCTGTCGCACAGCACATCGTCGCTCCTGGCTCCAGTCTCCGACAGCCGCGTTCTAACCGTGGCCCGTGCCGCCTCGGGGAGAGTGAGCATCCTGCTCGCCAGGCTCAGCATGGTGCCGTGTGGCAAGGCGTGCCCTCGGGCTGCAGTCTGAGCTCTGAGCCCGTCTAAGCCTTTCTGAGCCGGTGCAAGTGCGTGTGGAACCAACTCCAGCACTACCTTTGGGTGATAATGGGGAGTAGAGAGAGGGGGATGGTGAGTATGGGATGGGGCAGTTTCTTTCCTGAATGGGAACTTCATGCAGGTCCTTCCCTAGATTCACAAATACTCATAACTGGTCAAGGACTTAACGCCTGCCCTACTTGAGGTCTGCAGCACGTCTGCTGGTCTGTCAGTCTTTGTCCAGCTTTCCGACTAATCTAGGAACCCAGGCGACGGCTCCCCCCTCTCCTCCTGAGACGGCGTGGTGGTCTGAAGCCAAGCAGAGACCCCTTGTCCTGGAAGTGGTGGGGGTCAGGGTGCTAGGCCCTGCAGCTGGCCTGAGCAGGTGGACTGACAGAGTGGATGAATGCCTTGGTGGGATGGGGAGGTCAGGCCTGGGATGGGCTGGGGGAGGGGTCCGTTGCACTCACTACAATGGGGCACCCCTTCCTCCTACTTTTCTCTGACTCACCCCTAAACTTCCTCTTTGGATAACAACCGGTAAACTTCTGCATGATCCTCCCAAGTGCGCTAGGGACCTGGAATCCAACAACTTCCCAGGTGGGGGAAACACTGGGGACAGCAGTTGCCCTTGGCTTGCACCCCGAGCGAGAACCCTGGGCCAGGAGGCTTCCTTGCCCACTCCCCAGACTGTCCTGCGGCGCCCGGTGGGGGGACACTCACGCCACCTCACGCCACCTCCTTCCCCAGGGCACGCGCGCCCCCGTTCTCGCAGCAGTGGGTCAGTCCACTGGTTCCCAGTTCCCTGCAGGATGTGCGGACTTCCTCCCCGGCTGCTCGCCCCCGCGCGCTCACCTTTGGCCTTGCCTCTCCGCCACAGCCGGCGACTGCGAATCCTCGACCCCTCTTTGGCTCTCTTCGAGGCCTGTGCCCCATCGGCCCCGGCGGGCCCCGTTCCCCCTGCCGACTCCATCAATTCTCGGCGGGCCCCGCGCGGGGGCCGATCCCAGCCGCCAGGCCCCGCCCCGAGGGCCAATCCTTACTACACACCACCGCCGGGCCCCCATGCCGCCCAATCCCGGGCTCGATCCTGCCCGGGTCCCGCCCACTGAGCAATCCTGGCCTCGCTCCGCTGCCGGCTCCGCCCCCAACTCCCAGGGCCGAGGGCCTGGCCCCGCCCACGCGTTAAAGGGCCCGCGCACAGGCTAAATGCAGCCCCGGAGGCGATGAGAAGCGCCCTTCAGGCCGGTCTAGCGTGGCGCCTTGGGGTCACTCCTACACGTGCTGTGGCTCAGTTTCGCCATCCCACTCACCTTCCCACGCAGGGATCCCCTAGAACGCGGTCCAGCCCGCCCGCCGGAGGGGGAGAGCGGGGCGTCGCTAGTCCTCCTCTAGGGGGCGACAGGGCCGGGGGTGGGGGCCGGGGATGCAGGGGGCGGGCCGAGTGCGCCGGCACCTCCAGGCCGGGGCGGGGCGCCAGCAGGGAGGCGTGGCTGTGCCTGGGCGCCTTAGGAGGAGGAAGCCCCGCCTTCCCTCCGCCCCCTGCCTCCAGGTCGAGTGCTCTCTTTCTTTGGATTCTTTAACTCCCTGCCCTTGCCCTCCTCCAGGGAAGAAGGAAGAATTCGGGGCGCCTATGCGCTAGCGTTTAGACCAATGGGTGGCTGGCGCAGAGGAGCGGAAGTCGTGGCAGCCGCGTGCCCAGAAAAAGGCGGGAAACAGGAGAGGCGCGAAGCTCACGCATGCGTACAAGCCAACTGCCGCTGGGGCGTCTGAGCCCAGGGAGCCTCCTTCGCGTTCGCTCTGTGGTGCGGGCATCCCATGAGACTGGGCTCTGGAAGCCTAGAGAAACAGCTCTTGGGCGTCAGTGCCGGAAAAATCAAAGCCTTGGTGCCTCCTCTCCTCCCAAAGCACACAAGCAGCTCCCCCACTGAGGCACTGATTATCCTCTTATCCTCAGCTCCCAGAGAGAGAGAGAGAGACCACCCTTGCCGCCTCCCTGGACTGCGGCCTCAGAGCTGGGGCTGCGTTGCTTCCTGCCACCCTCAGGAAACGTCGACAAGTAACCCCTAATTCCATCGCTAAAACCCGGCTTGTCGCATTCTGCACGCAGAAGTCTCGAGTCTGCAGGAGGCAGCTCAGGGCCCGAGCGCCCCAGAGGCACCGCCCGACTGCACCGGAGGAGCCAGGGGAAGAGGCGGAGCAGGTGAGGGATTGCAGAGTCTTGGGCTAGCCCTCTGATGTCACTGCCCCACTTCCCTCGGGCCCTGACTGTGCCCGGGATATCGTGGCCTCCGGGGTTCCCTCCAGGGTCCTGTTGTCTGAGCCCTAGGGCATTGGCCCAGTTGGCAGCTGAGACAGATCTGGGCAACTGTAATGTGGTTCTCGCCTCCCCGGTTCTGCTTATATGCATGCAAACTCCTGGGGCAAGGTCCAACTTCAGAGCTGCCCCGGAACGGCCGCTAGATCCGCTGGCCTGAATGGGTGAATGAACACTGGGACAAGGGCAGAGCTCTATCCCACCTCCCTGCATGTTTGATCTCCCCCAATCCTTTATAGGGATGCAGCCTGGTGTGTGGGAGTCAGACCCTGACTTCCAATCCTGGGCTTCCACTTCCTAACTGCACCTTCTTTCGCAAGACTCTTAACTTGTATCTTTACGCCTCACCTACCAAATGGGGATGTAGATCTTTATCTCACAGGATTATGGAAGGGTGACCTGCACTAACCTGTCCTACTAAGTGTTGAATGAATGAATGTCTGTCCTTAGGCGGCTCTAGTTTCTCCAGATTGAAACTCACGTGTGTCCCGGTAGTGCTTGGTGCTGGTTTTCTTCCCAAAAGATGGCCCACCATGTCCGGACATCCCTTCATGACCAGACTTCTCTTTGAAGGCTGTCTTTACTCTGTTTATCGCTGTCACACCTCTCATGGCTACAGCATCTGTTTCTGAAGATGATCCCACATCTGATTCTGAGTCGGAATCTGTGATCCACTCTAACAGTGTCCTCCACTCTTGAGGAGATGGCTCTGTGGATATTTCTTGCGGTATGGTGGATGTTTCTTGCAGATTTCTGTCCTCCTTCAAAGATTCCTGCCTGGATTTGGCTGTCTGGACTGGCGTTGTTTGCTGAGCCATAGCCTCTGACTGTTGAGCTCTCTCTGGGGATGTGGATTGAATCTGGGCAGGTGGTCCTTTTTTGGATGCAAGTTTAGTCTGGGCTTTAGGTTTTGATTCGGCTTCCTGTTGAGCTAGAGGGGGCTCTACTGGCCCAAGTCCTGGCCTGGCTGCTGGTCCCTCTCTCAGCTCTGATTTCTGTTGAGTTGTTGATTCTTTCCTTGGACTAGGTCCCTGCTGGGAGGTGGTTTCCTGTTGAGTGAGGGGCAGCCTTTTGATGGGAGATGATTGCTGTGGCACAGACTCCTGTGAGGCAAGGAATGGCTGCTGCAGAGTGGACTTTTGTTGGGCTCTAGGTTCCTGCTGGTGTTCGGCTTCATGTTGAGCCTGGGGTTCCTGCTGGGTGGGAGGTCTTTGCTGTGAAGCAGGCTCCTGTTGGGTGGTGGATTCCTGCTGAGTCTTCAATCTTGGCTTGGCTGTCTTGGGTATCTTTTCTGGTTTAGGCTCTGGCTGGGTCGTAGGTGTCTGTTCTTGTCCAGGTCTCCCATCTGTCCTAGGCACTGATTTAGAACCAGGTTCCACTGTTGTTATCTCCCTCATGGGAGGGGTTGATTTCCCAGGCTTCATGTTTCTGGGCCCCTTAGGACTTTGTCTTCACAGATCTCTCATGATGGCACCTCCCTTTGTGTTCCAATCTTTCATCCTGGCATTCCTGATCTTTCTTTCTAAGGCAGGTGGCTGATGGGCTGACACTGCTGGCCCCCCTCTTGTGCCAAGTGGTGCACCCTGTACCTCCTCCTTTTAAGGAGGCTGTGTGCCTAGTGCTGCTTAGCAGAGGGGAGGGGCTTGTCTTCTTGTGTCATAAATAGGGCCCCACCCCACTCATCACTCAGTTAAAATGTTTCTTCTCCAAAGGCAAGCATCCCAATTTAGTTCTCTGTTTCATTTGGGATGACAGAAGCCAGATTCTGGTTGAGTGGTGCTTTGGCTTTCACCATTTGATCTTTTGAGAAATGGATCAGAGGAAGAGACAGTCTCTATTATTGTTACAATGATTTTTTTCCTTTTTTATTCATACAAAAGAGCCTAAACCAATCTTCTCAGGTTGTTGATCTGGTCATTCCACTCCCATACTATATAATAAATACATACTATAAGCATATTATATATATAACGAAGTGTGATATCCTTTCATTTTTTACAGCCTGAAGTTCATTTGAATGGTGTTTGAGGTACCCTACACCATCTTTCTAGTCCCAAGTTATGTCCACATAAATATCTCTTGTATTAGCTTGGAAATCCACAGAATACAATGACTGTTACTGATGATGCCAATGAGGTGATGATAGTAATTGTAAATACTGAAGGCAGCCCCTTATATGCTCAGGAACTGCCAGTTTCTTTTAAACCTGTATTATCTTTAATAAGACCAAAACTGTTTCATTGCTATACCTAGTTTCTTTGTCCCTAGCTCCTACCTAAGGACAATTTGTTGAATGAGTGAAAGGATAAAAAGTCAGTGGAGAGAAAGTGAGGATCATGGTGGCGAGGAATGTGCTTAGAACCTGGATTGGGCTTGGGGTAAACAGGGTAAAGTGGGTCATCTGGATTGAACTGACTTGGCAGTCCCTATTTGAAAGAAATATTGTTGAATTATTGCATTTAAAAATATTTATTGATCTCTGTTTGCTACTTTCTTGCCTATATTTGGAATTGAGATCAGCTAGGTAGCTGGGGTTTCTGGATCCTTCCAGGTGATCTTAAGCTTGGGTAAGGGGAGGACATAGGAAAAGACAACAGAAGACCCTGTGGGTAGCAATAATCAATATGATGTTGGGAAAATGCCTTTTGAGAGCACTGGGATGATTTAGGGGATAAGGACAGGGGGTGGAGAGAGTAAGATCATCCTCCAGGCATAGCCACTACCCTTTTGACTGAGAATGTTTCAGGAGGAGAGTGGACTCTTCGAGCTCCTATAAGGGCAGAGACAGGCTTGCTAGTTGACATCGTTTGAGAAACTGCTGGCAGGCTCTGGAGTGCTTGTTTGGCTGCCTGTGGGACTTTTGATGCCCTAGGGTAAAAAAAAGAGAGGGGGGGGTGCTAATGTTAAAAACATTTTAAAATTAATTTTCTTTGAAAGGTAGACACGCACACACACACACACACACACACACAGAGAGAGAGAGAGAGAGAGAGAGAGAGAGAGAGAGAGAGAAAGAAATCTCCTGTCCACTTTTTGACTCCCCAAATGCCTGCAACAGCTAGGGCAGGGCCAGGCCAAAGCCAGGAGCCAGAAACTCAGTCTAGGTCTCCTACATGGGCAGCAGGGATCTAAGTAGTTGAGCCATCACTTGCTGCCTCCCAGGGTGCACATTAGCAGGAAGCTGGAATGGAGAAGGGAGAAAGGACTTGAACCCAGGCACTCCAACATGGGATTTGGGTGTCCCAGGTGGCAGCTTAACCACTGTACCAAATGCCCACCCTCTTATGAACATGCTTAAAATTTAATTTTTATGAGCGCTCTTAAATTATAAGGGTAAGACTTGTCCAGTAGAAAAAAATATATAGTACAAAAGTAAAAATATTCCTCCCACCCCAACCTTTGTTGCCTACTCCCTAGAACTAACCAGTGTTAATCATTTGCTACATCTTTTGTATCTTCTGCTATATAAACATGATGGTTTACTTTAAAAAACAGAAATGATTACATTATATTTAGTACTTTGCTCTTCACCCTTAATAAATGTTTTGTTATTGCAAAATACACATCTATAGGAGTTAATAAAAACTTAGTTATGAAGGCACAACCCTTATGAATGGGATTAATGACCTTATTAAAGAGGCAGAGGAGCTTGGTTTTGCCTTCTGCCATATAAGCACCCAGCTGGTAGGCAGCATCTATAAACCAGAGAGTGGGCCCTCGCCAGACACCAGGCAATCCACCAGCACCTGGATCTCACACTTCTCAACCTCCAGAACTGTGGCAAATACATTTTTCTTGTTTGCAACCCATCTGCAGCGTTTTGTGGTAGCAGCTGAGTTGGACTAAGGCAGTGTATGAAATCATACTTTAGCTATCTTTGTTCAGGAGGTTATTTTTAAGTTCATTTATGCAGTCTATTTAAAATGCAGAAAGAGGGGCTGGCATTGTGATGTAGCAGGTAAAGCCACGGCCTACGATGCCAGCGACCCATATGGACACTGGTTTGAGACTTGGCTGCTCCACTTCTGATCCAGCTCCCTGCTAATGAGCCTGGGGAAGCAACTGAGGATGGCCCAAGTGCTTGGGCCCCTGCACCCAACGTGAAAGACCTGGAAGAAGTTCCAGGCTCCTGGCTTCAGCCTGGCACAGCCCTGGCAGTTGCAGCCATTAGGGGAGTGAACCTGTGGATAGAATCTCTCTCTCTCTCTCTCTCTCTCTCTCTCTCTCTCTCTGTAACTCTGCCTTTCAAATGAATAAAAAATATTTTTTAAAAAAAAGAGGAAGCAGAAAAAGTTCTCTCATCTGCTGGTTCACTCTCCAAATGCCCATAACAGCTCGGGTTGGTCCAGGCTGAGGCCAGGAGCTAGAATTCAATCCAGGTCTCCCATATGGGTGCCAGGGATCCAAACCACTTGAGTCTTCATCTGCTGACTCCCAAGGTTCCCATAGCAGGAAGCTGGAACTGGGAGTGGAGCCAGGAGTCTGATGTGGGATACAGCTGTTCCAGGTGGTGCAGTTTCATTTGTGTTATTATGCATTTGTTTATTTCCACAGATATATTACTCTAATATACCACAATTGACAAGAGTACTTCAAAAATTAAATGGAAAATGTGTGTTATAGGAGCAGGTGTTGTAGCACAGTGAGTTAGGCTACTGCTTGAGACGCCCACATCCCCTTCTGAAGTGCCTGAAATCAAGTCCCACCTCTGCTTCTGATTCAACTTCCTGCTAATGCCTGGGAGGCAGCAGGTGATGGCTCAAGTCTTGGGAGAACTGGATGGAGTTCTGGGCTCTTGGCTTTGGCCTGGCTCAGCCCTGGCTGTTGTGGACATTTAAGTAATGAACTAGTGGATGGAAGAGCTCTCTTTCTCTGTCTCTGCCTTTTAAATAACTTTAAAAATGTGCATTATGAGAAAACTGTGCATGAATTCCAACATTTTCCCCCAATAAAAAGCTTTTTCTATAAACTTTTTGAAGTACCCTCATATTATTTATATTCTGCTGATGGACTTCTGGTCAGCTTCCCACTGGGTCAGTTATGAGTGGTACTTCTTTGGAAGTCTTTTTTTTTAAGATTTATTTATTTATTTAAAAGAGTTACACAGAGAGAGGAAAGGGAGAGAGAGAGAGAGAGAGAGAGAGAGAGAGAGAGAGAGAGAGAGGTCTTCCATCCACTAGTCCATTCCCCAGCTGGCCGCAACGGCCGGAGTTGTGCTGATCTGAAGCCAGGAGCCAGGAGCTTCTTCTGGGTCTCCCACACAGGTTCAGGAGTCCAAGACTTGGGCCATCTTCCACTGCTTTCCCAGGCCATAGCAGAAAGCTGGATTGGAAGTGGAACAGCTGGAACTTGAACCGGTGTGCATATGGGATGCTGGCACTGCCGGCGGCGGCTTTACCTGCTATGCCACAGCAGTGGCCCTGAAGTCTTTTTTTTTTTTTTTAAAGAATTATTTATTTATATGAAGGTCAGTGAGAGGGAGAGGAAAAGAGAGAGAGACAGAAATCTTTCATCCATTTGTTCACTCCCTAGATGGCTGCATTAGCTGAGGCTGGACCAGGCTGAAGCTAGGAGCCAGGACCTTCTTCCAAGGTCTCCCATGTTGGGTACAGGGACCCAAGGATTTGGGCCATTCTCAACTGCTTTTCTCAGGCCATTAGCAGGGAGCTGGATCAGAAGTGGAGCAGCTGGGATATGAACATGCATGCGTATGGGATGCTGAAGTTGCAGGCAGTAGCTTTACCTGCTACGCCACGATGCCAGCCCTTAAGAAGTTCTTGTGCATTCTCCTGGTTTGCATAAGCATTCCTTTTGACTACATTTCTAAGAGTGGAACTGCTGGTTCATATATTACACGTAGTTTAAACCTTAGTTAGTAGCTTACAACACTCTTTAAGGTGATGTGCCAATTTATTTTCCCATTAGTAACATATGAGAGTTTCTGTGTTCTCTTTGCCAAACCTTGATCTTGTCAAATTTAAAAGTTTTTGACAATCTCATGATTATATATTGATACATCATTCTAAAATTATTTACTTGAGAGGCAGAGACAGATATACAGTGAAAGTCTTTTTTTTTTTTTTTTTTTTTTGAGAGGCAGAAAAAGAGAGCGTTCTCCTACCTACTAGTTTACCCCCAAATGCCTGCAGTGGCCAGGACTGGGCCCAGGGCCAAAACCAGGAGCCAACAATACAATGAAGGTCTCCCACATTGGTGCCAGGAACCAATTACTTGAGCCATCACCTTCCATTCCCAGGTTCTGCATTAGCAGGAAACTAGAATCAGGAGCTGGAACCAGGAATTGAACCCAGGTACTGTGATGTGGGACACCAGCATCTTAACCAGCATCTTAACAGCTAGGCCAAACCCTTCCCTCATTTTCCTTTTAAGTTTTCCTAATAATAATAAAGTTGTATGCCAATTCATACATTTATTAACTATTTGATTTTCCTCATCTGTGAAGTAGCTAAGTATGTCTTTTGCCAATTTGTCTTGTGGTATTGCCTACCTATCTCTCACTGATCTGTAGGATGTTCTTTATATATTTTGAATACTAACCCTTTGTAGGTTATATATATTGCATATATCATATAGTCAGTAGCTTCTGGTTTTATTTGTTGATGACAAAATTTATAAATTTCAGTGAAGTCAGACTTATCAGTCTTCCTTCATGGTTGGTGTGTTTTATATCTTGCTTAAGAAATCCTTCCTGGAGTAGGAATTTGGTAGAGTGGTTAGGATACTAGTTGGTACATCCACTTCCCAAACAGGAGTCCCTGGGTTTGAGTACCATCTCCATTCCTAATTCTAGCTTCCTGCTAATGCCTGGGAAGCAGCAGGTGATAGCTCAAGCAGTTGGGTACCTGCCACCCATATGGGAGACCTAGATCGAGTTCCTGGCTTCCTGCTTCAGCCTGGCCCAGCCCTGGCCATTGTGGGCGTTTGGGGAGAGTGAACTAGTGGATAGGAGCTCTTTCTCTCTCTCAAATGTCTCACAAAAACAAAACAAACAAACAAACAAGTAAAAAGAAACATTTTTGGGCCAGTGTTGTGGTATAGCGGGTAAAGCTGCCACCTGCAATGCTGGCATCCCATATGGGTGCCAGTTTAGTCCTGGCTGCTCTACTTCTGATCCAGCTCTCTGTAATGGCCTGGGAAAGCAATAGAAGATGGCCCAGGTCCTTGGGTCCCTGCAGCTGCGTGGGAGACCTGGAAGAAATTCCTGGCTTCAGCTCAGCTCAGCTCAGCTCTGGCCATTGTGGTCATTTGGGGAGTGAACTAGCGGAATGGAAGACCTCTCTCTCTGGCTCTACCTCTCTGTAAGTCTGTCTTTCAAAGAAATAAAATAATTCCAAAAAATACTGTTAAAAACTAAAAGAATGAAAAACTATTAGGTAGTTTCTTTGTCCAAAGGCTGTGAATATACTTCCCACTATTTCCTTATAAATTTAGATCTTTGGGGCTGGTTCTATGGCATAGCAGGTAAAGCTACTGCCTGTAGTGCTGGCATCCCATATAGGTTCTGGTTGAGTCCTGGCTGCTCCACTTCTGATCCAGCTCCCTGCTAATGTGCCTGGGAAAGCAGCAGAAGATGGCTCAAGTCCTTGGGTCCCTGCAACCACATGGCAGACTGGGAAGAAACTCCTGGCTCCTGGCTCCTGGCTTCAGCCTGGCCCAGTCCTGGCCATTGTGGCCACTTGGGGAGTGAACTAGCAGATGAAAAATTTCTCTGTCTCTTCTCTCTTTCTCTCTGTAATTCTGCCTTTCAAATAAATAAATAAATCCTTAAAAAATACAATAAAATGTAGACCTTTAATCCTCCTGAAATTTATTTTTGTGATGTAGGTGTTTTTACATAAATTTTTTCACTTAAACTTTTATGTACACCTTTTCAGTCAATGCATAATGATTTACTTCGTCATAATTTTTGACAGCTACAGATGTCCAGTTTGCTTTGTTGAACATTTTTACCCATTTTTCAATATACATATGGTTATAATTTATTCTCATATATGCATCTTTTAAAAATATTTATTTATTTGTGTATTTTAAAGACACAGATCTCCAATCCCCTGGTTCCCTCTCCAAATGTCTACTATAGCTAGGGCTGGGCCAGGCCAAAGCTAGAAGCTTGGCACTCAATCCAGGTTTCCCACCTGGAGAGCAGGAACCCAAATACTTGCACCATCACCTACTGCCTCCCAGATTGTGGACTGGCAAGAAGGTGGAATTGGAAGTGGAGCTGGAACTCAAACCCAGGTACTCTGATATGGGATGCAGCTGTAGGTGTCCCAAGTGGAATCTTAGCCACTGTGCCAAATACCTGTCCCTTTTGCACATATAGGTGAAATTTCTTGAAGTGATATTCCTGTGTCAAAATGTATGGTCATTTACAATTTTTATAGTTACTGTCAAATTTATTGTCTTTTTGAAAAAATTTTCCAAGTTTCTTTTTTTGTCCCTTCCTCTGCCCCCCACCCTCCCAAGCTTGCCAAATTTATTTTCTATCAACAGTATATATAAGGATCCTGGTTTATCCGATTCTTTGTAATATCACAATATCAGTTTATTATTTGCCAATTTATTTTTTGGTATGATACTTAAAAACTGCTGAACCAGGGAGTAGTCCAATTCTTTTTGACACTGATACTGATGGTCATCTTCAGAGATCAATGGCCAGGTCCCCAACAGCCCATGTGCCTCCACTCAGACACTCAGTGAGTTTCTATAAAATTCAGGAATTTGGTTAAGCCATTCTTGTACCTGGAAAATTGTATCCTGCCTTTCTCATTCTTCCCCTTTCTCCACAAGTTGACACCAAGTAGAAAGGGTTGAGATGTGTGCCTACCTAGTCTTCTATCATCCCTCCTCTTTATTCTCAACCCCTGCTTCATCCCTATGATTATGGAGACCATCCCTTAACACTTACTGGTTTTCTTCACCGAGGCTTTGAAGTGATCACAGGGACAGTGCTTCTTTGGCAGCCTAGGCACTGTCATGAGTTTTCTTTTAGGGGCTCTCAGGAACCAACCTGAAATAACAGATAACCCTGCTCAGACAGGAGAGTTAACGCATTTGAGTAGGGGGGAGGTAGGGCTTTCCTTGCCATCTCCCATGTCTTCACTTCCTCTCTCATCCCACAGCAAGCTGTGAAAAGGGGTCAACACAGAAGAGTGGGGACTTACATCTGTTTGGACACCAAGATCTCCAGTTGTTTTTCCTGACCTACATGGCAGACTTAGAAGGGGCATCAGGATATCATCAGCAAGACTGAAGAATGGGGAGTCAGACCTAAGCGTCTGTGTTTTAGTAGCTGCTTTACCTTGGACAGCCATCTTGCCTCTCTGCTTTCCTTCTTGCCTGTGAGGAAAATGGGGCTGAGAATAGGGTTCAGGAAGCTTTTGGAAAGCAGCCCTGGTTCTCAGGAAAAAGGTTAATTTGGGTTGGGGGGAGCTTGAGGTTCAGTTGGTTCTCCTGCAGACCCTGGAGGAGTTTAGTTCTTGCCTGAGACTCAGTAATAAAGCAGGCACTGGTGTTGAACACGGTGACTGGTAGAGAGGGGGTGGATGATGTCAGCTCAGAGAACATCTGCATTGGTCTCAAAGGGGCTCAAGGGAGAGAGTCAGGGTCATGGTGATGCCATCGTTGTTGTTGATGCTGAGTTACTGACCTTTGCATTCACATTCTTGGCCATCTTCCCAGAGCCACCTCCCTGAAGTTTGGCGTTGGTCCCTATGGCCTCTGGCGACCCCTGTTGGAAGGAACCATTTCACTTGCCGGCACCAGTAAGGGAAGAGACCAACAGAAATGCCCCCCAGCACTGTGTTACCAAGGCTAGCACAGGTCAGTTTCTCCTTTTCACTTCAGGAATCTAGGTTACTTCAAAAGAGGAATATTTGGGTGGGTGGGTGGTGCAGCACTTAAGTCTCCTTAGGATTCCCACATGCATATTGGAGTGACTGTTTTGGGTCCTGGATCCTCCTCTTCAGATCCAGCTTCCTGCTAGGGTACACCCTTTCAAGTAAAATGAAAATTTAAAGAGAGAGAGAGGGGCTGGTGTTGTGGTGCAGTGGATTAAGCTGCCACCTGCAACACCCACATCCCATATGAGTGCCACTTCTGATCTAGCTTGCTGCTAATGTTCCTGGGAAAGCAACAGAAAATGGCCACTGCCAGCCACGTGGGAGACCTGGAGGGAGTTCCAGGCTCCTGGCTTCAGCCTGGCCCAACCCTGGACCATTGCAGCCATTTGAAGAGTGAGCCAGCAGATAGAAGACCTTGCTCTCCTTTATTTTTTTTTAAAGATTATTAAAGGTAGGTTGGGGGGGGGAAGAAGAAGAAGAAGAAGAGGAAGAGGAAGAGGAGGAGGAGGAGGAGGAGGAGGAAGAAGAAGAAGAAGAAGAAGAAGAAGAAGAAGAAGAAGAAGAAGAAGAAGAAGAAGAAGAAGAAAGAAAGAGAGAGAGAGAGAGAGAGAGAGAGAGAGAGAGAGAGAGAGAGTTTTAAATGGCTAAAGAAATGTGGCCTAGGGGCTGTGCTGGACTCCAATATGGGCGCCGGTTCAAGTCCTGGCTGCTCCTCTTCCAATCTAGCTCTCTGCTATGGCCTGGGAAAGCAGTAGATGATGGCCCAAGTGCTTGGGCCCCTGTACCCTGTACCCGGAAGAAGTTCCTGGCTCCTGGCTTCAGATCTGCTCAGCTCTGGCTGTTGCGGCCATCTGGGGAGTGAACCAGCAGTTGTTCTCAAATAAATAAAATCAAATCTTTAAAAAAAAAATGTGGCCTAGAGAAAAGCTTAGTTGAAAGTAAATGGAGAAAGAATGGCTTTTGGATGGAAGAGAGGACAAAGTAGGGAATTAATTAAGAATTGAAACTGCCACCCACCAATGATATCCTCACGTCTTAAGGAGAAAGAGAAAGGAGAAGATCACTCTATGAGCCAAGATTTTCACCTGACTCCAAGTTGCTCTGTTGAATTTACAATCTTCATTCAGCCATAAGAGGTTGGCATTTATCATTGTTCCTCTGGAACAAATATAATCCTTTTGGCCTCTGTCTAAGCCCGTCTTATTATCTTATTCTGTCTTATCTCCATTTTGCAATACCTAAAATATTTTCATGGCAACCAAGGATGGTGGTTTGTACACTTGAGGTCCTCAAGCTAGAACTGGACTTCTGTGTGTAGCAGTTTCTTTCCTTTTTTTTTTTTTTTAAGATTTATTTATTTATTTGAAAGAGTTACACAGAGAGAGGAGAGGCAGAGAGAAAGAGAGAGAGAGAGAGAGAGAGAGAGAGAGAGAGAGAAAGAGGGAGAGGTCTTCCATCTGACGGTTCACTCCCCAATTGGCCGCAATGGCTGAAGCTGCTCCAGTCTGAAGCCAGGAGCTTCTTCCAGGTCTCCAACGTAGGTGCAGGGGCCCAAGGACTTGGGCCATATTCTACTGTTTTTCCAGGCCATAGCAGAGAGCTGGATCAGAAGTGGAGCAGCCAGGTCTTGAACCAGTGCCCATGTGGGATGCCAGTGCTTCAGGTCAGGGTGTTAACCCGCTGCTCCACAGCACCAGCCCCATGTGTGTAGTAGTTTCTGATGTTTCCTGTCAGAATTTATTATGTCTTAATGTGGTTCCCATCCTATTTGAACACAGCTCTCTTGTTGCACATTTATAGTTTATTGTTGGAAATCTGTGATGGACCAGATTGTGTGCCCCCAAAGTCACATATTGAAGCCCTAGTCCCTAGTACCTCAGAAAAGGGCTTGTGAAGAGGTGGAGGTGGTTCAGTTAAAAGGAGGCTATTGTGTTGAGCCCTAATCCATTCTGACTCGTGCCCTTATAAGAAGAGGAGATTTAGACACACAAAAAAGACCCCAGAAGTGTGTGTAGGCAGAGGAACAACCATGTGAGGATATAGCAAGAAGGCTACTGTTGTGGACTGATTGTGTCCCCCTAAAAGTTGCATGTTGAAAGCAAACCCCTAATGTGACAGTATTAGGAGATAGGGTCCTATTTATGCCAAAAGGTGGAGCCCTCGTGCATGAGATTAGTGCCCTTGTGAAAGGGACCCCAGAGAGCTCTATCCTATTTTTTCTGGCATATGAAGATGCAGGAGAAGCCAGGTGTCTGCAACAGCACACAGGTCACCACCTGACCACAGCCCCGTTGCGCTGATACTCTGATCTTGAACACCCCATCTCCAGAATAGCCACCTGGTCTGTGCTACTTTGTTGTATCAGCGCCATACCAAGGCAGTGGCCATTTGCAAGTCAAGGAGAGAGGATTTAGGTGAAACCAGACCAGTCTGTGGCCATGTCACACTCAACATGCCTGTTCTTGTCTGGTCTCAGAAGGCAAAAAAGGTTGTGCCTGGTTAGTACTTGGATGGGAGAAGAAACCAAACCTGAAGACACCTTGTTCTTGGGTTTTCAGCTTCCAATACTGTGAAGAATGAGTCCCTCCTGTTTAAGCCACCAGTCTGTGGTATTTTGTTATAGCAAATGAAATGAAAACCAGATCTTTCTCCCTCACTAGACTCTGAAGGAATGGTTCAGTGTTCATTCAGCCTCATGGTTCCTGGTGCGTGGTAGGCATTTGATGGATGTTTGTTTAGTAAGTGGTTGGGCGAGTTGTTGTTTGGAGAGGGCCCTCAAGATCATCTGGTTCAACTGAGGTCTCCTGCTTCCCCGACTCGTGCCCTTTCTGCCATTCAGATGGAGGCCTTGCACCATCTCTGCAAGTGCTAGTGTTCAGATGTTCTCATGTGTTGTTTTCAGTGCCATTAAAATAATTTAAAGAGGGCCGGCGCCGTGGCTCAACAGGCTAATCCTCCGCCTTGCGGCGCCGGCACACTGGGTTCTAGTCCTGGTCGGGGCACCGGATTCTGTCTCGGTTGCCCCTCTTCCAGGCCAGCCCTCTGCTGTGGCCCAGGAGTGCAGTGGAGGATGGCCCGGGTGCTTGGGCCCTGCACCCCATGGGAGACCAGGAAAAGCACCTGGCACCTGGCTCCTGCCATCGGATGAGCGCGGTGCGCCGGCCGCAGCGCGCCAACCGCGGCAGCCATTGGAGGGTGAACCAGCGGCAAAGGAAGACCTTTCTCTCTGTCTCTCTCTCTCACTGTCCACTCTGCCTGTCAAAAAATAAAAAAAAATAAATAAATAAAATAAAAAATAATAAAAAATAATAAAAAAATAAAATAAAATAATTTAAAGAGGTGTAGCCCCTGCCACTAAACTTTTCTAACATTTTGTTCTTGCTTGACCTCCACTCCCATTTCCAGAGAAAAACCACAGAATATTAGAGCCAAAGGATTCTTGAATCTGTTAACTGATACTTTTTTTTTTTTTGACAGGCCGAGTGGACAGTGAGAAAGAGAGAGACAGAGAGAAAGGTCTTCCTTTTTGCCGTTGGTTCACCCTCCAATGGCTGCCGCGGCTGGTGTGCTGCGGCCAGTGCACCGCGCTCCTCCGATGGCAGGAGCCAGGTGCTCATCCTGGCCTCCCATGGGGTGCATGGCCCAAGCATTTGGTTCATCCTCCACTGCACTCCCTGGCCACAGCAGAGAGCTGGCCTGTAAGAAGGGCAACCGGGACAGAATCCGGTGCCCCATCCGGGACTAGAACCCAGTGTGCCGGCGCCGCAAGGCGGAGGATTAGCCTATTGAGCCGCGGCGCCGGCCCCTGAACTGATACTTTTCTTCTTTCTGAATATAATCTCAGTATTTTGGAGAAAATTTTGAAAATACAAGGAAATCATTATTCTTACCAACTATTGGTATTTTGGCATTATTTGTTGCCTACATAGGTTTTTCTCTATATGGTGATTGCCATAGTATGTGAACAGAGTACTTTAAAAAAAAAGATGTATTGATTGATTTGAAAGGCAGAGTTACAGAGAGAGAGAGAGAGAGAGAGAAAGTCTCCCATCTGCTGGTTCACTTTCCAAATGGCTGCAGTGGCCGGAGCTGTGCCGATCGGAAGCCAGGAGCCAGGAGCTTCTTCTGAGTCTCCCATGTGGATGCAGGGGTCCAAGGACTTGGACCATCCTCCACTGCTTTCCCAGGCCATAGCAGAGAGCTAGATCAGAAGTGGAGCAGCCAGGACTCAAACCGGCGCCCATATGGGATGCCAGCACTGTAGGCGGTGGTTTTACCCACTATGCCACAGCATTGGCCTGTGAATGGATTTCTTTTGTTTCCCCATTTCATAAGCATGTTACTCTTTTCATAACGTTAAAATTTTTTAAATTCTTAATTTATTTTCATTTTTTTTGAGACAGAGACAGAGACATATTTTCCATCTGCTGGTTTACTCCCCAAATGCTTGCAACATCCAGGGCTGGGCCAGGTGAAAAACAACAGCCCAAAACTCAATCACTATCTCCCGTCTGGGAGCCAGGAACCCAAGTATGTAAGGCATCATCTGCTGCTTCCCAGGGAGCACATTAGCAGGAAGTTATTAGAAGTAGAGCAGTTGAGACTCAAGCTGACACTCCATTATGGGATGCAGGTGTCCCTCGTGGTGACTTAACTGCTGCACCAAATGCCTGCCCCCAGAGTGATTGCATAACACTCCCTCCAAGTATATGTGTTCCAACTTATTTATGTTTTTCTTTGAATATTTAGATTGTTTTATTGTGAGACACAGCATGAATCAATTTCTTTGTTCTTATAAATGGTTTTCATTTTCTTAGGGGAGAGTTTCCAAAGTGGAACTACTGGATCAAAAGTTAAGAACAGTTTTGTGGTACAGTGGGCTGAGCCTCCATCTGGGATACCAGCATTCCATATGGATGCCAATTGCAGTCTAAGCTGCTCCTCTTCCAATTTAGTCGCCTGCTGATGTTCCTGGGAAAGCAGGGGATGAACCTGGCTCCTGGCTTCAGTCTGGATCAGCCCTGGCTGTTATGTTCACTTGGGAAGTGAAACAACAGATGGAAGATTCTCTGTCTCTCTCTCTTTCTTTCTCCCGGTAACTCTGCCTTTCAAATAAATAAAAATAAAAAAGGGGATAGTTTTGTGTTTCTTGATGCTATTATCAAATTGCTTTCAAAAGAGCCGTCTTGGCCGGCGCCGTGGCTCAACAGGCTAATCCTCCGCCTTGCGGCGCCGGCACACCGGGTTCTAGTCCCGGTCGGGGCGTCGGATTCTGTCCCGGTTGCCCCTCTTCCAGGCCAGCCCTCTGCTGTGGCCCGGGAGTGCAGTGGAGGATGGCCCAAGTGTATGGGCCCTGCACCCCATGGGAGACCAGCAAAAGCACCTGGCTCCTGGCTCCTGCCATCGGAGGAGCGCGGTGCGCCGGCCGCAGCGCGCCGGCCGCGGCGGCCATTGGAGGGTGAACCAACGGCAAAAGGAAGACCTTTCTGTCTGTCTGTCTCTCTCTCACTGTCCACTCTGCCTGTCAAAAAAAAAAAAAAAAGAGCCGTCTTAATTAAATTGCTCTCTTTTTCTCTCTCTCTTATTTCAGAAATGGAAGCCCAGAGAGATCAAATGAAATATCCGAGTTCAAAAGGTAATGATGACACATCTAGAGTTAAAACCTGTCTAGGTCCAAGATCCTTAATCTGTTGTTTTTTCTGCAGCCATACGTGACTCTGATTTCCTGGGCGTGCCTGAGAAGGAATCTACACAACACTAGAGTGTTATATTTCCTCATCCTCAAACACTCATGGGCTATCTTTATGACTTTTTTTCTGCCTCTATTATTATTTACTTCATACTTCTTATCTAAATTTATTTTACAAAACGCCATCACTCTATGCAGTATTATATCTGAAATAAGTTTGATGTATGCTTAGATTTTTTTTCCTAACATGCAATTAAAATAAACATGTAACTACTAAAGTGAAAAAAAAAGCTAAGCTATGTTCCACTGAAAATACATTTTAGGAAACACTGATATGTAGTATAAGCATGGACTTTATATTCAGATATGTGTGGAGTCAACTACTGGCTCTGTGGCTTAGCTATGTCGTCTTGGACACGTCACTTAGCCTCCTTGATCTTCGATTCCCTGATGTGTAATCTGAGGACAGCAATGTCTCCCTCACAGGACTTTAGGAGCTCCAGTGGGTACCTGGTGCCCAGGCAGGCAATGGGTACGTGATGCTGCCTCTGTGGCTGATACTAGGGACTTCTGTTTATTTCCAAGAAAAGGTCCTGCTGACGTCTATGTGAAGAAGTTACTTCCACTCCTTAGGACTTGCGGTGTGGCTGTCATCATTTTGATTTTCCAGTTCTACAACATGTGTGCTCTGTGATTTTTGGGTAAGTTGCTTAACTTCTCTGTGCTTCGTTTACCTAATTTGTATTTTTAAATTGACACATAAACATGGTACATATTTATAAAGAACCATGTGGTGTTTGACGTATATACATATATGTCATATATATATATATATACTTCGTGCATATTTATAATATGTACAGTGTCATCTTCGAATCACAGAGAGCATGTCCATCTCTTCAAGCCATTATCATTTCTTTGTGGTGAAAACATTCAAAATCCTTTCTGCCTTTCTGATAGCTTTTTTTTTTTTTAAAGATTTACTTATTTATTTGAAAGGTAGAGTTACATAGAGGCAGAGGCAGAGAGAGAGAGAGAGGTCTTCCATCCCCAGGGGCCATCCTCCACTGCCCTCCTGAGCCACAGCAGAGAGCTGGACTAGAACCTGGCGCCCATATGGGGATGCCAGCGCTGCAGGTGGAAGATTAACCAAGTGAGCCATGGCGCCCCCCAAGAAATAGATTATTTGTATATCAAAGTTTCTCTCCACATGATGCTTACTAATTACAGTGGGGGAAATAGTAACTTCAGGGCCTGGCAGACACCACCTGAACCAAGTGCTCAGAGTCAACCAGTAACATGAGATGTGGACACCCGGCCCCTGACACGCTATACTGAGGATATACTGGTATTGTGGTATTCTTGCCAAAAATGTATCAGACAAGCCCCAACTGCGTCACTTTCTACAAAATCACTGACTGATCTTCTTTAAAAGTGTCAAGGTCATGAAAGCCAAGGGAAAATTGAGAAACTACCCTGGGTTGGAGAAGACTGAAGAGACAGGATAGTGTTATTCAGCACTGACTCTGGGGTTGGACCCTGGCGCAGTCAGAGGCCATTAATGTGGGACGATGAGCAAAATCTGAATAATTTTGGATTAGTTCATGCTATTGTATCAATGCCAGTTTCCTGGTTTTGATAATCATGTTACAGTTACGTAAGATGTTATTTGAAAACAATTGGATGAAGGATAATCTACTGGAACTCTTACTATTTCTACAACGTTTTTGAAAGTCTGACAAATTAAAAGTTAAAAATATTAGATTTCTTTGAGGACAAAATGAGTTAATACATGTGAAGCACTTAGAATAATTCCTGGGACATAAGAGTTAGCTATTGTCATATCATTTTATAATTAGTAATATAGTTAATGAATAATATATTATGTCATTTGTTTCCTAATATCCTCATGTACTGTCACATATTCATCTTTTCCTTTCTTCCTTGTGAAAAGCGTATTGGTCATTCATGTAGTTGATTTAGGAGCTATGTTTTAGGGGCAGGCTTTGGCACAGTAGTTAAGACACCCCTTGGGAAGCCTGCATCCCCTATCAGAGGGCCTAGCTTCAAGTCCTAACTTTGCTTTCAATTCCAGCTTCCTGCTAATGTGCACCCTGGGAGGCAACAGGTGATGGCTCAGGTACTTGGGTCCCTGTCACCCACGTGGAAGACACTGATGGCGTTCCTAGCTCCTGACTTTGGCCTGATTCAGCCCTGGTTATTGTAGGCATTTGAGGAGTGAACCAGCAGACGGAAGATCTCTTTCTGTCCATCTCTGTCTCTCTCTCACTGTCCCTCTGCCTTTCAAATAAAATGCAAGTACATTTAAAAAAATTTGTTAGCTAGTGCTGTGGCACAGCAGGTTAAGCCGTGGTCTGCAGTGCTGGCATCCCACATGGACACTGGTTCAAGTCCCAGCTCCTCCACTTCTGATCCAGCTCCCTTCTAATGTGCCTGGGAAAGCAGCAGAAGATGGCCCAAGTGCTTGGGCTCCTGGTTCACTCCCCAAATGGCCGCAATCTCTGGAAGTGCACCATGCCATAACCTGGAGCCCAGAGCTTCTTCCTACATGGGTGCAAGTGCTTGGTGTTAAGTACGTGGGCCATATTCTGCTGCTTTCCCAGGCACATTAGCACAGAGCTTGATCAAAAGTAGAGCTGCCAGGTCTTGAACTGGTACCCATATGGGATGCATCGCAGGCAGAGGCTTAGCTTGCTACAGCACAACGCCGGCCCCAGAACTTGCATTTCAAAATTGTACTTGGCTGGGATACAAGGCTTCTGCCCAGCCACCATCCATCCTATGGGGTTTGTAACAGTGCCATCTGGTGGCACAGCAAGCTGCCCCAATGCATCACCCTTGAAATTTTACTCAGTCCATTTATTGAGCCCTTTCTAGGTGGACATTATAGATCATTTAATTTTTTTAAAGACTTTTTTATTTATTTGAAAAATCAGAGCTATACAGAAAGAGGAGAGGCAAAGAGAGAGAGAGAGAAAAAGAGAGAGAGAGAGAGAGAGGTCTTCCATCTGATGATTCACTCCCCAATTGGCCGCAATGGCCAAAGCTGCGCCGATCCGAAGCCAGGAGTCAGGAGTGTCTTCCGGGTCTCCCACATGGATGCAGGGACCAAAGCACTTGGGCCATCTTCTACTGCTTTCCCAGGCCATAGCAGAGAGCTGAATTGGAAGTGGAGCAGCCAGGACTCGAACTGGTACCCATATGGGATGCTGGCACTTCAGGCCAGGACGTTAACCCATTGTGCCACAATGCCAGCTCCTAGATCATTTAATTTTAACATCAAATCTATCTGATAAGTGGCATTATATTCATTTCAGTATGATAAAACTGAGGCTCAAGAAAATTCAAGTGAATTGTCCAGGGTTGCAGGGAGAGTGTCAGAGCCAGGATTTGGATCTAGGTCCTTCTGATGCCCATGCTGAGTCTAAGTGTTTAGGTGAATCCAAATGCACAGTTGGGTTTCAGAATGATTGACGTACAGAAGAGGTCCTCAACTCGAGTGCCTCCCCAGGGCACCTTTGGCAATGTCTGGAAGTGTTTTTGGCTTTTATAACCGGGGGTAGGATTGGGAGACTTGCTAAACAGCCTTGAACTGCTCTCACAACAAAGAATTAATCAGCCCCAAATGTCAGAATGTCAGTGGAGCTGCTGTGAAACCCTGGTGCGGTCTTCATAGGGCAACGTCTTGAGCTTTCATGTTGAAGCTACCATTCAGGTAGCTCGCATTCACAGAGGACTGTGCTGGGCAGTGTGAGGGGTATGAAAACAATGGCCGGTGTGTGCCCTTGAGGGAGTTACAGTCCAGAATGGCAGGGGTGTGGTCAGGAGAGGCACAGCCACCCCTTTGTTACAAGTTAGAATGTAAGCACTAAGAAGAAAGTCCTTCTTAGCATTAGGGCTGAGCACACCCACGGGAGGGAGAGCTCACTGCTGGTCGCAGGAGGAAACAGTGTTTGGGCTGGGTGCGAGAAGAGTTGAGCAGGCGGGAAAACAGGAGCTGCACAAGGAGCAGCAGTCTGCTTTGGGTGGGGCGGTGTGTGTGTCGGGGTGGTGGGCTGGAAATGGCACACTGGGGCCAGAGCTTTGGCTCCAGGCCAAGGAGACTCGGGCCTTGTGTCTTTCTGAAAAGCTCTCCCTTCCAGAGTGGTGGTCTAAGCCCTGGGGCTGTGGGGCTCAGCAGCTTCCAGAAAACTTTCTTTATAAATGAGAAAAATTTTGCTATTGGGGTGGAACAGGTAAATTTCTGATTTTGGGGCCAAATTAATGCTGAGAATGTAAGAAAGCTATGAGGGTACTTCAGATAATTCATGGGAGAATGGAATTAAAAGATACGTTTATTTTGCTGCAAAATTGAAACCTGTACATAGCTTTTTTTTTTTTCATAATAAGAATTTCCATGAAGTTTTTAAAGACCCTTTTTCTTTTACCCCAAAGTAGTCCTTGGGGATAATGTGGTCTCACATAGAAATATACATGGGTAAGAGCCCTCTTCTGTGTGGTTCTGTGGGGGGCTGGGCCACTGTGGCTATAGTAAAAACCAGGGCAGATTTGGGACTCCTAACTGAAGGTCTGCCTCCCACAGGGTGAGCTGTTAAAACAGGGCTTGGTATGGCTAAAGCTTCAGTATGAATACTACCTGGTGATAGATAAGACCTTTCTGGTTTATTACTTTTCCATTAAACAGCATTAAATATTGTTGGTGGCATGTCTTATGCATTGTACAGAATGTAAGCAAGGACTTCCTGATTTTCAGTGAGCGTGCAGTCGCCACGGACACCCCCATACACACACACCACTGCCACCAAGTTGGGCCCTGGGAGATTCACTGCTCTTCTGGGAAAGGGTTGAGGGAGAAAGAAAGCTTGCAAGTGTGTTTGAGAGCATGCACATGTGTGTATGTGGGTGTTTTGCCAGCTACAGTTACTCATTCACATGCAATATCCCATATCCCGTTTGACTATTACAGTACCCTTTAGCTGGAAGCACCGTTTTCTCCTGTTGGTAAATGAGGAAACTGGCACTGAGCAAGGCTAATGCGCCCCCAGTCCCTGTAGCTGAACAACAAGGGCTACATCCTAATGCACGTGAGGCCCGATTTGCCACATTTTCTCCTGCTCGCTTCCCCTTCATAGAAAATTAGTTTTGCTTACCTGAATGTGGGCTGCTAGAGACCGTGGGCATCAGCAGTAGTGACAGCAGCAGCAGGAGGGAGGGGATCAGAACCTTCTCTGGGGCCATGGGTGCCGCTGCAGGTGGCTTGAGGAGACGGCTGCCTTCTTGCAGTGGCTTAGGTGGGGTGCTCAGGCGGGCCGTCTGGGCTTTAATCCCAGGGCAGGAACAGGTAAGGTGACACTGGTTAGGTTTCAGATTGGACAAGATGTTTTACGGGAATCTGGGAGGTGAAACTGGTCAAACAAAAGAAAAGCAATGTTCTTGAGAACATAAGGAGGTGACCGATAACTTGGCAGCAGTACTGTTCCTTCCCCGATTCTTTCTCACCTCCCCATTCCCCAGCATGTTGTGATTTCCTCCTTAAGTCTTTTTCTTGCTTGGATTTCTCTCTCTCTCTCTCTCTCTCTCTCTCTCTCTCTCTCTCTCTCTCTCTCTCTGCCTGTCTTGGGCAGGAAAATATATACTGAGAGTTGGCAGAACAAAGGATGGCATAGTCTGTTTCCCCTGTGTCTTCTCTATCCCCAGCAGGGGTAGTGTTGTTGCCCGGTCCTCCCCTCAGCCCTAGAGGTGGCAGAGCAGGGTCGAGGAGAAGAGGCAGTCCTCCCTCACCTCTGGAGCAGTGGAGGAAACCAGGCCTCCTCGCTGTTCATCAGGAAGGTGCTGTGGCTTAGTCACTGCAGTCAAAAGGAGAGAGAGCCTGGTTGGTGGAAGACACCAGGGACTCCAGTTCCAAGAATGTTTGAGAAACAGGGAGCCACAGAGGGAAGGAGACCTTCAAGTGTGTTTGCCCAGCCTCTTGGGGCTCCTGGCAGCAGGCCTCGTTTGGGAGTGGCCCAAAGCAAAGGAAGAAAGGTAATAATACTTAGAGTAAACACTGACGGTCATGGGACATCAGCGCTTACTAAACTTGATATCTTTTCCAGAGACGCTAAGATTTTTTTAAAAAAAATATTTATTTGAAAGTCAGAGTTACACACAGAGAGAAGGAGAGGTAGAGAGAGACAGAGACAGAGAGAGGTCTTCTATCTGCTGGTTCACTCCTCAAATGACCACAATGGCCAGAGCTGGGCTGATTCGAAGCCAGGAGCTTCTTCTGGGTCTCCCATATAGATACAGGGGCCCAAGGACTTGGGCTGTCTTCCACTGCTTTCCCAGGCCATAGCAGAGAGCTGGATCAAAAGTGGAGCAGCCGGGACTTGAACTGGAGCCCATATGGGATGTCAGCACTGCAGGTGGTGGCTTTACCCACTATGCCATAGGGCACCACCCCCAATGCTAAGATTCTGTAAAAGAGAGAGGACAGGCTGAGCTTGTGTCCTGGGTGATATTTGTGGAGGGAAGGTTGGCAAGGACACCCTCCCTGGAAGCCTCCAGTTGGAGCAAGGAGAAGTGGTGTGACTTTGTTTCCCCAAGAGGAAAGAAGAGGCAAGGCCTGGATGAAATCCCCCCCCCCCTTTTGACAGATAGAGTTAGACAGTGAGAGAGAGAGACAGAGAGAAAGGTCTTCCTTCTAATGGTTCACCCCCCCAAATGGCTGCAATGGCCGGAACTACGCCAATCTGAAGCCAGGAGCCAGGAGCTTCTTCCTGGTCTCCCATGCAGGTGCAGGGGCCCAAGTGCTTGGGCCATCCTCCACTGCCTTCCCGGGCCAAAGCAGAGAGCTGGACTGGAAGAGGAACAACCGGGACTAGAACCCAGTGCCCATATGGGATGCCGGGGCCGCAGGCAGAGGATTAACCAAGTGAGCCACAGCACCAGCCCCTAAATCCGTTTTGATATCTGTTTGGTCCTTCCTATCCTGGCAGTTTTCAAATGACACTATCCTGTTGATGGTTGGAGAGTTATGCTGGGCGTTGGAGACAGTCCTTGAGTTGGAGTTTGGGCTTGCTCTATCTATCTGGAAAATTCTAAAAATGGTCTCTGCCATCAGGAAGCCCAGGTCTAGCCAGGGAGATGACATGCACTAAATAAAACCGAGAGATTTAAGTTTGGAATCAACTTTCAGAAGTGGCAGGAGTTCCCTGAGGATTGAGAGGGACTCAGGATCAGGTTGAAGTTGAGCTGGGTATTGTGTGTGTGTGGAGGGGTAGAGTTTGGGTTTGGAGGGCAGAGAAAGGGCAGTGTGGAGAAGTTGCAGTGAGGTGCTCCCTGGAACTAGTTGGATGGGAATTTTTAAAAGGATTTATTTATTTGACGGGTAGAGTTACATACAGAGGGAGGGAGAGACAGAGAAAGAGGTCTTTCATCTGCTGGTTCACTCCCCAGATGGCCACAACTGTTGGAGCTGGGCCAATCCGAAGCCAGCACCCAGGAGCTTCTTCCAGATCTCCCATTTGGATGCAGGGGCCCAAGCACCTGGACAATCTTCAGCTGCTTTCTCCAGGCCACTAGCAGGGAGCTGGATAGGAAGTGGCACAGCCAGGACTCAAATCAGTGCCCATGTGGGATGGCGGCACAGCAGGCAAAGGCTTAACCTACGATGCCACACGCCAACCCTAGGAATTTGATTTTCTAATTCAAGAGGCAGAGAGCCAGGCACTAGAGAGAGCTTCCATGTGCTGGTTCACTCTCCAGATGCCCTCAATGGCTGGGACTGGGCCCAAGGACGAAACTGAGAGCAGGGATCCAACCTAGGTCTTGCATGTGGGCGGCACTGTCACTGCTGTCTGCCAGGGTCTGCGTTGGCAGGAAGCTAGAATTTGGAGCCAGAGCCAGGAATCAAATCCAGGCACTCCAGTATGGAATGTGGGCACCCTGGCTGGCATCTTAACCACCAGGCCAAATGCCTGTCCCTGGACAGAGATCTTAGGGGACAGGGACTGCTTACTGTTTATTTTTGTATTCTCTGGACACATGTTGAGCCTGGTATTTTGAGAGTACTCTATAAATGTTTGTTAAATAGTTTTTTTTTTTAAATAAAGATATATTTATTTGAAAGACAGAGGGAAAGACACACACACACACACACACACACACACACACACACAGATCTTCCATCTGCTGATTTACTTTTCAAATGGTCCCCAACAGCCTGGTCTGGACCAGGCCAAAGCCAGGAGCCAGGAGCTTCATCCAGGTCTCCCACATTGGTGATAAGAACTTAAACTATTGGGACATCATCCACTGCTTTCCTAAACACATTAGCAGGGAGGGAGCTGGGTTGGAAGTAGAGCAGCCAAGACTTGAACTGGTGTCCATATGAGATGCTGGCATTGAAGGTGGTGACTTATCCTGCTATGCCCCAACATGGGCACATAATTGAATAATTTTATAACCCTTTAATGGATTGATAACATTAGAAAGTGTGTAGAGGCTGGCGCTGTGGCACAGTAGGTTAATCCTCCGCCTGTGGTGCCAGTATTCAACATGGGTGCCGGTTTGTGTCCTGGCTGCTCCACTTCTGATCCAGCTCTCTGCTACGGCCTGAGAAAGCAGTAGAAGATGGCCCGAGTGCTTGGCCCCTGCTCCCACATGGGAGATCTGGAAGAAGTTCCTGGGTCCTGGCTTCAGACTGGCCCAGCTCCGGCCATTGCTGCCATTTGGGGAGTGAACCAATGGGTGGAAGACCTTTTTCTCTGTCTTTCCCTCTCACTGTAACTCTACATCTCAAATAAATAAAATCTTTTTTAAAAAGGAAAGTGTGTAATGGGAACAGGCATTTAGGCTGGTGGTTAAGATGTGTACATCCTGCATCAGAGTACCTGGGTTTGAGTCCCAGCTTTAACTCCTGACATAAACTTCTTGCTAATGCACCTGGGAAGGCAGTGGATAGTGGACCAAGTACTTGGGTCCCTGCCACCCATGTAGGAAACTGGGATGGAGTTCTGGGCTCCTGGTGCTACAGACCCCCTCCTGCTTGCCATCAAAGGGCCAGCGAGGTCTTGACAGGCTGTTGCTGACCACAGAAATCCTTTCCCCCTGCCACATGTAAGATAAGACTGCTGTGTGCCTTCTAAAGTTGCCTTGCAGTTGTGATTTACTGGTTCCTGTAAACCGTCTTACCCTGCAGGTGTGACTTGTTAGTTCCTGAGTAGCCACGATAACAGTGCTCCCCCTTCTGAAACTGCCTTGCTAATTTAGGATATAAAAGTAAGGAACGACGAAGTCCTCATGGGCAAATAAACTGTGCACTTTTCCTCCCAAGAGTCTCGAGTGCCACTTAGTTCCTTCCGTCTGCTGTCTAGAACACTGGCTTCAGCCTGACTTAGACCTGGCTGCTGAGGCCACTTGGGGTGTGAACCAGTGATGGAAGATTGCTCTCTCCCCACCCGCATCAGTCTGCCTTTTGAATAAATAAAGCTTAAAAGTGGAAAGAAGGAAGGAAGGAAGGAGGGAGGGAGGCAGGGAGGGAGAAAAGGAAAGAAGAGTCTTACAAAGGGTCACATGGAGCCCGGTGGACACACTTTACTCCTCTGGTCGGGTTGCCTCAGTCCACGCTGAGGCCACCTCGGATTCAGGGAGCTCCTCTCCAGAGCTTCCTCCAGTCCCCCTCAATCTACTCACCCCTGTGTTCCCCCAGGTCTTGACTCCTTGTCAGTTCGGTCTGTCTGGTTTTCCCCTTCACGGATGTGGGGCGGGGTGTCAGGGGGTTTTGGCTCCTTCAAGTCCATTGCCATAAAAATCCTCAAGAGAAATAACATTTCCTCTTGTTAATATTGACAACTTGTGATAACCATCTTAAGAGCATTGTTTGTAGCTAAAGAGTCTGTGGCTTAGGAAACCTTCTCACCCCAGGAAGGAGGTAGGGGGGGAAACACCGCTATGCCTGATTATGTAGTTTCCCCATTCCATAATAAAATATTATTTATTGATTGGTTCCATGATTCAGCCTGCTCCAATAGCACTCATATGGCCATGCCTAAGTTCAGTGAGCGTTTGAGTGTCTAACGTGTGACCGGTACTTGCCAGACAGTGGACTCTGAGGATAGACACAGGGGTGTCTTGGAGGGGCTCTATGCCCAGGCCCGTGGAGATCTGATCCACGTGTCCCGTTCTACTGACATGGGAATTCACACGCAGGGAAGTTCCGTGGTTAATTAACATCATACAGTCAGTTAGCCTCGAAGCCACAGGAGTAAAACACACTTCCTGGCTGGCTGGATTTTCTGTTAGCTAGCTGGCTGGTGCACATGCAGTTGCGATGGGCTCTCGTAGGACAGAGAGGACGTTCTGGATGAAGTGGGGGCCGTAAGCAGCCTGGACTAGCGAGAAGGACATGCCCGTTACAACTGTGACTGAAGAGGACCAGCTGGCACATTTTCACTCTGTTTTTCACCTTGAGGTTGAAATGAGGAAAACGGCCCAGAAAACCGTAAGTAGAAGATTCTTCCCAGGGGATTGATGATATTTTTTAAAAATTGTGTTTACATGTATCGTGATGCTTCTCACTAACTAATGGTTTGACTTTCATTGGGTTTTCCCATAGCCTGGGCTCTTGTGGAGACGGGGACCAGGTCTGATTCAGTCTGGTCTCTCTCGTGCACAGTGCACAGCAGGCTCTGTTAAATATTTCTTAAAAAATGAAACTAAGGGGCAGGCGTTGTGCTGCGGTAGGCTAAGCTGCCTTTAGGGAGGCCCACATTCCATGCCAGAGTGCCTGGGTGCTGACCCTGGCTCTGCTTTGAATCCAGCTTCCTGCTAAGGCACACACTGGGCAGCAGCAGGTGATGGATCCCTGCCACCTGGGTGCCGCCTGAGAGTTCTGAGCCAAGGGCCCAGTTCCAGCTGTTGCAGGCATTTAGGGGAATCCACTTCTCTCTCTCTCTCTCTCTCTCTCTCTCTCTCTTCTGTTGCTCTGCCCTTCTGGGAAAAAAAAAAAAAACTGAGAAAAGTATGCACTCCCCCCTCAGGCATGGGAAGACTAATCAGCATCGGAGTAGGAAAATAGCTCTGTCCCCAGATGAGCTGATGAGGTATTTGATTTTCTTCTCTCTCTCTCTCTCTCTCTCTCTCTCTCTCTCTCTCTCTCTCCCCCTCCCTCCCTCCCTCTTACCTCCCTCCCTCCTCCCCTTCCTTCCTTCCTTCCTTCCTTCCTTCCTTTAAGAGTTGAGCTATTTATTGGGGATGGCACTGTGGCATAGCAGGCTAAGCCTCAGCCTGCACTGCCAGCATCCCATATGGGTGCCGGTTTGAGTCCTGGTTGCTCCACTTCCAATCCAGCTCCCTGCTAATGTGCCTGAGAAAGCAGCAGAAGATGGTCCAAGTACTTGTGTCCTGGCACCCACATGGGAGACCCGAATGAAACTCCTGACTCCTGGCTTTGGCCCGGTCTAGCCCTAGTAGTTGCAGCCATTTGGGGAGTGACCCAGCAGATGGAAAATCACTCTCCCTCTCTCTGTGTATTTCTGCCTTTCAGATAAATAAATAAATCTTTAAAAAAAATAGAGAGGCAGAGTTACAGACAGAGTAAGGGAGAGAGAGAGAGAGAGGTCTTCCATCCTCTGGTTCACTCCCCAAATGGACATGACAGCTAGAGCTGGGCCGATCCAGAGCCAGGTGATTCTTCCGGGTCTCCCACATGGGTGCAGGGGCTCGAGTACTTGGACCATCTTCTACTGCTTTCCCAGGCCATCAGCAGGGAGCTGGATTGGAAGTGGAATGGCTGAGACTCGAACCCATCCCATCCCATATGGCACCCATATGGATGCCAGCACCATAGGTGGAGGCTTAACCCATTAAGCCATAGCACTGGCCCAGGTATTTGATTTTCTAAACAGGAGTGCAGTAGTGCCCGGTGGGGGACAGCCGTGCAGCTCTGCTTCTCTGGTCAGAGCGCTGCTGGGGTTTGGAGCTTCCTCTGCAGTCGCCCCACCTCACTCGCCCTGGGAAAGTGACAGGAGAGCGGAGGGGCTTCAGACTGTCATCTGGGGAACTGCATGGGGTGGGGGGCAGTGCATGGTTACTGCTTACAATACTTGAAGGTCTATTGTAAAGGTATTAGATTTATTTTGGGGCCTTCAAAGAGGAGGATTGGTGAGTGTATCTGACACCTTTCAGCTGAGGATGAGAAAGTAAATTTCCCTGGAGAATTACAAGTTTACTGGAAAAGTTCAGGCAGGCTCCGGATGTCTGAGAAAACCCGTTCCAGTGATTTCTAAGGTTACAGAGGCAGAACTTGGCTTGGAAGCCAACTTTTCTGCTAATGCCGCCTTATTAGATGGTATTAAAACCTGCTCTTTGAAATGTGACTGCTCCGTGATGCAGGCTGAGCTCCGTGTGGCAATTCCTTCCGGACATTGTGGGCATTTGGGATTCTGTCACCTGCTCTGTGACCTGGACTTCTACGCCCACCCCCAGCCCCCACAGTCCTCTCTTCTTTACTAATAGAACTGAGTTGACTGCATTTCCTGACTGTGGCACAAGGTGGCAGCAAAGCCCCATTGGTGTTTGCTAAGAACTCCAGCGGGATGTGGGCAAGGGGAAGTGGTCGTCAGGATTAGGAAAAGGGCTCAAATGAGAACAAGGAAACTTTTTATTTATTTTTTCTCCCTTAATGCGAAGTGACAGAGTTCATTTGAGAATTGGCAGACACGGCCGGCGCCGCGGCTCAATAGGCTAATCTTCCGCCTGTGGCGCCAGCACCCTGGGTTCTAGTCCTGGTCGGGGCGCAGGATTCTGTCCTGGTTGTCCCTCTTCCAGTCCAGCTCTCTGCTGTGGCCCGGGAAGGCAGTGGAGGATGGTCCAGGTCCTTGGGCCCTGCACCCGCATGGGAGACCAGGAGAAGCACCTGGCTCCTGGCTTCGGATCAGTGCGGTGCGCTGGCCGTGGCGGCCATTGGAGGGTGAACCAATGGAAGGAAGACCTTTCTCTCTGTCTCTCTCTTTCACTGTCCACTCTGCCTTTCAAAAAACAAACAAACAAAAACTGGCAGACACTTCACAGAAGGGCTTCTCAAGCTTTGATATGCTTTTGGATCCCCCGAGGGTCTTGGATAAACAGATTCTGGTCTGTTTGGAGGGACCTGAGATTCTGCATTTCTAGAAAACTTTTGGACGATGCCATTGTTGCTGGTTGGTGGACTACCCTTGGAGTAGCAAGGCTGTCGTGTTCATTTAGAGATTAACTCTCGGTGCATCTGCCTGATGGATGAAGAGTTACGGAAGTACAGAGAGAAAACGTAACTTGCCTAACACAGCCGTGATTTTAGTGCCCAGAGCTTCCGACTTCCAGTCCAGTTCTCATTATCAGCGGTACATCTTTAGTCCAGGAACTCAGGACTACCAGTGTCCGCTGTCCTGTCTGGTCTTTGCTCGAGGCGTCGCTTCGGTCGCTCACTTACTCACAACCTCCAGGGGCCCTTCTGTAATCACAGGATCACGTTCAAGTGTCGCTTTAGTTTTCATGGCTGTATAACGTCTGGTTCCACCTGAGCAAGCTCCCCCAACTTCCCTGTGTCTTCATCGGCTCTCCCTGCTGCCGCCGTCCTTGCTGCCTCCTGTTCCCTAAACGTTCTGCACTGGGTCCTCTCCCAGTGGTGATGGCGTGTGCTCCGGAGTTAGACATGCCTGGTTTCTAAACACAGGGCCACCCCCAAGGACGGCAGGCCACTCCACCTTCCTGAGATCAGCATCCTTCTCTGCAGTAAACCCACATGGTGACTGAGAGGAGGAAATAAAAGAACACTTGCTGTCCCACTCTCATTCCTTCAAAATGAGCACCTGTGATGGTGGTGCCAACACCTGGTTCCTTCGCTATGTTTCTCTCTAATGCATAACCATGCAAAGGCGTCACCTGAGTCCTTTTTTTTTTTTTTAAGATTTATTTGTTTGAAGGGCAGAGTTAGAGAACGAGGGAGATCTCCCATCTGCTGGTTCACTCCCCAAATGGCCGCAATGGCTGGAGCTGGGCCAGTCCAAAGCCAAGAGGCAGGAGCTTCTTCCAGGTCTCCCACGTGGGTGCAGCCCTCCACTGCTTTCCCAGGCGCATTAGCAGGGAGCTGGGGGAGAAGTGGAGCATTTGGGACTTGAACTGGTGCCTGTGTGGGATGCTGGTGCCACAGACTGGGACTTAACCCACTACGCGACAGCACCGGCCCCTGAATCCTGCTTTTTGGTGGAGCCTTTCCCAGCCATTCCTGACCCAGCCAATCCCACTCTCTGTAAATTCTTTCATCCATGTGTTAGCATTTAATTAGGTGCTAGTGCCCCTGGAAGACCCGTCATCATTGTGGAGGTCTGAAGGACATTGGCAGTGGGCTGACTGCGAGACAGTTGAGTCAGGTCTTTAGTCCTCCCTCAGTGTCGTCGCAGCGCCTTCCCCTTTCTCAGCGGTTCCTGAGCAGCTCCTCCTGTTCCAGCAGCGCCAGGACCCGGTAGCCACAGGGCTGCCCAGGATTTCTCTCCTCAGGGTCCTTCCTGCCTCTGGATTGCGTTCAGATTGGTGTTGGGTGGCCCCTCCAAAGGAGGGATTGATGAAACCTCTTTATGGAAACCCCAAGGTAATATTGTAAGGAAGTTGAGCATAGTATCTTATTGCTTCAACAGTCTGGTGACCCAAGAGATGTGTCTACTTTCAGATTTCATGAAATTACTCTCTTACTTCAGAAGAGATTAAGGACAAAAGGCCGAGCGGGAAGGGGTTGGTGAAGGGAGGTTCATGTACCTTTGATTTTTGACCTGAATTCTGTGGTTCAGTGTTCAGTACTCCCTAGAAGTGTGTGTTTTTATGTGTGTAGTTGACTGTGTCTCGTGGTTTCTAATTTCCTCCCTGTCAGTGGCAATTAGGTGCTCATGTCAGGCTTATGACAGTGAAATTATATAGTGTGTACTTTCACGGATGCAGAGGTTTCTCTGGGGTTTGTAGGAAGGCCGGACACTTTGCCTAGGTGTCCTGTTTTCACTTTCTGATGGACAGTGGTCTACTCACCCATCACTTTCCCAATCAGGAGGTTTTTTTTTCCCCAAGATTTTATTTATTTATTTAAGAGGCAGAGTTACAAATAGAGAAAGGGAGAGATAGAAAGAGAGGTCTTCAATCCACTGGTTCACTCCCTAAATGGCCACAAGGATTGAAGCTGGGCTGATCTGAAGCCAGGAGCCAGGAGCTTCTTCCAGGTCTCCCACATGGGTACGGCTAAGCACTTGGACCATCCTCCACTGCTTTCCCAGGCCATAAGCAGAGCACTGGATCAGAACAGGAGTAGCTGGGATACAAATTGGGGACCATATAGGATGCTGGCACTGCAGGCGGAGGATTAACCTACTATGCCACAGTGTGGGCCCCAGTTGAGATTTTTGACTTTCCCATTCTCCTCTCATGGATTCATGCCAAGGCCTGAATATATTTATCTGTGCCTGGAATTGAGTGTTCTTTTAAAAAGAGAAAGCCAAGGAAGGCTGATTTCCAGGATTCTTACCTTCACTGTCTGAAGATAAGAACCAACCCTAAATACTGGTTAGAATTCCTGTAGAGCATTTGACACTCACAGATGCCTATGCCTTACCTCCAGGAGTCTGATTTGAGTGGTTTATGGGGTGGCCCAAGCATTGGTGATTTAAGAAGGCTTTCAAGTAAAATATTCGTTGTATGGCAGAGGAACTTTAGCCGAGTGCGCTTAGCTAACATTACCAAGTATGAGAGCTGCGGACATCTCGGTCTCCCTGTTTGGTAGACTGAGAAGGCACAGCACCGCCTCTGTGGTGTTTTTGCCAAAAGTGTGTATGGTGTTTCCTCCTGAGGAAATGTTCAATAAAAAGACATCAGTGGAAAGATGGACAGAATGTGGGTAAGGTCTGTAGATAGTTGGTTGTATCATATCAAGGACAATTGACTGATTTTGATGATTATACGGTATGTTTCTGAAGAAATATTAATAGCTGGAGATGTTGAATGAAAGGTATATGGGGACTCTGATGATCTTGGGGGACATCCTTGAGATCTGAAATCATTTCAAAATGAACAGCTTTAAAAAAGGAAAAGAGTGAATTGCCAAAGTTAAGAACCACTTCCCTAGGTTTCTTGCCAAATATTGCTAGAGTAATCATACTGAAAGTGCTGTTTGTTGTTTCTGACCTCCTGAGGGCTTTCCAATTAGTCTTAGCATCTAACGGATGGAGTTGAAATTCCTTAGGTTGTCATTCAAAGCCCCTGCAGCTTGGTCTCACTCTGTTCCTTGATAGCATAGTAGGACTTGACTCATTTTATTTTTTCATGTCTGGACTTACTCTGATTCCTTCTTTTCTATTTTTTTTAAAAGATTTATTTTATTTATGTGAAAGACAGAGTTACAGAGAGAGGTAGAGACAGAGAGAGAGAGGTCTTCCATCCACTGGTTCACTCCCTAGATGGCCGCAATGGCCGGAGCTGCGCCGATCCCGAAGCCAGGAGCCAGTAGCTTCCTCCAGGTCTCCCAAGCGGGTTCAGGGACCCAAGGACCTGAGCCATCTTCTGCTGCTTTCCCAGGCCATAGCAGAGAGCTGTATTGGAAGAGGAGCAGCTGGGACTCAAACCGGCGCCCATGTGAGATGCCAGTGCTTCAGGCCAGGGCTTTAACCCACTGCGTCACAGCGCCGGCCCCCTGATTCCTTCTTCCTGCATTATCCTTGCCTTCATGTCCAGCCCCCTGCTGAATTATTCCTCATCCTAAGACCCATTTCAGGGGTTGGTGTTGTGGGGTAGCAGGATGCTTGTGATGCCGGCATCCCATATGGGTGCCGGTTTGAGACCCTGCTGCTCTACTTCCAATCCAACTCCCTGAAAATGTGCTTGGGAAAGCAGCAGCAAAGGATAGCTCAAATTCCTGGGCTCCTATACCCACGTGGGAGACCCAGATGAAGCTCCTGGATCCTGGCTTCGACCTGGCCCAGCCCCAGCCATTGCAGCCATTTGGCAAGTGAACCAGCAGATGAAAGGTCTCCCTGTCTCTTTCTTTCCCTCTGTAATTCTGCTTTTCAGATCAATAAAAATATTTTTTTAAAAAGACCAATTTCAGGACCTGTCTCTTTATTGAAGCATTTATATTTATGTTAGAAGCAGCCATGCCTCCTTTCTTATTTGTTTATTTGAAAGGCATAGTTATGGAGAGGCAGGGGTAGAGGGAGAGAGAGAGAGAGAAATAGAGAAGTCTTCCATCCACTGATTCACTCCCCAGATGGCCACAACGGTCAAAGCTGTGCTGATCCAAAGCCATGAGCCAGAAGCCTCCTCTGGGTCTTCCACATGGGTACAGGGGCCCAAGGACCCAGGCCATCTTCCTCTGCCTTCCTAGGCCACAGCAGAGAACTGGATCAGAAGTGGAGCAGCTGGGACTTGATCCAGCGCCCATGTGGGATGCTAGCACTGCAAGCGGCGGACTTATCCACTACGCCACAGTGCTGGCCTCAACCCTCCTTTCTTTTAATTCTGGTTGTTAATAGTGTGGAGTGAAAATACAGGTTTTAGATGCTAAAATAATGTGAATTGAATCCTGGCTCCATTTTTTACCAGTTCTGAGCTAAAAGATAAGTTAATTGACTTCATGGAAACTAGGGATAATAGTATCTACTTCAAAGGGTCATTGTGAGCTTTGGATAAGGTACAAACATTAAGGTCCCCCGCACATAGTAGGCTTCTTCCTATTAGTTTTGTAGCTCAGTGATCCCCAGAGGCTATTACCAAAATCTCCTGCAGAGGGGATGGCATTTGGCACAGTGATTGGGATACCACATGGAACTCCTGCATTTGGAGTGTCTGGGTTTGAGTTATCTGTTCCATCCCCCAGTTCCAGCTTTCTGCACATGTGTATCCTGGGAGACAGCAGGTGATGGATCCAGTGCATGGGTCCCTGCCACCCGCACGGGCGACCTGGATTGAATCTGGACTCCTGGTGTCAGCGTGCCCCAGCCCTGGTGTTGTGGGTGTTTGGGGAGTGAATCAGCAGATTTAGAATCTTGGTCTCTCTCTCTCTCTCTCTCTCTCTGTGTGTGTGTGTGTGTGTGTATGTATGTGTGTGTGCCTGTCTCTCTCTCCATCACTGCCTTTCAAATAAATAAATAAAAAGTAAAGAAAATAATAATAAATCCTGGAGCCAGTTTGTGGCATGGTGGGTTAAGCCACTGCTTGTGACTTTGGCATCCCACACTGGAGTGGTGGTCGAGTCATGGCTGCTGTTTCTGATCCAGCTTCCTGCTAATGCACTCTGGGAGGCAGAAATGCATGGTTCAAGTACCCACATGGAAGACCTGGATGAAATTCCTGGTCCCCAGCTCGGGCCTGGCCCAGACTTGGCTGTTGAGGTCATTTGAAGAGTGAACCAGTGGATGGAAGATCTCTCTCTATCTTTCTTTATTTCTGCCTTTAGAATAAACAAACAAATCTTTCCTACATATTTTTAAAGATTTATTTCTGTGAGAGGCAGAGTTACGAACAGAGAGAGGGAGAGACAGAGAGTCAGGTCTTTGATCACTAGTTCACTTCCCAGATGGCTGCAACAGCTGGAGCTGAGCCCATCTGAAGCCAGAACCCAGGAGCTTCTTCCAGGTCTCCCACATGGGTGCAGGGGCCTAAGCACTTGAGCCACCTTTCATGGCTTTCAGGCCATCAGCAGAGATCTGGATCAGAAGAGGAGCATCTGGGACACGAATAGGTGCCCATATGGGATGCTGGCACTGCAGGCAGAGGCTTAATCTACTACACCATAGTGCCGGCCTCTTTTCTAAATATTTCAAAGGCTGACACCACAGGTCACTAGGCTAGTCCTCTGCCTGCGGCGCTGGAACTCCGGGTTCTAGTCCCGGTTGGGGCGCTGGTTCTGTCCCGTTTGCTCCTCTTCCAGTCCAGCTCTCTGCTGTGGCCTGGGAAGGCAGTGGAGGATGGCCCAAGCACTTGGGCTCCTGCACCCGCGTGGGAGACCGGGAGGAAGCACCTGGCTCCTGGCTTCGGATTGGTGCAGCTCTGGCCATTGCACCATTTAGGGAGTGAACCATCAGAAAGAAGACCTTTCTCTCTGTCTCTCTCTCTCACTGTCTAACTCTGCCTGTCAAAAAATATTTTTTTAAATAGGTAAATTCTACAAAACCTAAACATATGCGTGCCTGGCAATCACTGAGATGATAGACGCTCTTGAAATGAATTGAATGCTTGGGTCTTTGAGAAAGCTGAGATTAAAAAAAAAAAAAAGAAATATGAGAATTTTTTTTTCCTCCAGAACACAACTCAGTAAATAAGTGACCTACAGACAGAGGAATATAACCCAACAGATGGAGAAGGGAGGAGCAGTGGGTTTCTAAGCGGGAGAAACTATGATGCCTTCTCCATCCACCCCTTTGCTCTCGGACAGCATCAAGGAAGTACAACTCCTTAGCACAACTCCTTCAACCACAGGCTTGCATGGCAGCCGTTTGTTAACCCAGTCCCTGCCCAGATGGTGTGTACAGAGGTGAGTCAGTTCCCTTGTGAGTCAAACACTCTTCTCCCTCTTCTGCTTCCTCTGCTCTGGCAATTCTGTGCTCACGCTCTGCTCTGTTCCCAGCCTCTAGTCCTCTACCTTTAGTCCAAGAAAGCAAGGTCAGGAGGGGCAGCGGACAAGGAAGCGAGATGCCAGCAGGAATGGCAACACAGGTGGGGCTGCCATTGTTTGCAGGCCACAAACTTTGGGTGTGTTTTACGACTGTTTCTGGATTTGGGATCTCCTCCCCTCTGTGACAGAGCTGGGACTCTCCCTCTTCCTCCTTCCTTCTCAGTGCACTTTCTGTCCCCGATGCATCCCTTTTATGGTTAGAGAATGGCTGTGCAAACAGTGACAATTCAGTGAAAAGGACTATTTTTATGAGAACTGGGAACCTGGCCCTGCCTCTTCTCAAAAGAGGTTGAGGTTCATAAAAGCAAGGTTTCATGAAGGGCTGTGTCATCGTGAGGGTGGCGTTAAGGAACAGGTGTGTGAGTGAAGGTGAGACGGAAAACAAAATGCAACTTGTTTATCAACCCCCGAGAGCAGGGGCTGGTGCTGTGTGTCACAGCCGGTTAAGCTGCTGCCTGTGATAGCCGCCATCCTGTGGGCACCAGTTCGCATCCCGGCTGCCCCCAGCTTCCTGCTGATGTTTCTGGGAAGACAATGGAAGATGGTTAAATGCTTGAGCCCCTGCCACCCATGTAGGAGACCTGGACAGAGTTCCAGGTTCCTGGCTTCAGTCTGGCCCAGTGGATGAAAGACCCCTCTCTTCGTAACTCTGCCTTTTAGATAAATTAAAAAAAAAAAATGCCTGACACGAGAGAAGGCAAAAATTCTTCTAGAAGGCAGATTTCATTCAGCAGACACCAGAAGTCTCAGGGCATCCTCTGTCCAGATTGAGTGTGGGATGAAGATAAATCACTGTGTGGTGTTTGCATTGCTTAACCTGTCTACCTTCGCTCTTCTAGTGGGAACAGACGGGGGTGATAACCCTCACTGGACATTCATGTGAGGACTGTAGCTACTCATGAGGCCCTAGGATATGCCTGGTACATAGTGAGTGCTGAGACAGTGTGAGCTGTTATACTTGTGGGACCAGGTAGAGGGGCACCCCACTCTTCTAG
This sequence comes from Sylvilagus floridanus, assembly GCA_949820135.1. Classification (NCBI taxonomy): domain Eukaryota; kingdom Metazoa; phylum Chordata; class Mammalia; order Lagomorpha; family Leporidae; genus Sylvilagus; species Sylvilagus floridanus. The sequence continues at coordinate 12,880,265 of OX463232.1, forward strand.
GGTGGGGAGGTGTTTTCCAGCCAACATCCTGGCATGCCATCTGGAGATGGAAATGACAAGAGGAGGCTTAGCTTCCAGGAGTAGGAGCATTAGGGGGCAATAACTTGCGCATAGCATTCTGTGAAAGAACCTTTACCCAGCCACAGGAATGCCCAGAGTGGTGTGGCTTCTGTCCTGGTTATGGTCTCCTGGGCCTAGAGACCCATCCTAGAATCAAATGGCTTTGCTGAAAGACAAGCCCAGAAAGAGACTTCAGGGAGTGTCTGCGAGTAGTGTTCATCTTGCTCAAGGAATTCCCTACCGTGCCCCAGTCATTACTTCTGCCGTGCCATTTGCACAGCCATTCTCTAACCATACTTTTGCTGTGCTGTCCTTGTCCGCAACATGTCAAGAGAGGGACTGAAGGAGGGTGAAACGCGGAAATAAATGAACAGAACAGGAAAGAATTGGGACTGGGATGCATAAGTTAAGAGGAAGCATGTGTAAATTTTATATGAACATAAAAAAAAACTTGTTATTTTCAAACAAGCCTCTGCGTATAAATACAGTGGGCTGCCTTGAGCAGATAGCGAACTCCATCATGAGAACATTCTAGCAGAGTCACGAGAGCCTGGGTGGTGTCAGCCTTCTTTGCCAAATGGTGGATTAGGCGAAGTCACTGAAGAGCAAGGAAACAAGGCAGAAAACAGGCACGGGTGAGAGAAAACGGGGTGACAAGAGGAAAAGATTGAAAGAATGTGTTCTCATACCTTAATCCACTCTTTTGCTGTCATTTTCAGATGAGTGAGACTTGTCGTAGTGTTATAGAAGAAAAAAAAAAAAAGAGGGGCCAGTGCTGTGGCGCAGTACGTTAATCCTCTGCCCAAGGCGCCGGCATCCCAAATGGACGCCTGTTCTAGTCCCGGCTGCTCCTCTTCCAGTGCAGCTCTCTGCTGTGGCCTGGGAAAGCAGTGGAGGATGGTCCAAGTTCTTGGGCGCTGCACCCACATGGGAGATCAGGAAGAAGCACCTAGCTCCTGGCTTCAGATTGGCACAGTTCCGGCCATTTGGGGAGTGAACCAACAGAAGGAAGACTTTTCTCTCTGTCTCTCCCTCTCACTGTCTGTAAATCTACCTCTCAAATAAATAAATAAAATCTTAAAAAAAGAAAAGAAGGCAGAGAGAGGGGAGGTGACTGGTCTAGGCTATTCTAGTCGTTAATGACAGAGCTAGTGTGTCTGACTTTGAAGTTTTTTCCTTGCTTTTTTAAGGTTTATTTATTTGTTTGAAATGCAGAGTGTGGGGGCAGGAGACACACACACATATATACACAGATCTTCTGTCTTCTTGTTCACTACCAGTTGACTTCAACAACCAGAGCTGGGGCAAGGTGATAGGCAGAGGCTTGGAATTCACTCCAGGTCTCCCATATGAGTATAGAGGGCCAAGCACTTGGGTCATCTTCCACTGCTTTCCCAGGGAGCATTGGCAGGGAGCTGGATTGGAAGCAGAGCAGTTAAGACTTGAACCTGGCACTCCTACGGGATGCCCAAATCACAGGCGGTAGCTTAACCCCCTGCACTATAATACCTGGCCCCCTGTTCTTACTTTTGTGTTAAACAGAAAAGTAAAAGGTAAGGTAAAGTTTATAAAAGGCATCTGTGTTAGAATGATAGCCTCCTTAGAATGTCCACATCTTTACCTGGGACCTGTGAATGCTATCTTATTTTTTAAAAAGATTTTATTTTATGTATTTGAAAGACAGAGTGACAGGAAGAGGGGCAGGGGAAAGAGAAATTTTTCATAGCTGGTTCACTCTCCAAATGGCCACGACAGCCAGGGCTGGACCAGGCTGGAGCCCGGAACCCGGAGGTCCACCTTCTGATACTTCCCTGGGTGCATTAGCAGGGAGCTGAATCAGAAGCAGAGCAGCCAAGACTCACACTGGTGCTCCAATATGAGATGCTGGTCTTACAAGTGGTGTCTTAACCCATTGTACCACAAAACTGGTCCTAAATGTTACTTCTCTTGACAAAAAAAACAAAAACAAAAAACTTTGCAGATGTAGTTAAGTTAGGATCTGGGGGTGGAACAATTCCGTTGGATCATCTGGGTGGGACCAATGTCATCACAAGGACCCTTAAAGTGAACGTGGGGTGCGGGAGGGCCAGGGTCACAGCAGTGCAGTGTGAGAAAGGCCCCACTGGTGTCAGTGGCTTTGCGATGGTAGGGGCTGTGAGCTGAGCAGTGTGGGCAGACTAGCAGCTGGATCAGCAAAGAAGGGAATTCGCCCCTCAGACCTCCAGAAGGATCTCTTCCTGCTGATACCTTGATTTTAGAAGAGAAACTTCTTCAGCCCATGCTGGACTTCTGACCTCCGGAACTGTAGGAATCGGGGGCAAGTATGCAGTCTGCATTCCGGGATGTTAAATCACCACACAGAAAAGGGAGTGGAAGAAATCTGCTGAAATATAAAACAATGATTAAGTGTACATTGTGATTGTAAAGTGGAATTCAGATGATGGCCATTTCCTTTTTCATACTGTAGTCCTTAATTTTGAAAGATAAAAAATTAGAGATCATCATAGTGTGAGGTTATAAATAGGGGTGTGTTTAGTGTGCTTGTGGGGACCCCTTGAAGATATCTTAGAGGATTGAAGGCTGAGTTTGGTAGGGACTGTGGGGGACAAGGAAGGATGTAACAGGTGGAGGAGCCATGTGTGCAGAGGCGGGAAGGAGGTTGTTGTCCTGAGACTCGAACACGATACTTTGTTTTTCATTCTACATTTTGTGAGAAAGAGAAAGAGACAGCCCCCCTGTCCCCTGGTTCACTACCCAGTTGTCTGTGATGGCCAGAGCTGGTCCAGACTGAAGCCAGGAGCTGGGAATTCCAGAGTCTGCATTAGCAAGAAGCTGAAATCAGGAGACAGAGCTCAAACCCAGCCACTCCACTGTGGGTTGCAGTCACCCTTTCCAGAGTCTTAATCACTAGGCCAATTGCCCACCCCTGTCCTTCCGTCTAAATGTTGTCAATCACTTCAGTGGGTCAAACTCGGAGGAAAAAAATCTCTAGTCATCAAGAAACGTGATCCGTGTGTTTATGGGGTGACAAAACATTCTGGAGCTGGCGCCGCGGCTCACGAGGCTAATCCTCCACCTGCAGCACTGGCACTCCGGGTTCTAGTCTCTGTTGGGGCGCCGGATTCTGTCCTGGTTGTCTCGCTTCCAGTCCAGCTCTCTGCTGTGGCCTGGGAAGGCAGTGGAGGATGGCCCAAGTCCTTGGGCCCTGCACCTGCATGGGAGATCAGGAGGAAGCACCTGGCTCCTGGCTTCGGATTGGCGCAGCACACCGGCCTTAGCAGCCATTTGCGGGGTGAACCAACGGAAGGAAGACCTTTCTCTCTGTCTCTCTCTCACTGTCAACTCTGCCTGTCAAAAAAGAAAAATTCTGGGAACCTGGAACCAGTATCAAGTAGCTTGGGCCTTGGTGGCACAGGAGAATGTGCTCAGGAAATCTTTGTTGTTTAAGGCTCTGCTTTTTCCCTCCTGCTGTTTCTTTCTGAGATAGGCAGGGCTCAAGTACCCAAACCTGTGCCTTGTGTTTTGCAAGAGGGATTGTTGGCTTTGCTGAGGGGTGCTATGTAGCTCTGAGTTTGTTTTTATGGTTTGTTTTTCTCTGTCGCTAGCAATTAATGAAACAGCAGTGACTCCTTTCTCTACTAAGAGCCTCATGGTGGAGCTCTCTAAGTCTTGTCTTGCTGGAGCCACACCTTTCCCTGGCCCCTTGCTAGATCATCAGGGGACTCTGAAAGCCATGTAGTATGCCACACGAGGAAATGAACAGAACCCAGAGGCGGGGAACAACTGCTGGCATAGCCCCTATTTTCTTAAAGTATGTGTTCTTTTCTCCCTTCCCCCCTTCTCCACCCTAATACTTGAGGGCCAAGTCTTCATCTCTGGGCACAAAAAAACTGGTTTCCTACTCCTGTTGTGGTTTGGTTCCACCCACTGAGACAATGAGTCTATTTTTTTCCATAGTCAAAAGCCCCTGTGTTTAGTTCCTGGAGTTCTACCCTGAACGGATGCCAAAACTCTCACCTCTTCCTGTTCTGTTCCTTCCAGGTCGTCTCAGAATCTGCAGGCTTATGGGATGGGGTAGGGAGTCCTGAGTCGTGTCCAGGGAAGGTTTTAGGAACCCTAGACAGTCGTATTTGGAAGAGTCTTTTAGACTTACTGGCAGAAGATGCAGAATTGTGGGGCATGACCTGAGCCCTGGTGCTGGAGGCTGAACACTGACCTTAAACCAGTAGATTTGCCTCTCTAGGTCTTAACTGTTGTTTTTTGCAAAATGAGATTTGCCTACATGAACTTGAGCGTGCAGCAGAATGCTCTGGCTATGTGTTTTCTTTGCTCTTCTTCATTGACACCTTTATTGTGCCTTCAGGGCCTAAGGATCCGCCCTAAAATCAAATCAAGTTGGCCAATGTCCATGTAAAGGGACACTAATTCCCCACATACCCTGTACTGTTTGGAGGACCATGCTCTCAGGGCTGGCCTTTTAGGCTAGAGCGGAGTGGGTGGGTATTTTTGGCCAGGTCTTATTTCAGGGCTCTTTGGTAGCAGGAAGACTAGGGTCTTACCAGATTTAACTATGTGCTTAAGGAGTTTGGACTCTAGTGATTTGGGAACCCCCAGAGGCTGTAGGTGGGAGGTGACCTGGTCAGATGTGTGTTTAGGGACACACTCTCATGGCTGGTTTATTGGCAGCACTGAAGCTATGGAGAGTTCACATGAGACACTCAGATCTGAACTGAGAGATGGGAGGGTGTGGAGAGCAGGGAACAGGAGAGTCATTTGAGAAGTGGCAAGAGAGGAGAGGTGATAGGGAGGAGCCTGAAGGTGGCTCTGAGCTGTGTCTAGCTTGGGCTTTGAGGTAGATGGGGTGCCATTAGCCCTGAGCGAAGGATGAGGATTAAGTTGGTTAGGATGGAGACACTAGACTCAGTTTTGGGTATGTCTACATACAGTGCCTATGGGCCCTACTGGTGGAACTTCTGTGTGGGCCCTGGACAGAACACAGCCCAACTTCTAGGAGGTTAGAGCTGGAGCAAGGGAGGAGTGCAGGCTGAGGAGGAAAACAGGGCGCGGCCCCAGAGGGCCTCCATCCGCCTTGGGCGCCCGGCCTCCCCCATCACAAGGCGCATGGCAGTGCCTGTGCTCCCTCAACGTCTTCCCTGCTGACCACAGTGATTTTTCAGGGCTCAGATCTGATAGATGTTTTTTGCTGCAGGGTCACATGTCAAATACCATTAAATCTTTTTGAAAACAGGGACTGGGAATCAGTTGGTGTGGGGTGGGGGGATGCAGAATGGGAGAAGTGAAGAAAAGAAGGACTTTTGGAGAAAGAAAACTGGGATGAGCAGGCAGGTGAAATGCACTATGAATCACTGTGGCCCTTGTTATAAAGCAGCACCATGCAAATATAAAGTTCTGTTGATAACACGGTATCCACGGCCAGGTGGACGAGGCGTGAGAGAGAAAGCAGGAAGGGTAAAGGAGAAAGCTTGGCAGGGTGGAGCTAAAGATGTGGCTCCTGGGTCTGGAGATCTCTTTGGAAGGCTGTCCCCACAGCTTAAAAATGACTTGGCCCATTCAATCTCCTGGGAATAACAAGTGAGTTTCATGTGTTCGTATTGGAGTACAGAGCACTAATAGTCAGCCAATACTGTGTGCCCAGTACCTCTATGCAACCAGCTATGTTCTGTGGCACAGCTCAGAGCCAACAGATGTTGCATGCTTGGTACATGCCAGGCAGTGTGTTAAGTTTTAACCAGATTGCCTCACTCAGTCCTCACAGTGGCCTATGAGGTGGGTCCCTTCAGATAGCCCCATTTTACCAGTGAGAGAAGTGAGGTCTGGTCATTTGCCCATGGCCTTGCAGCTCTTGCGCCAGAGCCAGAATCAGCAGTGAGGCTGCCTGGGGTGGGGGTGGGGGGCGTGTTACAGTACGTGCTCTTGGCCACACAGCAGCTCAGTGTGGTTCCCCACATTCTGTGCTTTCTATTTTGTTTTGCTCTGTTTTAAGGTAAGTCATTGATAAGGTGCAGTTCAGGCGAGAAAGCATTGCTGGTGGGACTGCTGGTCAACAGAAGGAAGGCTGGGGAACAGGAAAAGTAGGACTTCTCACAGAGCGGTCTTCCCACCACGTCGGAATTATCTGGGATGTGTGTTAAATAACCGAGATTCAGGGGTATGCATCTGGCACAGCAGTTACGACACCTACGTTCCATATCTGAATGCCTGGGTTTGAGTCCCAGCTCTGCTTCTCATCCAGAGTCCAGCTTCCCGCTAACGCATACCTAGGGAGCCGTCAAGTGCTGGCTCAGGTATTGGCTCCCTGCCACCTGTGTGGGAGCCCTGAACGGAGTTCCAGGCTCCTAGCTTTGGCCTTGCCCGGCCCTGGCTATCGCAGACATTTGGAGGAGTGAACCAACAGATGAGAGTGTTTCTCTCTTTCTCTTAAATAAATGATAAATAAAAATTTAAACGCTAAAAACAAAAACTTGAGACCCATAGTTCTGATGCAGGGCCATCTACAAGCAGAATGTCTCAAACGCTGATGTCAGAGACTGAGTGGGCTGGACGTCTGGGTTCTCAGTTTCTCTGGGTCACCACAGTTCGTTCCTCCACAGAGTCGGCAACGTGGTCCATGCTGTCCTCCTTTGGGATCTTGCAGGGTGGACTGGGGAGAACAAGGGTGGATGAAACCAAGGGTGGATGAAACCACGCCGGCATCTAGGCTAGAGGGGGCATTCTGAGGCAATGTCTCTGATTCACGTTTCCCTTTCATGCCGCACTTGCTCCTCTCCCCTCTTACACTCTCTCCCCATCCACTCTCTCTTAACGATAGGTTTTGCTCCTCCTCCTCCCCTTCCTCTTCCTCTTCTTCCTCTCCTCCTCTTCCTCCTTCTTCTTATTTCTTTCTTCTTCTTCCCACCTATTTGAAAGGCAGAGTTACAGAGAGGCAGGGGCAGACAGAGAGAGAAAGTCCTCCATCTACTGGTCCACTTCCCAAATGGCTGTACTGGCTAGAGCCGGGCTGATCCGAAGCCAGGAGCCAAGAGCCTTCTCCAAGTACTTAAGACATTTTCCACCACCCCCTTCCCCAGGCCACTAGCAGAGAGCAGATCAGAAGAGGAACAGCCGGGACACGAACCGGCAGAGGCCCAATCCACTGTGCCACAGCACTGGCCGTGGGGTTTCGCTTCTTTACTGGTCCCCTGGTGGAGGACAGAGTTGTCACCTGGCTGAGGACAGAGCCTAGAGGCGAGGGGACCTCTGAAGTGGTGCTCAGTGGGGGTGAGCACTGTGAGAGGTTCCTCTCTAGACTGACAAGGGCTTTGCCCCGTGTGGAGGTGGGTGCAGCTCTGTGTGAAGTTTGGTGGGGAACAGTGGAATAGCCTGGGATGCAAAGTGGAGATCCTGTTGCCCTTGGCACACGGGGCAGCAGCCTGGGTATGTCCCCTTGTGTTCTGAAGTGGAGGGATAATCTCCTGGGGGCTCAGAGCCAGGCGATACAAAGAAGCAAAAGGAGATAGGACTCTTTCTCCCTCCACCTCATCTACTAACAAGTTTGGAGACCAATTCAGTTACAAATTTTTTGTTTGATTTCTGAAAAAGACGAACAGTGGGTCTGGCACTGTGGCGTAGTGGGTAAAGCCACTGCCTGCGGTGCTGGCATCTCAAATGGGTGGGGTTAGAGTCCTGAGTCCCAGCTGCTCCACTTCTGATCCAGCTCCCTGCTAATGTGCCTGGGAGAGCAGTAGAAGATGGTCCAGGTGCTTGGGCCCCTGCACCCATGTGGGTGACCTGGAAGAAGCTCCTGGCTCCTGGTTTGGACTGGCTCAGCTCTGGCTGTTGTGGCCATTTGGGGCATGAACCAGTAGATGGAAGATCTTACTTTCTCTCTCTGTAACTCTGTTTTTCAAATAAATATTTTTTTAAAGAAAAATAGTGTAGTCTGCATTTCATTTATTTATTTTTAAAGTCTTAATTTTATTTGAAAGGCAGAAAGACACAGAAAGAGGGAACAAAGAGATAGAGAGAGATCTTCCATCTGTTGGTTCATTCTTCAAATACTTGCAAAAGCCTGATCTGGGCCAGGCCAAAGCCAGAAGCCAGGAACTCCATCCAGGTCTCCCTCGTGGGTGGCAGGATGTAAGGACTTGAACCCCCACCTGCTACCTCCCAGAATGCTTTAGCAGGAGACTGGATCTGAAGTGGAATAGCTGTCACTCAAACCCAGGCACTCTGAGAAGGGCCAAGGAGCGACTTAAGCCTCTGCATCCAACGCCGGCCTCATCGGAGTTTTACGCAGTTTGCTTTCAGGGATGTGCACACACCGTGGGCTTGGGGACATGCAGGAGTGAGGAGACCTGGTTCTGTGTCAGCTGAGCTGTCAGTTTCCTTTGTTATCGTGAGAAAGCTGCTTGCACGCTGGGGTGCTCTTATCTGGAAATTGTTGGATTTGAGTGAGATGCTCTTTCATGTTCCTTCTTGCTCTCGAGTTCCAATTCCGTGGTTAGTAGCAGGGAGGTGGAGCAGATGCAGCAGAGCCCGAGTGCTTCTTTTCTTTGTCACATGTGCTTCCCTCCTCCCCACCCCGCCCCGATGAGCAGGTTGTCAGTTCTCTCTCAAATGTTTTTTGATATGACAACATGACTTCTGTTCCAGTTCCCCACTTCTGCAGCCTGCACCTGTGTATCGCATCTGGCTCGGGAGTAGTGTGACTGTTTCGACAAATTTTCTGGCTGTCTCCTGCCTGTCCTTCTCTGAAACAAATAGCATGAAATTCTTTTTACAGCCATGAGGATCTGCTTCATTTTTTAAATCTTTTTTTTTTTATTTGACAGATAGAGTTAGACTGTGTGTGAGAGAGAGAGATACAGAGAGAAAGGTATTCCTTCCGTTGGTTTGTCCCCTCAAATGGCCGCTACAGCTGGAGCTATGCCGATCCGAAGCCAGGAGCTAGGTGCTTCTTGCTGGTCTCCCACATGGGTGCTGTCGCCCAAGCACTTGGGCCATCCTCCACTGCCCTCCCGGGCCACAGCAGAGAGCTGGACTGGAAGAGGAGCAACCGGGACTAGAACCTGGCGCCCATATGGGATGCCAGCGCCACAGGTGGAGGATTAACCAAGTGAGCCATGGTGCCGGCCCCTGTTTCGTGTTTTCTCTTTTGCCATAGTACCCCTCCATGCACACAGGGCATGGAGAGACACATGCTCGAGCTCCCAGAGTTCTTGGGCTGGGGTTCGTCTCATGGGTTGGTCAGTATTGTCTGGGGAAGTCCTCTGGCACATATGCGACTCCATGTGGCATCCTAATGTCTGTATGTCACTGGCACGTAGGAGTTTACGGTGGGTGCTGTGAATGCAACGCAGGTGCTACGTGTGCCTAGGGTCAGAAGGTAGGGTCAATGGCAGTTGGTACCAAGGGGGAAGTGATTCCAGAGCTGAGGCTGCTCTTGATGTTTCTACTTTTTCTCAATGTCATGGTAACTTGTGTTATCAGAGGCTGATAAAATGTTAGACGTTACCTTAGTCCAGCCTGAAATCCACCTGGGGTGTGTGTCCTTGAGGACTTGCAGAGATGAAGAATAAAATAGCCACACCTTCTTGATTGGTCTGAGCTCAGCTCTCAGGAATTAGAGACTGACTTCATCACCACACTTGAGTTCATGAGTAGGACCAGAGACAGGAGAGTTTCATGTCAGGGGTGTCATCCTGTTCTGGGAAGATTAGACACAGGTGGATAAACAGGAACCTGGTGAGATTTGTGGTTCATTTCTAACTCATATTGCAGTGTTCTGATCTTTAAAAACAGGTCAGTTTTACTAATATTTGTCACATACCAACAAAAGACCAGATGCTACATTTTCAAAGACAAATGAAATATGATTCCTGGGGCCGGCGCCGTGGCTCACTTGGTTAATCCTCCACCTGTGGCACCGGCATCCCATGTGGGCGCCGGGTTCTAGTCCCAGTTGCTCCTCTTCCAGTCCAGCTCTCTGCTGTGGCCTGGGAGGGCAGTGGAAGATGGCCCAAGTGCTTGGGCCCTATACCCGCATGGGAGACCAGGAGGAAGCACCTGCCTCCTGGCCAGATCAGTGTAGCTCTGGCCGTAGCGGCCATTTGGGGGCTGAACTGACAGAGCAAAGACCTTTCTCTCTGTCTCTCTTTCTCACTGTCTAACTCTCTCTCACTGTCTAACTCTAGCTGCCAAATAAAAAAAAATTAAAAAAAAGAAATATGATTTCTGTCTTCAGAGACTAACCATCTGTCTTTTCTCAAACATGGCGCTCTGGGGAAAACTCCCCCAATACCCAGCTCTGTCCCCTAGTCTGCCTTTGGGGATTCTCAGAGCAGGCGGGGGCCCAGCTGGTTATCACTTTCTGTTTCTTCGTCTCAGGAGCAAAGTGACCATGGCAAGGCAGGGAACACTGTGCAGGTAATACGACCGGGGTGGCAACTGTGATGGCCCTTCAGCTCCTTGAGATACCAGAGCATGGGTGCACATTCCCCAGGGACTCGAAACTGGGTTTCATAGCTTTATGGAGAAGCTTAGCAGCTCCATCAGCAGTGAATGGCCAAGCTGTCTGTAGGGAGCTACAGTTACTTCACTCTGTCAGAGGAGGATGTTGGTAAGCTAAAGGTGGGGTGGGCAGAAAGGTGTGTGAGACCAGCTGATGTCAAACCTTTTTCTGAGGCCCACACACTGAGCTCGTGTCTTCTGCATACCCAGGCATCAGGGCAGCACAGTCAGGACTTATCCTCGTCTCTCCATCCTCAAGCTTCTTGGTGCCCTGTTGTGACTTCTTCCCCCCTTCAGTTCTGTCTTTGATATTCATTTTAGTCTGATGTCATTTGTGTAAAATCACTGGGGTAGGGTGAGAAATAAATTTCCAAACCTCATGATCATTCTTAAAATTTCCATTTTTAATTGAAAGGCAGTGAGACAGACAGACAGACAGACACACACACACACACACGCACACACATGCACACACACACAGTGTAATCTTCCATATGCCAATTCATACCCCCAAATACCTGTAACAGCCACCTGGGCCAGGCTGAAGCCAGGAGCCCAGGACTCCATACAGGCCTCCCCCTGGGGTGGCAGGAACCCAAAACTTGAACCATCACCTGCTAGCTTCAAGGTCCACATTAGCAGAAAGCTGGACCAGAAGTGGAGTAGCTGGGACTCAAATTAGGCAATCTAACATGGAACACAGGCATCCTAAGCTGTGACTTAACCACTGTACCATATAGGGGTTCCCAGACGCCATATCCTTGGTGTTGGCTCCAGGCTCTGTACATTCCTACTTCCCCAGGATGACCCTGGGAAGTTAATTTTTTTAAAGATTTATTTTATTTATTTGAAAGACAGAGCTACAGAGAGAAGTAGAGCCAGAGAGACAGAGAGGTCTTCCATCTGCTGGTTCACACCCCAAATGACTGCAACAGCCAGAGCTGAGCTGATCCGAAGCCAGAAGCCAGGAGCTTCCTCCAGGGCTCCCATGTGAGTACAGGGGCCCAAGGACTTGGGCCATTCTCCAGGCCATGGCAGAGAGCTGGATGGGAAGTGGAGCATCCAGGACTCGAACCAGCACTCATATGGGATGCTGGTGCTGCAGGCCAGGGATTTAATCAACTTTTCGCCACAGCGCTGGCCCGGGGGAACTTAATTCTAACCTGAGAATTACTGTAGCTCTTTGACCAGCCCAGCTACTTCCTATGTGCAGTTCAGTTCAAGGGGTGAGGAATTGGGGGGAGAGAGAGACCAAGTAACCAGGTACTGGGTGATTAATGTCTTTGGAGTTAAGTAGACTGAATGTGTATTTTTTTTCAAAAATTTTATTTATTTGAAAGACAGAATTACAGAAAGAGAAAGAGGGAGAGACAGAGAGAGGTCTTCCTTCAGTTGGTTCACTCCCCAAATGGCCGTCATGGCCAGCGCACTGCGCTGATCCGAAGGCAGGAGCCAGGTGCTTCCTTTCGGTCTCCCATGCGGGTGCAGGGCCCAAGCACTTGGGCCATCCTCCACTGCACTCCCGGGCCACAGCAGAGAGCTGGACTGGAAGAGGAGCAACTGGGACAGAACCAGCGAGCACTCAAAGCTCTTTAACAACCGGGTCCCAACCTATTAAACCTCACCTCCCTTTGGTCTCCTCCACAGCCCTAGGACTCCCGTCCCACTGGTTTCTCTATCCCTCGAACTTACGTCACTTGGCCTCATTCTGGTTTTCCTGGAGTGCCCCTCCACCTTCCTCTCCACCTCTTGCAGCTGCTCGGAAAGCCTCCCCTGACCCCTGGCCCACGGGGCAGCTCTCCTGCCTCTGAATTCCCAAAGCTCTCACTGCACCTGACACATGTTGGCCAGTGCTAGGTTACAGGCATTCTTGGCACTGGGACTGACATGTCTATCTGACCGATTACCTCTCACTCTCCTGCAATGCAACCTCCTTAAAGGCAAAGGAGTCTATTTTATGTTTCTCTCCAGCCCCCAAACGCACTTAGCGGTGACTGTGAATGTTTACCGAATACCTGCATATACAAGTTGGCTATTCTAGGGGCCTTGTGTATTTCATTTCATTTCATCCTCACAATTTTCTCACAACTGAGAAAGATTTGTAAGAAAGAAGATGAGGAGCTGGCGCTGTGGTATAGTGGATAAAGCTGCATCCTGCAGTGCCGCCATCCCATATGGGCGCCAGTTCAAGTCCCGGCTGCTCCACTTCCATTCCAGCTCTCTGCTATGGCCTGGGAAAGCAGTGGAAGATGGCTTAAGTGCTTGGGCCCCTGCACCCAGGTGGGAGACCTGGAAGAAGCTCCTGGCTCCTGACTTCAGATCGGCACAGCTCTGGCCATTGCAGCCACTTGGGGAGTGAACCTGCGGATGGAAGACCTCTCTCTCTCTCTCTCTCTCTCTCTGCCTCTCATTCTCTCTGTGTGTAACTCCAACTTGCAAATAAATAAATAAATAAATAAATCTTAAAAAAAAAGAAGATGAACGAACTTTCAAGGTCACATAACTAAAAAGTGGCAGGTCCATGACAGATCTCAGGTCCCTAAGCCTCCAAAATTCCTTAGCCAGCCAGCGTCTTGAAGAGGGCAGATGTGCCAGAACGGCTTGTTGACTGACCGGGCCATGGGCCAGGTGAAGAGCCAAGGTACACACGACAAGGAACAGAACAAGCTCCGTGCCCGCTTCCTCTGCAGTCCAGAACCGGATTCCCCAAGGTCCCTGCAGGGTCTCCTTAGCTTGCTGGCATTGATGCTTCACCCCATGCCCAGTCAGGCAGCCTCTCTGCTCCCTCCCACAAATGGCTTATCTGGTATTCCTGACCGAGAGGGTCAGCTATCAGGGAGTATAAAGACGGGTTTGCCCAAAGCAGAGTCAGAAAAGTGACTCTTGAGCAACTGGTTCCCCGGGAGGGAGCCCCTCCCCACGGCCACCCTGTTTCAGTTCCGGTGTTTTCCTTTCGGGGCCTGTCAGGCAACTTTCGGGTTGCTGGGACAAAACTTTTGCCAAAAAAATCCCGTCTGACAAAGCTGGATTGCAAACCCCAGGGCAGCAGGAAGATCCACCTCTCTCCTGTCCCACCCAGACCCAGGGCCACGTCTTCTACACACCCACACGGGATCACGCTTCCAGAGCAGACTTCTCCACACAGCCACCATTACTGAGTGACCACTCTTTGCCAACCACTATTCCTGGCATTCCAAATGTTTCTTCCCTCGATTAATCCTTTTTAGCATACTGTGGACTACATAGCTAAGTGCAGTAGTTAAGGACACAGGCTCTGGGGTTGACCCGTGTTCAGAATCCCAGCTCCAGCAATGATGAGTTACCTTAACCCAGGCATGCTACTTAATTTCTCTGTGTTCAATTTCCGCATCTGAAATATGATAAATACAATAGTACCTAATCTGTAGAGCTGATGTAGATTAGCTAGATGGATAAGTGTCAAGTGCTCAATACATGTTAGATATCATTACAACTACCACGTGGTTAGCACCTTCATTTCACAGATGCGGCCAACCGTTTCTCAGACAGCTTAAGTCAATTGTCCAAGGTCACAGTTAATAAAGTACAAAGTTTATTTAAATTCAGGTCTAAGGTTAGGTCTCAACCTTTGGCACCAGCATCTCATATGGGTGCCAGTTCGAGTCCTGGCTGCTCCACTTCCAATCCAGTTCCCTGCTAATGGCCTGGGAAGGCAGTGTAGGATGGCCTGGGTGCTTGGGCCCCTGTACCCATGTGGAAGACCCAGAGGAGGCTCCTGGCTCCTGGCTTCAGATTGGCCTGGTTCCAACCACTGCAGCCATTTGGGGAGTGAACCACCAGATGGAAGATCTCTCTTTGTCTCTCCCTCTCTATCTGTAACTCTGTCTTTGAAATAAATAAATAAATCTTAAAAAAAAAAAAAGGCAGAGTTCCAGAGAGGGGAGGTCACACACATCTTCCATCTGCTGGTTCACTCCCCAAAGTCCACAACAGCCGGGATTGGGTCGGGCCAAAGCCGGGAGCCCAGAACTCCATGCAGGACTCTCACATGGGTGGCAGGGGCCCAAGTAGTTGGACCATCATTTGCTCTTTCCCAGGAGTATTAGCGGGGAGCTGGATCAAAAGCGGAGCACCCAGGACTTGAATTGACACTCATATAGGATGCTGATGTTACAGGTGGTGACTTAACCTGCTATGTCACAACACTGAGCCCTATCTAAAGATTTAATATATATATATATATATATATATATATACACATATATTTGAAAGTCAGAGTTACACACAGAGAGAAGGAGAGGCAGAGAGAGAGAGAGAACTCTTCCATCTGCTTGTTCACTCCCCAGTTGGCTGCAATGATCAGAGCTGTGCTGCTCTTAAGCCAGGAGCCAGGAGCCAGGAACTTCTTCCAGGTCTCCCACGCGGGTTCAGCGGCTAAAGGACTTGGGCCCCCATATGGGACACTGGCACTGCAGGCGGGACTTTACCTGCTATGCCACAGTGCCAGCCCCCATCTGAAGGTTTTTAAAAATGCTATTTCTTTCTTTTTTAAAAAAAAGATTTATTTATTTTACTTGAAAGTCAGAGTTACACAGAGAGAGGAGAAGCAGAGAGAGAGCAAGAGAGAGAGACCTTCCATCTGCTGGTTCACTCCCCAGATGGCTGCAACGGCTGGAGCTGTACTGATCTGAAGCCAGGAGCCAGGAGCTTCTGGGTCTCCCACCTGGGTGCAGGGGCCCAAGGACTTGGGCCATCTTCCACTGCTTTCCCAGGCCACAGCAGAGAGCTGGATAGGAAGTGGAGCAGCCGGTTCTCGAACCGGTGCCCATATGGAATGCTGGCACTGCAGGCAGCAGCTTTACCCACTACACCACAGCGCTGCCCAAAAATGCTATTTATTTCTTTGGAGGGTGGAGTGGGGGGTGAGAGAGAGAGAAAAGAGAGGAGAGGACCACCTGCTGGCTCACTCCTCAAGTGCCAGCAATGGCCCAGGTGACTTGTGCCCTTGTCTCAGCCACTGCCAGGACATTCTGTAGTTGTTTGGCAACACTGTCATTCCTGACCTGAATTTTTATGCTACCAATAAACAGTCATTTTCTTATACTTGGTAACATGCAAATCCTTAACACTGAAAAACATATGGCCATCATCAATGCAGTGAAAAAATACTGAGAACTGAGTTCAGAGTCATGAAGGAGCACCAGCGACTGCACCCCAGCCCCTGCGCCGGCCATTCGCCAGCAGCGGCAACAGGCATGGCCGGTGTTCAGCCTCCATCTGCCGCACTGTGCTTTGACTAAAAGGTTCCTGTACACTGCATTGTATTAGTATTATTTTTGGAGTCAGAAAAAACATCAGAAGCAGTTGAGGGCCCAAGAAGTGGGTCCTCTGGGGATGCAGAGGCTTCTACCTGTGGCCTTTATTTTTATTTTATTTTTCTAATTTTATTTGTCTGAAGGGCAGAGTCACTCCTATGGGATGCTGGCATTGCAGGTAGTGGCTTAACCCACTGCGCGACAACACTGGCCCGGGGGAGCAGATTTTAGTGGAGGCGTCCTGCTGGGGAGGTGTTGCTCAAGTCCAGCCTCTAGTGAGCACCTAGCACATCTGCAGCTAGCTCTTCCCTTTCAGATTTCTGCAGGAATATTTAGAAGAAAGATCGGGATTATAATCAAGAACCACAAACTCCCTGCCTTGATTTGGATATTTTATGGCTTAAATATATTTTTTCTTTCTCATGTTAAAAATATCACCTTTTTGAACTCAGCTTCTCTTCCTGGCTTCTACCCTTTCACCCTCTTCCTGTTTATAGACCAGCTTCTTGAAAGAATTGATAGCCACTATCTCCATGTGCTAGTCTCCGATCTACTCCTCAGCATCCTGTAGATTTTTTCCCCCATTGTGCAACTGAACCGGCACTCACCAAGCTCACCAGTGGAGTCATCACATGCAGTCTGCCCTGCTCACCCTCATTTCTCCTGCTGTGTCGGAGCATTTGCCTCTCTGACCGCTGCCCCACTCTGGAACTGGTCGGTTTCTGCACTCCTCGGTGGCCGTTACGTTTCAGTTTTCTTTGTCAGCTCCCCTGATGTGTCCATCCCTTAATGTCACATCTTCAGGATTCTGTCCTCTGTCCTCTTCCTGCTCACCGGGACCTCTGTGACCTCAGCTAGACTTATGTCTCTCGTTCATCTCAACTATCTGGTGGACATCTCTCTTTGATATGCAACATGTCCTTAAGTTTGAACTTCTTGTCTTAGCTCCAATCCAGATTCCTTAGAAGAATTTTTTTTTTGGATAGGCAGAGTTAGACAGTGAGAGAGAGAGAGAGAGAAAGAGAGAAAGGTCTTCCTTCCGTTGGTTCACCCCCCAAATGGCCGCTACAGCTGGCACTGCATGGATCCGAAGCCAGGAGCCAGGTGCCTCCTCCTGGTCTTCCATGCGGATGCAGGGCCCAAGCACTTGGGCCATCCTCCACTGCCTTCCCAGGCCACAGCAGAGAGCTGGACTGGAAGAGGAGCAACTGGAACAGAATCCGGCACCTCAACCAGGACTAGAACCCAGGGTGCCAGTGCCACAAGTGGAGGATTAGCCTAGTGAGCTGTGCTGCCTGCCAAGAAGAATTTTTTTAAAAGACTTATGTTGCCTACAATGCTGGCATCCTATATGGACACCAGTTAGAGGGTTTGCTGCTCCACTTTTTTTTTTTTTTAAGATTTATTTTACTTTTTTGAAAGAGTTACAGAGAGAGATAGAGACAGAGACAGAGAGAGAGAGAGAGAGAGAGAGAGAGAGAGAGAGAGAGAGAGGTCTTCCATCCGCTGGTTCACTCCCCAGGTGGCCACAACGGCTGGAGCTGCACCGATCCAAAGCAGGAACTAGGAGCTTTCTCTGGGTCTCCCACGCAAGTGCAGGGGCCCAAGGACTTGGGCCATCTTCCACTGCTTTCCCAGGCCACAGCAGAGCACTGGATTGGAAGAGAACAGCCAAGACTAGAACCAGCAACCATATAGGATGCCAGCACTTCAGGCCAGGGCTTTAACCCGTTGCGCCATAGTGCTGACCCAGCTGCTTCACTTTTTTTTTTTTTTTTTGACAGGCAGAGTTAGACAGTGAGAGAGAGAGGAGACAGAGAGAAAGGTCTTCTTTCCATCGGTTCACCCCGCAAATGGCCACTACGGCCAGCGCGCTGTGCTGATCCGAAACCAGGAGCCAGGTGCTTCTCCTGGTCTCCCATGCAGATGCAGGGGCCCAAGCACTTGGGCCATCCTCCACTGCCTTCTTGGGCCACAGCAGAGAGCTGGACTGGAAGAGAAGCAACTGAGACAGAACCGGTGCCCCTAGAACCCAGGGAGCCAGCGCTGCAGGCGGAGGATTAGCCTAGTGAGCCACGGCAGCGGCCAAGCTGCTTCACTTTTGATTGAGTTCCCTGCTAATGCACCTGAGAAAGTAGCAGAACGTGACCCAAGTATTTGGGCTTCTAACGTCTATGTGGGAGATCTAGATAAAGTTTCTCTCAAGTAAATAAGTGAGTCCTTTTTTATTTTAAAAGGACATAGTTATTTATTTGAAAGGCAGAATTACAAAGTGAGAGGGACAGTATCTATATCTATATCTATATCTATATCTATATCTATATCTATATCTATATCTATATCTATAGAGAGAAATCTTTCATTTGCTGGTTTACTCCCCAAATGGCTGCAACGGCTGGTCCAGGCCAGAACCAGGAGCTCCATTGAAGTCTCTCATGTGGGTGGCAGGGGCTTGAGCACTTGGGCCATCCTCTGCTGCTTCCCCAGGCACCTTAGCAGGGATCTGAATTGGAAGCAGAGCAACTGGGACTCCAACTGGTGTTCTGATATGGGATGCCAGCATTGCAGACGGTAGCTTAGCTCACCGCACCCTAATGCCAGCCTCCCTTAAAAGAATTTTTTATTTCAGTGATGATACCTCACCGGTGATCCCTGGCAGAAACCTGGCACCATCCTTGACTCCTCCCTTTTTCACTCCCTCACCCAATCACAGTCGTGACAATTCTACTTCCAAAATCTCTCTCCAACCCATTCATTTCTTCTTCCACCCTTATTCACCCTGTTAATCAGGATTTCCTGCTGGAGAGCTCTGCAACACTCTGGCTCTGGCTCTTTTTCTTGCCTCCAGTCTCGGTTCACGCCCCTTCTAATTCATTGTCCACAGTGCAGCTACAGCGGCATGAAACAAAAGTTCTGGTGGTTTCTTTTCTCATTATTATTTTTTTAAAGATTTATTTTATTTATTTGAAAAGCAGAGTTACAGAGAGGGAGAAGAGGGAGAGAGAGATCGTCCATCTGCTGGTTCACTCCCCAGATGGTCGCAATGGCCAGGGCTGGGCCAGGCCAAAGGCAAGAGCCTGGAACTCCATCCTGGCCTCCCACGTGGGTGCAAGGGCCCAAGTACTTGGGCCATTCTCCACTGCTCTCCCAGGCACATTAGCAAGGAGCTGGATCAGAAGTGGAGCAGCTGGGACTCGAACTGCACCCTTTCTGCTGTGTCCTTTCTACTATGTCAGGGCTTGTGCGCTTGTTCTTTCTGCTTAGGACACTCTGGCTATGCCTCTTGATTTTTTTTTGACAGGCAGAGTTGGATAGTGAGAGAGAGAGAGACAGAGAGAAAGGTCTTCCTTCCATTGGTTCACCCTCCAAATGGCTGTTAAGGCTGGTGAGCTGTGCTGATCAGAAACCAGGAGCCAGGTGCTTCTCCTGGTCTCCCATGCGGGTGCAGAGCCCAAGCACTTGGGCCATCCTCCACTGCCCTCCCAGGCCACAGCAGAGAGCTGGCCTGGAAGAGGGGCAACTGGGACAGAATCCGGCTCCCCGACCAGGACTAGAACCCGTTGTGCCGGCGCCGCAAGGCAGAGGATTAGCCTATTGAGCCGCGGCGCCGGCCATGCCTCTTGATTTTCTTATCAACTGTAGGCCCTGCTTTATTCGTCACTTCCTCTGTGATCCCAATGTTAACACTCCAGTCCCCAGCAGCTGACATTGCGATGTAACAGCTAAGCCACGCTTACAACACCAGCCTCCCATGTGGATGCTGGTTCAAGTCCTGGCTGCTCTACTTCTGACCCAGCTACCTGCTAATGCAGAACATGACCCAAGTGCTTGTTCTCCTGCCACCCACAAACTTGGATGGGGTTCTAGGCTCCTGGCATTGGCCTCGCTCAGCCCAGACGGTGGCAGCCATTTGGGGAGTGAACCAGCAAATAGAGGCCTCTCCCTCTCCCTCTCCCTCTCTCTATCAAATAAATAAATCTTTAAAAAATATAGTTGAATAGTTTTTTAGTGTATTTAGAGTTGAGCAAATCAATATCAGAACATTTTTCTGTTTTTTAAAATAAAGCATTTCTTTTTAAAAATATTTATTTATTTATTTATTTGGAAGTTAGAGTTACAGAGAAGGAGTGATAGAGAGAGAAAGAGAAAGAGAGATCTTTTATCTGCTGGTCCATTCCCTAAATGGCTGCAACAGCCAGAGATGGGCCAATCCAAACCCATGAGCCAGGAACTTCTTCCAGGTCTCCCAGGCACATTAGCAGAGAGTGGAATTGGAAGTGGAGCAGCCAGGACTCAAACTGGTGTCCATATGGGATGCCGGCACCGCAGGCAGTGGCTTTAACTGCTACACCACGTTGCCAGCCCCTAGAACATTTTCATTACCCCAATAAGAAACCTCGGATTCATGAGTAATCATTTCCCATTCTATCCTGTACCACTCTGCTCCCCAACTTCCTCCCTCCAGCCCCTGGGAACCACGAATCTACTTTCTGTCTCTATGGATTTGCCTATTTTGGGCATTTCACATAAATGGAATCATAGGGGCAGGTGTTACTCATCATGTGGTGTTGCTTTGAAAACCAATTTGAGACCTACAAGAGAACCAGTTTCACTTCCTCTATAATCAGTGCAGTATTTCAAGGCACCTACTGCCCTGTGATTATTGGACTTCCTATCTGTAGCCCCCCTTTTTCTTTCTTGTTCTAGCCCCTAGCAAGGAAAACTCTGGGTTCTTATGGATCTCTGAGTATGGGCAAGAACCATGTCATCCGGAGCCCAAGTAGTGAAGGGAAACTGGCTGCTTTCCATGACTTTGACCTTTCAACAAAGGTGCTCCAGTGCTCTTTTTAGTGCGTTCACTCCCGTGTCCACTTCTGCTTTGTGATCCCCTCCTCCACCCCTCCCATAGCACAGAGCCGTCAGACCTCAGCCTGCAGACCTCGCTTGGCACTGCCCTGTCAGGAGACTAGGGGCGAAGAGTTGGGAGAGGCACAGCAGAGGCGTCCATTTCCTTCTGCTCCGGGGGTTAGTTAATGATCTACTATCAATCCCCAGCCTTGGGGAAACCAAGGTCAGTTTCCAGCCCCACTCACGGCTCAGGGCAGAGGGCACTTTGTACACAGGGGACCTGCCTCTGACCTTCCCGCTTCATCTTCAGAGTCTGCAGCCATCGTGGTCTTGTATCTTTTCAGTTTTCAGGCTCTGGCTCCTCAGAGGAGTCTTCTCTGGGGGGAAAATGAGAATATCGGGCTGGACTACAGCTCACTAGGCTAATCCTCCGCCTGCGGCGCCGGCACCCCGGGTTCTAGTCCCGGTCGGGGCGCCGGATTCTGTCCTCGTTGCCCCTCTTCCAGTCCAGATCTCTGCTGTGGCCCAGGAAGGCAGTGGAGGATGGCCCAGGTGCTTGGGCCCTGCACCCGCATGGGAGACCAGGAGAAGCACCTGGCTCCTGGCTTCAGATCAGCACAGTGCGCTGGCCTTAGCGGCCATTTGGGGGGTGAACCAATGGAAGGAAGACCTTTCTCTCTGTCTCTCTCTCTCTCACTGTCTAACTCTGCCTGTCAAAAGAGAGAGAGAGAGAGAGAGAGAGAGAGAGAGAGAGAGAGAGAGAGAGAATATCTTCTAGTGGAAGAAAAAAAAAAGCCTTCAGGTTTGCAAACCAAAAATTCGCAGAAACCTGGGCTCCCTGCTCGTCCTGCCTCTGTCTCTAGCAGTTTCTGAAGCTTGGAACACAGCAGTGAGGTGTTTGCTGCTTGGACCAATACGTCTGCAGAATTCTCTCAAAGCCGGACTCCAGCTGAAGGCTTCACGTTCCGCCTTTCTCTTTTCCAGAGAATTCCACTTCTCACACATGGGCAGAAATTCAGCTTTCACTAATGGTAGAACAAGTGATGCAGAGGCTGTTTAGACAGGGTCATACCCATGGGGAGAGAGAAAAGAAGCCTCGAACACACCAGGGGGCAGAGCAGAGAGCGTGGTCACTGAATGAACGTCTCTGGAGCAGAGCAGGGGCAGGGGTGGAAACAAGGAAGGAAGCGAAAGGCAGCCGAAGAATCGCAGGAATGGAGGATGTAACCCAGGGAGATCGGGAAAGAACAGGCCAAGGCTCCTTCCTGGCCACATAGAGAAAAGTTAACTGATCAGGGTTGATCATGGGCGTGGCCAGGCTAGGTTCTGAGAATATAGGGGTAAATGAGACAGAGTCCCTACTTTGCAAGTTTACAGTCCAAAATAACAGAGGTGTATTAGTCTGCTTTTCTTTACAATCTCGAAATACTTGACGGTATTTTTTTTTAAGATTTATTTGAGAGACAGAATTGTAGAGAAAGAGAGGGAGAGACAGGGGGAGAGGTCTTCCATCTGCTGGGTCACTCCCCAAAAGGCTGCAAAGGTTGGAGCTGGGCAGATCCAAAGCCAGGAGTCAGGAGCTTCTTCTGGGTCTCCCACGTGGGTGCAGCGGCCCAAGCACTTGGGCCATCTTCCACTGCCTTCCTAGGCCATTAGTAGGGAGCTGGATAGGAAGAGGAACAGCTGGACGCAAACCAGCACCCATATGGGATACCGGCACCGCAGGCAGAGGCTTAACTTCCTACCAATGCTGGCCCCACTCTTTTCTTTTTAGACTCGTTTGTTCAGTGTTAATGGTCAGACTATTACATTTAGCAATCAATAATATGGGTGCAAAATAAAGAATAAAGAAAGAAACTACATTGAAACCCTTTGCTGGAATGCTTTACACTGTCCACCAAACAGAAACTCAAAGGATCTGTTACACAATTCGTTACAAATATGGTCTTTGAGTTTTTTTGCCCATATGCATGAGTATTGTCTAAAACATGTCTCCTTCATAGCAGCTGTGCCTGGCTGAGTTCACAAATATGTTCTAAGCTATGACTTCCCTGCCACTTCTCTGGCTCTCCTCCCTTGTTAAGCTCATTTCCTGGCAGCTATTAAAACCTTCTGCCACTGCCTTAGCTATTGCTGCTACTAGAACCATCATAGCCAACTTGGCTTCATGGTTTAGCCAAATACTATCTGCCACCACCATAGGAGCCAGAGCTTTCACTGAGGTTACTAACTTATAAAGAGGAAAGATTCACAATTTTGAAGGTTCACAGTCCAAGATCGGGCAAGCCTACTGGTGCTGGTGATGGCATTCTTGCACCTGTCAGTGTCTATGTAGTCCTTACGGAGCCACGAGGACGTAATCACCAGAGCTCCACCTGATGACCCAATGTAATTCATTTACCTCTCACACCAAACACCATAACTGGATTAAATTGCCACCCTGCTACTACCATTAACTTACAACTCTGGGATTTAAATTTCTGCATGAGTTCAGTGATCAAATCATGTTCAAACCATGGTGAGAGATAAGCAACAGAGATTGGATGGGGTTGTCAGAATGTGTGGTGCTGTGCCATGGGCTGGGGTACGGCTACTGTTATGACCACTGACATTTATGGTTCACTCACCATCTTTTAAGTGTCTCACATGTGGAGGGACTCACAGGCCCCCAACACCAGCCTGGTGAAGTACACGTTGCAGTAATCCCTGTTTTATAGGAGAAGAACCTGAGGCACAGAGACATTACACCATCTCTCTGAGATCTCCCAGCTGAGACTCAGGAGCAGGATCTCCAGCACAGGTGGTCTGGCTCTGGAACCTATGAAAAAAAAAGTGCATGGGAAAATGGAATTAAAAGGTAAATTTATTTTGGTGCAAAAAATTTAAAATCCATGTACACTATTTTTTTAAAAAAAATTGTTATTGTTTTAAATGTTATTTGTAAGGCAGAGACAGATCCCCTATCTGTTGGTTCATGACACAAATGACCACCACAGCCAGGGCTGGGCCAGACCAAAGCCAGGAGTCTCAATTCAGGTCTCCCACATGGATGGCTGGGAGCCAAGTACTGGAACCACCACCTGCTCCCTCCCAGGGTGCACATTATCAAGACGCTGGAGTGAGAAGCGGAGCCTGGACTCAAACTCAAGGATTCCAGTGTGGGATACAGGTGTCCAAGCAGCGGCTTAACTGCTTCATCCACCATGTGCCCCTATATATTTTTTTCAATAATGTACATTTTCCAGAATCTCTCTCAAGCCCCTTTTATGCATGGACTTCAAAAATTTTTGGAGACTAAGTAAATTTATCTTTTAATTCCATTTTCCATGAACATCTAAAAGCACCCTCAAATGTTCTTAACTAACACAGCCTCCCATAGGTTGTGCGTAGAAACTCGGCCACTTCATGTCCATGTGCCTTTGAACCCATGTGTCTGCCCTTTGACCTGAGTCTTCTTCCATAAAAGGGAGTTTCTTCAACACCTTCTCTGAGTGCTTTTGCCTGTCCCAGGGCAATTCACTGTTCTTGTGATACTGCGCTTTGACTGCCTTCTAGCATAAATTGCCAAGAGGCCAACAGGAAAGCCAGAGATTCCTGGGAGCTTATACTTGAGCACAAGGGACACAGCACAGTGGGAAGAGGGAAGTTCTGCCAACTGGCTCAACGCAGGGAGCTGGGCAGGAGCTTTTATCAGGTGGGGAGGTGTGCGGTTCCCCCTCCGCAGGTGGCCCCCAGCTCGGTGTTCTGTGCAGGGTGTGGTTTCCTCTTTTGCACATGACATGTTGAAAATGGCAGTGTTGCTCACTCCCACCTAACCAGGAAGGCCACGTATCGGTGGCATTGGGCTATTCGGATTGGGGAAGACCCTCAAGGGGCAGTAATGCGTCTTCTGTGCTGAGGGTGTGAACACTCCTTTCTGCTGATAGGTTTGGAGTAGGTGGATACGGAGTCTGGGAGATGGATCCACGTCAGGTTGGAAGGGGCTGGGTTTTGTGAGTCTTGCTCCTATCCCATCTCACTTGGAGCTTACCTAGCATGTTGTGAATATTTTGCTTAGCTAAATTCTATTTTATTTGTTGGAATATCTGATTCCTTGTGTTATAAATTTCTGGAGAGCAAAGAATTTTTTATTTTCTTAGAAATTTTCAAATAGTTACCAAAGTAGAGCCAATAATATAATGAAGGTACTCATCATCCAGCTTCAGCAACTCATTTCAGGCCAATCTTGTTCGTGTAAACTCCCATTTATTTTGTATCCCCTTCTCCAAGCATGGATTATTTTGTTACAAATTATTTCATTTGTAGATATTTCCATTGTACTCCTAAAATATAAAGGGTCTTTAAAAAAATAAAATAACTGGGGATGGCACTGTGGCATAGTAGTTAACCCTCCGCCTGCCGGCATCCCATATGGGTGCCACTTCTAGTCCTGGGTGCTCCTCTTCCTATCCAGCTCTCTGCTGTGGCCTGAGAAAGCAGTGGAAGATGGCCCAAGTGCTTGGGCCCCTACACCCATGTGGGAGACCTGGAAGAAGCTCCTGGCTCCTGGCTTCAGATGGGCTCAGGACCAGCTGTTGTGGCCATTTGGGGAGTGCACCAGCAATGGAAGACCTTTCTCTCTGTCTTTTCCTCTCACTGTCTGTAACTCTAACTCTCAAATAAATAAATAAAATCTTTAAACACAAAAAACATAACTACAACACCATTAATCACACCAAAAAATTAGTGCATCCTTAATGTCGTTAAATATTCAACCAGTGATCACATGCCTGCCGTTATTTCACATGTTTCTTGCTTTCCTTCCTCTTTTTTCTTACTATTTAGTTCTCTCTTCCATCGCTTCGTTTGTTCTTTTCTCCCTTCATTCATAAATGGTAGGATTGTTTGAATGAGGATCTAAATCAAAAACACTTTATTTGTTAATCTTCATGTTCTACTCAACACCAAGCTTAGTGTGTAACATACAGATAAGTCCTTAAAAACAGCTTATTGAATGAATAAATCATCAGAAATCTATTAAAAGCTCTGGTTGATTTTTGCTTGGTTTATTGGGGTGCCTTTTTTTTTTTTGACAGGCAGAGTGGACAGTGAGAGAGAGAGACAGAGAGAAAGGTCTTCCTTTGCCGTTGGCTCACCCTCCAATGGCCACCGCGGCTGGTGCACTGTGGCCGGTGCACCGTGCTGATCCGAAGCCAGGAGCCAGGTGCTTCTCCTGGTCTCCCATGGGGTGCAGGGCCCAAGGACTTGGGCATCCTCCACTGCACTCCCTGGCCACAGCTCTGATAACTTTACATTTTCAAAGATTTACTTAGACGCTTGCTACTGTCATTGCGTGTGGACAGCGCTAAGGTCGCAAGGTGCATCTGTGACTCAGACATTTAGAAGGGAGGGAGAAGTGAGCCCTTGCTTTCTAGTTTCTGCTTTTTGCCTGTCTTGACCTCTGTCACAGGCTGAACTGTGTTTTCTCAGAATTCTTATGTGGAACCCCAACTTCCAGTACCTCAGAACGTGACTGTAGGGGCTTTAAAGGTGATTAAGTTAAAACAAGCAATTAGGTTGGCCCTAATCAATATGAGTTGGTATCTTTTTAAGAAGAGGAAATCTGGAGCGTGGGCATTTGGTGCAGCAGTTAAGACACCACGGCCCACACTGAATACTTGGTTTCAGTTATGGCTCCTCTGCTTCTGATCCAGGTTCCTGCTAATGTGCACCCTGGGAGGTAGCAGGTGATGACTCCAGGAGCTAGATCCCTGCCACCCACGTGGAGACCTGGGTTGAGTTCTGGGCTTCTGACTCAAGCCGGCCCTAGCCCTGGGTGATGGGGGCACTTGAAGAGTAAACTGGCAGATAGAGATTTCCCTCTCTCTGTATCTCTCTCTCTCTTTCAAATAAAATGAAAATAAATTAATTTTAAAAGTTTTTTTAGGAGCCAGAGTTGTTGATTAAGCTGTTGCTTGTGATGCTGGCATCCCATGGAGCACAGGTTCAGGTCCCGGCTGCTCCGCTTCCGATCCAGGTTCCTGCTAATGCACCTGGGAAGGCAGCAGAGGACGGCCCCAGTGCTTGGACCCCATGGGAGACCCACAAGGAGTTCCAGGCTGTCCCTCTCTCTCTCTCTCTGTCTCTTTCCCTCTTTCCCCATTCCTCCCTCTCTCTCTCTCTCTGTAACTCTGCCTTTCAAATAAATAAATAAATCTTTATTTAAAAAAAGTTTTTTTTTAGAAAGAGGAGGAAATTTGAACTCAGATAAACACCAGGGATGTGTAGGCACAGAGAAAAGACTGTGTGAAGACACAGCAAGAAGGAAGCAATCTGTGAGCCCAGGAGCCAGTCCTCGAAGAAACCCAGTCTGTCGCCACTTCAATCTTGGATCTCTAGAACTATGAGATATAAATTTGTTAAATTTTTTAAAAAAAGATTTTACTTATTTATTTGAGAGGTAGAGTTACAGACAGTGAGAGGGAGAGACAGAGAGAGAGGTCTTCCTTCCGTGGTTCACTGCCCAAATGGCCACACAGCTGGTCCTGAGCCCATCCGAAGCCAGGAACCAGGAGCTTCTTCCGGGTCTCCCACGTGGGTGCAGGGGCCCAAGCACTTGGGCCATCTTCTACTGCTTTCCCAGGCCACAACAGGGAGCTAGATTAGAAGTGGAGCAGCCGGGACTAGAACCGGCGCCCATATGGGATGCCAGCACCACAGGTGGAGGATTAACCTACTGCGCCAAGGCACGGGCCCCAGTAAGGCTTGAATTCCCAACGTCATGCTGGGGATATGACAAACTGACATCCTGTGAGGCATGACTACTTCCTGATCTAAGTTGAATTTTGGTTGGCCTTCCAAAAAGTTTGATTCTATTAAGTATATTTATTGCATAAGGAACAGACACCTCATACTTGAAATTTACAAATGTGAGCTGCTTTGGTTTACCATCCTTTTCTTTGGAATTTTCACCTTTATTACTGGCCCAGCCTGATGGAAAAGCTCAAACAGGAGCTCCTCTGTCACTTCAGATTCAAGATTGCCCACAGAGTGCGATCCGCTTCTGCAGCCGCTGTCCCCATTTCAGCGTCGCCCCTTCCCAGCCCAGGCCCAAGGGTCCTGGCCGCACCCCCACTGCGCAATCTCGGAAGTCCAGCCTGTGATTTTTACCATGATTTGTGTATCCATTCATCTGTTGATGGGCACTTGGTTTATTTCCTCATTTTGGATATCGTGAATAATGCTGCTATGAATATTTCTGTACAACTCTGTGTGGATATATGTTTTCATTCCTCTTGCATAAATATCTTGGAGTGAGATTGTTTATAATTTTTTTAAGAATTATTTTCCTTGGTGCTGGCGCTGTGGCTCACTTGGTTAATCCTCCGCCTGCGGCGCCGGCATCCCCATATGGGCGCCGGGTTCTAGTCCCGGTTGCTCCTCTTCCAGTCCAGCTCTCTGCTGTGGCCCAGGAGGGCAGTGGAGGATGGCCCAAGTACTTGGGTCCCTGCACCTTCGTGGGAGACTGGGAGGAAGCACCTGGCTCCTGGCTTCAGGTTGGCGCAGCACACCGGCCATAATAGCCATTTGGGAGGTGAACCAAAGGAAGGAAGATCTTTCTCTCCATCTCTCTCTCTCTCTCTCTCTCTCTCTCTCTCTAACTCTGTCAAATAATTTAAAAAAAGATTTATTTTTCTTAATTTGAAAGGCAGACTTCCAGAGAGAGAGAGAGGGAGAGTGCATGTGCCTCCATCTGCTAGTTCACTCCCCAAATGGCCACAAAGGCCAGGGCTGGGCCAGACTGAAGCCAGGAGCCAGGAGCTTCCTCTGGGTCTCTCATGTGAGTGCAGGGGCTCAAGCACTTGGGCCATTCTCCACGGCTCTCCCAGGTGCATTAGCAGGGAGCTAGGTTGGAAGTGGAGCAGCTGGGATGTGAACCAGCATCCACATGAGATGCCAGCATTGTAAGCAGCAGCCGTATTAGCTATGCTACAACAGTGGTCCCTATTGTTCCTAATTTTATAAGACACTGACAAAGCTGTTTCCCAGGGTGATTATGCTGACTCATATTTCCACCAGCCAAATATGAGTATCAATTTTTCCCCATCTTCACAACACTTGGTATTGTCAGTCTTAAAGTTTAGTGATTCACCAACAGTTTCCTCTTGGGTACATCTCTGTGCCTTGTAGAATAGATTCTTGATCTCTGCCCATCATGTGGAATGTTCTTGCAACCGCTTTTCATCTTTTCAATCCTATCTGTGTGTCAGGTCATTATTTCCTAACACAGAATATGTATGAGAGGGGTCGGCGTGGTGGCGCAGTGGGTTAATCCTCCGCCTGTGGCGCTGGCATCCCATATGGGCGCCAGGTTCTAGCCCCGGATACTCCTTTTCCAGTCCAGCTCTCTGCTGTGGCCCAGGAGGGCAGTGGAGGATGGCCCAAGTCCTTGGGCGCCTGCACCCACTTGGGAAACCAGGAAAGAAGCTCCTGGCTCCTGGCTTTGGATCAGCATAGCTCTGGTCGTAGCAGCCGTTTGGGGAGTGAACCAACGGAAGGAAGACCTTTCTCTCTGTCTCTCTCTCACACTGTCTGTAACTCTACCTGTCAAATAAATAAATAAAAATCTTTAAAAAAAAAAAAGAATACGTATGAGAATAACTTGGGAACTTTTCAGAATATATGAGCCCAAATCTCATTGCAGACACACTGTGTGTGCTCCTCCAGGGCTGGCGCAGAGGCTTATGCCACAATGAAAAAGTCCCCCTGGTAATTCTGCATGCCCCTACCTAACACACCAGTGCCTTAGGCTCAAGTCCTGACAGTTGTATCAGGACGTCTCCAGCCCGGCCGCATGTCAGAAACACCTGGGAAGGTTTTTATTTATTTATTTATTTATTTTTGACAGGCAGAGTGGACAGTGAGAGAGAGAGACAGAGAGAAAGGTCTTCCTTTGCCATTGGTTCACCCTCCAATGGCCGCCGCGGCCAGCGCACTGCAGCCAGCGCACCGTGCTGATCCGAAGCCAGGAGCCAGGTGCTTCTCCTGGTCTCCCATGGGGTGCAGGGCCCAAGCACTTGGGCCATCCTCCACTGCACTCCCGGGCCACAGCAGAGATCTGGCCTGGAAAAGGGGCTACCGGGACAGAATCCGGCACCCCGACCGGGACTAGAACCTGGTGTGCCGGCGCCACTAGGCGGAGGATTATCCTATTAGTGCCAGCCAGACCTGGTATTCATTTTTACACATAGCATTGGGACCAAAAATTATATGTTTCTATGGGTTAGAGGGGCAAGGATGTGTAGGGAGACGAATCTAATTAGAATGGAAGAATTGTTAGGGAGTGGTGACTAAGTAAGCAAGATGGTAAAGAGAAGAAATCTGAACAGGACACTGCAGACTCTCGAGTAGGAGAGTGGAGGAGTTTTTAGGAAGATGCAGTATGCCAGGAGGACCTCAGAAGAGAGACTGGAGACAAGAAGTTAAACAGTGCTTGGAGCAGTTGTCGAAGGCCTGGGTTAGTTTATGGGAGTTAATGGGAATAGAGGGAAGGAAAAAATGGAAGAATGTTAATAATAAATAAATAAATAAATGACCGTCAACCTTTGATAATGTGTTGAATCAGCACAGAGGCCGGGGAAACCTTGAGGTCCTCCCTGCGAGGGGGGCACCTTCACTGAGGAGCAGTTTCAGAAAGCTTGTGGGTGCAGGTGCCAGCAGTGCTGGGGAGCAGGAGGGGCTCGAGATGCAGATGCATTCCACACACAGGCCTTTGAGGACAGAGGGTGGCGTGGGGGAGGACAGGGAGGGTCTGAGCACTAACTCTGGTGTGGGGCCCAATGCGTAGACAGGGGACGGAAGGAGAACACCCTAGAGGGATAAAATTGTCTATAGTCTTAGATGTAGAAGCGTAGTGTGAGGACAATGAAAATACCTTTGAGTCTGGCCAAGAGGTGGGTACTGATTTTCTGCTGCTGCCAGCGGTCTTGGGTGTGAAGCAACTACTGCTGGGGCAGAAATAGGCGAGCAGGCAAAGACAGCAGCTGGACCTCAGTTGTGTGGAAGTGAAGGGACTGGGATCACAGGTCAACTCTCGGTGGAGTTCATAAAGGAGAAAGAAAGAGATCTGGCCCTCCGAAAGGATAGAAAAAGAGGAACTGGCAACAAGGACGAACGAGAGGGTGTTAGATTTCCGTATGCCCGAGCCTGTGGAAACCTGTAACGGAAGCTGCACCGCCACAGCTGCTTGCCCTGGAGCCACTGTGTGGGAAGTGTTACTGGTCCCTAAGGAAGAGCTCACGAAATCCTCTTTCCCAGAGCAGTTTTTTCCAGCTAGGAAGTGCTCCCAGATGCAGTCATTTTGTTTAACAGGGGTGCAAGCGAACCTAGTTGATTCTCTGATTCCAGATCAAAGCTCTGTAGTTTTAGAAATAGGCTAACTTTGACTCCCCATTGAGTATTTTCTTTTCTCCTGCCTGTAAAGAACACATTGTCTTCTTTTTTTTAAAGTAAAAGATTTATTTATTTTGTTTGAAAGGGCAGAGTTACAGAGAGAGAGAGAGAGAGGAAGAGACAGAGAGCAAGAGAGAGATCTTCCTCTCTCCACCAGTTAACTCCCCAAATGGCCGCATCAGTTAGGGCTGGGCCAGGCCAAAGCCAGGAGCCAGGAGCTTCTTCCAGGTCTCCCATGTGGGTGCAGGGGCCCAAGCACTTGGGCCATCTTCCTCTGCTTTTGCAGGTGCATTAACAGGGAGCTGGATCGGAAGTGGAGCAGCCGGGACTTAGGATGAACCAGTACCCATACAGGGTGCCAGCACTGCAGGCAGTGGTTAAACCACTGCCCCACAGTACCAGCACCATAAAGAAGACGTTGTCTAAAGGAGTGTCAGTCATGAGGCAGCATGTTGATGTCTGATATATAATTTTTATTATAAATATTGAACAAATTTTATAAATAATTCCCAAGTGGCCTTAGCCAGGTAAAATTAAAAACTCAACATAGCATGGATGAGGGAGATATTTACAGTCCATGTCAGGGTCAGGAAACCCTGAAAGAGGTACCTGAGTGTGGAGAACTTTCGGCTAATTCT
The DNA here is from genome assembly GCA_949820135.1 of Sylvilagus floridanus. Taxonomy (NCBI): domain Eukaryota; kingdom Metazoa; phylum Chordata; class Mammalia; order Lagomorpha; family Leporidae; genus Sylvilagus; species Sylvilagus floridanus. The sequence continues at coordinate 12,912,045 of OX463232.1, forward strand.
CATGAGGAGATTTCTTAGGCATGGCATGAGATAAAGTAGCCAATACGGAATAAAGCCTTTCTCTTACTAGCCACAAATAGATCTCACCTATGGAGCAGAAACCTGCATGAGAAGTGTGTTTGGCCTCTCCTTCTGCCTTTATATAAAAAATGTTCATTCCTAAAACACATTGGAATTCACGGACACCAAGCTTAGGGCCAAGTTGTAATCCCCACTGCCTGACAGTGCTCACTTCCCAAGGAGTATCAGCACCAGTGCAGCTTCTGGCTGTAAACTACGCATCCGTGGGTAACAGCGTCTCCTCCCACCCCAGCAGGGGCCAAGGTTTCCTGAGAAAGTGACTGGGGCAGAAATGCTGCTGACCACTGGCCTGACAAGCTTAAAAACCGAGTCAGGCCCGTGTCTCGCCACGGGTGAGGAAAACTTCTTCTTTTCTACGTGGAGCCCTGGGGAAACAAAGAGCCGGGAGAACCTGCCGGCCAAGGGGACGCGAGGGGCTTGGTGGCTTCTTTCACCTAAGGCAGTCAGGCTGGCTTGCATAACTCGCTCATTTCACAGCAATAAGCAGTTGCAAAATGAGACTGACAGCGTCACAGGAAAGAGGAAAGGCCAATACCCCCAACTGTTCATTCTTTAACAGCAATTTAAGTAATCTGGCAGTAGCTCTCTGATTCTTTTCCCAAGTTCCTAGTAGATTATGTCTATTTAAAACCAATCCTCCCCCTAAAGCGGTAATCGCTCCCTTTCTGGACACTTACTACCTGTAAAGCTATCAAGAGGCACGTGCACTTTTGTAGTTTCTGTTAGGAAATCAGCTGTGAAACTTGGCAAACAGTTTTCCCAGTGGATTCTCTGGAGACAAGACTTGCCAAAGGCTCAGGTGGTATTCTAATTAAGCAGCCAGGTACTTGGGCCCTGATCTTTTGGAGAGAGAAGAAACCAGTATTGCCCTCTCTCTCTCTCTCTCTCTCTCTCTCTCTCTCTCTCTCTCTCTCTTTGTCTCTCTCTCTTCTGGCACCGTACTTCAGGGAAAAAGGACACAATCCTCAAGATCGCAGCAAATCCAAGTTAAACTCTGATAGGACAGGACTGAGTGGGAAGCAACAATGGGCTCTGCGAAGGGAGGCGGGAAAGGGGACGGGGAGGTCCTGGCAATGCTCTCCCTAAGTCGGCTTTGCCAATTTCAGTGCCAAGGAAGATTAGGTTTCCTACCGACTCCCGGATGTGCCTTTCCACCTGTTGACACTGAAGGGAGGGGACGTGACCGGGCAGTCTCGGGTTGAAGGGGTGGGCTGGGGGATGGGAGCTTCTTCCCTTTTCCCCTGAGGGTACAGAGGCTGCTGGTGATGCTGGAGAGACATCCAGGATATCAGCAGTGGAGCGAGCTGGACAAGTTGCTTTACTTCTTCTTTACTTCTGAATAAACTGTTTCTGTGGCTCTTGGGGATAGGGATGCTGGTGTTGGTTGCTTAGGTTGCTGGGCGTTGAAAATCAGGGAGGAATATGTGACTTCATCGACCTGCAAAGCACGAGCAGTAATCAATTAAATCAGTGCCATTGGTCAGGGCCTCCCTGCCCCGTGTGGTTCAGCACCAGGTGCCATCACCTCTTTGAACTGTTTAGCTTTGGAGAAGAGCTTTTGTCACCCATTCCCTGCCTAACGCACTAATCTTTACGGCGTTCATACGGTGAAATACGATGATACAACAATGCGAATGAACAAGCCACAAATGCATACAACAATGTGGATGAATTTCACAAAATTGTTGAAGGAAAGAAGTCAGACCTATATATGGATGTGCTGTGTTATTATTTCCTTGCATAAGAGTGAAAAGCAGCCCACAGCACTACCCTGAGGGCAATGGCTACTCCTTGGAGGGAAGTGACTGGAGGGCTTGTTGTTTGGGGGATGATCATGTAGTGTGTCTTAACTTGGGTACTGCATTACATAGGCATGTTCAACTTGTGAAATGTATACATTGTGAAAGGGGCTGGCACTGTGGTGTAGTGGGTAAAGCCGCCACCTGCTGCACTAGCATCCTATGTGGGCGCCGGTTCCAAGTCCTGGCTATTCCGCTTCCAGTCTGCTCTCTGCTATGGCCTGGGAAAGCAGTGGAAGATGACCCAAGTCCTTCAGCCCCTGCGCTGGCATGGGCGACTAGGAAGAGCTCCTGACTCCTGGCTTCAGATCAACCCAGCTCTGGCTGTTGCAACCATTTGGGGAGTGAACCAGCAGATGGAAGACCTTTGTCTCTCCTTCTCTCTGTGACTCTACATATCAGATAAATAAGTCTTTTAAAAAAAAGACTTATTTATACATTGTGAAAGTAAACTTATGATTTAAGTAGTTTTCAGTATATATTTGTACTCTACTGAAAGGTTAAGTAAGAAAATTCTGGGGACTGACTTTGGTGTAGTGGGTAAAGCTGCTGTCTGCAGTGCCGGCATCCCATATTGGTGCTGGTTCAAGTCCCAGCTGCTCCACTTTCGATCCCTCTCTCTGCTATAGCCTGGGAAACAGTAGAGGATGGCCCAAGTCCTTGAGCCCCTGCATCCACATGGGAAACCTAGAAGAACCTCCTGGCTTCGGATCGGCGCAGCTCTGGTCATTTTGGCTAATTGGGGAGTGAAGCAGCAGATGGAAGACCTCTCTTTTTCTCTCTCTCTCTGCTTCTCCTTCTCTCTGTGTATAACTCTGACTTTCAAATAAAATAAATAAATCTTTTAAAAAAATAAAAAAGGAGAGCAGCCAGGACTCAAACTGGCGCCCATATGGGATGCCAGCGTTGCAGGCGGTGGCTTAACCTGTTACACCACAACACTGGCCCCTGGGAATGATCTCTTTGACAGCTGAGAGAAGGATCAGACTGTGCTGGCTGCTTTAGACTTGTTACCTCATTTAATCCCTTCAGCTTCTCTTTGAAGTAGGCAGAACACCCATTTTAAAGATGAGAAAGTTGAGGCTCAAAGAGGTCAAGCTGCTTGGCCAGGGCCACAGAGTTAAAATGAGCAACAGCCAGGATTCAAACACAGGATGGGGGGATTCCAAAGTGCACATTCTTGCTGTGAGGTGGACTCATGGGAGTGATTGACCAACACTTCTCTGCTGGCTGCTGCATTGAGGAATTTGACCCAGGACTTGATCTGGCATTCGTGTCTTCAAGAATTACCCGTTCTACCCAGAGACTTCCCGTGAGAAGATGAGCCGGTGGGAGTGGCTGTGCCTACCTTTTCAGGAGAGCTGTCAGAGCGGCCCTGACCTGAGGAGGCAACAGAAGAGCGGTTACCCCACGGAAGTGCAAAGCTGACTTGGGACTTCTGGCCGAAGGCGGGGGAGGGGAGGTGGCCCGGGATCCATCCCCGGGGGGGGGGGGGGGGGCAGCAGAGGGCAGAGCCAGAGCCACAGGAGGCCTCAGTCCACTTCTGAAGATGTCTAATGGTTTGCAAGAACTTGATTTTTGCCCAGATGGTTTCTCAGCAACAGGCCGCGGCGGCAGGGAGGGGCAGTGAGGCCCACAACACCCAGAGCACCAGGAGACAAAGCATCTCACCGAGGCAGAGCGCCCACATCCGTAACAGAGGCAGGAGGGGAAGGAGGAAGGGTGAGGAAGTGGCTCCTGGAAACATGGGGTCTTCTCAGGCCTCTGCCTGGCCTAGGTGGAATGAGCTGCTCTCCTGGGGCTGTGTCCTAGGAAGGGCGGGAGGACCTATGCCAGCTCACGGCGGGTGTGGAGACCCCGCTGCAGGAATTCAGAAGGTAGCCAGTGGTTTGGGAATCTAGGATTCCCTGCCAGGGTGGGCACATCCCAGTTCTCACTAGGGGGAGTGGCTTTACTTACTGTGGTTGGAGGCTGAGGGTTTGTACTCTGTGAGATGGCGCTGGTCGCTTGCCCTAAATAAACATCAGACACTGTGACTGCTGTTCCCAAGCACAGGGTTAGGAAGGACACCGTGAGCAGACAACTCCTCAGTTCTCCTGGTCCGTGCGTGCTGTGGTTGGCCCTGCCTTTCCTCTCCGGACCTCGTCTGCCAGTCTAACCACAGCCCCTTCTAGTGTTTGCTCCTTTCCTGGTGGCTGGGTGTTCTCGCGTAGGGCCGTCCCTTCTTAACTGCTTCTGCCTTTGCTTCTGCCCTTAGGTCTTTCCCATTTTGTTTTCCAGAAGTAGTTCTGTTTGTTTTCCCTCACTCTATTTATTGAACAAGAAAACTTTGGTTGTTCCTGCTGTCTTTGAGGCCCTCTCCCTGTCCTGTCCCTCCCTCCTCCTGCTGCGCTGGTCAGCAGAACTTATGGCCCACTTGCTCCTGCTGCTGCTCCTCTGCCCTCATTTGCTCTCCTTCCCTGACCAGGGGACAGAGCCGCGTAATTGTCTCTGTTCCTGTGAACCACGTGGGAATGGGAAAAATCACGTCTAAGAGACAGCTGGGTGCAGTGACCACGAAGACCAAGTGAGAGACACCCCCAGGAATCACTGCCGAGAAGCAGGTGTTTAGGAAGGAGGCAAGGGAGACCCAGGCCCCGAGACACCGGTGAAGAAGTCCTTTCGCTCTCCCAAGCGCGGCAGTCTGCCTTGGAGAAAACGGAACGCAAGGAATAGGCACCATACCTGCCAGTCTTGCTGCAGTACAGAAAATAGGCCAGGACTGCTATCAGAGCCACCCCAGCCACGACTCCGATGATGATGCCGGCAATGGCCCCAGGCGGGAGGTCAGAGCTTTCTGGCTCTGGAGTATCTGTCATAGAAGAAAAAAAAAAGAGAGAAGGAGTGAAGGTGAAATTTGAAATTATTCTACAGTGGGGGCGCCCTGAGCAACAGCTCTGAGCACGAAGCAGCCTCTGATCCTTCAGATGACATTTACTGTGCTGAGAATCATCAGCCTACCATATCCTTGCAATTGATTCCCCTCTTTTTTTTTTTTTTGACAGGCAGACAGGCAAGCAGAGTTAGACAGTGAGAGAGACATATAGACAGAAAGGTCTTTCTTTTTCCGTTGGTTCACCCCCCAAATGGCCACCACAGCCAGTGCTGCACCAATCTGAAGCCAGGAGCCAGGTGCTTTCTCCTGGTCTCCCATGCGGGTGCAGGGCCCAAGCACTTGGGCCATCCTCCACTGCACTCCTGGGCCACAGCAGAGAGCTGGACTGGAAGAGGAGCAACCGGGACAGAATCCAGTGCCCTGACCGGGACTAGAACCTGGGGTGCCAGCGCCGCAGGCGGAGGATTAGCCTAGTGAGCCACCGCGCCGGCCGAAAATAATTTTTAAATTAAAAAAACAAAATCAAAACAAAGAAACGAAATCCCAGGCTTGAAACTTTGCACTTAGCTCTTTTTAACCTCTCGTATTCGTCAGTACCTGTGTGCCAATGACTTTTTGTGTAATGCTCCGCACCCCTTTAAGTAACACCTGTTGCATATTTTTCCTTATTTCTGTTGCAGCCATCTGGGGCTAAGCCCTCACCAGTCAGTTAAGGCTGGTAATTAATGCTGCTGTTGGCTGCTGTTATGGGTACTGACTACGCGCTTGGCCTGTGCTGGATACTTTCGTATATCTCATAGGATCCGAACAATAACCCTGTCAGGTACACAGTGTAGACATTGTTTCAGCTTTACAGACCAAAACAAAAACAAACCAAGGCTTAGAATAGCAAACAGAAATTTCCCAAAGACATGGCTAGGAAGAGGCGGGTGTAGGACTACCTGACTCCAAGGCTGGTGGTAACAGTGGTAATAACAGAAGCTAATATCTATGGAACGTTTCCCTGTGTGTGCATTTTGCTGAAGGTTTAATTGATCATTACATTAAAACAATTTATTTAATTGTTTAAATCAATTGTTTAATTGATTATTACATTTAAAACAATACCACTAAGCAGGTTCTCTTACTGCAGTTTTTAATTGAGGAATCTGAGGTTCACAGCAGCTAAGGATCTTGTGTAATGGATTTATAACATGAAAAAAGAAAGTTCTCAAATCAACGTCCTACTCTCACAATAAATGGATTAAAAAAGGACAGCTTAAATTCAAACCTAGCTAAAGGAAGAAAATAATGGTGATTAGAGGTTTTAAAAAAGAGAAAATGGATGAAACTTATTTCTTCAGAAAAGATTGGCAGTATTGATAAACTTCAACAAGATTGAGAAAAAAAGAGAGAAGACTTCAGTGACAAAGTCAGAAATGAAAGTGTGGATCTTATTACCAATTCTACAGAAGCAACAGGGGTTACAAGAACACTGTGAATAACAGTGCCAGCACACTGGGTAAACCAGATGAAACGGACCAATTCCTGGACACACGATCCATTGAAATGGAATCATGAATAAATAGAAAATATAAATCTGTAATTAGTGAGGAGATTGAATCAGTAAAACCGTTTGATAAAATTCAACATTCTTTGATGATATAAATGCTCCTGCTAGGAATAAGAGAAACTACCCCATCATTATGAAGACAGTCTATGAAGAGCCCACAGCTAATATGCTCAGTGGAGAAAGACTGAACACTTCCCCCTCTAAGATCGGGAATACAAGGATGCCTGCTTCACCACGCTGTTCAGCTTGGTAGTGGTAGTGGGTATCCACGCAAAAGAAGGAAGCTGAATCTTTACTTAATACCGTATACATGGGGCTGGCGCTGTGGCGCAGTGGGTTAACGCACTGGCCTGAAGTGTCAGCATCCCACAGGGACGGTTCGAGTCCTGGCTGCTCCACTTCCGATCCAGCTCTCTGCTATAGCCTGGGAAAGCAGGCACCCGCATGGGAGACACGGAAGAAGCTCCTGGCTCCTGGCTTCGGATCGGTGCAGCTCCGGCCATGTGGCCAATTGGGGAGTGAACCAGCAGATGGAAGACCTCTCTCTCTCTCTCTCTCTCTCTCTCTGCCTCTCCTTCTCTCTGTGTGTAACTCTGACTTTCAAATAAATAAACAAATCTTTACAATAAAAAATACCATATACAAAAATAACTCAAAATGGATCAGACCTCAACATAAGAGCTAAAATATGCAACTCTTAGAAGAAAATGTAGGGTAAAATCATCAGGATATCGAATTTGGCAATGATTTTTGGCTATGACTGCAAAAGCAAAGACAGCAAAAGAAAAAAAAGATAAATTGGGCTTCGTGATAATTGAAAACTTTTGTGCATCAAAGGCCACTATCAATAAAGCGGAAAGGGTGAAAATATTTGTTAATCATATTCCTGATGAAGGATTAATGTCCAGATCATTTGAATAACTACTACAACTCAAAAAAACAAAACAACCTAATTAAAACAAACAACCTAATTTAAAAAATGACCAAAGGACTTGAACAGGCATTTCTCCAATGAAAATATACAAATGGTCAATAAGCACATGAAAAGATGCTCAATCTCACTAATCTTAGGGATATACATGTCAAAATCACAGTGATATACCACCTTCCACCCACTAGGATGACTGAAAAACAAAGCAAAACAAAAAGGAATCTGTAAGGTCCCATAGGAAATGCCAGACTCAGCATAAGAAGCTAAGTGTATTTGATTCAGAGCAGGTGTTTTAACTGTAATGTTCTCTTGATAGATTTTCTGTCCCCTGTGACTTTTATCCATTTTTGCACACCATTGTTGGAACAATCCCCCCAGTGAGATGTCAGAGCGAGGGATCACATACCTTTCACAGTCATCCAGAGGGGGTCACTCTTGCTGGAGCAGTTCAGGTGGAAGGCCTCGCACTGGTACTCCCCTTCATCCACCTTCATGACAGGGTATATGTTCAGGGTGCTATTGTCCGGGGACAGGCGCGTCCTCGCCGTGAGGTTCAGACTCTGGCTGTTGAAGGTCCACCGGATGGATATTCCAGCATCATCTGTGAGGCAGGTCAGGACCAGGCGGTCCCTTTCCAAGACTGTGGTGTTGATGACATGGATGGACGGCTGTGCCACTGGCCCTGTGGAAACAGAGGAGGGGCCTGGCTGAGAGTGGGTCTGAGGCCTGGGACCCTTTCTTCTCAGAGATCTCAGCCAGGTCTCAGAGCACACAATGAGCGTGTGAACGTGACCTGGAGGACGCCCTGACTCTCTGCAGGGGTGTCTATTCAGGGGGAAGACTGACCCCCTGACCAGTTCCCTGGACATCCCCGTAGTGTACACTGGAAGCTTAGCCCATAGGTCCAGCACTATCATTGTCAAGTAGAATGTTTGTCCAGGGACTTTTGTGTGAATTTTCCTAGAACTTTCTGTGACTATGCAAGATCAGGTCTGGGGCTAGCATCATGGCGCAGCAGGTGGAGCCACCACTGCTCCGCTTCCCATCCAGCTTCCCTGCTAATGCACCTGGGAAAGTAGCGAGAGATGGCCCAAGTGCTTGGGCCCCTGCACCCGTGGGGGAGACCCAGATGGAGCGCCAGGCTTCTGGCTTCAGCCTGGCCCAGTCCTGGCTGTTGCAGTCATTTAGGCAGTGAATCAGCAGACGGAAGATTCTCTCTCTCTCTCTCTCTCTCTCTCTCTCTCCCCCTCCCTCCCCCAGCCCCCCCCCACCATGTGTGTGTGTGTATGTTTGTATGTGCGCCTTCCTCTGTCAGTCTGCCTTTCAAATAAATAAATAAATCATATTTTATCTTAAAAAGATCAGGCCCCTCCCTAGTACTGTGGATTTATATGCGTAGGGAAGATGTTTCCTTTTCCTTTAACGAGTTAGGAAGTGAAGAGGCAGAGCAGAGGCAGACAGGGATCAGAGCTCTGGACAGCTTCACCCTGGTCTTAGTGAGAGCATTTCAAAGCCTCCTGTGTTCCCTGTAGCTCATGCAGGAGGTAAGAGAAAACCAAGGTGACAGGAAGAGATGAGTTCATGACAGAAAGAAGCAGCTTGGCCTTGAGGACCCTTCCCCCCTCCTCTGTGAAGCCTCTCCCACAACATGGGCCTCTCTGGGGCTGGAAGAAGCCCCTCCCACTATTCCAGGTTGTACCAAGGTCAGCCATGAGAAGTCAGGGAAGCCATAGGAGGAGAGAGTCTCAAAGGCAGAGGGGGGAGCTCAGGGGAGCCCTGGGGCTCCATGGCCTGTACCCATGGGCACAGACTGGGAAATGACTTCTTCCAGTCTCTTTTCTACAAACTGGATAACCAGCCCCCACCTCCCCTGCCATCCTCAGGCATGGTGGCAATGCTGCAGGGCGTACTTACCAAAGACCGTGATGTTCTTAACAGCAGTCCTGTTCAGGCCAGTGATGGAGTTATGGGCGTGGCAGCTGTAGGACCCACTATCATTCACAGAGACATTGGAGATTAGGAGTTCTTGTGTGGATTGCTGGAGCCTTCCATCGACAAGCCAGGAATACTGTGCAGGTGGGTCAGAGACCGCGTGGCAGAAGAGGCTGAGTTTTGCCCCTGAACAGTAATACAAGTCTTGGGGGGAAATGGTGGGGGTGTCTGGGCCATCTGGAGCAAACAGAGTAGAACCACACAGGTCATCATCATTGGGGAGAGGATGCCCCCGGTCTGTAGAAGGCGTTCCTCTGAGCACATCCCAATCACAACCCCGGTACCCACTGAGCCTGAATCTGCAACGTTCACCTGTTTCTCCATCACAGGTGGGTGCCCTAAGCCTCTCCAGGCAGGGACAGTCCCCCACCCCCATTCTCAGCTCAAGGCTAAACCTATCCATATCTGCTGGGACAGGATATCATGGCCAGGCTGGATGTCCAGGAGCGAGAGTCCTCGTTCTTGGATCTGGTAGGGGCTGAGTGGCCTGGACTCTGAGCATGTGGATTTGGGCTGACAGCCTGGGCATGGAGGAACATGTTACTCACAGGAAACATTCAGGCTGAATGGGTCACTGTGGCCAGTACTCAGTGGGTTCCAGGTTCCACACTCATAGAGTCCTGTGTCGTTCCTTGTGACATTGAGTAAAATGAGAGTCCCGTTGTCCAGGGACAGTTTCAGCCTGTCCGTCATCTCCAGGAGCCTCTGGCCATTTATCCACCACTGGTAGGTTATGTTCTGAATCTGAGGTTCGCAGGTTAATACCACAGCGTCCTGGCCCTCCACGGGCTGGGAATCGTTGCTCACGATGAAGGGTTTGGGTAACAACTCTGTGCAGTAACAGAGAGAAATCACCTTATGTGGTGCCTTTGATTGCTGCTACAAAGGCCTCCTGCCTTTGTTGGCATCTCTCACCTCCCAGCCAACCTGAGGCCTTAAAAGAATCAGGCAGGTGTGTGTGTGTGTGTGTGTGTGTGTGAGAGAGAGAGAGAGAGAGAGAGAGAGAGAGAGAGAGAATCTGCATGATGACCTGGGTGCTCAGAGAAGGTGAGACTCACCTGCTCCATGCACAGCCTTTGTTGGGTGTGAATTAAGCAGCTGTGTTTGGTCAAGGACAGACCCAGGACCTGGAGTCGGAGAACTCCAGTGCTTTGCTCGTTCCTAACTGACCAGCCGCCCGCCTGGCTCAGGTTGGGGTCCCTGCCTGGAATATGTGGATTCTAAGTCTCTCCAGCTGTGTGCTCCTACATTGCCCAGGCTAGCTGGGTCTTTTCTGAGACTTTGCTTTCAAGGATATCCTGAGACAGGTCACAAAAGGGGATCTGAGATAACACCTGGGAGGCCAAAGGCAAGCCCAGTGGTCCGTTTAATAGTCAGGCTTGGGGCAATTCTGCCCAGTTCTGGTGACTGACATGAGCCGATCAACACCTACAAGGTAGAGCAGAGTCCAAGGAATGACCTAGGATGAGGCAGGGGCTGGCTGACTCTGGATCATAACCATGCTCCCCATTCTTAGTCTTTAGTATCCCTTCTCTTACTGTAGAGGGCAGTGAGGACTAGGTGGAACCTTCCTGAAATTCACACGGATTTTGCACGTGCACAAGGGTGATTGATGGAATGGGGAGGGGATCAGAGACTTGCTAAAAACCTGCCCCTTCTGGACCGTGTGTGTTTGGTGCTTCTAGAATAAAAGTTAAGTTTTTCCACATGGAAAAATTATTAAGATTTTTAAAAAATTCATTTGAAAGGGCGGAGTTACAGAGAGCAAGGGAGAGACAGAGAGGGACAAAGATCTTCCATCCTGGGGCCTGTCGTGGTGTAGCGGGTAAAGCTGCTGCATGAGATGCCAGCATCCCATGTGGGCGCCGGTTCAACTCCCTGCTGCTCCACTTCTGAATCAGCTCCCTGCCAGTGGCCTGGGAAAGCAGTGGAGGATGGCCCAGGTACTTGGGGCCCTGCACTCACATGGGAGACCCAGAAGAAGCTCTTGGCTCCTGGCTTCGGCCTGGCCTACTCCAGGCCATTGTGGCCATTTTGGGAGTGAACCAGCAGATGGAAGATCTCTCTCTGTCTCTGTAACTCTGCCTTTCAAATAAATAAATGTTTTTAAAATATTTTTATTTATTTATTTAAGAGGTAGAGTTACAGAGAGAGAGAGAGGGAGAGACAGAGAGAAAGATCTTCCATCCACTGGTTCAACCCCAAAATGGCCACAACAGCTGGACCTGGGCAGATTCGAAGCCAGGACTCGGGAGCTTCTTTCAGGTCTTGCATGTGGGTGCAGAAGCCCAAGTGTCCTGGCCATCTTGAATTGCTTTCCCAGGCCATAGCATGGAGCTGGATTGGAAGAAGAGCAGCTGGGACTCGAACCAGCACCCATATGGAATGCTGGCACTGCAGGTGGAAGATTAACCTACTGCACCTAGCGCCAGCTCCTCAAATAAATAAATCTTGGGGCCGGCGCTGTGGCGCAGTGGGTTAAAGCCCTGGCCTGAAGCACCAGCCTCCCATATGGGTGCTGGTTCTAGTCAAATAAACAAAGCTTAAAAGTTGTTTTTCATCCCCTATTTCACCCTTCAAATGGCCACAATGACCAAAGTTGAGCCATTTTCTGCTGCTTTCCCAGGAGCATTAGCAGTGAGTTAGATTAAAACTGGTGCAGACAAGGCTGGCGCTGTAGTGCAGTGGGTTAATGCCCTGCTCTGAAGCGCTTGCATCCCATATGGGCGCCTGTTCTAGTTCCAGCTGCTCCTCTTCTGATCCAGCTCTCTGCTGTGACCTGGGAAAGCAGTAGAAGATGGCCCAAGTCCTTGAGCCTCTGCACCCACATAGACCCAGAGGAAGCTCCTGGCTCCTGGCTTCGGATCGGCAGCACAGCTCCAGCTGTTGCGGCCAACTTGGGAGTAAATCATCGGATGGAAGACCTCTCTCTGCCTCTCCTCTCTCTGTGTAACTCTGACTTTCAAATAAATAAATAAATAAATCTTAAAAAAAAAAAAACTGAAGTAGCCAAGACTTGAGCCAGCACCCATATGGGATGCCAACATCACAGATGGTGGCTTAAGCCACTGCACCACAATGCTAGCCCTGGGAAAAGTTATTAATGCACCTAGACACAATTTCAGAAAGAGAGGGCCGGCACTGTGGCATAGCAGATAAAGCAGCTGCCTGCAGTGCCAGCATCCCATATGGGCACAGATTGAGTCCCCAGTCCCAGCTGTTCCATTTCTGATCCGGCTAATGCACTCAGAGAAGCAGCAGGAGATGGCCAAGTCCTTGGGTCCCTACACCCACATGGGAGACCCAGATGAAGCTCCTGGCTCCTGGCTTCAGTCTGGCAAGCCCTGACCATTGCGGCCATTTGGGAAGTGAACTAGAGGGTGGAAGATTTTTCTTTCTTCCTTTCTTCCTTTCTTTCTTCCTTCCTTCCTTCCTTCCTTCCTTCCTTCCTTTCTTTCTTTCTTTCTTTCTTTCTTTCTTTCTTTCTTTCTTTCTTTCTTTCTTCCTTCCTTCCTTCCTTCCTTCCTTCCTTCCTTCCTTCCTTCCTTCCTTTCTCTCTCTCTCTCTTTCTGTCTCCCCCATCTCTTCTTCTCTGTAACTCTGACTTTTCAGATAAATAAATAAATCTTTGAAAAAAATTTCTGAAAGACATATTTTTCCAGGGAACACGTTAAGGTCTTAGTCCGAGGCCTGAAATCCAACAAAGATGACACTGTAATCAAAGGAAAATGCTAAAATCCATTGAACCCAGTGACTCCCAGGTCTAGAGAAACAGTGAGTCCTGTTGGGACAGCAGCCATCAGAGGGAACGTGTGAGGTGTTTGTCAGGAGGGACGATGCTACTTCAGTGGAAATGACATTCGCTGTCATTAGTAAACGTGCAAGAGCTCCATGTCCTAAGCCTGGGAGAGCCATGGAAGGGGAGAGGAGTCCAACACAGACATGAAGAGGCTGCTTTTTTTCCTCTCAGCCTCAGGCATCACTATACTGCAGTGTGGGCCCCTCTGCCTCTCAATTAGACAAAAAGCAAACGACAAGAAAAGCCCTGAACCAACCCTGGTCTCTGGTCCATAGATACCTAGTAAGGCCACAAGGGTAGGGGGAATACGGCTGAGCTACAGACAGAACTGGACAAGCCTCAGATCTCCCAACCACAGTTTGTAAGACGCTGGTTCAGTAAACGTATTTCCTTGTATTCCCTTAATGGGACAAATGGCAAATGGCATTTGACTTGCCAAGTTAACTGTAAATGAACCTTAAAATACTCAGAGGACCTTACCTACAGCTTGGCACAGAGGAGCTGCCCGAGTACGCAGCATTTATTGTCATTTGCCTCCCTGAACCTGATGCCCGTGACCTTCCTGCTGAGCCCCTAAGTCCCCAGGGTGGTCGGCGAATGGCTGGGAAACTGTGCCCTGTGCTCTCCACACTGTCTCAGGGGAGGGGTCTGGCCCTGCCCTGCCCACAGGAGGCTCTTGGGGCTGAGTCCTGCTGGTGACCACGGGACCACAGGGCTCCGGCAGCTGGTGAATCCTTGCTCCCATCAGCCCTGCCCAGGAGGCCAACACCTGGCCTGGCCAGGATCCACAGGGTCACCTGAGTCAGGGGCTGAGCGTCTCAGTGAGGACCCCAGGGGTCCCGTGGACCGGGCTGACCCAGTCCTGCAGGGCTGTTCTCAGGGCCCTGTTCCTGGGGAGGGGCCAGACTGCTGCCCCTCTGCCGAGTCCCCCTGCCCAGTCCATCCCTCTCAGCAAAAGCCCTCGGGTCTGTGTTCCAGAAAGGATCCCGATCTTTGGAATTTGTCTTCCTTGGTGTAGCCTGCACTGAATGCTCAAACCCCAGCACCAGACATGATACAGAGGGGGAGGCACGATCCTGCGTGTGTAAAGTCGAACTAGCGCCACCCGACACCCAGCACCCACAGAGCAAGCACTCACGGTACACGCGGAGCTGTCCAGATGCTTCAGAATAACTAAAATAATCTTTACTCAAGGTTCGTATGGTATAGTTTCCTGTGTCCTCCAGGGTGACGTTCTGGATCAGCAGGGACCCGTTGGGGAATATTGTCTCTCGATCGCTGTATGCAGGCCCTATATTAGTGCGCCCAGTGTTTGTCTCATATGTTGCAATATGAAAACTTAGGTCCGCTGTTGCTGCCTTGAACCAGAGGTAGGCTGGAGGAGTCCACGTCAGATTGTGGACGAGGAGAAGGACATCCATCCCTTCGGCAGCGAAGGGCGGCACAGGTTCCACAATGAGCTGGGCCGCGGTGGGCGGGATCCAGGCAGTTAGCAGTGAGACTGGGAGGGAAGAGGAAGAAATCAGGCAATGAGGGACCTACGTGTTAGGTGGAAAGATGGGGCCCTGGCTCCTGAGCAGGTCTCTTCAGCCTTGGGGTGTGTGTGTGAGAGAGAGAGTATTTGTGAATGTTGTGTGTTTATGTATTCAGGTGTATATATATATATGTTTATGTGTAGGAGTGTGTGTATATTTGTGTGTATGAGTGTGTGTATGTGTGGGTGCCACTGTGTGTGAATGTGTGTGTGTGTGTGTCTGCTGTGCCTCCTACTGCATCAAGGCCAGCAGCGTGACCTCCATTGCTTCAGTGCCTCTGAACCTGTCACCTTCTTTGGGTCTGCTCCTGGACCCCTGCCCACAGTCAGGGGTGTCCTGGGAGCCCCCTTCCCTGGCCAGCTCCTCTAGAGACTGGGTCATCACTCTGACCGTCCCCTGCTCTGGTTCCCCCATGGCTCCTGTCAACATCTGGCCCCACGGTCTAGATCTCTGCTCGTCTGTCTCCTCCCCAGTGGGGTGGGAGCTCCACGAGGACAGGGCTGTGTGTGACGTGAGCGGCAGCCCCGTGCCCGGAACAGGCTGCACACCCCTGGGGTGAGGTGACCACTGCTCCCAGGGCCCTGCACGTCCGGGTGTGAATTTGTCAGCTTCTGGGGCTGGTGGCTGAGGATGACGTTTAACACCTCAGCGTGCTTTTATTCGGAGCGTCTCTCCGAAACCGTTGTTACCACCACCTTTCAAAACATAGTGGGCAGTGATGATTAACCAGGGAACAGAGGCGCAAGGGCTCTCCTGCCCCTTCCCAGTCCCACTTCACTGCATTCCCTGTGGCGGAGGTCCCCCCTCCGCTATTCAGCTCCAAATGGAAGCCCAGAGTCCCCTCTCAGGTCTCTGTCCTCCCCAGAGCCCCCGGGCTCTCCCTGAGCTCCCACCCCAGGGAGTCGCACCCTCTCACCTGCCAGCAGGAGCCCCAGCGGGGGGACGTGCGTTCTGCATGGAGGGGCCGAGGAGGGCTCCATGGTGTCGGCTGCCCGCTCTGCCCTGCCTCTTGGAGAAGGGGCTTTGGCTCCAGAAATGCTCCCAAGCTCTGCTGCTCACAGCTCTGCCGGCCTCCCTCCCTCTGCCCTGAGCCTCCTCTCGGGACAGGGGCACTTGCCAGGGTCACGTGGGCTGGGGGCGGGGTCTCTGTCCCCTCCCCTCTCAGTCCCGCCTCCCTGTCTCTTCCCCTTTCCCTCTGGGTTCCCCAGATCACACTTTGACAAGCAAGGATGCTGGGTCCCCTGACCTCAGAGAGAACAAACCGCCACTTACCTCTGCAGGTTTTGGGTCTGGTCACCCAGCACCAGGTTTTGGGTCTGGACACCAGATTTTGGGTCTCCCAGCACTACGCAGAAAGCCCCTGGGTCCCCGGACTTGCTGGGTTACTTCTCTTAGTAACAGATGCAGCTGGGCATCAGGGTCTTCCCTGTGTCCTCAAATGCTCTGGGAAAGTGCGATTTACTCTGGGAGCTGGGAAGGAGGCACCTGCATGGTGACCAGTGACGGGGACGTGCTGCCCATCTCGGTGTCCTCCGCTAGCCTCTGACCCGGGGACAGGACCCAGGAGCGGGTGTCTCGGGAGGAACTGCAGCTCTGGGTATGCAGCAGCAGGCGTCCCACCTGTCCTGGGAAGAGATGACGGAGTAGAAGGTGTCGGGTGGACGCAGGCCCTGTTGTCCCCTGTAGGTTTCAGGAGCCCCTCTCTCCCGCTGTGTGTTGGTTGAGCTGTAGCTCAAGACTGTCCATGTCCTCCCTGGCTGTCCAGTCCCAGATGATTACCCTGGAGTTACCCTGCCCATGGGCGGTGCCTGGAGGGAGTGGGGGCTGCACAGGGACTCCTGGCACAGCAGGGTCCCCAGAGGGCAAGAAGGAGTGAGTGGGACACAGCGGCCATATGGGAGGGACCCTGAGGGTCTGTTGGAGCCACAGATGGGAGTCGGCTCCATGTCCACCTCCAGAGCCAAATCCAGGGTGGGTCTCAGGATTAATTTCCTGAATGTGGTCTGTGCGTCCTGATGCTGCCCCCTGGTGGGCATGAGGAGACCTGCAGACAATGTCAGGGGCTACACCAGAGATGCTAAGGGCTGTCTCTGACCCCTGGACAGGGGTGGGCTATGACTTCCAAGGGGCAGGGTCGAGTCACCCAGGGTCCTGTTGACTGCATGTTCCTGAGCTTTCGGACTCCGTGCCAGTGCAGGGTGAGCCCAGGGGGAGGATGGGAGTTGTCCAGAGGACGTGAGATCCAGGATCAGAACTGTCCACCCAGGGATGTTCTGCCCCAGGAGGAGCTGTCTGTCCCCGAGCTTTCAAAGGAAGGCTCAGAAATGACCCTCGACGTTTAAAGGAGAAGGCCCCAATCTTGGAGCTGACCCCGAGGATGCTCATGTGTCCTCCATCACAGCCCTGCTGTGGCCTCAGGGTCACCTGTGTCTCTGTCGTCTGCTCCAGGCCTCCCCACAGATCTGGAACCAGAGCGGCTCCAACCTGGCGACTCAGCCAGGCATCCGTGGATTCCTCCAGTAGGCGAGGGGGGACTCGGGGACCCTCAGCCCCTGTGAGATGGAATCTACAGCAGATCCTGGGTTACCCTGCCTGTCCCACGTGGGAGATTGTGCTAGTTCCACAGGACTCCCTGGGCTGTGGCACATCTGTAGGGGACCATAGCCAGGTGTCTCCACAGAGCTGAGACCCTCGGGGCTGGGGTCTCACCCCCTGACTTCCTTGTGGTCAGGTGGGGCCCAGTCCTTCCCCAGTGTAAATCCACCCAGGGGATGGATAGGGGGTGCAGGGGTGGCAGGCTATGGGGGGGTTGTGCCAGCATTCTGGGAGCAAGCTGGGTTCTGACCCCTCACTGTAAGGAGGTCCCTGCCACCCCAGCCATGCTCTGAGTGAAAGCCTGTCCCTAGGACAGCCACAGGCCCTTGCCGGCCTCCCCCTAGGCTGAGGCCAGTGCCCCTGTGCCCACAGGGCCATG
This sequence comes from Sylvilagus floridanus, assembly GCA_949820135.1. Taxonomy (NCBI): domain Eukaryota; kingdom Metazoa; phylum Chordata; class Mammalia; order Lagomorpha; family Leporidae; genus Sylvilagus; species Sylvilagus floridanus. The sequence goes on from OX463232.1 coordinate 12,929,583, forward strand.
CCCTGACCTCAGGGGTCACACGGAGGTGATGTGCTTCTGCTCTGAGTTCCCCTTCCACTTCATGAGTGTTTGTGACAGATTTGTTGTGTCAGACCTTGGGCCGGGCCCTGGGTGTCCCACGGAGAGCAGGACAGATGTGATCTCTGGCCTCGTGGAGTCTCCCTTGTTCGGGGAGACAGGCACTGGGTGAACGTCGTGGAAGCTGTGGTTAACTGTGACAGAGGAGGGAAGGCCATGGTGGAGGGGACAGTAACTGGCCATCGAGCCGCTCTGGGCATCGCAGGGAACACTTCTGGGTCCTTGTGGTGAGACCTGAAGCTGAGCGGATGTCTCCCGGGAAGGAGGAGGGTGTGGTGGCAGACACTGGGTGGAAGGAGGAGCTGACAGAACCTGTGTGGGGCAGCTCTGGCTGGAGGACCATGGGCCCTACTGAGGCTCCAGGCTGTGGGGCATTGCCGCCCCCTGCTGGCCAGTGAGGACGTGTACACGGCAGAGGCGCTGTCAGGCCGCTTGTTTTACTCAGTCATTCTGCACAGGTTTCCAGTGGGTCACGTATGGTGACGGTGTCCCGTCACATTCCTGTCCAGAGAGCCCCAGTCTCTGTTGCTCCAGGCACGTTATTCTCCCTCTTCCCCCAGTGAGACCTCCGCAGCCCAGATTGTTGTGACCGGCTGTCGCTTTGTCTGCAGATTACACTGTGTGTGCGCCCCCTGGTGGCAGCGCTGTCTGATGCTGAGCACTTGGTGGGGATCTGAGGGGGAAGGCAGAAGCCGTGTGTGGGGAGACAAGGACGGACAAGTCCACCCCACTTCTCAATCCCAGGGCCTGGGGTCCAAGACAGGGGACCCTGACTCTGGAGATAAAACACACTCTCCGTGTCCCGGGTCAGGGGAGGTGGGAGCGGCTTTCCTTCCTGTTTGGCCGGACCTGGCCTCAGGTGCCCCCCGTGCCCATGGTGAGCTCTCCCATGTTCTCTCCACAGCGGCCTGGGTCTCTGTGGGCCTCTCCATCCACAATGGATGGTCAGGGTTGTTGACCAGTTCCCCAAGCTCTGTGTTCCTCTCTGTAGCTGATTCTCTTTGCTACCCCTAAGCCCGTCCTAATGGCCAGGGCTGTGTGTGAGGGTGAGACCTCACAGTGGCCAGGGGACAGACTCATAACCTCCCCTTTCCCAGCCCCACGACTAGGTCTAGATGGCGCCAGGGCAGAGGAAGTGAGAACCCAATGACAGCGTCTGTGTCCTAGGTGTGCAGTGGCCTGTGCCTCTGGCTTAGCCCTCAGTCTCTGTGCCAATGCATGGATGGAATTTGCACAACTGGTCAACCTCACGTCTCTAAGCCCTCGGGTTTCTTTGCAGAGGAGCAGAGAAATCTGCCTATGAGTGTAGAGAGGCCTCTGTGCCCTCGGTGGGTGTGAGTCCCATGGTGACTTTTCTTTTATGTGACTCTTTAAAAACTGTGGTAAGAAATATATGACATAAAACATGCCATTTGAACCATTTTCAGAGCTAAATGGCATTAATTCCATTCACCATGTTAAATAACCATCACCACTAATTCTTTTCCGGAAAATTCTCATCATCTGACATAGAAAATGTATCCACTAAGCAGGAACCACCCAGTCCTCAGGTGCCCTCCGTCTCCCATAGTCTCATCTACTTTCCCCCTGTGCATTTGTTGTTGACATACTTCATATAAGTGGACGAACACAGCACTTTAGTTCTGGCTTTTTCCACTTAGCACAATGTTTCCACGGTCCCTGTGTAGGTTCTCCATCCTTTTTCGTGACTGCATCTGTCTGCCATTCATCTGTTGATGGGCACCTAACTTGTTTCCACATTTAACCTATTGTGAGTGGTGCTGTGGGGAACATTTGCATGGCAGCATCTTTTTGAGTCCCTGGTTTACATTCTTTGCATGTATGCTTAGGCGTGGCATTTCTGGGTTGTATGCTAATTCTGTGTTTAGTGTTTTGAGGAACAGCCAAACAGTTCCCTTCAGGGGCTGCGTCATGTTATAACTCCACCAACGATAATGAGAGTTCCAGATTCTCCACATACCGCCAACACCTGTTACATAACATTATAGGAGGATACCGTCCTTGTAGAAGTGACTTGACTTGCGGGGCCAGTGTTGTGGTGCAGTGGACTAAGTTGCCGCCCCAAATGGCCTCAACAGCCAGGGCTGGGCCAGGCCAAAGCCAGGAGCCTGGAGCATCTTCCGGGTATCCACAAGGGTGCAGGGGCCCAAGCACTTGGGTCATCTTCCTCTGCTTTCTCAGGCTACCAGCAGGGAGCTGGACCAGAAGTGGATCAGCCGGGTTTCAAACTGGCGCCCATATGGGATGCCGACTTCACAGCAGAGGCTTAACCTAAGGAGAGTTCTTATTTAGGAGTGATCCAAAGTATACAGTTTTGAACATAAAGAGCAATTCTTTTGCTATACTTTTCCTCTTAGGAAGCCATTTCATCATACTGAGGGAACTGTCAGTTCCCCACTCCCGCCAGAGACAGCGCATCGGGGTGGCGGGAGGACCCATAGGAGCCATTTCCTCCCCCAGGGTCTACAGGATTCCCCGAAGCCACTCCCTGGGACATCACCCAGCAGGTGTTATGTGGGTTCAGACCCCCGGAAAACCTACACCCGTTCTGGTACATCCGTGCCCTCTCCTGGGACATCAGTTAATTAAAAGCTGTTAACTTGCCTTGCCTTCCTGGTTAATTAAAAGCTGTTGTTGCAGATACTGAAGGTGTTGGTTTCCACCCGTTTACCACAGGTGAGGGATCTCGTGGGTGGGTGGGTGGCTATTAGGTGTAGGTCAGCCACTCAGCCAGGGGGATGTTCAGGGTTGGGAGACTTTCCTGGTCGTCATACCCGGGGAGTGAGTACCCGATGTTGCTCCACACCCTTCTGCAAGAGCGCTAACGCCGGTGCAGCGGAGACCGAGAGCCCGCTGGGCGCCCTCCCCGGCTTCCTCTGGAGCCCCCCAGCCCTCCCTGCCATCCCCCTACCTAGGCCCCTCCTGGGGTCCCTCCATCACCTGAACGCCCCCTTTACTCACGCTCACCTCTCCCAGGCCAGGTTGGCGCGTTCTGGCAGGTGTCCACGAGAGGGCGCTCGCGTTCTTCCCAAGTTCCTGAGACCGAGGCCAGGGCTTCTAGGTCCACAAGACCCGTTGCACATGGAGGATGTGGGGTCACAGACTGGGGACCTGGGACCAGCCCTAGAGCCCAAGTCAGTGGAGAGGGAGGTGCCCAGGCTCAGCGACTGGACACAGCAAGCCTGAGTCACAGCTGCCCAGGTGGCTCCTAGGGGGAAACGGCCATGCGCCTGTGGCCCTAGAGGCCCTGTCCCTTAGGATCTGGGCCTGTTTGCTTGGCAGGGCCCCTACGAAGCTGCCTACACTGGCCTTTTCCTGTGGGAGACGGACATGCCCCAGAACCAGGTCCCGCCTCAGCAGGGTTTTGTTGCTGGCTGTCCATGGGGAACTGGGCTCTGGCTGGGCACAGGGGAGCTGGGAGCCCCACCAGTGGCACAGTGGAGGTGTGATTTAGGCAGATGGAGGTGGAGGGCGTTGTTCCTGCAGTGGGGAGGGTTGGGAGCCAGGCTTAGTGCTGCAGGCCGGGTCAGTGGCCAAAGCGTTTCCTCTGGGAATCCAGCCTTGTCCCTGCACACATCACAGAACTTCTGCTCCAGGGTTTCCGGCCGCGGCTCCTCAGAGTGGCCATCAAGCACCCCGGTCCCCACCAGGGTGAGTGGCCAGCTGGAGGTAGAGCCGTGCCTTCCTGGTCAGCTGTGGGACCATCTCTCCGACCCCTTAGTCCTGTCAGTCACCCCAGGAGCGGAGAGCAGGCCACGAGTGTCAGCCGCCCATGCGCCTGCAGGAGCAACTGAACTTCCCAGTTTAGGGGGTGGCAGCTTGTGCTGCAGGGGGTTGGAATTTCATAGAAAATGTGTGGGTGGGGCCGGTGTCGTGGCTCACTTGGTTAATCCTCTGCCTGCAGCACCAGCATCCCATATGGGCGCCGGGTTCTAGTCCCGGCTACTCCTCTTCCAGTCCAACTCTCTGCTGTGGCCCAGGAAGGCAGTGGAGGATGGCCCGAGTGCTTGGGCCCTGCACCCACATGGGAGACCAGGAGAAGCAACTGGCTCCTGGCTTCGGATCAATGCAGCGCCAGCCGTGGCGGCCATTTGGGGGGTGAACCAACGGAAGGAAGACCTTTCTCTCTGTCTCTTTCTCTCACTGTCTATAACTCTATACAGGTGAGATTTTTTTTTTAAAGATTTGCTTATTTATTTGAAAAGCAGAGTAAGAGAAAGGGTTGGGTGGGATCTTCCAAGCCCTGGTTCACTCCCCGAATGCCTGCAACAGCTAGGGTTGGGCCAGGCCAAAGCCAGGGCCAGGAACTCCATCTGGATCTAAGCATGTGGATGGCAGGGACCCAATACCTGAGCCGTCGCCTGCGGCCTCCCAGGCCCGTCTGTAGGAGCTGGATCAGAAGCAGCGGTGGGACTGAATCCCAGGCTCTGGTTGAGATGGGGGTGCTCCAGGCAGCGGCCTCATAACCCCTGGGCCACAAGGCTCTTTTTTCTTCTTTACTCTGTAGGCACAGGCTTCTGCAAAATTGACAGCTGTCGTTTGCTGTGTCTTAGGACTGTCACACCGTTGACCTGTGACCTTTCGAGCAGGGTTGCAGTGAACACCCGTGAATACCTAGCTGGGTGCACCCGCCCACCTGCACAGGCCGGTCTGTTTGCTTGGCCACGGGATATGCTGAGCTGCCCCCAGTACCCTCAGTCAGTTTGGTCTCCGTGTCTAACGTGCCTGCTCCCCATTCCTCTACATCAAGCCTGCACACCATCGCTTGTCTTTATTTTCAAAATCATTGGCTTTACAAACTCCTGAAATTCAAATATCCTACCTTTGTACTTCACCTTTTTTTTTTTTTTTTTTGGACAGGCAGAGTGGACAGTGAGAGAGAGAGACAGAGAGAAAGGTCTTCCTTTGCCGTTGGTTCACCCTCCAATGGCTGCTGCGGCCAGCGTGCTGCACCCGCCGCCAGGTGCCAGGTGCTTCTCCTGGTCTCCCATGGGGTGCAGGGCCCAAGCACCTGGGCCATCCTCCACTGCACTCCCGGGCCACAGCAGAGAGCTGGCCTGGAAGAGGGGCAACCGGGACAGAACCAGCGCCCCAACTGGGACTAGAACCCGGTGTGCTGGCGCCACAGGCAGGGGATTAGCCTAGTGAGCCGCGCAACGGCCTTGTTTGCATTTTCAATGTCTGGGCACCCTTTCTGGTTCCCTGACTGCATCCTTCTCGTGGGAGCCCATCCAGCAGTCTCTCAGGCCGCTATTCATAGGGAAGTTTCTAAGTTTCCTTTTGAACTTAGTTTAAATGCCGTTCAGTGCAGTCATTGTTCCGCTCTGTCATCCATTTGCCAACCCTCGACGCCGCCAGAATGTTGGCACATCAGCCCCCCGTTTGTCGTCTTCATCGGCCCATTTTCCAGTTTTGTTCCCTGTTATTCTCAAATGTGAATTCTGGGGGCCAGCGCTGTGGCACAGTGGGTTAGAGCCCTGGCCTGCAGCACCAGCATCCCATGTGGGTGTTGGTTCAAGTCCCAGCTGCTCCACTTTCAACTCAGCTCTCTGCTATGGCCTGGGAAAGCAGTAGAAGATGCCCGAGTGCTTGGGCCCCTGCACGCACGTAGGAGACCTGGAAGAAGCTCCTGGCTCCTGGCTTCGGATCCGCGCAGCTCGGGCCATTGCGGCCATCTGGGGAGTGAACCAGCGATGGAAGACTCTCTCTCTCTCTCCCCGCCTCTCCTCTTTCTGTGTAACTCTTTCAAATAAATATTTAAAATTTTTTAAAAATGGTTTTAAACTTTATAAAAATGAAATGCTGGAGTGGATGTTTCCGTATGGTGTTGTTTCTATTTTTAATGATTGTTTTATTTGAAGGCGGGGGGACGCGGGCGCAGAGGGGTCGTCTACCCCACGGCTCACCCCCAGTGACCCCCAGCGCACCCAGGCAGGTCTCCCCCGCGGGCGGCCGGAACCGAGCCGGAGTCTCAGCGGAGCGCCGGGCCGGGTCGGAAGCAGAGTCGGTGCCCCGGGCGGCCCTGCTGGCCCAGACCTAACCCGCTGGCCATAACGCTGGCGCTGTGCCCCAGACGAAGGCGCCTCCAAAGGGGCGGTAAAGGCTGGCTGCAGACGGCTGCTGTTTACCTAACGCTTCTTGCTCTAGCAGCACAGCCTGGGTACCGCCGACGGAGCGCGGACCGGAGGCCACGGGGGAGGGTCCTGGGGTCCCCGCGCTCACCCCGTCCTCGAGGAAACCCCCCGGCTCGCAGAAACCACGCTCATGGGCGCCCAGCACCCAGGCCGCTGCCCGCCGGCGAGCGCTGAGCCCGCCCACCGGCCCCGGCCCCGGCCCCGGCCCCGGGCGTCCACCGAGGCCCACGCCCCGCCCCCACCCCTCCGGAAGTCCACACCGCGGTCCCGCCCCGAGGCCGGAAGTGCGGGGCGCGCGTGCGCGGAGCGGCCCGGCTCCGTTCCCAGCATTCGCTGCGGCGGGCTGCTGAGGCGGCCGCGGTTTTGTTGGCAAAAGGCGGGTTCGTCAGAGTTGTGAAGCTGTGAGTCTTAGCTGGTGTTTCCTTCTAAGTGGTAGTTATCAGTTTCCGTGTTGTTTGACGAGCAGAGACAGAGGGAGAGATCCTCAGCCTCAGTGGTGGGGCAGGCCAGGGCCCGGCGCCCGTCGTCCTGGCCGTGGGCGGCCGCGGAGGGGTGAGGCGGCCCGTGTTAGGAGGCGTTTCTAGTGAATTATTTACGCACAGTACACGTAGAACAGCGGCAGGTAGACACGCGTGTACGCGTATGTGCTGGAAGCCGTCGAGCAGCCTGAGGTAGATCTTTACAAACGTGTTAAAAAGCCCGAGGAAAAGTCTCCTGGTTTTATCTGAGAGGCGCAGAAACGGAACCGGGGGCGGCCGCCCAGGTCGGGCTTCCTTGCGCGAGGGCCGCTCCAGTCCGGATCAGGCCAGCGAAGCCAGCGCCCGGGGCGGGTTCTAGAGTGGAGAGAAGCCAAACGGGCAGGGGAGTCTTGCACGATCAGCCTCTGCCCTCCCCCCTCAGACGGTCACTGACGGCCTCTGCAGGGCGCTGAGAGTGGGGTCAGCCGGAAAGACGCGGCGCCGAAACGTCTCAGGGAAGCCATAGACAGCGCAGCCATTGAAGCAGCGAGGGGGGCTGCTGAAATTGTGAGGGAATTCCTTGTTTAAGATTTATTTTATTTTATTTGAAAGAGTTACAGAGACAAATAATCTTCCATGTGCTGGGTCGCTCCCCAAATGGCTGCACCGACCAGAGCTGGGCCAGGCCGAAGCCAGGAGCTTCTTCCAGGTCTCCCATGTGAGCGCAGGGCCCAAGCACTTGGTCCATCTCCACTGCTTTGCCAGGCCACACCAGGGAGCTGGATCGGAAGTGGAGCAGCCGGGACTCCAGCGTCACAGGCGCCAGCTTTACCTGCCACACCACAGTGCCCGCCCACGAGGGCGTTTCTTGACCCATAACAGTTTTTCGGCAACAGGAAATCGAGGCAGGAAGTGCACGTTTGTGGTTAGGAACACGGGGCGCAGACCTGAGCTTGAAATGGAGCAAGCGAATCTTAGTGAGGGAAGTTCACAGGTCTGGGGGCCTCACTGACCCAGGGAAGAAGTCTAACGTTATGTCAAGCACCAAGTTCAGTTAGCCTTGTCAATCCCCCACCCTAGCCCCCCTTTAAAAAGATTTATTTGAAAGGCAGAATTAGGCAAGGATTGGGGGTGGGGCAGCAGAGATCTCCGTCCTCTGGTTCACGCCCCAAGTGTCTGCAGTGGCCGGGGCTGGGCCAGGCCCACGCCAGGAGCCTAGAACTCCATCTGCAGCCGGGTCTCCTGTGTGGGTGCTGGGGCCCAAGCACTCGGTCCATCCTCCCCTACCTTACCAGGCGCGGTAGCAGGGAACTGGATGGGAAGTGGAGCAGCTAGGACTTGAGGCTGCTCACATGGGATGCTGTGCCACAGGCAGAGGCGTAACTTACTGCGCATAGCGCCAGCCCCCACCCTACTTTATTAAGGAGCTCTCCCGAGGGACCTTCTGAAGCGTTGTGGACCACAGACACTGCTGCTTCTGTCATCCGTCCCAGATGAGCAGTCAGGAGCTCTGCCAGCAGATGGCGCTGTTGGCTGCCGAGGCACAGTGAGAGGCTGGGGGCACCGGGCTAGTGGACCCCAGGATGTAGGGTGAGCAGGGGTTGAAGACAGAATCTAGGGAGGTATGAAAGGGGCTGCCTCATGCACGGGAGGGGACACAGATCTTGTCACAGCAGGTCCCTTCTTCCCAGAATCTTCGTGCCGGAGGGAGCCAATCATAGACCTGATCCCGTGGGAAACTTGACTTCTGTGCTATTGGCAGGAATACCAGGGTTTAGGTGAGGCCCAGCTGCTGATGAATCAGAAAAATCATCTGCCTCCCTCAAGCATATTTGATTTTTCTCCTGAGCGTTGTGAAACTAAGTTTCAAACATTAATCTTATTCACCCCTAAATATAAAAAAAAAAAAAACAAAACAAGAGTGGTTTCTTCTATAACTGCAGTACAAATAACAAATCACTACGTATGTACTACAGGGGAGGTGGAACTTCAACTGTTACCTCTTTGGCTGTCAGCTGGGCCTGAGAAGTAAATTGGCATAAGATAGATGAATAGGAGAAAAGCATACGAATTTAACATAAGGTTTACTTGACACAGGAGCCCTCGTAAAGAAAGGCAGACCCTGGGGCTGGCATGCTGCAGCGGGTTAAGCTGCCACCTGCAGCGCCGGCATCCCATGTGGGCACCCAGCTGGGCCGCTCCACTTCTGATCCAGCTCCCTGCTAATGCGTCTGGGAGAGAACAGGGCTGGGGTGGGGCTCGAGCCAGGAGCTCGATTCAGGTGACCCGCGTGGGCAGCAGGAACCTAACCAACCGAGTCATTCTCAAGTCTGCCTGAGGACAGTGTTGCGAACCTGTGTCTCACACACAAGTGTGGACAGGCACATCCACACAGCTCCAAGCACCTACCATAAGTGAATTGCGCAAAAGGGGAAGGCTCCTGTTCCCAAAGACAGGAAGCGTTCTCATCAAGTTCACAAACTGCACTGTGGACTGAGTGCTTTGTCCAAATAAACTCCCTTCCCTGAGCGTGGAATAATTTAAGGAATATTGACTGATTTTCCTGCAAGGACTTTCCCTTCTGGTTTAGTAACATTGCACGAAGGCAAGAAAACGGCTTTAACTGATACTCGCCGACACAGACCACAAAGCCAGCTCCCCGCCACTGCTGTAAAATCCAGCTGAGGCCTCCTGGGCAGGCGCTGGCTTTCCTCCCCGACCTGGGCTGGGCCAGTCAACAGGAGGCCCAAAGCCCTCCCGCCAGTGGTGGGGAGACCGTTAGCCCATTTCCTTTGCTTAATATGTCCACCTGTGGACGCTCTGGATGAAACATGGTGATGGCAGGCAGCCCTCCGGTGTCCAAGAACCCGTGCAAGTGGATCAGATATCCATTCTGTGTCCAGTCAGCTTTCTCACCCTACGGTGGCCAAAACCTGAGGACCAAATCGTGGTTAAGAACCTTCTGTGGGGCAGGCATGTGTTGCAATGGTGGGGACACTATCTGTATCCGACAGGAGTGCCTGGGTTTGAGTCCTGGCCTCACTTGCAACTCAGCTTTCTGCTATGGAGGCCCCAGGAGGCGGCAGATGGTGACCTCTGTCCTGAGTCCCTGCGGCCCACGTGGGAGACCTGGAGGAAGCTCCTGGCTCCTGGCTTCGGTCTGGTCCAGCCCTGGATGTCGGGACCCTTTGGAGAATGAACTAGCGGATGAAGGATCTCCCTCTCTGCAACTCTGCCTTTCAAATAAAATAAATCTTTTTTTTAAAAAAAAAAAAAAAAAAAAAAAAAAAACAACGAAAGACTGCCTCAGTGTTTCCTGTCCCACATCTTTTCCAGAGCCTCACACTCTGCCATGAAAAGGCAAAGCCTGTCCCTCCCCTGGCATCAGCGTGTGGCCCTGCCGCCCTCTGGCTCTCCGTCGGGCTGCCTGCCTTTGGAGCCCAGCTGCTCAGCTGCGTGGAGCCCAGGCTAGCCCCCGTGGAGACGCAACACAAAGAGCAACGAGGCCCCTGGGCAGCAACCAGTGTCTGCGGCCAGACAGGTGAGCAGAGGCGCCTTCGGGTGATTGACGCCTCCAGCATCCCAGAGCAGAGGCGAGCTGTCGCTGCAGCCCTGTGAGACATTACGTGTTGTCCATGCTTTTGCTGCGTCCGGAGGTCATGTGCAGTGCAGTGGTGCTGGACCATGGGTCCACCGCGAGTGGCAAGGGGCTACCCCAGACCGTCTCACAGCCCCTGAACAAACAGCAGAGGTGTTCTACCTCTTATTTCCTTTTATTTTATTTATTTCAAAGGTAGAGTTACAGAGAGAAGGAGAAACTGCTTCCATCTGCTGACTCACTCCCCAGATGGCTGCAACAGCCAGGGATGGGCCAAGCTGAAGCCAGGAACTTCTTCCGGGTCTCCCACGTGAGTGGCAGGAGTCCAAGGACCTGGGCTATCTGCTGCTGCTTTCCTAGGGAAAAGCAGGGAACTGGTTCTGAAGTGGAGCAGCCAGGACTTGAACTGACGCCCGTATGGGATGCTTTACCCGCTGCACCACAGTGCCAGCTCCTTCTCATTCCCTTTCTATTCTCTTTCTTTACTTGGCTCACGTTTCCTGATTCTGTTGATTCCTGTTGCCTTCTCTGGGTCCCCTCAGCCCTTGTAGGTCCCCCGTCTTGACCACGACCCCTCTTCCTGTGCCTCCTCCACCCTGGCCCTGACCATCTCAGCTGTCCCCTGTGTGGCTATGGGACTCTGCCCGCATGGGAGCAGAGCTCTGGGACGTCCTGTCTGCCGCTGATTTGGCTGTCGCTGGGCGGAGTGCAGTAGATGTGCTGAGGTCGGCACTGGTGGGGCTGCCGCCTTCACCCAGGCTCCCTGTCTCCCACCGATGTCGCCCCTGCAGCCCAAGCCGCGGCTCAGTGCTGGTCACCCCGATGCCAGGGGCCACAGCCCTGCTGCTGCTGAACACTGAGCCGCCCGAGCCCCCTCCTGGGCTGTCCTCCTCCTCCCCGTGATACGTGGGCCTTGGTGTTTGTGAAGCTTGACCCAGACCCTGAGCCACGAGCCCGACCTCCCCCTCCCCGGTGACCCCACTGCCTGATGTAGCTGCCATGGGGCCTCAGGGCCCCCCAGCCTCGGCTGAGTGCAGAGGACGGAGAGGAGGCCCTGCCCGTCAGCATGCTCCGTGGGGTGTCCCCCTCTGGGTGCTGGGTCCCATCTTCTCCCCAGCCCCACACAGCAGAGCTCCGGGCAGCTGCACACTTGTCTCACATTGACAAACGAGAGCCAGGTCAGGGTTGGTGGTCCAAGGTCAAGGGCCTGCATCTGGGGTGGCCTTCCTCTGGCAGTGGCCCAGGGCAACGGGGGTGAGACGGGGGCAGTCTGTGTGCTGCACTCTCTGACCCTGACGATTGGGTCATGGAGGCTGTGCCCTGACTTGCACCTCTGAACACCCCCTCAGTACCTCACAGCAGGGAGGAGGCTACCGCGGAGTTTTGGGGGAAGCCATATTCAAACCATAGCGAAGCCCAAACCCCAGGCTACTCCCAACCCCCACCCCTGGCTGCACCCCCAGCCCGGTCCTGGGGGCTCCTCTGGACACCTGGAAGCAAATTCCCAGGGAAAGGGATGTAGCACCTCTTCTGTCACTCTCACTTCTCTGCAGCCATCTGCACTTGCAGCCAGAGAACGGTTAGCGACAACACAGATGTGTGGACGTCGTGGTCCTATGACCAACGCCTCCACTGAAGACATGCCTGTCCTCACACTTGGGCCCCACGCCCGCCGCACCTGCTCTCTGGGCTGCTTCTCTGCAGATAGACCTGTAGACACCACCTGTCTCCTGTAGGTGGCGCCGTGACTCGCTGCCGCGCGTCCTGGAGCCTATCTGTAAACCTGTGTCTGCTCCCGGTCTCATTCTATTTTCAAACATCTGATGTGAACGTTTGAAGCGGAAATACAATAGGAGTTTCATCTGTAATTCAAGTGTTCCAGCAACCATATTTTACTTTATAGACAGAGCTATCCTGGGCCCTCACTGCCTCCCAGGGCGTGCCCCAGCGGAAAGTTGGAGGCAGGAGCCAGAAGTGGGCGTTGAGCGGAGGCGCTTCGATACGGACTCAAGTGTCTCAACTGCATCCCAGCCACCAGGCCAGACGCCTGCCCCTAGAAGCCATATTTTAGAATGTAAACCAGCAGGACAGTAAGTCCAAGAAGAGCTGCTCAGGTCACTCATCGTATGGGGAATGCACGTCAAACCCTAGTAACTCTGTTAGGTAATATTGAAAAGACAATCAGGCGAGCGTGTGGTGCAGTGGGTAAGGTGCCACCGGGGTTGCCAGTGCACCATATCGGACTTCCTGGCGTGAGTCCCACCTCCGCTTCTAATCCAGCTCCCTGCCAGTACACATCCTGGGAGGAGGTAGATGATGACTCACATGCTTGGGTCGCTGCCACACAAATGGGGGACCTGGACTGAGTTCTGGGCTCCTGGCTGTGGGGGGCGTTTGGAAGTGAAGCAGCAAATGGAAGATGTCTATCTCGCTCTCTGTGTGTGTCTCTCTCTCCTTTTAAAGTAAAAATGAGGGACTGGTGCAGTGGTGTAGCAGGTAAAGCCACTGCCTGCAGTACCAGCATCCCATGCAGGTACCACTTTGAGTCCTGGCTGCTCCACTTCCGATCCAGCTCCCTGCTAATGGGTCTGGGAAAGCAGTAGAAGATGGCCCCACCCACGTGGGAGACCCAGAAGAGGCTCCTGGCTCCTGGCTTTGGCCTGGCCCAACCCAGCCATTGGGACTGAACCAGTGGATGGAAGATCTCTTTCTCTCTCTGTCTCTCTGTCTCTGTCTCTCTAACTCCAGCTTTCAAGTAAATAATTTTTTTAAAAAATGAAAATGAATTTTAAAAATTTAAAACTCCGTGAAATTATTAAATTAAAAACCCCAGAAAATATGTGTTGGCGAGCATGTAGAGAGATTGGAATCCTCGTGCAGTGCCGTTGGGAATGTGAAAAGGTGCAGCCGCTGTGGCAAAGGCCGTGGTCATGGCTGTCCTTAAAAAGTAACCTAGAGACACCACGTGACCCGGCAGGTCCACTTCTGGGGAATGGAAACGGGGACTTAGAGAGATTTGCCCACCCACGTTCGTAACAGAAAGACGGAGGTAACCCACGTGGTCGTCACGGGTGAGACAGACCCACCACATGTGACACACGCGTGCAGTGGGCCGGGACTCAGCCCTCAGAAGGGAGGAGATTCTGACACAGGGCACGGCACTGCAGCATGGATGGACTTTGCCCTCATGCTAGTGACGCAGGCGGGACAGAATGACAAACACGTGACTGCACTTCTGTGAGGCGCCTGGCGTGGTCAGGAGGTCGAGTGGGCACGGGGACGTCTTGATTGATGGGAGCAGAGCTCCAGGTTTGCACGAGGGAGAGTCCCGGAGGCGGGCGGTGGTGACGGCTGTGCGATGATGTGGGTGTGATGAACGCCACGGTGAAAAGCAGGTGATGTTAATGTCAGAAGGTTTTATCCCAGTGCCCTGAGAACCTCACCATTTACCACACACCTCCCAAGATGCCTTACAGCCCTCCCCACCCTGGCCCTGGAGACGCGGCAGATTTTACACACAGCACCCCTCAGTTCACGCTCCCCCGTCTCAGGTGCTCACCAGCCACGTGCTGTTGGTGGCTGCCACACGGGACAGCGTTCACCTCAAACCTCATGTGAGGTGTCTCCATCGTGTCTGCAGAGACCCACGTCTCCCAGCAGCGTAGCACACACCTGCACCCCTCCCTCACACCACACACACACCCTCCTGCTGTCTGCCGACGCCCCAGGGCCCCGGACACCGTCAGCAAGGCCCGCTGATTCCACTCCCGGTGGGACCTGCACGTCTCCCCTCTTCCCTGCATGAATATGCACCTCATTCGTGTGTCCATCTGAGCATCAGATTGTCATCTCAAAGTCCGGCAGGCGTGGGTCTGGACAGGAGGCCCCCCAGTGTCCTTCCTCCTTCCCCTGGGCTGCATCGTCCTCCTCCTCCTCGCTGCTCTCCTCCTCCTCTTCCAAGATGGCCGTCAGTTCCTCCCGTAGCGCCTCCATCTCCAGCCCCAGGCTGCACAGCTGGCCCAGCAGTTGGACATCCACCCGACGCATGTTCTCCTGCCAGTAGGGAGGGGCGTTACGGGCTTGCCACCACAGAGGGCGAGGGGCCCCCTGGACCTGGGTGGGAGCCCACAGCACCTGGACAGGCTCCTCACTGCGTCCCTGCGCCCGGCTGCCGTCCTGCTGCGCACGGTGTCTCCTGATAGCTACCTCGGTCTCCACTCCTCCACCCCTGCCCCGTCTCTGTCTTTATGCCTCTCTCGTTATCTCTGTCCCCATTCCTGCTGCCCAGCGCTTGGCTGTCTCCATCTCTTTCTCATTCACATTCATTCGGGGTCTGTCTCTGTTCTTACTCCTTTATTCTTTTAAGATTTATTTATTTATTTGAAAGAGTTACAGAGAGAGAGAGGTCTTCCATTCACTGGTTCCCTCCCCCAGTGGCCACAATGGCCAGGGCTGAGCCAGGCTGAAGCCAGGAGCCAGGCGTTCCATCCGGGTCTCCCACGCGTGTGCAGGGCCCAAGCAGTTGTGCCATCTTCCACTGCTTTCCCAGGCCAGTCAGGGAGCTGGATTGGAAATGGTACCACTGGGACAGGAACCAGCACCCATGTGGGATGCCGGCCTGGCAGGCGGTGGCCTTACCCACTGCAGCACAGCGCCAGCCCCTGTTCTTGTTCTGAATGTCTGGGTGTCACCTCTCTCCTGTCTCACTCTGCATCTGTTTCTCTATGCCTGCTCTGTCCCTTCTCATTCTCTCCCCCTCCCCATCTGTTGCTTCTCCCAACCCCTCACTCACCAGCTCCTCCCAGATCCACAACAGACTCTCCCTGGCACCTCCAGGATCTGCTGCAGGGGACGTAAGGGTCTGGCCTGGGCTGTCCACCCGGGCCACCCCTCTCAGGGCCCAGAAGGGTGGGCCCAGCTCTGGGGGGAGCAGCCCAGACTGCCCCAGCTGCCTCCACAGCTCCATAGTCTGAGCCCTGGCCGCCAGAAGCAGGAAGTAGCAAGGTCCAGGGTGGCCCAGTTCCTGGGGAGCTGTGGGGTGGGGGGTAAAGGGCGGCATGGAGGGCACGGAGGCCTGGCGGAGGCCTCCCAAAGTCCACTCGGTGAGAGTCAGCCGGCTGGCAGGGAGCTTTTCCTCCTGGAGTTTAACCTCAGCTCTGCTCACCCGGCCCAGCCTAGTGCCTCGTGGCGGCCATTGTCTGCCGATGCTTACCCTGTCCGTCCTGCTGTCTCCTGGCCCCTCCCCCTCTGCTGCTGGCCCTCACCTGATCTCCCACAGTGCCATCCCTGCCCTCTTCAGCCAGGCCATCCCAGGGTTTCACAGCAGTGGCCCCGAAGGGCCAGGGATGGCATCTGGGGGTGATGAGAGCGGGAGCAGGCTGCTGGACACCACGAGTGGCTCTCCCCGCCCTGGACTTGCTGGCCCTGGGGTCACGGTCAGGGGGGCCCGCTGCATGGCAGGGGAGGAGCACTGCAGGCCTCCCTGCCTGGAGCCCCCCTCAGGCCCACGCTGCTAAATTCCAGGCACATGGCCGTGGCTCCTCCCTACTGCAGACCCCCCCCCCAGCTGCACGGCTCAGGAGGGTCAGAGCAAGCTCTCAGCTGGGACCCGCACCCATGACCGTGGGGGCTCATCCTCCTGCACACCCAGAGGTCAGAGGTCCCGTGTGGGCTCCCAGGGCGCGGTTCTGTTAGCAGCTTCTAGAAGCTGCCTGCCTTAGTGTTGCTCCACCCACGGACTCTGGCCCTCCCACCTTCCTCTGATAGCACTTGTGGTTACGTTGGGGCTGCCCCGTTATCCATGATCTCCATCTCAGAAGTCTTGGGGACATCACACAGTGTCCCCTTTGCCATATCGTAACCCCCTGTTATCCTCGGGAGATGTATCCCAGCAACCTCGGGATCCCCGAGTGCCAAACCCCACAGGTGCTGCTTTTTTTTTTTTTTTTTATGTATACCTAAGATAAAGTTAGACCTACAAACTGGGCACAGGGTGGGCATTTGGTGAAGTGGTGAAATCTCCACTCAGGATTCCTGCATCTCATGTCAGAGGCCCTGGGTTCCTGCTCTCATGTGGGAGGCCTGGATTGAGTTCTTGGCTCCTGGCTTCAGCTTGGCTGTTGTGAATATTGGATGGAAGATCTCATTCTCTGACATTCTTTCTCCCTTTCAAATAAATAAATAATTTAATAATTTTGTTAGATATTTATTTATTTATTTATTTATTTGAAAGTCAGAGTTACAGAGAGAGAGAGAGGAGAGGCAGAGAGATAGAGAGAGAGAGAGAGAGGTCTTCCATCCGATGTTCACTCCCCAATTGGCCGCAACGGCCGGAGCTGCGCCGATCCAAAGCCAGGAGCCAGGAGCCCCCTCGGGGTCTCCCATGCGGGTGCAGGGGCCCAAGAACTTGGTCATCTACTGCTTTCCCAGGCCACAGCAGAGAGCTGGATTGGAAGTGGAGCAGCCAGGTCTCGAACCGGCGCCCATATGGGATGCTGGCGCTTCAGGCCAGGGCATTAACCCACTGTGCCACAGCGCCGGCCCTAAATAATTTAATAAATTTATTTAAATGAAAATTTGAAAAAATTAGGCACAGTGAGAAACAATAACTAGCCAAGCAGACCAGTTTCAACAGTGTCCGCGAGGAAGGGCACGTGGACGTGGTCTCATCTGACGCGTGCTTGTCCTTGTGTCCAGCATCACTGGCATTCTCCTTTGGGGCCAGGACTAAGTGAAATAAGGTGCCCCGGCTGACCACCGGGATGCATCCCAGGGGCCATCGCGTGGACCCATGGTGCACTGGACAAAGGGTGGGTTTCATCACGCTGCTCAGAGATTTTCCATGTCACACTTTTGACCGTGGTTGACTTCAAGTAACTGAAACTACAGACAGCGAAACGTGACTGGGGGTGGGGGAGAATGAGATGTAAAAGTCACAGGTTCTGGGGTCAAGGGGATGCTTGGGGGGGGGCTGACAGTCATAGGTTCTGGGGTCACGCAGGGATGCTTGTGTGTGTGGGGGGTGAGTATCTTTCAGCCGGCCACAGCCACCTTCCCAAACCTGCTGCTCTCCCAGTTCCCCCACCTCCAGAAGTGATCCTTCCATCCTTTTGGTTTATCGAGCTGTTGGCGCAACGCTGCAAGCAGATCCAGAATCTGAGTGCTGCCCACCACTCCCACTGCCCCGCCCCTGTGCCTCTTGCCTGGCCTATCGCAGGAACCTCTGTGCTGGTTCCAGCATCCACCCCGCCGCCAAGGTCTGTTCCCACCTGGCAGGAAAGATCTTTGCAAAATGCAGAGAGAAACTTGACGCTCCCTCTTCCCATTGGGTCTGCCCAGTCAGCCTCACCACCTCTTCAACCGCTCGCCTACTTCTCTCCACAAGCCGGTTCCCACCCCAGGGCCTTTGCATCTGCGTTACCTCTGTCTGGAACACCCCTCCCCTAGATCCTTGAATGGCTGCTTCCTTCCTGTCATTCACCTCCTCTGAAATGTCACCTCCTCAGAGAGATTGGGCCTGCACCCAGTCACCCCCTTGATACTACCTGTTTTTGTCACTTTTAAAAAAATGATTTATTTAAGAGTGACAGCAGGAGAGGTAGAGATGAGAGGGAGAGACAGATCTGTCCACTGGTTAGTCCCCAAAGGTCTGCAACAGCCAGGTCTGGGCCAGTCTGAAGCCAGGACCCAGGGATTCAGGAGTCCAGGCACTTGGGCCATCCTCTGCCTCCCAGGCACGTTAGCAGGAAGCTGGATCAGAAGCCAAGTAGTAGGACTCCACGCTGCACTCTGACGTGGGAGGGGGGTGCCCACGTGGCAGCTTAACCCTTCTCAAACACGGCCTGCACGTGTCTTGCTAGCTGATGCTGCTGCTCCATTCTCAGCTGACTCCCGAGGGCTGGGCCTGTGCTGCTCACCCTGAGGCCCCAGCACCCAGAACAGTGCCCCCCACCCCGTGCTGGGTGCTCAGAGGATGTGTGGGATGAATATTCCCGTCCACAGGACTTCACCCTGAGGTCCAGCCCGGGACTCCAGACACTGGCCCCCGCTGCAGGCCACTCCACCCTTCCCGTGCCTGACTCTGGTTTTATAAAGTAACTTGGGGCCAGCGCTGTGGCGTAGCAGGTAAGGCTGCCGCCTGCGGTGCCAGCATCCTATATGGGAACCGGTTCAAGTTCCAGCTGTCCACTTCCGATCCAGCTCTCTGCTATAGCCTGGGAAAGCAGCAGAACACGGCCCAAGTCCTTGGGCCCCGGCACCCACATGGGAGAACCGGAAGAGGCTTGTTGTACCTGAGCGAGTGCAAACAAAGGAGCACCACACATTGATAAAATTTGATGGTCCTTTATTGCCGGCGGTGGAGAGTGGGCTCATGCCCTAAAGAACTCTCGACCCTGAAGCCCAAAGCAACAGGGTTTATAAAGGCAAAAACCACAAAATCGGGAGGGGAATTCATGGTTGCTAGGAACAGGGGGGAATACATGGTTACTGGGGTCAAGCTGACCTAAAACCTATGCAAAACTAGTATCAATTATAATCTTGACAATACCAGTTACAATCTTATAATCCTGACATTAATCCAGGTATTGGTTAGGACATAGACAAATTACAGTTTTATCATTAACCCAGGTGTAACCTTTCTACTTTCAAGCTTGAACAATTATGCTAGGGGGTTTCTATGTTCTGCCAAGGGTGATGTAGTGCACTGCTATTGTCCGACTATTTGAGATCATAGTTTCAGACCAGAGTCTCACGGTGCGGGGGGCCGTGGGGGGTGCTTTCCCAGAGTGGAGTCTCAAGTGCTCCAAAATGGAGTCCCTACTGTCAAGGTGCTACTTCAGGCTCCGGGCTCCGGATCAGCGCAGCTGCAGGCGTTGAGGCCATCTGGGGAGTGAAGCATCAGACGGACCTCTCTGTGCCTCTCCTTCTGCCTCTAACTCTGCCGTTCAAATAAATAAATCTTAGAGGAAAAAAGGGACTGGACCTGGAGTCGGCGCCGTGGTGCAGCAGGTTAAGCCGCTGCCTTTGGAGCTGGCATCCCACGTGGGCTGCTCCACTTGCCATCCAGCTCCCTGCTCGTGCGCCTGGGAAAGCAGGGAGGGTGGTTCAAGTGCTTGGCTCCCTGCCACCCACATGGGAGACCCGGATGAAATCCCTGGCTCCTGGTTCCCCTCTGGCCCAGCCATGGCCTCTGTGGCCATTTAGAATGTGAACCAGCAGATGGAAGATCGCTGGCTCTCTTTCCGTAACTCTGCCTTTCAAATAAAATAAGTAAATCTTTAAATAAACAAAGGGGCCTGCATTGTGCCTTAGCGGGCAAACAGCTGCCTGCGATGCTGGCGTCCCGCACGATCACCAGTTCCGTTCCCGGCTGCTCCACTCCCAGCCGTTAGCACGGCCCAAGTGCTCGGGCCCCTGCACCCAAGTGGGAGGCCCGGATGAAGCTCCTGGTTCCTGGCTCCAGCCTGGCCCAGAGCTGGCCATTGTGGTCATCTGGGGAGTGAACTAACGGATGGAAGCTCCGACTCACCCTCTCTCTCTGCAATTCTGACTTTCAAATCAATCAATCAATCCTTTTAAAAACCAAGTACGGAATGAAAGCTGGCAGCACTCAGGCGACAGCAGTCAGAGAGGACGGCCCTCTAACGGGAGGGACCGCCCACCTGTCCTAGAGAAAGACTGCAGAGTTCCGTTTAAAGCCCACAGAGAGGGCGGTCGGATTAATCCCTAAGTCCGAGTGTAAAAAGTGCATGCGCCTTTAAAAGGCGGGCTGGAGGGCGGAAGGGCGTGGCCACAAAGGGCAGAAATTCATGCCCGAACCCAGTGGGTGGGATGAGAAAAGACACTTCTTCCGGTTACGTAACCTTCAAGATGGTGGCGCCCTGGGCGGTAGGTGACCGGAGCTCTAGGGCCCGCGAGATTGAAGTCGTCCTGCAGCCCGTGCCTTCACGGGTCCCGCCGGCGCCCGGGGGCGAGCAGGGGCGTCTCCGGCTGAGCGCCTCTCGGGGCTTGCGGCTGTCACGGGCGGGAGGGATCCGTGCCGGTCACAGGTGGCAGAGGGGTTTCACGGAGCTGGGGGGGCGGGGACTTGGCCGAGAGAAACCAATGGGGAAGGAGGGAGTGTGGGCGAAGAGGGGCGCCCAGCCAATCAGAAGTAGCGATACGACTGCGCGCTAAAAGCTAACGGGGAGGGCGAGGGTTTGCAAGTATCGGCTGGGGATGTGGTGAGGGAAGTTCTTGGGTGATTTATATCCAAAGATATTCAGGAGGGGCGGTAGGGATGGGCAAGAACCAAGAGGCGAATTTGGGAAGGCGCTGAGGGAATTAAAAATTAAGGCGAGAATTTTAGATAGGACAATTGGATAAAAAGGCGATTCACGTAGAGAAATTGCGAGCTTAAGGATTTTTGAGCGAAAAAGATTTGGACAAAAATTACCGTTAGAATTTGGGGAAAGGAGAATTTGGTTCCAGCAAGGAGAAATTGGGGCAGATGAAGCGGAGACTGCAAAGGAATTGGAGCGCGGGGCTTCTCCCTTGTGGAAGCTTTTGGCTCTTCCCGGGCTTGGGGGGGGGGCACCCGCTGGTTTCCTCCCCAGATGGCCACAGCTGCTGGGGCTGGGCTCCGGGTCTCCCGTGTGGGTGCAGGGGCCCAAAGGCTGGGCCATCACCTGCTGCGTCCCCAGGAGAGCTTGCTCGGAGGTGGAGCAGCCGGGCCTGGCCGGAGCCCTTATGGGATGCGGGCCACACCGCGGGGCCGGCCCCATACGTGATCCTCTAAGTATGCTGACGGGTAAGTCCCCGCGGTTAGGTCAGATAATGGAGGTTTTGAGGGAAAGAAGGGTTTGGGGGAAGCTGGGAAAACCAGGACATGTCGGCGAAGTCGGGCAGAGAACCTGGGCTCCTGGAAGGGGAGACTTCGGGGGACTTGGAGGGTCGGAAAGGCGGGTCCTCAGAGCCGGGGAGCAGGGCGCAGGCCCTGAGGGGCGAGCCGGCTCAGCCTCCCCCCCTCTCCCCTCCCGCCCCAGCCCCTGCGCCTGGCGGCCCTGGTGCGCCGCGGGGCCGCCCGGGCCCTGAGTGGGGCGGGGGCCCCAGGGGGCGCGAAGGCGTGGCGGCCGCTGCTGCAGCTGCTCACGGAGCACTTCTACGACGTGGAGGCGCTGAGGGAGCGCTGGCTGCAGAGGCGCCTGCGGAAGGTGCACCAGGAGAACCGGTGAGGACCCCGCGCCCGGCTCGCACCTCTAGCTGACTGCCCCCATCGCGCTCCCCAGCCTGCCCCATCCCAGACAGCGGCCGCTGCCCGGCTCCTGGCAGCTGAGCCCGCCCCTCCGCGGCGCCTCCCTCGTGCTGTGTCCTGGTGGAGCCGCTCGCTCCCTTCTCGGCGTCCACGTCCGCTCAGGCGTCACCTCCTCCGGGAAGCATTCTTCACAGCCGAACCCCATGAGCCCCTCCCAACCCAGGCCGCCCTCGGCGACTTCCCCGAGGCGGACTTGATCCTCTGCAGTGTGGGTTCCCTCCCGGTTTGCGGTCTCCCCAGCCAGGGTCACTGCGGTGCCCCCGTGCTGAGCACCTACCGGTGCCCTGGACTCTGCGGCTCTCAGCAGGGTGGGGGCTGGGGCGTGGTGCTGGCCGGGCCTCACCCTCGGCCACCATCGTCCTCGCAGCCTCTTCACGTCCCTGGAGGAGCGCTACGGCCCGGACGTCGCAGGTGCCGCCTTCGTCCTGAAGCAGGGAGGCGCAGTCAAGTATGACCGCGTGGGGGTGAGGGTGAGGGTGTGTGTGTGTGTGTGTGTGTGCGCGCGCGCGCGATTTGTTTGAAAGGCACTGTGTCCAGAGACTCTTCCATCCAGTGGTCTCCTCCCTGAAGTGGCTACCACAGCCAGGGCTGAGCCAGGCCAAAGTCCGGAGCCGGGGACGCCATGTGGGCTCCAGGGGCCCACTCATTTGGGTCATCCCCCACTGCCTGCCCAAGCACATTAGTAGGGAGCTTGATTGGAAGTGGAGCAGCTGGGACGCGAACCAGCAGAGCTGCAGCTTGACCACTGTGCCACACGCCAGTCCCGTTTCAACTGAAGCTTTCATTCGTGGGTGGCATTTAGCCCAGTGGCTAAGACACCGGTTAGTGTGCCCACATGCTGGCCTCCTTCCCAGCTCTGTTCCCATTCCAGCTTCCTGCTAATGCAGACCCTTGGAAGGCAGTGGTGATGGCGCAAACAATGGGCTCCCTACCCACACAGGCGACCTGGCTCCCAGCTGTGGCCTGTTGAGGGCATTTAGGGCGTGAACCAGAGACAGGAGGGCTCTGCCTCTCAGATACTAATCTTTCACCTGTGGCTCCGCCTGCAGTGCCGGCATCCCATATAGACGCTGGTTTGAGTCCCCGCTGCTCCACTCCTGATCCAGCTCCCTGCCAACGCACCTGGGAGAGCAGTGGATGGTGGTCCAAGTGCTTGAGCCCCTGCACCCATGTGGGAGACCAGAAGAAACTCCAGGCTCTGACTTCAGCCTGGCCTAGCCCAGGACATTGTGGCTATCTGGGAAGGAACCAGTGGATAGAAGAGCGCTCTCTCTCCTCCTAACTCTGCTGTTCAAATACATCTAAAAACAAAACAAAACCACCTTTGATCTGGTTTGAGTAGTTCCACACAGTACCTGTCTGAAAACGCCCCCTAACTCTGCCCGTCTGCGGGGGCTCCTGCGTTGCAGCTCTCTGCCCTCGGCGCTTCTCAGCCCGTCTGCAGAGCATCCATCCATCTTCCCCCTTGGATGAGTTTGTCACAGGCTCCAAGACCTAAGGCCCTCGGCACAGGCCTTACAGAAAATGTGACAGACCCGGGACAGCTGTCCTGTTACACGGGGCTGGGGGGAAGGTTAGGGGTCACTCACACTCCCTCTCCCCTCCAGGTTCCAGGACCAGGAGTGGATCCGGCCAAACAAGCATGGCCGTTTCTCCCTCGAGTTCCTGAAGTTCCAGAACGTTCCTGTGGAGGCTGTGGATGCCAGTGGCTGTGCCATCAACTACCATGGCCTGGGCAGCCTCCGTGCGTGAGGGGCCATGGGGACCGGAGCGGGAGGGCTGTTTCCCTTGGGTGGGGGCCGGGGGTGGGCCCTTGGTGCCATCTGTCCCCTCTCCCCTGCAGTGCCCTTGAAGGAGCTCCGGTCGCTGTGGCTGCGGCACTGCCCCCATGTGGACGACTGGTGTCTCAGCCGCCTGCACCCGCTGGCCGGGTCCTTGCAGGAGCTCTCGCTGGCTGGCTGCCCTCGTATCTCGGAACGGGGCCTCGCGTGCCTCCACCACCTCCAGTGAGACCTGTTCAGGGTGGGCCCCGTGCAGGCTTCTCCCGCCCAATCCAGATGAGGAGAGAGAGGGGGACGGGGTCCCCTGCCCCCAGCTTCATCGCACACCGTGTGGGTGTGTGGGTGTGTGGGCGGGCACAGGGTCACAGCGAGTCTCCAGGGCAACTGGATGACGTCTTCTGTCTGCGTGAAGACCCCATGACACGTGCACTGCTGTGTGGGCAGTTAACACAGAATTTTTCAAGTACTGGGAAATTTAGACTTCTTTTAGGAAGCCAGGGGGTTGAAACTGGGGTCAGAGCCCTCCCCCACACATACCCCAAACTGCTGTCCTCACATGGGCCTCCTGCCCTTCTTGCCCCCAGGAGCCTCTGCCGGCTGGACATCTCGGACCTGCCCGCCGTGTCCAACCCGGGCCTCACACGGATCTTGGTGGAGGAGATGCTGCCCAGCTGCCAGGTTCTGGGGGCTGACTGGGCGCAGGGCCTGAGGCTGGGGCCCGAGCAGCAGCCGGGGGACACAGCCAGCCCCAGCCCTGCCTAGCCGGCAGCCCCGCCCACTTAGCACACCGGAGCAGGCTGTGTGGGGTGTCCGGTTGGCCTCCCTCAGCCTGGCGGATCAGCGGGAAGACAGGCGTGAGGTTGGGATGTTTGTTCCTGGCTGCCTCCTCCTCCCGCCAGCTCCTGCAAGGACCCCGATGGACACAGCAGGCGCTGCCGACACTGTACCTGGGGAGTCGTGCAGTCCTGGTCCCAGGGCATTGGCAGTTACTGAGTTGTTCACTTGCAGCTCCCAATTCAGCAGTTTTGTCTGCTCTGTGACTGTCTGGGCCTTTGAAATCTGTGTTGCTGCCTGGCATGATGGGTCTTGTCAGTAGAGGGCGCTGCGGTCCCACTGTGCAGTGGCTTCCCGGGCACCCCGCCCCCGGCTGTGGGAGCTCCGGGCAGCGCCTCCCCGTGACCGCCCCACACCCTGGTGGATTTCAGGCAGTTCTGAGGCACTGGGCAGCAAATCCCTCCTGTCAGTATTCTTACATTAAACTCTGGTCAGGCTACTGCGTGGTCTCCGATTGGATCACATGGATACAGACTGCGCCTGGAGTGCCTCAGAAGACAGACTGGGGGTGTGGCCGAGCCACTGGCGGTACATGGGCCGTGGTTTGGCACCGAGTGAAGACACTCGGGACGCCCCCACCCTGTCAGCGCCTGGGTCCCAGCCCCCTGCCCTTGTGCAACCGGGGGCAGCAGTGATGGCTGCCACCCACGTGGGAGACTGAGCTCCTGGCTCTGGCCTGGTTCAGCCCCAGCTGTTCCAAGCATGGGGCAGGTTGGGGGGGGTAAGCCAGAGGATGGAAGATGTCTCGGTCTCTCACATTAAATAGGATCCGGGCAGGAAGTGGCTTCCTGATCCAGCCGCCGCCCAGGTGTGCATTAGGAAGGTGGGACTTGAACCCAGGCCCTCCAATACAGGGCTCAGGCACCCCACATGGTGGCTTCACTACTAGGCCAGATGCTGTGTCAAAGTTCCCCTGTTCCAGCTGCTGGGTCGTGTCTTCTGATTGGCCCAGACTGACGCACGCAGCAGTCAGAGCTGTGCCGCTGGGGAGAGCACTGTGGCCCTGTGAGGTGCTCGGGTCCCTGCCCCAGCCCCGCGGTCAGGCCTCACCGCTTCCTCCAGCTGCTCCATTATTCAGACCTGGGGAGGAGGAAGTCAGGGCCGACACCCTCGGCAGGGGACGGGCAGCTCAGGCTCTGCTAGCAGCCCCCCCCCCCCCCCCCCCCGCCCCAGCCACAGAGGCAGGCCCAACAGCAGGGCCTCTGGAGGGCAGGGGTGTAAACACGCCGCCCTCCACTGTCCCCCGGGGGTGGGGGGAGTGTTCCTGCACAGCCTGGGGGGGGGGGCAGGAGTGGATTCCGCCCTGTTGGGAAGCCAGCCAGACAGGGAAGGGGATGGAGGAGGTGCAGCGGGTGGGCCCAGCAGTCCGTCCCCCGACCCCACTGCCTCCCTTCACCTTCTCTTCCTCCTCTGCCCTCTCCACCTCTCCCTGGGTCCTGACTGCCCTCCACCTGCCTGAGTTCCTACCCTCTGCCTCCATGTCCCTCCTGTGCCCCTCCTGCATCTCCCATCTCCCCCATCTCCGGCTCTTCCTCCCCACCCCCACCCGTCTGGCGGCCTGGCGGCCTGTCCGCTCCCACTCAGCACAGGCACCCGCCTCCCCGCCCGGCCCGGCGCCAGGCTTGCAGCTTCACCCTCACTTGGACTCTCCCCAGGCCCCTGGCTCCCCCCCCCCCCCAGGCCCCGTGGGGTTCACGTCTATCTCCGTGACCCCCGCCTGCACCTTTCCTCACCAGTAAACCAGCCCTAACATGCCAGAGCCCCGTCTCCCCGGTCGGCCTCCGGCCTCCTCCCGCCCACCCGCCCAGCCTCCCCCAGCCCCGCCCCGGCCCCTCCCGGCCCCTGGGGCCCTCCCGGTCCCGCTGCACTCCTCCCCCGCCCCTCTGGACTGGCTGGGCTGGGCTGGGCTGCGCTGCCAGACCTACGGCACCAGGCACACGCAAGGGCAGAGCAGAGGGAGCCGAGGCGGAGGCCCGGCAGTGCCGGGGCTGGTGGGAGCTGGACCCTGAGGTGAGGAGGAACCAGATCCCGCTTCCCGGGCCTGGGGTGGGGCTGGGGGGAAGCAGCTGAGCGGGGACTGGGAGGTGGGAATGGCAGGGCCCTGGCTTGCAGAGGGAGAGTAGGTGGTTAGGAAGGTGGACGGAGGCTGGGGTTGCAGGGGTGTGGGGAACAGGAGCAGCTGGGCCCTTGGGCGGGCAGCAGTTTGGGTCTGGGGTGTGGGAGACAGGCCTTGGGAGGCCCATTCTGCGCCCCCAAAGACCTCCGTGGCTCCCTCACAGCTCCCGTGGCCGCCCCCTCCTTGACCGGGTCATGCGCTGCTCCAAGTGCCTTCTCTGCCTGTCAGCACTGCTCACGCTCCTGGGCCTCAAAGTGTACATTGAGTGGACGTCCGAGGCCTGGCTCAGCAAGGCCTCCGCAGGACCCAGGGGCGCCCTGCCAGACCCCACCTCGGCCTGCCCCGAGCCCACCCTGCCTGCCAACCTCTCAGCCCGCCTGGGCCAGACTGGCCCGCCGCCCCTGGCTTACTGGAACCGGCAGCAGCGGCAGCTGAGGGCCCTGCCTGGTGGGGACAGCACGGAGGCTGGGGGCTGCCAGGCATGGGGGGCTGCGGCAGCCGCCCAGATCCCCGACTTCACCTCCTACCCTGAGGACCTCCGCCGCTTCCTGCTGTCGGCGGCCTGTCGGAGCTTCCCGCCGTGGCTGCCCGAGGGCGGTGGCAGCCACGTGGCCGGCTGCTCGGCTGCGGACGTCCCCTACCTGCTGCTGGCTGTTAAGTCGGAGCCCGGGCGCTTCGCGGAGCGGCAGGCCGTGAGGGAGACCTGGGGCAGTCCAGCGCCTGGGGTCCGACTGCTCTTCCTGCTGGGGTCCCCAGCGGGAGAGGGCAGGCCTGACCTAGGCTCGCTGGTGGCCTGGGAGAGCCGCCGCCACCGTGACCTGCTGCTCTGGGACTTCCTCGACGTCCCCTTCAACCGGACACTCAAAGACCTGCTGCTGCTGGCCTGGCTGGGCCGCCACTGCCCTGACGTGGCTTTTGTCCTGCAGGCCCAGGATGATGCCTTCGTGCACACCCCCGCCCTGCTGGATCACCTGCAGGCCCTGCCACCCTCCTGGGCCCGAAGCCTCTACCTGGGGGAGATCTTCACCCAGGCCAAGCCCCTCCGCAAGGCGGGAGGACCCTTCTACGTGCCTGGCTCCTTCTTTGAAGGCGACTACCCAGCCTACGCCAGCGGGGGTGGCTACGTCATCGCTGGGCGCCTGGCCCCCTGGCTGCTGCGGGCAGCTGCCCGTGTGGTGCCCTTCCCCTTCGATGACGTCTACACCGGCCTCTGCTTCCGTGCCCTGGGCCTGGTGCCCCGGGCCCACCCAGGCTTCCACACTGCCTGGCCCGCACACCGCGCCCTGGACTCCTGCACCTTCCAGGACCTGCTGCTAGTGCAGCCCCTCAGCCCGCAGCACAGCATTGGGCTCTGGAGACACCTGCATGACCCACGGCCACAGTGCTGAGCCCATGGGGGTGCCCCTGGCCTGGGCCCCTCCTTCCAGCCCTTGATGGTTCTAGAACTGGGACATCCTGAGGCTGGGCCGACTGCTGGGGTCTTTTTGTGTTTGATAAACACGCACTCCCCACACGGACGCCTGGGGTTGTCTTTGTGTCTGCCGGGCTCTGGAGTGGCGCAGGCACCCTGACCTTCACAGCTTCGCTGGACAGACCGCAGGCTCCCTGTGGGGAGCAGGCGCCGTCCCTGGAGGCCCCCACCCCCTCTGCTGAGGCTGCCCCTCCAGCTTGTGCAAGCCTGGGGGAAGCTGGGGTGGAGAGGAAGTAGAGGCCCTGTGGCCTTACCTACCGAGGGGCAGAGGCTCCCTCCCCCACCCCCCAGCTCTGGGCAACAGCAGCGCAGGGCCAGAACCGAGGGCAGAGACAGTTTATTCACTCTGCTGCCCCCACACCCCCTGTCCAGAGGGCTTCCCTCCTGGAGGCACCCCTGGGAAGGCACCGTAACAGCAGGTAAGGGGGCTGCCAGGGCCTCATACCATGGCAGACAGCCCCCTACGTGTAACAGACAGCCTGCAGGGGGCAGATATGGGGTGCATAGCCACCCACATTCCAGTCTCAGGTGCTAGGAACCCAGGCCCGAAGGTTCCAGCGGGAGCACCTGCTGACTCCCCTGCCCCTCACGGGGACTGCCCGCTGGGCGGCTGAGGGGCAGGGCCCAGGCCTCACTTGTCGAAGTGGTCCAGGGGGTAGTGCTCCCCGTAGGTCTGCAGGTGCCGGGCCAGGGACTCCTGCTGCTTGCGGAGCTGGGGGGGCATCTCTTGATACACGTCCG
Organism: Sylvilagus floridanus; assembly: GCA_949820135.1. Lineage (NCBI taxonomy): Eukaryota > Metazoa > Chordata > Mammalia > Lagomorpha > Leporidae > Sylvilagus > Sylvilagus floridanus. The sequence goes on from OX463232.1 coordinate 12,958,108, forward strand.
AGAAGAGCAGGCTGGGGCTGGGCTTCAGCTTCCGCTCGGCCTGCTCGAAGGCCTCCATCACCTGTGGAACCCAGGGTAGTGGGCGGCAGGCAGCCTCCCCAGACAGCCTGGTGCCTGGCAGGGACCCCACGAGGGAACCTGTCCCAGCCCATCACCTATGGCAGCCGGCCTGACCCCCAGCCTCTGTCCCCGGCAGGGCGTGGCTTGTCGAAGATGATGGGCAGGGTGGGGCGTGCAGCTGCCTGACCCCAGGCTGTGCCCTGGGGTTCAGCAGATTGGCGGGGGCAGCGAGCTGCCTGTGGCAGGGGCACCCCCGATTGCACATGGATTATGTCACCTGACCCTCAAACCGCCTGCTGGAGTGAACACCACCAGGACTCCTTCAGAGATCAGGAGCGGAGGGCAGACAAGTGGCCCAGGACGCGCGCCAAGGACACGGACGCAGCACTGGTGCCGCCCCGAGGCGCCCCGCTGCCCCCATCCCCGCCCTCGTCACCTTCTTGCGAGACTGCTTCCTCCAGGCCTTCTCCTGCTCTTCGTCCCACCAGCCGCGGCTCAGCAGGAAGTGCCGCAGCCGGGAGATGGGGTGGTCCTGCTTGTCCCAGTAATTGACCTCGTCCACTGAGCGGTACGCGGAGCTGTCGTCACTGGTGCTGTGGTGGCCGATCCTGCCCAGGGAGTGGGCCGGGGTCAGGAAGGGAAAGGGGTGGCAGGGTGGGAACGGAGGGAAGGGGGCTGCACTGGGGAGAGTCAAAGCCCTGGGGGCAGTGGCTGGGGAGGCGCGGGCACCTGTAGGTCATGGCCTCGATGAGGAAGGGCTGGTTCTCGGCCACCGCCCGCCGCCGGGCCTCCTTCGTGGCGTTGTACACGGCAAACACGTCGTTGCCGTCCACACGGATTGACATGATGCCATAGCCAGGGCCACGTGCCGCTGTGGGCAGAGGGGTGGCTGCTCAGGCCCCAGGGCCCAGATGAGAGGCGAGGAGGGAAGAAGGCCTGGGGCAGGGGCAAGGAGGGGACGCCAGTCCGTACCGATGCCATCCCCGCGGTACTGCTCGGAGGTGGGCGTGGAGATGGCGTAGCCATTGTTCCGGCAGAAGAAGATGATGGGACACTCCAGTGTGGCGGCGAAGTTGAAGCCTGCATGGGCGTCCCCCTCGCTGGCTGCCCCCTCCCCGAAGTAGCAGATGACGACCCTGTTGGCGTTGGCCCGCTTGGCGGCGTAGGCTGCCCCCACCGCTGCGGGGGTGTGAGTGGGCGGTGAGCATGAGAGGACACACGCATAAGGAGGGCACTCTGCACGCGCACGCACACACACACACACACACACCTTGAGGACACTTGCCCTGGCCCAGCGCTCTGGGGCTGAGGCCGGCTGTGGTCTGGCTCCCCAGGGAGGAAGACCTGCTTCCCACCCCAGTGCCTGCCCACAGCCGATCACTGCTCCACGCTCCCAACTCCAGCTCAGGCCAAACACTTGGGCATCACCCCCACTCCAAGCCCTCTGCTATTCCCCATATCAACTTCACCTTCAAAATACAGCCACTGCCACCCTCTCACCCATCCTGGTCCCCCAGCACCCTGGCCAAGCCACAGCCTCATCCTGAGTTCTGACACAGCCTCCTCCCTGGCCCCTGCTACCCTGAGCAGCCAGACCCTGTTCAAATGTCCACAGCACTACGTGGCTCTGGGAACACTCCTGAAACTCACCCACCACCGCTTCCCACAGGGAAGCGTCCTCTGGACGCCCGTCTCTGCCCTGGGTGCTGGCCAGATCCATGCCACGATACTCACTGCTCCTAGCATGGCATCTGGCACAAGGTGGGCACCCAAATGGAAGGTTAGGCCAGGACTCAACCTGTCACTCCACTGCCACCTCCTCAGAAGGCTGTGCCCTGCTCCGCCCCAGGAGGCCTGCACTACTCCTGTCCCTGCCCAGAACACGGCTCCTGGTGTGCTGGGCGCACCACTGGCCTCTGGGGCAGAGAGCTGCAGCTGCGACCAGGCTGCAGGCCCCAGAGGGCAGGAGAGGTCCAACCGCTTGGCCTCTGCTGTATGGTGCAAGCGGTCCCCTTTAATGGAAGGGGCTTCAGGGCAGCCACAGTAAGGCTGGGGAACGAGGGAGGTACAGGGTTAGGGCAAAGACCAGGGCCCTGCGGTCGCCTGTTCTGAGCCCCTGCTGTTCCCTCTACTGCAAGCGCACCCCTTGCAACACTTCTGTTTCCTGCTGTCAGCAGTGAGTGAGGGCCCCGTCAGACAGCACACGGCAGCGCACGCACAGACCCTGGCCGACACGAAGCGCTCAGACCCCAGCAAACGCTCGGGAACACAGCAGCTGCGCTGGGAGCAGCTGGGTGGGGCAGACGCACGTCTGGGAGACGCGAGCGTGGTCATACCAGCTCAGGGCTACTGGACACGGTAGGGACAAAGCCCTCTCCAGAAGGGTCCCGGCCAGAGTGTCCGGAAAGCCTGGAGCAGAGCTGGCTCTGTGGGTGGCACTGCCCAGAAGGCCGCCTGGAGGGGAGGGGCAGGCAGAGGCTGGACAGGGCGTGGCAGCTCACCCTGAGGGATCTGCGTTGCCAGTGGAGAGGAGATGGTGACAAAGTGGCGCTCCTTGCAGCCGTAGTGGACGGGCATCTGGCGCCCCTTGCCCAGGTCGCTCACGTTGCCATAGCACTGGGCCATGAACAGCTCCAGGGGGTAGTCCCGGTACATCAGCACACCTGGGCAGGGAGGAGGCCACGGTCAGCTGAGGGTGGGGACAACCAGAGACCTGGGAGAAGCCCCTTGCCTCCACTTCCCTGTCTGTACAAGGGAGCAGGACTGGGCGGGGCAGGCAAATGTGCACGCTCACGGGGACTGGCAGGTATCACAGACACGTGACCGTGGGCAGGCTGGAAAGTGTGGGCCTATGGAGAGGGAGGCCGATGCCTAGCTCCATCTGATTTCTCAAAAGAGAGGAAGTGGGCGTTCGGCCTAATGGTCAGGACACCGGCAGCCGACAGCACAGCGCCGGGGTCGAGTCCCAGCTCCACTCCCGATTCCAGCTTCCCACAGACGCGCACCCTGGGAGGCAGTGGTGATGGCCTAGGTCCTCGGATCCCTGGCTGTAGTGGGTATCCTGGGGAGTAAACCAGCAGATGAGGGCCCTCTCTCGAGTGAGTGCAAATTTACAAAAAGCGGCAGGTATCCAGCCATTTTCTTCTTCAGATTTAATGACAAATTTTGAGACCTTTAGGTGTTTTAAATTGATTCAGACGCTTATATCATCACGACGAACCCAGTAAAAGCCAGGACCACTGACTCCACGCTGCCTGGTGGGGGGAGCCCTCTCCTTTGAGCACAGCCTCTGGACGCCCACCTCACCTGCTCTGGGGAAGGCGCCCTGCCTGCTACGACAGAGGGCGGGACGGAGGCTGTGCTGTCCTGGGGGGGGGGGGGCCTGTGCCCCTCAGTGGCCTCCTGAAAAGGAACGGCATCCTCATACCACCGCCGAGGTGCCTGGGGGCCCGTTTCCAGACCCAGTGTTCACCGTCTTCACCGCAAGACACCCTCCAGGTGAATCACGAGGATCACATTACACACATTTTTTTTTTCCTTTGGCAGGCAGAGTTAGTGAGAGAGAGACAGACAGACAGGAAGGTCTTCCTTTTCCACTGGTTCACCCCCCAAATGGCCGCTACAGCCAGCACACTGTGCCGATCTGAAGCCAGGAGCCAGGTGCTTCCTTCTGGTCTCCCATGCGGGTGCAGGGCCCAAGGACCTGGGCCATCCTCCACTGCACTCCCGGGCCACAGCAGAGAGCTGGACTGGAAAAGGAGCAACCAGGACAGAATCCAGCACCCCGACCAGGACTAGAACCCGGGGTGCCGGCGCCGCAGGTGGAAGATTATCCTAGTGAGCCGTGGCGCCGGCCCAGTGTCACTTTTTGTGACACACATCTTCCCTCAACAACAATCGCAAACATCAGCTCAGATCACGGAGCACGCGCTGATGAACGCTCAGATGACCCGAGGCATTCGGCACCCTTTGCGCCCTCAGCCGGGGAACGAGAGCTCCCACCCCGGCGAGGGCGGAGTGGGGAGCCTGCACAATGCAGACTCGCGCACACAAGCCAACACCAAGCTGGAGAAGGGGAAGTGGGGAGCATCCCTGCTCACCAGCTAACAGGGTGCCCCGAGGGATGTCAGCACAGCTCGGCTCAGGTCTGCCTACACCGCTGGCTTTGAGACTACACACTTCCTGAGGAGTGGAGGTACTGTGAGTTCTGTGAACACATTTCAGAATGGGCATGGAACACATTCACCCTGGGGGCCGCCTACGTGGGGGCCGCCAGGTGAGCTTGGGGAAGGAGGCTCAATGGCCGTGTGCTGCTGGCCTGTACCAGGTGGGGACCATCCCTGCTGCCCCCAGGGCACATTAGAGGAGGCTGGGTTGGAATGGAGCCACGCACTCCAGTACAGGACACTTGTGTCCCAGTGGAGACTTAACCTCTACTGCACCATACGCCCACCCCGAGCCCGGCACCCCTTCCTGGTGCTGGGCTGCTCCAGGAAGGGCATGTGGGCTAACAACACTGTGCAGGCAGACATACCTGCCTCCCGGTACTGGCCAAACACCAGGTCTGTGTTTTCCAGGGCGGCCGCACTCCCCACGTGTGTGCCCTCCTCACCGTAGTTGGTCATGTAGAAGGAGATCCGGCCCTGGGGGAGGGCGAGGGGGTTCGGTTATGCTGAGCAATGACACAGTCAGCCCAATCTGCCCAAGCCCTGATGGCCCTGTTAACCAAGTGTCTTCCTGAAAGCCGGCCCTGGCCAGGCCCTGCTGGGGCTCCTGCCCCCAGGGAGCTGCCAAGGGAGAGCCTGGGCAATGAGGTCTCTGGGATGGAGCCCAAGGAGGGACCTGTCCCAGCGGAAGGGCATCAGAGGACTGTCTACAGTGAGCAAAGGCCAAGTGCATGGAGGGCCCCAGGCAGAGGCACAGGAAAGGCCACAGGCCAGAAAGGCTGGGGTCAGGAGAGAGCAGGCGGGGTAGTGCAGGGCAGGCTGCACCCGTAGCCACGCAGTTCCCCAGGGAGCCCCACCTGTAGCCACGCAGTTCTCCAGGGAGCCCCGTGGTCAGCCTGGGGGTTTAAAAGCCTCTCGGGCTGCCTACGGGAAATGGATGGAGCCAGGAGGGTGGGCCTGGCTGGGAGCGGTGCTGGGGGAAGAGGAGCAGAGGGATGAGTCCAGGGAGCCCAGTCAGGGTGCTGCGGGCACCCGGGCCAGCCCCCTGCTCCCACATCTCCCAGCTGCACCCAAGTTCCCAGTCTCCCACACATGCAGAGCTGGCCTGGGACACAGCTTTAGCTTTGCTTTCTGCATGAGGGACCACTGTAGCCAATGTCCTCCCTCCCTCCCTCCTGTCTGCACCCAGCCAAAGCATGGCCTGTGGCTGCCTCCTGCCAACCAGGGCAACAAGCAGCTTGGAAGCCGAGGCGCCACCAGTGAGCAGGAGAGGGAGGGCCCGGCTCTGCGGAGCGCTTCCCAAGGCAGGACCCAGAGAGGCACCAGGTGGGTGGGAGGTGCAGGTCCACAGACTGGCAAAGGCTGGATGGCGGCACCCTGCTCTGCGAAATGGGCCCAGGGAGGAAGAGGAACAGGTCTGGGAGGAAGACACGAGGTCAAGTTTGGACAGGCTGAGCGTGCTGCGGGGCGTGCAGGGGGAGGCCAGGGGGCGCCGGGGCTGAGAAGCATGGCTGGAGACCTGGGGAGCCGCAGGTGCATGGGAACCCATAGCACCCAGACCACGTGCAGGGGAAGCAGGGCAAGCCAGGGTGGTCCTGCAGGACCCTGTGGCCAGCCCTCGCAGGCTCAGCGGGGTTCCCTGTGGATTCCCGGCCTGGCTTTCTGGTTGTTGTGGGGGAAACTGATGAATACGAGCTTTCTTCTAAGTGAGGAACCAATTAAAAGTTAATTGGCTTTCTAGTGCCAAGTGAGTGGGTGGAGGCTGGGCGCTGAAGGCCTGGCAGGGCTGTCAGGTGAGGCAGAGGGGGGCCTGAGACAGCCCCAGAGGAAACAGGGCTTGAGCAAGTGGCAGAAGCTACTGGGGCTCACCCAGTGCCTGGCCCCTTCCTCTGCCAACAAGCTCACTCCAGGGCAGGGGGCCCCTGCCAGACGGAAAGACTACATTCCTGCCCCCTTGCAACTAGCAGTGAGCAACGAAACGCAAGCAGACCGCACTGGGTGGGACCCCCCGGAAAGTTCTACAGTGGGGGTGGGGACTTAGCCTCGTCTGATCTTCCTTCTATTTCCTGCCTGGAATGAAACTAGAGGAGCTCCATGAAGGCAGAAGCCAGCACCAGGCCACGCAGACGGCAGTGAAGGGAAACGGGCATCCCATGCCCCCACGGGGCTACTGCCCAGCCCAGCCCCACGCAGCTCATTTCCAGGTTTCCTTTAGCAAACAGGAGAAAGCATGAATCTGTCTGAGCTAGTGGTTGTTTATTTGCTAGGGCTCCCCTCTGTGCTGCATGGGAAGGTGGTCTGTCACAACCAAACAAAACCCTAACAGCAGCTGAGCCCTGAGTGACGGCACAGGGACTTTATTGAGGGCGTCCCGTCAGCCAAGCACCTACTGTGCAGGGTCCCCCTGAATCCCAGACCAACCCTACAGATGGGTTCTACCAGGACCCTCCCCACTTTTAACAGAATTTGAAGCAGGCTGGCACTGCCGTGCACTGGGTTAAGCCACTGCCTGCGACACCCACATTCTCTGTGAGCACTGTTCTGAGTCTTGACTGCTCCACTTCCAATCCAGCTCCTTACAAATGTGCCTGGGAAAACGATGGAAGATGACCCCAAGGGCCTGGGTCCCTGCCACCGTGTGGGAGACCCGGATGGAGTTCCAGATTCCCGTCTTCCACCTGGCCCAGCCTTGGCTGTTGCAGCCATTTGAGGAGTGAACTAGCAGATGGAAGACCTCATTCTTTGTGTCTCTCTCCCTGTAACTCTGCCTTTCAAATAAGTACATCTTAAAACTTTTAAAATTCATTTATTTGAAAGGCAAAGACTCAGAGCACTCTCCCATCCATACTGGATTTCTCCCACGTGGGCCAGGTCAAGCCAGGAGCCTGGAACTGATCTGGGTCTCTCACGTGGGAAGCAGGGGTTCAACCTCTGGAGCCATCACTGCTGCCCCCGGGTCAGCATGAGCAGGAGGCTGGACTCGAACCCAGGCCCCCAGTGTGGGATGTGGGTGTTCCAGGCACCCACGTTTTTACAGTGAAGAAATGTGAGGCAGAGACCAGACCACACCTGTGTAGTCACGGCTGTGCCCGGGTCTGAGCGCACAGGCAGGGGCGGCCTGGCGTGGCACGGAGACTGGGGGGCGGGGGCAGAGCGCACAGGCAGGGGCGGCCTGGCGTGGCACAGAGACTGGGGGGAGGGGGCAGAGCGCACAGGCAGGGGCGGCCTGGCGTGGCACGGAGACTGGGGGAGGGGCAGAGCGCACAGGCAGGGGCGGCCTGGCGTGGCACGGAGACTGGAGGGAGGGGCAGAGCGCACAGGCAGGGGCGGCCTGGCGTGGCACGGAGACTGAGGGGAGGGGGCAGAGCGCACAGGCAGGGGCGGCCTGGCGTGGCACAGAGACTGAGGGGAGGGGGCAGAGCACACAGGCAGGGGCGGCCTGGCGTGGCACGGAGACTGGGGGAGGGGCAGAGCGCGGAGCCCACCGTAGGATGGGAGACAGCGTGGTGGGGCTTGACCCTGTGCACAATGGGTGCCCAGGGAAGTCTCTGGGTGGGGTGAGGACACCTCCCTACTTGGAGAAGCCACAGGAAGCGTTCCTGTGAGTGGGAAAGTCAGGAGTGGGCTACCCGCCTGCATCCACTCAGTCCTGTCCTCCTGCCCAGGGGCCTCGCACCTCAGTGGGAATCACTAAGGGGCTTGATCACCCAGGGACCTGATGCCAACGCAGACTCCAGGCCCACCCCCTACTTCCCGTCCACAGGAGGGTCGGCACCCGAGGGCTGCCTGCCCAACACCCTTCTCCTTTGCAACAGGAACCCTGCCCCGGCTCTCATCCGTGTGGCCTGGGAGCAGTGGCCTCTACTCCTCCACCCTCGGCTCTTGGGTGTGGCATGGGGCCTGAGCCTGCCAGCGAGCATCAGCCAGGGGCCTTCTGCAGGGAAGGGACTGTTCTGTTTCCACTGCCGCACACAGCAGCAACCACAAGGCTGGCAGCGTCACAGCACCCGACACCACCGTCAGTCCTCAGGGAGACCTGAGGCAGGTTCAGGTAAGATGGAAGCACTGCGGGGTAGGGGGCGGACCAAGCAACTCTCCCAGGGCCAGAACCTCAGTCTTACAGACCTGCTCAGGGCCCACACACAGCCTTTTTTCTCCACCACCTCTCCCTGAGCCGAGGGCGACCAGGGACCACCACCACCTGGAAACAAAGGAAGCCAAAGCAAAGAGGGGAGGGAAAGGCCCGAGAGCACCTCCTGAGCCCTCTGGACGCAGCCACGCCTCAGCGCAGGGCCCTGTGGCCTCGCAGTTACGTAAGTCAGCAAACCCCCTGTGGACCTTGGTTTGCCCAGGCCCATGTCCCCCTGGGACCAAGACTTCTAAGGATCAGAGGACGTCTGGCACGGGCCTCAGTGCTCCGTGGGTCCTCCCAGTTTGTCAGGACTGTGAGCTGCAGAGAGCGAGGGCTGGAGGCTTCCACTCCTGCCCTTCCTGCACCTGAAGCCTCCAGCCAGGCCCACAGCCATGTCCTCATGACAGGGTCACCCTCTGCCCTTGGGCAGGACCCCTGTCCACACTCCCATACTCTTCTTCCAGAGTGCCATGAACATACCGAGAATGCTAAGGACCCCCCTTCCCTTCCCCCACCTCCCACACACGAGGATCTCTGTGCTCTTCCCTAAACACAGCTTGGACGACCACAGGGGACTGACGACTCCGCAGGCGGCCACGCACCTGCCGCTGGGACTCGTAGAGGATGCGGTCCATGGTGTTGAGCAGCGTCATGCTCTGGTAGAACTTCAGCACCTTCTCCTGGGGCAGCTGCAGGTGGAGGCACACAGATATGGGCCTGTTGGGATCACAGGGGACACAGGCAAGGGGCCCAGGCACGGGGGGCATGGGGAGCACAAGGAGGTGAAAAGGCGGCCGCTCACGTGGGGGTCCTCGCTGGGGTTGATGATCTGGCCCTGCCGGTCCATGACGCGGTAGATGGGGATGCCCGAGATGACATTGGGCTGGATGAACTCGAGCTTATCTATGAACTCTGCCGAGGCGCCGGGGAACTGGGGCTTGTCGTCCAGGGAGGAGAACTGCTGCTGCTGCTGCCGCCTGGGGAGCTGCTGGGGAGAGGGTGGGGACGCCATGTTAGCAGTGGCACTGAGGCTCCAGGGATGCAACCCTGGCAGCGGATGGCATGTGAGCAAGCCAACAGGGCCCCAGGTGACACTGGGGCCTGACCCCCCAGCCTGAACCCCAGTTCCACCACGTTCTCCACCTTCAGGTTAACGACTTCCAGGTCTGTGCCTCCCCTGAAAATCGGGGAGAAAACAGGAGCACCCTCCCCACAGGGCTGTCGTGGGGATCACGGACTAGAAAGCGCCGAGCAGCTCCCTGGTGGCTATGAGGGACTTCAAATGGGTCATGGAGGGCCCAGCTTTGTGGCACAGTGGGTTAAGCAGCTACCTGCGATGGACGGCATCCCTTGTAAGTGCTGGTTTGAGTCCTGGCTGTTCTGCTTCTGATCCAGCTCCCTGCTAATGCACCTGGGAAAGGCAGCAGGTGATGGCTCAAGAGCTTGGGCCCCGCCACCCATGTGGGAGACCCAGGTGGGGTTCCAGACCCCTTGCTGCTGCAGCCACTGGGGGAATGAACCAGCGGATGGAAGATCTGTCTCTTCCTCTTTTTCTGCATTGCTCTGCCTTTCAAAATAAATAAATAAAATGTTTGTGGGACTAGGAAGTTTATTTGGCTGCAAAAGAAATTTGAAATCCATGCATAAAGGAGAGGTCTTTGGGGCCAGCGTTGTGGCGTAGCAGGTAGGGCTGTCGCCTGAAGTGCTGGCTTCCCATATGGGCACTGGTTCGAATCCTGGCTGCTCCATTTCTGATCCAGCTCTCTGCTGTGGCCTGCGAAAGCAGAAAAAGATGGCCCAAGTAGTTGGACCCCTGCATCCATGTGGGAGACCCAGAAGAAGCTCCTGGCTCCTGGCACTTGGCTTCAGATTGGCCCAGCTCCGGCTGTTGCAGCCATTTGGGAAGTGAACAATCGTATGGAAGACCTCTCTCTAATTCCACCTTTCAAATAATCTTTTTTATTTTTTCAAAGAGGTCTTCAAAAATTAATGGAAAATGCATTTATGTACAGATTTCAAAAAAAGTTATACCACGATAAACTTAGCTTTTTGTTTATCTGAGAGGCAAGCAGACGACACATGTCCATCTGCTAGTTTGCTCCCCCCTCACAGTGGCCAGGGCTAGAGCCAGGAGCTGGGAACTCAATCAAGGTCTCCGTGAAGATGGCAGGACTCGTAATACTTGAGCCATCACTCTGCCTCCCAGAATCTGCAGTGACAGGAAGCTGGAATCAGCCGAGTTCTGATCCCCTCGGGAAAGACAGAGTAAATGACCCACCCTCTGCATGTGCTCATGCAGCCCCTCCCAGTCTGTACACCGGAGAACCTTCCTGGAAACGTCACGAGGCTTAAACGAGCTCACACATGGGAAAAGCTCAGCAGCACCCCTGAGTCAGGCAGTGAATGGTCAGAACCTCACTGGCTGCGCCCACCTCCCTCCACATCCCCTCCACCTGTCACCAGGCCTCCTCCTCAGGGCTCCAGCACCCTCTGCTCCCAGCCCCAGCTGAGTCATTCAGCAAATATTTGAGCACCTGATTTGTTCCGGTCTTGTGCAGGGTTCTGGGAACCCAAGGCAGGCTGGACACGTGTCCTTGCTGACCAAGTGATGATGAGAGGAGGCAGGGGGAGTCTGGAGAGGGGCACTCCTGGCAAGCATGGTGTTGCCTTGGTGGGAACTTTCCGGAAGGAGCCGAGTGGCTGTGGAGGCCCTTGGGGGCATCACTTCCTCAGAGCAGAGGCAAGGCTGGGAAGGCCCAGGGGACTTGGGGAGGCCTACAGACTCGCCAGAAGGGAGAGCAATGAGCGTCCTCCGCCCTGAGCCAGGCGGCCTTGACGGGGTGGCAGCACTGTAAGAGCAGTCACCGTGTGCCAGGTCGCGTGCGGCACGCACAGCCTCACCGAGTCCCCTGGGCGTCTGTGAGGCCAGCTTGTCTGCCACTGCATGGCCTTGACAACGAAACCGAGGCTTGGGAGGTACAAGAGCCTGCACTAGGACACAAAGCTAGAAAGAAAAATCGTGGCAGGACTGGGCTGAGGTTCACGCCCAAACTCTTGCTCCGACCGCGCCTGGTCCTCACACATCTGCACCTTTGCCACAGCTGTCCCCACGGGTGGGTGACTGTGGCTCAGCTTCCAGTGGGAGCCAAGTAGGATGGCGTTTGCTGCAAGCTGCCTCTCCCCACCTCTGACTGCACTGAGCGAGCCGTCCCGGGCTCCAGAAGAGACGAGGCGCTAGTGGCTGCAAGGAAACCACACTCCGACGGCGGAGCAAGTTGAGGCCTGACAACACCACGCACACCTCCCCTCCCTGGGCGAGGGGAGACCGTCGGCCTTTTGCTGCCCTTCTGAGGCTCGGCACAGCCAGGCCTTTCCATTGTCCATTACTCCTTTGTTCTGTGCGTGTCTCCCACGTGCGCCCCAGTTCCCTGCCGAAAAGGCAAGGACAGCGCCCAGGTGGCTTGCACAGCAGGCACTCACCACACCGGGCGGACGAGCACTGAGGTCTGCTGCCCCAGGGCCGGAACGACCTGACCCTAGATCTAAAGGCCACGGTGGCTCTGCCCAAGACCTGCCTCTGGGCTTCCTCACCCGCCCAAGGCTGCACAGGGCTGGCACAGACGTTGCCACGATAACACATGGGGCCCCAAGAGGACACATAGGGGGCAGCAAGGGTCAGGACAGGGTCTAAGGGCTCAGACCCAGCCAGGTGTCAGGACAGGGGGCACAGAGGACAGGCCTCTGACCAGGGGGCACCTCCATGCACCCTGAGCAGGGCCAGGGCTGCGCCCTCCTCCCCCTACTTTCCTGGGCCTGTGGAGTTGACAGGGTTCCTGTACCCAGGGTTACTGCACTGATCCTACAAGGGCTCAGCGCAGAGCCTCGCCCACAGGAAATGCTTCCTATGGCAGAGGAAGGGTGTGACTCCACCCAATTTCTCTTGTTTTTGGAGACTGAAGGGTTTGTGGCAGCTTACAATGGCAGAGGCCCCACAGATCTACTTAAAGCCCTGAAGCCACATGCTCTCCACAGGCAGGAAACCACCACCTGCCTGTCTGAGTAATGAGATGGACCTGCGCAGTCATTCCCTGAGGCATCAGGGTCAAGGGCACCTGCCTCCTGACTGTGGACCAGAACTCCCTGAGCCCTGGTTTCCTCCTGTGGACCCAGGTGATGCATGTAAATGGATCGGCTGGCACCTGACAGACAGGAGAAGCTGGCAGGTATTATTTGGTGCCTGTTCTTGTCAAACGGGCAGACACAGGAGATTGGATCCAAGTCAGGCCCGGAACTGAAGGCTGGAGACCGGGGGGGTGGGGGTGGGGGTGGGGGGGTGGTTAGCAAACAGGAGCACAAGGCTGCCACCCAGAGGGCAACCTCAGAAAAGGCAGGGGCAGGGACTCCAGGGCTGCACTGCCTGGGTCTGACCCTGGTTCTGTCCCTTCCCAGCCGCGTCATGCTGAGCAGGAGCTAGTCTCCTGGAACCTACGTCCTCTAGTGGAGAGGCGGGAGAAGCCCCTACCGCAAGGCTGGGAGACCTGGGTCATCAGCCAGCAGCAGAGCGAGCACCGGGAAGAGCATCCGGAGAAAGGGGTGTTGAACCAAGGCCTCCCAGGCAGGCGGGGGTGAGCTGGGCGCAGGCTGTGGCTAACACCTCAGCCCGGGGGACACAAAAGACCTAGGAGAGAACGGCCTGGTGCCTGGGGCTCCTCGGACCACAGCTACAGCATGTGAGCACTGCGCCCAGGCGCTGTGCGAGGCACGTTCCTGACGCCCGTGTGCTGATGCCGTGCAGCCCAGGGAGGCGGGCACGGTCACGGCAGCTGCACAGAGGCGGTATCTGAGGCTCAGAGAGGCTAGCGCTTAGTCCGAGGCCACGCAGACCATGAGTGGGGACGGCAGCCAGGCAGCAGGAAGAGAGGTGAGGTCGAGTTGGGTGGTGCCAGTCTACTCCGAGTGCCCCGCCCGGAGCTCAGCTAGGCCACCCAGCCTGCCCTCTGCTAGGCTCTGACTCTGCCCCGACACAGCAGAGGGAGCCTCCCCTTCCTGGGAGCGCCGGTGTGATGATTAATCGAGCTTGCAGGGCCTCGGGGACCCAGGGGCTTTCTCAGAACTGAAGATGGAAAGGCCAAGGACAGCTCATCTTTCCCTGAATCCCACCCAACCGGCCCCACATTAAAGCCCCCAGGGCCGCGCAGCTCCGCAGCTCCAGCTCTCCCCCGAGTGCTTGGGAAGTGCACTGAGTGCTTCCTAAGCACGACCTGCTTTTCAAGTTCCTTACTTGTTTTTTTGAGGAGGGAGGTGAAGGGAGAAAGAGCGCCTGCTCCAACCACTGGTTCACTTCTCAAATGCCCGCCAACACAGCTGGGGGCAGGGTCAAAGCTGGGAACTCAATCCAGGTCTCCCATGTGGGTGGCAGGGACCCAACACTTAAGCCATCACTGCTGCCTCCAAGTCCACATGAGCAGGAGCCGGAGCAGGGACTCGAGCCCAGATAGCTCAGATGTGAGGTGCAGGGTCCGACCCGCTGGGCCAGATGCCCAGCCCAGAACCACCTTCAACGCGCACAGGGCTAAGAAGGCCCCTGCTGCTGCTCTGCGGGTGCAGCCCTGGTGTTGGGGTCTGGAAAGCTCCTCTAGCAGTGACGTCAGCCCGGACAACCACCCCCCGCAGGGCCTGCAGCGGCAGGAAGCACATTCCACATTCAGGACACAGGGGCCAGTGTCGCGGCGCAGCAGGCTAAGCCACCATTCGAGCACTGGTTCCCGTTCCAGCTGTTCCACCTGTAATCCAGCTCCCTGCTAATGTGCCTGGGAAGGCACCCCAAGAACCCCTTGTCATCCCCGGTAAGAGCCCTGGATGGAGTCTGGCTCCTGGCTCAGCCTGGCCCAGACCCAGTCATTGCGGACATTTGGGGAACTAAACAGTGGATGAAGATCTCTCCCTCACTTCCTTTCTCTCTCTTTTAAGATTTATTTATTTATTTGAAAGTCAGAGTTACACAGAGGAGAGGCACAGACAGAGGTCTTCCATCCTCTGGTTCACTCCCCAATTGGCCGCAACAGCTGGAGCTGCGCCAATCTGAAGCCAGGAGCTTCTTCCGGGTCTCCCACGCGGGTGCAGAGGCCCAAGGACTTGGGCCATCTTCCACTGCTTTTCCAGGCCACAACAGAGAGCTGGATCGGAAGTGGAGCAGCTGGGACTCAAACTGGTGCCCATATGGGATGCCGCGACTGCAGGTGGTGGCTGTACCTGCTACACCACAGCATTGCCCCCCCCTCACTTTCAAATAAATTAATAAATAAATCTTTATTTTAAAAAAAGTCCAGGCTACTCCACATTTCCAATCCACCTGCCTGTTAATGCATCCTAGAGGGTAGCAGAAGATGGTTCAAGTGTTGTGTCCCTGTCACCCCCGTGGGAGACCCAGATCGAGTTCCAGCTCCTGGCTTCAGCCTGGCACAGCCTCTCCTGTTATGGGCATTTGGGGAGTAAATCAACAGGTGGAGGATCCTTCTGTCCCTCTCTGTGTCCCTCTGCCTTTCAAGGAGATGAAGTAAACACTGGACAAAGGAGAAATGATCAATCTGCTCTGTTCTGTTTCTGCTTTCTCCAGCCTCCCCTCCCCTTTTTAAAAGATTTACTTATTTATTTGAGAGGCAGAGTTATAGACAGAGGGAATGAAAGAGAAAGGTCTTCCATCCATTCCTTTACTCCCCAGATGGCTGCAAAGGCCGGGGCTGGGCAGATCCAAAGCCAGGAGCCAGGAGCTTCTTTGGGGTCTCCCATGCAGGTGCAGGGGCACAAGCACTTGGGCCATCTTCCACTGCTTTCCCAGGAGCATAAGCAGCGAGCTGTATCAGAAGGGGAGCAGGGGCCGGCACTGGCATAGCAGGTAAAGCCGCTGCCTGCAGTGCCGCACCCCACATGGGCGCCGGTGGAGTCCAGCTGCTCCACTTCCAATCCAGCTCTCTGCTGTGGCCTGGGAAAGCAGTAGGAAATGGCAGAAGTCGTTAGGTCCCAGCACCCACGTGGGGAGACCCAGAAGAAGCTCGGGGCTCTTGGCTTCGGGTCGGCCCAGCTCTGACCATTGCAGCCATTTGGGGAGTGAATCAGTGGATGGAAGATGCACCCCCACCCCCTCACGGCTGCTTTTCAAATAAGTGAATAAATCTTTAAAAAAAAAAAAAAAGAATAGAAAAGAAAGAAAGAACAAGAAGTGAAACAGCCAGGACTCAAACCAGCCCCCATATGGGATGCCAGTGCCACAGGCAGAGGCTTAACCCACTGCGCCACAGTGCCGGCCCCTTCAGCCCTTTCCTGCCAGTAACACCAAACCCCGTTGCTCAGCTCACTGGATCAAAGCTATCTTATGTAATGAAGTGCTGCCCAGATTCTAGAATCATAAGCAAATTAAGCCAATTAAGTTCTAAAGCTACATTTGCTGTAATTTAAAAAAAGATTTATTTATTTATGGGAAAGGTAGAGTTAGAGAGCAGAGGGGAGGGAAGGAGGAAAAGAGGGAGAAAGTTGTCTTCCATCCACTGGTTCATTCCCCAGATGGCCACAATGGTCAGGGCTGGGCCAGCTGAAACCAGGAGCTTCTTCCTGGTCTCCCACATGGGGGTAGGGGCCCAAGCACTTGGGCCATCTTCCACTGC
Source organism: Sylvilagus floridanus (assembly GCA_949820135.1). Classification (NCBI taxonomy): domain Eukaryota; kingdom Metazoa; phylum Chordata; class Mammalia; order Lagomorpha; family Leporidae; genus Sylvilagus; species Sylvilagus floridanus. The sequence continues at coordinate 12,974,127 of OX463232.1, forward strand.
TTCTTTAGGCACATCAGCAAGAAGCTGGATTGGAAGTGGAGCAGCCAGGACACAAACCGGCACCCATATAGGATGCTGGCACTGCAGGCCGTAGTTAAACATGCTGCACCACCGTGCAGACCCCAACTTGCTATAATTTCGTCGTTTTTCTTTGAAAGAAAAAAAAGAGACAGATCTTCCATCCACTGGCTCACTCCCCAAACGCCCACAATAGCCAGAGCTGGGCCAGGTTGAAGCCAGGAGCCAGGAACTCAATCTAGGTCCCCCACGTAGGTGGCAGGGACACAATCACTTGGATCATCATCTGCTGCCACCCAAGGTGGGCTTCAGTAGGAAACTAGAATAGGAGCAGAGTTGGGACTCAAACTCAAGCAGTCCGATATGGGATGCAGACATCCCAAGTAGCATCTTAACCACTATACCAATTCTCACCAACAGTTTGTCTTTTGACACAAGGAACAGAAAGATAGACAGTACAGTGGGGTGCTTGTTCTAGCAGTTAACAGGCTGCTTGGGACTCTACACCCCACTTTAGAGTGCCTGAGTCTCCCACATGGATGGCAGAGGCCCAAACACTTGGCCCATCTTCCACTGCTTTCTCAGGCACATTAGCAGGGAGCTGGACTGGAAGTGGAGCAATAAGGGCTAGAACTGGGGCTATGATAATGGATTCTGGCATTGTAGGCAGCAGCTTAACCCACTGTGCCACATCCCAGTGTCCCTGGCTCCACCTTCTAGTCCAGCTTCCTGTTCATGCAGACCCTGGGAGGTAGCAGGAAATGGCTCAGGTACGTGGGTCCCAGCCACACGTACCACACACACAGGAGACCTAGATTAAGTCTGGGCTCCTGGCTCTGGCCTTGCTCAGCCCTGGCTGTTGTGGATATTTGCGGAATAAGCCAGCAGATGGAAGATCTCTCACTGTTTGTACACCTATCTCTACCTCTGCGTCTTTCAAATAAAAATAAATATGTAAATTTAAAAACTTTTTGTTTAATTTATGAAAAGGAGGAAGAAAGAAGAGACAACCAGTGGGGCTGAGGTGCAGAGGGAAGGGCATATTGGGCCCTGAAGCCAGCTCCTCCCAAGCTAGCTTCCAACCCAGCCAGACAGCATGGGCTGAGTGGCTCAGACACTGGTGGAGCACACCAGGGTGAGACCACGCTGAATACAGTGAGACCTAGGAACCTGGTACTGGGCCTTGGAGTCCAGAGCTCTACACGAGATCTTACCTCTCCGATCCTCAGTTTCCCCAATGGTACTACTACACAGGCCTTGCCATGTGGCTCTATTAAATTAATAATGGACATGAGCTGGCATTGCAAGTCAGAAAGAGATCTATGATATGAAAAGAGGCTGAGTTTCTTAAGACACTAGCTAAGAGAGACAAACGCACATGATTAGGTCAGTAAAGACTGTCTCCATTCATCCCACAACCCACACAGGCACCTGCCACTCACAGATGCTGTGCAGGGCTCTGCAGCCCCAGAGAGGCCGCCCCAACAGCCAGGTGCAGAAATCGCACTACTGGTCTCCAGCGCAGGCTCAGGTCTAGGTGCCTCTGATCTCCAGCAGGGCAGATCCATCCTCACCTCACTTGCTAGGGTCAGAGAGGTGAAATGGGGTGGCCAAGTCCCACCCTGGAGTGGGGGCTTAGAAACTGCCGCCCGACTCCCTGACAACTTGAGTCTCCATCCTCCTCTTCTGAGCACTAAAACATCTGCCAAGGTAGCAGCAGGCAAACATCTCCAGGGCAGCAGGGTATGCTGGGAAAAGGGTGGAGGGAGGCAGGGCAAGAAGGCAGCAACAACAAGGCAGCCTCATCACCCTCTCAATGCTGCTGGCCCCACTACCTCATCCAAGCCTCCCATCACAACATACCCTCCCTACCTTACCCGCAAGGCACTATCTTCATTCCCACCTCCATAAAACTGTACCATCAACCATGTAAGACCGCTTAAACTCACTGAGGTAGAATAGTATTAAAACTTAGCTGGTTCAAGTCCCGACTGCTCCACTTCCAATCCAGCTCTGCTGTGACCTGGGAAAGCAGTGGAAAATGGTCCAAGTCCTTGGGCCCCTGCACCAGTGTGGAAGACCTGGAAGAAGCTCCTGGCTTTCGATTGGCTCAGCTCCGGCCACTGCGGCCATTTGGGGAGTGAACCAACGGATGGAAGACCCCCACGGCCCATAACTCAGCCTTTAAAATAATAAAATAAACAACCTTCAAAAAAAGAAAAAACTTAGGGGGCAAGCATTTTGCAGAGCAAAGACACTTTTTGGAACTCATGCGTCCCACAACAGAGTGACTGAGTCTGAGTCCTGGCTCTACTTCCAATTCTACCTTTATACTAATGTGCACCCTGTGAGTCGGCAGGTTATGGATCAAGTACTTGGGATAGGGCTGCAGGGCTCCTAGCTTCATCCTGGCCCAGCCCTGGCTGTTGCAGGAATTTGAAGAGTGAACCAACATATGGAAGATCCTTCTATCTCTACCTTTCAAATAAAATGAAAATAAGTAAATTGGGGCCAGCACTGTGGCACAGGGTTGACTCCCTGGCCTGAAGCATCGGCATCCCATATGGGCACCCGTTCGGGACCCGGCTGCTCCACTTCCAATCCAGCTCTCTGCTACAGCCTGGGAAAGCAGTAGAAGATGACCCAAGTCCTTCGGCCCTGTACCTATGTGGGAGATCCGGAAGAAGCTCCTGGCTCCTAGCTTCGGATCAGCACAGCTCCAGTTGGCCGTTGCAGCCAACTGGGGAATGAACCATCAGATGGAAGACCCCCCCCACCTCTCCTCTCTCTCTGTAACTTTTTCAAATAAATAAATAAATCTTTAAAAAAAATAAGTAAAGATTAAAACAGGTTCTTCAGTCACACCAGCTACATTTAAAAAGATTTTTTATTTATTTATTTGACACGTAGAGTTACAGACAGTGAGAGGGAGAGACAGAAAGGTCTTCCTTTCGTTGGTTCACCCCCCAAATGGCTGCCACGGCTGGAGCTATACCGATCTGAAGCCAGGAGCCAGGTGCTTCCTCCTGGTCTCCCACGCGGATGAAGGGCCCAAGAACTTGGGCCATCCTCCACTGCCCTCCCGGGCCACAGCAGAGAGCTGGACTGGAAGAGGAGCAACTGGGACTAGAACCCGGGGCCCATATGGGATTCCAGCGCCACAGAGGAGGACTAACCAAGTGAGCCACGGCACAGGCCCACCAGCTACATTTTTTAAAAATTTTTTCTTTTATTTGACAGATGGAGTTATAGACAGTGAGAGAGAGAGACAGAGAGAAAGGTCTTTCTTCCATTGGTTCACTCTCCAAATGGCCGCCATGGCCGGTGCTGTGCTGATCTGAAGCCAGGAGCCAGGTGCTTTCTCCTGGTCTCTCACATGGGTGCAGGGGTCCAAGGACTTGGGCCATCCTCCATTGCCTTCCCGGGCCACAGCAGAGAGCTGGACTGGAAGAAGAGCAACCAGGACTAGAACCCGGAGCCCATATGGGATGCTGGTGCCGCAGTCAAGTAAGCCACGGCTCAAGACCCCTACATTTTTTTTTTTAAGATTTTATTTATTTATTTGAGAGGTAGAGTCACAGAGAGAGGAAGAGACAGAGAAAGAGGTCTTCCGTCCTCTGGTTCAGTTCCTAAATGGCCGCAACGGCCAGAGCTGGGCCAGTCTGAAGCCAGAAGCCTCTTCTGGGTCTCCCACACGGTGCAGGGGCCCAGGTCTTGGGGCCATCCTCTACTGCTTTCCTAGGCCATCAGCAGAGACCTGGATTGGAAGAGGGGTAGCCAGGACACGAACTGGCTGGTGCCCATATGGGATGCTGAAGCCGCAGAGGCTTAGCTTACTACAAACACTACAGCACCAGCCCAACACAGCTACATTTATAGTGTGCAGAATCATATGTGGTTATGGGTACACAGAACATTTCAACTACTGCCAAAAGTTCTTGGTGTAGTGAGCTGGGCTACAGCCTGTGACAGTGGCATCCCATATGAGCACTGCTTCAAGTCCCAGCTACTCCACTTTTTCAAATTATTTTTTCGAAGATTTATTTATTTATTTGAAAGAGTTACACAGAGAGAGAGGGGTATTTATTTATTTATTTATTTATTTTTGGACAGGCAGAGTTAGACAGTGAGAGGAGAGACAGAGAGAAAGGACTTCCTTCCATTGGTTCACCACCCAAATGGCCGCTACGGCTGGCGCACTGTGCCTATCTGAAGCCAGGAGCCAGGTGCTTCCTCCTGGTCTCCCATGTGGTTGCAGGGCCCAAGCACTTGGGACATCCTCCACTGCCTTCCTGGGCCATAGCAGAGAGCTGGACTGGAAGAGGAGCAACCGAGACAGAATCTGGTGCCCCAACTGGGACTAGAACCCCGGGTGCTGACGCCGCAGGCAGAGGATTAGCCTAGTGAGCTGCAGAGCCAGCCACTTTTTTTTTTTTTTAAAGATTTATTATTTATTTATTTGAAAGTCAGAAAGTCAGAGTTACAAAGAGAGAGGAAAGGCAGAGAGAGAGAGAGAGAGAGAGAGAGAGAGAGGTCTTCCATCTGATGGTTCACTCCCCAGATAGCTGCAATGGCTGGAGCTGTGCCAATCTGAAGCCAGGAGCTTCTTCTGGGTCTCCCATGTGAGTGCAGGGGCCCAAGGACTTGGGCCATCTTCTACTGCCTTCCCAGGCCTTAGCAGAGAGCTGGACAGGAAGTGGAGCAGCCAGGTCTCAAACAGGTGCCCACATGGGATGCCAGCACTTCAGGCCAGGGCTTTAACCCACTGCGCCACAGTGCCGGACCCAGCTACTCCACTTCTGATACAGCTTCCTGCTAATGCGCCTGGGAAACAAGTGGAGAATGGTCCAAGTGCTTGGGCCCTGCCACCCATGTGGGAAACCCAGATGGAGCTCAGGCTCCTGGCTTCAGCCTGGCCCAGCCCTGCCCATTACAGCCATTTGGGGAGATCCAGCAGATGGAAGATCTAACTCTATCTTTCAAATAAATCTCTTTAAAGAAGAAGGGCCGGTGCAGTGGGGTAGCAGGTTAAGTCACCACACACAGTGCTTACATCCCATATGGGCATGGGTTCGAGTCCCAGCTGCTCTGCTTCTGATGCAGCTCCCTAATCCCTGGGAAAGCATCAGAAGATGGCCTAAATATTTGGGCCCCTGCACCCATGTGGGAGACCCAGAAGCTTCTGGTTCCTGGCTTTGAATCAGCTCAGTTCTGACCACTGTGGCCATGTAGGATGGAATATATCTGTCTCTCCCTCTATATATAACTCTGCCTTTCAAATAAATAAAACAAATCTTTTTTTTTTTTTTTTTTTAAATAAGGAAGGAAGTTAGTTCTACTGGACAACCCTGGCCTAGAATCTTTAACTAAATGCTATGGCTCCAGGCTGGTGCTGTGGCATAGTAGCCTCTGCCTGCAGCACTGGCATCACATACAAGCCCCGGTTCCTGTCCTGGCTGCCCCTCTTCCAATCCAGCTCACTGCTAATAGCCTGGGAAAGCAGTGGAAGATGGCCCAACTGCTTGGGCCCCTGAATCCAGGGTGGGGGTGGGGACCTGGAAAAAGCTCCTGGCTTTGGATTGGCCCAACTCCAGCCATTGCAGTCATCTGGGGAGTGAACCAGCAGATGAAAGACCTGTCTCTCCCTCTCTTGGTCTATAGCTTTCTCTCTCAAATAAATAGAATCTTGGGGCCGATGCTGTGGTGTAGCAGGTAAAGCCACCCTCTGCAGTGCCAGCATCCCATATGGGTGCCAGTTCAAGTCCCGGCTGCTCTACTTCCGATCCAGCTCTCTGCTACGGCCTGGGAAAGCAGTAGAGGATGGCCCAAGCCCTTGGGCCCCTGCAGCGCATGGGAGACCTTGAGGAAGCTCCGGGTTCCTGGCTTTGGATTGGTGCAACTCCGGCTGTTGAGGGAGTTGAGCTGTTAGGGAGTGAGCCAGCGAATGGAAGACCTCTCTCTCCCTGCCTCTCCTTCTCTCTCTGTGTAACTCTTTCAAATAAATAAATCTTCAAAATAAATAAAATCTTGTAAAAAAAGAAATGCTATGTCCCTTCTCTACACTAAAAAAGTAGAGCCTCTTTTTAAAATCTTAGGTGGCAAAAATACAGGTGGGAGACAGTGACTCTAAGAAAATATAAATTGGGGCTGGCACTGTGGCGTAGCAGGTAAAGCCACTGCCTGCAACGCTGACATCCCACATGGGCACCACTTTGAGTCCCGGCTGCTCCACTTCCCATTCAGCTCTCCGCTATGGCCTGGGAAAGCAGTGGAGGATGGCCCAGCTGTTTTGGCCATTTAGGGAGTGAACCAGCGGAGGGAAGACCTCTCTCTTTCTGCCTCTATTAAATAAATAGATCCTTTAAAAAAATATATATATATATAAATAGGGCCAGCATTGTGGTATAGCAGGTAAAGCCGCAACCTGTGACACCAGCATCTCATATGGGCGCCAGTACACGTCCCAGGTTTAGCACTTCAGATACGGCTCCCTGCTATTGCGCCTGGGAAAGCAGTGGAAGATGGCCCAAGTGCTTGGGCCCCTGCACCCACGTGGGAGACCTGGAGGAAGCTCCTGGCTCCTGGTTTCAGCCAGGCCCAGCCCAGCCATCTGGGAAGTGAACCAGCAGATGGAAGATCTCTCTCTTTCTACCTGACTTTCAAATAAAAAAATGAAGGCAGGCAGGCAACAAGGAGACTGAGCCAACAGAAACAGGTTTAATCAGACACAAATGGCTTTCCCCTGGCCTGCCCCAGTCTGCCCACCTCCCACCCGACTTGCCCAGCCAGTGGCCTCTCGGGAATGAGGTCAACGGTAGAGGCTCTGACTGCTTAAAAAACAACAACAACAAAACTACAAGAGAACAGCCCCAAGGCTAAGGCTGCCCCGCCCCCATCCTGCACCTGCGCCTCCTCGGCCTCTACCTGCTGCCAAGCATTCACGCCCGTCTTCCCTCCTCTCTCTCTCTCTGAGAATCTCCCTACGGTTTCCCTTCCCCGCCCTATACACTGGGGCTCAGACGCGCCCCCACAGTCCAAGCGCCTCCTTTCCGCTCCCCTCGCAAGGTCGCGCGGCGGGCGCCGCCCCGACACTGGTTCTCACACGTCGCGCGTTTTCGCAACCACGCTCTAAGGTTCACCGAGGGGCACTAGGCCCAGGGCACGGCAGGGCTGTGAGCCCACCTCCCCGCCCAGCTGTGCTCAAGCCCCTCTGAACAGGGCCCCCCCCAAGCGGCTTCTACCCTTCGGACAAGAAATGGAAATTCCTCAAGGATTTTCGAGAACTGTGGGCGGATGCCCCGGCCGGGCCTCTCGTCCCTCGTAAATTCAACAAATACTTATGGATGCCCTCCCCGGTGGCGGCCAAAGCACAGTCAAGGCCCTGTCAGCCGACGTCCCCTCAGGGCACGCAGGAGTCCACGGCTTCCTCACACGACTCGCCTTAAACCGAGCACTGAGGCGAAGGAGCGAAGAAATGAAGACCCCAGAAAAGCCCGCGGCTGGACGAGAACGTCCATCCACGAGAAACTCCCCCCTGGCCACGTCAGTCCGTGCTCCAGCCCCTGAGGGACACGCTCTCGCCGTCCCCCGCGTCCCGCCAAGCCAGAGCCCGCGGAGGGGCGACCTCGCCTTTCCCCTCCTCAGTGGAAGCTCCTCCCTCGCGAGGCCCCTCCGCGCGCTCCCCCAACCCTTTTTCGCTTCTGTGACCGCCAGTCCTTGCTTCATACCCTGCAGGTGACGCTCCGAAGAGGGCCTCTACGGCCCTATTACTCCTTGAGGAAAACCTCCGGGGCCCCAAGTACTCACGGATCTAGTCAGCCCCCGCGCCCCAAGCTGCCGCAGCAACAGGGGCACAGCCTGGCGCAGGCCTCGCCTAGGCCCCCAGACCCTCGCCGCGGAAATCGCTAACGCCATCTTGACACACGACCCACTCGGCGACCCGCCCCCTCTTTTAGCCTGGACCGGGGGCTGCCCTTTCATGAGCCTGACTCAATTGCCAGCACCACTGTGACAAAGAGCACCTTCTTCCAGTCCCACTGACGCCATTACGCGTAAATGTGTGAGGAAGGTGAATTATTTTTTCCAAAATTACTCAGATAGCCCCATTTGTAGTTGATCCTGTAAACAGGCAAAGAAGTGGGCAACCTGATCAGGACGCCCGAGGTTTAAGGCCCGGGGGCCTTGGGTAGGACGAGCCCGTGCCAAGGCCCGCCCCCTTTCCTCTGTTGTCCAATGGCTTTGCCTTAGCAGGGAGGCGGGGAGCGGACGGAGTCATATTTGTTTGTAAACCCTAAGCCACGTGCGCGCGCCCTTTTAGCCAGCGGATCCACGCATGCGCACTAGGTACGCAGCGTGCGCGCAAGCGCGCTCTGCTGGGCGGAAGCGAGGGTCCAGCCCGCACGTGGGCTCTGGGACTATGGAGGGGGTGGCGGCTGCTGACGCCGATGCCCACGCTGACACCGGAACCGAGCCTCGCTCTCGGGGCCCTGGCTGCAGCCTCCGGCACTTTGCTTGCGAACAGAACCTGCTGTCCAGGCCGGATGGCTCTGCTTCTTTCATGCAAGGTAAGAACTTAACCAGGTGCGTACCGCCCCGGTCACGTTCACCCGCTTGGCGTTTGTGTGGGAGAGCGGGCGGTGGCACACGGAGGCCGACCTCGCCGCGACGCGAGCTGGTCCCTGCCTCTCCTGCACTGCCGCCAGCCGGATCCACCGCATGCACACGTCTCCCTCCAGACCGGGAGGGAGCTCTCTCTACCCCCGCAAGAATGACTTCCAGAATTCGGAAGTAGATAATCTCCGCTTACTAGGTCCGCTCGCCTCTCAGCCTGTTTGCATAAATGGGCGGGTCATCGCCGTGGGTTTAATTCCTCCCTAGAGCGGGGCACATATTACCCCCCGAGATTAAAGATGACGCCCTCACCTTTGACAGGCACTCCCCTACTCCCACCCCACCAAGTGGGCGAATATCCACATCTTTCCATGCGAGTAAATGAGCGTAGACAGAAGAGGTCCCAGCACTAACCCCCCGGGGGCCCCCAACTTTGAGAGCTCCCGGAAGTGTGGAGAGCTCGCCCAGCGGCAGGTGCGGCGGGGCACGAATCCGGAGACGGAGGTGTCCCGGGGCGAGAGGGAGGGTTTGCGATGAAAGGGCCGCCCAGTTGTTCCGGTCTGGGGGGGCTGATCGCGGGAGGGTTGAGCCTTTGGGGGTCCTTGGTGAAGCTGCCAGGCTGCGGCAGTGGAGTGGTGGGGCCGGGAGGGGAGACCGCTCTTACGGACTTTCTGTGAGAAGGGCCGGGAAATGGGGCAGCAGTTGGTGATGGATGCGGGGTGGAGAGGAGAGACTTGGCGGAGCCGTGGCCGGGAAGCCGGGAGTGGAGGGAGGCCGGTCCGTGTACAGGGGGACAGGCAGGAGTGAAGACCCCAGCAAGGACCTGGTTCCGCTCAGGTGCCCCCCCCCCCCCGCCCCGTGGACAGATTCTCCCCGAACTAAGAGCGGCCCGGTGTGAGGGCAAACTGCGTCTCGCAGGAGCAGAATACCCCACGTTGTCTCTTCCCTGGAGACCTGCCCGGCCCTCCTTCAGCTTGGCTCTCTTGCTGATTCCACGTGCCTGAGGTGTTTTAGAACACAAGAAATAAGGAGAAAGGTAGCCGTCTGAAGCCCCAGAGCAGGGTGGGAGCTGTGATGCAGCAGGTTCAGCTGCTGGCCTGGCTGGCGTCTCCTGAGTGCCCGTTTGAGCCCCAGCTGCTCTGCCTCTGATCCAGCTCCCTGCTAATGCACCTGGAAGGGCAGCAGGTGCTGGCCCAAGTGCGGCCCCTGCCAACCTCGTGGGAGACCCAGATGGAGTTCCAGGCTCCTTGCTTCAGCCCCAACCAGTCCTATCTGTTACAGGCATTTGAACAGTGAACCGGCAGATGGAAGATCTCGCTATCTCTGTCACTCTGCCTTCAAATTAATTAATTAAATTTTTTTTTTTTTTTTTTTTTTTTTTTTTTTTTTTTTTTTACAGGCAGAGTGGACAGTGAGAGAGAGAGACAGAGAGAAAGGTCTTCCTTTTTGCCGTTGGTTCACCCTCCAATGGCCGCCGCGGTCGGCGCACTGCGCTCGTCCGATGGCAGGAGCCAGGAGCCAGGTGCTTTTCCTGGTCTCCCCATGGGGTGCAGGGCCCAAGCACCTGGGCCATCCTCCACTGCACTCCTGGGCCACAGCAGAGGGCTGGCCTGGAAGAGGGGCAACCGGGACAGAATCCGGTGCCCCGACCGGGACTAGAACCCGGTGTGCCGGCGCCGCAAGGCGGAGGATTAGCCTGTTGAGCCACGGCGCCGGCCTTAATTAATTAAATTTTAAAAATAATTTTAAAACTGCAAAACCATAGGACCCTGTGGAATAACGGTTAGTGCTTTGTGTTCTGGGGACACTGCAGGTTAAGCCGCCACCTGGAGTTCTGACATCGAATATGGGCCCCAGTTCTACTCTCAGCCGCTCCACTTCCAGTCTGCCACCCTGCTAATGTGCCTGGGAAAGCAGTGGAGATGGCCCAATGCCTGGACCCCTGCACCCACAGGGAGAACCAGAACAAGTCCTGGTTCCTGGCTTCTGCCTGGCCTAGCCCCGTCATTGTGGCCATTTGAAGAGTGAACCAGTAGATGGTAGATCTCTCTCTCTCTGGCTTTTTTTTTTTTTTTTTTAAGATTTATTTGTATTTGAGAGTTACACACAGAGAGGAGAGGCAGAGAGGCGGAGGGGTGGTTTCCATCCACTGGTTCACTCTCTAGTTGGCTGAAATAGCTGGAGCTGTGCCGATTTGAAGCAAAAACTGCTTTCTAGGCCACAGCAGGGAGCCGGATCAGAAGTGGACCAGCTGGGACGCGAACCGGCACCCATAAGGGATACTGGCACTGCAGACAGCAGCCTTACCCACTACGCCACAGCGCTGGCCCCAATAAATAAACTCTTTAAAAAAAAAAAAAAAAGCAAGCAGGGGAGGACGTGAGAGCAGTAGCAGGTTTTGTGTGTTCACTGATCCATGACATGGGTTTTGTGATTTGGGGGTCTCTGTAAACAGATTTCTAATTGGACTGAGGTCAGACAAGACTGGAGGCCCAGGAAGGGGAGCAAATGCACCCCAGTTCCAGAGCTGGAGCAGGCCGATGGGACGAGGAGCCAGGCCCTTCGTGCCCAAGTCCTCCCTCCCCTTGCCCTGACCCAGGGCTGACTCTCAGCCACGGTCTGTCGGACGCCCGGCCTGTGCCAGGCGGTGTTCTGAGTGAACCGTGTCGCTGAACCAGGATGCCACGGGGGAGGCAGCGTTGTCCTCTTTGCAGGTGAGAAGCAGAGGTTGGAGAGGTAACTGCTGAAAGCACTCGTGTCACCAGGTGGCAGGGGTGACAGGGACCCGGCCGTCGGGCTCAGGGCCCAGCCTGTGAAGCGGTGCACCTGCCCCCGAGGTCGGGACCGTGCAGGCGAGGCCTGCCCTGCTGTCTCCCCAGGCGACACCTCCGTGCTGGCAGGGGTGTACGGGCCGGCCGAGGTGAAGGTCAGCAAAGAGATCTTCAACAAAGCCACGCTTGAAGTGATCCTGAGGCCGAAGATCGGGCTGCCTGGTAATGGGACCCGGCTGCCCCTCGCGGGCGCCTCCTGCCCGCTGTCCCCGCTCTCCACTGCTCCCTCTCGCCTCCCTGGCTGTTTCTTTGTCGCTGTCACTTTGGTCTCTACCTCCCTCCCCGTTCTTTCCATCAGCCTGCTTTTCTGCCCTTTTACCCTCTGCTCCCCTGGTCCCTGGTCCCCATGGGCTGGGAGCAGGGCTGACGGCCCCCTTGGTGCATGCTGGGGAAGCAGGGGTGGGGTGGGTGGCAGTTACCCCCCACCTGCCGCACACTGGACATGCTCTGTCACCCGTGTGAGTGCCTGCACCACCGCAGCTGAGGGCCGTGAGCCAATGGGGGAGGAGCCAGACTCTTGCCCTCACTTTCCCCAGGGGTGGCAGAGAGGAACCGGGAGCGGATGATCCGGAACACGTGCGAGGCCGTCGTGCTGGGGGCGCTGCACCCACGCACCTCCATCACTGTGGTGCTGCAGATCGTCAGTGACGCTGGCTCCGTATCCTTGCTCCTAAGCCACCTCCCCCAGAACCTCCTGATTGCCTCCCTTGAGGTCCAGGTGCACACCCTCTACTGGCCAGAGATCCCCAGGCACTAACTGTCCCCAGACACTTCACAGGCTGAAGGGAGGCAGGGGTGTGTTCTGCTGGCCAGCTGTGAACAGAGACTTTTCTTTAACCACTGCCACCCGTGGTGCTCAGCTCCTGGCCTGCTGCCTGAATGCTGCCTGCATGGCATTGGTGGACGCGGGTGTGCCCATGCGGGCTCTCTTCTGCGGGGTCACCTGTGCCCTGGACTCTGATGGCACCCTCGTGCTGGACCCCACAGCCAAGCAAGAGAAGGTTGGTGGGAAGACCAGGGCGCTGAAGGGCTCAGCAGACGGCTGTCTCCTCCTCCAGGCCTCAGTGCTCTTTGGAACAGTGGCGCCCTGGGGTCTCCCTCCTGTTCTGCTCTTCAGGGTCCCCTCAGCTGCAGGTGCAAGGAACCCACCCCAGACTTACATCAGCAAAACAGGGAAAGGACTGGGTGTCATCACCAAACTGAGAAAGAACAGAAGTTAGCCAGAGCCAGGGCCCCAGACCCTGTCAGGATTTCCCACTACTCACACTCTTGCTTGCTGTTTTTTGCTTTTTGGAGATTACTCATTTACGCATTTGAAAGGCAGAGTTACAGTGAGAGAGAAGACACTTCCATTGCTGGTTTCCTCTCCAAATGGCCCCAACAGCCGAGGCTTGACTTAGCTGGAGCCAGGAGCTCCATCCAGGTCTCTCATGTGGACCACAAGGGCCCAAGCATCTGGACATCTGCTGCTTTCCCAGGTGCATTAGCAGGGAGCTGGATCAGAAAGGGAGCAGCCGGGACTTCACCAGCGTCCGCACGGAATGCAGATGTTGCAGGCAGCATTGAACCACTGCCCCACAATGCCAGCCCCATCAGTGCTGCTGTTTTCCTCACCTTGGCTTCCTTCTGTGGGCCCAGCATCTTCTGAGGCTGTGACTCAGCTTCCCGAGTCCATCTCAAGGGATGAGAGAGAGAGTCCCTCACTGGCGGCAGTTCCCAGAGTCCTGGGGCACTAGGAGTTCTGAGTGACCCGCCCAGGACTTTCGAGGTTGTAAGCCATCGGGAGAAGAGCCTCCACCTGGGGTGTTTCCGATAGAGAAGCCTGAGGCAGGGACGTGGCCACACCAGCATTAGCAGAGCTGGAAGAGCAGAAAGGGAAGAGGGCAGCTCCCAGAAGTGAGCAGCCTCACCGGCCTGTGTTGCTACTGCTGCTGCAGGCCAGCTCCTGCCCTGTGTCTGAGACGTGGCAGTCGGTTCTGGATGCACAAAAGATGTCCCCCTCTATCCTGGCAGCTGAAGTCCGGAACCTGTCCTCCCTCCATTGCAGTCAGGCAGTGGCCACTGTCTGTGGGAGACTCGGGTGCAGCTTTTGCTGCCTCCAGTCTCCCAAGTGACTGGCAACATTGCCTGGCAAGGCATTCTGGGAAATGTAGTTTGCTGGCTTCTGTTTTCCAGGGTACAGAGCCTGGAAGGCAGGGGAGAGACTGAGAGACACCTGGTGAATGACCAGCACCATGGGTGGAGTCGGGTGTGGGGAGCCACTGCCCAGGGAAGCAGGCAGGGAGGGTGTGGTCTGTAGCCAGTGCACCTGGCTATGGGAATGCCAGGCCTCGAGGCTAAGGGTCAGGAGCCCCCTCTTTGGGACTCACTGAGATTTTATCTAAGGGGAAGGACCTAGGTCTCCCACCACCGTCTCCCCATCATCCCTAGGAGGCCCGCGCAGTGCTGACCTTTGCGTTGGACAGTGTGGACCGGAAGCTGTTGATGTCTACCACCAAGGGGCTCTACTCAGATGCTGAGGTACCTGTGTGGGGATTGGATGGCTCTTTAGGTTATTTGGGGCCCAGGGCCATGAACTCGCAAGCCCTCTGTGAGCACTGAGGTTTGGGGGCTCTACAAGGCCAAGGTCCCTCCCAGGTGTCAGGATGCCCAGTCCCCTTGGGCTGAGGACTGAACCCTGAATTCCTCGCCCTCTCTCCTCTCCCTGTGTCCTACTCAGTGAACGCGGGACATGAGAAGGAGGGGAGCACACAGCCCCCCACCACCTGCCCTGCCTCGGGGAGCCAATGGGTTCAGGGCTCTGGGAGTTAGCCCAGCCATGGGTGGGTGCAGGGTGAAACCACGACACTGACCGGTCTCCCCCTGGGCAGCTTCAGCAGTGCCTGGCTGCAGCCCAGACTGCCTCGCAACACGTCTTCCGCTTCTACCGGGACTCGCTGCTCCGGCGCTACTCCAAGAGCTGAGGGAAACTGAGGCCGGTGCCCTCCCCCTGCCAACACCACCCTTGTCTCTGGCTGGTTACCCACCAGTGGCCCAGCCTAGACTCTGTGTCCCTGTGTGCCCGGGTGAGCTTGTGGGTTTGCAGCTGCGGGGACTCCTGGAGTTAGGGAAGCCGTGGCCCCCAGGGGCACAGACCCCCACTCCCTGGATCAAATTAAAAGGAAAAACAGTCACTGTGTTGATACTTCTTCCTTACTGACCACATCTGTGGAACAGCCACTGCCTGCTGGCAGTGAATGAGACCCATGCGCTACTATCCAGGAATTGTGGAGCCTAAAACAGTGGCTGTTTGTCAGGTGGGACCCTGAAGGGGGAAAGGGGTGAGCTCTTAGAGGATGTGGGGCAAGAGCCCCCAGGGTTAAGCACTCACAAGGTGGCCGTTGTGGCTGCAGTAGGAGCCAGGACAGAAGAGGAGATGGGGGCAAGGGGGTGGGGCTGGCACCGTGTGCACAGAGGGCTTCACAGACTACGGGAGGACCTGGCACTGCTGCTGCAACTCCCACATACCCTGTGACATGGCGGCAGCTGCCATGGCAGTTCCTGGTTACTTTAGGCAACAGAGAGATCTTCCACCTGCAGGTTCACTCCCCAAATGCCTGCAAGATCTGTGCCTGGGCCAGGCCAAAGCCGGGAGCCGGGAACTCAATCTGGGCCTCCATGTGGGCAGCAGGAAGTACTGGAGCTGTCACCACTGCCTCTCAGCTCTGCGTGAGCAGGAAACTGGAATGAGGAATGGAGCTGGAACCCAGGCACTCATGTGGAATGTGGGCATCCTAAGAGCAGAGACAGATCTGCTGTCCCCTGGTTCAGTCCCCAAATGCCAGCAACAGACAGGTCTGGGCCAGGCCAAAGCCAGGGGCCAGGAGCTCCATCCAGGTGTCCCCCATAGGAGGCAGAGGCACGCTACTCAGGCCATCTTCCTCTGCCTTCTCAGGCACATCAGCAGGGATCTAGATTGGAAGTGGAGCAGCCAGGGCTCAAACCAGCACTCCCAGACGAGATGCTGGCATTGCACGTGGTGGCTTAACCTCTGCCGCAACACAGGCCCCGTAAGTGGTGTCTTAACCACCGCCAAATGCCTGTCCCCTGTCCCGTTTTAGACGAGGAAAAAGCAGAGAAGTCAGTCAGCTGCTGTGGTCACCAGCTGTCTGCAGAGGAACGGGGCAAGCCCCACAGCCCCAGCTCGAAGCTGATACCCAGGCAAACACCAGCACCCTGGATTCTGGTGCATCACCTGTCAGGGAAGAACTGTGGCCCCTTGGGACTCAGGTGGAGGCACCCCAAGAGGCACTGAGAAATGCAGAGAGCATTTAAATTTGCAACTGGGCGGCTGCCTCTATTCCCTAGACCACTCAGCGGTTACGAGCCCCGCACACGTGAGCTTTCAGCAGAGCCCCTCCCACAGCCAGGCCAGGCACCTGCTGCATCAGCCAGGCCCTCCCTGTGGGCCTCAGGGGCTTGCACCACCTGGCAGTCCCCATGATGGCTCCCCGAGCAGGAAATGAGTATCTTGCCGGTCACTCCCTTAGATGCTCAGGGTAGCACTAAGCCAGGAGTCGTCTCCTGCTTGGGACACCTATATCCATATTGCAGCACCTGGAATTGGCTCCTGCCACCCCTGTGGAGACCCAGATGGAGTCTCTGGCCCCTGTCTTTGGCCTGAGTCCAGCCCTGGCTGTTGCAGACATTTGACAATGAAACAATGAATATAAAGATCTCTGTTTTTCTCTGCCTTTCACGTAGGTAAAAAAACTTTTTTTAGAAAAGATAAATTTTGGGGCAAATTTTTTTAAGATATATTTATTTATTGAAAGGGAGAATTACAGAGAGATCTTCCATCCACTGGTTCACTCCCCAGATGGCCACAACAGCCAGCACTGGGCCAGGCGAAAGCCAAGAACCAGGAGCTTCTTCCAGGTCTTCCACCCACGTGGGTTGCAGAGGTTCAAATACGTGGGCCATCTCCGGCTGTTTTTCCCAGGCCATGAGCAGGGAGCTGGATTGGAAGTGGAACAGCCAGGACACAAACTGGAACTGATATGGGATGCCAGCATTATAGGTGGCAGTTTTACCACAGCCATGGTGGCAGCCCCAAGGGGAAAAAAAATTAAAATCCACATGTACAAGCAGTCTTCAGACAGCTCATGCAAACTGCGTATTAAGAAAAATTGGCCCGTGCTGTGGCAAAGTGGATAAAGCTGCTGCTTGCAGTGCCAGCATCCCAGTTCTTGAACTGGCTGCTCCACTTCTGATCCAGCTCTCTTCTGTGGCCTGGGAAAGCAGTGGAAGATGGTCCAAGTCCTTGTGCCCCTGCATCCGTGGGGGAGGCCCGGAAGAAGCTCCTGGCAGCTCCAGCTGTTGCGGCCAATTGAGGAGTGAACCAGTGGGTGAAAGATCTCTCTGTGGAACTTTGACTTTCAAATAAATAAATATTTTTAAAAAAGAAAAATCTGTGGGGCCAGTGTTGTGGCATGGTGCGTTAAGCCACCGCCTGTGATGCCGGCATCCCATATGGGCACTGGTCAAGAGCCGGCTGCTCCATTTCCAATCCAGCTTGCTGCTGATGTGTCTGGAAAAGCAGCCTGGGATGGCCCAAGTGCTTGGACCTCTGCACCCACGTGGGAGATCCAGAAGAGGCTCCAGGTTCATGGCTTTGGTGTGGCCCAGCCTTGGCCATTGCAGCCAGTTAGGAAGTAAACCAGCAGATGAAAGCTCTCTTGCTTGCTGTATCTCTCCCTCTCTCTAACTGCCTTTCAAATAAATATTTTTTAAAAATCTTAAAAACTGCATGACCTTAAAGTGTTTTAAATCACATAACTTTTTAAAAATTCTATTTTTCTGGTGTGTGTGTGTGTTGTGGGAGAAACACAGAAATCTGCCATCCACTGGCACACTCTCCAGATGTCCACCATGAGCAGAGGCCAGGAAGAGGAGGGGTTTCTCGGCTCACTCCATTTTAGATGCTGTGGCCACCTCCTCATCCACCAGGATTCTCCACCCTGCACAGGGACGAGCTGGGCTGCTGGCTTCTAAGTTCACAGTGGGGGCTGCAGGGGCTACTAGGGTGGGGCTCAGGAGGCCAGAAAGGCAACCAGAGCGAGCAGGGCAGTCCTGGGCCCAAGCCTTGTTGGCCTGCAGAGGCAGCATCCCTCATTTCCCCTCCTGCTTCGCAGAACTCCAAGCCCTTCCTTTGGACACTCCCCTACTAACAATCATTGCTTCACTCCTACGTTCCACATATGGGGCGTCTGCCAGGTACACAGTCCCCTCTGTGCCACACTCACACTGACCTAGGCCAGACAGAAGGTGGCGATGCCCCCGGGCCAGAAGCAGCTCAGCATCCTGCGGCGGTCACAGGTCAGAAGCGGGGAGAGGCGGCTGTCCCCATCCCAGTCCGAGACACCATCACTGGGCGACGTGTCCTGTGGGCAGGAGGGGCTCCCTGGGCATCTGCAGCATTTGCCTACTGCTCACTCCCCTTAGCCCCAAATCCAGCACCTGTCTCAGGACTTCTGTCTTGGGGGTGCCTTTAGGAGAAGGTGTAGCTCTTGTCTCCAGAGAAGAGCCCCACCCACACCCAGAGTTTTTCCTTCATTTCCAAGGGGTTCACAGGTGCCAGCGGGAACTCTCCATTCCCTGTGATCTCTGATTAAGAGCCCTTGAAGTGGAGACCAAAATCACTGGGAACAGGAACCCACAAAAAAAGGGAAGTTACAGGGGCTGGCATTTGGCCCAGTGGTTAAGATACCCCTTGTAATCCCCCGCAACCTATATTATTAGAGTCCCTGGAGTCCTGGCTCCACGTCAAAGTTTAGCATCACTGAAGACCTGCAGCTCCCCACTCCTCACTGCTACTCCCAGGGAAAGAGGGCAGGCTCCAGGCTCCTCCCCGCCTCTGGCTCACCTCCCTCTGTAGCCCTACCCAGGCCCTCTGGGAAAGGCCCACAGCTCAACCCAGATTGTACAGGCGCACACACGGGTGTCAGAGCATGCACCAAGGAGGCCGGCAGCCCCACTCCCAGCCCATGGGGACCTAGGATATCGTCCTTCGGGTCCCAGGGACCCTCAGCCTTTTGGCTCTGGCTTTGGTTGCACCCACAGAGAACGAGGCGATGCCCAAATTCACTGTTGTGTGCATTCCTTACTTCTGGGTTCGGTCTGACCCACAGCGAACAAGGGAATGCCCAAAGTCACTGCTGTATCTCCATCTCTCTGGTCTCTGTTGGATGACAACACAGCCCAGAGACAGGAACCTGTCACTCTTTGCCTCACACAGTGGGGTCTGGAGTTTAAATTTCCTAAAGAATCACCCTTGGTCGGCCGGCACCACGGCTCAATAGGCTAATCCTCCGCCTGCGGTGCCGGCACACAGGGTTCTAGTCCCAGTCGGGGCGCCAGTTCTGTCCCAGTTGCTCCTCTTCCAGGCCAGCTCTCTGCTGTGGCCTGGGAGTGCAGTGGAGGATGGCCCAAGTCCTTGGGCCCTGCACCTGCATGGGAGACCAGGAGAAGCACCTGGCTTCTGGCTTTGGATCAGCACAGTGCGCCGGCCGCAGCAGCCACTGGGGGTGAACCAACAGAAAAGGAAGACCTTTCTGTCTCTCACTGTCCACTCTGCCTGTCAAAAAAAAAAAAAAAAAGAATCGCCCTTGGCCTGTGTGTAAAAAAAATTTAAGCCTCTGGCACCCAATGGACCTTTAGGTTCACAAAATGTCATGCCTTTGCTGGCAAATTTGAACTCAGTGTGAATTAGGTAACTGCACCCGCTGGCCAGAATTCGGCACTTTTAATCAGAATGGCCTTTATTTTTGGACCTATATAACATCCTCAGATAGAACAGCAAGAGTCTGAGGTGACTGCCTCCCTCCCTTCTTGAACTGCCTTCCTCTACCCACCCCATGGACTGGCTCCTTCCCCCAGGCCCCCACAGTCCTGGGTTTCCCCCCAGGCCCCCACAGTCCTGGGTTTCCCCCCATCACTCAGTCTCGGGGCCACAGGCAAACACGTAAGTTCCCCCTAAAGGAGGTGGCAGGACCAGAGGGTCCCACTAGGGTCCATGTCCCCTTTTCTTTGTCCAGTATGGTCAAGATTGAGGAAAAGTTAGGCTCCTTTTCCAAAAACCTATGTAAGTATAAGAGAGTTCTTTTGCCTCTCGCAAGTGTACCTTTTAACCTGGGGAGATGTTTATTATGTATGAACCTCTACACTTACTGCCAAGGAAAAGGAATGCATCTGGTGCTCAGCTTGGCTTGGATTTGTGCAGACTGCAGCGTGAACAAGATCCCTCACGGTATCCGGTGGCAGACACTGCTCTCCCAGGCGCAGAGCCCCACCTGCTGACAGACAAAATGGTACCAGTCCTTCCCTCCAAAGTTCCCCACCCACCCAATGCAGGGCTCCCTTACTCACATGCCAACTGTGCGCAGTTATTATCTCCTTGGACTCATGGATGCCTTCTCAGGGTGGGTTGAAGCATTCCCCACTACAAATAAAAGAGCCCCATGGTTGCCCGCTTCTTCCTAATGGAAATTATACCACATTTTGGCTTCTCCTCCTCCCCTCAATCAGGCAATAGGCCCAAATTCACCTTCCAGGTATCTCAACAAGTCACTCAGTACGTACATATCCTTTGGAAATCTCATATTCCTTATAGGCCTCAATCACTAGGAAAGATCAAGAGGACTAACAGATTCTTAAACCCTCACCAAACTGCATCAAACTCCATTTAGATTGGACAAAACGCTTACCCTCAGCTGTCCTAAAGCTTAGAGCTTTGCCAAAGAAACCTCCACCAAATTCTCCATCAAACTCCATATAGACTGGACAAAACTCGTACCCTTGGCTCTCTTGTCACTTAGAGCTGTGCCCACCCCTACAACTCAGAGACAACTTGAGAGGCAGATTATAGAGAGAGGGAGAGACAGAGAGGTCTTCCATCCGCTGCTTCACTCCCCAAATGGCCGCAATGGCCACAGCTGAGACGATCTAAAACCAGGAGCCAGAAGCTTCTTCCAGGTCTCTCACATGGGTGCAGGGGCCCTTGCGCTTGGGTCATCTTCCACTGCTTTCCCAGGCCTTAGCAGATAGCTGGATTGGAAGAGGAGCAGCCAGGACTTTACCTGCCACGCTACAGCGCCGGCCCCTCAACGCCCCTCCTTCAGCAGGTCTCACAGTCATCATCTGGTCTAAGGGCCTTTACTCTGCCCCAAGACTACGCCCTCCGCACAGCCCTTCAGGAAGACCTCTGGATGACTTCACCCCAAATCTCACTCCTGACACCCGGATGATCTCTGGCTCCAGGGAACCTTTATCCCAGATAGACTTCTTCACCCTCACTTTATTCTCCAGTTGGCCCCAGGGTGGTCTCCCCAACTTCACTCCTATGCAAATACCCTTTCACTTTCTGTTTAGACTTCATATTGTAATGCATTGTCACCCCTACTGCTGTCCTTGCAATAATTCTTGCCAAAGGGTTAGTGGCAGTCACCCTACTGGTTAACGAACCTGTGTTAAACAATTTCTCTTAGTATTCTTTTATCTCTTGTGGGTAGGATGCTTTTCTGCTAACTCCTGCTTCTAATCTGCCTTCCCGGGGCTCGAGCTCCCCCATCCCTTCCCTCCAACTTGCCCTCTCAGCTATCAAACCCCTTTTATGGTTTCTACCTCTGCCCCCAGCCAGACTCATTTTTGGCAATTTCAGGTAAGAGACAAAGATGGTATAGTCCTAGGGGTCTACAACATCACAAAAACCAAGCTCCCCAGTTATTATTCAGTTCAGTGCTTGTAAGGCTGCAAACAAAAGACAAATACAGTGCAGGGGTATGAGTTGGGAATGGACTTACACCTAAATACATTTATTTCCAAGAAGACAACCTAGCCAAGTATAGACAGAAGTGGGGCTACCCAATCCAGAACTCTCTCCCCCTCCCCAGTATTACTGCCCTGCGTGGATGTGCACAGATGACCCTTACCCCCCTAACATTCCCCTAAGCCAAGGTCAAGATTTAGAGCTACAGGGCTGGCACCGTGGTGAGGTCCTTTGCCTGCAGTGCCGGCATCCCATATGGGCACCAGTTCTAGCACCAGCTGCTCCTCTTCCAGTCCAGCTCTCTGCTGTGGCCCAGGAAAGCAGTGGTGGATGGCCCAGGTGTTTGGGCCCCTGCACCCAAATGGAAGACCCAGAAGAAGCACCTTGCTCCTGGCTTCGGATTGGTGCAGCTCCAGCCATTTGGGGAGTGAACCAGTGGAAGGAAGACTTTTCTGTCTCTCCCTCTCACTGTGTAACTCTACCTCTCAAATAAAAAAAAAATCTTAAAAAAAAAGATTTAGGCCGGCGCCGTGGCTCAACAGGCTAATCCTCCGCCTTGCGGCGCCGGCACACCGGGTTCTAGTCCCGGTCGGGGCGCCGGATTCTGTCCCGGTTGCCCCTCTTCCAGGCCAGCCCTCTGCTGTGGCCCAGGAGTGCAGTGGAGGATGGCCCAGGTGCTTGGGCCCTGCACCCCATGGGGAGACCAGGAAAAGCACCTGGCTCCTGGCTCCTGCCATCGGACGAGCGCGGTGCGCTGGCCGCGGTGCGCTGGCCGCTGCGCGCTGTCCGCGGCGGCCATTGGAGGGTGAACCAACGGCAAAAGGAAGACCTTTCTCTCTGTCTCTCTCTTTCTCACTGTCCACTCTGCCTGTAAAAAAAAAAAAAAAAAAGATTTGGAGCTAAAAACAGTCATCCCTGCCTTATCCCCCTGCAGCCTTGGGGAATGTAAGCCAGTAACATACACTATCACCAACCCCAAGTGGCTTCGAGGACAAAAAGTCAGTATTCATATTGATACAAGAGGAAAGGATCCTAGGGGCATGATCAGTATAATACAAATCCTTAAGGAAAAACCACAACCCCCACAGACAAGTCAGCACTCTGTCCAAATTCAATCCCTGGCTGAACAGGCTAAGTCCAAGCAAACTTCGCCATTCATTTACCTCCGACTCCCTGCTGAACAACTAGCAAATCTTACCCATGTCATCATCTGATCCTCGGGCTCACCCTTGGCTAAGGATTGCTGGCTCTGCCTGCCAGAGAAGGGATTTTCTGTGCTGGGTTATGTTAGTAAAATGGCAGTCTTATCTATGGCGCGATCTACACCCAACACCATCCTAGGCTGTAGCCCCCACCGCCATTGCTGGAAGCCAGTTGGCCACATGGTCCAACCACTGGTGTCAGCTCCACCCCCATCCTAACGGGATTTGCTGCTTCTACTTCCCTGCCCTCCTCCCCGCAAAGTTTTAAAAGGACCTGTTCCTAAACATGTGTGTCTCTCTCTCTGTCTCTGTCTCTCTCTCTTATGCTCTTCTTCTCCCTCTCTTCCTTCTTTGCCCCTTCCCTCTGGTCTGTTGGGTTTCCCCCAATAAACTCACTTACTCCAGTGTTTGGTGACAGCCTTACAGGTTACACTGCCACATCACTTAACACAGGCACAGACACCCATTCTGTATCCTGCAACTAGACTCCATCCCGTGTTACAGGGCCCACCTTCTGTATCTCCCTCAGCCTGGGACTGTACTAATGCCATCACTATCCATCAAACCACAAAAGCTGTAAAAGCTCCCTTGGCACCTGTTTTGTGTGCTGCAATAGTCTTAAAACCATCACGCCTTTCCGTCCTCCCTGAGCCTTGGTAATACTTATCCCCAGTTTTTATCTACACCTGGGAAACAGCTCCTACATTATAAATAAACTCATTTCCTGCTTCAGGAGGGCCCCTGCTGTTGCCTCCTAACAGTCTTGGGGGCAGGAAGTATGGCCCTAGGCACCACCGCTTGGGAAATGTCTCAACACTCCCTAAACTGACTGGCCCAACAAATAGACACTGCCTTGGAAAGCCTCCACCAGGCAGCTTCCACCTTACAAGAACAAATAAACTCCCTGGCATTCGTGGTCCTGCAAAACTGGAGCATTAGATCTCCTGACAGCACAACAGGCACAACCTGTCTTTTCCTGGGAGAAGAGTCCTGTGATTATGCCAACCAGTCTGCAGTGGTAACTGACTCCCCAGACAAAACAAGAAATAGACACGAGAGCGGGCATGGGCTCGAAACCCCCAAAACACGGGGTGGACTGCCACACTGAGAGAAGGGGCACGGTTAGCCCCTCTCCTCAGGCCCGTCATGGTCGTCCTTCTGGCCCTGCTATTTGGACCATGCCTATTTAATTTGTTCCAAATTTTTTTACAGAACTGCATCAAAGCTGTCTCTTAAGAGCAGGTTGAGACCATGATGCTACTCCACCACCTCAATCAAGAATACCAGCCCCTTCCCTCAAAACCTGAAGAGGGCTCCTGGGCTCTACCCGCAAGCCCAGCCCCCTCTCAGAAGGAAGTAGCCGGATTGAGTCACGTCCCTCTTCCTTTTTACCTCTAGGGGCTGGAATAAAGGGCACTAAAGCTCATTAAAGGGCACATTACCCTTGCTCTCCCATCCCCACCCATTTCCTCCCTATTGTCCAGACTCTCAGCAAAAGGCAGGAACCAAGCTCAACTGCCCCCAGACTCCTGCAGGCAAAGCAGCTTGTGAATAGCTAAGAGGAAAATTCCCAGCAGCTTCTACAAGCCCCCTTCTCCCTACTTCCCGCCCACCGCAAGCCTCCTACCCCCAGTGACAGGTTTCCTCTTCAGCCAAATAAAAATCCAGTCCCAGGCGCACCCTGTGTGCGGCATCTTCACCAGAACAGACTGTCGTCCCTCTGTGCTTCAGTAAATCAACCAGTCTCTGTCAACACTGGCTCTGCCTCATCTCTGGGTGTACAAAAGGCCAGACCAGAGCTATTCCAAACCTAACAGAGTCTACACCGTGCTCTCAAGGTTACCCAGGCTCCGTGCAGAGCCAGGCCCCCTGCCCAGAGCCCCTGGGGAGCTCTATGTGCCAGCCGAGGCAGCCAGGGTGAGGGCCCGAGAGCCCAGTGTAGGGGGGACTCATGGGAAGCCAGCAGCATTTTATATTTCACATCGGTGTCTTGTGCAGGGAACACCACGCACAGGGGCAGGCACAGGGCGCTCCAAATCTGCTATGCACAGGCCCGGCAGGAAGTCTATTCAGCTGCTGTGAGTAGGGTGGGCGTTGAAGCACAGTGGGTTAAGCCCCTGCTTGGGATGCCCACGTCCCATAGCCCAGGGCCTGGGTTCAAGTCCCCACTGTAGCAGATTCATGTTACCAAGACAAGACACCAAGGCCTCTTAACAGGAAGTAGTCTTCTATTATGCTGGCATAAGGCCCAGGTGGCATTTCTAATCCAAAATCCTGGGCCCCCAACAAAGAAGCATTTTTCCTATATATGTGGTTTTTGTTTGTTTGTTTGTTTGTTTTGACAGAGTGAACAGTGAGAGAGAGAGAGACAGAGAGAAAGGTCTTCTTTTTCTGTTGGTTCACTCCCCCCCCCCCCAAAGGCCACTGCAGCTGGCGCACTGCGCTGATCCGAAGCCCGGAGTTTCTTCCTGGTCTCCCATGGGGTGCAGGGCCCAAAGACTTGGGCCATCCTCCACTGCACTCCCAGGCCACAGCAGAGAGCTGGACTGGGAGAGGAGCAACCGGGACAGAATCCAGCGCCCCAACTAGGACTAGAACCTGGTGTGCCAACACCGCAGGCGGAAGATAAGCCTATTGAGCTGCGGCGCCGGCTATATATGATTTTAGCCTCTTTGTCTCCCTTATATGGTTACATGAATATATTCTCAAGTGACACGGTGGCCACAGGACTGATACAACACTGCACGTGCATAGCTAACTTAAGATATTAATTTTTTATACACATACTAAGCCATCTGCTGTCTGCCAAGGGTTAACACTGCTCTGTACTAACAAGCAGAACTTGAAATGGTTCTATATAAGCAAATAGTAACTACGGTTGAAGTACTCATAGGCAAGCAGACAAAAACTACATGTTATTCCCGGGACAAATGCCTCCCTTTTTCTTTTTCTGACCTTGGGAAGGCTACTACTACACATTTAATCATGTTAGTTAGACACAAGTCTGGGGCCAGCGCCGTGGTTCACTTGGTTAATCCTCCGCCTGTGGCGCCACCATCCCATATGGGTGCCGGGTTCTAGTCCCTGTTGCCCCTCTTCCAGTCCAGCTCTCTGCTGTGGCCTGGGAAAGCAGTGGAGGATGGCCCAGGTGCTTGGGCCCTGCACCCACATGGGAGACCAGGAGGAGGCTTCTGGCTTTGGATCAGCACAGTGCGCCAGCCGTAGCGGCCATTTGGGGGGTGAACCAACGGAAGGAAGACCTTTCTCTCTGTCTCTCTGTCTAATTCTGCCTAATAAAAAAAAAAAAAAGGAAAGAAAAGAAAAGAAAGAAACAAGTCTAACTACCAGACAGGGACCTCTGCCCCACAACTACTCTGCTTCCAAGCAGCTTCCAGCTATGCTGGGAGACAGCAGGTACCCGGGCTCTGCATCCTTTGGAGATCCAGAAGAAACTCCTGGCTCCAGTCTGGCCCAGCCCTGGAGGCTCCACTTCGGATCCAGCTCCCTGCCAACGTGCCTGGGAAAGCAGTAGATGGCCGAAGTGCTTGGACCCCTGCACCCTGTGGGAGACCTGGAAGAATTTCTGGCTCCTGGTTTCCTCTTGGCCCAGCCCTGGCCATCGTGGCCATTTGAGGAGTGAATAGCAGATAGACAATCTCTCTGCGTAACTCTTTCCAATAAATACAACAAATCTAAACAACCAAAAAGGGGCTGGCACTGCGGCATAGCAGATAAAGCCACAACCTGTAGTGGCGGCATCCCATATGGGCGCCAGTTCAAATCCTAGCTGTTTCACTTCTGATCCAGCTCTCTGCTATGGCCTGGGAAAGCAGTAGAAGATGGCCAAATACTTAGGCCCCTGGACCCGTGTCGGGGAGCCGACAGAAGCTCCTGGCTCCTGGCTTTGGACTGGCGCAGCTCTGGCTGTTGTGGCCATCTGGGGAGTGAACCAGTGGATGGAAGACCTCTCTCTCTCTCTGCCTCTCAAATAAATTAATTAATTAATCTTACAACAAAACAAAAAACACCCTAAGAGCCTGACCTGAATTCTGAGTCACCGGGAGCCAGGCCTTATTTTCTTCCCATTTGCAAAAGGAAGGGAGGAAGTGAGCCTCAGAGAACGGGGCTGCTGTTTGCTCTCACACTCGGCTGGCCCAGCTCCTCTGCCGGCTCTGCCACCCTGGGGAGCACGGCCCTGACGAAACAAGCCTCAGCCGTTCTCCATCTCCCCGAAGACAGAGAAATACCGGGATGTATTCCTTGCCCTTGAATCTCAACAGGGCCTCACACCCTATTGCCTCTACACCCCCATGCTTTCCCAGGTTCACAAGGCCCCACAAGGCCTCCTGAAAGGCCAGTTCCAGGAACCCACCTCCGCCTGCTGCCTCCCACCGCCACCCCAGCCCCTCCTAAACTAGAAAGCGACTGGACACTGGGGTGGGGGCCTTCTGCCACGTGCTCCAACAATATGTGTGCCTGCAGTCTGTCACCCACCTCTACGAATTCATTTTCTCAGAATCAATTCGGTCTGGCTGTAGATTTATATACTGCCTCCTCGCTAGTCTGCGCTTTTCCTAACAGGCCCCGTCTGTCCAGCGTGGATGTGCAGGACGCGGCGGCCACGACGGGAACTTCAGGGCCACACGAGGCCTTTCTGAGAGTCACGACCCCGAGAAGGCGGTAGGGACCGGAGGCCCGGGCTCTGCATCCGACCAGGGAGCGGGGTCAAAGGACGGAGGAGTCAGGAGTCCAGGACGGGGCGGCGGTGCGCATGCCCCGGGGAAACGGTCCCGGCCGTCGCCCTTCAGCCTGAGGAGACCGCACACGTGTTTGCCAGAGACGGCTCTCATGTCCAGGGCGGCGCGGCCACGGCTCTGACGGCCTGAGCCTTGGACCATCCGTGCCCCTTTCCACGTCCGGGGTTCTCCACGGGGGCCTGGGCCTACAGCATCCAGGCGCTGACAGCGTGCGGGAGACCCTCAGCAGCGGCCGCGGTGACCGCGCTCAGCTGACCGGAAGTGCTCCCGGCACCGTCCAGGACAGGGCCAGGCCTGTGGCCTCCAGGGCCCGGGATTCACACCACTTCGCCCTCGCTTGCAAGGCCTCTTCCCTCAGTCTGCAGCCCCAGGGCCCGCGCACAGGCCTCCCGGGGCCCTCGGGCATGGGAGACGGGGGTCAGCAGACCCGCGGAGCCCGTGGGAAGCGGAGCGAGCGTGAGCACCTTAGTCCACGCAGGCTCACGCACACAGAGGCCGACAGCAGCTCCAAGCTGAACGCCGGGGTCTCGGGTGCCGATGCTGGCACAGACGCTCCCAGTCTGGCCCAAGCAAACCTCTGACACCCGGGCGTCCTGGCGCCCCCCGCAGGCCTCAGAGAGGGGCGCTTGGCCACGCTGGGGTGCGGGGCGCTCTGCGCAGGCGCCGCCGCCCACGTGACCCCGGCCCCGCCCACTTCGTGCCCGCGGAAGGTTCCAGAGCCCGGCGGCGCCCGCGCGGGCTGGTCTGGGCGAGCGGGCGCTGTGGAGACCCGGCGGGACGCGAGAGGAGCTCTGCGGGGTCCCGTCGGGGTGCAGGCGTCCCCGGCGGCTCCTCCGTCCTCTGCGTGGACGTGTGGAGGGAGAAAGAGCCCGACGCGGTCTAGGCCTTGAGAGGGCGGGGCCTGTGCTAGGCTCCTCCTCGAATCCCGGAGGCGCCGCTTCTCCGTGTGTACGACAGCACGTATGACACATGTTGTGTGGTGTGTGTTTATAACATGTATGTGGTGTGTGTTTATAGCATGTGTATGTAGTGTGTGTGTTTATAACATCTGTATGTAGTATGTGTGTTTCTGTGGAACATCTGTGTATGTAGTATGTGTGTATGTTTCTATAGAGCGTCTGTGTATATAATAACTACATGTAACATCTATGTGTTTAGTGTATAATCTATAGTTAATGTTTACATGATTGGTTATATCTATTAAATATCCGTTTATATAATATCTAAACGTTAGGTATGTAATAATATCTACTTACGTAATATGTATCAATCATGGTTTTATATACTTAATGTTTCTACAATGGATAATTATAGGTATAAATACATATTCATATCTGTTCTAATCCATAACAAAGTGTCCATTTGCATAATATCCAAATTACTATTTTTATGCATCTGTGTATATTTATGTATTATTGGTATATTTATATAATGTATGAATACATATATAGTTTATATTCATAGAGTAGCATTTATTAGCTTATTATTCATGTATTTAAAATACTTATTTTACTTTTTTGAAAGGCAGAGTTACAGAGATAGGGAGAGAGAGAGCAGCTTCCATCTGCTTGGTCACTCCGCAAATGGCCACAACGGCCAGGGCCGGCACAGGCCAAAGCCAGGAGCCAGAGCTTCATACGGACATCCCACGTGGCTGCCAAAGCGCTCGCGGTGTCTTCCGTTGCTTTCCCAGGTTAATTCGTAGGAAGTGGGATCAGAAGTGGAGCAGCCAGGAATGAGACTGGAGCCCATATGGGATGCCGGTGGCACAGGCAGCTGGTTTACCTGCTAGGCCACAATGCCTGCCTGAGAGTATCAATTTATATAAAATTATTGAGGAGTAAAGTAAGATTTTGATGCAAAATCTTTTTTTATAATACATGGAGAATACATACATTAAAAACTATACATACATTTCAGAAACCATTTGCAACATAATAAACTCGGGTTGTTAATACTATTTTCAGTCAACATTCTGGATTCCCTGGTACGTGTGTGGGGTGTCCCCTGATCGGGCAACCAGGTCTGGATGCCGCATCCTGCGTCCCCGTGGTCCAGCGCCCTGAGCAGGGCCAGGTCTGACTCTGGGCAGCGCCCTCTCCACTAAGCTCCTGTTCTGACCCCCAGAGTCCAGGGCGTTCAGGACCTCAGCGCCTCACTCCCTGGGGGTCCCAGCCCAGGTGTGAGACCTGGTGGTGAAAGAGCCCTGGAGAAGGGGCGACATGCAGCCAGGGACGTGTGACATAAAGCCGTGACAGCACCACAGATTCTCCTAGGGGAGGGGTGGGCTGCGACTCCCCCGCTCAGCCCTCACATTCTAAGTGAACTCCAGGGACCTGGGCCCCGGCTGACTGGGCTGTGAGGTCCCAGTGCTCTAGCTGGAAGACGCCCTTCCCGTGTCCCAGCTCGCCAGGCTCCAGGCCTCCCAGAACCCCACGTTCCAACCTCCCACACAGCCTTCCGCCTGCCGCCTTCCAGCACCCCGCACTCCCTGGCTGAGCCCCGCATCCTCGGCAGTCAGCATTCCCACTTTCTCCACACCCAGCCAGGGCTCCCATTTCAGCCCAGGTCCCACCACTGGAGCCTGATGTCCCAGGACGCCAGGGGGCCAGCACCGGGATCTCTGAGCTGCCAGGGGTGTAGGAACCCAAAACGCACAATCTTCTCACTCTAGGCTCCCAGCACCGCAGTTCCTCGACTCCAGCGGCCTTGCTCCCAGTCACAGACGCTGCACCCAGCATTCCAGAACTCCAGCCCCAGACACTTTTAGAAGCACCCAGCAAGGCAGCCTTGCCACACCGAATTCCAGTTCCCGTGCCCACCTCCTGACAGCCTCCGACTGCTGCACTGACCAGGCAGGGGCCCGTGCCCCACGTTCTAGGCCTCCCAGGTCCCCACCCAGCTGCCAGGTCCCGACCCTCAGGCTAAAGAGAAGCCCAGCTGAGTGTGGCTCAGCTGGGGGCGCAGCTCAGAGGGCCACAGTCAAAGACCGCCATGTTCACCTGAAGCAGAGTTGGTGTCCAGGGCTCAGCCCTGCTGGGTGCTGTGTAGCTGCTGGGCCTCCTCCGGCAAAGTGGCGATGAGGCGCAAGTAGGGCCGGTGCATGTTCTCAGTGGTGACTTGCTCACCTTGGTGGCTGGAAGTGATCCCTGTTTGGGTGGGGACTCTCAGATGGATGGAACATGGCATGGTGTGGTTTGAGGGGTTGGAGGTTCACGCGCACACACACACACACACACACACACGAGCACACGCAGGCACACACAGATCACAGCTGGGGATGGGCTGGGCCAGGTTGGGACTCACCGTTGATGTCCACTTGGAGGACTTTATTTTTGTTGTCACAGGAGCAGTGGGCGCTGAGGCGGAAGCCCTCTACTTCCTCTGTGGGAGTGGGGAGAGGGAAGCCAGTGTGAGTGGGAGGCTCAGCCAGACCCTGGAGGAAGGGGAGGTAAGGAGCAAACTCCAGGGGACCCTCCTGCCTGGGACAGCCCTGCCCTCCCCACCACCACCACCTGGGCATCTTCCACTGCTTTCCCAGGGTGGATGGTTCAGCTGCTTTCTCAGGAACATGAGCAGGGAGCTGGACTGGAAGTGGAGCAGCCAGGATTAGACTTGTTACCATGTGGGATGCGGGCTTTGCAGGTGGAAGGTTCACCCTCTGTACCATAATGCTGACCCACTATGTGCTCCACTTCAGATGCGGCTCCCTGTTACTGTGCCTAGGAAAGCCGCAGACACGGCCACGTACCTGGAGCCCTGCCACCCATGTAGACTCTGCTGGGGTTCAGACACCTGGCGTCAGCCTGGCAAGCACAAGCCAATGCAGCCATTTGGAGTAAAAAGATGATGGAAGGTCTCTTTTTCTCTCTCCCTCCCTCACCCCTTCTGTCTGTTTTCTCTCTCCCCCTCCCTCCCTCCACCTCTGTCTCTTTATTTTTTTTTTGACAGGTAGAGATAGATAGAGAGAGGGGTCTTCCTTCCGTTGGTTCACCCCCAAATGGCCGCTATGGCCGGCACTGTGCCAATCCGAAGCCAGGAGCTGGGTGTTTCTTCCTAGTCTCCCATTCAGTTGTAGGAGCCCAAGCACCTGGGCCCTCCTCCACTGCCATCCCAGGCCACAGCAGAGAGCTGGTCTGGAAGAGGAGCAACCAGGACTAGAACCCTGTGCCCATATGGGAAGCCAGCACCACAGGCAGAGGATTAACCAAATGAGCCACGGTGATGACCCCTCTAACTCGACTTTCAAATAAATTTTTAAACAAAGTTGTGTCTGGATGAAGCATTTAGAGACCCAGCAGAAGGTCCGTCTTCCATCCCCACCACCTGCCTTTAAAAATCAAGGTCCACGGGTACTGGTGTACTGCTCTGCTATCCAAGTAATAGAGTCCTAAACCCCTCCCTGTGTGCTGTGCCTGTAATCCTCCCCCACTGTCCATCTGACAGACCTAGCAGCTGACATACAGAAAGGACGTGACCTGCCCTGGGTCAGACAGGCGGCCAAGGCTGGGAGGCAAAGCTGAGCCTGGGGCTTTCCCGAGGGCAGATGTGGGATAAAGGCGACTGGAATGAGTGAGTGATGTTTTCTAAGCTCCTCCTGCCTGCGGGCCCTGGGCTGTGTGCTTGGACAGAGAGGGACCCAGACACGGGAGATCCTGCCAGACGCTGTCTCTGGCCCAGGGCGCCCTCACTGCCCACTGCCCCCTAGTGTCCTCGCTGCACCTGGCCTAACGAATTCTCCTGTGAGTCTCCACACAATCGCCCTCCTCCTGGGAGCCCTCCTGGCCCCCAGATGAGTTTGGGTGCCTGCTCTGGGCCCACACAGCAATGGGGGCTCCCCCACCCTGACCCCAACCCCTCTGCCTTTGCCTCCCCATTCACAGCCTTGGTCCTTCCAGGTCACTGCTGCCTGCCGGGGCTTTGGCAGGAACTGCTAAGTGCAGAGGGAAGTGACCCCAGGAGGGCAGGCCCCAGGGCTGTCCTGCTCCCCACTGTGTCCCCCACACCACCCACACCAGGCAGGGCCAGGACAGGAGCCTGAGGGGATTCCTAGGATGGTGCATGACCAGGAGGGACACTGGGCACCGTGGACTCAGCGAGGGAGAGGAGTGCACAGTCCTTTCCTGGGCAGATGCACTGTGCCCGCTCTCCCTGCTCTCAGGGCCTTTGCACAGGCTGCTCCCCTGCCCAGAACACGCGGCCCCTCATTGCTTCCTTCCAGATTCTACTCAGCCCTCCAACATCAACTCAGAAACGTCCTCCTCCAGGAAGCCCTCCCTGAACCTAGGCTGGGCCAGGCACTCCCTTTGTGCTCCTCATCCCAGCTGTGGCCACTCTGGGTCATCCCTGCACAGCTAACCACACCCACCCCCCCACCCCCCCAGATGATGCTGAGCTCAGTGCAGACAAGGACTGGGCTGTGCTGGTCAGGCTGTGTCTGTCCCTGCATCACCTGTCACAGGGCAGGGCAGAAAGCAGGTGCTCAGGAAATGGATGAACCTCGAACAGATCCCTCACTCATCTCCCAGCTCTGAGTGCCTTTGACAGCAACAGGGGGTGGGGACAGAACCCAGGAGAAGCAGGGGTGGGGCAGACCCGCCATCTTCACCTCCGTGGCTCAGCCACTGCTGCACAATCTTGGTGACTTCGATGGACATCCATTCATCTGTGTATATGGGGGTCAGCTTCAAGCTCTTGAGATAGCGCCAAGAACTGTGGTATTTCTGGAGGACAAAGCATGGAGGTGAGAAGGCAGGAGATGTTGCCAGCACCTCCCACACAAGGACCACGCCCCCCACTCCACCCGCTCCCTGGGCAGCTTCGAGAACCTGCCCACAGTACCACATGTGGGCTTGTGGGTTCCACCTCCAACAGCACAGAGAGGAGAGGCCAAGGCCCCTTGGGGCTGCATGTCCTGAGGCGACTCCATGAAGGGCTGGGAGAGTGCACTTCCCTTTGGAGGCCTGGGGCACTGACCAAAGGCTAGGCCTCTTCTGCCTGCACAGCCCACAAGGCCAAGACTGTGGTGTCAGCACCTGGGCTGTGCTGAGCGTCCAGTCGGCAGATGTGACAGCCTGGATCTAAGCTGAAGGCTTAGGCAGAAGTCATTCTGTGCTCCCAGTGTTCGATAAAGCCCAGGAAGGACTGCTATGGGCCTGAGCAGTCCCAGGAGACTCATGTCTACAAATCCAGGAGACTGGGGCTGGCTATGGCACAGCCTGGCACACCTGCATCCCATATGAGCATCAGTTGGAGTCCAGGCTGCTCCACGTCTGAACCAGCTCCCTCTCTGCGCCTGGAAAGGCAGCCTTGGATGGTCCCAGTTGGGCCCCTGCCACTCCCGTGGGAGACTTGGATGCAGTTCCAGGCTCCTGGTTTCTGCTTGGCCCAGCCCTTGCCATTGTGTCCATTTGTGGAGTGAACCAGCACAGGGAGGATCTATCAGTCTGCTTTCTAATGAGGAAATCTCTTCTTAAAAATAGTTTAACAAAAAAATAGGCATGTGACCTTCTGCACAGTGGGAAACAACCTCCTGGGGTGGACAGCACCCTCCAGCAGCCACGGCAAGAAGCTGAGGTCTTCAGACTCAAAGAAATGAGTCTCAGCCAGGTTCTCTCATGTGAGGCTCCAACCTTGATGGTCCTGCGAGTCCAACATTCCCCATGACAGGGATTCTAGATCCATGACTTCTGGGATCTCCAGCCCTTCTAGAGGGCAAAGAACTCTCCTGAGACTCCACCTTGTAGAGCAGTGCTGTGCACAGAATTTTCTGGAAATCTTCACATCGATGTGCAGACAGCAGCTGCTGGGGCCGTTCCTTAGCTTCTAGAGGTTGAGGGGCCTGCTTTCCCATAGCGGGGTGCCTGGTTGGAGACCTGGCTCTATGTCCTGACTCCAGCTTCCTGCTCATGCTGACCCAGGGAGGTGGAGGGTGATGGCTCAAGGACCTGGGCCCCTGCCTCCCACCTGGGAGACCTGGACTGAGTTCTCAGCTGCCTGCTTTGTCCTGGCACAGCCGTGGCCATGGCAGGCATTTGGGGCGTGAACCAGCAGGTGGGAACTCTAAACATAGACCTGTGTCTCTGTCTCTGAAAATTAAATAATGAATGAGAAAGAAACTCAAGGGCTGGAGTTGCGGTGCCATGGACTAATCCAAGGCCTGTGACCCGGCCTCCCATCTGAGCACTGGTTCAAGCTCTGGCGCTCCCACTTCTGACCAGCTCCCTGCTCAGATGCTGGGACATCAGTGGAAGCTGCCCAGCAGCAGGGCCGCTGCCCCACATCTGGAACCAGGATGCAGTGCCCTGCTGCTTTCTGGGCCTGGCATAGGCCTGGTAACTTTGGACAGGTAGGCTATGAAGCAGCAGATGGAAAATCTCTCTCTCTGACTTTACCTGGATCTCTCGCACTATTTCTGTAACTGTTCCTTTAAAATAAATAAAATTTAAAAACCCTCAAAGTAAACTTCTAACCTTTCCAGAAATTTCAGCTTTCAACAGTCCCACCTGCTTCAGGTGTCCAGCTCTTAAGACCCCAGCCTTCCAAGCGTTTAAAAGTCCAGAGTGCACCAGAGCCCCAGGAGTCCCTGGTCTGTGCTCCCCCCACCCCGGGCCGTCTACAAGGACCCTGCAGCAGCAGCCTTCCACCCCCACCTGGCCACAGCTCAGGCTCCCCCTCACCTGGTACAGCTCCACCTGCTGCTCCTGCTGTATCTTGAGAACATCCAGGCGGAGCTCTGCCCGGGACAGCAACTCCGGCTCGGGAACTGCTTGCCGGAGCTCTGACGTGTTGAAGAGCATGTAGACGCTGTGGCGGCTTTCTTTGTATTTTTTGTAGATTTCTAGTTGGGAGGAGCAGACAGAGGAGTTGGGGATTGTCAGTGGTAGAAGGAGCAGGGTCACTCCCTGTTTTAGGGGAAGGACCCAGAGCGGGCAGCCCAGGTTGGGTTGGAATCTGACACCTTTTAAATCTTTTCTTTCTTTCTTTCTTTTTTTTTTTTCTTTTTGACAGGCAGAATTAGACAGTGAGAGAGAGAGGCAGAGAGAAGGTCTTCCTTCCATTGTTCACTCCCCAAATGGCTGCTACTGCTGGCCCACTGCACCAATCCGAAACCAGAAGCCAGGAGCCATGTGCTTCTTCCTGGTTCTACATGCTAGTGCAGGGCCCAAGCACTGGGCCATCGTCCACTGCCTTCCTGGGCCCAGCTGAGAGCTGGACTGGAAGAGGAGCAACTGGGACTACTACCCGGCGCCCCAACTCAGACTAGAACACGGAGTACCAGTGCTGCAGGCGGAGGATTAGCCTAGTGAGCTGCGGTGCCGGCCTGGACTCTGACACTTTTCAGTTGTGTGACCTTGGGGCCCAGGGTCCCTTTGGGTGGGCTTCCTGCCCTGCACCATGGGTCCTGACCACTCTGTCCCCTGAGGCCTCCTCTCTGCCCACCCAGGGAGTGGCTGTGTGGCTCCCTTCTCCCAGGCACCCAGCTCAGATGCGGATTGCACTGCAAGAGGAAGGGTCATGGGGAGAGCCTGGGGTCAGGAAGAGCCTCTGCTGCCCCAGCTGTGTGACCTGGGGCACTCACTCCCCGCTGACCCTGAGGAGACTAGCTGCCCCCTCCCACCCCCTCTCTCATCCCATGCCCGCACCCATCTCGCAGACCATCACCTCTCTCACCACGACCCCTGCAGTCCCGCGTGTCCCGGTCGCCCTGGAAGCAGGTCCAGGCTCCTGGCACTTTGCTGCGGTTCGCCTCACCTCGCTTTTGCTCCTTCCGTTTTTCCATTTCTTGACCCGCAAACACTGCCCAGCTTTGTCATTGACTTCATTTCCCACAAACTAGGGGCTCAGCCTCTCCCCGCAGAGCACCCCTCTCTGCAGCTCCCATCCCGCGACCCCCGCATTCCACGTGCCCTGCAGGAGGGAACAGCCTTCTACCCCATTGCTGTGTCCCCCGGGGCCTCCCTCGACCCCGCGGGTCTCGCCCACTGGGTGCACTGTTCCAGGACCAGTCCCTGAGGGTCGGGGAGCTCAGCGCCCCCGTCTTTAGGACACGCCCTCCCCCACGTTCCCTGTGCACCCAGGGGTCTCCTTCCTCCCGCTGTGTCCTTGCAGAAAATTTCCTCCCTGACCCCTGCCCTTCAGCGCCCCCTGGCGCCCCCTCCCGGGTCCCGTCCCTCAGAGCTCACCATGGTTGCTGTCCACCATTAGCATGTGGAAAAATTTAGGGAAGAAGCCCAACACAGGCTGCGGCTGGGGCTGCTCGGCGCTCTTTCTGCCCACCTGGTCGTGTCTTCTGTTGTGCTGGACGAGCGTGTCCTCTGGCACTGGGCCGGGCGGCACCTCCCTCTTATTCGGGGTGCGGGACAGCCCCACCTTGGGCAGGACTGGGGCGCGGACCGCCTCGATTCGCTGTTTGGGCAGCTCCATGTCGGTGGCGTTGCGGCTGGGCGTTCCCGCGGCCAGCAGGCCAGGCGACAACACTGAGAGCCAGGGCAGCAGCAGCAGCAGTCGCATGGGGGAGGGCGACACGGGGGAGGCGATGCACCCCAGCACTGCCGAGAACGCCAACAGGGCTAGGGCAGGATGGGGAGGCCTCGACCAGGCAGGGCTGAGGGTCTCAGGAAGACAGAAGCAGGGGTGGAGGGCAGGCTGTGGCTGAAGGTGTCTCAGTAGCCTCCAGAAGGTGGGTGGTCTTTAGTAGGGGAGCTGGAGCGGGGCTGAGACCTGTCCCGGGAGGAGGGAAAGTCCTGGATGAGCCGGGGCTCCACCGAGGTCGCAGAGGAGGTGATGAGAAGGTGGTAGCCTGGCGTCCCCGAGTCCTGCGCTGGCGTGGGCCACCGCCTGTCCAAGTGGTCCCTGCACCTGTAGCTCCCAGCTGAGGTGGAAAAGCCTCAGAAAGCCCTTCCTTTTATCCCAACAGCCTGTCCCTCCTCCTCCGGCTCCTCCCCCAGCGTAGGGGGGAGGCTCTGCCTAGACTCTGTGGCCTCAGGCAACTCCTTCCTCTGCTGCCTGCCCAGGCTCCACCTGCAGGTGCCTTCTAGCTGGGGCTGTCCCAGAAGGGGTGTCCTCACTGCACTGCTGGCCAGAGGATCCACCTGGGACTCCCTCATCCCATATCAGAGTACCAGCTGGGCTCTGTCTGCTCTGCCTCTGATCCAGCGGCCTGCTAGTGGAGAAGGCAGCTGGAAACAGCTCAAGAGCTAGGGTTCTTGCCATCGCTGGGAGGCCAGGATGGAGTTCCAGGTTTCTGTGATCACGGCCATCTGGGGAGGCAACAAGTGGGTGGCCGCTCACCCCATTTTCTCCCCCCCTCCAGACACTCTGCCTTTTAAATAAATAAATAAGTCTTTAAAAAAACAGCAAAATGCACCCATAGAGTCTGGGGGACCCACCTTTCAGGAGCTGGAGCCTAAGGCCTCCCCTTGAGAGAGGCTGGTCTTGCACTTGCAGGGCTGCAGGGCTGAGATGTGACTCCCGAGGCTGGGTGCTCGGAGGTGCTGAGGCCCCCTCCCTGGTCCCTCTGGGGGTGCCTCACTCTGAGGGGGTCCATGGGAGGACAGAGAGGCAGCCAACAGAGGGACACAGCAGGACAGAGCTGAGGTCTGTGGCCGACACCAGCGCCATGTGAGCGCCCATGCAGGGGGCAGGCAGGTCTCCCAGCCCTGAGCAAGTCTCCCTGTGACTGCAGCGGGGCCAACACCCTCACTGCTAATTCAGGAGAGACCTGGGCCACACCACACAGCTCAGCTACTGCTGATTCCAGACTTACAGAAACTATGTGAGGAAATCAACGTGGGACCGGTGCTGTAACACAGCAGGGAAACCTCCCGTTTGTGGTACTGATGTCCCATATGGGGTCTGGTTCGAGTCCCAGCTGCTCCACATCCAATCCAGCTCCCTGCTGATGCTCTTCGGAAAGCTACAGACAGGCCAAGTGGTTGGGCTCCTGCACCCATGTGTGCGACCTGAAGAACCTCCTGGCTTCTGGCTTCAGGCTTCAGATGGGCCCAGTTCTATCTGTTGTGGCCATTGGGGCAGTGAACCAGAAGATGGAAGGTCTTCTCTCTGTCTCTCTCTAACTCTGCCTTTCAAATAAATAATCGTTGTCAATAAATAAATAAAAAGCAGATAAATGTTTGTTCTTGCTTTTTAAAACATTAATTTCTTTAAAAGGCAGAGCAACCAATATAGATGGAGGGACAGAGACACAGAGAGATCTCATTCACTGGTTCACACCACAAATGCCTGGGAACTGGGAACTCATTCCGGGTCTCCCACTCAGTGCAGGTTCCCAATTATTGAATGCTAACATCCCACCCACCATCTATTTTTACAAATAATTTCTATTTTTTTTCTCTCCACCAAAGGTAGAGAGAAAGAGAAGCATAGATTTCTGTGACAATTATGGCAATAATTTGAATACATGAGTTTCAAATACTTTTGCATCAAAATTAATACCATCATATCTTGCTATTATTCTTATGATTGATTTATTCATTTATTTGAAAGAGCAATGGGGGGAGACAGAGACACACAGGGATCTTCCAGGTGCTGGTTCACTCCCCAAATGACCACCACGGCTGGCCCGGGCCGGGCCAAAGCCAGAAGCCAAGAACTCCATCCTGGTCTGCTCCGTGGGGGCAGGGGCCCACTGGAGCCATCAGCTGCTGCCTTCCGGTGCAATAGCAGGAAGCTGTAAAGGAAGGCGAGTGGCTGAGGTTTGAATTAGGCACTCAAATATGGGATACAGTGTCTCAAATACTGGTGGAGCCCTCCTCCATCCCGGGTATTGGGGAGCACGCGGGGGTTGCAGAGGCCGTGGCCCCTTCTCCCAAATCCAAGGCCCTGCTGCTTCAGGTAGAGTACCCCTCCAGTCTCCTAGGCCTGCTCCATGTAATCTCGCCACCCAATACTAAGTAATAATGGTATCAGCCACGTAGCTGTGTGCCGGCGGCTCTGCATGGACTCATGCATTTTTCCTGATCATGCCTTAGATCCACCCTAAGGCGCAGCATCACTCACAGTCCCATGATGGGAAACAGGACAGGGAGGTGAGAGAACTTTGCTAAGAGCCCACTATCAGCTATTAAGCACCCCAGGGCCTGTGGAGAGCATGTTCCAGCCTTCCAAGCATTCGTGCCTGTCCACGGCTCTCCTTTACCCCCATTTTGCACATGAAGAAATGGAGGTGCTTCCTTGGGGACAGGGAACAACAGGTCCTAGGCCAGCAGAGGTGACCCAGGCCTGTGTTCCTTGCTGACACACGGAGGGGAGGTGGCAGAGGCAGGAGGTAGGATGGGGGCATCCAGGCAAGGAGGCAGGGGGCGGGGGGGCGATGTGCTGATTCTCAGGTGTCCTGGGTCAGTCTGGATCCGCACAGCCCTGGGTTCTTTTTAAGGCCCTGGCTGTGTGGCCCCTGGACAAGGGCTTCACCTCCCTGAACCCCAACTCTTCATCTGTAAAAGGGAGGAATGTGCCAGCCTCGCAGGTGTGACAGCACACATGAAGTCTGGATCAGGGCAGTGACGATCCCAGCGTCTCCCGCAGCCTGCAGAAGAGGCATCTGAGTGGTGGTCGACGTTATCATCCAGACCCTTCCCTGTAGTCTGCTGACAGGACTCTACCCTGCACGCCTCTGCCTCCCTCAGGGCGTCCACCCAGCTTGCACTGGCCTTGCTTCCCAGAAGCCCTCCACCCTGCCAGACAGGAGGACTCCCAGCCTGTGTGGGGCCCGACTGGCGTTCCCTCCCTCCAGGCTCTGGGGCCCCAGGCAAGAGTGCAGAGCTGGAGCTGGAACGGGCCCCACTCCTGGGGAGAGGAGAAGGGAAGGCGTCTGGGAGTGCACTGGGCACAGCCTGAGTTTCTGACTGAAGACGAGACAGGGAGACCCATGGAGGGGAGAGGGGAGGGGCCGGGGCAGGATGTGTCACCCAGAGGATGCCCTGTTGCCATCTCCTTAACCTGGCTCTGGTGTCTTAATGAAACCGTGTCAGCCCCACGAGGGCCGGGCTTTGACCTCCTTTGCACCTGCGATGCCTCTGGGGCTCTAACAGAATGCACTGCAAACAGGGTGACCGTGGGATTTAGGAAGCAGTCGTTTAGCCTGGGTTGAGACAGCCGTGTCCCACACCACAGACCTGGTTTCATTCCTGGGTGCGGCCCCTGACTCCTGTCCTCCCAGTGCAGAGCTGGGAGACTGAGGGGAGGGCGCAAGTAATGGGGGTCTTGCCTCCCTCGTGGGAGACCTGGATTGACTTCCTGGCTCCTGGTATCCACTCCCACCCAGTACTGGTCGGTGCAGGCACTGGGGAGGGAACGAGAGGATGAGAGTTCTTTCTCTGTCTCTCAAACAAATAAATAATAATTTTTATGGATAAGTTCGGGGAGAGGATTGTGGTACAGGTGGCTTAAGACACTGCTGGAGACTTCTACATCCCATAGTAAGTGCCTGCTTTGACTGGCTTCCCATTAGCTTCCCGCTCATGCACCTGGGAGGCAGCAGGTGACGGCTGAACCCCATGGCTGCACCTCATAGACCAGGATGGAGTTCCTGGCTTTGGCTTGGGCTTCTTGTCCGCTAGGCTGTTGTGGGGTTTGGGGAGTGAATCAGCAGGTGGAAGATCTCTCTCTTTGTCTCTCTCTGTGTCTCTTCTCTCCCTTTGTCACTCTGATATTCAAGTAAATAAAGAAATCCTTAAAAATAATCATCATAAAATAACACCATGTTAGTTTTGATGGAAAAATGTAGAACTTATGCATACAAATAACTTCCAAACATTTCATGGAAGGGCCTGTGTGGGCTGAACAGGTGTCAGCAACAGGGCACTTGTGCTTGGGCTACACCTGAGAGCAGTAATGGCATGAGCTTGGGGCAAGAGCACTGCCTCTGCTTCCTTCTCCACGGGTCAGCAAGGAACACAGGCCTGGGTCACCTCTGCTACTCCCAGGACCTGTTGTTTACTGTCACCAAGGGATTGCCTTGGCTTCTTTATCTGCAAAATGCGGATAAAAACAAAGCCATGGAAATGCTAGGAGGGAAGGCACAAGCTTTGGACAGGGCCTGGGGCGCTCAGTGAGCTGCTGGTGTGCTCACCTCCCTGTCCTGTGTCCCATCATGGGACTGTGAGTGATGGTGCACCTTAGGGTCGCTCTAGGGCATGAGCAGGAAGCGCACAAGTCCATGCAGAGGCACCGCCTGCAACTGCCATGACTGTTATTGTTGTTATCATTACTGGGCTGTGAGACTAAGTGGAGAAAGCCTAGGAGATGTGGGGAAGGGAGGCCCTCGACCCGCAGCACTAGGGCCTGGGATTTGGGAGAAGCAGCCACAGCCTCTGGCCATTGCAGCCATTTGGGGAGTGAAAGAGCAAATGGAAGACCTTTCTCTGTCTCTCCCTCTCACTGTCTGTAACTCTCTCTCTCTCAAATAAATAAAAAATAAATAAAAATAAAATAGATGCTAGTTGGGATGTTAGCATCCCAGAGTTGGGAACCTGACACTTAAGTGGGAGACATGAATGAGACCTCAGTACTCAGGCATTGGGGAGTGAAGCACTGAGTGAGATTTCTCTGTCTCTCTGTCCCTCCATCCCTCGGGTAGCCTGCCTTTTACATAAATAAATAACTGAATATCGTAAAGCAACAGCAGACATTGACCTTCTGACACATTTCTGTAAGTCTGGAATCTGGCATCAGCTGAGCTGTGCGGTGTGGCCCAGGTCTCTCCTGAATTAGCAGTGAGGGTGTTGGCCCCGCTGCAGTCACAGGGAGACTTGCTCAGGGCTGGGAGACCTGCCTGCCCCCTGCATGGGCGCTCACATGGCGCTGGTGTCGGCCACAGACCTCAGCTCTGTCCTGCTGTGTCCCTCTGTTGGCTGCTTCTCTGTCCTCACACGGACGCCCTCAGAGTGAGGTACCCCCAGAGGGACCAGGGAGGGGGCCTCAGCACCTCGGAGCACCCAGCCTCGGGAGTCACATCTCAGCCCTGCAGCCCTGCAAGTGCAAGACCAGCCTCTCTCAAGGGGAGGCCTTAGGCTCCAGCTCCTGAAAGGTGGGTCCCCAAGACTCTATGGGTGTATTTTCTTTGATTTTTTGAATGTCTATTTTTATTTATTTGAAAGAGTTACAGAGAGAGGTAGAGACAGAGAGGTAGGTCTTCCATCTGCTGGCTCACTCCCCAATTGGCTGCAATGCCCGGAGCCTGGCAGATCTAAAGCAAGCCAGGAACTCTTCAGGGTCTCCCACATAGGGGCAGGGACCCAAGTACTTGGGCCATCTTCTGCTGCTTTCCTAGGCCATAGCAGCGAGCTAGATGGGAAGAGGAACAGCCGGGACAGAAACCGACCCCTATATGAGATGCCGGTGCCGCAGGCCGAGCTTAGCCCACCACGCCACAGCACTGGCCCCTGATGGATCGGCTCAGCTAGGGACGTTGCGGCCATTTAGGGAATGAACCAGCAGATGGAAGACCTCTCTCTCTCTCTCTCTCTCTCTCTCTCTCTCTGCTTCTGCTTCTCTGTAACTCTGACTTTCAAATAAATAAATACAGCTCTTTTCTTGAAGATTTATTTAAAAGGCAGAGTGCCCCACTGAGCAAGCAAAGAGAGTGGACATCTGCCATCTGCTGGTTATCTCCCCCAACCAGGGCAGCAGTTCATCTCCGGGAGCCGGCACTCCATTCCTCTCTCCAAGCTCCTCAGTCCACTGCCTGCTGCCTGCTCAGGCGCATTCCAGGAATCTGGGATCAGCCGGCGCTCTGAGGTGCGTGCGAGGCGCCACCATGCCGGCCCCTGTGGGCCTATTGGAAGACATCCACGGACAGTGACTCCTTCAGTCTGGAACAGTCCTACAAGGTGGGCGCTGTCATTCACCCTGATGGGGGAGAAACGGGGATGAAGGCACATGACGCTGCCCTTGGTCCGCATGAAGTAGAAGCCCTGAGTAACCGTCCGTGGTGTCCGCGAGGACTAGGACTGGACGGGACGCCCTGCCGTCCTCCTCACCAGGGCTGCAGGAGCAGGCCCGCAGCGACCGCGGCTTTGCCAGCTGTCTGTCAGGGACGTTCTCTCTCCATGGCGCTGCCTGTGTGCATGCTGTCCTGAGGGAGCGGCTGCCTCCCTCGTCCTCCACTGTGCACCCCCCGCGGTAGGAGAGGCTGGGGCGGGACTCCCGGTGCTGAGCACCCAGGCTGCCTGGACCTGGAGGCTGGGGGCGGCGCTCAGGACCTCAGGCGCCCCCGTGCACCCGCCCACGGCCCGGACCGCTGGGCCCCGGGACGCCGCTCGCTCACAGCACTGGCGCGAACCTGCAGTAGCTGTGAGGCCCGGACCACTGGGCCTTGAGCCGCCTGGGGAACTCCGCAGAGGGAAGGGCAGCCCCCGCCCCAGCCTCTGAGTGCCTGAGGAGACGTTGTTTCCGATGTTGAGGCCGGGGGATGCACAGAATGACCCGAGGGGAACTCCCCCGAGCTCAGGCTCAAGTCTCTCATGTGGGGTTCAGGACGGGAGACAGGTGTTGTTTGTGGGAGGAGGCGGGCCGCGAGCTTGTTTTCGCACATTTTCTAGAGAGGTTGTGAGGCACAAACAG
This sequence comes from Sylvilagus floridanus, assembly GCA_949820135.1. Classification (NCBI taxonomy): domain Eukaryota; kingdom Metazoa; phylum Chordata; class Mammalia; order Lagomorpha; family Leporidae; genus Sylvilagus; species Sylvilagus floridanus. The sequence goes on from OX463232.1 coordinate 13,017,934, forward strand.
TTGGCGCTCCAACTTCCCGGCCACACTCAAGATGGCAACTGCCCGACCACGTCCCCAGCGGCGGATCCCCTTGGGATCCGGGTGTGACCTGGATCAGGAAGAGTTGTTATCACTTGTTCCCCATCTTCTGGGGACACTGAGTCTGCAGACTGGGGGCGTTGACCAAACTAGGCTGGCGACCTACTTCTGCCCCTTAACCTGGATCACTTTTGTTTTATTTCTTAAGGATTTATGTATTTATTTAAAAGGCAGAGAGAGAGAGATCTTTCATCCGCAGGTTCACTACTGAGATGGTCGCAAGACAGGGGCCCGGCCAGGCTGAAGCCAGGAGACGGACTCCATCCTGGTCTTCCCTGTGCGTGGCGGGAACTCCAGTGCTTGAAACCTCTGCAGTTCGTTAGCAGGAAGCTGGATGCAAAGCAGAGCCGTGGCACCACACTGGCACACTGCTCTGGGATGCGGGAGTCCCAGGTGGACCCCTTGGTCAGCGAGGCTCTGGCTGGTACAGAGTGCGAGGGCACCCCCGGACAGCCCTGGGGTAGGAGCCTCAGGCTGTTGGACCTGGGCGTGCTCAGAGGATGGAGCTCCAAGGAGCAGCCAAGTGATGCCAGCACTGGGGGCGGAGCGGGAGGAGGAGCTGGAGGAGGGATAAAAAGCGAGTTTCTGAGACTTTTCCAGCATGCCTGGGAGCTGCTTGGCGCTGTGCTGGTCCGAGAGGACGCGGGACTTGGGCATCCCAGGACGCCACCCTCCTCACGGCCTCTGCGGCTCCTGCACAGCGACCCCGGTCCTGACCCGGTCCGAGCCACAGACCCTGCCTCCCGGCTCTGGACCCCGCGCATCCTAGCGCCTTCCCTCCTCTGGGGAACGATCTCCCAGCCCTGCTCCGGCCCCCTATTCAAGACCGCCCAGTCTTCCGTCGCCTACCGCGACGCCCCTGCTTCTGCCTTCCTGAGGGCCGCGACTTTCCCCTGAGACCCTCAGCCTCCCCATCCCACCCTAGCCCTGTACCGAGTGCGTCGCCTCCCCCATGGCGCCCTCCGGGATGCGACTGCTGCTGCCGCTGCTGTGGCTCTCAGTGTTGGCGCCCGGCCGCCCGGCCGCGGGAACGCCCGGCCACAACGCCACCGACCTGGAGCTGCTGCAGAGCCGGCACCTGGAGGCCTTCCGGGCCCTGCTCCGGTCCAAGATGAAGGTCCTCAGCCCCCGCAGCCTGGAGGAGGAACCAACCAGCCCGGAGCCTGACGACGTGGACCCAAGCACGCGCGAACAGAACACCGAGGAGGGCCCAGAGCTGCCCCGCTACTTCCGCAAGGAGGTCACCCGCGTGCCAATGCTGCACAGCGACCACGGTGAGCTCCGAGGGACGGGTCCGGGAGGGGCCGCCAGGGGGCGCCGGAGCGCAGGGGTCGGGGAGGAAATTGCCCACAGAGGACACAGCGGGAGGAAGGGGACCCCTGGGTGCACAGGGAACGTGCACCAACTGCATGAGACCCGCGGGGTCGAGGGAGGTCCCGGGGGTCACAGGCAATGGGGTAGAAGGCCGTTCTCTTCCGCAGGGCACGTGGAATTCGGGGGTCGCCGGGTGGGAGCTGCAGAGAGGGGTGCTGTGCGGGGAGAGGCTGAGCCCCTAGTTTGTGGGAAAGGGAGCCAGTGAGAAAGCTGGGCAGTGTTTTGGGGTCACGAAATGGATAAACGGAAGGAGCAAAAGCGAGGTGAGGCGAACCGCATCAAAGTGCCAGGAGCCTGGACTTGCTTCCAGGGCGCACGGGACACGCGGGACTGCAGGGGTCGTGGTGAGAGAGGCGGAGGTCTGTGTGATGGGTGCAGGCATGGGAAGCGAGGCCGCCGGCGGAAGGAGGCGGCTGGCGGGAGAGAGATGGAGACCCGGAGCGCGTGCCCAGGGTGTGTGCAGAGGGTCGTGCGTGCTTGCAGCTGGAGTGAAGGCACAGAGCAGGGAATCCTGGGTCGGGGAAGGGGCTTCCGGAGAGGGGGGAGGGGCGTGGGAAAGGTGTGTTGGGATGGGGCAGGGGGAGGCGGTGGTGCCAGGGCGCTGATACGAAAGACCCTACTCACCGCGGGACGGGAGGGGCCGGACTTTGTGTGGAGCGCTGGGGAGAGGTCTAGGCAGGAGCGCCTGTGCGAGTCCCAGGTGAGAAAAGCTGCAGGTAGGGGTGAGGTCCCCACCTGGGGGCCACGCCCAGCAGGAGGAACACGAACTTCCCGAAGAGGAAGGAGGACCCCGCAGGGCTGAAGGCCGGCAGTGCGGACCCCAGAGTTCAGTGCCTCCCGCGGAGCCCCGCCTTCACGTTCGCCTGTGGTGTGGACGGTTCTGTCACTGTGTGCCTCCTCTGCAGCTGTGCCCACTTCTCCCCCAAACACGCGCGTCTCTGCGCGGGTCCATCATGCCATCGCCCTGCTCACCCGACAGCCTCCGCCCCATTTCCTGCTGGTCTCCCCGACCGGCCTCTGTTTCTCTCCCCTCGCAGCCTGATCTCCTCGTGCCTCAGTGTCTCCACCTGTCAGGTGGATGCAATGCAGGGCCCCCCTCAGAGCCTGTGTGAGGTGCAGAGTCTTCATCCTCAGGAGCTCTGGGCACAGCCTCTGGGCACAGCGCTCTTCAGCAGGCTGCTCACTGAGTGGCAGGTGGAGCCCGTGAGCCCGCCCTCCGCAATTCTGATTGGCTGTGCGCCCGCTCTGTCAGGGCTTCCTCTGCCTGGTCTCTGTCTCCCACCTGCTCCTGCAGTTGTTTCTCTTACAGATGAGGATCTGGCTCAGCGGGAGGACTCCTCCCCTCCAGGGTTCCCCAGGGCCGCAGTCAGGAGCCCTTGATGGAAGGCACAGAGCTGGACGCTGCTGTTGAGGTTCAGAGGGACAGAGCCTCAGGGTCAGCGGGGAGTGAGTGCCCCAGGTCACACAGCTGGGGCAGCAGAGGCTCTTCCTGACCCCAGGCTCTCCCCACGACCCTTCCTCTTGCAGTGCAATCCACATCTGAGCTGGGTGCCTGGAGAAGGGAGCCACACAGCCACTCCCTGGGTGGGCAGAGAGGAGGCCTCAGGGAGAGAGTGGTCAGGACCCATGGTGCAGGGCAGGAAACCCACCCAAAGGGACCCTGGGCCACAAGGTCACACAGCTGAAAAGTGTCAGAGTCCAACTCCAACCTGGGCTGCAGCTCTGAGCCCTCACCCTCAGACTGGGGGTGCCCCTGCTCCTGCCACCCCTGCCAAACCCTGACTCCTCTGTCTGCTCCTCCCAACTAGAAATCTACCAAATATACAAGGATTGCGGGCACAGCGTCTATATGCTCTTCAACATGTCACAGCTCCGGCAAGCAGTTTCTGAGCCCGTGTTGCTGTCCCGGGCGGAGCTGCGCCTGCAAGTGCTCAAGCTACAGCAGGAGCAGCACGTGGAGCTGTACCAGGTGAGGGGGGAGCCTGAGCTGTGGCCAGGTGGGGGTGGAAGGCTGCTGGCCGCAGGTCCTCATAGATGGTCCTGGGAGGGGGGAGGAGCACAGACCAGGGACTCCTGGGGCTCTGGTGAACTTCACACTCTGCCAGGATTTTCAAATGCTTGGAAGGCTGGGGTCTTAGAGTTGGGTCCTGAAGAAGTGAGGACTGTAGAAAGTTGAAATCTCTGGACAGACTGAGGCTCCAGAACTGTTCTGTCCAGTGTTGGCCAATGGTTAACATTTCACTTGGTTAAAATTGAAATTGATTAGTCTTAGATATTTCCATTGCTCCACGTTCATTGAGTCGTGGCTGATAATTTGGAATTCATTTTTGAAATTGAAAAAATATATTTATTTCTTTGAGGAGTACAGTTACAATGAGAGGGAGAATGGCCAGTGCTGTAGTGTAGTGAGTAAAACTGCTGCCTGCTGTACTGTGGTAGCATATGGGAGCTGGTTCGAGTCCCTGCTGCTCCACTTACGATTCAGCTGTCTGCTACTGTCTGGGAAAACAGCAGCAGATGGCTTAAGCCCTTGGGCCCCTGCACCCTCATGGAAGACCCAGAAGAAACTCCTAGCTTCTGCCTTCTGGCTTCAGATAGGCCCAGCTCCAGCCATTCCATCCATTTGGTGAGTGAATCAGCTGGTAGAAGACTTCTCTCTTTCTCGGCTTCAACTTCTCTGAAAATCTACCTTTCAAATATAGATGTATTTTAAAATACAATTAGAGGAGAGATAGAGAGGAAGGACTTGCATCCACTGGTTCAACCCCTAAATGGCCAGGATGGGCAGCTGGGGCGGAGCTGGGTCCATAGAAGTCAGGAACCAGAGGTTTCCTCTAGGTCACCCATGCTGCTGCAGGGGCCCAGACACTTGGGCCATCATCTGCTCTCCCAGGCCAGAGAGAGTTGTATCAGAAAAGGAGTAGCCAGTACTTGAACCAGCCCCATATGGGATGCTGGTGAACAAGCAGAGGCTTAGCCTACTATCCCACAGCATCAGCCCCTGGATTCATTCCATCCATCCTTCCTTCTTCTGTTCCTTCCTTCCTTCCTTCTCTCCTTCCTTCCTGCCTGCTTTCCTTCCTGCCTTCCTCCCTTTATTTCTTTTAGATTATTTATGTGAAAGGCAGAGTTACAGAAAGAGGAGGATACAGGTAGAGACAGCAATAGAGAGCTATTCCATCTGCTGGTTCACTCCCCATATGACACAACCACCCAGGCTGGACCTGGCCCAAGCCAGGAGTGTGCACCTCCATCCTGGGTTCCTGGGTGGGAGGCAGGGGGCCATTCTGCTTCTTCTCATGTGCATCAGCGGGAGCTCAATGAGAAGTGGAGCAACCAGGGCTTCATCCATGGCTCAGTGGGATGCTGTCATCACAGGCCATGGCTTAACCTGCCCACCAGACTCCAGCCCCTGAGAGTCCTTTGCATTTCTTATTGATTTCCTTGAGAGACAGAGAACAGGTATATCTATATCTATATCTATATCTATATCTATATCTATATCTATACCTATACCTATACCTATATCTATATATTTAGATAGAGAGAGAGAATACATGGGCCACTGCGTGGTGCCTGGAGTCCAGCTGGAGTTGGGAGCCTGGTCTGTGTGGTGAGGTGTTGGTAGCATCTTCGGCTTTCTCTCTCCCCCGTGCTTTGTCCTCCAGAAAGACAGCGGCGATTCTTGGCAATACATCAAGAGCCGGATTCTGGCACCCAGTGACACAGATGAGTGGTTGTCCATTGTTGTCACCAGAGTTGTGAAGACGTGGCTGAGCCGTGGAGGTAAGGATCCCAGGTCTGCCCCACCCCTGCTTCTCCTGGGTTCTGTCCCCACCCCCTGTTGCTGTCAAAGGCACTCAGAGCTGGGAGATGAGTGAGGGATCTGTTCATGGTTCATCCATTTCCTGAGCACCTGCTTTCTGCCCTGCCCTGTGACAGGTGATGCAGGGACAGACACAGCCTGACCAGCACAGCCCAGTCCTTGTCTGCACAGAGCTCAGCATCATCTGGGGGGGGGGTGGGTGGGTGGGTGTGGTTAGCTGTGCAGGGATGACCCAGAGTGGCCACAGCTGGGATGAGGAGCACAAAGGGAGTGCCTGGCCCAGCCTAGGTTCAGGGAGGGCTTCCTGGAGGAGGACGTTTCTGAGTTGATGTTGGAGGGCTGAGTAGAATCTGGAAGGAAGCAATGAGGGGCCGCGTGTTCTGGGCAGGGGAGCAGCCTGTGCAAAGGCCCTGAGAGCAGGGAGAGCGGGCACAGTGCATCTGCCCAGGAAAGGACTGTGCACTCCTCTCCCTCGCTGAGTCCACGGTGCCCAGTGTCCCTCCTGGTCATGCACCATCCCAGGAGTCCCCTCAGGCTCCTGTCCTGGCCCCGCCCTGTGTGGGATGCATGGGGGACACAGTGGGGAGCAGGACAGCCCTGGGGCCTGCCCTCCTGGGGTCACTTCCCTCTGCACTTAGCAGTTCCTGCCAAAGCCCCGGCAGGCAGCAGTGACCTGGAAGGACCAAGGCTGTGAATGGGGAGGCAAAGGCAGAGGGGTGGGGGTCAGGGTGGGGGAGCCCCCATTGCTGTGTGGGCCCAGAGCAGGCACCCAAACTCATCTGGGGGCCAGGAGGGCTCCCTGGAGGAGGGCGATTGTGTGGAGACTCACAGGAGAATTCGTTAGGCCAGGTGCAGCGAGGACACTAGGGGGCAGTGGGCAGTGAGGGCGCCCTGGGCCAGAGACAGCGTCTGGCAGGATCTCCCGTGTCTGGGTCCCTCTCTGTCCAAGCACACAGCCCAGGGCCCGCAGGCAGGAGGAGCTTAGAAAACATCACTCACTCATTCCAGTCGCCTTTATCCCACATCTGCCCTCACGAAAGCCCCAGGCTCAGCTTTGCCTCCCAACCTTGGCCGCCTGTCTGACCCAGGACAGGTCACGTCCTTTCTGTATGTCAGCTGCTAGGTCTGTCAGATGGACAGTGGGGGAGGATTACAGGGACAGCACACAGGGAGGGGTTTAGGTCAGAGCACCCAGTACCTGTGACCTGATTGGCTACTGCTGGTCCACTCTCAGTGTTTCCTCCAGATGTTTGTTTCTGTGCTTAAAGATTTGTTTATTAAAAAAGGATTTATTTATGTATTGAAAGGCAGAGGTAGAGAGAAATAGAGATCTTCCATTGACTTGTTCACTCCCCAGAAGGCTACAGTGGCTGGGACTGTGCCAAGATAAAGCCAGGAACCAGGAACTACTCAGGGTCTCCACATTGGTGCCAGGGCCCAGAGCACTTGGGCCATTTCTGCTGTTTTCCCAGGGAGCTATCTGAGGTGGAGCAGCCAGTGGACTATCTTATGGTACAGCTTTGAAGCTGCCCACTAGGACGTCAGCATCCCACCTGGGTGCCAGTTCAATTTCCAGTTCTCCACTTCTGATCCAGCACCCAAATATTCGCCAGGGAAAGTAGCAGAAATGCACCCACATGGCAGAGCACTATGAAGCTCCTGGATTTGGCCTGGCCTCATCCTGTTCATTGCTGCCATTTTGGTAGTGAACCAGCAGACGGAAGATCTCTCTCTCTAATTTTCTTTGTTCTTTAAGATTTATTTGTTTGTTTTATCAGAGTTACACACACACACAGAGAGAGAGAGAGAGAGAGACAGAAAGAGAGACAGAGACAGAGAGAGAGTCATTTCCATGTTAAATCCGCTGGTTCACTTCCCAATTGGCCACCAAGGCCGGAGCTGCACTGATCTGAAGTCAGGAGCCAGGAGCTTCTTCTGGGCCTCCCACGTGCATGCAGGGGCCCAAGGACTTGGGCCATCCTCTACTGCTTTCCCAGGCCATAGCAGAGAGCAGGATTGGAGGTGGAGCAGCCAGGACTCAAAGTGGCGCCCATATGGAATGCCAGCACTGCTTGGGGCAGTTTTACCTGCTACGCCGCTCGCCGGCCCCCAACTTTTTTTTTCTCTGTAACTGTGTTTCAGATGAATAAATAGTTTTTTTGGAAGTTTCATTTTTGTTTACAAAGTCAATCAGCCAGAACTCTACCTGCTGCTATGGAATGCCAGCGTTGCAATTGGTGGCTTAAACTGTTGCACAACGCCAGCTCTGAGATTTTTTTTAAAGGTTGTGGGTCAGGCCCAGCTGAAAACAAAAAATGAGGATCTCTCTCTGGGTGCACCCTGCTTCTACTGAGAACAGTGAGGAAATAAATAGCCAAACACCAGTGTCAGAGGTCACATGCTATGGAGAAAACAAGGTGATGTCATGGTCCAGGAGGGTGTGCATCCTGGAGGGCTTTCTGAGGAGGTGATATGTGAGCTGAGACCTGAAGGGGACGCTGCAGGCAAAGCAAAGAGCTGATCAAGATGGTGGGGGAGGGGGAGGGGAGGGCTGTCCCAGGCAGGAAGGAGCCCCCTGGAGTTTGCTCCTTACCTCCCCTTCCTCCAGGGTCTGGCTGAGCCTCCCACTCAGACTGGCTTCCCTCTCCCCACTCCCACAGAGGAAGTAGAGGGCTTCCGCCTCAGCGCCCACTGCTCCTGTGACAGCACAGATGATGTCCTCCAAGTGGACATCAACGGTGAGTCCCAACCTGGCCCAGCCCATCCCCGGCTGAGATCTGTGTGTGCCTGCGTGTGGTTGTGTGTGTGTGTGTGTGTGTGTGTTCCCCCAACCCCACAAATCAGCCCTGGACCACTGATCTAGAGAGCCCTCACCCTAACAGGGATCAGTTCCGGCCACCGAGGGACACATGATGCCGCTCACAGCATGAACCGGCCCTTCCTGCTCCTTGTCTCTACGCCCCTGGAGAGGGCACGGCAGCTATATGGCGCCTGGAACCACTGAGCACTAGACACCATCTACTGCTTCAGGTGAACATGGCGGTCGTTGACTGTGGTCCTCCCGGCTGCGCCCCCGGCTGAGCCGCACTCAGCTGGGCTTCTCTTTAGCCTGAGGGTCGGGACCTGGCAGCTGGGTGGGGACCTGGGAGGCCTAGAACGTGGGGTAGGGGCCCCTGCCTGGTCAGTGCAGCAGTCGGAGGCTGTCAGGAGGTGGGCACGGGAACTGGAATTCGGTGTGGCAAGGCTGCCTTGCTGGGTGCTTCTGAAAGTGTTTGGGGCTGGAGTGCTAGAATGCTGGGTGCAGCGTCTGTGACTGGGAGCAAGGCCGCTGGAGTCGAGGAACTGCGGTGCTGGGAGCCTAGAGTGAGAAGATTGTGCGTTTTGGGTTCCTACACCCCTGGCAGCTCAGAGACCCCGGTGCTGGCCCCCTGGTGTCCTGGGACATCAGGCTCCAGTGGTGGGACCTGGGCTGAAATGGGAGCCCTGGCTGGGTGTGGAGAAAGTGGGAATGCTGATGGCAAGGATGCGGGGCTCAGCCAGGGAGTGCGGGGTGCTGGAAGGTGGCAGGCTGGGCCTCGTGTGCTAGCTGAGCCTGGCAGAAGGCTGCGTGGGAGGTTGTAACGTGGGGTTCTGGAAGGCCTGGAGCCTGGCAAGCTGGGACGCGGGAAGGGCGTCTTCCAGCTAGAGCCCTGGGACTTCACAGCCCAGTCAGCTGGGGCTCAGGTCCCTGGAGTTCACTTAGAATGTGAGGGCTGAGCGGGGGAGTCGCAGCCCACCCCTCCCTTAGGAGAATCTGTGGTGCTGTCCGGGCTTTATTTCGCGCTCCCTGGCTGGACGTCGCCCCTTCTCCAGGGCTCTTTCACCACCAGATCTCTCACCTGGGCTAGGACCCCCAGGGAGTGAGGGGCTGAGGTCCTGCACGCCCTGGACTCTGGGAGGCCAAACAGGAGCTCAGCGGTGAGGGCGCTGCCCGGAGTCAGATCTGGACCTGCTCAGGGCGCTGGACCACGGGGACGCAGGATGCGGCATCCAGACCTGGGAGCCCGATCCTGGGGACACCCCCACACACGTACCAGGGAATCCAGAATGTTGACTGAAAATAGTATTAACAACCCGAGTTTATTATGTTGCAAATGGTTTCTGAAATCTATGCATAGTTTTTTAATGTATTTTCCATTTGTTATAAAAAAAGATTTTGCATCAAAATCTTACTTTGCTCCTCAATAATTTTATATAAATTGATACTCTCAGGCAGGCATTGTGGCCTAGCAGGTAAACCAGCTGCCTGCACCGCCGGCATCCCATATGGGCTCCAGTCTCATTCCTGGCTGCTCCACTTCTGATCCCACTTCCTACGAATTAACCTGGGAAAGCAACGGAAGACACCCCGAGCGCTTCGGCAGCCACGTGGGACGTCCGTATGAAGCTCTGGCTATTGGCCCTGGCCTGTGCCGGCCCTGGCCCTTGTGGCCATTTGCGGAGTGACCAAGCAGATGGAAGCTGCTCTCTCTTGCTCTGTCTCTCCCTATCTCTGTAACTCTGCCTTTCAAAAAGGTAAAATAAGTATTTTAAATAAATGAATAATAAGCTAATAAATGCTACTCTATGAATATAAACTATATATGTATTCATACATTATATAAATATACCAATAATACATAAATATACACAGATGCATAAAAATAGTAATTTGGATATTATGCAAATGGACACTTTGTTATGGATTAGAACAGATATGAATATGTATTTATACCTATAATTATCCATTGTAGAAACATTAAGTATATAAAACCATGGATGATACATATTATGTAAGTAGATATTATTACATACGTAACGTTTAGATATTATATAAACGGATATTTAATAGATATAACCAATCATGTAAACATTAACTATAGATTATACACTAAACACACAGATGTTATATGTAGTTATTACATACACAGATGTTCCATAGAAACACACACATACTACATACACACACGTTATAAACACACACCACACACGTTATAAACACATATACTACACGCACACATGTTATAAACATACAACACACGTTATAAACACACACTACACACACGTTATAAATCACACAACACACATGTTATAAACACACACTACACACAATGTTATAAACACACACATACTACACGCACACGTTATAAACACACTATACACGTTATAAACACACACTACATACACGCATGTTATAAACACACACTACACACAATGTTATAAACACACACCACACACATGTTATAAACACACACCACACACATGTGTCATACGTGCTGTCGTACACACGGAGAAGCGGCGCCTCCGGGATTCGAGGAGGAGCCTAGCACAGGCCCCGCCCCTCTCAAGGCCTAGACCGCGTCGGGCTCTTTCTCCCTCCACACGTCCACGCAGAGGACGGAGGAGCCGCCGGGGACGCCTGCACCCCGACGGGACCCCGCAGAGCTCCTCTCGCGTCCCGCCGGGTCTCCACAGCGCCCGCTCGCCCAGACCAGCCCGCGCGGGCGCCGCGGGGCTCTGGAACCTTCCGCGGGCAGGAAGTGGGCGGGGCCGGGGTCACGTGGGCGGCGGCGCCTGCGCAGAGCGCCCCGCACCCCAGCGTGGCCAAGCGCCCCTCTCTGAGGCCTGCGGGGGGCGCCAGGACTCCCGGGTGTCAGAGGTTTGCTTGGGCCAGACTGGGAGCGTCTGTGCCAGCATCGGCACCCGAGACCCCGGCGTTCAGCTCGGAGCTGCTGTCGGCCTCTGTGTGCGTGAGCCTGCGTGGACTAAGGTGCTCACGCTCGCTCCGCTTCCCACGGGCTCTGCGGGTCTGCTGACCCCCGTCTCCCATGCCCGAGGGCCCCGGGAGGCCTGTGCGCGGGCCCTGGGGCTGCAGACTGAGGGAAGAGGCCTTGCAAGCGAGGGCGAAGTGGTGTGAATCCCGGGCCCTGGAGGCCACAGGCCTGGCCCTGTCCTGGAAGGAGCCGGGAGCACTTCCGGTCAGCTGAGCGCGGTCACCGCGGCCGCTGCTGAGGGTCTCCCGCGCGCTGTCAGCGCCTGGATGCTGTAGGCCCAGGACCCCGTGGAGAACCCCGGACGTGGAGAGGGGCACGGATGGTCCAAGGCTCAGGCCGTCAGAGCCGTGGCCGCGCCGCCCTGGACATGAAGCCGTCTAAAGACATGTACGTCTGTGGAGAATCCCACAGGAATCTGAAAAAGAGTCACGGATCACCGCTTACCTGAAAAGGAGATGAACTGTGGAAACACAATAAAACATTGAGTTAAGAAGTTACCACTAGCCACAAAATAAAAGTAAAGTGGAGTTATAAGCCAGGAGCTGAGGCTCCTCCTAGTGGCTGTTTGGAGCTGCTCCTAAGTATACCGAGAGACATCTCTGGTCAGTCAGATAACAGTGTGCTATGGACAGTACCCTCCTACCCACACTGACTGGACAGTTCAAACATAAGTAAGGCGGGAGCAGTATTGACTGGACTTTTCCACTATAAACAAGAGGGAACCAGCATTGATTGGACCAATTGGAGGATGGCAAGCTGGAGGACTGCCGGAAATAAGGATAAAAAGGGAGCCCTTGCACCACTCTCCACCCACTCGGGGATTGTGGCCCGGTGTGTGTGAACCTCTGGGTCTTCACACATCCGGAGCTGAAGCGGCAGCCCGCTGCTCTGCACAGAGCAGGTAGTGGCACAAGCCGACCTGCGGAGCTGTCCCTGCGCTGTCACCCCCACTGTCTGTGTGTGTGGCCCAGTGCGAGCGAACCTCTGCATCTCCTCGCACTTGGAGCTGAAGCGTCAGCTTGCTAGCCCCCTTGCTAAGTGACACAAGGCTACTACAGAATCAAAGCTCCAGCCGAGATGCCGCCTCACCGCCTTGCTGGAGTCCTTATCAGCCTGCGGCCGGAGTTGACCACAGAGCCAGACCAGGCCTCTCAGCAGGGGACCTCTCCAACTTCTCCCCTGGCCATCCTCCTGGGAACTTTGAGCCTACTGCCCAGAGTGACAGCCTTCCCACAACTTCCTGCCTGGAAGTGACTGAACCGAATCCTTCTCTGCCGAGACATGGAGCTCTGGACCTTGAACATTGACACTCTTTTTCGTAACCGTGATACGAGCCTTAAAAACGCAGCTTTTACAAATAATGTTAGTCATGTGTCATATAACTATGCTTTGACCCTATGTAAGGTATCTGTAAATGCTGCTGGAGACCTTGATTTACATGTACTATTATAATTAGATAGCCCTCAAAATTACTTTAACACTGTATACTGTGATCTATGGATTAATGAATAAGTTCAAGTAGTAGTATTGATATTGATGATGTTGATTCCAGTAGCCCTCTAAGAAAGAGTGTTACTCTGATAGTTAATTATTATAGTAAGTTAAGTAGATGGTAAGTAGTTATGTTAAGCTGAGTGTGTTAACTGTAAGTTATGATAAGTGATATTACTGACATTATTGATAGTGATATTAGTGATATTGATAAGTGTGTTAAGTAGTTATGTTAAGCTAGGTGATTAAGCTAAGTAGTTATGTTCAGCTGAGTAGCTAAGTTAAGTAGTTAAGTCATGATTAAGTATTTGGTGTTAAGTTTATTGATGTGTATTAAATAGTATAGATTGGTAAGTATATTGATACTGATAAGTGTATTGACCTCAATGAGCATGCTGATGAGTAGTGTGATTAAAAAACCACTGGTATGTAAGCAATAAAATCTCTCATTGGAAAGGCAGTCTTGTGTCCTGGTGTTCCTTTCGTCCCCGTGACTGACAAGTCGTACGTCACACTTGCTACTGTCCAGCTGCGTGACAGTAGGTGCTTGCGACAGCATCTGTTTATGTGAAAGGCAGAGTGACAGAGCGGGACGAGACAGACCTTCTGTCCTCTGGTTCACTCCCCAGATGCGGCAGTGGCCAGACTTGAGGCAGGCTGAAGCCGGGGCGAGAGATCCCTCTGTCTCCCACGTGGGTGTCAGGATCCAACTGCTTCACTGTGGGCCGCTGCCTGCCAGGCTGTGCATTAGCCGGAAGCTGGAATCAGAACTTACCCTCAGCCCCCTGATACGGCAGCGGTCGTGCCACACAGTGCCCGAACCACCGTGCCCAGTGCCCTCCCCTGGAAAACTCTTGCTCGGTGTTGGTTGAGGCCACAGGTGCAGACCCCGTGAATGGGAGTGGGGGAGGGGTCGCCCGATCCCTGCCCGTGGACCAGGGCCAGTGAGGCCACTCGGAGGCCCTCTTCACTTGGGTCCGGTCACAGAATCCCAGGACACTTGACCTGTCACCGTGTTTTTCTATTTTGCTCAAGTGTAGCCTTTTGTTTGTTAGTTTTGACCAGTGGGAAAGTCTGCATTTCCTTTTCTTTTAACTTTTACGCATTCATTTGAAAATCAGAGTTAGAGATATCTTCCCTCAGCTGGTTCACTCCCCCAAATGGCCACACCGGTAATGGCAGGAGCTGGGCCCATCAGAAGCCAGGAGCCAGGAGCTTCATCCCAGTCTCCCACGTGGCTGCAGGGGCCCAAGCACCTGGGCCATACTCTGCTGCCTCCCCAGGCACATCAACAGGGAGCTGGATGGCAAGTGGAGCAGCCAGGACATGAACTGGCACCCATATGGGATGCCGGCACTGCAGGCAGAGGCTCAGCCTACTACACCACAGTGCTGGCCCCACAGTCGCCCTGTCACCCAGGGGCTCTGGCCCCTTCAGCTCTGAATGCCTGTGCTGGCACATCAAGCAGCTGGTGGCTCTGGGCAGTAAGCCCTGGCCCTGGGCGGAGCCTGGCACAGAAACCTCTGAGTGCTTAAGCGTAGGCTCTGTTCTTTTATTCTTTGAAGATTTATTTATTGGTGCAGGCACGGAGGCCCAGGAGGTTAAGCTGCTGACTTCAGTGTAGGCATCCGAAATGGGTGCTGGGTGGAGTCCTGGCTGATCCACTTCAGATCCAGCTGCCTCCTTGTGAGCCTGGGAGGGCAGCAGAGAACTGTCCCTGGGAGCCCCGGATGAAGCTCCTGGCTCCTGGCTTGGACCTGGACCCGTGCCGGCTATTGCAGCATTTTGGGATCTCTCTCTCTCTCCTTCAAATAAATAAATAAATAAAACTTAAAAAAAAATTTATTCATTTATTTGAGAGGTAGAGTTACAGAAAGAGAGAAGGAGAGAGGTCTTCCATCGACTGGTTCACTGTCCAAATGGCCACACAGCGAGGCCTGGGTCAGGCTGAAGCCAGGAGCCAGGAGCTTTTTCCGAGTCTCCTGCATGGGTGCAGGGGCCCAAGCACTTGGGCCATCCTATGCCGCTTTCTCTGGCCATTAGCAGGAAGCTGGATCAGAAGTATAGCAGCCAGGACTTGAAGTGGCACTCATATGGGATTCCAGCATCCCAGGTGGCTTAACCGGCTATGCCACAGTGCAGGGGCCCATTTTTATGTTTTAAATTTTTCATTTTGAAAGTTAAGAGTTACACAAGCCAGGAGAGGCAGAGAGAGGGAGAGGTCTTCCATCAGCTGGTTCACTCCCCAATTGCCTGCAACAGCTGGAGCTGTACCAATACAAGGCCAGGAGGCAGGAGCTTCTCCCAGGTCTCCCATGTGGGTGCAGGGCCCCAAGCACTTGGGCCATTTCTGCTGCTTTCCCAGGCCACAGCAGAGAGCTGGGTTGGAAGGGGAGCAGCTGGGAATAGAACCGGTACCCGTATGGGATGCCGGCGCTTCAGGCCAGGGCCTTAACCTGCTGTGCCACAGTGCCGACCCCCCATCCATTTTTATATACTTAATGTTTATATAAAGTATAAATACATACATAAACATTACTGATATGTATTATAATCTATAATATATATTACCCATTTCTATAATATACAAATATCTATTTGTATGTATATTTATACATGATTTATATAAGTGTATACATATTTATAGCTACTGTATGACACACTATTTGCTTATTTATTTCTTTATTTTATTTGAAAGGCAGAGTTACAGAGATAGAGGTGACTGAAAAAGCTCATCCATCCGCTGGTTCACTGGCCAAAAGGAGGCCACGGCTGGAGCTGGGCCAGGCCTGAGCCAGGTGCTTCATCTGGGTCTCCACGTGGGTGCTGGGGCCCAAGAATTGAGCGATCTTCTCTTGCTTTCCTAGGCCCATTAGCAGGAGCTGGATCAGAAGTGGAGCAGCCAGGAATGAGACTGGAGCCCATATGGAATGCCGGCGGTGCAGGCAGCTGGTTTACCTGCTAGGCCTCAATGCATGCCTGAGAGTATCAATTTATATAAAATTATTGAGGAGCAAAGTAAGATTTTGATGCAAAAACTTTTTTTATAATACATGGAAAATACATACATTAAAAAACTATACATAGATTTCAGAAACCATTTGCAACAGAATAAACTCGGGTTGTTAATTCCAATTATCAGTTAACTTTCGGGATTCCCTGGTACGTCTGTGGGGTGTCCCCTGGATTGGGCTCCCAGGTCTGGATTCCGCAGCCTACGTCCCCGTGGTCCAAGCCCTGAGCAGGTCCAGGTCTGACTCCGGGCAGCGCCCTCTCCACTAAGCTCCTGTTCTGACCCCCAGAGTCCAGGGCGCTCAGGACCTCAGCCCTTCACTCCCTGGGGGTCCCAGCCCAGGTGTGAGACCTGGTGGTGAAAGAGCCCTGGAGAAGGGGCGACAGGCAGACGGGGACGTGTGACATAAAGCCTGGACAGCACCACAGATTCTCCTAGGGGAGGGTGGGCTGCGACTCCCCCGCTCAGCCCTCACATTCTAAGTGAACTCCAGGGACCTGAGCCCCGGCTGACTGGGCTGTGAAGTCCCAGGGCTCTAGCTGGAAGACGCCCTTCCCCCATCCCAGCTCACCAGGCTCCAGGCCTTCCAGAACCCCACGTTACAACCTCCCACGCAGCCTTCCACCACGCGCAGCCAGCACACGAGGCCCACCCAGCCTGCCGCCTTTCAGGACCCAGCACTCCCTGGCTGAGCCCCGCATCCTCAGCAGTCAGCATTCCCACTTTCTCCACACCCAGCCAGGGCTCCCATTTCAGCCCAGGTCCCACCACTGGGAGCCTGATGTCCCAGGACGCCAGGGGGCCAGCACCAGGGTCTCTGAGCTGCCGGGGGTGTAGGTGCGGGGCATGAGTATGGCCATGGTGCAGTCAGGCCAGGCCCGGGGGCTCCGCATGCGCGGGCGCCCCCGCCCATGCTGCGTGGGACGGAGCCACGTGGAGCCGAGCCCGTGAACCAACCCGAGCCAGGGCCCGCGGAGCCAGCCGACAGGTGTCCCAGGGATAGCAGCGCAGGGAGGGGCCCGCGTGCACGCACGTGGCCCCCGGACTGGGCGGCGCCAATGAGGGGCAAAGAAGATGGTGCCCAGAGGAAGTAAGATGGGCGGGACTCAAGCTAATTGGCTACGCAACATCCGGGGAGGTAACAAGACTAGTATAGACATATGGCTAGTCCTATAGAAATCCCCCCGTAAAGTGACCTTTAAAATGATTGGTTGGTTCTTAGCCCTGCCCCAATGACTCTGCAGTTTTGTGCTATAAAATGTTCGATTTCGCATGGAATAAATGAGTCCTCGCTAGACGTGGCACCGCAGTTCCTCGCCTCCAGTGGCCTTGTTCCCAGTCACAGACGCTGCACCCAGCATTCTAGAACTCCAGCCCCAGACACTTTCAGAAGCACCCAGCAAGGCAGCCTTGCCACACCGAATTCCAGTTCCCGTGCCCACCTCCTGACAGCCTCCGACTGCTGCACTGACCAGGCAAGGGCCCGTGCCCCACGTTCTAGGCCTCCCAGGTCCCCACCCAGCTGCCAGGTCCCGACCCTCAGGCTAAAGAGAAGCCCAGCTGAGTGCGGCTCAGAGGACCACAGTCAAAGACCGCCATGTTCACCTGAAGCAGAGTTGGTGTCCAGGGCTCAGCCCTGCTGGGTGCTGTGTAGCTGCTGGGCCTCCTCCGGCAAAGTGGCGATGAGGCGCAAGTAGGGCCGGTACATGTTCTCAGTGGTGACTTGCTCACCTTGGTGGCTGGAAGTGATCCCTGTTTGGGTGGGGACTCTCAGATGGATGGAACATGGCATGGTGTGGTTGGGGGTACACGCGCACACACATACACACACAGGAGGACACGCAGGCACACACAGATCTCAGCCGGGGATGGGCTGGGCCAGGTTGGGACTCACCGTTGATGTCCACTTGGAGGACATCATCTGTGCTGTCACAGGAGCAGTGGGCGCTGAGGCGGAAGCCCTCTACTTCCTCTGTGGGAGTGGGGAGAGGGAAGCCAGTCTGAGTGGGAGGCTCAGCCAGACCCTGGAGGAAGGGGAGGTAAGGAGCAAACTCCAGGGGGCTCCTTCCTGCCTGGGACAGCCCTCCCCTCCCCCTCCCCCACCATCTTGATCAGCTCTTTGCTTTGCCTGCAGCGTCCCCTTCAGGTCTCAGCTCACATATCACCTCCTCAGAAAGCCCTCCAGGATGCACACCCTCCTGGACCATGACATCACCTTGTTTTCTCCATAGCATGTGACCTCTGACACTGGTGTTTGGCTATTTATTTCCTCACTGTTCTCAGTAGAAGCAGGGTGCACCCAGAGAGAGATCCTCATTTTTTGTTTTCAGCTGGGCCTGACCCACAACCTTTAAAAAAAAATCTCAGAGCTGGCGTTGTGCAACAGTTTAAGCCACCAATTGCAACGCTGGCATTCCATAGCAGCAGGTAGAGTTCTGGCTGATTGACTTTGTAAACAAAAACGAATCTTCCAAAAAAACTATTTATTCATCTGAAACACAGTTACAGAGAAAAAAAAAGTTGGGGGCCGGCGAGCGGCGTAGCAGGTAAAACTGCCCCAAGCAGTGCTGGCATCCCATATGGGCGCCACTTTGAGTCCTGGCTGCTCCACCTCCAATCCTGCTCTCTGCTATTGCCTGGGAAAGCAGTGGAGGATGGCCCAAGTCCTTGGGCCCCTGCATGCACGTGGGAGGCCCAGAAGAAGCTCCTGGCTCCTGACTTCAGATCAGTGCAGCTCCGGCCTTGGTGGCCAATTGGGAAGTGAACCAGCGGATTTAACATGGAAATGACTCTCTCTCTCTCTCTCTCTCACTCTGTGTGTGTGTGTGTGTGTGTAACTCTGATAAAACAAACAAACAAATCTTAAAGAACAAAGAAAGTTGGAGAGAAAGATCTTCCATCTGCTGGTTCACTACCAAAATGGCAGCAATGGACAGGATGAGGCCAGGCCAAATCCAGGAGCTTCATAGTGCTCTGCCATGTGGGTGCATTTCTGCTACTTTCCCTGGCGAATATTTGGGAGCTGGACAGAAGTGGAGCGACTGGAATTTGAACAGGCACCCAGGTGGAATGCTGACATCCCAGTGGGCAGCTTCAAAGCTGTACCATAAGATAGTCCACTGGCTGCTCCACCTCAGATAGCTCCCTGGGAAAACAGCAGAAATGGCCCAAGTACTCTGGGCCCTGGCACCAGCGTGGAGACCCTGAGTAGTTCCCGGCTCCTGGCTTCATCCTGGCACAGTCCCAGCCACTGTAGCCTTCTGGGGAGTGAACAAGTCAATGGAAGATCTCTATTTCTCCTACCTCTGCCTTTCAATACATAAATAAATCCTTTTATATTAAATAAATCTTTAAGCACAGAAACAAACATCTGGAGGAAACACTGAGAGTGGACCAGCAGTAGCCAATCAGGTCACAGGTACTGGGTGCTCTGACCTAAACCCCTCCCTGTGTGCTGTCCCTGTAATCCTCCCCCACTGTCCATCAGACAGACCTAGCAGCTGACATACAGAAAGGACGTGACTTGCCCTGGGTCAGACAGGCGGCCAAGGTTGGGAGGCAAATCTAAGCCTGGGGCTTTTCCCGAGGACGGATGTGGGATAAAGGCGACTGGAATGAGTGAGTGATGTTTTCTAAGCTCCTCCTGCCTGCGGGCCCTGTGCTGTGTGCTTGGACAGAGAGGGACCCAGACACGGGAGATCCTGCCAGACGCTGTCTCTGGCCCAGGGCGCCCTCACTGCCCACTGCCCCCTAGTGTCCTCGCTGCACATGGCGTAACGAATTCTCCTGTGAGTCTCCACACAATCGCCCTCCTCCTGGGAGCCCTCCTGGCCCCCAGATGAGTTTGGGTGCCTGCTCTGGGCCCACACAGCAATGGGGGCTCCCCCACCCTGACCCCAACCCCTCTGCCTTTGCCTCCCCATTCACAGCCTTGGTCCTTCCAGGTCACTGCTGCCTGCCAGGGCTTTGGCAGGAACTGCTAAGTGCAGAGGGAAGTGACCCCAGGAGGGCAGGCCCCAGGGCTGTCCTGCTCCCCACTGTGTCCCCCACACCACCCGCACAGGGCGGGGCCAGGACAGGAGCCTGAGGGGACTCCTGGGATGGTGCATGACCAGGAGGGACACTGGGCACCGTGGACTCAGCGAGGGAGAGGAGTGCACAGTCCTTTCCTGGGCAGATGCACTGTGCCCGCTCTCCCTGCTCTCAGGGCCTTTGCACGGCTGCTCCCCTGCCCAGAACACGCGGCCCCTCATTGCTTCCTTCCAGATTCTACTCAGCCCTCCAACATCAACTCAGAAACGTCCTCCTCCAGGAAGCCCTCCCTGAACCTAGGCTGGGCCAGGCACTCCCTTTGTGCTCCTCATCCCAGCTGTGGCCACTCTGGGTCATCCCTGCACAGCTAACCACCCCCACCCCCCCACCCCCCCAGATGATGCTGAGCTCTGTGCAGACAAGGACTGGGCTGTGCTGGTCAGGCTGTGTCTGTCCCTGCATCACCTGTCACAGGGCAGGGCAGAAAGCAGGTGCTCAGGAAATGGATGAACCATGAACAGATCCCTCACTCATCTCCCAGCTCTGAGTTCCTTTGAGAGCAACAGGGTGTGGGGCAGAACCCAGGAGAAGCAGGGGTGGGACAGACCTGGGATCCTTACCTCCACGGCTCAGCCACGTCTTCACAACTCTGGTGACAACAATGGACAACCACTCATCTGTGTCACTGGGTGCCAGAATCCGGCTCTTGATGTATTGCCAAGAATCGCCGCTGTCTTTCTGGAGGACAAAGCACGGGGGAGAGAGAAAGCCGAAGATGCTACCAACACCTCACCACACAGACCAGGCTCGCAACTCCAGCTGGACTCCAGGCACCACGCAGTGGCCCCCAGACTCACTCCCCCACAGCGCCCCAGAGGCTCATTGGGGCTGCTCATCTGCCCCCACTCTCTGAGGGACTGCAGGGTGCTCTCCCTTCTGGAGGCTGGAAAATGAAGAAAGTCCAGGCCCTTCCCCACCTGCACAGCCCACAGGGCCAACACTGTGGTGCCAGCACCTAGGCTGTGCTGAGCGTCCAGTCGGCAGATGTGACAGTCTGGATCTGAGCTGAAGGCTTAGGCAGAAGTCATTCTGTGCTCCCAGTGTTTGAGAAAGCCCAGGAAGGCCAGCTATGGGCCTGAGCAGTCCCAGGAGACTCATGTCTACAAATCCAGGAGTCTGGGGCCAGGAGGGGCACAGTGTGCTGTGCCACAGCCCATGGCGCTGGCATCCCATAGGGGCATCGTTTCAGTCCAGGCTGCTCCACTTCCCATCCTACTTTCTGCCAGCGCACCTCAGAGGGCAGCACAGGCTGATCCAGGCTGGGCCCCTCTTTCATGCAGGAGACCCAGGTGGAGGTCCAGGCTCCTGGTTTCAGCCTGAATCAGCCCTGACCATTGGGTCCATTCGGGATTGTCCAACAGAGGCAGGATCTCTCTCACTCTGCCTTTTCAATAAATCACTTAAAAACTAATGTAACCAAAACCAGGTGTGTGACCCATGGCTCAGTGGGAAGGTGGAAACAACCTCCTGGATCTGGACACACCCTCAGCAGCTACAGCCAAGCCGAGGTCGTCAGACACTGCCGGATAGGAGCGCTCAGCCCAGTGCTCTCATGGGAGGCCCTGCCATCTCGGAGCCTGCGAGTCCAACCCTGCCCATGACAAGGCTTCTAGGGCAGTGATCTAGGACTCCCGCCTTCTAGAAGGGCAGATAACGGCCTGGAGACGCCATCTGGAGAGCAGCGCTGTCCACAGACTCTCTGGAAGTCTTCACAATCAGCGATTTTTTAGCAGCAGAAGCTGGGACAGCTGGTATTTAGCTTAGCAGTCCCTGGGCCTGTGTCCCATAGCAGGTGCCTGGTTGGCTCCAGGCTCTGCTCCTGACTCCGCTTCCTGCTACTGCAGGTCCGGGGAGGTGGACGTGATGGCTCAAGTAGTTGGGTCCCTGTCACCCACATGGGAGACCTGGGCGGGTTCTCAGCTCCCTCTTTGGTCTGGCCCAGCTGTGGACATTGTAGGCATCTGCAGAGTAAACCAGCAGATGGGATCTCTCTCTCTCTCTCTATATATATATATATATACACACACACACACACACACACACACAAAAACCACACCTGTTCTCTCTCTCTCAAGGAAATCAATGAGAAATGCAAAGGACTCTCAGGGGCTGGAGTCTGGTGGGCAGGTTAAGCCATGGCCTGTGATGGCAGCATCCCACTGAGCCATGGATGAAGCCCTGGTTGCTCCACTTCTCATTGAGCTCCCGCTGATGCACATGAGAAGAAGCAGAATGGCCCCCTGCCTCCCACGGAGAAACCCAGGATGGAGGTGCACACTCCTGGCTTGGGCCAGGTCCAGCCTGGGTGGTTGTGTCATATGGGGAGTGAATCAGCAGATGGAATAGCTCTCTATTGCTGTCTCTATCTGTATTTCTGTATTTCTTCCTTCTTTCTGTAACTCTGGCTTTCAAATAAATAATCTGAAAGAAAGAAAGGAAGAAAGAAAGAAAGAAAGAAAGAAAGAAAGAAAGAAAGAAAGAAGAAAGAAAGGAGGCCCAAGGTCTTGAGCCATCTGCTGCTGTTTTCCCAGACAGTAGCAGACAGCTGAATCGTAAGTGGAGCAGCAGGGACTCGAACCAGCTCCCCCCTTATGCTACCACAGTACAGCAGGCAGCAGTTTTACTCACTACACTACAGCACTGGCCATTCTCCCTCTCAATGTAACTGTACCTCTCAAAGAAATAAATATTTTTTTCAATTTAAAAAATGAATTCCAAATTATCAGCCATGACTCAAAGAACGTGGAGCAATGGAAATATATAAGACTAATCAATTTCAATTTTAATCAAGTGAAATGTTAACCATAGGCCAACACTGGACTGAACAGTTCTGGAGCCTCAGTCTGTCCAGAGATTTCAACTTTCTACAGTCCTCACTTCTTCAGGACCCAACTCCTAAGACCCCAGCCTTCCAAGTATTAGAAAACCCTGGCAGAGTGCGAAGTTCACCAGAGCCTCAGGAGTCCCCGTTCTGTGCTCATTTCCCCTCCTGGGGCCGTCTACGAGGACAAGACAGCCTGTACACAGGCAGCGCCATGCGAGAGAGAATGTCCCTGACAGACAGCTGGCAAAGCCGCGGTCGCTGCGGGCCTGCTCCTGCAGCCCTGGTGAGGAGGACGGCAGGGCGTCCCGTCCAGTCCTAGTCCTCGCGGACACCACGGACGGTTACTCAGGGCTTCTACTTCATGCGGACCAAGGGCAGCGTCATGTGCCTTCATCCCCGTTTCTCCCCCATCAGGGTGAATGACAGCGCCCACCTTGTAGGACTGTTCCAGACTGAAGGAGTCACTGTCCGTGGATGTCTTCCAATAGGCCCACAGGGGCCGGCATGGTGGCGCCTCGCACGCACCTCAGAGCGCCGGCTGATCCCAGATTCCTGGAATGCGCCTGAGCAGGCAGCAGGCAGTGGACTGAGGAGCTTGGAGAGAGGAATGGAGTGCCGGCTCCCGGAGATGAACTGCTGCCCTGGTTGGGGGAGATAACCAGCAGATGGCAGATGTCCACTCTCTTTGCTTGCTCAGTGGGGCACTCTGCCTTTTAAATAAATCTTCAAGAAAAGAGCTGTATTTATTTATTTGAAAGTCAGAGTTACAGAGAAGCAGAAGCAGAGAGAGAGAGAGAGAGAGAGAGAGAGAGAGAGGTCTTCCATCTGCTGGTTCATTCCCTAAATGGCCGCAACGTCCCTAGCTGAGCCGATCCATCAGGGGCCAGTGCTGTGGCGTGGTGGGCTAAGCTCGGCCTGCGGCACCGGCATCTCATATAGGGGTCGGTTTCTGTCCCGGCTGTTCCTCTTCCCATCTAGCTCGCTGCTATGGCCTAGGAAAGCAGCAGAAGATGGCCCAAGTACTTGGGTCCCTGCCCCTATGTGGGAGACCCTGAAGAGTTCCTGGCTTGCTTTAGATCTGCCAGGTTCCGGGCATTGCAGCCAATTGGGGAGTGAGCCAGCAGATGGAAGACCTACCTCTCTGTCACTACCTCTCTCTGTAACTCTTTCAAATAAATAAAAATAGACATTCAAAAAATCAAACAAAATGCACCCATAGAGTCTTGGGGACCCACCTTTCAGGAGCTGGAGCCTAAGGCCTCCCCTTGAGAGAGGCTGGTCTTGCACTTGCAGGGCTGCAGGGCTGAGATGTGACTCCCGAGGCTGGGTGCTCCGAGGTGCTGAGGCCCCCTCCCTGGTCCCTCTGGGGGTGCCTCACTCTGAGGGGGTCAGTGTGAGGACAGAGAAGCAGCCAACAGAGGGACACAGCAGGACAGAGCTGAGGTCTGTGGCCGACACCAGCGCCATGTGAGCGCCCATGCAGGGGGCAGGCAGGTCTCCCAGCCCTGAGCAAGTCTCCCTGTGACTGCAGCGGGGCCAACACCCTCACTGCTAATTCAGGAGAGACCTGGGCCACACCGCACAGCTCAGCTGATGCCAGATTCCAGACTTACAGAAATGTGTCAGAAGATCAACGTCTGCTGTTGCTTTACGATATTCAGTTATTTATTTATGTAAAAGGCAGGCTACCCGAGGGATGGAGGGACAGAGAGACAGAGAAATCTCACTCAGTGCTTCACTCCCCAATGCCTGAGTACTGAGGTCTCATTCATGTCTCCCACTTAAGTGTCAGGTTCCCAACTCTGGGGTGCTAACATCCCAACTAGCATCTATTTTATTTTTACTTATTTGAGAGAGAGAGTTACAGACAGTGAGAGGGAGAGACAGAGAAAGGTCTTCCATTCGCTATTTCACTCCCCAAATGGCTGCGATGGCCAGAGGCTGTGGCTGCTTCTCCCAAATCCCAGGCCCTAGTGCTGCGGGTCAAGGGCCTCCCTTCCCCACAGTCTCCTAGGCTTTCTCCACTTAGTCTCACAGCCCAGTAATGATAACAACAATAACAGTCATGGCAGTTGCAGGCGGTGCCTCTGCATGGACTTGTGCGCTTCCTGCTCATGCCCTAGAGCGACCCTAAGGTGCACCATCACTCACAGTCCCATGATGGGACACAGGACAGGGAGGTGAGCACACCAGCAGCTCATTGAGCGCCCCAGGCCCTGTCCAAAGCTTGTGCCTTCCCTCCTAGCATTTCCATGGCTTTGTTTTTATCCGCATTCTGCAGATAAAGAAGCCAAGGCAATCCCTTGGTGACAGTAAACAACAGGTCCTGGGAGCAGCAGAGGTGACCCGGGCCTGTGTTCCTTGCTGACCCGTGGAGGGGGGAAGCAGAGGCAGGGCTCTTGCCCCAAGCTCATGCCATTACTGCTCTCAGGTGTAGCCCAAGCACCAGTGCCCTGTTGCTGACACCTGTTCAGCCCACACAGGCCCTTCCATGAAATGTTTGGAAGTTATTTGTATGCATGAGTTCTACATTTTTCCAATAAAACTAACATGGTGTTATTATATGATCATTATTTTTAAGGATTTCTTTATTTACTTGAATATCAGAGTGACAAAGGGAGAGAAGAGACACAGAGAGAGACAAAGAGAGAGATCTTCCATCTGCTGATTCACTCCCCAAACCCCACAACAGCCTAGCTGGACAAGAAGCCAAACCAGAAGCCAGGAACTCCATCCTGGTCTATGAGGTGCAGCCATGGGGCTCAGCCGTCACCTGCTGCCTCCCAGGTGCATGAGCGGGAAGCTGATGGGAAGCCAGTCAAAGCAGGCACATATTATGGGATGCAGAAGTCCCCACAGGTGGCTTACACCACCTGTACCACAATCCCCTCCCCGAACTTATCCATAAAAATTATTATTTATTTGTTTGAGAGACAGAGAAAGAACTCTCATCCTCTGGTTCCCTCCCCAGTGCCTGCACCAACCAGTACTGGGTGGGAGTGGAAACCAGGAGCCAGGAAGTCAATCCAGGTCTCCCACGAGGGAGGCAAGACCCCCATTACTTGCGCCCTCCCCTCAGTCTCCCAGCAATGCACTGGGAGGACTGGAGTCAGGGGCCGCACCCAGGAATGAAACCAGGTGCTGCGGTGTGGGACACGGCTGTCTCAACCCAGGCTAAACGACTGCTTCCTAAATCCCACGGTCACCCTGGTTTGCAGTGCATTCCGTTAGAGCCCCAGAGTCATCGGAGGTCAAAGCCCGGCCCTCGTGGGGCTGACACGGTTTCATTAAGACACCAGAGCCAGGTTAAGGAGATGGCAACAGGGCATCCTCTGGGTGACACATCCTGCCCCTGTCCCACCCTTCTCCCCTCCATGGGTCTCCCTGTCTCGTCTTCAGTCAGAAACTCAGGCTGCGCCCAGTGCACTCCCAGACGCCTTCCCTTCTCCTCTCCCCAGGAGTGGGCCCGTGCCAGCTCCAGCTCTGCACTCTTGCATGGGGCCCCAGAGCCTGGAGGGAGGGAACACCAGCTGGGCCCCACACAGGCTGGAAGCCCTCCTGTCTGGCAGGGTGGAGGGCTTCTGGGAAGCAAGGCCAGTGCAAGCTGGGTGGACGCCCTGCGGGAGGCAGAGGCATGCAGGGTAGAGTCCTGTTAGCAGACTACAGGGAAGGTCTGGATGATAACGTCAACAGCTGCTCAGACGCTTACTGTGCAGGCTGCGGGAGACGCTGGGATGGGTCACTGCCCTGATCCAGGCTTCATGTGTGCTGTCACACCTGCGAGGCTGGCACATTCCTCCCTTTTACAGATGAAGAGTTGGGGTTCAGGGAGGTGAAGCCCTTGTCCAGGGGCCACACAGCCAGGACCTTGAAAGGAACCCAGGGCTGTGAGGATCCAGACAGACCCAGGACACCTGAGAATCAGCAGATCGCCCCCCCACACACCCTCCCCCAGCCTCCTTGCCTGGATGCCCCCAGCCTACCTCCTACCTCTGCCACCTCCCCTCCCTGCATCAGCAAGGAACACAGGCCTGGGTCACCTCTGCTGGCCTAGGACCTGTTGTTCCCTGTCCCCAAGGAAGCACCTCCATTTCTTCATGTGCAAAATGGGGGGAAAGGAGAGTCCTGGACAGACACGAATGCTCGGAAGGCTGGAACGTGCTCCCGACAGGCCCTGGGGCTCTGGTGAGCTGATAGTGGGCTCTTAGCAAAGTTCTCTCACCTCCCTGTCCTGTTTCCCATCATTGGACTGTGAGTGATGCTGCGCCTTAGGGTGGATCTAAGGCATGATCAGGAAAAATGCATGAGTCTATGCAGAGCCGCCGGCACACAGTTACATGGCTGATACCGTTATTACTTAGTATTGGGTGGCGAGATTACATGGAGCAGGCCTAGGAGACTGGCAGGGGTACTCTACCTGAAGCAGCAGGGCCTTGGATTTGGGAGAAGGGGCCACGGCCTCTGCAACCCCCACGTGCTCCCCAATACCCGGGATGGAGGAGGGCTCCACCAGTATTTGAGACACTGTATCCCATATTTGAGTGCCTGATTCTAATCCCTGTGTGTCTCTGTCTCTCCTCATTGCTCTTTCAAATAAATGAATAAATCAATCATAAGAATAATAGCAAAATATGATGGTATTAATTTTGATGCAAAAGTATTTGAAACTCATGTATCCAAATTATTGCCATAAGTGTCACAGAAAACTATGCTTCTCTTTCTCTCTACCTTTGGTGGAGAAAAAAAATAAGAAATTATTTGTAAAAATAGATGGTGGGTGGGATGTTAGCATTCAATAATTGGGAACCTGCACTGAGTGGGAGACCTGGAATGAGTTCCCAGTTTCCAGGCATTTGGGGTCTGAACCGGTGAATGAGATCTCTCTGTGTCTCTGTCCCTCCATCTATATTGGTTGCTCTACCTTTTAAAGAAATTAATGTTTTAAAAAGCAAGAACAAACATTTATCTGCTTTTTATTTATTTATTGACAACGATTAGTTATTGGAAAGGCAGAGTTAGAGAGAGACAGAGAGAAGACCTTCCATCTTCTGGTTCACTGCCCCAATGGCCACAACAGATAGAACTGGGCCCATCTGAAGCCTGAAGCCAGAAGCCAGGAGGTTCTTCAGGTCGCACACATGGGTGCAGGAGCCCAACCACTTGGCCTGTCTGTAGCTTTCCGAAGAGCATCAGCAGGGAGCTGGATTGGATGTGGAGCAGCTGGGACTCGAACCAGACCCCATATGGGACATCAGTACCACAAACGGGAGGTTTCCCTGCTGTGTTACAGCACCGGTCCCACGTTGATTTCCTCACATAGTTTCTATAAGTCTGGAATCAGCAGTAGCTGAGCTGTGTGGTGTGGCCCAGGTCTCTCCTGAATTAGCAGTGAGGGTGTTGGCCCCGCTGCAGTCACAGGGAGACTTGCTCAGGGCTGGGAGACCTGCCTGCCCCCTGCATGGGTGCTCACATGGCGCTGGTGTCGGCCACAGACCTCAGCTCTGTCCTGCTGTGTCCCTCTGTTGGCTGCTTCTCTGTCCTCACACTGACCCCCTCAGAGTGAGGCACCCCCAGAGGGACCAGGGAGGGGGCCTCAGCACCTCGGAGCACCCAGCCTCGGGAGTCACATCTCACCCTGCAAGTGCAAGACCAGCCTCTCTCAAGGGGAGGCCTTAGGCTCCAGCTCCTGAAAGATGGGTCCCCCAGACTCTATGGGTGCATTTTGCTGTTTTTTTTAAAAGACTTATTTATTTATTTAAAAGGCAGAGTGTCTGGGGGGGGGGGGAAATGTGGTGAGCGGCCACCCACTTGTTGCCTCCCCAGATGGCCGTGATCACAGAAACCTGGAACCCCATCCTGGCCTCCCAGCGATAGCAAGAACCCTAGCTCTTGAGCTGTTTCCAGCTGCCTTCTCCACTAGCAGGCCGCTGGATCAGAGGCAGAGCAGACAGAGCCCAGCTGGTACTCTGATATGGGATGAGGGAGTCCCAGGTGGATCCTCTGGCCAGCAGTGCAGGGAGGACGCCCCTTCTGGGACAGCCCCAGCTAGGAGGCACCTGCAGGTGGAATCTGGGCAGGCAGCAGAGGAAGGAGCTGCCTGAGGCCACAGAGTCTGGGCAGAGCCTCCCCCCTCCACTGGGGGAGGAGAAGGAGGAGGAGGGACAGGCTGTTGGGATAAAAGGAAGGGCTTTCTGAGGCTTTTCCACCTCAGCTGGGAGCTACGGGTGCAGGGACCACTTGGACAGGCGGTGGCCCACGCCGACGCAGGACTCGGGGACGCCAGGCTACCACCTCCTCACCACCTCCTCGGCCACCTCGGTGGAGCCCCGGCTCATCCAGGACTTTCCCTCCTCCCGGGACAGGTCTCAGCCCTGCTCCAGCTCCCCTACTAAAGACCACCCACCTTCTGGAGGCTACTGAGACACCTTCAGCCACAGCCTGCCCTCCACCCCTGCTTCTGTCTTCCTGAGACCCTCAGCCCTGCCTGGTCGAGGCCTCCCCATCCTGCCCTAGCCCTGTTGGCGTTCTCGGCAGTGCTGGGGTGCATCGCCTCTCCCATGTCGCCCTCCCCCATGCGACTGCTGCTGCTGCTGCCCTGGCTCTCAGTGTTGTCGCCTGGCCTGCTGGCCGCGGGAACACCCAGCCGCAACGCCACCGACATGGAGCTGCCCAAACAGCGAATCGAGGCGGTCCGCGCCCCAGTCCTGCCCAAGGTGGGGCTGTCCCGCACCCCGAATAAGAGGGAGGTGCCGCCCGGCCCAGTGCCAGAGGACACGCTCGTCCAGCACAACAGAACACAACACCTGGTCGTGACCAGGTGGGCAGAAAGAGCCCCGAGCAGCCCCCAACCCTGCCTGTGTTGGGCATCTTCCATATACGAATGGTGGACAGCAACCATGGTGAGCTCTGAGGGACGGGACCCGGGAGGGGGCCGCTAGGAGGCGCCGCAGGGTTGGGTTCAGGGAGGAAATTTCCAGCAGAGGACACAGCGGGAAGAAGGGGACCCCTGGGTGCACAGGGAATGTGGGGGAGGGTGTGTCCCAAAGACGGGGGCGCTGAGCTCCCCGACCCTCAGGGACCAGGTCCTGGAACAGTGCACCTGGTGGATGGGACCCGCGGGGTCGAGGGAGGCCCCGGGGGACACAGGCAATGGGGTAGAAGGCCGTTCCCTCCTGAAGGGCACGTGGAATGCAGGGGTCGCCGGGTGGGAGCTGCAGAGAGGGGTGCTCTGTGGGAGAGGCTGAGGCCCTAGTTTGTGGGAAATGAAGTAAATGAGAAAGCTGGGCAGAGTTTTGGGTTCAAGAAAAGGAAAGACGGAAGGAGCAAAAGCGAGGTGAGGCGAACCGCAGCAAAGTGCCAGGAGCCTGGACCTGCTTCCAGGGCACACGGGACACCCGGGACTGCAGGGGTCGTGGCGAGAGAGGCGGTGGTCTGTGAGATGGGTGCAGGTATGGGATGAGAGAGGGGGTGGGAGGGGGCAGCTAGTCCCCTCAGGGTCAGCGGGGAGTGAGTGCCCCAGGTCACACAGCTGGGGCAGCAGAGGCTCGTCCTGACCCCAGGCTCTCCCCACGACCCTTCCTCTTGCAGTGCAATCCACACTGAGCTGGGTGCCTGGAGAAGGGAGCCACACAGCCACTCCCTGGGTGGGCAGAGAGGAGGCCTCAGGGAGACAGAGTGGTCAGGACCCATGGTGCAGGGCAGGAAGCCCACCCAAAGGGACCCTCGGCTGTGTGACACCCAAGGTCACACAGCTGATAAGTGTCAGAGTCCAGGCCAGTGCCCTGGCAAACTAGGCTAATCCTCCGCCTGCAGCACTGGTGCTCCGGGTTCTAGTGCCGGTTGGGCCGCTGGTCCTACCCAGTTGCTCCTCTTCCAGTCCAGCTCTCTGCTGTGGCCCAGGAGTGCAGTGGAGGATGGCCCAGTGCTTGGGCCCTGTACCTGCATAGGAGACCAGGAAGAAGCACATGGCTCCTAGCTTCTGGCTTCAGATCGGCACAGTGCGCCAACCGTAATGGCCATTTAGGGGGTGAACCAATGGAAGGAAGACCTTTCCCTCTGTCTCTCTCTCTCACTGTCTAACTCTGCCTGTGAAAAAGAAAAGAAAAGAAAAGAAAAGAAAAGAAAAGAAAAGAAAAGAAAAGAAAAGAAAAGAAAAAAAAGTGTCAGAGTCAAGCTCCTACCTGGACTACCAGCTCCGGGCCCTCGCCCTAGACTGGGGGTGCTCCTGCTTCTTCTACCCATGCCAAACTCCAACTCCTCTGTCTGCTCCTCCCAACTAGAAATCTACAAAAAATACAAAGAAAGCCGCCACAGCGTCTACATGCTCTTCAACACGTCAGAGCTCCGGCGAGCAGTGCCCGAGCCGGTGTGGCTGTCCCGGGCAGAGCTGCGCCTGTATGTTCTCAAGATACCGCAGGAGCAGCAGGTGGAGCTGTACCAGGTGAGGGGGAGCCTGAGCTGTGGCCAGGTGGGGGTGGAAGGCTGCTGCTGCAGGGTCCTTGTAGACGGCCCGGGGAGGGGGAGCACAGACCGGGGACTCCTGGGGCTCTGGTGCATCTGGACTTTTAAACGCTTGGACGCTGGGGTCTTAAGAGCTGGACACCTGAAGAGGGCGGGACTGTTGAAAGCTGAAATTTCTGGAAAGGTTAGAAGTTTACTTTGAGGGTTTTAAATTTTATTTATTTTAAAGGAACAGTTACAGAAATAGTGTGAGAGATCCAGGTACAGACAGAGAGAGATTTTCCATCTGCTGCTTCATAGCCTACCTGTCCAAAGTTACCAGGCCTATGCCAGGCCCAGAAAGCAGCAGGGCACTGCATCCTGGTTCCACATGTGGGGCAGCGGCCCTGCTGCTGGGCAGCTTCCACTGATGTCCCAGCATCTGAGCAGGGAGCTGGTCAGAAGTGGGAGCGCCAGAGCTTGAACCAGTGCTCAGATGGGAGGCCGGGTCACAGGCCTTGGATTAGTCCATGGCACCGCAACTCCAGCCCTTGAGTTTCTTTCTCATTCATTATTTAATTTTCAGAGACAGAGACACAGGTCTATGTTTAGAGTTCCCACCTGCTGGTTCACGCCCCAAATGCCTGCCATGGCCAGGGCTGTGCCAGGACAAAGCAGGCAGCTGAGAACTCAGTCCAGGTCTCCCAGGTGGGAGGCAGGGGCCCAGGTCCTTGAGCCATCACCCTCCACCTCCCTGGGTCAGCATGAGCAGGAAGCTGGAGTCAGGACATAGAGCCAGGTCTCCAACCAGGCACCCCGCTACGGGAAAGCAGGCCCCTCAACCTCTAGAAGCTAAGGAACGGCCCCAGCAGCTGCTGTCTGCACATCGATGTGAAGATTTCCAGAAAATTCTGTGCACAGCACTGCTCTACAAGGTGGAGTCTCAGGAGAGTTCTTTGCCCTCTAGAAGGGCTGGAGTTCCCAGAAGTCATGGATCTAGAATCCCTGTCATGGGGAATGTTGGACTCGCAGGACCATCAAGGTTGGAGCCTCACATGAGAGAACCTGGCTGAGTGCTCATTTCTTTGAGTCTGAAGACCTCAGCTTCTTGCCGTGGCTGCTGGAGGGCGCTGTCCACCCTGGGAGGTTTTTCCCACTGTGCAGAAGGTCACATGCCCATTTTCTTTTGTTAAACTACTTTTATTATTTACTTATTTTTTTTTTGACAGGCTTAGTTAGACAGAGAGAGAGAGAGAGAGAGAGAGAGAAAGGACTTCCTTTTCTGTTGGTTCACCCACAAATGGCTGCTACGGCCGGTGCGCTGCGCCGCTCCAAAGCCAGGACCAGGTGCTTCCTCCTGGTCTCCCATGGGATGCAGGGCCCATGCACTTGGACCATCCTCCACTGCCCTCCTGGGCCACAGCAGAGAGCTGGTTTGGAAGAGGGGCAACAGGGACAGAATCCGGCGCCACAACCGGGACTAGAACCCGGGGTGCCGGCACCTCAGATGGAGGATTAGCTAAGTAAACCACGGCACCTGCCTATTAAACTATTTTTTTAAGAAGAGATTTCCTCATTAGAAAGCAGACTGATAGATCCTCCCTGTGCTGGTTCACTCCACAAATGGACACAATGGCAAGGGCTGGGCCAAGCAGAAACCAGGAGCCTGGAACTGCATCCAAGTCTCCCACGGGAGTGGCAGGGGCCCAACTGGGACCATCCAAGGCTGCCTTTCCAGGCGCAGAGAGGGAGCTGGTTCAGACGTGGAGCAGCCTGGACTCCAACTGATGCTCATATGGGATGCAGGTGTGCCAGGCTGTGCCATAGCCAGCCCCAGTCTCCTGGATTTGTAGACATGAGTCTCCTGGGACTGCTCAGGCCCATAGCAGTCCTTCCTGGGCTTTATCGAACACTGGGAGCACAGAATGACTTCTGACTAAGCCTTCAGCTTAGATCCAGGCTGTCACATCTGCCGACTGGACGCTCAGCACAGCCCAGGTGCTGACACCACAGTCTTGGCCTTGTGGGCTGTGCAGGCAGAAGAGGCCTAGCCTTTGGTCAGTGCCCCAGGCCTCCAAAGGGAAGTGCACTCTCCCAGCCCCTCATGGAGTCGCCTCAGGACATGCAGCCCCAAGGGGCCTTGGCCTCTCCTCTCTGTGCTGTTGGAGGTGGAACCCACAAGCCCACATGTGGTACTGTGGGCAGGTTCTCGAAGCTGCCCAGGGAGCGGGTGGAGTGGGGGGCGTGGTCCTTGTGTGGAAGGTGCTGGCAACATCTCCTGCCTTCTCACTTCTCCATGCTTTGTCCTCCAGAAATACCACAGTTCTTGGCGCTATCTCAAGAGCCGGAAGCTGACTCCCATAGACACAGATGAATGGTTCTCCTTTGATGTTACCAGGATTGTGCGGCAGTGGCTGAGCAACGGAGGTGAAGATGGCGGGTCTGCCCCACCCCTGCTTCTCCTGGGTTCTGCCCCCACACCCTGTTGCTGTCAAAGGCACTCAGAGCTGGGAGATGAGTGAGGGATCTGTTCATGGTTCATCCATTTCCTGAGCACCTGCTTTCTGCCCTGCCCTGTGACAGGTGATGCAGGGACAGACACAGCCTGACCAACACAGCCCAGTCCTTGTCTGCACAGAGCTCAGCATCATCTGGGGGGGTGGGGGTGGTTAGCTGTGCAGGGATGACCCAGAGTGGCCACGGCTGGGATGAGGAGCACAAAGGGAGTGCCTGGCCCAGCCTAGGTTCAGGGAGGGCTTCCTGGAGGAGGACGTTTCTGAGTTGATGTTGGAGGGCTGAGTAGAATCTGGAAGGAAGCAATGAGGGGCCGCGTGTTCTGGGCAGGGGAGCAGCCGTGCAAAGGCCCTGAGAGCAGGGAGAGTGGGCACAGTGCATCTGCCCAGGAAAGGACTGTGCACTCCTCTCCCTCGCTGAGTCCACGGTGCCCAGTGTCCCTCCTGGTCATGCACCATCCCATGAGTCCCCTCAGGCTCCTGTCCTGGCCCCGCCCTGTGCCTGTGGTGTGGGGGACACAGTGGGGAGCAGGACAGCCCTGGGGCCTGCCCTCCTGGGGTCACTTCCCTCTGCACTTAGCAGTTCCTGCCAAAGCCCCGGCAGGCAGCAGTGACCTGGAAGGACCAAGGCTGTGAATGGGGAGGCAAAGGCAGAGGGGTTGGGGTCAGGGTGGGGGAGCCCCCATTGCTGTGTGGGCCCAGAGCAGGCACCCAAACTCATCTGGGGGCCAGGAGGTCTCCCTGGAGGAGGGCGATTGTGTGGAGACTCACAGGAGAATTCTTTAGGCCATGTGCAGCGAGGACACTAGGGGGCAGTGGGCAGTGAGGGCGCCCTGGGCCAGAGACAGCGTCTGGCAGGATCTCCCGTGTCTGGGTCCCTCTCTGTCCAAGCACACAGCCCAGGGCCCGGAGGCTGGAGGAGCTTAGAAAACATCACTCACTCATTCCAGTCGCCTTTATCCCATCTGCCCTCGGGAAAGCCCCAGGCTCAGCTTTGCCTCCCAGCCTTGTCCGCCTGTCTGTCTAAGAGCAGGTCATTTCCTTTCTGTATGTCAGCTGCTAGGTCTGTCAGATGGACAGTGGGGGAGGATTACAGGAACAGCACACAGGGAGGGGTTTAGGACTCCATCTATTACTTGGATAGCAGAGCGGTACACCAGCACCCGTGGACCTTGATATTTAAAGGCAGATAGTGGGGATGGAAGATGGTCTGTGTGCTGGGTCTCTAAATACTTCCTCCAGACACTTCTTTGTTTAAAAATTTATTTGAAAGTCGAGTAAGAGGGGCCAGCGCTGTGGCTCATTTAGTTAATCTTCCACCTGTGGTGCCGGAATCTTATATGGGCACAGGGTTCTAGTCCTGGTTGCTCCTCTTCCAGACCAGCTCTCTGCTGTGGCCTGGGAGGGCAGTGGAGGATGGCCCAAGTGCTTGGGCCCCTGCACAAACTTGAAGACTAGGAAGAATCAACTGGCTCCTGGCTTCGGATTGGCACAGTGCCGGCCATAGCAGCCATTTGGGTGTGAACGAACGGAAGGAAGACCCCTCTCTCTGTCTATCTAGCTCTACATGTCAAAAAAAAAAAAAGTCGAGTTAGAGAGACAGACAGAGATGGAGGGAGGGAGGAGGAGAGAGCAGACAGACAGAAGGGGTGAGGGAGGGAGAGAGAAAAAGAGACCTTCCATCATCTTTTTACTCCAAATGGCTCCAGTGGCTTGGGCTTGCCAGGCTGAAGCCAGGTGTCTGAACCCCAGCAGAGTCTACGTGGGTGTCAGGGCTCCAGGTACGTTGCCATGTCTGCAGCTTTCCTAGGCACAGTAACAGGGAGCCGCATCTGAAGTGGAGCACATAGTGGGTCAGCATTATGGTACAGAGGGTGAACATTCCACCTGCAAAGCCCGCATCCCACATGGTAACAAGTCTAATCCTGGCTGCTCCACTTCCAGTCCAGCTCCCTGCTCATGTTCCTGAGAAAGCAGCTGAACCATCCACCCTGGGAAAGCAGTGGAAGATGCCCAGGTGGTGGTGGTGGGGAGGGCAGGGCTGTCCCAGGCAGGAGGGTCCCCTGGAGTTTGCTCCTTACCTCCCCTTCCTCCAGGGTCTGGCTGAGCCTCCCACTCACACTGGCTTCCCTCTCCCCACTCCCACAGAGGAAGTAGAGGGCTTCCGCCTCAGCGCCCACTGCTCCTGTGACAACAAAAATAAAGTCCTCCAAGTGGACATCAACGGTGAGTCCCAACCTGGCCCAGCCCATCCCCGGCTGAGACCTGTGTGTGCCTGCGTGTGCTCGTGTGTGTGTATGTGTGTGCGCGTGAACCTCCAACCCCTCAAACCACACCATGCCATGTTCCATCCATCTGAGAGTCTCCACCCAAACAGGGATCACTTCCAGCCACCAAGGTGAGCAAGTCACCACTGAGAACAAGCATCGGCCCTACTTGCACCTCATCGGCACTTTCCCGGATGTGGACCAAGAGCTACACAGCACCCAGCAGGGCTGAGCCCTGGACACCAACTCTGCTTCAGGTGAACATGGCGGTCTTTGACTTTGGCCCTACGGGCTGCGCCCCTGGCTGAGCCGCACTCAGCTGGGCGGGGACCTGGGAGGCCTAGAACGTGGGGCACGGGCCCCTGCCTGGTCAGTGCAGCTGTCGGAGGCTGTCAGGAGGTGGGCACGGGAACTGGAATTCGGTGTGGCAAGGCTGCCTTGCTGGGTGCTTCTGAAAGTGTCTGGGGCTGGAGTTCTAGAATGCTGGGTGCAGCGTCTGTGACTGGGAGCAAGGCCGCTGGAGGCGAGGAATTGCGGTGCTGGGAGCCTAGAGTGAGAAGATTGTGCGTTTCAGGTTCCTACACCCCTGGCAGCTCAGAGACCCCAGTGCTGGCCCCCTGGCGTCCTGGGACATCAGGCTCCAGTGGTGGGACCTGGGCTGAAATGGGAGCCCTGGCTGGGTTGGAGAAAGTGGGGATGCTGACTGCCGAGGATGGGGGGCTCAGCCAGGGAGTGCGGGGTGCTGGAAGGCGCCAGGCTGGGCCTCGTGTGCTGGCTGCACGTGGCGGAAGGCCGCGTGGGAGGTTGGAACGTGGGGTTCTAGAAGGCCTGGAGCCTGGCGAGCTGGGACGCGGGAAGGGCGTCTTCCAGCTAGAGCGCTGGGACCTCACAGCCCAGTCAGCCGGGGCCCAGGTCCCTGGAGTTCACTTAGAATGTGAGGGCTGAGTGGGGGAGTCGCAGCCCACCCCTCCCCTAGGAGAATCTGTGGTGCTGTCCAGGCTTTATGTCACACGTCCCCGTCTGCCTGTCGCCCCTTCTCCAGGGCTTTTCAGCACCAGATCTCACACCTGGGCTGGGACCCCCAGGGAGTGAGGGGCTGAGGTCCTGAGCGCCCTGGACTCTGGGGGTCAGAACAGGAGCTTAGTGGAGAGGGCGCTGCCCAGAGTCAGACCTGGACCTGCTCAGGGCTCTGGACCACGGGGACGCAGGCTGTGGAATCCAGACCTGGGAGCCTGATCAGGGGACACCCCACACACGTACCAGGGAATCCAGAAAGTTAAACTGAAAATTGGCATTAAAAACCTGTAATTATTTTGGTACAAAAAGATTTCTGATATCTATGCGGATTTATTTTAGAATGTGTATTTTCCACTTGGTATGAAAATAATTTTCCATCAAAAATTACTTTGCCCATCATAAGTATATATAAATAAGTACCCCTGGGCAGGCATTGTGGCCTAGCAGGTAAACCAGCTGCCTGCACCGCCGGCATTCCATATGGGCTCCAGTCTCATTCCTGGCTGCTCCACTTCTGATCCAGCTCCTGCTAATGGGCCTAGGAAAGCAAGAGAAGATCGCTCAATTCTTGGGCCCCAGCACCCACGTGGAGACCCAGATGAAGCACCTGGCTCAGGCCTGGCCCAGCTCCAGCCGTGGCCTCCTTTTGGCCAGTGAACCAGCGGATGGATGAGCTTTCTCAGTCACCTCTATCTCTGTAACTCTGCCTTTCAAATAAAATAAAGAAATAAATAAGCAAATAGTGTGTCATACAGTAGCTATAAATATGTATACA
Source organism: Sylvilagus floridanus (assembly GCA_949820135.1). Taxonomy (NCBI): domain Eukaryota; kingdom Metazoa; phylum Chordata; class Mammalia; order Lagomorpha; family Leporidae; genus Sylvilagus; species Sylvilagus floridanus. The sequence goes on from OX463232.1 coordinate 13,055,435, forward strand.
CTTATATAAATCATGTATAAATATACATACAAATAGATATTTGTATATTATAGAAATGGGTAATATATATTATAGATTATAATACATATCAGTAATGTTTATGTATGTATTTATACTTTATATAAACATTAAGTATATAAAAATGGATGGGGGGTCGGCACTGTGGCACAGCAGGTTAAGGCCCTGGCCTGAAGCGCCGGCATCCCATACGGGTACCGGTTCTATTCCCAGCTGCTCCTCTTCCAACCCAGCTCTCTGCTGTGGCCTGGGAAAGCAGCAGAAATGGCCCAAGTGCTTGGGGCCCTGCACCCACATGGGAGACCTGGGAGAAGCTCCTGCCTCCTGGCCTTGTATTGGTACAGCTCCAGCTGTTGCAGGCAATTGGGGAGTGAACCAGCTGATGGAAGACCTCTCCCTCTCTCTGCCTCTCCTGGCTTGTGTAACTCTTAACTTTCAAAATGAAAAATTTAAAACATAAAAATGGGCCCCTGCACTGTGGCATAGCCGGTTAAGCCACCTGGGATGCTGGAACCCCATATGAGTGCCACTTCAAGTCCTGGCTGCTATACTTCTGATCCAGCTTCCTGCTAATGGCCAGAGAAAGCGGCATAGGATGGCCCAAGTGCTTGGGCCCCTGCACCCATGTAGGAGACTCGGAAAAAGCTCCTGGCTCCTGGCTTCAGCCTGACCCAGGCCTCGCTGTGTGGCCATTTGGAGAGTGAACCAGTCGATGGAAGACCTCTCTCCTTCTCTCTTTCTGTAACTCTACCTCTCAAATAAATGAATAAAAAAATTTTTTTTTAAGTTTTATTTATTTATTTATTTGAAGGAGAGAGAGAGAGAGAGAGAGATCCCAAAATGGTGCAACAGCCAGCACGGGTCCAGGTCCAAGCCAGGAGCCAGGAGCTTCATCCGGGGCTCCCAGGGACAGTTCTCTGCTGCCCTCCCAGGCTCACAAGGAGGCAGCTGGATCTGAAGTGGAGCAGCCAGGACTCCACCCAGCACCCATTTCGGATGCCTACACCGAAGTCCGCAGCTTAACCTCCTGGGCCTCCGTGCCTGCACCAATAAATAAATCTTCAAAGAATAAAAGAACAGAGCCTACCCTTAAGCACTCAGAGGTTTTTGTGCCAGGCTCCGCCCAGGGCCAGGGCTCACTGCCCAGAGCCACCGGCTACTTGATGTGCCAGCACAGGCATTCAGAGCTGAAGGGGCCAGAGCCCCTGGGTGACAGGGCGACTGTGGGGCCAGCACTGTGGTGTAGTAGGCTGAGCCTCTGCCTGCAGTGCCGGCATCCCATATGGGTGCCAGTTCATGTCCTGGCTGCTCCACTTGCCATCCAGCTCCCTGTTGATGTGCCTGGGGAGGCAGCAGAGTATGGCCCAGGTGCTTGGGCCCCTGCAGCCACGTGGGAGACTGGGATGAAGCTCCTGGCTCCTGGCTTCTGATGGGCCCAGCTCCTGCCATTACCGGTGTGGCCATTTGGGGGAGTGAACCAGCTGAGGGAAGATATCTCTAACTCTGATTTTCAAATGAATGCATAAAAGTTAAAAGAAAAGGAAATGCAGACTTTCCCACTGGTCAAAACTAACAAACAAAAGGCTACATTTGAGCAAAATAGAAAAACACGGTGACAGGTCGAGTGTCCTGCGACTCTGTGACCGGACCCAAGTGAAGAGGGCCTCCGAGTGGCCTCACTGGCCCTGGTCCACGGGCAGGGATCGGGCGACCCCTCCCCCACTCCCATTCACGGGGTCTGCACCTGTGGCCTCAACCAACACCGAGCAAGAGTTTTCCAGGGGAGGGCACTGGGCACGGTGGTTCGGGCACTGTGTGGCACGACCGCTGCTGTATCAGGGGGCTGAGGCTCAAGTTCTGATTCCAGCTTCCGGCAAATGCACATCCTGGGAGGCAGCGGCCCACAGTAAAGCAGCTGGGATCCTGACACCCACGTGGGAGACAGAGGGAGCTCCCACCCCGGCTTCAGCCTGCCTCAGGTCTGGCCACTGCGGCTTCTGGGGCGTGAACCAGAGGACAGAAGGTCTGTCTCGTCCCGCTCTTTCACTCTGCCTTTCACATAAACACATCTTTTTTTGGCTGTAGCACGGCAGCTGCGCTTAGCCTTGGACCATCCGTGCCCCTCTCCACGTCCGGGGTTCTCCACGGGGGCCTGGGCCTGCAGCATCCAGGCGCTGACAGCGCGCGGGAGACCCTCAGCAGCGGCCGCGGTGACCGCGCTCAGCTGACCGGAAGTGCTCCCGGCACCGTCCAGGACAGGGCCAGGCCTGTGGCCTCCAGGGCCCGGGATTCACACCACTTCGCCCTCGCTTGCAAGGCTCTTCCCTCAGTCTGCAGCCCCAGGGCCCGCGCACAGGCCTCCCGGGGCCCTCGGGCGTCGGAGACGGGGGTCAGCAGACCCGCGGAGCCCGTGGGAAGCGGAGCGAGCGTGAGCACCTTAGCCCACGCAGGCTCACGCACACCGAGGCCGACAGCAGCTCCGAGCTGAACGCCGGGGTCTCGGGTGCCGATGCTGGCACAGACGCTCCCAGTCTGGCCCAAGCAAACCTCTGACACCCGGGCGTCCTGGCGCCCCCCGCAGGCCTCAGAGAGGGGCGCTTGGCCACGCTGGGGTGCAGGGCGCTCTGCGCAGGCGCCGCCGCCCACGTGACCCGGCCCCGCCCACTTCCTGCCCGCGGAAGGTTCCAGAGCCCGGCGGCGCCCGCGCGGGCTGGTCTGGGCGAGCGGGGGCTGTGGAGACCCGGCGGGACGCGAGAGGAGCTCTGCGGGGTCCCGTCGGGGTGCAGGCGTCCCCGGCGGCTCCTCCGTCCTCTGCGTGGACGTGTGGAGGGAGAAAGAGCCCGACGCGGTCTAGGCCTTGAGAGGGGCGGGGCCTGTGCTAGGCTCCTCCTCGAATCCCGGAGGCGCCGCTTCTCCGTGTGTACGACAGCACGTATGACACATGTGTGTGGTGTGTGTTTATAACATGTATGTGGCGTGTGTTTATAACGTGTATAGTATGTGTTTATAACGTGTGCGTGTAGTATGTGTGTGTTTATAACGTGTTTATGTAGTAAGTGTATGTTTATAACATCTGTGTATGTAGTATGTGTGTGTTTCTATGGAACATCTGTGTATGTAGTATGTATGTGTCTATGTAATATATGTGTATGTAGCATGTGTGTATGTTTCTATGTAACACCTGTGTATGTAGTATGTGTGTTTCTATAGAACCTCTGTGTATGTAGTGTGTGTGTTTCTATAGAACATCTGTGTATGTAGTATGTTGTATGTTTCTATATAATGTCTGTGTTTATAATATGACTGTATATAATATGTTTATATATTTAATGTGTGCTCTATATATAGTTAATATGCATATATGATTTATCACATTATGTAATAAATATGAATTTTTTTTGACAGGTAGAATTACATACAGAGAGACAGAGAGAAAGGTCTGCCTTCTGTTGGTTCATACCCTACATGGCCACCACAGCTGGCACTACGCCGATCCGAAGCCAGGAGCCAGGTGCTTCCTCCTGATCTTCCACGCAGGTGCAGGCGCCCAAGCACTTGGGCCATCCTCCACTGCCCTCCCGGGCTGCAACAGTTCTCGACTGGAAGAGGAGGAGCCGCGACAGAATCCGGTGCCCCAACTGGGACTAGAACCCGGAGTGCGGGGCCGCATTCGGAGGATTAGCCTAGCGAGCCGCGGCACCAGCTGTTTTCTACTTATTTCAACAATTGTATTTTATATGAAAGGCTGACTTATAGAGACAGAAAGAAAAGGAGAGAGAGAAAAAGATCTTCCTTGTGCTGGTTCACTCTGCTAAAGGCCGTAACATCCTCGCTGTGCCAGGCCTGAGCCAGGACACAGGGACCAAGCACGTGGGCATCTCCCCCACTTTCCAACACTGTGGATGCAGCAGGGGCTCGATCCGAAGTGCAGCAGCCAGGACTAAAAGTGGCACCCGTATGGGATGCTGGCGCTGCAGGTGGTGCTTCACCTGCGATGCCACAGTCCTGGCCAGGAGTATCTGTTTCTCTAGAATCAATTCGAGGCAACATAATGTTTTGATGCAAAAATTTTTTTCAGAATACATGGAAAAATGCATATAAAAAAAACTATGCATAGATATCAGAGATCATTTTTTACTGAAATAAACTCAGATTTTTTTTTTTTCCCCTCAACATTCTGGATTCCCTGGTACCTGCGTCCCCGTGGTCCAGCGCCCTGAGCAGGTCCAGGTCTGACTCCGGGCAGCGCCCTCTCCACTAAGCTCCTGTTTTGACCCCCAGAGTCCAGGGGACTCAGGACCTCAGCCCCTCACTCCCTGGGGGTCCCAGCCCAGGTGTGAGATCTGGTGGTGAAAGAGCCCTGGAGAAGGGGCGACGTGCAGCTGGGGACGCCGTGAAATAAAGCCTGGACAGCACCACAGATTCTCCTAGGGGAGGGGTGGGCTGCGACTCCCCCGCTCAGCCCTCACATTCTTTTTTTTTTTTTTTTTTTTTTACAGGCAGAGTGGACAGTGAGAGAGAGAGAGACAAAGAGAAAGGTCTTCCTTTTGCCGTTGGTTCACCCTCCAATGGCCGCCGCGGTCGGCGCACTGCGGCCGGCGCACCGCGCTCGTCCGATGGCAGGAGCCAGGAGCTAGGTGCTTTTCCTGGTCTCCCCATGGGGTGCAGGGCCCAAGCACCTGGGCCATCCTCCACTGCACTCCCGGGCCACAGCAGAGGGCTGGCCTGGAAGAGGGGCAACCGGGACAGAATCCGGTGCCCTGACCGGGACTAGAACCCGGTGTGCCGGCGCCGCAAGGCGGAGGATTAGCCTGTTGAGCCACGGCGCCGGCTCAGCCCTCACATTCTAAGTGAACTCCAGGGACCTGGGCCCCAGCTGACTGGGCTGTGAGGTCCCAGCGCTCTAGCTGGAAGACGCCCTTCCCGCGTCCCAGCTCGCCAGGCTCCAGGCCTTCTAGAACCCTACGTTCCAACATCCCACACAGCCTTCCACCACGCGCAGCCAGCACACGAGGCCCAGCCTGGCGCCTTCCAGCACCCCGCACTCCCTGGCTGAGCCCCCCATCCTCGGCAGTCAGCATCCCCACTTTCTCCAACCCAGCCAGGGCTCCCATTTCAGCCCAGGTCCCACCACTGGAGCCTGATGTCCCAGGACGCCAGGGGGCCAGCACCGGGGTCTCTGAGCTGCCAGGGGTGTAGGAACCTGAAACGCACAATCTTCTCACTCTAGGCTCCCAGCACCGCAATTCCTCGCCTCCAGCGGCCTTGCTCCCAGTCACAGACGCTGCACCCAGCATTCTAGAACTCCAGCCCCAGACACTTTCAGAAGCACCCAGCAAGGCAGCCTTGCCACACCGAATTCCAGTTCCCGTGCCCACCTCCTGACAGCCTCCGACAGCTGCACTGACCAGGCAGGGGCCCGTGCCCCACGTTCTAGGCCTCCCAGGTCCCCACCCAGCTGAGTGCGGCTCAGCCAGGGGCGCAGCCCATAGGGCCACAGTCAAAGACCGCAATGTTCACCTGAAGCAGTAGTTGGTGTCCAAGTCTCAGCACAGCTGGGAGATGTCTGGCTACATGATACGGTCTAGTGTGTTGTACATGACGAGCAGGAAGTGCCAGAATGGGTTTTGAATGGCGGCATGGCCAGCTTGGCTGCCTAATTGATCCCTGTTTGGGTGGGGACTCTCAGATGGATGGAACATGGCATGGTGTGGTTTGTGGGGTTGTGGTTACACATACACACACACACACACACACACGAGCACACACAGATCACAGTCGGGGCTAGCCTGAACTAGGGCCGTGGACTCACCGTTGATGTCCACTTGGAGGACATCATCTGTGCTGTCACAGGAGCAGTGGGCGCTGAGGCGGAAGCCCTCTATTTCCTCTGTGGGAGTGAGGAGAGGGAAGCCAGTCTGAGTGGGAGGCTCAGCCAGACCCTGGAGGAAGGGGAGGAAGGGGCAAACCCCAGGGGGCTCCTTCCTGCCTGGGACAGCCCTCCCCTCCCCCTCACCACTATCACCACCATCATTGATTTCACTTCTTTGCCTGCAGCTTCCTCTTCAGACCTCATGAGGCTCACATGTCACCTCCTCAGAGAGGCCTCCAGGATGCTCACCCTCCTAGACATGACATCACTTTATTTTCTCTATAGCATGTGACCTCTGACATTGCTATTTGGCTGTTTATTTCTCTCATTGTTCTTAGTACGAAGCAGGATGCACCTCAATAGAAAACTTATTTTTCTGGTTCCCACTGTGCCTGGCTCCCAGTAGTAAATAGCATCCGGAGCTGGTGTTGTGTAGCAGGAAAGCCCTCACTGCAGCTGATATCCCATAGCAGCAGTCCCAGGCCCAGCTATCGACTTCTTTCTTTTTAAACTGTTTATCTGAAAGGCAGAGTTACATAAGATAAAGGAGAGACAGATTTTCCATCTGCTGGGTCTCTCCAGATGGACATAACGGCCCGGACTGGTCCAGGCCAGATCCAGGAACTTCTGTGGAGTCTCCCATGTGGACACAGTCCTGCTCTTTTCCCAGGCTCAACAGCACGAGCTGGATTGCAAGTGGAGCATCAGGGAATGAAACAGGCCCCCGTGAGGGATGTAGGCTGGAATGCAGGCGTCACAGGTGGCAACTTAACACATTGTGCCATAATGAGGACTGGCGGGCTGCTCCGATTCTGATCCAGCTTCCTGCCAATGTGCCTGGGAAAGCAGCAGAAGATGGCCCAAGCGCTTGAGCCCCTGCACCCACATGGAGCCACTGATGCATTTCCAGGATCCCAGCCTCTGCTTGGCTCAGCCACTTGGGGAGTAAATAAGCCTATGGGAGAGTCTCTCTTGAACTCTGCCTTTCAGATAAATCTTTAAGCAAAGAAACAAACAGCTTAGGAAGTATTTAGGAGAGGCCCAGCAGATGGACATCTCTCCATCCCCAACGCTCACCTTTAAAAATTAAGGTCCACAGGTACTGGGTGCTCTGAACAAAACCCCTCCCTGTGTGCTGTTCCTGTAATCCTCCCCCACTGTCCATCTGACAGACCTAGCAGCTGACATACAGAAAGGACGTGACCTGCCCTGGGTCAGACAGGCGGACAAGGCTGGGAGGCAAAGCTGAGCCTGGGGCTTTCCCGAGGGCAGATGTGGGATAAAGGCGACTGGAATGAGTGAGTGATGTTTTCTAAGCTCCTCCAGCCTCCGGGCCCTGGGCTGTGTGCTTGGACAGAGAGGGACCCAGACACGGGAGATCCTGCCAGACGCTGTCTCTGGCCCAGGGCGCCCTCACTGCCCACTGCCCCCTAGTGCCCTCGCTGCACCTGGCCTAATGAATTCTCCTGTGAGTCTCACACAATCGCCCTCCTCCAGGGAGACCTCCTGGCCCCCAGATGAGTTTGGGTGCCTGCTCTGGGCCCACACAGCAATGGGGGCTCCCCCACCCCTCTGCCTTTGCCTCCCCATTCACAGCCTTGGTCCTTCCAGGTCACTGCTGCCTGCCGGGGCTTTGGCAGGAACTGCTAAGTGCAGAGGGAAGTGACCCCAGGAGGGCAGGCCCCAGGGCTGTCCTGCTCCCCACTGTGTCCCCCACACCACCCACACCGGGCGGGGCCAGGACAGGAGCCTGAGGGGATTCCTGGGATGGTGCATGACCAGGAGGGACACTGGGCACCGTGGACTCAGCGAGGGAGAGGAGTGCACAGTCCTTTCCTGGGCAGATGCACTGTGCCCGCTCTCCCTGCTCTCAGGGCCTTTGCACAGGCTGCTCCCCTGCCCAGAACACACGGCCCCTCATTGCTTCCTTCCAGATTCTACTCAGCCCTCCAACATCAACTCAGAAACGTCCTCCTCCAGGAAGCCCTCCCTGAACCTAGGCTGGGCCAGGCACTCCCTTTGTGCTCCTCATCCCAGCCGTGGCCACTCTGGGTCATCCCTGCACAGCTAACCACCCCCCCCCCACGCACCCCCCCCCCCCTCAGATGATGCTGAGCTCTGTGCAGACAAGGACTGGGCTGTGCTGGTCAGGCTGTGTCTGTCCCTGCATCACCTGTCACAGGGCAGGGCAGAAAGCAGGTGCTCAGGAAATGGATTAAACACTAACAGATCCCTCATCACACACCTCTGAGTTTATACCAAAACGTGTGGGGCGGGAGGCAGCACGACCCTCAGAGAATCAGAGGGTGGGGCACACTCCTGATCTCACTTCTGTCACTTAGCCACTGCTGCACAACTTTGGTGAAAGCAAATGATGACCACTCTGCTATGTCGCCAGGAGTTGCTATATTTCTGAGGATAAAACACAGGTGACAGGAAGGCCAGCGATGTTGCCCATGCCTCCCACACCAGGACTGCTCAACCCTTCCACCTACTCCTGGTGCAGCTTCCATACCCTGCCTCCCAGGCACCTACAGGGTATATGCAGGCTCCAGTCTCCAACAGCACCCCAGAGAGGAAAAGCCAAGCCTCCATGGGGTGCTGGGCCCAACCCGACTCCCTGAGGCACTGCAGGGTGCTCTCTTTCTCTCTCTGGCGGCCCGAGGCACCTGCATGGCCCACATGGCCAAGACTGTGGTGCCAGCACCTGGGCTGTGCTGAGCGTCCAGTCAGCAGATGTGACAGCCTGGTTCTGAGCTGAAGGCTTAGGTAGAAGTCATTCTGTGCTCCCAGTGTTTGATAAAGCCCAGGAAGGCCAGCTATGGGCCTGAGCAGTCCCAGGAGACTCATGTCTACAAATCCAGGAGTCTGGGGCCAGTAGGGGCACAGTGTGCTGTGCCACAGCCCATGGTGCTGGCATCCCATAGGAGCATTGTTTCAGTCCAGGCTGTTCCACTCTGATCCAGATCCCTGCTAATGCACCTGGGAAGGCAGCAGATGATGGTCCGAGTTGGGCCCCTACCACTCACATGGGAGAGCTCGATGTAATTCCAGGCTTCTGGTTGCTGCCTGGCCCAGCAAGGCCCTTGTGACTATTTGGGGAGTAAAGCAGAATATGGAGGATCTATCACTCTGTCTTCCAAAAGTTAATGTTTCCTTAAAGAAAAGAACAGAACAGAAACCAGGTGTGTGACCTGCAGACAGTAGGACAGCAACCTCAGGGCTTCAGCAAGAGGCTGAAGTTCAGACTGCAAGAACCGAACACTCGGCTGCGTTCTCTCATTGTGAGGCTCTCACATCGATGGTCCTGTGCGTCTAACGCTGCAGATGGCAAGGATTCTAGGTCAGTGACCTTCTAGGACTCCAGCCTTTGTAGAAGGGCAAATAACTGCCTGGAGACTTCACCCTCTAGAGATGCTGTCCAAGAACTTTCTGGACATCTTCACAATCAGTGACATCTACCATAACAGCCGCTTGGGCACGTATGTGGCTTAGTTACTATGCCCGCATCCCATAGAGGGGCGCCTGGGTTGGCTCCCTGGCTCTGTCTCCTGACTCCACTTCCTGCTAATGCAGACTGTGGAAGGTGGAAGGTGTAGCTCCAGTAGTAGGGTCCCTGTCACCCACAACGGAGACCTGGGTGGAAGTCACACCTCCCTGCTTTGGTCAGTCTTAACCCTGGCCAATGTAGGCAATTTGGGAGTGAACCAGCAGATGGGAACTTTATATATACTGGTCTCTTTGTCTCTCAAATTAATAAACAATAAGTACAAAAATAACCTCAGGGGCTGGAGTTGTGGGGTGGTGGGTTAAGACGTTGCCTGTAATGCAGGCATTACATCTGAACCGTACTTCAGGCCCGGCTGCTCCACTTCTGATCCAGCTCCGTGCTAATGGGCTCAGAAACAGTGGGTGGTGCCTATATTTGGTCCCCTACACCAAGATGGAACACCAGATGGATTTCTATGTTCCTGGCCTTGGCCTGACCTGGCCCAGGTGATGGCAGTCATTTGAGAGTGAACCAGCAGATGGAAGCTAGCTCTCTGTCTCTATCTGTATCTATCCCACTCTTTCTGTAACTCTGGCTTTCAAATAAATAAATTATTCTAAAAACAAGACACTCAAAATATGAATTACAAAAAGCAGCTGGTACCCACATGACTGTGAAACACTGGAAATAATTAATGTTAATCAATTTCAATTTTAATCAAGTGAAATGTGACTGGCGACTGCCATATTGGACAGAACAGTTCTGGAGCCTCCGTCAGTCCAGAGATTTCCACTTTCTACAGTCCTCACTTCTTTAAGGGCCTAAATCCTAAGACCCCAGCCTTCCAAGCATTTGAAAATCCTGGCAGAGTGCGAAGTTCACCAGAGCCCCAGGAGTCCCCGGTCTGTGCTCCTCCCTCTCCCAGGGCCATCTACGAGGAGCCTGCGGCCAGCAGCCTTCCACCCCCACCTGGCCACAGCTCAGGCTCCCCCGTCACCTGGTATAGCTCCATGTGCTGTTCCTGCTGTGTCCTTTTTAAATTATTATTATTTGCCAGGCAGATTTAGAGAGACAGAGAGAGAGAGAGTTATAGACAGTGAGAGAGAGACAGAGAGAAAGATTTTCTTTCCATTGGTTTACTCTCTTAATGGTCGCCACGGCCGGTGCTGCACCGATCTGAAGCCAGGAGCCAGGTGCTGCCTCCTGGTCTCCCATGTGGGTGCAGGGCCCAAGCACTTGGGCCATCCTCCACTGTCCTCCCGGGCCACAGCAGAGAGCTGGACTGGAAGAGGAGCAACCGGGACAGAACCGGGGCCCCAACTGGGACTAGAATCCGGGGTGCCAACGCCACAGGTGGAAGATTAGCCTAGTGAACCACGGTGCCAGCTCCTGCTGTATCTTGACCCTCTGCAGGTGCAGCGCTGCCCTGAACAAAACACCAGCATGGGCACTGCTTGCCGGAGCTCTGAGGTGTTGAAGAGCATATAGGCGCTGTGCCAGCTTTCTTTGTGTTTTTTGTAGATTTCTAGTTGGGAGGAGCAGACAGAGGAGACAGGGCTTTGGCAGTGGTAGAAGGAGCAGGGGACCCCCAGTCTGAGGGTGAGGGCCCAGAGCTGCAGCCTGGGTTGGAGTTGGACTCTAACACTTTTTTCTTTTCTTTCCTTTCCTTTCCTTCCTTCCTTCCTTCCTTCCTTTCTTTCTTTCTTTCTTTCTCTCTTTTTTTTTTTTTTTGGACAGGCAGAGTTAGACAGTGATTGAGAGAGAGAGAAACAGAGAGAAAGGTCTTCCTTCCATTGGTTCACTCTCCAAATGGTTGCTCCAGCCGGCACACTGCACTAATCCGAAGCCAGAAGCCAGGAGCTAGGTGCTTCCTCCTGGTCAGGGCCCAAGCAATTGGGCCATCGTCCACTGCCCTCTCAGGCCACAGGAGAGAGCTGGACTGGAAGAGGAGCAACTGGGACAGAACTGGCGCCCCAACCAGGACTAGAACCTGGAGAACCGGCCCCACAGGCGGAGGATTAACCTAGTGAGCCATGGCAATGGCCTGGACTCTGACACTTTTCAGCTGTGTGACCTTGGGGCCCAGGGTCCCTTTGGGTGGGCTTCCTGCCCTGCACCATGGGTCCTGACCACTCTCTCCCTGAGGCCTCCTCTCTGCCCACCCAGGGAGTGGCTGTGTGGCCCCCTTCTCCCAGGCACCCAGCTCAGATGCAGATTGCACTGCAAGAGGAAGGGTCATGGGGAGAGCCTGGGGTCAGGGAGAGCCTCTGCTGCCCCAGCTGTGTGACCTGGGGCACTCACTCCCCGCTGACCCTGAGGCTCTGTCCCTCTGAACTTCAACAGCAGTGTCCAGCTCTGAGCCTTCCATCAAGGGTTCCTGACTAAGGCACAGCTCTGTGTGAGCAACTGCGATTTGGGGTTCTGTAGTGACGGCCTTTAGCTCTGCGGGGTCCTCCCCCTCCTCTTGGACGTGGGGCGGCCTCACCCCTACCTGCTGGGTTTTCTCACTTGAGCCTCGCACAGGCGACCCTGCCCAGCTCTCCCCGCAGTGCTCCATTGCTCGTCTAGCCTCTCCCCTCCCTCAGCGAGCAGTGTTCACTGCCCAGCGCCCAGGGCACTGCCCCCTCCCCTCAGCCTCCTCCCAACACACGTGTCCATGCCCGTCCCCTTCCAGAAGCCCCTTCCCTGCACCCACGAGTCCTGGTTCCTGGGATCCCCTGCCCTGAGCCTTCACCTCCGCTGAGAAGCCCCGCCCTCGCCCCATGCTCCGGGTCTCCGCTCCGCTACTGCAGCCCCCTCCTCCCACTGCCGGCCTCGCATCCCTTGGCCGTGCCTCATGCAGACCACTGCCTCGGTGTCCCGTGGCAGACACGGAGGTAGGCGAGCTCTGCTGGCAGAAGGCGGGTGGTCTTGAGTAGGAAAGCTGGAGCAGGGCTGGGAGAGCCCCGGCCCCTGGAGAGGGGAGGTCCTAGGACGCGCAGGGTTCCGGTTCCGGAGACGGAGACGGGCGGGGAGCGACACAGATCCACGGCAAAGCCTTCCAGGGGGACAGGGCCTGGGGCTCAGAGGGCTGGTCCAAAATGAGGGTCGTTGTGTAGGAGGCAGGCAGGGAGAGAGCCCTAAGCATGTGAGGCGTTGAGAAAGGGGGTGGTCTGGGGTCCCCTGTTCCTACCTCCTCCTGGGCCAGCACCTCGCCAAGTGGTCCCCACTTCTGTAGCTCCCAGCTGCAGTGGAAAGGGCTCAGAAATTCTTTCCTTTAATCCCAACCAGCTGTCCCTCCTCCCTTTTACAGATGAAGAATTGGGGTTCAGGGAGGAGAAGCCATTGTCCAGGGGCCACATAGCCAGGGCCTTGAAAGTAACCTGGGACTGTGCGGATCCAGACTGACCCAGGACACCTGAGTATCAGCACATCGCACCCCCGCCCCCACACCCCCCCCCCAGCCTCCTTGCCTGGATGCCCCCATCCCACCTCCTGCCTCTGCTTCCTCCCCTCCGTGCATCAGCAAGGAACACAGGCCTGGGTCACCTCTGCTGGCCTAGGACCTGTTGTTCCCTGTCCCCAAGGAAGCACCTCCATTTCTTCATGTGCAAAATGGGGGGAAAGGAGAGCCGTGGACAGGCACGAATGCTCAGAAGGCTGGAACGTGCTCCCGACAGGCCCTGGGGCACTGGTGAGCTGGAGGGACTCTTAGCAAAGTTCTCTCACCTCCCTGTCCTGTTTCCCATCATGGGACTGTGAGTGATGCTGCCCTTAGGTTCGCTCTAAGGCATGAGCAGGAAATTGCAGGAGTCATGCAGAGCCGCCGGCACACAGCTACGTGGCTGATACGGTAATGACATTTTTTTTTTTGGACAGGCAGTGTTAGTGAGAGAGAGAAAGGTCTTTCTTTTCCGTTGGTTCACCCCCATAAATGCCCGCTACAGCCAGTGCGCTGCACCAATCTGAAGCCAGGAGCCAGGGGCTTCCTCCTGGTCACCCATGCGAGTGCAGGGGCCCAAGCACTTGGGCCATCCTCCACTATTCTCCCGGGCCATAGCAGAGAGCTGGGCTGGAAGAGGAGCAACCGGGTAGAATTCAGCTCCCCAAACGGTACTAGAACCCAGGGTGCTGGCGCCGCAGGCAGAGGATTAGCCAAGTGAGCCATGGCTCCAGCCGGTATTGACTTATTATTGGGCAGCAAGGTTACGTGGAGCAGACCTAGGTGACTGGAGTGGGAGGACCCACATGATCCCGAGCTCAGGGCCTGGGATTTGGGAGAAGCAGCCAAGGCCTCCAAGACCCCCATGTGCTCCCCACACCGGGCCGGAGTAGGGGTCCACCACCATTTTAGATACTTGCATCCCATATTAAGAGTGCCTGTTAGGGCATGTGCTGTGGTGAGTGGGCAAAGCCACCACCTACAGTGCCAGCCCCCATGTGTGTGCTGGTGGGAGTCCTGGATGCTCCACTCTTATGTATATATATATATATATATATATACACACACACACACACACACACACACACACACTCAAAAGGCAGAGTTATAGAGAGACAGAGAGAAGAGAGAGGTCTTCCATTCACTGGTCACTCCCCAAATTGCCACAATAGCTGGAGCTGGGTCAGGAGCCATGAGCTCCACCGAGTCTCCCACAGGCCATAGCAGAGAGCTGGATGGGAAGTGGAGCAGCCAGGACTCCAACCGGCGTCCAGATGGGATGACAGCAGCGCACGCGCAGCTTAACCTGCTGTACCATGGCGCTGCAAGATCATGTGGGAGGCCTGGGAGAAGCTCCAGGCTTCAGATCAGTGCAGTTCCAGCTGTGGTAGCCATGTGGGGAGTGAACCAGCAGATGGAAGACCTCTCTCTCTCTCTGCAACTTTGCCTTAGGAAGGAAGGAAGGGAGGAAGGGAGGACAGAAGGAAGGAAGGGAGGGAGGGAGGACAGAAGGAAGGAAGGGAGGGAGGGAGGGAGGGAGGGAGGGAGGGAGGGAGGAAGAAAGAAAGAGAAGAAAAGCAAGCAAGCAAGCAAGCATCTTAAAAAAAAAAAGTGTTAGGAACCTCAGAGCCTCACTTTCCTACCCAGCTACTTGCTAGTGACCTGGAGGCAACGGATGAAGCTCAAGAGCTTGGACCCCTGTCACCAAGCACTAGACCAAGAGGGAGCTCCTGGCTTCTGGCTTTCCTGGCCCAGTGCAGCTGTTGTGGGCATTTGGGAAGGGAGCCACCAGATGGAAGATGTCTCTGTGCATCTCTGTCTTTCCTTCTGACATTAAAATATAGAAATAAATCATTAAAATAAAAATAATGTTAATTCTGATGCAAAATTTTTGAAACTGATGCAAATGATTGCCATAAATTTCATGGAAAATGTGAGAGGTAAGCGAGTAATGCATGCCTTACTCTGTTTCTCCACCTCCTGCCTCAGTTTCTGTGAAAAGAAAAAATAAATAGAAATTACATTTAGTAACAAGACGCCTGGTGGGATATTAGCATCACACAGTTGGAAAACTGCCACTCAGGTGGGGGACATGGATTGAGTTCCCAGTACCCAGGCATTGGGGAGTAACCCAGTGAATGGGAACTCTCTCTGTCCCTCCATCTCTCTTAGGTGCTCTGCCCTTTAAATAAATAACTGAATATCATAAAGCAACAGCAGACGTTGACCTTCTGACACATTTCTGTAAGTCTGGGAATTAGCAGTAGCTGAGCTGTGCGGTGTGGCCCAGGTCTCTCCTGAATTAGCAGTGAGGGTGTTGGCCCTGCTGCAGTCACAGGGAGACTTGCTCAGGGCTGGGAGACCTGCCTGCCCCCTGCATGAGCGCTCACATGGCGCTGGTGTCGGCCACAGACCTCAGCTCTGCCCTGCTTGTGGCCCTCTGTTGGCTGCCTCTCTGTCCTCACACTGACCCCCTCAGAGTGAGGCACCCCCAGAGGGACCAGGGAGGGGGCCTCAGCACCTCGGAGCACCCAGCCTCGGGAGTCACATCTCACCCTGCAAGTGCAAGACCAGCCTCTCTCAAGGGGAGGCCTTAGGCTCCAGCTCCTGAAACGAGGGGTCCCCAAGACTCTATGGGTGCATTTTCTTGATTTTTATAGATTTATTTATTTATTCAAAGTGCACAGTGCCAGAGACAGGGAGTTCTTCCGTCCCCTCGTTCACTCCCTAAATGGCCCCAGCTGAAGGGCCTGGGCCAGGCTGAAGCCAGGAGAGCCAACCTCCCTCCTGGTCTCCCATGTGAGTGGCAGGAAGCCTAGCTGGAGCCATTATCTTCTGCCATCTGCAGTGCACCAGCAGGATGCTGGGTGGGAAGCAGAGCAGACGGGGCTCCTACTGGCACTGTGATATGGGGTCGGGAGTCTCTAGTGGATCCTGGACAGCAGGGTCGGGCTCTGGCAGGGTGACATCCCCTTGGGGACACCCATGGCTAGGAGCCACCTTCAGGCAGGGCCTGGGCCCAGAGCAGAGGAAGGAGACTTGAAGGCCACAGTCAGAAAGCTGCCCCTGCCCATGATGCCACCGTGGGGGAGGAGCGGGAGGAGGAGCTGGAGGAGGGGCAGCTGGTTGGGATAAAAGGACAGAATTCCTAAGGGTTTTCCAATGCGACTACTGGGAGCTACATGCACAGCGACCACCTCGAACAACGCCGGCCCAGGAGGAGGTAAGACTTGGGGACCCCAGGACAGCACGCTCACCACTCCAGAGGCTTCTGCCTGCCTGCCTGCCTCCTTCACAGCACGTGGTGCCAGACCAGCCCTCCGAGCCCCAGACACCATCTCCCAGGAAGGCTTTGCCCAGACCTCATTCCCACCCCCGCCCGTCTCCCAAACCTCGTGCGTCCTAGGACCTTCCCTCCTCCAGGGAACAGGTCGCTCAGCCCTGCCCCAGCTCCCCTATTCAGGACCACCCAGCTTCCGGTACCCTAGCTCGCCAATCTCTTTTTTCTTCCATGGGATACTGAGACAACTCTGGCCATAGTCTGGCCTCCACCCCTGTTTCTGCCTTCCTGAAGGCCTCAATTTCCCCGAGACCCTCAGCCCCTGCCTGGTCAAGGCCCCCCATCCCACCCTAGCCCTGTTGGTGCTCTCCACAGTGCTGCCGTGGTTTCTGCCTCCACCATGCTGCCCTCCGGGATGCGACTGCTGCTGCCGCTGCTGTGGCTGCTGGTGTTGTCAGCCGCCCGCCCAGCCGCGGGAATGCTCAGCCGCAACACCACCCACATGGAGCTGCTCAGACAACAGCACACTGAGGCCGCTCACTCCATGATCCAGAGCCCCCCGAGCGAGGAGGAAGTGCCTGAAGACGTGCTCACCCTGAACAGCAGAATCCATGAGCAGGGGTCTGGAGAGAGCAGTAACCAGGAGCCCAAACCCAAGTTACCCTTCTCTGCAGGCAAGGAGCTCACCGGCGTGCAAATGCTGGAGAGTGACCATGGTGAGCACTAAGGGGCAGGGACCCGGGAGGGAGCCCCCAGGGGGCGCTGGAGGGCAGGGATCGGGGAGGAAATTACCCGCAGAGGACACAGCGGGAGGAAGGGGACCCCTGGGTGCACAGGGAATGTGGGGGAGGGTGTGTCCTAAAGACTGGGGTGCTGAGCTCCCCGACCCTCAGGGACCAGGTCCTGGAACAGTGCACCCAGTGGACGGACAAGCGGGGTTGAGGGAGGTCCCGGGGGACACAGGCAATGGGGTAGAAGGCCGTTCCCTCTAGAGGGCACGTGGAATGTGGGGGTCACGGGGTAGGAGGAGCTGCAGAGAGGGGTGCTCTGTGGGGAGAGGCTGAGCCCCTAGTTTGTGGGAAAGGGAGCCAGTGAGAAAGCTGGGCAGAGTTGGGGGTCACGAAACAGACCAAAGTAGTAAAAGTGAGGTGAGGTGAACCCCAATAAAGTGCCAGGAGTGTGGACCTGCTTCCAGGAAACACGGGACACGCAGGACTGCAGGGGCCGTGGTAAGAGAGGCGGTGGTCTGCGTGATGAGCGCAGGCAAGGGACATGAGGCCGCCGGCGGGAGGAGACTAGAGGGAGGTACAGAGAGCACAAGGGTGCCTGAAGTCGGAGCAGGGAATCCCAGTAAACCTGAACTACTAGTCCGGGGTAGAGGCTTCCTGATTAGGATGAGCGTGGGAAAGTTGTGTTGGGATGGGGTGGGGGGAGATGGAGAGCCCTGAACACTGATCCGCTCACCCTGGTACAGGAGGAGCCGGACGACGTGGAGGGAGGGCTGGGCGGGTTGGCTGCGTGAAGTCCAGGTGAGAAAAGTGAGCAGGTAGGGTTGAGGCCACCCCATGTGGATGCCACGTGTCGGTCAGGAGCTCATGCTCCCTGAAGTGGGAAGGAGGGCCCCGCAGAGCTAAAGGCCAGCACTGTGAACCTCAAAGTGGCAGGGCCTCCCACGGAGCTACACCTTCACGTTCGCCTGTGGTGTAGACAGTTCTTTCAGAGCTTCATTTCAGAGCTCCTCTGAAGCTCTGTCTGCTTCTCCCCCAAATTCGTGTGTCTCTGCGCCCTCCCCTCCAGGGTTCCCCAGGGCCACAGTCAGGAGCCCTTGATGGAAGGCACAGAGCTGGACGCTGCTGTTGAGGTTCAGAGGGACAGAGCCTCAGGGTCAGCGGGGAGTGAGTGCCCCAGGTCACACAGCTGGGGCAACAGAGGCTCTTCCTGACCCCAGGCTCTCCCCACGACCCTTCCTCTTGTAGTGCAATCTGCATCTGAGCTGGGTGCCTGGGAGAATGGGGCCACACAGCCACTCCCTGGGTGGGCAGAGAGGAGGCCTCAGGGAGACAGAGTGGTCAGGACCCATGGTGCAGGGCAGGAAGCCCACCCAAAGGGACCCTGGGCCCCAAGGTCACACAGCTGAAAAGTGTCAGAGTCCAACTCCAACCTGGGCTGCAGCTCTGGGCCCTCACCCTCAGACTGGGGTGCCCCTGCTCCTTCTACCCCTGCCAAACCCTGACTCTTCTCCCTCCTCCTCTCAACTAGAAAGCTATCAAAAATTCAGCGTAAGCCAGCACAGCGTCTATATGCTCTTCAACATGTCAGAGCTCCGGGAACTAATGCCAGAACCATGGTTGCTGTCTGGGGCGGAGCTGCGCCTGCATGTTCTCAAGACACAGCAGGAGCAGCACGTGGAGCTGTACCAGGTGAGGGGGGAGCCTGAGCTGTGGCCAGGTGAGGGTGGAAGGCTGCTGGCCGCAGGCTCCTCGTAGATAGCCCTGGGAGGGGGAGGAGCATAGACTGGGGACTCCTGGGGCTCTGGTGAACTTCGCACTCTGCCAGGATTTTCAAATGCTTGGAAGGCTGGGGTCTTAGGAGTTGGGTCTCTGAAGTCAGGACTGTAGAAAGTTGGAATCTCTGGACAGGATGAGGCTGCAGTCGTTGACACCAGTTGTTCTGTCCAGTGTAGTGGCCCCCATTGCGTTTAACTTGACTAAAACTGAAATTGATTAATCTTACATATTTCCAGTGCACCACTAGCTGCTATTTCCTAATTCATTTTTTTGAATTTTTTTTTAATATTATCCATTTGAAAGCAGACTTACAGAAAGAGGGGAGAGATACAGATAGAGACAAAGATAGAGATCTTCCATCTGCTGGTTCACGCCCCAGATGGGCACAACCAACCAGGGTGGACTTGGCCCAACCCAAAGCAGGGAACTCCAACTGGTTTCCTCCAGGGGAGTCAGGGACACAGGGACTTGTGTCATCTTCCACTGCTTCCCTATGCACATTAGCAGGAGGCTGAATCAGAAGTGGAGCAGGGGCCGGCACTTTGGTGGAGTGGGTAAAGCCGCTGCCTGCAGTGCCAGCATCCCATATAGGCACCGGTTCGAGTCCTGGCTTCTTCACTTCTGATCCAGCAGTAAAAGATGGCCCAAGTCCTTGGGTCCCTGTACCCATGTGGGAAACCCAGAAGAAGCTCCTAGCTCTTGGCCCTGCTCCGGCCGTTGCAGCCACTTAGGTAGTGAACCAGCAGATGAAAGACCTCTCTTTCTCTTTCTCTCTATTAAATAAATAAATCTTTTAAAAATAATTAAAAAAAAAAAAAGGAAGTGTAGCAACCAGGGCTTCAATCACTCCTCAGTGGGTTGCCAGCATTTCAGGCTGTGGCTTAACCAGCTGCACCAACACTCCAGCCCCTTAGAGTCCTTTTTCATTTATTATTTATTTACATATAGAGACACAGGTGTGTGTGTGTGTGTGTGTGTGTATATATATATGTATATATATATATATATATAGAGAGAGAGAGAGAGAGAGAGAGAGAGAGAGAGAGAGATCCCGTCTGCTGGTTCACTCCCCAGATGCCTACAATGTCCACAGCTGGGCCAGGTCAAAGAGGGAGTTGAGAACCCACCCAGGTCTCCCATGTGGGTGACAGAGACCCAACTACTTGAGCCATCACCTCCACCTCCCAGGGCCTGCAGTAGCAGGAAGCGGAGTCAGGAGCAGAGCCTGGAGCCAACCAGGCACCTTACTCTCTAAGCTAAATAACTGTCCCAGCAGCTGCTATCCGTACATCACTGACTTTTTTTTAAGGGAAAGGGTTTATTGGGGGAAACCCAACAGACTGGAGGGAAGGGGTGAAGAGGGAAAAGAGGAAGAAGAAGAGCATAAGAAGAGAGATCAACAGAGAGAGCAAGAGAGAGAGATCAAGAGACAGAGCGATCAGGAGGCGGAGAGAAAGAAAGACACGTGTTCAGGAACAAGTACTCTTAAAACATTGCCAGGGGGTGGGCAGGGAAGTAGGAGCAGCAAATCCCATTAGGATGGGGGTGGAGCTGACACCAGTGGTTGGAACATGGGGTCACCTGGCTTCCAGCCATGGCAGCAGGGCCTAGAGCCTAGGATGGTGTCCATCATGTAGATCGCGCCATAGATATGACTGTGTTATTTTACTAACATTCTCCCCTTTTGGTTTTTTATAAAGCAAGAGTTGTATGGGGTTACATTAGCCCCAAAAGTCCAGGAGGGGTGGAGGGACGATGATCTGTCTTTAGAGCTACTTCCTGCTGCCATGGGGTGACAAGGAACTCTGCTGGCATGGGGCGATGTCTCAAGCCACTGTCTCCCAGCTGGGGAGCCGAGCATATCCTTGTAGCAGCATTTGGTTGACCGCCTGGTGGATGAAGGCCTTGGTTCATTCCATTATCACCCCCTATAAACACAGAATTTGGAAGGCCAGTGTGTAGATGGAGATCACAAAGCGTTTGGTGGCCTGGAAGGAGATGTGGGGGTGTGTTTTGTGACTGGAAGAAATCTAGGACCCCAAGGCAGCTCAGAGATCCCTGAAGAGAGAGCAGAGTCTGGGGGAGCCTGGATCTGAGTCACAGCACCAATGTAAGGCCAGCACAGAACACACCAAACACCAGAGTAAGGGAAAGGGTTTACTGGGGGAAACCTGACAGACCAGAAGGAAGGGGCGAAGAGGAAAAAGAGGGAGAAGAAGAGTGTAAAAGAGAGATCAAGACAGAGAGCAAGAGAGAGATCAAGAGACAGAGACAGAGAGCGAGCACATCAATGATTGTGCAGACTTCCAGAAAGTTCTTTGGACAGCACTGCTCTACAGGGTGGACTGTCCAGGCAGTTACTGGCACTTCTGCAAAGGGCTGCAGTCCTAGAAGATCACTGAGCTGGAGCCCACGTCATCTGGATGTTAGACTCACAGGACCACAGATGTTAGAGCCTCACAATGAGAGAACTGGGCGAGGGTTCGTTCTTGGAATCTGAAGACCTCAGCTTCTTCTGAACACCAGGGGGTGCTGTCCAGCCCCAGGAGGAGTTTACACCAGGCCACAGGTCATGTGCCAGGTTTTCTTTTGCTAACTGATTTTCCTAAAAGAGATGTATTCACTCGAAAGGCAGAGTAATAGATCCTCCATGCGCTGGTTAATTCTCCAAATGGACATAATGGCCAGGCAGGGTCAGATGGAAGCCAGGAGCTTGCACTGAATCAGGTCTCCCATGTGAATGGCAGGGGTGCAACCAGGACCACCCTCTGCTGCCTTCCAAGGGGCATTAGTAGGGAGCTGGATCAGAAGTGGAGCAAACTCAAACTGATGCTGAAATAGGATGTGGCATGAGAGGCTGTGGTGTAGAGCACTTGCTTCCATGATGGCCCCAGACTCCTGGATTTGTAGACATGAGTCTCCTGGGACTGCTCAGGCCCATAGCTGGCCTTCCTGGGCTTTATCAAACACTGGGAGCACAGAATGACTTCTGCCTAAGCCTTCAGCTCAGATCCAGGCTGTCACATCTACCGACTGGACGCTCAGCACAGCCTAGGTGCTGGCACCACAGTCTTGGCCTTGCGGGCTGTGCAGGCGGAAGAGGCCTAGCCTTTGGTCAGTGCCCCAGAACTCCAAGCACCCATCCCTCAACCCCTCAGGGAATCAAAGTGGGACAGGCAGCCTCTAGGAGCCTTGGCCACTCCTCTCCAGGGTGCTGTTGAAGGTGGAGCCCACAGGCCCCACAGTGGGTGTCTAGGGGGCCAGGTCTGGAAGCCACCTGGGGAGCAGGGGTGGCGGTGTGGTACTTGTGTGAGACGTGCTGGCAGCATCTCCCCCGTGCTTTGTCCTCCAGACATCTAGCAACGATTCCTGGCGCTACCTCAGCAACCGGCTACTAGCCCCAAGCAACACAGCAGAGTGGTTGTCCTTTGACGTCACTGGAGTTGTGCAGCAGTGGCTGAGAGGTGAAGGTAAGGATCTCAGGTCTGCCCCTCCCCTGCTTCTCCTGGGTTCTGTCCCCACACCCTGTTGCTGTCAAAGGCACTCAGAGCTGGGAGATGAGTGAGGGATCTGTTCATGGTTCATCCACTTCCTGAGCACCTGCTTTCTGCCCTGCCCTGTGACAGGTGATGCAGGGACAGACACAGCCTGACCAGCACAGCCCAGTCCTTGTCTGCACAGAGCTCAGCATCATCTGGGGGGGTGGTGGGTGGGGGTGGTTAGCTGTGCAGTGATACCCAGAGTGGCCACAGCTGGGATGAGGAGCACAAAGGGAGTGCCTGGCCCAGCCTAGGTTCAGGGAGGGCTTCCTGGAGGAGGACGTTTCTGAGTTGATGTTGGAGGGCTGAGTAGAATCTGGAAGGAAGCAATGAGGGGCCGCGTGTTCTGGGCAGGGGAGCAGCCTGTGCAAAGGCCCTGAGAGCAGGGAGAGCGGGCACAGTGCATCTGCCCAGGAAAGGACTGTGCACTCCTCTCCCTCGCTGAGTCCACGGTGCCCAGTGTCCCTCCTGGTCATGCACCATCCCAGGAGTCCCCTCAGGCTCCTGTCCTGGCCCCGCCCTGTGTGGGTGGTGTGGGGGACACAGTGGGGAGCAGGACAGCCCTGGGGCCTGCCCTCCTGGGGTCACTTCCCTCTGCACTTAGCAGTTCCTGCCAAAGCCCCGGCAGGCAGCAGTGACCTGGAAGGACCAAGGCTGTGAATGGGGAGGCAAAGGCAGAGGGGTGGGGGTCAGGGTGGGGGAGCCCCCATTGCTGTGTGGGCCCAGAGCAGGCACCCAAACTCATCTGGGGGCCAGGAGGGCTCCCAGGAGGAGGGCGATTGTGTGGAGACTCACAGGAGAATTCTTTAGGCCATGTGCAGCGAGGACACTAGGGGGCAGTGGGCAGTGAGGGCGCCCTGGGCCAGAGACAGCGTCTGGCAGGATCTCCCGTGTCTGGGTCCCTCTCTGTCCAAGCACACAGCCCAGGGCCCGGAGGCTGGAGGAGCTTAGAAAACATCACTCACTCATTCCAGTCGCCTTTATCCCACATCTGCCCTCGGGAAAGCCCCAGGCTCAGCTTTGCCTCCCAGCCTTGGCCGCCTGTCTGACCCAGGGCAGGTCACATCCTTTCTGTATGTCAGCTGCTAGGTCTGTGGGCCATGCCTAGCTGGGAACAAGAAAAATAAGAGTTTCTCTCTGGCTGCATCCTGCTTTGTACTGAAAGCAATGAGAGAAATAAATAGCCAAAATCCAATGTTAGAGATCACATGCTATGGAGAAAACAAGGCAATGTAATGGTCCAGGAGGGTGTGCATCCCAGAGGGCCTCTCTGAGGATGTGACATGTGAGCTTACACCTAAGAGGGAGCTGCAGGCAAGGCAAAGAGCTGAACATGATGGTGGTGGTGATGGTAGTGGTGGGGGGAAGGGAGGGCTGTCCCAGGCAGGAGGAGCCCCTGGAGTTTGCTCCTTCCTTCTACTTCCTCCTGGTCTGGCTGAGCCTCCCACTCAGACTGGCTTCCCTCTCCCCACTCCCACAGAGCAAATAGAGGGATTCCGCCTCAGCGCCCAGAGGTCCAGTGACAGCACAGATGATGTCCTCCATGTGAAAATCAATGGTGAGTCCGGAATCTGGCCCAGCCCAGCCTAGGTTGTCATCTGTGTGTGCCTGCGTGTGCTCGTGTGTGTGTGTGTGTGTACCCCCCAGCCGCATAAACCATCCTGTACACTGATCCATCCGCCTGAGAGTCTTCCACCAAACAGGGATCAGTTCCAGTGGCCAGAGTGACAATGCCAACATTCAGAACTCCTACCGGCCCTACCTGCTCCTCATCGTCAACCCACTGGACCGCATCGTGCCCCCAGACCTCTCGGAGCTGCACTGAGACTTGGACAGCAACTTCTGCTCCAGGTGAACACAGTGGCCCTTGACTGTGGCCCTAGGGACCAACTTCCTCTTTTCCAAAAATGTGCAGCTACACCAAAGGGATGTAGGCTGCAAAACCCAGACCCTGGGAGCCCGATCCAGGGGGACACCCCCCACACACACACATACCAGGGAATCCAGAAAGTTAATGGGAATTGGAATTAAATCCCTGAGTTTATTTTGGTGCAAAAGGATTTCTGATCTATGCATAGTTTTTTTATAATATGAATCTTCTGTGTAGTATGAAAAAAAAGTTTGAACTCAGAAATTACTTGACCCTAAACAAATCATACAGAACTAGGTATTCGAGCAGGTAAACCCGCTGCCTGCGATGCCAGCATCCCACACGCACCCTCTGAATACTGACCGCTCTGCTTCTATCCAGCTCCCGGCTGATGGGCTAGTGAAGCAGCAAGAGATGGCCCAAGTGCTTGGGCCCCAGCACCCGTGTGGGAGACCTGGATGAAGCTCCTGACTTAGGCTTTGCCCATCTCTGGCCTTTGCTGTCATTTGGCCTGTGAACCAGTGAATAGAAGACCTTTCTCTGTCTCTCCCACTCTTATCTATGTAACCCTTCAATTAAAATAAAACTTTAAATAAATGAATAAGCAAATACCATTATATATAGTTACAAATATATAGATATATAAATGTGTATATATATCGTATATAAATATATCAATCATATCTTAAGTATACATAGGTAATACAAGTAAAATGTGTATTATATAAATGGATACTATCTATAGCTAATATAAATAGAGAAATTGATATTTCTATTGACATATATACATTATATAAACATATTAAGTCTACATACTTATGTATCAGGACATAAATGTTATATAGATATCATTTACAATAGATAGCATAAATATAATATGAATACAAACTATAAACATAAGGATACATATAATAGTTTCATTAGAAATAGACAAAAACGACTTACATATAGACACTACATACACACATGTGAAAACACTATACACATACTCCACACACAGATGTCATAAACACACATACTACACGCACACGTTATAAACACACACCACACACATGTTATAAACACACACTACACACACGTTATAAATCACACAACACACATGTCATAAACACACATACTACAACACACATGTTATAAACACACACCACACACATGTGTCATACGTGCTGTCGTACACACGGAGAAGCGGCGCCTCCGGGATTCGAGGAGGAGCCTAGCACAGGCCCCGCCCCTCTCAAGGCCTAGACCGCGTAGGGCTCTTTCTCCCTCCACACGTCCACGCAGAGGACGGAGGAGCCGCCGGGGACGCCTGCACCCCGACGGGACCCCGCAGAGCTCCTCTCGCGTCCCGCCGGGTCTCCACAGCGCCCGCTCGCCCAGACCAGCCCGCGCGGGCGCCGCGGGGCTCTGGAACCTTCCGCGGGCAGGAAGTGGGCGGGGCCGGGGTCACGTGGGCGGCGGCGCCTGCGCAGAGCGCCCCGCACCCCAGCGTGGCCAAGCGCCCCTCTCTGAGGCCTGCGGGGGGCGCCAGGACTCCCGGGTGTCAGAGGTTTGCTTGGGCCAGACTGGGAGCGTCTGTGCCAGCATCGGCACCCGAGACCCCGGCGTTCAGCTCGGAGCTGCTGTCGGCCTCTGTGTGGACTAAGGTGCTCACACTCGCTCAGCTTCCCACGGGCTCTGCGGGTCTGCTGACCCCCATCTCCGACGCCCGAGGGCCCCAGGAGGCCTGTGCGCGGGCCCTGGGGCTGCAGACTGAGGGAAGAGCCTTGCAAGCGAGGGCGAAGTGGTGTGAATCCCGGGCCCTGGAGGCCACAGGCCTGGCCCTGTCCTGGACGGTGCTGGGAGCACTTCCGGTCAGTTGAGCGCGGTCACCGCGGCCGCTGCTGAGGGTCTCCCGCGCGCTGTCAGCGCCTGGCTGCTGTAGGCCCAGGCCCCCGTGGAGAACCCCGGACGTGGAGAGGGGCACGGATGGTCCAAGGCTTAGGCCGTCAGAGCCGTGGCCGCGCCGCCCTGGACATGAGAGCCGTCTAAAGACATGTACGTCTGTGGAGAATCCCACAGGAATCTGAAAAAGAGTCACGGATCACCGCTTACCTGAAAAGGAGATGAACTGTGGAAACACAATAAAACATTGAGTTAAGAAGTTACCACTAGCCACAAAATAAAAGTAAAGTCGAGTTATAAGCCAGGAGCTGTAGTGGCTGTTTGGAGCTGCTCCTAAGCAAACCAAGAGACATCTCTGGTCAGTCAGATAACAGTGTGCTATGGTCAGTACCCTCCTACCCACACTGACTGGACAGTTCAAACATAAGTAAGGCAGGAGCAGTATTGACTGGACTTTTCCACTATAAACAAGAGGGAACCAGCATTGATTGGACCAGTTGGAGGATGGCAAGCTGGAGGACTGCCGGAAATAAGGATAAAAAGGGAGCCCTTGCACCACTCTCCACCCTCTCGGGGATCGTGGCCCACTTGCTTTACTGTGGGCCGCTGCCTCCCAGGATGTGCATTTGCCGGAAGCTGGAATCAGAACTTGAGCCTCAGCCCCCTGATATGGCAGCGGTCGTGCCACACAGTGCCCGAACCACCGTGCCCAGTGCCCTCCCCTGGAAAACTCTTGCTCGGTGTTGGTTGAGGCCACAGGTGCAGACCCCGTGAATGGGAGTGGGGGAGGGGTCGCCCGATCCCTGCCCGTGGACCAGGGCCAGTGAGGCCACTCGGAGGCCCTCTTCACTTGGGTCCGGTCACAGAGTCGCAGGACACTCGACCTGTCACCGTGTTTTTCTATTTTGCTCAAATGTAGCCTTTTGTTTGTTAGTTTTGACCAGTGGGAAAGTCTGCATTTCCTTTTCTTTTAACTTTTACGCATTCATTTGAAAATCAGAGTTAGAGATATCTTCCCTCAGCTGGTTCACTCCCCCAAATGGCCACACCGGTAATGGCAGGAGCTGGGCCCATCAGAAGCCAGGAGCCAGGAGCTTCATCCCAGTCTCCCACGTGGCTGCAGGGGCCCAAGCACCTGGGCCATACTCTGCTGCCTCCCCAGGCACATCAACAGGGAGCTGGATGGCAAGTGGAGCAGCCAGGACATGAACTGGCACCCATATGGGATGCCGGCACTGCAGGCAGAGGCTCAGCCTACTACACCACAGTGCTGGCCCCACAGTCGCCCTGTCACCCAGGGGCTCTGGCCCCTTCAGCTCTGAATGCCTGTGCTAGCACATCAAGCAGCCGGTGGATCTGGGCAGTGAGCCCTGGCCCTGGGCGGAGCCTGGCACAGAAACCTCTGAGTGCTTAAGGGTAGGCTCTGTTCTTTTATTCTTTGAAGATTTATTTATTGGTGCAGGCACGGAGGCCCAGGAAGTTAAGCTGCTGACTTCGGTGTAGGCATCCAAAATGAATGCTGGGTGGAGTCCTGGCTGCTCCACTTTAGATCCAACTGCCTCCTTGTGAGCCTGGGAGAGCTGCAGATAACTGTCCCTGGGAGCCCCGGATGAAGCTCCTGGCTCCTGGCTTGGACCTGGACCCGTGCTGGCTGTTGCACCATTTTGGGATCTCTCTCTCTCTCTCTCTCTCTCTCTCCTTCAAATAAATAAATAAATAAAACTTTTTAAAAAAATTTTTATTTATTTATTTGAGAGGTAGAGTTACAGAAAGAGAGAAGGAGAGAGGTCTTCCATCGACTGGTTGACTCCCCAAATGGCCGCACGGCCAGGCCTGGGTCAGGCTGAAGCCAGGAGCCAGGAGCTTTTTCCGAGTCTCCTGCATGGGTGCAGGGGCCCAAGCACTTGGGCCGATTTCTACTGCCCATTAGCAGGAAGCTGGATCAGAAGTATAGCAGCCAGGACTTGAAGTAGCACTCGTATGGGATTAAAGCATCCCAGGTGGCTTAACCAGCTATGCCACAGTGCAGGGACCCCTTTTATTTATTTATTTATTTTTTTGACAGGCAGAGTGAACAGTGAGAGAGAGAGACAGAGAGAAAGGTCTTCCTTTTGAATTGGTTCACCCTCCAATGGCCGCTGCGCTGAGCCGATGGCAGGAGTAGGTGCTTATCCTGGTCTCCTATGTGGTGCAGGGCCCAAGCACTTGGGCCATCCTCCACTGCACTCCCTGGCCACAGAGAGAGCTGGCCTGGAAGAGGAGCAACTGGGACAGAATCCGGTGTGCCCACCGGGACTAGAACCTGGTGTGCCTGTGATGCAAGGTGGAGGATTAGCCTATTGAGCCAAGGCACTGGCCAAGGACCCATTTTTATGTTTTAATTTTTTTATTTTGAAAGTTAGAGTTACACAGAGTGAGGAGAGGCAGAGAGAGGGAGAGGTCTTCCATCTTCTGGTTCAGTCCTCAATTGCCTGCAACAGCTGGAGCTGTGCCGATACAAGGACAGGAAGCAGCAGCTTCTCCCAGGTCTGCCACGTGGGTGCAGGGCCCCAAGCACTTGGGCCATTTCTACTGCTTTCCCAGGCCATGGCAGAGAGCTGGATCAGAAGTGGAGCAGGTGGAATAGAACCAGTACCCATATGGGATGCCAGAGCCTTAACCTCCTGTGCCACAGTGCAGGCCCCCCATCCATTTTTATATACTTAATGTTTATATATAGTATAAATACATAAATAATTATTTATATATATTATCTATAATATATATTACCCATTTCTATAATATACAAATATCTATTTGTATGTATATTTATACATGATTTATATAAGTGTATACATATTTATAACTACTGTATGACACATTATTTGCTTATTTATTTCTTTATTTTATTTGAAAGGCAGAGTTACAGAGATAGAGGTGACTGAGAAAGCTCATCCATCCGCTGGTTCACTGGCCAAAAGGAGGCCACGGCTGGAGCTGGGCCAGGCCTGAGCCAGGTGCTTCATCTGGGTCTCCACGTGGGTGCTGGGGCCCAAGAATTGAGCGATCTTCTCTTGCTTTCCTAGGCCCATTAGCAGGAGCTGGATCAGAAGTGGAGCAGCCAGGAATGAGACTGGAGCCCATATGGGATGCCGGCGGTGCAGGCAGCTGGTTTACCTGCTAGGCCACAATGCCTGCCCAGGGGTACTTATTTATGTATACTTATGATTGGGCAAAGTAATTTTTGATAGAAAATTATTTTCACACAAAGTAGAAAATATACATTATAAAAAAATCTCTACATAGTTATCAGAAATCTTTTTATACCAAAATAATTACAGGTTTTTAATGCCAATTTTCAGTTTAACTTTCTGGATTCCCTGGTACGTGTGTGGGGTGTCCCCTGATCAGGCTCCCAGGTCTGGATTCCACAGCCTGCGTCCCCCTGGTCCAGAGCCCTGAGCAGGGCCAGGTCTGACTCTGGGCAGCGCCCTCTCCACTAAGCTCCTGTTCTGACCCCCAGAGTCCAGGGCGCTCAGGACCTCAGCCCCTCACTCCCTGGGGGTCCCAGCCCAGGTGTGAGATCTGGTGGTGAAAAGCCCTGGAGAAGGGGCGACGTGCAGCTGGGGACGTGTGACATAAAGCCTGGACAGCACCACAGATTCTCCTAGGGGAGGGGTGGG
Source organism: Sylvilagus floridanus (assembly GCA_949820135.1). Classification (NCBI taxonomy): domain Eukaryota; kingdom Metazoa; phylum Chordata; class Mammalia; order Lagomorpha; family Leporidae; genus Sylvilagus; species Sylvilagus floridanus. The sequence goes on from OX463232.1 coordinate 13,084,978, forward strand.
CTGCGACTCCCCGCTCAGCCCTCACATTCTAAGTGAACTCCAGGGACCTGGGCCCCAGCTGACTGGGCTGTGAAGTCCCAGGGCTCTAGCTGGAAGACGCCCTTCCCGTGTCCCAGCTCACCAGGCTCCAGGCCTTCCAGAACCCCACGTTCCAACCTCCCACGCAGCCTTCTGCCAGGCTCAGCTAGCACACGAGGCCCAGCCTGGCGCCTTCCAGGACCCCGCACTCCCTGGCTGAGCCCTGCATCCTCGGCAGTCAGCATTCCCACTTTCTCCAACCCAGCCAGGGCTCCCATTTCAGCCCAGGTCCCACCACTGGAGCCTGATGTCCCAGGACGCCAGGGGGCCAGCACCAGGGTCTCTGAGCTGCCAGGGGTGTAGGAACCCAAAAAGCACAATCTTCTCACTCTAGGCTCCCAGCACTGCAGTTCCTCGACTCCAGCGGCCTTGCTCCCAGTCACAGACGCTGCACCCAGCATTCTAGAACTCCAGCCCCAGACACTTTCAGAAGCACCCAGCAAGGCAGCCTTGCCACACCGAATTCCAGTTCCCGTGCCCACCTCCTGACAGCCTCCGACAGTTGCACTGACCAGGCAGGGGCCCCTGCCCCACGTTCTAGGCCTCCCAGGTCCCCACCCAGCTGCCAGGTCCCGACCCTCAGGCTAAAGAGAAGCCCAGCTGAGTGCGGATCAGCCAGGGGCACAGCCCAGAGTACCACAGTAAAAGACCGCCATGTTCACCTGAAGCAGTAGTTGGTGTCTAGTGCTCAGTGGTTCCATGCGCCAAATACCTCAGTGCCTTCTCCAGGGGCGTAGCCACAAGGAATAGGAAGGGCCGGTTCATGCTATGAGTGGCATCATGGTTCCCTCGGTGGCCGGAACTGATCCCTGTTAGGGTGAGGGCTCTCTAGATCAGTGGTCCAGGGCTGATTTGTGGGGTTGGGGGAACACACACACACACAAGCACACGCAGGCACACACAGATCTCAGCTGGGGATGGGCTGGGCCAGGTTGGGACTCACCGTTGATGTCCACTTGGAGGACATCATCTGTGCTGTCACAGGAGCAGTGGGTGCTGAGGCGGAAGCCCTCTACTTCCTCTGTGGGAGTGAGGAGAGGGAAGCCAGTCTGAGTGGGAGGCTCAGCCAGACCCTGGAGGAAGGGGAGGTAAGGAGCAAACCCCAGGGGGCTCCTTCCTGCCTGGGACAGCCCTCCCCTCCCCCTCCCCCACCATCGTGCTCAGCTCTTGCTTTGCCAGCAGCGTCCCCTTCAGGTCTCAGCTCACATATCACCTCCTCAGAAAGCCCTCCAGGATGCACACCCTCCCGGACCATGACATCACCTTGTTTTCTCCATAGCATGTGACCTCTGACACTGGTGTTCAGCTATTTATTTCCTCACTGCATTCCCACTTTCCTCACTGCTCCGTAGAAGCAGGGTGCACCCAGAGAGAGATCCTCATTTTTTGTTTTCAGCTGGGCCTGACCCACAACCTTTAAAAAAAAAATCTCAGAGCTGGCCTTGTGCAACAGTTTAAGCCACCAATTGCAACGCTGGCATTCCATAGCAGCAGGTAGAGTTCTGGCTGATTGACTTTGTAAACAAAAACGAAACTTCCAAAAAAACTATTTATTCATCTGAAACACAGTTACAGAGAAAAAAAAAGTTGGGGGCCGGCGCAGCAGCGGCGTAGCAGGTAAAACTGCCCCAAGCAGTGCTGGCATTCCATATGGGCGCCACTTTGAGTCCTGGCTGCTCCACCTCCAATCCTGCTCTCTGCTATTGCCTGAGAAAGCAGTGGAGGATGGCCCAAGTCCTTGGGCCCCTGCATCCACGTGGGAGGCCCAGAAGAAGCTCCTGGCTCCTGACTTCAGATCAGTGCAGCTCCGGCCTTGGTGGCCAATTGGGAAGTGAACCAGCGGATTTAACATGGAAATGACTCTCTCTCTCTCTCTCTCTCTCTCACTCTGTGTGTGTGTGTGTGTGTGTGTGTGTGTGTGTGTGTAACTCTGATAAAACAAACAAACAAATCTTAAAGAACAAAGAAAGTTGGAGAGAAAGATCTTCCATCTGCTGGTTCACTACCAAAATGGCAGCAATGGACAGGATGAGGCCAGGCCAAATCCAGGAGCTTCATAGTGCTCTGCCATGTGGGTGCATTTCTGCTACTTTCCCTGGCAAATATTTAGGAGCTGGACAGAAGTGGAGAACTGGAAATTGAACTGGCACCCATGTGGGATGCTGACGTCTCAGTGGGCAGCTTCAAAGCTGTACCATAAGATAGTCCACTGGCTGCTCCACCTCAGATAGCTCCCTGGGAAAACAGCAGAAATGGCCCAAGTGTTCTGGGCCCTGGCACCAACGTGGAGACCCTGAGTAGTTCCCGGCTCCTGGCTTCATCCTGGCACAGTCCCAGCCTTCTGGGGAGTGAACAAGTCAATGGAAGATCTCTATTTCTCTCTACCTCTGCCTTTCAATACATAAATGAATCTTTCTTTAATAAACAAATTTTAAGCACAGAAACAAACATCTGGAAGAAACACTGAGAGTGGACCAGCAGTAGCCAATCAGGTCACAGGTACTGGGTGCTCTGACCTAAACCCCTCCCTGTGTGCTGTCCCTGTAATCCTCCCCCACTGTCCATCTGACAGACCTAGCAGCTGACATACAGAAAGGTCGTGACCTGCCTTGGGTCAGACAGGCGGCCAAGGCTGGGAGACAAAGCTGAGCCTGGGGCTTTCCCGAGGGCAGATGTGGGATAAAGGCGACTGGAATGAGTGAGTGATGTTTTCTAAGCTCCTCCTGCCTGCGGGCCCTGGGCTGTGTGCCTGGACAGAGAGGGACCCAGACACGGGAGATCCTGCCAGACGCTGTCTCTGGCCCAGGGCGCCCTCACTGCCCACTGCCCCCTAGTGTCCTCGCTGCACCTGGCCTAACGAATTCTCCTGTGAGTCTCCACACAATCGCCCTCCTCCAGGAAGCCCTCGTGGCCCCCAGATGAGTTTGGGTGCCTGCTCTGGGCCCACACAGCAATGGGGGCTCCCCCACCCTGACCCCCACCCCTCTGCCTTTGCCTCCCCATTCACAGCCTTGGTCCTTCCAGGTCACTGCTGCCTGCCGGGGCTTTGGCAGGAACTGCTAAGTGCAGAGGGAAGTGACCCCAGGAGGGCAGGACCCAGGGCTGTCCTGCTCCCCACTGTGTCCCCCATGCATCCCACACAGGGCGGGGCCAGGACAGGAGCCTGAGGGGACTCCTGGGATGGTGCATGACCAGGAGGGACACTGGGCACCGTGGACTCAGCGAGGGAGAGGAGTGCACAGTCCTTTCCTGGGCAGATGCACTGTGCCCGCTCTCCCTGCTCTCAGGGCCTTTGCACGGCTGCTCCCCTGCCCAGAACACGCGGCCCCTCATTGCTTCCTTCCAGAGTCTACTCAGCCCTCCAACATCAACTCAGAAACGTCCTCCTCCAGGAAGCCCTCCCTGAACCTAGGCTGGGCCAGGCACTCCCTTTGGGCTCCTCATCCCAGCTGTGGCCAATCTGGGTCATCCCTGCACAGCTAACCACCCTCACCGCCCCCCCCCCCCAGATGATGCTGAGCTCTGTGCAGACAAGGACTGGGCTGTGCTGGTCAGGCTGTGTCTGTCCCTGCATCACCTGTCACAGGGCAGGGCAGAAAGCAGGTGCTCAGGAAATGGATGAACCATGAACAGATCCCTCACTCATCTCCCATCCCTGAGTGCCTTTGACAGCAACAGGGGGTGGGGGCAGAACCCAGAAGAAGAAGGGTGGGGCAGACCTGGGATCCTTACCTCCATGGCTCAGCCACGTCTTCACAACTCTGGTGACAACAATGGACAACCACTCATCTGTGTCACTGGGTGCCAGAATCCGGCTCTTGATGTATTGCCAAGAATCGCTGCTGTCTTTCTGGAGGACAAAGCACGGGGGAGAGAGAAAACCGAAGATGCTACCAACACCTCACCACACAGACCAGGCTCCCAACTCCAGCTGGACTCCAGGCACCACGCAGCAGCACCCAGACTCACTCCCCAACAGCGCCCCAGAGGCTCCTTGGGGCTGCTCATCTGCCCCCACTCTCTGAGGGACTGCAGGTTGCTCTCCCTTCTGGAGGCTGGAAAATGAAGAAAGTCCAGGCCCTTCCCCACCTGCACAGCCCACAGGGCCAACACTGTGGTGCCAGCACCTAGGCTGTGCTGAGCGTCCAGTCGGCAGATGTGACAGCCTGGATCTGAGCTGAAGGCTTAGGCAGAAGTCATTCTGTGCTCCCAGTGTTTGAGAAAGCCCAGGAAGGCCAGCTATGGGCCTGAGCAGTCCCAGGAGACTCATGTCTACAAATCCAGGAGTCTGGGGCCAGGAGGGGCACAGTGTGCTGTGCCACAGCCCATGGTGCTGGCATCCCATAGGGGCATCGTTTCAGTCCAGGCTGCTCCACTTCCCATCCTACTTTCTGCCAGCACACCTCGGAGGGCAGCACAGGCTGATCCAGGCTGGGCCCCTCCTTCACGCGGGAGACCCAGGTGGAGGTCCAGGCTCCCGGTTTCAGCCTGAGCCAGCCCTGACCATTGGGTCCATTTGGGATTGACCAACACAGGCAGGATCTCTCTCACTCTGCCTTTTCAATAAATCACTTAAAAACTAATGTAACCAAAACCAGGTGTGTGACCCATGGCTCGGTGGGAAGGTGGAAACAACCTCCTGGGGCTGGACACACCCTCAGCAGCTACAGCCAAGCCGAGGTCGTCAGACACTGCCGGATAGGAGCGCTCAGCCCAGTGCTCTCATGGGAGGCCCTCCCGTCTCGGAGCCTGCGAGTCCAACACTGCCCATCACAAGGCTTCTAGGGCAGTGATCTAGGACTCCCGCCTTCTAGAAGGGCAGATAATGGCCTGGAGACACCACCTGGAGAGCAGCGCTGTCCACAGACTCTCTGGAAGTCTTCACAATCAGCGATTTCCTAGCAGCAGAAGCTGGGACAGCTGGTATTTAGCTTAGCAGTCCCTGGGCCTGTGTCCCATAGCAGGTGCCTGGTTGGCTCTAGGCTCTGCTCCTGACTCCGCTTCCTGCTACTGCAGGCCTGGGTACATGTATATATACACATACACACACACACCTGTTCTCTCTCTCTCAAGGAAATCAATGAGAAATGCAAAGGACTCTCAGGGGCTGGAGTCTGGTGGGCAGGTTAAGCCATGGCCTGTGATGGCAGCATCCCACTGAGCCGAGGGTGAAGCCCTGGTTGCTCCACTTCTCATTGAGCTCCCGCTGATGCACATGAGAAAGAAACAGAATGGCCCCCTGCCTCCCACGGAGAAACCCAGGATGGAGGTGCACACTCCTGGCTTGGGCCAGGTCCAGCCTGGGTGGTTGTGTCATATGGGGAGTGAACCAGCAGATGGAATAGCTCTCTATTGCTGTCTCTATCTGTATCCTCCTCTTTCTGTAACTCTGCCTTTCACATAAATAATCTAAAAGAAATAAAGGAATGCAGGAAGGAAAGCAGCCAGGAAGGAAGGAATCCAGGGGCTGATGCTGTGGGATAGTAGGCTAAGCCTCTGCTTGTTCACCAGCATCCCATATGGGGCTGGTTCAAGTACTGGCTACTCCTTTTCTGATACAACTCTCTCTGGCCTGGGAGAGCAGAAGATGGCCCAAGTGTCTGGGCCCCTGCAGCAGCATGGGTGACCTAGAGGAAACCTCTGGTTCCTGACTTCTATGGACCCAGCTCCGCCCCAGCTGCCCATCCTGGCCATTTAGGGGTTGAACCAGTGGACGCAAGTCCTTCCTCTCTGTCTCTCCTCTAATTGTATTTTAAAATACATCTATATTTGAAAGGTAGATTTTCAGAGAAGTTGAAGCCGAGAAAGAGAGAAGTCTTCTACCAGCTGGTTCACTCACCAAATGGATGGAATGGCTGGAGCTGGTCCTATCTGAAGCCAGAAGGCAGAAGCTAGGAGTTTCTTCTGGGTCTTCCATGAGGGTGCAGGGGCCCAAGGGCTTGAGCCATCTGCTGCTGCTTTCCCAGGCCAGAGCAGACAGCTGAATCGTAAGTGGAGCAGCAGGGATTTGAACCAGCGCCCATATGCTACCACAGTACAGCAGGCAGCAGTTTTACTCACTACACTACAGCACTGGCCATTCTCCCTCTCATTGTAACTGTACTCCTCAAAGAAATAAATTTTTTTTTCAATTTCAAAAATGAATTCCAAATTATCAGCCACGACTCAATGAACGTGGAGCAATGGAAATATTTAAGACTAATCAAATTCAATTTTAACCAAGTGAAATGTTAACCATTGCCCAACACTGGACAGAACAGTTCTGGAGCCTCAGTCTGTCCAGAGATTTCAACTTTCTACAGTCCTCACTTCTTCAGGACCCAACTCCTAAGACCCCAGCCTTCCTAGCATTAAAAAACCCTGGCAGAGTGTGAAGTTCACCAGAGCCCCAGGAGTCCCTGGTCTGTGCTCCTCCCCCCTCCCAGGGCCATCTAGGAGGACCTGTGGCCAGCAGCCTTCCACCCTCACCTGGCCACAGCTCAGGCTCCCCCTCACCTGGTACAGCTCCACGTGCTGCTCCTGCTGTGTCTTGAGCACTTGCAGGCGCAGCTCCGCCCGGGACAGCAACACGGGCTCAGAAACTGCTTGCCGGAGCTCTGACATGTTGAAGAGCATATAGACGCTGTGCCCGCAATCCTTGTATTTTTGGTAGATTTCTAGTTGGGAGGAGCAGACAGAGGAGTCAGGGTTTGGCAGGGGTGGCAGGAGCAGGGGACCCCCAGTCTGAGAATGAGGGCTCAGAGCTGCAGCCCGGGTTGGAGTTGGAGTCTGACACTTTTCAGCTGTGTGACCTTGGGGCCCAGGGTCCCTTTGGGTGGGCTTCCTGCCCTGCACCGTGGGTCCTGACCACTCTCTCCCTGAGGCCTCCTCTCTGCCCACCCAGGGAGTGGCTGTGTGGCTCCCTTCTCCAGGCACCCAGCTCAGATGTGGATTGCACTGCAAGAGGAAGGGTCGTGGGGAGAGCCTGGGGTCAGGAAGAGCCTCTGCTGCCTCTGCGCTGTGCGACCTGGGGCACTCACTCCCCGCTGACCCTGAGGCTCTGTCCCTCTGAACCTCAACAGCAGCGTCCAGCTCTGTGCCTTCCATCAAGGGCTCCTGACTGCGGCCCTGGGGAACTCTGGAGGGGAGGAGTCCTCCCGCTGAGCCAGATCCTCATCTGTAAGAGAAACAACTGCAGGAGCAGGTGGGAGACAGAGACCAGGCAGAGGAAGCCCTGACAGAGCGGGCGCACAGCCAATCAGGATTGCGGAGGGCGGGCACATGGGCTCCACCTGCCACTCAGTGAGCAGCCTGCTGAAGAGCGCTGTGCCCAGAGGCTGTGCCCAGAGCTCCTGAGGATGAAGACTCTGCACCTCACACAGGCTCTGAGGGGGGCCCTGCATTGCATCCACCTGACACGTGGAGACACTGAGGCACGAGGAGATCAGGCTGCGAGGGGAGAGAAACAGAGGCCGGTCGGGGAGACCAGCAGGAAATGGGGCGGAGGCTCTCGGGTGAGCAGGGCGATGGCAAGATGGACCCGCGCAGAGACGCGCGTGTTTGGGGGAGAAGTGGGCACAGCTGCAGAGGAGGCGCACAGTGACAGAACCGTCCACACCACAGGCGAACGTGAAGGCGGGGCTCCGCGGAGGCACTGAACTCTGGGGTCCGCACTGCAGGCCTTCAGCCCTGGGGGGTCCTCCTTCCTCTTCGGGAAGTTCGTGTTCCTCCTGCTGCGCGTGGCCCCCAGGTGGGGACCTCACCCCTACCTGCAGCTTTTCTCACCTGGGACTCGCACAGGCGCTCCCGCCCAGACCTCTCCCCAGCGCTCCACACCAGGTCCGGCCCCTCCCGTCCCGCGGTGGGTAGGGTCTTTCCTATCAGCGCCCTGGCACCACCGCCTCCCCCTGCCCCATCCCAACACACCTTTCCCACGCCCCCCCCCTCCGGAAGCCCCTTCCCCGACCCAGGAGTCCTGGTGCCTGGGATTCCCTGCTCTGTGCCTTCACTCCGGCTGCAAGCACGCACGACCCTCAGCACGGACTATGGGCACGCGCTCCGGGTCTCCGTCTCTCTCCCGCCAGCCTCCTCCTCCACCCGGGGGCCTCGCGCCCCATGCCTGCACCCATCTCGCAGACCACCGCCTCTCTCACCACGACCCCTGCAGTCCCGCGTGTCCCGTGCGCCCTGGAAGCGGGTGCATGCTCCTGGCACTTTGCTGCCGTTCGCCTCACCTCGCTTTTGCTCCTTCCGTCTTTCCGTTTCGTGAACCCCAAACTCTGCCCAGCTTTCTCACTGGCTCCCTTTCCCACAAACTAGGGTAGGGCCTCAGCCTCTCCCCACAGAGCACCCCTCTCTGCAGCTCCCACCCTGCGACCCCCGAATTCCACGTGCCCTGCGGAAGAGAACGGCCTTCTACCCCATTGCCTGTGTCCCCCGGGACCTCTTCGACCCCGCGGGTCTCGTGCAGTTGGTGCACGTTCCCTGTGCACCCAGGGGTCTTCTTCCTCCCGCTGTGTCCTCTGCGTGCAATTTCCTCCCCGACCCCTGCGCTCCGGCGCCCCCTGGCGGCCCCTCCCGGACCCGTCCCTCGGAGCTCACCGTGGTCGCTGTGCAGCATTGGCACGCGGGTGACCTCCTTGCGGAAGTAGCGGGGCAGCTCTGGGCCCTCCTCGGTGTTCTGTTCGCGCGTGCTTGGGTCCACGTCGTCAGGCTCCGGGCTGGTTGGTTCCTCCTCCAGGCTGCGGGGGCTGAGGACCTTCATCTTGGACCGGAGCAGGGCCCGGAAGGCCTCCAGGTGCCGGCTCTGCAGCAGCTCCAGGTCGGTGGCGTTGTGGCCGGGCGTTCCCGCGGCCGGGCGGCCGGGCGCCAACACTGAGAGCCACAGCAGCGGCAGCAGCAGTCGCATCCCGGAGGGCGCCATGGGGGAGGCGACGCACTCGGTACAGGGCTAGGGTGGGATGGGGAGGCCGAGGGTCTCAGGGGAAAGTCGCGGCCCTCAGGAAGGCAGAAGCAGGGGCGTCGCGGTAGGCGACGGAAGACTGGGCGGTCTTGAATAGGGGGCCGGAGCAGGGCTGGGAGATCGTTCCCCAGAGGAGGGAAGGCGCTAGGATGCGCGGGGTCCAGAGCCGGGAGGCAGGGTCTGTGGCTCGGACCGGGTCAGGACCGGGGTCGCTGTGCAGGAGCCACAGAGGCCGTGAGGAGGGTGGCGTCCTGGGATGCCCAAGTCCCGCGTCCTCTCGGACCAGCGCAGCGCCAAGCAGCTCCCAGGTATGCTGGAAAAGTCTCAGAAACTCGCTTTTTATCCCTCCTCCAGCTCCTCCTCCCGCTCCGCCCCCAGTGCTGGCATCACTTGGCTGCTCCTTGGAGCTCCATCCTCTGAGCACGCCCAGGTCCAACAGCCTGAGGCTCCTACCCCAGGGCTGTCCGGGGGTGCCCTCGCACTCTGTACCAGCCAGAGCCTCGCTGACCAAGGGGTCCACCTGGGACTCCCGCATCCCAGAGCAGTGTGCCAGTGTGGTGCCACGGCTCTGCTTTGCATCCAGCTTCCTGCTAACGAACTGCAGAGGTTTCAAGCACTGGAGTTCCCGCCACGCACAGGGAAGACCAGGATGGAGTCGTCTCCTGGCTTCAGCCTGGCCGGGCCCCTGTCTTGCGACCATCTCAGCAGTGAACCTGCGGATGAAAGATCTCTCTCTCTCTCTCTCTGCCTTTTAAATAAATACATAAATCCTTAAGAAATAAAACAAAAGTGATCCAGGTTAAGGGGCAGAAGTAGGTCGCCAGCCTAGTTTGGTCAACGCCCCCAGTCTGCAGACTCAGTGTCCCCAGAAGATGGGGAACAAGTGATAACAACTCTTCCTGATCCAGGTCACACCCGGATCCCAAGGGGATCCGCCGCTGGGGGCGTGGTCGGGCAGTTGCCATCTTGAGTGTGGCCGGGAAGTTGGAGCGCCAACTGTTTGTGCCTCACAACCTCTCTAGAAAATGTGCGAAAACAAGCTCGCGGCCCGCCTCCTCCCACAAACAACACCTGTCTCCCGTCCTGAACCCCACATGAGAGACTTGAGCCTGAGCTCGGGGGAGTCCCCTCGGGTCATTCTGTGCATCCACCGGCCTCAACATCGGAAACAACGTCTCCTCAGGCACTCAGAGGCTGGGGCGGGGGCTGCCCTTCCCTCTGCGGAGTTCCCCAGGCGGCTCAAGGCCCAGTGGTCCGGGCCTCACAGCTACTGCAGGTTCGCGCCAGTGCTGTGAGCGAGCGGCGTCCCGGGGCCCAGCGGTCCGGGCCCTGTGCGGGGTGCACGGGGGCGCCTGAGGTCCTGAGCGCCGCCCCCAGCCTCCAGGTCCAGGCAGCCTGGGTGCTCAGCACCGGGAGTCCCGCCCCAGCCTCTCCTACCGCGGGGGCTGCACAGTGGAGGACGAGGGAGGCAGCCGCTCCCTCAGGACAGCATGCACACAGGCAGCGCCATGCGAGAGAGAACGTCCCTGACAGACAGCTGGCAAAGCCGCGGTCGCTGCGGGCCTGCTCCTGCAGCCCTGGTGAGGAGGACGGCAGGGCGTCCCGTCCGAGTCCTCGCGGACACCACGGGCGGTTACTCAGGGCTTCTACTTAAAAGGCAGGGTACCCGAGGGATGGAGGGACAGAGAGACAGAGAAATCTCACTCAGTGCTTCACTCCCCAATGCCTGAGTACTGAGGTCTCATTCATGTCTCCCACTTAAGTGTCAGGTTCCCAACTCTGGGGTGCTAACATCCCAACTAGCATCTATTTTATTTTTATTTATTTTTAATTTTTTTTGAGAGAGAGAGTTACAGACAGTGAGAGGGAGAGACAGAGAAAGGTCTTCCATTCGCTATTTCACTGCCCAAATGGCTGCAATGGCCAGAGGCTGTGGCTGCTTCTCCCAAATCCCAGGCCCTAGTGCTGCGAGTCCAGGGCCTTCTCTCCCCCCAGTCTCCTAGGCTTTCTCCACTTAGTCTCACAGCCCAGTAATGATAACAACAATAACAGTCATGGCAGTTGCAGGCGGTGCCTCTGCATGGACTTGTGCGCTTCCTGCTCATGCCCTAGAGCGACCCTAAGGTGCACCATCACTCACAGTCCCATGATGGGACACAGGACAGGGAGGTGAGCACATCAGCAGCTCATTGAGCGCCCCAGGCCCTGTCCAAAGCTTGTGCCTTCCCTCCTAGCATTTCCATGGCTTTGTTTTTATCCACATTCTGCAGATAAAGAAGCCAAGGCAATCCCTTGGTGACAGTAAACAACAGGTCCTGGGAGCAGCAGAGGTGACCCAGGCCTGTGTTCCTTGCTGACCCGTGGAGGGGGGAAGCAGAGGCAGGGCTCTTGCCCCAAGCTCATGCCATTACTGCTCTCAGGTGTAGCCCAAGCACAAGTGCCCTGTTGCTGACACCTGTTCAGCCCACACAGGCCCTTCCATGAAATGTTTGGAAGTTATTTGTATGCATGAGTTCTACATTTTTCCAATAAAACTAACATGGTGTTATTTTATGATCATTATTTTTAAGGATTTCTTTATTTACTTGAATATCAGAGTGACAAAGGGAGAGAAGAGACACAGAGAGAGACAAAGAGAGAGATCTTCCATCTGCTGATTCACTCTCCAAATGCCCACAGCAGCCGAGCTGGACAAGAAGCCCAAGCCAAAGCCAGGAACTCCATCCTGGTCTATGAGGTGCAGCCATGGGGCTCAGCCGTCACCTGCTGCCTCCCAGGTGCATGAGCGGGAAGCTGATGGGAAGCTGAGTCAAAGCAGGCATTTACTATAGGATGTAGAAGTCTCCAGCGGTGGCTTACCCCACCTGTACCACAATCCCCTCCCCGAACTTATCCATAAAAATTATTATTTATTTGTTTGAAAGACAGAGAAAGAACTCTCATCTTCTGGTTCCCTCCCCAGTGCCTGCACCAACCAGTACTGGGTGGGAGTGGAAACCAGGAGCCAGGAAGTCAATCCAGGTCTCCCACGAGAGAGGCAAGACCCCCATTACTTGCGCCCTCCCCTCAGTCTCCCAGCTCTGCACTGGGAGGACAGGAGTCAGGGGCCGCACCCAGGAATGAAACCAGGTGCTGCAGTGTGGGACACGGCTGTCTCAACCCAGGCTAAACGACTGCTTCCTAAATCCCACGGTCACCTGGTTTGCAGTGCATTCCGTTAGAGCCCCAGAGGCATCGCAGGTCAAAGCCCGGCCCTCGTGGGGCTGACACGGTTTCATTAAGACACCAGAGCCAGGTTAAGGAGATGGCAACAGGGCATCCTCTGGGTGACACATCCTGCCCCTGTCCCACCCTTCTCCCCTCAATGGGTCTCCCTGTCTCGTCTTCAGTCAGAAACTCAGGCTGTGCCCAGTGCACTCCCAGACGCCTTCCCTTCTCCTCTCCCCAGGAGTGGGCCCGTGCCAGCTCCAGCTCTGCACTCTTGGCATGGGGCCCCGGAGCCTGGAGGGAGGGAACGCCAGCCGGGCCCCACACAGGCTGGGAGTCCTCCTGTCTGGCAGGGTGGAGGGCTTCTGGGAAGCAAGGCCAGTGCAAGCTGGGTGGACGCCCTGAGGGAGGCAGAGGCCTGCAGGGTAGAGAGTCCTGTCATCAGATTGCTGGGGAAGGGTCTGGATGATAATGTCAACAGCTGCTCAGACGCTTACTGTGCAGGCTGCGGGAGATGCTGGGATGTGTCACTGTGCTGGATCCAAGCCTTCATGTGTGCTGTCACACCTGCGAGGCTGGCAGCATTCCTCCCTTTTACAGATGAATAGCTGGGGTCAGGGAGGTGAAGCCCTTGTCCAGGGGCCACACAGCAAGGGCCTTAAAAGGAACCCAGGGCTGTGAGGATCCAGACAGACCCAGGACACCTGAGAATCAGCACATCGCCCTCCACCCCCAGCCTCCTTGCCTGGATGCCCCCATCCTACCTCCTGCCTCTGCCACCTCCCCTCCCAGTGTCAGCAAGGAACACAGGCCTGGGTTACCTCTGCTGGCCTAGGACCAGTTGTTCCCTGTCCCCAAGGAAGCACCTCCGTTTCTTCATGTGCAAAATTGGGTTAAAGGAGAGCCGTGGACAGGCACTAATGCTTGGAAGGCTGGAACGTGCTCTCGACAGGGCCTGGGGCGCTTAGTGAGCTGGAGGGACTCTTAGCAAAGTTCTCTCACCTCCCTGTCCTGTTTCCCATCATGGGACTGTGAGTGATGCTGCACCTTAGGGTCGCTCTAAGGCATGATCAGGAAAAATGCATGAGTCTATGCAGAGCCGCCGGCACACAGCTACGTGGCTGATACCATTATTACTTAGTATTGGGTGGCGAGATTACATGGAGCAGGCCTAGGAGACTGGCAGGGGTACTCTATCTGAAGCAGCAGGGCCTTGGATTTGGGGGAAGGGGCCACGGCCTCTGCAACCCCCACGTGCTCCCCAATACCCGGGATGGAGGAGGGCTCCACCAGTATTTGAGACACTGTATCCCATATTTGAGTGCCTGATTCAAAACTCAGCCACTTGCCTTTCTTTACAGCTTCCTGCTATTGCACCGGAAGGCAGCAGCTGATGGCTCCAGTGGGCCCCTGCCCCCACAGAGCAGACCAGGATGGAGTTCTTGGCTTCTGGCTTTGGCCCGGCCCGGGCCAGCCGTGGTGGTCACTTGGGGAGTGAACCAGCACCTGGAAGATCCCTATGTGTCTCTGTCTCCCCCCATTGCTCTTTCAAATAAATGAATAAATCAATCATAAGAATAATAGCGAGATATGATGGTATTAATTTTGATGCTAAAGTATTTGAAACTCAAGTATTCAAATTATTGCCATAAGTGTCACAGAAATCTATGCTTCTCTTTCTCTCTACCTTTGGTGGAGAGAAAAAAAATAGAAATTATTTGTAAAAATAGATGGTGGGTGGGATGTTAGCATTCAATAATTGGGAACCTGCACTGAGTGGGAGAGCCGGATTCAGTTCTTAGTTCCCAGGCATTTGGGGTGTGAACCGGTGAATGAGATCTCTCTGTGTCTCTGTCCCTCCATCTATATTGGTTGCTCTGCCTTTTAAAGAAATTAATGTTTTAAAAAGCAAGAACAAACATTTATCTGCTTTTTATTTATTTATTGACAATGATTAGTTATTTGAAAGGCAGAGTTAGAGAGAGACAGAGAGAAGACCTTCCATCTTCTGGTTCACTGCCCCAATGGCCACAACAGATAGAACTGGGCCCATCTGAAGCCTGAAGCCAGAAGCCAGGAGGTTCTTCCAGGTCGCCCACATGGGTGCAGGAGCCCAACCACTTGGCCTGTCTGTAGCTTTCCGAAGAGCATCAGCAGGGAGCTGGATTGGAAGTGGAGCAGCTGGGACTCGAACCAGACCCCATATGGGATATCAGTACCACAAACGGGAGGTTTCCCTGCTGTGTTACAGCACCGGTCCCACGTTGATTTCCTCACATAGTTTCTGTAATTCTGGAATCAGCAGTAGCTGAGCTGTGCGGTGTGGCCCAGGTCTCTCCTGAATTAGCAGTGAGGGTGTTGGCCCCGCTGCAGTCACAGGGAGACTTGCTCAGGGCTGGGAGACCTGCCTGCCCCCTGCATGGGCGCACACATGGCGCTGGTGTCGGCCACAGACCTCAGCTCTGTCCTGCTGTGTCCCTCTGTTGGCTGCCTCTCTGTCCTCCCACGGACCCCCTCAGAGTGAGGCACCCCCAGAGGGACCAGGGAGGGGGCCTCAGCACCTCCGAGCACCCAGCCTCGGGAGTCACATCTCAGCCCTGCAGCCCTGCAAGTGCAAGACCAGCCTCTCTCAAGGGGAGGCCTTAGGCTCCAGCTCCTGAAAGGTGGGTCCCCCAGACTCTATGGGTGCATTTTGCTGTTTTTTTTTTAAGATTTATTTATTTATTTAAAAGGCAGAGTGTCTGGAGGGGGGGGAGAAAATGGGGTGAGCGGCCACCCACTTGTTGCCTCCCCAGATGGCCGTGATCACAGAAACCTGGAACTCCATCCTGGCCTCCCAGCGATGGCAAGAACCCTAGCTCTTGAGCTGTTTCCAGCTGCCTTCTCCACTAGCAGGCCGCTGGATCAGAGGCAGAGCAGACAGAGCCCAGCTGGTACTCTGATATGGGATGAGGGAGTCCCAGGTGGATCCTCTGGCCAGCAGTGCAGGGAGGACGCCCCTTCTGGGACAGCCCCAGCTAGGAGGCACCTGCAGGTGGAGCCTGGGCAGGCAGCAGAGGAAGGAGCTGCCTGAGGCCACAGGGTCTGGGCAGAGCCTCCCCCCTCCGCTGGGGGAGGAGCCGGAGGAGGAGGGACGGGCTGTTGTGATAAAAGGAAGGGCTTTCAGAGGCTTTTCCACCTCAGCTGGGAGCTACAGGTGCAGGGACCACTTGGACAGGCGGTGGCCCACGCCGACGCAGGACTCGGGGACGCCAGGCTAGCACCTCCTCACCACCTCCTCGGCAACCCCTGCGACCCAGTCCTCGGAGCCCCAGACCCTGTCTCCTGCAGAAGCTTTGCTCTGCTCTCGGTCGCCCCCTGCCGTCTCAGGAGCCCTGGCTCATCCAGGACTTTCCCTCCTCCCGGGACAGGTCTCAGCCCCGCTCCAGCTCCCCTACTAAAGACCACCCACCTTCTGGAGGCTACTGAGACACCCTCAGCCACAGCCTGCCCTCCACCCCTGCTTCTGTCTTCCTGAGACCCTCAGCCCTGCCTGGTCGAGGCCTCCCCATCCTGCCCTAGCCCTGTTGGCGTTCTCGGCAGTGCTGGGGTGCATCGCCTCCCCCGTGTCGCCCTCCCCCATGCGACTGCTGCTGCTGCTGCCCTGGCTCTCAGTGTTGTCTCCTGGCCTGCTGGCCGCGGGAACACCCAGCCGCAACGCCACCGACATGGAGCTGCCCAAACAGCGAATCGAGGCGGTCCGCGCCCCAGTCCTGCCCAAGGTGGGGCTGTCCCGCACCCCGAATAAGAGGGAGGTGCCGCCCGGTCCAGTGCCAGAGGACACGCTCGTCCAGCACAACAGAAGACACGACCAGGTGGGCAGAAAGAGCGCCGAGCAGCCCCAGCCCCTGCGTATGTTCGACATCTTCACTAAATTCTTCCACATGCTAATGGTGGACAGCGACCACGGTGAGCTCTGAGGGACGGGACCCGGGAGGGGCCGCCAGGGGGCGCCAGAGGGCGTGGGGAGGGAGGAAATTACCCGTAGAGGACACAGCGGGAGGAAGGGGACCCCTGGGTGCACAGGGAACGTGGGGGAGGGCGTGTCCTAAAGACGGGGCGCTGAGCTCCCAGACCCTCAGGGACCAGGTCCTGGAACAGTGCGCCAAGTGGGCGAGACCCGCGGGGTCGAGGGAGGTCCCGGGGGACACAGGCAATGGGGTAGAAGGCCGTTCCCTCCTGCAGGGCACGTGGAATACGGGGGTCGCCGGGTGGGAGCTGCAGAGAGGGGTGCTCTGTGGGAGAGGCTGAGGCCCTACCCTAGTTTGTGGGAAAGGGAGCCAATGAGAAAGCTGGGCAGAGTTTGGGGGTCAAGAAACAGAAAGACAGAAGAAACAAAAGCGAGGTGAGGCGAACCGCAGCAAAGGGCCAGGAGCGTGGACCTGCTTCGAGGGTGCACAGAACACGCGGGACTGCAGGGGTCGTGGCGAGAGAGGTGATGGTCTGCGAGATGGGAGCGGGCATGGGATGAGAGAGGGGGTGGGAGGGCAGCTAGCCTCCTCAGGGAGGGGAGTGAGTGCCCCAGGTCACACAGCGCAGAGGCAGCAGAGGCTCTTCCTGACCCCAGGCTCTCCCCATGACCCTTCCTCTTGCAGTGCAATCCACATCTGAGCTGGGTGCCTGGGAGAAGGGAGTCACACAGCCACTCCCTGGGTGGGCAGAGAGGAGACCTCAGAAAGACAGAGTGGTCAGGACCCATGGTGCAGGGCAGGAAACCCACCCAAAGATTACTCCTGCCGCCAAGTTCACACAGCTGACAAGTGTCAGAGTCCAGGCCAGTGCCCTGGCTCACTAGGCTAATCCTCCTCTTGCAGCATTGGTACTCTGGGTTCTAGTCCCACTTGGGGCGCAGGTCCAATCCTGGTTGCTCCTCTTCCAGTCCAGCTAGGCGGGCAGTGGAGGATGTTCCAGGAGTTGGGCCCTCCACCCACATGGAAGACCAGGAGGAAACACCTGCCTCCTGGCTCCGGGTCGGCACAGCACGCCAGGGAGGGTGAACCAACGGAAGAAAGACCTTCTCTCTGCCTCTCTCTCACTGCCTAACTCTGCTTGTCACAAAAAAAAGAAAGAAAGAAAGAAAGAAAGAAAGAAAGAAAGAAAGAAAGAAAGAAAGAAAGAAAAGAAAGAAGAAAAGAAAGGAAAAAAATAGTGTCAGAGTCCAACTCCAACATGGGCTGCCAGCTCTGGGTCCTTCCCCTAAGACTGGGGGTGACCCTGCTCCTTCTACCACTGACAATCCCCAACTCCTCTGTCTGCTCCTCCCAACTAGAAATCTACAAAAAATACAAAGAAAGCCGCCACAGCGTCTACATGCTCTTCAACACGTCAGAGCTCAGGCAAGTAGTGCCCGAGCCGGTGTGGCTGTCCCAGGCAGAGTTGCACCTACAAGTGCTCAAGATACCGCAGGAGCAGCAGGTGGAGCTGTACCAGGTGAGGGGGAGCCTGAGCTGTGGCCAGGTGGGGGTGGAAGGCTGCTGCTGCAGGGTCCTTGTAGACGGCCCGGGGAGGGGGAGCACAGACCGGGGACTCCTGGGGCTCTGGTGCATCTGGACTTTTAAACGCTTGGACGCTGGGGTCTTAAGAGCTGGACACCTGAAGAAGGCAGGACTGTTGAAAGCTGAAATTTCTGGAAAGGTTAGAAGTTTACTTTGAGGGTTTTTTAATTTTATTTATTTTAAAGGAACAGTTACAGAAATAGTGCGAGAGATCCAGGTACAGACAGAGAGAGAGATTTTCCATCTGCTGCTTCATAGCCTACCTGTCCAAAGTTACCAGGCCTATGCCAGGCCCAGAAAGCAGCAGGGCACTGCATCCTGGTTCCACATGTGGGGCAGCGGCCCTGCTGCTGGGCAGCTTCCACTGATGTCCCAGCATCTGAGCAGGGAGCTGGTCAGAAGTGGGAGCGCCAGAGCTTGAACCAGTGCTCAGATGGGAGGCCGGGTCACAGGCCTTGGATTAGTCCATGGCACCGCAACTCCAGCCCTTGAGTTTCTTTCTCATTCATTATTTAATTTTCAGAGACAGAGACACAGGTCTATGTTTAGAGTTCCCACCTGCTGGTTCACGCCCCAAATGCCTGCCATGGCCACGGCTGTGCCAGGACAAAGCAGGCAGCTGAGAACTCAGTCCAGGTCTCCCAGGTGGGAGGCAGGGGCCCAGGTCCTTGAGCCATCACCCTCCACCTCCCTGGGTCAGCATGAGCAGGAAGCTGGAGTCAGGACATAGAGCCAGGTCTCCAACCAGGCACCCCGCTATGGGAAAGCAGGCCCCTCAACCTCTAGAAGCTAAGGAACGGCCCCAGCAGCTGCTGTCTGCACATCGATGTGAAGATTTCCAGAAAATTCTGTGCACAGCACTGCTCTACAAGGTGGAGTCTCAGGAGAGTTCTTTGCCCTCTAGAAGGGCTGGAGTTCCCAGAAGTCATGGATCTAGAATCCCTGTCATGGGGAATGTTGGACTCGCAGGACCATCCAGGTTGGAGCCTCACATGAGAGAACCTGGCTGAGACTCATTTCTTTGAGTCTGAAGACCTCAGCGTCTTGCCGTGGCTGCTGGAGGGCGCTGTCCACCCCGGGAGGTTTTTCCCACTGTGCAGAAGGTCACATGCCCATTTTCTTTTGTTAAACTATTTTTTAAGAAGAGATTTCCTCATTAGAAAGCAGACTGATAGATCCTCCCTGTGCTGGTTCACTCCACAAATGGACACAATGGCAAGGGCTGGGCCAAGCAGAAACCAGGAGCCTGGAACTGCATCCAAGTCTCCCACGGGAGTGGCAGGGGCCCAACTGGGACCATCCAAGGCTGCCTTTCCAGGCGCAGAGAGGGAGCTGGTTCAGACGTGGAGCAGCCTGGACTCCAACTGATGCTCATATGGGATGCAGGTGTGCCAGGCTGTGCCATAGCCAGTGCCAGTCTCCTGGACTGCTCAGGACCATAGATGGCCTTCTTAGGTTGTATCAAACACTGGAGTACAAATCACTTCTGCCTAAGCCTTCAGCTCAGAACCAGGCTGTCACTCATGCCGACTGGACGCTCAGCACAGCCGAGGCGCAGGCACCACAGTCTTGGCTTCAGGAAGTCGGCTCGGGACATGTAGCCCCACGGGCCTTGGCCTCTCCTCTCTGTGCTGTTCGAGGAGGAACCCACAGGCCCTCATGTGGTACTCTGGTAGGGTCTGGAAGCTGCCCAGGGAGCAGGTGGAGTGGGGGGCGTGGTTTTTGTGTGGGAGGTGCTGGCAACATGTCCTGCCTTCTCACCTCCATGCTTTGTCCTCCAGAAATACCACAATTCCTGGCAATACCTCAAGAGCTTGAAGCTGACCCCCATAGACACAAATGAATGGTTCTCCTTCGATGTTACCAGGATTGTGCGGCAGTGGCTGAGCCACGGAGGTGAAGATGGCGGGTCTGCCCCACCCCTGCTTCTCCTGGGTTCTGTCCCCACCCCCTGTTGCTGTCAAAGGCACTCAGAGCTGGGAGATGACTGAGGGATCTGTTCGAGGTTCATCCATTTCCTGAGCACCTGCTTTCTGCCCTGCCCTGTGATGGGTGATGCAGGGACAGACACAGCCTGACCAGCACAGCCCAGTCCTTGTCTGCACTGAGCTCAGCATCATCTGGGGGCGTGGGGGGTGTGTGTGGTTAGCTGTGCAGTGATGACCCAGAGTGGCCATGCTGGGATGAGGAGCACAAAGGGAGTGCCTGGCCCAGCCTAGGTTCAGGGAGGGCTTCCTGGAGGAGGACGTTTCTGAGTTGATGTTGGAGGGCTGAGTAGAATCTGGAAGGAAGCAATGAGGGGCCGCGTGTTCTGGGCAGGGGAGCAGCCTGTGCAAAGGCCCTGAGAGCAGGGAGAGCGGGCACAGTGCATCTGCCCAGGAAAGGACTGTGCACTCCTCTCCCTCGCTGAGTCCACGGTGCCCAGTGTCCCTCCTGGTCATGCACCATCCCAGGAGTCCCCTCAGGCTCCTGTCCTTGCCCCGCCCTGTGTGGGTGGTGTGGGGGACACAGTGGGGAGCAGGACAGCCCTGGGGCCTGCCCTCCTGGGGTCACTTCCCTCTGCACTTAGCAGTTCCTGCCAAAGCCCCGGCAGGCAGCAGTGACCTGGAAGGACCAAGGCTGTGAATGGGGAGGCAAAGGCAGAGGGGTTGGGGTCAGGGTGGGGGAGCCCCCATTGCTGTGTGGGCCCAGAGCAGGCACCCAAACTCATCTGGGGGCCAGGAGGGCTCCCAGGAGGAGGGCGATTGTGTGGAGACTCACAGGAGAATTTGTTAGGCCATGTGCAGCGAGGACACTAGGGGGCAGTGGGCAGTGAGGGCGCCCTGGGCCAGAGACAGCGTCTGGCAGGATCTCCCGTGTCTGGGTCCCTCTCTGTCCAAGCACACAGCCCAGGGCCCGCAGGCAGGAGGAGCTTAGAAAACATCACTCACTCATTCCAGTCGCCTTTATCCCACATCTGCCCTCGGGAAAGCCCCAGGCTCAGCTTTGCCTCCCAGCCTTGGCTGCCTGTCTGACCCAGGGCAGGTCACGTCCTTTCTGTATGTCAGCTGCTAGGTCTGTCAGATGGACAGTGGGGGAAGATTACAGGGACAGCACACAGGGAGGGGTTTAGGACTCTATTTATTACTTGGATAGCAGAGCGGTACACCAGTACCCGTGGACCTTGATTTTTAAAGGCAGGTGGTGGGGATGGAACACGGTCTGTCTACTGGGTCTCCAAATGCTTCCTCTAGACATTTTTTTGTTTAAAAATTTATTTGAAAGTTCAGTAAGAGGGGCCTGCGCCATGTCTCATTTGGTTAATCCTCTACCTGTGGTACTGGATTCCCATATGGGCACTGGGTTGTAGTCCTGGTTGCTCCTCTTCCAGACCAGCTCCCTGCTGTGGCCTGGGAGGGCAGTGGAGAAGGGCCCAGGTGCTTGGGCTCCTACACCCTCATGGGAGAATAGGAAGAAACACCTGGCTCCTGGCTTCGGATTGGCACAGTGCCGGCCACAGTGGCCATTTGGGGGTGAACCAATGGAAGGAACCCCTCTCTCTGTCTATTTATATCTCTACCGGTCCAAAAAAAAAAAAAAAAAGTCGAGTTAAACAGACAGACAGAGATGGAGGGAGGGTGGAGGAGAGAGCAGACAGACAGAAGGGGTGAGGGAGGGAGAGAGAAAAAGAGACCTTCCATCATCTTTTTACTCCAAATGGCTCCAGTGGCTTGGGCTTGCCAGGCTGAAGCCAGGTGTCTGAACCCCAGCAGAGTCTACATGGGTGGAAGGGCTCCAGTTACGTGGCCGTGTCTGCGGCTTTCCTAGGCACAGTAACAGGGAGCCGCATCTGAAGTGGAGCACATAGTGGGTCAGCATTATGGTACAGAGGGTGAACCTTCCACCTGCAAAGCCCACATCCCACATGGTAACAAGTCTAATCCTGGCTGCTCCACTTCCAGTCCAGCTCCCTGCTCATGTTCCTGAGAAAGCAGCTGAACCATCCACCCTGGGAAAGCAGTGGAAGATGCCCAGGTGGTGGTGGTGGGGAGGGCAGGGCTGTCCCAGGCAGGAGGGTCCCCTGGAGTTTGCTCCTTACCTCCCCTTCCTCCAGGGTCTGGCTGAGCCTCCCACTCACACTGGCTTCCCTCTCCCCACTCCCACAGAGGAAGTAGAGGGCTTCCGCCTCAGCGCCCACTGCTCCTGTGACAACAAAAATAAAGTCCTCCAAGTGAACATCAACGGTGAGTCCCAACCTGGCCCAGCCCATCCCCAGCTGTGATCTGTGTGTGCCTGCGTGTGCTAGTGTGTGTATGTGTGTGCGCGTGTACCTCCAACCCCTCAAACCACACCATGCCATGTTCCATCCATCTGAGAGTCCCCACCCAAACAGGGATCACTTCCAGCCACCAAGGTGAGCAAGTCACCATTGAGAACACACAACTACCCTTCTTGTTACTCACCGTCACTTTTCCTGAGGAGGCACAGCGGCTACACAGCGCCCAGCACAGCTGAGCCCTGCACACCAACTACTGCTTCAGGTGAACATGGCGGTCTTTTACTGTGGCCCTCTGAGCTGCGCCCTGGCTGACCCACACACGGCTGCACTTCTCTTTAGCCTGAGGGTCGGGACCTGGCAGCTGGGTGGGGACCTGGGAGGCCTAGAACGTGGGGCACGGGCCCCTGCCTGGTCAGTGCAGCAGTCGGAGGCTGTCAGGAGGTGGGCACGGGAACTGGAATTCGGTGTGGCAAGGCTGCCTTGCTGGGTGCTTCTGAAAGTGTCTGGGGCTGGGGTTCTAGAATGCTGGGTGCAGCGTCTGTGACTGGGAGCAAGGCCGCTGGAGTCGAGGAACTGCAGTGCTGGGAGCCTAGAGTGAGAAGATTGTGCGTTTTGGGTTCCTACACCCCTGGCAGCTCAGAGATCCCGGTGCTGGCCCCTTGGCGTCCTGGGACATCAGGCTCCAGTGGTGGGACCTGGGCTAAAGTGGGAGCCCTGGCTGGGTGTGGAGAAAGTGGGAATGCTGACTGCCGAGGATGGGGGGCTCAGCCAGGGAGTGCGGGGTGCTGGAAGGCGGCAGGCTGGGCTTCGTGTGCTGGCTGTTCGGGTTGGAAGGCTGCGTGGGAGGTTGGAACGTGGGGTTCTGGAAGGCCTGGAGCCTGGCGAGCTGGGACATGGGAAGGGCGTCTTCCAGCTAGAGCCCTGGGACTTCACAGCCCAGTCAGCTGGGGCCCAGGTCCCTGGAGTTCACTTAGAATGTGAGGGCTGAGCGGGGGAGTCGCAGCCCACCCCTCCCCTAGGAGAATCTGTGGTGCTGTCCGGGCTTTATGTCACGGCATCCCCGGCTGCACGTCGCCCCTTCTCCAGGGCTCTTTCACCACCAGATCTCACACATGGGCTAGGACCCCCAGGGAGTGTGGGGCTGAGGTCCTGCTCGCCCTGGACTCTGGGAGGCCAAACAGGAGCTCAGCGGTGAGGGCGCTGCCCGGAGTCAGATCTGGACCTGCTCAGGGCGCTGGACCACGGGGACGCAGGCTGCAGCATCCAGACCTGGGAGCCCGATCAGGGGACACCCCACACACGTCCCAGGGAATCCAGAATGTTGACTGAAAATTGGAATTAACAGCCCGAGTTTATTCTGGTGCAAATGGTTTCTGAGATTATGCACTTTTTTTAATGTAAGTATTCTCCATGTATTATAAAAAAAAGTTTTTGCATCAAAATCTTACTTTGCTCCTCAATAATTTTATATAAATTGATACTCTCAGGCAGGCATTGTGGCCTAGCAGGTAAACCAGCTGCCTGCACCGCCGGCATCCCATATGGGCTCCAGTCTCATTCCTGGCTGCTCCACTTCTGATCCCACTTCCTACGAATTAACCTGGGAAAGCAACGGAAGACACCCCGAGTGCTTCGGCAGCCACGTGGGACGTCCGTATGAAGCTCTGGCTCCTGGCTTTGGCCTGTGCCGGCCCTGGCCGTTGTGGCGATTTGCGGAGTGACCAAGCAGATGGAAGCTTGCTCTCTCTCGCTCTGTCTCTCCCTAGCTCTGTAACTCTGCCTTTCAAAAAAGTAAAATAAGTATTTTAAATAAATGAATAATAAGCTAATAAATGCTATTCTATTAATATAAAATATATATGTATTCATACACTATATAAATATACCAATAATACATAAATATACACAGATGCATAAAAATAGTAATTTGGATATTATGCAAATAGAGACTTTGTTATGGATTAGAACAGATATGAATATGCATTTATACCTATAATTATCCATTGTAGAAACATTAAATATATAAAACAATGGATGATACATATTATGTAACTAAATATTATTACATATCTAAAACTTAGATATTATTTAAACGGATATTTATAATAGATATAACCAATCATGTAAATATTAACTATAGTTCATACATTAAACACATAGATGTTATATGTAGTTATTATTATTTTTTTTTTTTTTGACAGGCAGAGTGGACAGTGAGAGAGAGAGACAGAGAGAAAGGTCTTCCTTTTCCTTTGGTTCACCCTCCAATGGCCGCCGCGGCCGGCGCATCGCGCTCATCCGATGGCAGGAGCCAGGTGCCAGGTGCTTTTTCCTGGTCTCCCATGGGGTGCAGGGCCCAAGCACTTGGGCCATCCTCCACTGCACTCCCGGACCACAGCAAAGAGCTGGCCTGGA
Organism: Sylvilagus floridanus; assembly: GCA_949820135.1. Taxonomy (NCBI): domain Eukaryota; kingdom Metazoa; phylum Chordata; class Mammalia; order Lagomorpha; family Leporidae; genus Sylvilagus; species Sylvilagus floridanus. The sequence continues at coordinate 13,109,411 of OX463232.1, forward strand.
AGAGGGGCAACCGGGACAGAATCCAGCGCCCCGACCGGGACTAGAACCCGGTGTGCCGGCACCGCAAGGCGGAGGATTAGCCTGTTGAGCCACGGCGCCGGCCATATGTAGTTATTATATACACAGATGCTCTATAGAAACAAACACATACTACATACACAGATGTTATAAACACATACACATACTACATGCACAGATGTTCCATAGAAACACACACATACTACATACACAGATGTTCTATAGAAACATACATACATACTACATACACAGATGTTACATAGAAACACACTACATAAACAGATGTTATAAACACATACATACTACATACACAGATGTTATAAACACACACATTACACACACAGATGTTATAAACACACACTACAAACACACATGTAATAAGCACACACATACTACATACACAGATGTTATAAACACACACACTACACACAGATTATAAACACACACACTACATACACAGATGTTATAAACAAACACACATACTACATGTGTACACGTTATAAACACACACACTACATATACACAATGTTAAACATACACATGTTATAAACACACACTACATACACGCATGTTATAAACACACACTACATACACACGTTATAAACACACACCACACACATGTTATAAAAACACACTACACACACATGTGTCATACGTGGGCCATCTGCTGCTGCTTTTCCCAGGCCATAGCAGAGAGCTGGGTTGGAAGAGAAGCAGCTGGGAATAGAACTGGTACCCGTATGGGCCTTAACCTGCTGTGCTATACCGGACCCCATTCATTTTTATATACTTAATGTTTATATAAAGTATAAATACATACATAAACATTACTGATATGTATTATAATCTATAATATATTACCCATTTATATAATATACAAATATCTATTTGTATATTTATATATGATTTATATAAGTGTATACATATTTATAACTATTGTATAACACATTATTTGCTTATTTATTTCTTTATTTTATTTGAAAGGCAGAGTTACAGAGATAGAGGTGACTGAGAAAGCTCATCCATCCGCTGGTTCACTGGCCAAAAGGAGGCCACGGCTGGAGCTGGGCCAGGCCTGAGCCAGGTGCTTCATCTGGGTCTCCACGTGGGTGCTGGGGCCCAAGAATTGAGCGATCTTCTCTTGCTTTCCTAGGCCCATTAGCAGGAGCTGGATCAGAAGTGGAGCAGCCAGGAATGAGACTGGAGCCCATATGGGATGCCGGTGGTGCAGGCAGCTGGTTTACCTGCTAGGCCACAATGCCTGCCCAGGGGTACTTATTTGTGTATACTTATGATTGGGCAAAGTAATTTTTGATGGAAAATTATTTTCACACCAAGTAGAAAATATACATTATAAAAAAATCTCCACATAGATATCAGAAATCTTTTTGTACCAAAATAATTACAGGTTTTTAAAGCCAATTTTCAGTTTAACCTTCTGGATTCCCTGGTACGTATATGGGGTGTCCCCTGATCGGGCTCCCAGGTCTGGATTTCACAGCGTGCGTCCCCGTGGTCCAGCGCCCTGAGCAGGTCCAGGTCTGACTCTGGGCAGCGCCCTCTCCACTAAGCTCCTGTTTTGCCTCCCAGAGTCCAGGGCGCTCAGGACCTCAGCCCCACACTCCCTGGGGGTCCCAGCCCAGGTGTGAGACCTGGTGGTGAAAGAGCCCTGGAGAAGGGGCGACGTGCAGCCGGGGATGCCATGACATAAAGCCTGGACAGCACCACAGATTCTCCTAGGGGAGGGGTGGGCTGCGACTCCCCCGCTCAGCCCTCACATTCTAAGTGAACTACAGGGACCTGGGCCCCGGCTGACTGGGCTGTGAGGTCCCAGGGCTCTAGCTGGAAGACGCCCTTCCCGTGTCCCAGCTCGCCAGGCTCCAGGCCTTCCAGAACCCCATGTTCCAACCTCCCACGAAGCCTTCCGCCACGTGCAGCCAGCACACGAGGCCCAGCCTGCCGCCTTCCAGGACCCCGCAATGGAAGATCTCTATTTCTCTCTACCTCTGCCTTTCAATACATGAATAAATCCTTCTTTAATAAATAAATCTTTAAGTACAGAAACAAACATATGGAGGAAACACTGAGAGTGGACCAGCAGTAGCCAATCAGGTCACAGGTACTGGGTGCTCTGACCTAAACCCCTCCCTGTGTGCTGTCCCTGTAATCCTCCCCCACTGTCCATCTGACAGACCTAGCAGCTGACATACAGAAAGGACGTGACCTGCCCTGGGTCAGACAGGCAGCCAAGGCTGGGAGGCAAAGCTGAGCCTGGGGCTTTCCCGAGGGCAGATGTGGGATAAAGGCGACTGGAATGAGTGAGTGATGTTTTCTAAGCTCCTCCTGCCTGCGGGCCCTGGGCTGTGTGCTTGGACAGAGAGGGACCCAGACACGGGAGATCCTGCCAGACGCTGTCTCTGGCCCAGGGCGCCCTCACTGCCCACTGCCCCCTAGTGTCCTCGCTGCACATGGCCTAACAAATTCTCCTGTGAGTCTCCACACAATCGCCCTCCTCCTGGGAGCCCTCCTGGCCCCCAGATGAGTTTGGGTGCCTGCTCTGGGCCCACACAGCAATGGGGGCTCCCCCACCCTGACCCCAACCCTTCTGCCTTTGCCTCCCCATTCACAGCCTTGGTCCTTCCAGGTCACTGCTGCCTGCCGGGGCTTTGGCAGGAACTGCTAAGTGCAGAGGGAAGTGACCCCAGGAGGGCAGGCCCCAGGGCTGTCCTGCTCCCCACTGTGTCCCCCACACCACCCACACAGGGCGGGGCCAGGACAGGAGCCTGAGGGGATTCCTGGGATGGTGCATGACCAGGAGGGACACTGGGCACTGTGGACTCAGCGAGGGAGAGGAGTGCACAGTCCTTTCCTGGGCAGATGCACTGTGCCCGCTCTCCCTGCTCTCAGGGCCTTTGCACAGGCTGCTCCCCTGCCCAGAACACGCGGCCCCTCATTGCTTCCTTCCAGATTCTACTCAGCCCTCCAACATCAACTCAGAAACGTCCTCCTCCAGGAAGCCCTCCCTGAACCTAGGCTGGGCCAGGCACTCCCTTTGGGCTCCTCATCCCAGCATGGCCACTCTGGGTATCACTGCACAGCTAACCACACCAACCCCCCACGCCCCCAGATGATGCTGAGCTCAGTGCAGACAAGGACTGGGCTGTGCTGGTCAGGCTGTGTCTGTCCCTGCATCACCTGTCACAGGGCAGGGCAGAAAGCAGGTGTTCAGGAAGTGGATGAACCTCGAACAGATCCCTCAGTCATCTCCCAGCTCTGAGTGCCTTTGACAGCAACAGGGGGTGGGGGCAGAACCCAGGAGAAGAGGGGTGGGGCAGACCTGGGATCCTTACCTCCACCTCTCAGCCACTGCCGCACAATCCTGGTGACAGTAAATGACAACCACTCATCTGTGTCACTGGGTGTCAGCTTCCGGCTCCTGTGGTAGTGCCAGGAATCGTTGCTGCATTTCTAGAGGACAAAGCACAGGCGAGAGAGAAGGATGGAGATGCTGCCAGCGCCTCCCACGCTGTGCATTTGACTCCTCCTCCTCCTGGGCAGATCCAGGCTTGACCAGTAAATACCACACACAAGTCTGCAGGCTCCAACTCCCATGCACCCCAGAAAGGAGAGGCCATGCCTCTTTGGGGTGCTCAGCTGCCCAGACCTTCCGAGAGGCTGCGGGGTGCTCTGAGGTACTGACCAAAGGCTGAGCCCTCCCCACCTGCACAGCCCACAGGGCCAAGACTGTGGTGCCAGCACCTGGGCTGTGCTGAGCGTCCAGTCGGGGGATGTGACAGCCTGGTTCTGAGCTGAAGGCTTAGGCAGAAGTCATTCTGTGCTCCCAGTGTTTGAGAAAGCCCAGGAAGGACAGCTGTGGGCCTGAGCAGTCCCAGGAGACTCATGTCTACAAATCCAGGAGTCTGGGGCCAGGAGGGGCACAGTGTGCTGTGCCACAGCCCATGGTGCTGGCATCCCATAGGGGCATCGTTTCAGTCCAGGCTGCTCCACTTCCCATCCTACTTCCTGCCAGCACACCTCAGAGGGCAGCACATGCTGATCCAGGTTGGGCCCCTCCTTCATGTGGGAGACCCAGATGGAGGTCCAGGCTCCAGGTTTCAGCCTGAGCCAGCCCTGACCATTGGGTCCATTCGGGATTGACCAACACAGGCAGGATCTCTCTCACTCTGCCTTTTCAATAAATCACTTAAAAACTAATGTAACCTGGCCGGCGCCGTGGCTCAACAGGCTAATCCTCTGCCTTGCGGCGCCGGCACACCGGGTTCTAGTCCCGGTCGGGGCGCCGGATTCTGTCCCGGTTGCCCCCTGCTCCAGGCCAGCCCTCTGCTGTGGCCCGGGAGTGCAGTGGAGGATGGCTCAAGTGCTTGGGCCCTGCACCCCATGGGAGACCAGGATAAGCACCTAGCACCTGCTCCTGCCATCGGATGAGCGCTGTGCGCCGGCCGCAGCGCGCCGGCCGCGGCAGCCATTGGAGGGTGAACCAACGGCAAAGGAAGACCTTTCTCTCTGTCTCTCTCTCTCACTGTCCACTCTGCCTGTCAAAAAAAAAAAAAAAAAAAAAAACTAATGTAACCAAAACCAGATGTGTGACCCATAGCTCAGTGGGAAGGTGGAAACAACCTCCTGGGGCTGGACACACCCTCAGCAGCTACAGCCAAGCCGAGGTCGTCAGACACTGCCGGATAGGAGCGCTCAGCCCAGTGCTCTCATGGGAGGCCCTCCCGTCTCGGAGCCTGCGAGTCCAACACTGCCCATGGCAAGGCTTCTAGGGCAGTGATCTAGGACTCCCGCCTTCTAGAAGGGCAGATAATGGCCTGGAGATGCCACCTGGAGAGCAGCGCTGTCCACAGACTCTCTGGAAGTCTTCACAATCAGCGATTTCCTAGCAGCAGAAGCTGGGACAGCTGGTATTTAGCTTAGCAGTCCCTGTGCCTGTGTCCCATAGCAGGTGCCTGGTTGGCTCCAGGCTCTGCTCCTGACTCCGCTTCCTGCTACTGCAGGTCTGGGGAGGTGGAGGTGATGGCTCAAGTAGTTGGGTCCCTGTCACCCACATGGGAGACCTGGGCGGGTTCTCAGCTCCCTCTTTTGTCTGGCCCAGCTGTGGACATTGTAGGCATCTGCAGAGTAAACCAGCAGATGGGATCTCTCTCTCTCTCTCTCTCTCTCTCTCTCTATATATATATATATATATATATACACACACACACACACACACAAAAAAAAAAAAACCACACCTGTTCTCTCTCTCAAGGAAATCAATGAGAAATGCAAAGGACTCTCAGGGGCTGGAGTCTGGTGGGCAGGTTAAGCCATGGCCTGTGATGGCAGCATCCCACTGAGCCGTGGATGAAGCCCTGGTTTCTCCACTTCTCATTCAGCTCCCGCTGATGCACATGAGAAAGAAGCAGAATGGCCCCCTGCCTCCCACGGAGGAACCCAGGATGGAGGTGCACACTCCTGGCTTGGGCCAGGTCCAGCCTGGGTGGTTGTTGCCATATGGGGAGTGAACCAGCAGATGGAATAGCTCTCTATTGCTGTCTCTATCTGTATCCTCCTCTTTCTGTAACTCTGCCTTTCAAATAAATAATCTTATTAAAAAACTTTAAAAAAATTACAAAATCACAGCCAATTCATATAACTGTGTACACTCTAAATAATTGATGTTAAAAAGTTTCCATTTTAATCAAGTTAAATAGACTTGGATCACGACAATTTAAAAGTCTGCAGCCTCATCCTGTCTAGAGATTTCAACTTTCTACAGTTCTCACTTCTTCAGAAACCAACTCCAAGAGCCCATCCTTGCAAGCTTTTGAAAATCCTGGCAGAGTGCACAGTTCAACAGAGCCCCAGGAGTCCCTGGTCTGTGCTCCTCCCCCCTCCCAGGACCATCTATGAGGACCTGCGGCCAGCAGCCTTCCACCCCCACCTGGCCACAGCTCAGGCTCCCCCCTCACCTGGTACAGCTCCACGTGCTGCTCCTGCTGTGTCTTGAGCACTTGCAGGCGCAGCTCCGCCCGCGACAGCAACACGGGCTCAGAAACTGCTTGCCGGAGCTGTGACATGTTGAAGAGCATATAGACGCTGTGCCCGCAATCCTTGTATATTTGGTAGATTTCTAGTTGGGAGGAGCAGACAGAGGAGTCAGGGTTTGGCAGGGGTGGCAGGAGCAGGGGACCCCCAGTCTGAGAATGAGGGCTCAGAGCTGCAGCCCGGGTTGGAGTTGGAGTCTGACACTTTTCAGCTGTGTGACCTTGGGGCCCAGGGTCCCTTTGGGTGGGCTTCCTGCCCTGCACCATGGGTCCTGACCACTCTCTCCCTGAGGCCTCCTCTCTGCCCACCCAGGGAGTGGCTGTGTGGCTCCCTTCTCCAGGCACCCAGCTCAGATGTGGATTGCACTGCAAGAGGAAGGGTCGTGGGGAGAGCCTGGGGTCAGGAAGAGCCTCTGCTGCCCCAGCTGTGTGACCTGGGGCACTCACTCCCCGCTGACCCTGAGGCTCTGTCCCTCTGAACCTCAACAGCAGCGTCCAGCTCTGTGCCTTCCATCAAGGGCTCCTGACTGCGGCCTTGGGGAACTCTGGAGGGGAGGAGTCCTCCCGCTGAGCCAGATCCTCATCTGTAAGAGAAACAACTGCAGGAGCAGGTGGGAGACAGAGACCAGGCAGAGGAAGCCCTGACAGAGCGGGCGCACAGCCAATCAGGATTGCGGAGGGCGGGCTCACGGGCTCCACCTGCCACTCAGTCAGCAGCCTGCTGAAGAGCGCTGTGCCCAGAGGCTGTGCCCAGAGCTCCTGAGGATGAAGACTCTGCACCTCACACAAGTTCTGAGGGGGGCCCTGCATTGCATCCACCTGACAGGTGGAGACACTGAGGCACGAGGAGATCAGGCTGCGAGGGGAGAGAAACAGAGGCCGGGCGGGGAGGCCAGCAGGAAATGGGGCGGAGGCTCTCGGGTGAGCAGGGCGATGGCAAGATGGACCTGCGCAGAGACGCGCGTGTTTGGGGGAGAAGTGGGCACAGCTGCAGAGGAGGCGCACAGTGACAGAACCGTCCACACCACAGGCGAACGTGAAGGCGGGGCTCCGCGGGAGGCACTGAACTCTGGGGTCCGCACTGCCGGCCTTCAGCCCTGGGGGGTCCTCCTTCCTCTTCGGGAAGTTCGCGTTCCTCCTGCTGCGTGTGGCCCCCAGGTGGGGACCTCACCCCTACCTGCAGCTTTCTCACCTGGGACTCGCACAGGCACCTGGCACCACCGACTCCCCCCTGCCCCATCCCAACACACCTTTCCCACACCCCTCCCCTCTCCGGAAGCCCCTTCCCCGACCCAGGAGTCCTGGTTCCTGGGATTCCCTGCTCTGTGCCTTCACTCCGGCTGCAAGCACACACGACCCTCAGCACGCACCCTGGGCACGCGCTCCGGGTCTCAGTCTCTCTCCCACCAGCCTTTCCTACCACCTGTGGCCTCGCGTCCCATGTCCGCACCCATCTCGCAGAAAATCGCCTCTCTCGCCACGACCCCTGCAGTCCCAGGTGTCCCGTGCACCCTGGAAGCGGGTCCACGCTCCTGGCACTTTGCTGCCGTTCGCCTCACCTCGCTTTTGCTCCTTCCTTCTTTCCGTTTACATGGAGAACCAGGTCTGGGGTCGCGAGGGCTGGTCCGGAACGCGAGTCGCTGGAGTCGCTGTGCGGTAGGCAGGGAGGGGGCACCCATCTAGGGCGGGAGGAGGGTGGTAGCCAGGGGTCCAAGTCCTGCCTCCTCTTAAGAGTGCTCCAGCCCAAGTGGTCCACGTGCCTGTAGCTCCAGCAATGGTGCAAAAGTCTCAGGAACTCTTTTATCTCAACCAGCTCATCCCTCCAACCGCTCCTCCCCACATGGTGGCATCATAGGCAGGGGCAGCTTTCTCAGACTGTAGCCTTGGGTTGTTCCTTCGAGTCTCCTCCTTCTGTTCTGGGCCCAGCCCCTACCTGAGGGCAGCTCCCAATAGAGGGTGTCCAGGAGGGGGCATCGAACCTGCCCCAGGCCTGACCCTGCTGGCCAGGATCCACTAGAGACTCCCGACCCCATATCACAGTGCCAGTAGGAGCCCCGTCTGCTCTGCTTCCCATCCAGCATCCTGCTGGTGCGCTGCAGATGGCAGAAGATAATGGCTCCGGCTAGGCTTCCTGCCACTCACATGGGAGACCAGGAGGGAGGTTGGCTCTCCTGGCTTCAGCCTGGCCCAGGCCCTTTGAGGCATTTAGGGAGTGAACGAGGGGATGGAAGAACTCCCTGTCTCTGGCACTGTGCACAATAAATAAATAAATAAATCTATAAAAATCAAGAAAATGCACCCATAGAGTCTTGGGGACCCCTCATTTCAGGAGCTGGAGCCTAAGGCCTCCCCTTGAGAGAGGCTGGTCTTGCACTTGCAGGGCGAGATGTGACTCCCGAGGCTGGGTGCTCCGAGGTGCTGAGGCCCCCTCCCTGGTCCCTCTGGGGGTGCCTCACTCTGAGGGGGTCAGTGTGAGGACAGAGAGGCAGCCAACAGAGGGCCACAAGCAGGGCAGAGCTGAGGTCTATGGCTGACACCAGCGCCATGTGAGCGCTCATGCAGGGGGCAGGCAGGTCTCCCAGCCCTGAGCAAGTCTCCCTGTGACTGCAGCGGGGCCAACACCCTCACTGCTAATTCAGGAGAGACCTGGGCCACACCGCACAGCTCAGCTGATGCCAGATTCTAGACTTACAGAAATGTGTCAGAAGGTCAACGTCTGCTGTTGCTTTACGATATTCAGTTATTTATTTAAAGGGCAGAGCACCTGAGAGAGATGGAGGGACAGAGAGAGAGAGATCTCATTCACTGGGTCACTCCCCAATGCCTGGGTACTAGGAACTCAATCCACGTCCCCCACCTGAGTGGCAGTTTTCCAACTGTGTGATGCTAACATCCCACCCATCGTCTTGTTACTAAATATAATTTCTATTTATTTTTTCTTTTCACAGAAACTAAGGCAGGGGGTGGAGAGGGAGAGAGAGTTAAGACATGCATTACTTTGTCACGTTTTCCATGAAATTTATGTCAATCATTTGTGTGTATGAGTTTCAAAATTTTGTATCAAATCAACATAATCTTATTTTATTACTATTTTTAATGATTTATTTTACTTTATAGAGAAACAGAGGAGATAGAGATGCACAGAGAGACATCTTCCATCTGGTGGCTCCCTTCCCAAATGCCCACAGCAGCTGCACTGGGCCAGGTCAGCGCAGGAAGCCAGGAGCGCCCTCTCCTGGTGCAGTGCATGGTGGCAGGGGAGCTGGCATCTGCTGGCTCTCAGGTGCACCCTGCCAGACAGTGATTTGCTGAGCTTCTTAATATGGCTGCTTCTCGCAAATCCCAGGCCCAGAACTCTGGATCCTATGCCCCTCCCACCACAGTCCCCTAGGCCTGCTCCATGTAATCTTGCTGACCAAGAATAAGACAATACCGTAACAGCCACACAGCTGTGTGCCGGCGGCTCTGCATGGACCTCTGCATTTCCTACTCATGCCTCAGAGCAACCCTAAGGCGCACCATCACAATCAGCCCAGGAGGTGAGATAACTTAGCTAACAGCGCACCTCCAGCTCACCAGTGCCCCAGGCCCTGTCGAAAGCACGTTCCATGGGGCCAGCGTTGTGGCACACTTGGTTAATCCTCCACCTGCGGCGCCGGCATCCCATATGGGCGCCATATTCTGTACCAACTACTGTTCTTCCAGCTCCTGGTTTCCACTCCCACCCAGTACTAGTTGGTGCAGGCACTGGGGAGGGAACCAGAGGATGAGAGTTCTTTCTCTGTCTCTCAAATAAATAAATAATAATTTTTGTGGATAAGTTAGGGGAGGGGAATGAGGTACAGGTGGGTTAAGCCACCCTTGGAGACTTCTGCATCCCATAGCAAGTGCCTGCTTTGACTCGGCTTTCCATCAGCTTCCCGCTCATGCACCTGGGAGGCAGCAGGTGACGGCTGAGCCCCATGCCTGCACCTCATAGACCAGGATGGAGTTCCTGGCCTCTGGCTTGGGCTTCTTGTCCAGCTCGGCTGTTGTGGGCTTTTGGGGAGTGAATCAGCAGATGGAAGTTCTCTTCCTTTCTCTGGGTCTCTGTTTCCTTCTGTCACTCTTTAAATAATTGAATAAATCATTAAAAATAAAATAAGACTGAATTGATGCAAAAGTTTTTAAAATGTTTTATTTATTTGAGAGGTACAGCTACAGATAGAGAGAGGGAGACAGAGAGAAGTCTTGCATCCGCTGCTTCACTCCCCTGAGCTTGCTGACGCCAGGAGCAGGGAGGTTCTTTCCCATCTCCCAGGAGGGTGCAGGGCCCAAGCACTTGTGCCACCTTCCACTGCTTTCTCAAACCATAGCAGAGAGCAGGAATGGAAGAAGAGCGACCAGAAATAGAGCTGGGGCCCATATGGGGATGCCAGTGCCCAGGCAGAGGCTTAGCTTACTCTCCAAACCTTTGGTCACTGGTGGAAAAATTTCTGAAACCCATGCATACAAATAATTTCCAAGAACTCAGGGAGGGGCCAAGGGCCAAACTGGTTTCAGCAACAGAGTCACACGTGCCTGGGCACAGGGAGAATAAAGAACAGCATGAGCTCGGGGCGAGAACCCTGAAAGCAGATGCTGCAGCCCTGACAAAGTTACTGCTGAGATCTCAGAGTGTAGACAAACAATGAAGCCAGCCACTGCGCTCTGAAAGGATTCCACACACACCAAACAGTAAAATACACTCCCTTTTTTCTCCCTGTTGCTGCTTCTTGGCACATAACCTCCTTAATGAAACGCTGTGGGTTTTGGGTGACTTCATTCATATTTCGAAATCCTGAGACTTGGGCCGGCGTTGTGGCGCAGCAGGTTAACACCCTGGCCTGCAGTGCCGGCATCCCATCTGGGCGCCGGTTCTAGTCCCGGCTGCTCCACTTCCAATCCAGCACTGTGCTGTGGCCTGGGAAAGCAGTAGACGATGGCCCAAGTCCTTGGGCCCCTGCACCCATGTGGGAGAGCCGGAAGAAGCTCCTGGCTTCCGATCAGTAGAGCTCTGGCCGTTTTGGCCACCTGGGGAGTGAACCAGCAGATGGAAGACCTCTCTCTCCCCCTCTGCCTCTCTTCTCGCTGTGTAACTCTGCCTTTCAAATAAATAAATAAATCTTAAAAAAAGAATCCCGAGACCCTGCTTTAATCCTGACCTTGTTTGATCCTCATTCCTTCTGGGAGAAGGACTTTGTGGCGTCTCTGGTAAAGCCTCCACCTGCAATCCCAGCATCACATGGACACTGGTTTGTTTTCCTACTGCTTCCCTTCCGATCAAGAGCCCCGCTAATGCATCTGGGAAAGGCAGAAGAAGATGGCCCAAGTACTTGGGCCCTTGCACCTGGAAGAAGTTCCTGGCTCCAGGCTTGGGCCTGACCCAGATCTGAATGTTGTGGCCATCTAGGGAATGAACCCACATATGAAAGATATTCTGTCCCTCTCCCTCCTGTAACTCAGACTTTCAAATAAATAGATCTTTGAGAAAAATTTCATGTAAAATGTGAGGAAACTTTGCAGTCTCTCTTTTTCTACCTGTGAAACAATATTAGTTTAGCAAATCGATGCTTGTTGATGTTTGCATCCCATAACTGAACCTGCCACGTAGGTGGAGGACATGCATTGCATTCCCAGTTCCCAGGCATTTGGGGAGTGAACCACTGAATGAGCTCTCTGTGTGTGTCTCACTCTCTCTGTATCTCACTCTCTCTCTCTCCTTCTCCCTGTCCCTCCATCTATCTTGGGTGCTCTACCTTTTAAATCAATAAATATGTTAAATGCAACAGCAGACGTTGATCTTCTGACACATCTCTGTAAGTCTAGAATCTGGCATCAGCTGAGCTGTGCGGTGTGGCCCAGGTCTCTCCTGAATTAGCAGTGAGGGTGTTGGCCCCGCTGCAGTCACAGGGAGACTTGCTTAGGGTTGGGAGACCTGCCTGCCCCTGCATGGACGTTCACCTGGAGCTGGCTTTCTGAATCATGTCTTAATCTTTCTCTCTGTCTCTCCAGCCTCCCACTGGTATCTGTGGAAAGAAAAAATTAATGGAAATTATTTTTAAGACACAGATGCTGGGTGGGATGTGAGCTTCACATAGTTGAGAACCTGCCACTCAGGTGGGGGACATGGATCGAGTTCCCAGTGCCCAGGCATTGGGGAGTGACCCAGTGAATGAGATCTCTCTCTGTGTCCCTCCATCTCTCTCAGGTGCTCTGCCCTTTAAATAAATAACTGAATATCTTAAAGCCGCAACAAACAGCAGCTCTGCCCTGCTTGCCCCCTCTGTTGGCTGCTTCTCTGTCCTCACACTGACGCCCTCAGTGAGGCACCCCAGAGGGAGCAGGGAGGGGCCTCAGTGCCTTCGAGGACCCAGTCTTGGGAGTCACAGCACAGCCCTGCAGCCCTGTTGTATGGAGGAGAAGGAAGTGCAGGACCAGCCTCTCTCAAGGGGAGGCCTTAGGCTCCACCTCCTGAGACGAGGGGTGACCAGGACTCTATGGGTGTATATGATGATTTTTTAAAAAGATTTATTTAAAAGGCAGAGTTCCAGAGTGGGAGAAGAGATAAAGAGAAGGGAGAACTGCCATTTTCTGGTCCCCTCTGCAAGCTGGGGCAGTAGCGGAGCCTGGGCCAGTTTAAAGCCAGGAGCCGGGTACTCCCTTCTGCTCTGCCCCCAGCCTGGTTGGACCCAAGCTCCTGAGTCATTCTCTGCCAGCTGCTCAGGCGCGTTCCAGGAATCTGGGACTTCAGCGCCATCCATGGCGGCTACTAGGGGAGTGAGCTAACAGAAGGAAGACCTTTCTTTCCTTCTCTCTCTCACTGTCTCTCTCTCCCTGCCTGCCTTCTAACCAGCGACCCTCGTTTTGGACCAGCCCTCTGAACCCCAGACCCTGTCTCCCTCGAAGGCTTTAATCTCTGTCTCTCTCTCTCACAGTCTGACTCTGCAAGGCAAAAAAAAAAAAAAAAAAAAAAAATTACATACACAGATGTTACATAGAAACATACACACATACTATATACACAGATGCTCTATAGAAACATACATACTACATACACAGATGTTACATAAACTCACACACTACATACACAGCTGTTACACATAAACATACACACATACTACATACACAGATGCTCTGTAGAAACACACACACATACTGCATACACAGATGTTATAAACACACACAAACTACATACACACACGTTATAAACACACACATACTACATACACAGATGTTATAAACACACACACTACATACACAGATGTTATAAATACACACACGTTATAAACACACACACATACATACACAGATGTTATAAACACACATACAACACACATGTTATAAACACACACCACACACATGTGTCATACGTGCTGTCGTACACACGGAGAAGCGGCGCCTCCGGGATACGAGGAGGAGCCTAGCACAGGCCCCGCCCCCTCAAGGCCTAGACCGCGTCGGGCTCTTTCTCCCTGCACACGTCCACGCAGAGGACGGAGGAGCCGCCGGGGACGCCTGCACCCCGACGGGACCCCGCAGAGCTCCTCTCGCGTCCCGCCGGGTCTCCACAGCCCCCGCTCGCCCAGACCAGCCCGCGCGGGCGCCGCGGGGCTCTGGAACCTTCCGCGGGGGCTCCTGACACCCACGTGGGAGACAGATGGAGCTCCCGCCCCGGCTTCAGCCTGCCTCAGGTCTGGCCACTGCCGCATCTGGGGAGTGAACCAGAGGACGGACGATCTCTGAGTCTCCCCGTCTCTCTCACTCTGCCTTTCACATAACAGACGTACATGTCTTTAGACGGCTTCATGTCCAGGGCGGCGCGGCCACGGCTCTGACGGCCTAAGCCTTGGACCATCCGTGCCCCTCTCCACGTCCGGGGTTCTCCACGGGGGCCTGGGCCTGCAGCATCCAGGCGCTGACAGCGCGCGGGAGACCCTCAGCAGCGGCCGCGGTGACCGCGCTCAGCTGACCGGAAGTGCTCCCGGCACCGTCCAGGACAGGGCCAGGCCTGTGGCCTCCAGGGCCCGGGATTCACACCACTTCGCCCTTGCTTGCAAGGCCTCTTCCCTCAGTCTGCAGCCCCAGGGCCCGCGCACAGGCCTCCCGGGGCCCTCGGGCGTCAGAGACGGGGGTCAGCAGACCCGCGGAGCCCGTGGGAAGCGGAGCGAGCGTGAGAACCTTAGTCCACGCAGGCTCACGCACACAGAGGCCGACAGCAGCTCCAAGCTGAACGCCGGGGTCTCGGGTGCCGATGCTGGCACAGACGCTCCCAGTCTGGCCCAAGCAAACCTCTGACACCCGGGAGTCCTGGCGCCCCCCGCAGGCCTCAGAGAGGGGCGCTTGGCCACGCTGGGGTGCAGGGCGCTCTGCGCAGGCGCCGCCGCCCACGTGACCCGGCCCCGCCCACTTCCTGCCCGCGGAAGGTTCCAGAGCCCCGCGGCGCCCGCGCGGGCTGGTCTGGGCGAGCGGGCGCTGTGGAGACCCGGCGGGACGCGAGAGGAGCTCTGCGGGGTCTCGTCGGGGTGCAGGCGTCCCCGGCGGCTCCTCCGTCCTCTGCGTGGACGTGTGGAGGGAGAAAGAGCCCGACGCGGTCTAGGCCTTGAGAGGGCGGGGCCTGTGCTAGGCTCCTCCTCGAATCCCGGAGGCGCCGCTTCTCCGTGTGTACGACAGCACGTATGACACATGTGTGTGTGGTGTGTGTTTATAACATGTGTGTGGTGTGTGTTTATAACGTGTGTGTATGTGGTGTGTGTTTATAACGTGTGTGTGGTGTGTGTTTATAACATGTGTGTATGTGGTGTGTGTTTATAACGTGTGTGTGGTGTGTGTTTATAACATGCATGTATGTAGTGTGTGTTTATAACATGTGTGTGGTGTGTATATAACATGTGTGTTGTAGTATGTGTGTTTATAACATGTGTGTTGTGTGATTTATAACGTGTGTATGTGGTGTGTGTTTATAACGTGTGTGGTGTGTGTTTATAACATCTGTGTATGTAGTATGTGTGTTTCTATAGAACATCTGTGTATGTAGTTTGTGTTTCTATAGAACATCTGTGTATTTAGTGTGTGTTTCTATGTAACATCTGTGTATGTAGTATGTATGTTTCTATAGAACATCTGTGTATGTAGTATGTGTGTTTATAACGTGTGTGTGGTGTGTGTTTATAACATGCATGTATGTAGTGTGTGTTTATAACATGTGTGTGGTGTGTATATAACGTGTGTTGCAGTATGTGTGTTTATAACATGTGTGTTGTGTGATTTATAACGTGTGTGTATGTGGTGTGTGTTTATAACGTGTGTGGTGTGTGTTTATAACATCTGTGTATGTAGTATGTGTGTTTCTATAGAACATCTGTGGGCCGGCGCCGTGGCTCAACAGGCTAATCCTCCGCCTTGCGGCGCCGGCACACCGGGTTCTAGTCCCGGTCGGGGCGCCGGATTCTGTCCCGGTTGCCCCTCTTCCAGGCCAGCCCTCTGCTGTGGCCCGGGAGTGCAGTGGAGGATGGCCCAGGTGCTTGGGCCCTGCACCCCATGGGGAGACCAGGAAAAGCACCTGGCTCCTGGCTCCTGCCATCGGAGGAACGCGGTGCACCGGCCGCAGCGCGCCGGCCGCGGCGGCCATTGGGGGGTGAACCAACGGCAAAAGGAAGACCTTTCTCTCTGTCTCTCTCTCTCACTGTCCACTCTGCCTGTCAAAAAAAAAAAAAAAAGAACATCTGTGTATTTAGTGTGTGTTTCTATGTAACATCTGTGTATGTAGTATGTGTGTATGTTTCTATAGAACATCTGTGTATGTAGTATGTGTGTGTTTCTATAGAACATGTGTATATGTAGTGTGTGTTTCTATAGAACATCTGTGTATTCAGTGTGTGTTTCTATGTAACATCTGTGTATGTAGTATATGTGTATGTCTATAGAACATCTGTGTATGTAATATCGTGTGTATAGTGTTTCCACATATGTGTGTATGTAGTGTCTATATGTAAGTCGTGTATAAATTTCTAATATATCTATTATATGTATCCATATGTTTATAGTTATATATTCATAATATATTTATGGTATCTATTGCAAATAATATCTATATAATGTCATGATACATAAAGATTTATGTAAGCTTAATATGTTTATATAATGTATATGTGTCAATAGAAATATCAAATTCTATATTTATATTAGCTGTTAGATATAGTATCCATTTATATAATACACAAAATTTGTTTGTATTTGTGTATATTCCGATGATTAATATATTCATATAATATATGCATGTACATACATTTATATATCTATATATCATAGAGAATTTGCTTATTTATTCATTATTTATTTTAAGGTTTTTTTTTTTTTTTGAAAGATTTACATAAACAAGGGAGGGGGAGAGAGAGACATAGAAAGGTCTTCCATTCGCTGGTTCACAAATGGCAGTGACGGTCAGGGCTGGGCGAGGCTTGAGCCAAGAGCTTCATCCAGGTCTCTCTAGGGCCATCTGCTGCTGCTTCCCTAGCCCATGAGCAGGGAGCTGGCTGGAAGCAGAGCGGTCAGTATTCAGAGGGTGCGTGTGCGATGCTGGCATCGCAGGCAGCGGGTTTACCTGCTCGAGTACCTAGTTCTGTATGATTTGTTTGGGGTCAAGTAATTTCTGGGTACAAACTTTTTTCATACTACACAGAAAATACATGTTATTAAAAAAATGCATAGATTTCAGAAACCCTTTTTGCACCAAATTAATCTTGGGCTGTAAATTCCAACTTTCAGTTTAACTTTCATGATTCCCTGGGACGTGTGTGGGGTGTCCCCTGATCGGGCTCCCAGGTCTGGATTTCACAGCGTGCGTCCCCGTGGTCCAGAGCACTGAGCAGGTCCAGGTCTGGCTCCGGGCAGCGCCCTCTCCACTAAGCTCCTGTTTTGCCTCCCAGAGTCCAGGGCGCGCAGGACCTCAGCCCCTCACTCCCTGGGGGTCCTAGCCCAGGTGTGAGATCTGGTGGTGAAAAGCCCTGGAGAAGGGGCAACGTGCAGCCGGGGATGCCATGAAATAAAGCCCGGACAGCACCACAGATTCTCCTAGGGGAGGGGTGGGCTTTGACTCCCCCGCTCACCCTCTCATTCTAAGTGAACTCCAGGGACCTGGGCCCCGGCTGACTGGGCTGTGAGGTCCCAGGGCTCTAGCTGGAAGATGCCCTTCCCGCATCCCAGCTCGCCAGGCTCCAGGCCTTCCAGAACCCCACGTTCCAACCTCCCATGCAGCCTTCCGCCATGCGCAGCTAGCACACGAGGCCCAGCCTGGCGCCTTCCAGGACCCCGCACTTCCTGGCTGAGCCCCGCATCCTCGGCAGTCAGCATTCCCACTTTCTCCAACCCAGCCAGGGCTCCCATTTCAGCCCAGGTCCCACCACTGGGAGCCTGATGTCCCAAGATGCCAGGGGGCCAGCACTGGGGTCTCTGAGCTGCCAGGGGTGTAGGAACCTGAAACGCACAATCTTCTCACTCTAGGCTCCCAGCACCGCAGTTCCTCGACTCCAGCGGCCTTGCTCCCAGTCACAGACGCTGCACCCAGCATTCTAGAACTCCAGCCCCAGACACTTTCAGAAGCACCCAGCAAGGCAGCCTTGCCACACGGAATTCCAGTTCCCGTGCCCACCTCCTGACAGCCTCCGACTGCTGCACTGACCAGGCAGGGGCCCGTGCCCCACGTTCTAGGCCTCCCAGGTCCCCGCCCAGCTGAGTGCGGCTCAGCCGTGGGCGCAGCCCGTAGGGCCACAGTCAAAGACCGCCATGTTCACCTGAAGCAGTAGTTGGTGTCCAGGGCTCAGCCGAGCTGGGTGCTGTGTAGTAGCTGCTCCCGTTCCAGGGGGGTGGCCATGAGGAGCAAGAAGGGCCGGTCCTTTCTCTCAATGTTGGCATCGTCACCTTGGCGTCCAGAACTGATCCCTGTTTGGTAGAAGACTCTCAGGCGGATGGATCAGTGCCATAGGGTAGTTTGTGGGGTTGAGTGGACACAGACACTCAATCACACGCAGTCACACATGCAGATGACAACCTGGACTGGGCTGGGCCAGGGCCGTGGACTCACCGTTGATGTCCACTTGGAGGACATTATCTGTGCTGTCACTGGACCTCCGGGCGCTGAGGAGGAAGCCCTCTATTTCCTCTGTGGGAGTGGGGAGAGGGAAGCCAGTCTGAGTGGGAGGCTCAGCCAGACCCTGGAGGAAGCGGGAGGAAGGGGCAAACTCCAGGGGGCTCCTTCCTCCCTGGACAGCCCTGCCCTCCCCCAACCCCACTCCCACCCCTACCATCGTGCTCAGCTCTTTGCCTTGCCAACAGCGTCCCCTTCAGGTTAGCTCAAATGTCGCCTCCTCAGAGAGGCTCTCCAGGATGCACACCCTCCCGCACCATGACATCGCCTTGTTTTCTCCATAGCATGTGACCTCTGACACTGGTGTTTGGCTATTTGTTTCTCTCACTGTTCTCAGTAGGAAGCAGTGTGCACCCAGATAGAAACCCCTATTTTTCTGGTTCCTCTCTGAGCCTAGCCACAGTCTTAACACTATCTGGGAGCAGGTGTTGTGGTGCAGCAGGTTTAGCCCCAGCTGCAGCCCTTGCTTCCCATAGCAACAGTTCCAGTCCTGGCTCATTACCTGCTGCTGCTGCTCTTGCTCTTCTTTTAAACTATTTATGTATTTGAAAGGCAGAGTTACACAAAACAGGGAGAGACATAAAGGGAGATGTTCAATCTGCTGGCTCATTGCTCAGTCCCAGGACTAGTCCAGGCCAAAGCCAGGACGTCCTTGCAGCATCCAGTGTGGGAACAGTTGCACTGCTCTCCCAGCCCGGTAGACTGATGCCCTGGGAAGGGGAGCAGATGGGAGTTGCAGAGGCCTCATGTGATGTAGGCCATGACTGGCAGCTTGACAAGCTGCGCCGTGATGCAGGCCACTGGGCTGCTCCACGTCCGATCCACCTCCCTGCTGATGTGCTGGGAAAGCAGCAGATATAGCCCCAGTGCTGGGCCCTGCCAGCCACATGGAGACCTGGCCACCCACACAGGGCGGGGCCAGGACAGGAGCCTGAGGGGATTCCTGGGATGGTGCATGACCAGGAGGGACACTGGGCACTGTGGACTCAGCGAGGGAGAGGAGTGCACAGTCCTTTCCTGGGCAGATGCACTGTGCCCGCTCTCCCTGCTCTCAGGGCCTTTGCACAGGCTGCTCCCCTGCCCAGAACACGCAGCCCCTCATTGCTTCCTTCCAGAGTCTACTCAGCCCTCCAACATCAACTCAGAAACGTCCTCCTCCAGGAAGCCCTCCCTGAACCTAGGCTGGGCCAGGCACTCCCTTTGGGCTCCTCATCCCAGCATGGCCACTCTGGGTCATCATTGCCTAGCTAACCACACCCACCCCCCAAACCCCCCCAGATGATGCTGAGCTCTGTGCAGACAAGGACTGGGCTGTGCTGGTCAGGCTGTGTCTGTCCCTGCATCACCCGTCACAAGGCAGGGCAGAAAGCAGGTGCTCAGGAAGTGGATGAACCATGAACAGATCCCTCACTCATCTCCCAGCTCTGAGTGCCTTTGACAGCAACAGGGGGTGGGGGCAGAACCCAGGAGAAGAGGGGTGGGGCAGACCTGGGATCCTTACCTCCACCTCTCAGCCACTGCCGCACAATCCTGGTGACAGTAAATGACAACCACTCATCTGTGTCACTGGGTGTCAGCTTCCGGCTCCTGTGGTAGCGCCAGGAATCGTTGCTGCATTTCTAGAGGACAAAGCGCAGGTGAGAGAGAAGGATGGAGATGCTGCCAGCGCCTCCCACGCTGTGCATTTGACTCCTCCTCCTCCTGGGCAGATCCAGGCTTGACCAGTAAACACCACACACAAGCCTGCAGGCTCCAACTCCCATGCACCCCAGAAAGGAGAGGCCATGCCTCTTTGGGGTGCTCAGCTGCCCAGACCTTCCGAGAGGCTGCGGGGTGCTCTGAGGTACTGACCAAAGGCTGAGCCCTCCCCACCTGCACAGCCCACAGGGCCAAGACTGTGGTGCCAGCACCTGGGCTGTGCTGAGCGTCCAGTCGGGGGATGTGACAGCCTGGTTCTGAGCTGAAGGCTTAGGCAGAAGTCATTCTGTGCTCCCCGTGTTTTAAAGCCCAGGAAGGCCAGCTATGGGCCTGAGCAGTCCCAGGAGACTCATGTCTACAAATCCAGGAGTCTGGGGCCAGGAGGGGCACAGTGTGCTGTGCCACAGCCCATGGTGCTGGCATCCCATAGGGGCATCGTTTCAGTCCAGGCTGCTCCACTTCCCATTCTATTTCCTGCCAGCGCACCTCAGAGGGCAGCACAGGCTGATCCAGGTTGGGCGCCTCCTTCACTCGGGAGACCCAGGTGGAGGTCCAGGCTCCAGGTTTCAGCCTGAGCCAGCCCTGACCATTGGGTCCATTCGGGATTGACCAACACAGGCAGGATCTCTCTCACTCTGCCTTTTCAATAAATCACTTAAAAACTAATGTAACCAAAACCAGATGTGTGACCCATGGCTCGGTGGGAAGGTGGAAACCTCCTCCTGGGGCTGGACACACCCTCAGCAGCTACAGCCAAGCCGAGGTCGTCAGACACTGCCGGATAGGAGCGCTCAGCCCAGTGCTCTCATGGGAGGCCCTCCCGTCTCAGAGCCTGCGAGTCCAACACTGCCCATGACAAGGCTTCTAGGGCAGTGATCTAGGACTCCCACCTTCTAGAAGGGCAGATAACGACCTGGAGACGCCACCTGGAGAGCAGCACTGTCCACAGACTCTCTGGAAGTCTTCACAATCAGCGATTTCCAAGCAGCAGAAGCTGGGACAGGTATTTAGCTTAGCATTCCCTGCGCCTGTGTCCCATAGCAGGTGCCTGGTTGGCTCCAGGCTCTGCTCCTGACTCCGCTTCCTGCTACTGCATATATGTATATATATATATATATATATATATATATATATATATATATATACACATACACACACACACCTGTTCTCTCTCAAGGAAATCAATGAGAAATGCAAAGGACTCTCAGGGGCTGGAGTCTGGTGGGCAGGTTAAGCCATGGCCTGTGATGGCAGCATCCCACTGAGCCGTGGGTGAAGCCCTGGTTTCTCCACTTCTCATTCAGCTCCCGCTGATGCACATGAGAAGAAGCAGAATGGCCCCCTGCCTCCCACGGAGGAACCCAGGAAGGAGGTGCACACTCCTGGCTTGAGCCAGGTCCAGCCTGGGTGGTTGTTGCCATATGGGGAGTGAACCAGCAGATGGAATAGCTCTCTATTGCTGTCTCTAGCTATATCCTCCTCTTTCTGTAACTCTGCCTTTCACATAAATAATCTTATTTAAAAACTTTAAAAAAAACAAATTACAAAATCACAGCCAATTCATATGACTGCGATACACTCGAAATAATTAATAATTAAGTTTCCATTTTAATCTAGTTGAATATGACTGGGGCCACGACAATTTAACAAGTTTGTAGCCTAGAACCTTCTAGAGTTTTCGACTTTCTACAGTCCTGACTTCATCAAAGGCCTAAAACCTAAGACCCCAGCCTTCCAAGCATTTAAAAACCCTGGCAGAGTACGAAGTTCAACAGAGCCCCAGGAGTCCCTGGTCTGTGCTCCTCCCCCCTCCCAGGACCATCTAGGAGGACCTGTGGCCAGCAGCCTTCCACCCCCACCTGGCCACAGCTCAGGCTCCCCCCTCACCTGGTACAGCTCCACGTGCTGCTCCTGCTGAGTCTTGAGAACATGCAGGCGCAGCTCCGCCTGGGACAGCAACACTGGCTTGGGCACTTTTTGCCGGAGCTCTGATGTGTTGAAGAGCATATAGACGCTGTACCGGCTTTCTTTGAATTTTTTGTAGATTTCTAGTTGGGAGGAGCAGACAGAGGAGTCAGGGTTTGGCAGGGGTGGCAGGAGCAGGGGCACCCCCAGTCTGAGGGCGAGGGCTCAGAGCTGCAGCCCAGGTTGGAGTTGGACTCTGACATTTTTCAGCTGTGTGACCTTGGGGCCCAGGGTCCCTTTGGGTGGGCTTCCTGCCCTGCACCATGGGTCCTGACCACTCTGTCCCCTGAGGCCTCCTCTCTGCTCACCCAGGGAGTGGCTGTGTGGCCCCCTTCTCCCAGGCACCCAGCTCAGATGCAGATTGCACTGCAAGAGGAAGGGTCATGGGGAGAGCCTGGGGTCAGGAAGAGCCTCTGCTGCCCCAGCTGTGTGACCTGGGGCACTCACTCCCCGCTGACCCTGAAGGGACTAGCTGCCCCCCACCCCCTCTCTAATCCCATGCCCGCACCCATCACCCAGACCTCCGCCTGTCTCGCCACGACCCCTGCAGTCCCGCGTATCCTGTGCACCCTGGAAGCAGGTCCACGCTCCTGGTACTTTGCTGCGGTTCGCTTCACCTCGCTTTTGCCTCTTCTGTCTTTCTCTTTCGTGACCCCTAACTCCTCCCAGCTTTCTCACTGACTCCCTTTCCCACAAACTAGGGGCTCAGCCTCTCCCCACAGAGCACCTCTCTCTGCAGCTCCCACTCCGTGACCCCTGAATTCCACGTGGTCTGCGGAGGGAACAGCCATCTTCCCCATTGCTTGTGTCCCCCGGGGCCTCCCTCGACCCCGCGGGTCTGGCCGACTTGGCGCACTGTTCCAGGACCAGTCCCTGAGGGTCTGGGAGCTCAGCGCCCCCGTCTTTAGGACACGCCCTCCCCCACGTTCCCTGTGCACCCAGGGGTCCCCTTCCTCCCGCTGTGTCCTCTACGGGTAATTTCCTCCCCGACCCCTGCCCTCCGGCGCCCCCTGGCGGCCTCTCCCAGGTCCCGTCCCTCGGAGCTCACCGTGGTCGCTGTCCAGCATTGGCACACTGGTGATCTCTTTGCCAAAGAAGCCTAACTTGGCTTGGGGCTTCTGTTTAGCGCTCTCCCGGGACATCTGATCGCGTGTTCTGTTGTACAGGGCGAGTATGTCCTCGAGCACCGGACCCGTCGGCACCTCATCGTCACTTGCGGGGCTGGAGAGCCCCAGCTTGGCCAGGATCATGGCGCCGATGGCCTGGATGTGCTGTTGTCTGAGCAGCTCCATGTGGGTGGTGTTGCGGCTGAGCATTCCCGCGGCTGGGCGGGCGGCTGACAACACCAGCAGCCACAGCAGCGGCAGCAGCAGTCGCATCCCGGAGGGCAGCATGGTGGAGGCAGACACTAAGCAGCACTGTGGAGAACACCAAAAGGGCTAGGGTGGGAGGGGGGCCTCGACCAGGCAGGGGCTGAGGGTCTCGGGAAGTGAGGCCTTCAGGAAGGCAGAAGCAGGGGGGAGGGGAGGCTTGCGGCCGGGGTCCTCTCTAGCCCGGGGGCGAGCTCTGCTGCTAGCGGAGAGGGCAGGGCTGAGCCACAGTCCCTGGAGGAGGGAGGTTCGAGGGTCGCGGGGTTCTGGAGAAGCCTGCAGTGCGGGCGAGGTCAGGGCAAGGCCTTCAGGGCAGTCGGGGTCCCTGGCTCGGAGGGCTGGGCAGGAAGGGGGCAGAAGTGGGAGAGGCTGTGAGGAGGGTGGCGGCCTGTGTTTCCCGAGTCTTACCTCTGCCTGGGCCAGCGCTGTGCGAAGTGGTTCCCACACCTGTAGCTCCTGGCCGCAATGGCAAAGGTTCCGAAATTCTTTCCTTTTATCCCAACCTGCTGTCCCTCCTCCAGCTCCTCCTCTCTCTCCTCCCCCAGTGGTGGCATCATGGACAGGGCCTCATCTCAGACTCCTACGCCTGGGGTTGTTGCTTCGAGTCTCCTCCCTCTGCTCTGTGCCCAGCCCCTACCTGAGGGCAGCTCCCAATAGAGGGTGTCCAAGAGGGGATGAGCCCCCCGCACAGACCTGAACCTGCTGTCCAGGATCCACTAGAGACTCCTGACCCCATATCACAGTGCCAGTAGGAGCCCCGTCTGCTCTGCTTCCCATCCAGCATCCTGCTGGTGCGCTGGAGATGGCAGAAGATAATGGCTCCAGCTAGGCTTCCTGCCTCTCACATGGGAGACCAGGAGGGAGGTTGGCTCTCCTGGCTTCAGCCTGGCCCAGGCCCTTCAACTGGGGCCATTTAGGGAGTGAACGAGGGGATGGAAGAACTCCCTGTCTCTGGCACTGTGCACAATAAATAAATAAATAAATCTATAAAAATCAAGAAAATGCACCCATAGAGTCTTGGGGACCCCTCATTTCAGGAGCTGGAGCCTAAGGCCTCCCCTTGAGAGAGGCTGGTCTTGCACTTGCAGGGCGAGATGTGACTCCCGAGGCTGGGTGCTCCGAGGTGCTGAGGCCCCCTCCCTGGTCCCTCTGGGGGTGCCTCACTCTGAGGGGGTCAGTGTGAGGACAGAGAGGCAGCCAACAGAGGGCCACAAGCAGGGCAGAGCTGAGGTCTGTGGCTGACACCAGCGCCATGTGAGCGCTCATGCAGGGGGCAGGCAGGTCTCCCAGCCCTGAGCAAGTCTCCCTGTGACTGCAGCGGGGCCAACACCCTCACTGCTAATTCAGGAGAGACCTGGGCCACACCGCACAGCTCAGCTGATGCCAGATTCCAGACTTACAGAAATGTGTCAGAAGGTCAACGTCTGCTGTTGCTTTACGATATTCAGTTATTTATTTAAAGGGCAGAGCACCTGAGAGAGATGGAGGGACAGAGAGAGAGAGATCTCATTCACTGGGTCACTCCCCAATGCCTGGGTACTGGGAACTCAATCCATGTCCCCCACCTGAGTGGCAGTTTTCCAACTGTGTGATGCTAACATCCCACCAGGCGTCTTGTTACTAAATGTAATTTCTATTTATTTTTTCTTTTCACAGAAACTGAGGCGGAGGGGTGGAGAGAGAGAGAGAGAGAGAAAGACTTGCATTACTCTCATGTTTTCCATGAAATGTATAGCTATCATAGGTGTACCTGGGTTTCCACAATGTTTGATCAGAATTAACATTATCTTATTTTTATTTTTATGATGTGTTTCTTTATTTAAAAGAGTAATGGAGGAAAGACAGAGATGCACAGAGACATCTTCCATCTGGTGGCTCCCTTCCCAAATGCCCACAACAGCTGCACTGGGCCAGGAAAGCCAGAAGCCAGGAGCTCCCTCTTGGTCTGGTGCTTGGTGACAGGGGTCCAAGCTCTTGAGCTTCATCAGTTGCCTCCAGGTCACTAGCAAGTAGCTGGGTAGGAAAGTGAGGCTCTGAGGTTATAAAAACAGACACTCTTCATATGGGATGCAAGTGTCTCCAATGGTGGTAGACCCCTGCTCCACCAGGTGTGAGGGAGCAGGTGGGGGTCCTGGAGTCCTTGGCTGCTTCTCCCAAATCCCAGGACCTAGCCCTTAGTGTAGTGGGTTCTTCTACCCCGCTCCCCAGTCTCCTAGGCCTGCTCCATGTAATCTTGCTGACCAAGCATAAGTCATTCCTGTAACAGCCACACAGCTGTGTGCCGGCGGCTCTGCATGGACTCCTGCATTGCCTACTCATGCCTTAGAGCAACCCTAAGGCACACCATCACTGTCAGATCCATGACGGGAAACAGCACCAGGAAGTGAGATAATTTTGCTAAAAGCGCACCTCCAGCTCACTAAGGGCCCCAGGCCCTGTCGAGAGCACATTCCAGGCTTCCTAGCGTTCTTGCCTGTCCATGGCTCTTCTTATACCCCCATTTTGCACATGAAGAAACTGAGGTGCTTCCTTGGGGACAGGGAACAACAGGTCCTAGGCCAGCAGAGGTGACCCAGGCCTGTGTTCTTTGCTGACGCACGGAGGGCAGGTGGCAGAGGCAGGAGGTGGGCTGGGGGCATCCAGGCAAGGAGGCTGGGGGGGGGGGTGTGTCTGTGGGAAGCGTGTGCTGATTCTCAGGCCACAGCTGCACAACTCAGCTGTTGCCACATTCCTGACTTACAGAAACTATGTCAGAATAAATGTTTGCTGTTGCGTTTAAGATATTTATTTAAAAGTTTGAGCACGCAAGATAAATGGGAGAACAGAGAGAGAGAAACCTCATTCTATGGTTCACACTCCAAATGCCGGGAAACTGGGAGGGTAATGCATGTCTCCCACCTAAGTGACAGATTCCCAACCAAGGTATACAAACAGCTAACAGCATTGATTTATAAAAATCATACTGTTTCACAGGTAGAAAGAGACATGCACAATTTTCTTACATCGTCCATGAAAGTTTTCCTAAAGATTTATTTGAACGTCTGAGGTACAGAGAGTAGGGGGAGAGACACAGAAAATCTTTCATATGCTGGTTCCCTCCCCAGATGGCTGCAACAGTGAGATCTGGGCCAGACCCAAGGTAGGAGCCAGGAGCTTCTTCTAGGATT
Organism: Sylvilagus floridanus; assembly: GCA_949820135.1. NCBI lineage: Eukaryota > Metazoa > Chordata > Mammalia > Lagomorpha > Leporidae > Sylvilagus > Sylvilagus floridanus. Next base: position 13,135,839 of record OX463232.1, read on the forward strand.
CCCACATGGAGGCAGAGGCCCAAGCCCATGGACCATCTTCCTCTGCCTTTCCCAGATGCATTAGCAGGGAGCTGGATTGGAAGTGGAGCAGCCAGGACTCGAACTGGTGCCCATATGGGAGGCTGGCACTGCAGCCGGCGGCTTTACCCCCTACAGCACAGCACAGTCCCGCTCATGGTGTTCTTTATTCTCCCTGCAGCCCAGGCACGTGTGACTCTATTGCTGACACCTATTTGGCCCATTGACACCTTCCTGAGTTTTTGGAAATTATTTGTATGCATGGGTTTCAGAAATTTTTGCACCAGTGACCAAAGGTGTGGAGGAGTAAGCTAAGCCTCTGCCTGGACACTGGCATCCCCATATGGGCACCAGTTCTATTTCTGGCCGCTGCTCTTCCAATTCCGCTCTCTGCTATGGCTTGAGAAAGCAGTGGAAGATGTGGAAGATGGCACAAGTGCTTGGGCCCCTGCACCCACTTGGGAGACCCAGAAGAATCTCCCTGCTCCTGGCTTCAGATCAGCACAGCTCAGCTCTTGCTGTTGCAACTATTAGGGGAGTGAACCAGCAGATGGAAGACTTCTCTCTGTCTCCCTCTCTCTATCTGTAGCATGGTATATCTCACACGTGGGATCACTTACTGGGTTACCTGGCTTTATTAACCAAGGCAACAAAAAAGATTGATCATCTTATCTCCTGCAACATGGCTTCCACTAGACACCTAGAACAAGCCCGTATTCTACACCAAAAATTTCATATGTCAGCAAGCAATATTAAATTGCTTTTCCCGGAGCTAACAATGAGCCAATGCAAACACCTAGTACACTCTTGCAAGAATTGTGCCACCCTCGCCCTCTTAGGCCCACTGCACCAAGCAGGAGTGAACCCGCGAGGCCTTGCTCCTAATAAGCTCTGGCAAGTGGACGTCACCCACATGAACTCCTTTGGTAAACTTCAGTTTGTCCATGTGGTGGTAGATACTTATTCAAAGGCTGCATTTGCAACAGCCCAATCTGGAGAAAAGGCTAGTAATTTGATAAAGGTGGTTTAGTCAGCCATGCTGGTCCTTGGTGTCAACCTGGACCATAAAGACTGATAACGGGCCAGCGTATAAACCACAGGAATTTAATTCCTTCCTGAAATCCTGGAACATACAGTCTGCCACAGGTATCCCATACAACCACAAGAACAGGCTATCATTGAAAGAACTCATAGGATGATTAAAGATCTCTTACAAAGAAAAACCATCACATGCCCCCAGACCCACAGCTTTCTTTCACTGAGGTCCTTTTCAGTATCGATTTTCTTACTTTTGATTCCCAAGGGATCAGCTCAACTTATAAACACTGGGGATCCTTTCCATCCCAGACCCCAGCCTTACAGTTAGGTGGAAAGACCCCCTGACAGGAGAATGGAAGGAACCACACCCTCTGCTAACCAAGGGTGGAGGATATGCTTGTGTCTTTCCAGAGAATTCGGGACAGTCCATTTGGGTACCAGCCAGAAACATCAAGCCTGCAACTGACAGCCGTCCAGAACCAGCGGAACAAGACTGAGTCCACCTTGTTAGCAGATGCACCTGCCCTATCATGCTACCCTGAGAAACTGCACATAGCCACATCCGCTACTGTTTTATACCCCACCAGCTCTGGTCAGCCACTCAAATGGCCCACAGCCTGCATGCGGTCATGCCATTCCTGAGCAGGAAGCTGCTGGGAAGTTGAGTCAAAGCAGGCATTTAATATGGGTTGCAGAAGTCTTTTTTTATATTTTTATTTCTTTTTTAAAAAGGCAGAGTGAACAGTGAGAGAGAGAGAGACAAAGAGAAAGGTCTTCCTTTTCCGTTGGTTCACCCCCCAATGGCTGCCGTGGCCGGCATGCTGCAGCCGGAGCACCACACTGATCCAAAGCCAAGAGCCAGGAGCCAGGTGCCTCTGCCTGTCTCCCATGCAGGTGCACGGCCCAAGGACCTGGGCCATCCTCCACTGCACTCCTGGGCCACAGCAGAGAGCTGGACAGGAAGAGACCGACCGGGACAGAATCTGCCGCCCCGACAGGGACTAAAACCCAGTGTGCCGGTGCCGCAGGCAGAGGATTAGCCTAGAGCCATGCCGACGGCCATGGGATGCAGAAGTGTAGAACGGTGGCCTAAACCAGGTACCTGTACCACAATCCCCTCCCCTAAATTATCCATAAAGTTATTATTTATTTATTTGTTTGAGAGACAGAGAAAGAACTCTTATCCTCTGGTTCCCTCCTCAGTGGCTGCGCTAACCAGTACTGGGTGAGAGTGCAAACCAGGGGCCAGGAAGTCAATCCAGGTCTCCAATGAGGGAGGCAAGACCCCCATTACTTGCACCATTCCCTTAATCTCCCAGCTTTGCACTGGGAGGACTGGAGTCAGGGGCCGCACCCAGGAATGAAACCAGGTGCTGCGGTGTGGGACACGGCTGTCTCAACCCAGGCTAAACGACTGCTTCCTAAATCCCACGGTCACCTGGTTTGCAGTGCATTCTGTTAGAGCCCCAGAGGCATCGCAGGTGCAAAGGAGGTCAAAGCTCGGTTTCATTAAGACACCAGAGCCAGGTTAAGGAGATGGCAACAGGGCATCCTCTGGGTGACACATCCTGCCCCGGCCCCTCCCCTCTCCCCTACTTGGGTCTCCCTGTCTCATCATCAGTCAGAAACTCAGGCTGGGCCCAGCGCACTCCCAGACGCCTTCCCTTCTCCTCTCCCCAGGAGTGGGGCCCATTCCAGCTCCAGCTCTGCACTCTTGGCTTGGGGCCCCAGAGCCTGGTGGGAGGGAACGCCTTCCGGGCCCCACATAGGCTGGGAGTCCTCCGGTCTGGCAGGGTGGAGGGCTTCTGGGAAGCAAGGCCAGTGCAAGCTGGGTGGACGCCCTGAGGGAGGCAGAGGCGTGCAGTGTACAGTCCTGTCAGCAGACTGCTGGGGAAGGGTCTGGAAATGTTGGGATGGTCACTGCCCTGATCCAGGCTTCATGTGTGCTGTCACACCTGCGAGGCTGGCAGCATTCCTCCCTTTTACAGATGAAGAGTTGGGGTTCAGGGAGGTGAAGCCCTTGTCCAAGGGCCACACAGCAAGTGCCTTGAAAGGAACTCAGGGCTGTGAGAATCCAGACTGACCCAGGACACCTAAGAATTAGCACATAACCCCCCCCCCCCCAGCCTCCTTGCCTGGATGCCCCCAGCCCACCTCCTGCCTCTGCTTCCTCCCCTCCGTGCATCAGCAAAGAACACAGGCCTGGGTCACCTCTGCTGGCCTAGGACCTGTTGTTCCCTGTCCCCAAGGAAGCACCTCAGTTTCTTCATGTGCAAAATGGGGGTATAAGAAGAGCCATGGACAAGCAGGAACGCTAGGAAGCCTGGAATGTGCTCTCGACAGGGCCTGGGGCCCTTAGTGAGCTGGAGGTGCGCTTTTAGCAAAATTATCTCACTTCCTGGTGCTGTTTCCCGTCATGGATCTGACAGTGATGGTGTGCCTTAGGGTCGCTCTAAGGCATGAGTAGGCAATGCAGGAGTCCATGCAGAGCCGCCGGCACACAGCTGTGTGGCTGTTACAGGAATGACTTATGCTTGGTCAGCAAGATTACATGGAGCAGGCCTAGGAGACTGGGGTGGGAGGGGCATAGGTTCCAGAGAGAAAGTTATGCATGTCTTTTTTTTTTGTTTAAAGGGTTTATTTATTAGAAAGTCATATTACACAGAGAAAGAAGGAGAGGCAGAGAGAGAGAGAGGTCTTCCATGTATGGTTCACTCCCCAATTGGCTACAACGACTGGGGCTGAGCCGATCCTAAGCCAGGAGCCAGAAGCCTCTTCCGGGTTTCCCACGTGGGTGCCCAAGTCCTTGGGCCATCTTCCACTGCTTTCCCAGGCCACAGCAGAGAGCTGGATCGGAAGTGGAGCAGACGGCCTCAAACTGGCGCCCATAGGTGATGCCGGCACTGCTGCCCCTGGCTTTAACCCACTGCTTCAAAGTGCCAGCAGGTAATTTGATTTTTTTTCTTAAGTATTAATTTAAAAGGCAGAGTGCCAGGTGAGAGAGAAGAGAAAGAAAAAGGAAATCTGCCATTTGGTGGTTAACTCCTCAGAGAGGCAACATCAGGGCCTGGGCCAGTTCAAAGTGAGGAGCCGGGACTCCATTCCTCTCTCCAAGCTCCTCAGTCCACTGCCTGCTGCCTGCTCAGGCCCATTCCAGGAATCTGGGATCAGCCGGCGCTCTGAGGTGCGTGCGAGGCGCCACCATGCCGGCCCCTGTGGGCCTCTTGGAAGACATCCACGGACAGTGACTCCTTCAGTCTGGAACAGTCCTACAAGGTGGGCGCTGTCATTCACCCTGATGGGGGAGAAACGGGGATGAAGGCACATGACACTGCCCTTGGTCCGCATGAAGTAGAAGCCCTGAGTAACCGACTAACACGGGACGCCCTGCGGTCCTCCTCACCAGGGCCGCAGGAGCAGGCCCGTCGCTCGCTCACAGCACTGGCGCGAACCTGCAGTAGCTGTGAGGCCCGGACCACTGGGCCTTGAGCCGCCTGGGGAACTCCGCAGAGGGAAGGGCAGCCCCCGCCCCAGCCTCTGAGTGCCTGAGGAGACGTTGTTTCCGATGTTGAGGCCGGGGGATGCACAGAATGACCCGAGGGGACTCCCCCGAGCTCAGGCTCAAGTCTCTCATGTGGGGTTCAGGACGGGAGACAGGTGTTGTTTGTGGGAGGAGGCGGGCCGCGAGCTTGTTTTCGCACATTTTCTAGAGAGGTTATGAGGCACAAACAGTTGGCGCTCCAACTTCCCGGCCACACTCAAGATGGCAACTGCCCGACCACGCCCCCAACGGCGGATCCCGGGGCCGGGGCTGGAGAGACGCTTCGGAGAGATGTCCATCACAGCATCGCCCCGCCCCCGAAGGCAGCGAGCACCAATCGGCCGCGCGCAGGGCGGGGGCAAGGCCAGGGGAGGAGCCTGCTGTTGTCCCAGCAACGGCCCGGGAGCCTGAGGCGAGGGCCGCCGCCGAGGGTTCGCGCCTTAGCGCCCTTGCTGTCAGGGAGGCCCCCCGGGAGGCGCGAGGCAGGCGTCGCTGGCGCCCGCGAAGAGGACGGAGTCGGCCAAGACCCAGCATCCCGGCTGCCGCATTCGCTTCCATTAGCCGTTAAGCGCTGTGAGGTGGGAGTAACGCATGCGCTCCGGGTAGGTGCCGAGGCGGTTCGGAGGCGGCTCTAGACCCAACGCATGCGCGCAGTGGAATTGGGGGCCGATCAGCAGCGAGGAGGCCGAGCTTTGATACCCCTGGAGGAGCTCTCGGTCCCTGCAGCAGGCTCTCCGCGGGACTTAGCCAGGTAGGACAGGTTTAAGGCGAGCATAGATAGGTAGGCACCGGTTCCCCAGCCCAGGGCTACTCCCCATCTCCCGCATTCGGGGGCTTGGGCTGTGGCCTCGCGGTGCTGTGGCGTGGCATTATGCCTCTTCCTTTTGCGCCGGCATCCCATATAGTCAACGGTTCAAGTCCCAGCTGCTCCAGTACCGATCCAGCTCCCTGATATGACCTGGGAAAGCAGCAGAAGATGGCCCAAGTCCTTGGGGCCCTGCACCCTTGTTGGAGACCCAGAGGAAGCTCCTGGCTGCTGGCTAGGATCAGCCCAGCTCCACCCTGTAGTTATTGGGGACTGAACAGGTGCATGGAGGATCTTTCTCTCTGTGGCTCACTTATTCTGTCTGTAACCTTACTTCTCAAATAAGTACATAAATCTTGAAAAAAAAAAAGACTAAATTCTCAGAAGGTTGACAAAACCAGCTTGGTGACCTTCTGCCCCTTGCTTGGGCGTCAGTTTCCCTACAGTCAGAGCTGATTGTTTTTTCCCCTCGCAGCGCCATGGCTGAGGTACACGTGATCGGGCAGATCATGGGGGCCACCGGGTTCTCGGAAAGTAGCCTCTTCTGCAAGTGGGGCATCCACACAGGTATTCATTCTCCCAGGCCTGGTCACTGCCCACCAAGACCCCGCGCTCTCTCCCTGGACACTCCGCCTCATCCCGGGTCCTCTTCTCTCCATGGGTTCTCAGCACTCCTGGCCCTGGCCAGCGCTGGCCGCTTGAGGCCCGGACTCCCTTCCTGCCCCGTCTCTGGGGACCCTGGCTCCCACCCTCGGCATGCATGGCCATTGACGATAATGGGCTAGGGGGAGACCCATCCACACGCTTCATGTCACACCACTCCTGTTAACTCCACCTACTGCCTTAGGGGTGTGTCCTGGGATCCTCCCCATCTTTCTCATTCTTTGACTAGCAGTCTCCATTTATTGAGTTCTTTCTGTAAAGTAGAAGTGTGCACCTCAGATTACAGAGGAGAGGCCACATCCTGTCGTCAGAATCCCCTTCGCTCTGAGAGGGCGGCCATCATCCAAGTCCACACAGGCCCGGCAGGGACTTGCAGACCCAATGTTTCTGTAGGTCTGCATGGAGGCCAGACCTTGTAGAGGTGCAGTGGGATGGCCAGGGTCAGAGGCAGCCAAATCTGGGTTCAGATACTAAGTCCCCATGTATGTATCTGTGGCCTCTGGACTTGACCTCTCCAGCCCTCGGTTTCCTTGTCTGAGAGGAACGGCGCGGCGGGATAGCAGCCGAGAGGCGGCGTGGCGTCCAGGTTAAGAGCACAGACTGCCTGGGTCCAAACCAGGTGCTGCTTTTCGTTCATATTTTTTAAGGTTTATTTGTGTATTTGAAAGGCAGAGTTACAAAGAGGCTGAGGCAGAGAGAGAGAGAGAGATTCTTCCATTCGCTGGTTCATCCCTCTAATGGCTGCAACGGCCAGAGCTGAGCAAATTTGGAGCCAGGAGCCAGGAGCTGTTGGGTTCTCACGTGGGTGCAGGGGCCCAAGCACTTGGGCCATCTTCTCCCATTTTCCCAGGCCAAAGCAGAGAGCTGGAACAGAAGTCGAGTAGCGGGGTTCAAATGGGGCCCATGTGGGAAGCTGGCACTGCAGACAGCCTCTTATTAATAGGTGATGTTGCACCCTTGTTTTGCGTCTGCTTCCTTGTGTGCACAATGGGCGCAGTAACAACGTGTGCCTCGCGGAACTTTGCCAGGCCTAGGGGAGCATGCACAGCACGCAGAGCAGGGCTGGCTGGTACTGTGTGCCTTGCTCGTGGGCAACTCCGACAGGTCCCATTAGTGAAGCCCAGGCACGTGGCTGCCCAGCCCCGGTAACATCCTATGAGGCAGGTCCTAGCACTGTGTGGCAGGGAGTTAAAGACCTTGTCTGAAGCACTGGCATCCCATAGGGGCGCTGTTTCTCGTCCTGGCTGCTCCGCTTCTGATCCAGCTCTCTGCTATGGCCTGGGATAGCAGCAGAAGATGGCCCAAGTCCTGGGCCCCTCACTCACATGGGAGACCTGGAAGAAGTCTCTGGCTACTGGCTTTGGATTGGCGCAGCTCCAGCTGTTGCGGCCATCTGGGGCGTGAACCAGCAGTTGGAAAACCTCTGTCTCTACCTCTCTCTCTGTAACTCTCTTTCAAATAAATAAAGCAAAAACAAAACAAAATAAAACTATGAGGCAGGCGTGGATACATCTTGGGCCGGGGTCCCTTTGGATTTGACTTGGATGGGTGAAGTCGCAGGATCAGAGTCGGGCTCTGGAGTCAGACGTGTCTACCCTGGACCCCAGCACTCACCTGCTCTGTGATCCCGAGCTGCTCTCCTCTTGGAGCCTCAGCTCCCTCTCTGTCCTTTTCTTGGGCTGTTCTCTCTCTCTCTCTCTCTCTCTCTCTCTCTCTCCTCTCTCCTCTCTCCTCTCTCCTCTATCTTTCTCTCTCTCTCTCTCCTCTCACCTCTCACCTCACTCCTCTCTCCTCTCTCCCTTTTCTCTGTAACTCGGCCGTTTCAAATAAATAAACAGTTAAAAAAAAAAAAAAAGTTGATCAGCTTGCACTGGAACTGCTGTCTTGGGAAACCAGTGTTGCAGGCGGTCACTTAACCTGAGCACCATATCAGCTCCCAGATATCTCTTTAGTTATTCTGTGGACTGGGGCCGGCGCTGCGGCGAGGTGGGCTAAGATCTGCTGGAAGCTCCAGAATCCCTTGTGGGCACTGGGTCGGGTCCCAGCTGCTTGTCTTCCGATCTGGCTCTCTGCTAAAGGCCTGGGAAAACAAAGAAAGTGGAAGATGGCCCAAGTGCTCCGGCCCCTACACCCACATGGGAGATCCGGAAGAAGCTCTGGATTCGATTGGCCAAGCTCCAGCTGATTCAGCCATGTGGGGAAGGACCAGTGGACGGAAGACCTTTCTCTCTGTCTCTCCCTGTCTCTGCCTGTAGTTCTACCTCTCAGGTAGTAAAGAAAATATTTTTTAACAAAACACTGTGAGAACTCCAGCCCCAGACACTCAGAAGCACCCAGCAAGGCAGCCTTGCCACACCGAATTCCAGTTCCCGTGCCCACCTCCTGACAGCCTCCGACTGCTGCACTGCACCAGGCAAGGGGCCCATGCCCCATGTTCTAGGCCTCCCAGGTCCCCACTCAGCTGCCAGGTCCCGACCCTCAGGCTAAAGAGAAGCGCAGCTGAGTGCGGCTCAGCCCAGAGGGCCACAAAGACCACCATGTTTATCTGAAGCAGTAGTTGGTGTCCAGGGCTCAGCCGTTTTGGACGCTGTGTAGCTGCTGGGCCTCCTCTGGCAAAGTGGCGATGAGGAACAAGTAGGGCCGCTGCATGTTCTCAATTGTGATTTGCTCAGCTTGGTGGCTGGAAGTGATCCCTGTTTGGGTGGGAACTCTCAGATGGATGGAACATGGCATGGCGTGATTTGTGGGTTGGGGAAACACACACACACACACACAGGAGCACACGCAGGCACACACAGATCACAGCCAGTGATGGGTTCGGCCAGGTTGGGACTCACCATTGATGTCCAGTTGGAGGACATCATCTGTGCTGTCACAGGAGCAGTGGGCGCTGAGGCGGAAGCCCTCTTTTTCCTCTGTGGGAGTGGGGAGAGGGAAGCCAGTCAGAGTGGGAGGCTCAGCCAGACCCTGGAGTAAGCGGGAGGAAGGAGCAAACTCCAGGGGACCCTCCTGCCTGGGACAGCCCTGCCCTCCCCCCCACCACTATCACCACCACCATCGTGATTAGGTCTTTGCTTTGCCAGCAATGTCCCCTTCGAGTCTCAGCTCACGTCACCTCCTCAGAGAAGCCCTGCATGATGCACACCCTCCTGGACCATGACATCTCCTTGTGTTCTGCATAGCACGTGACCTCTGACAGTGCTGTTTGGCTATTTCTCTCATTGCTCTCAGTACAAAGCAGGATATTCCAGATAGTTCATCTTATTTTTCTTGTTCCCCACTCCCATGGTCCACATATTTTTTTTTTTTTTTGACAGGCAGAGTGGACAGTGAGAGAGAGAGAGACAGAGCGAAAGGTCTTCATTTCCGTTGGTTCACCCACGAAATGGCCGCTGTGGCCAGTGCGCTGCACCATCCGAAGCCAGGAACCAGGTGCTTCCTCCTGGTCTCCCATGCAGGTGCAGGGATCAAGGACCTGGGCCACCCTCCACTGCACTCCCGGGCCACAGCAGAGAGCTGGCCTGGAAGAGGAGGAACCGGGACAGAATCTGGCGCCCCGACCAGGACTGGAACCTGGGGTGCTTTCCCGCAGGCAGAGGATTAGCCTAGTGAGCCGCTCCCCAGCCGAAAGCAGGTTTTCAGGAAATGGATGAACCATGAATAGATCCCTCACTCATCTCCCAGCTCTGAGTGCCTTTGACAGCAACAGGAGTGCGGGGCAGAACCCAGGAGAGCAGGGGTGGGGCAGACCCGCCATCTTCCCCTCCTCGGCTCAGCCACAGCCACCAGGCTCTGGGACAATAGTGGACAGCCACTCATCTGTGTCACTAGGGGAAGCCTCCAGCTCTTACAGAATCGCTCAGAATCATTGCTGTATATCTGGAGGACAAGGGCGGGGGGAGGCTAGAGATGCTCCCAGCTTCTCACCCATAAGGACCATGCTCCCCATCCCCCTGGTTCCAATGTGGCTTCCAGACCTTGGCCCCCAGACACCCATGTGGGGTCTGCAGACTCCACCCCTCACAGCACCCCAGAGAAGCAGAGGCCAAGACGCCTTTGGGGCTACTTGGGCGACCCAACTCCCTAAGCAGCTGCGGAGAGGGTTCTGTTCTCCCTGGAATCCTGAGGCACTGACCAAAGGCTGAGCCCTCTCCACCTGCACAGCCCACAAGGCCAACACTGTGGTGCCAGCAGCTGGGATGTGCTGATAGTCCAGTCAGCAGATGTGACAGCATGGATCTGAGCTGAAGGCTTAGGCAGAAGTCATTCTGTGCTACCTGTGTTTGATAAAGCCCAGGAAGGCCAGCTATGGGCCTGAGCAGTCCCAGGAGACTCATGTCTACAAATCCAGGAGTCTGGGGCCAGGAGGGGCACAGTGTGCTGTGGCACAGCCGCGGTGCTGGCATACCATAGGAGCATCTGTTTCTGGCCTGGGTGATCAACTTCCAACCCAGCTTCCTGCTGTTGTGCCTGGGAGGCAGCAGCAATGGTCCTAGTTTGGCTGTAGCTACTCATATGGACGACATGGGCGCACCCTGTTTCTGCCTAGGCCAGCCCTGGCCATTGTGTTCACATGGATCATTAATCAGCGCAAGGGGATCTCTCACTCTGCCTATCCAATGAATCTCTCTCTCTCTCTCTCTCCCTCTCTCTCTCTCTCTCTCTCTAATGGTTCTCTTTTAAACAATAGTTTAACTAAAATAAACACACAGGCACGTGACCTGTGGCCTGGTGTAAACTCCTCCTGGGGCTGGACAGCACCCCCTGGTGTTCAGAAGAAGCTGAGGTCTTCAGATTCCAAGAACGAACCCTCGCCCAGTTCTCTCATTGTGAGGCTCTAACGTCTGTGGTCCTGTGAGTCTAACGTCCAGATGACGTGGGCTCCAGCTCAGTGATCTTCTAGGACTGCAGCCCTTGCAGAAGTGCCAGTAACTGCCTGGACAGTCCACCCTGTAGAGCAGTGCTGTCCAAAGAACTTTCTTTCCAGAAAGTTCACAGTGATGTCCAACATAGCAGCTGCTGGGGCAGGTATTTAGCTTAGTTGTCCCTGTGCCTGTGTCTCATAGCAGGTGCCTGGGTGGATACCTGGCTCTGCTCCTGACTCCAGCTTCCTGCTAATCAGACCCGGGGATGTGGAAAGTGAGAGCTCAAGTACCTGGGCCCCTGCCGCCCACAGAGGGAATCAAGATGGAGTTCCGTGCTCCTGGCTCGGGCCAGGTCCAGCCTGGGGGATTGTTGCCATCTGGGGAGTGAACAAGCAATGGAATAGCTCTGTCACTGTCTCTGTCTGCATCTCTCCCCTCTCTGTAACTTTGTAACTTTATCTTTCAACTAAATAATCTCCCTTTTAGATTAATGTTATTTATTTGAAAGACAGTTACAGAGAGAGGGAGAAACAGAGAGAGAGATCTTCCATCCGCTGGTTCACTCCCCAGATGACCACAACGGCCAGAGCTGCGGTGATCCAAAACCAGGAGCCAGGAGCTTCTTCCATGTCTCCCACATGGGTGCAGAGGCCCAAGGACTTAGGCCACCTTCCACTTCTATCCCATGCCATAGCAGGGAGCTGCATCGGAAGAGGTGCAGCCAGGACTGGAACCAGCACCCAAATGGGATGCCGGTGCTTCAGGCCAGGGCGTTAACCCATGGCAATACAGCACCGGCCCCTCACATAAACAATCTTGAAAAAAAAAAAAAAAAACCACTCAAGGGGCCGTTGCTGGTGTAGTAGGCAGAGCCTCTGCCCGTGGCACCAGCATCCCTTATGGACTCTGGCCATGTCAGCTGCTCCTCTCCCGATCCAGCTCTTGCTATGGCCTGGGAAAGGAGAAGATGGTGCTTGGGCCCCTGCACTGGCATGGGAGACCTGAGGAAGCCCCTGGCTCCTGGCTTCAGATTGGCCCAGCTCCGACCATTGTGGCCATCTGGGCACACAGCAGAAGGAAGATCTTTCTCTCTGTCTCTCCCTCTCATTGTAACTCTCCCTCTCAAATAAATAAAATAAATAAATATTTTTTAAAACTCAAAAAAATGAATTAGAAAACAGAAGCCACTAATGAATGACTGTGGAGCACTGGAAATATGTAATGTTAATCAATTTCAATCTTAACCAAGTGAAATGTGGCTAGCGGCCACCATACTGGACAGAACAGTTCTGCAGATTCGCACCTGTCCAGAGATTTCAACAGTCCCGCCTTCTTCAGGGGCCCAACTCCTAAGACCCTGGTCTTCCAAGCATTTAAAAGTCCAAGTTCAACAGAGCCCCAGGAGTCCCCGGTCTGTGCTCCTCCCCCCTCCCAGGGCCATCTATGAGGACCTGTGGCCAGCAGCCTTCCACCCCCACCTGGCCACAGCTCAGGCTCCCCCCTCACCTGGTACAGCTCCACCTGCTGCTCCTGCTGTGTCAGTTTTTTTTTTTAATATTTATTTATTTATTTATTTGAAAGTCAGAGTTACACAGAGAGAGCAGAGGCAGAGAGAGAGAGAGAGAGAAGTCTTCCATCTGATGGTTCACTCCCCAGATGGCCGCAACGGCCGGAGCTGTGCCGATCCAAAGCCAGGAGCCAGGGTCTCCCACATGGGTGCAGGGGCCCAAGCACTTGAGGCATCTTCCATTGCTTTCCCAGGCCACAGCAGAGAGCTGGACAGGAAGCAGAGCAGCCAGGTCTTGAACTAGCGCCCACATGGGATGCCGGCGCTTTAGGCCAGGGCGTTAACCCACTGTGCCACCGTGCCGGCCCCAATTTTTTTTTTAATTTATAAATGCTTTATGGAAAAATAGTTATTTTCATATAAAATTATAGTAGCAGTTAAGTATGTTGAGAGGTTTTATAAATATTTTTGTAGAACACTGTTCTGACTGTATAGTGGGAGTTCGGTATTTCCTTTAGGACATTATGAAGTTCCCTAGTAACTTTGTTTTAAACCGATTCAATTTACAATTGAATTTTTTCCCTAATAAGATTATTAATTCAACTTTAAAACTGTTGGAAGAATAGTGATTAATAAAGATGTATACAGAGAATTCAATAGCTGTTAAATCACATTTTCTAATTTGTATAAATGGTACTGTGTCCTAATAAAACTGAAATTCTCCAGTCAGTTTTTTTAAACCACTAGGGACATGCCCAAAGTACTTTGAAATATATCACCTTAACAGACACATCTTTTGGATAACTACCTCCCAAAGGAAGAGGTCATAATTTTTCATATTAATCACCTCAATCTAACTTGATTTAAAAATCTTCACTCAGCCATCTCATCCCTACATAACAACAGAAAACTGGAGAATTTAAAACACATACACAAAAGGCGGCTAGTGGGGCTTTAACAGTTTTTAAAAAGTACAAAAGCATAAAGGAAAATATTGAATGTTTAGTCTAAAAGTTTTGTACTTAATAAAGTTCACATTGTAGAAAGTCCCATCACAAATATACGCAAAATTAGGGGTACAAAATCGCATTTTACAGCCCTAAAGTGCTGCCACTCAGACATTGCACACTGAACAAGCGCTTTTCACACCGCACCACGACTCATGGGACAAGAGAAGAAGTGCACAAGAGGACAAGAGCCTTAGGCTGATGGCCAAGGCCCTCCAGACCGGGACAGTCTCCTTTTGTCTATTTCAGGAATGCAGAATTCTCACACTCCTGCCCAGGGTTTAAGGACAGTCGCTAACTCCTGCATGGTATTTCATGAGGACTAGAGCTGACCAGCAACAGGCTGGAATGAACTGCAGATAGAGTTCCTCTGCCGGAGGTGTCGTCAGACTCCTCTCATGCTCGACTTGAGCAGACTTTACTCCCCGGCAGAGCTCATAAAAGCTTTGCCAAAGGGTTAAAAATCCAACTTTGGATTCTAAGCAGTGATAATGGGGAGTGCTGCATGGTAGGGACAGGTGAAATGAATAAGAATATCCTAGGGTACCAGAGGGATTAAGTCCACTCCTCCCAGCGTGTCCCCTCATGTTTCTGACAGGTTCCAACTGATTGGCTGGCCTGCTGTGTCTTGAGCACTTGCAGGCGCAGCTCTGCCCGGGACAGCAACACGGGCTCAGAAACTGCTTCTGGAGCTCTGACGTGTTGAAGAGCATATAGACACTGTGCCCGCAATCCTTGTATTCTTTGTAGATTTCTAGTTGGGAGGAGCAGACAGAGGAGTCAGGGTTTGGCAGGGGTGGCAGGAGCAGGGACACCCAGGACAAAATCCCAAGGCTGCAGCCCAGGTTGGAATTGGAGTCTGACACTTTTCAGCTGTGTGACCTTGGGGCCCAGGGTCCCTTTGGGTGGGCTTCCTGCACTGCACCATGCGTCCTGACCACTCTGTCTCCCTGAGGGCTCCTCTCTGCCCACCCAGGGAGTGGCTGTGTGGCTCCCTTCTCCCAGGCACCCAGCTCAGATGTGGATTGCACTGCAAGAGGAAGGGTCGTGGGGAGAGCCTGGGGTCAGGAAGAGCCTCTGCTGCCCCAGCTGTGTGACCTGGGGCACTCACTCCCAGCTGACCCTGAGGCTCTGTCCCTCTGAACCTCAACAGCAGCGTCCAGTTCTGTGCCTTCCATCAAGGGCTCCTGCCTGCGGCCCTGGGGAACCCTGGAGGGGAGGAGTCCTCCCGCTGAGCCAGATCCTCATCTGTAAGAGAAACACCTGCAGGAGCAGGTGGGAGACAGAGACCAGGCAGAGGAAGCCCTGACAGAGCGGGCGCACAGCCAATCAGGATTGCGGAGGGCGGGCTCATGGGCTCCACCTGCCACTCAGTCAGCAGCCTGCTGAAGAGCGCTGTGCCCAGAGGCTGTGCCCAGAGCTCCTGAGGATGAAGACTCTGCACCTCACACAGGCTCTGAGGGGGGGCCCTGCATTGCATCCACCTGACAGGTGGAGACACTGAGGCACGAGGAGATCAGGCTGCGAGGGGAGAGAAACAGAGGCCGGGCGGGGAGACCAGCAGGAAATGGGGCGGAGGCTCTCGGGTGAGCAGGGCGATGGCAAGATGGACCCGCGCAGAGACGCGCGTGTTTGGGGGAGAAGTGGGCACAGCCGCAGAGGAGGCGCACAGTGACAGAACCGTCCACACCACAGGCGAACGTGAAGGCGGGGCTCCGCGGGAGGCACTGAACTCTGGGGTCCGCACTGCTGGCCTTCAGCCCTGCGGGGTCCTCCTTCCTCTTCGGGAAGTTCGCGTTCCTCCTGCTGGCTTTGGATAGGCGCACCGCAGGCCATGGCGGCTATTTGGAGAGTGAACCAACGAAAGGAAGACCTTTCTCTATGTTTCTCTCTCTCCAACTGTCTATAACTCTACGTGTAAAAAAAAAAAAAAAAAGAAGAAGAAGAAGGAAAGAAAAATAAAGAAAGCACGTTCCAGCCTACCTAGCGTTCCTGCCTGTCCACGGCTCTCCTTTTACCCCCATTTTGCACATGAAGAAACTGAGGCGCTTCCTTGGGGACAGGGAACAACAGGGCCTAGGCCAGCAGAGGTGACCCAGGCCTGTGTTCTTTGCTGATGCATGGAGGGGAGGTGGCAGAGGCAGGAGGTGGGCTGGGGGCATCCAGGCAAGGAGGCTGAGAGAGGGGGTGTGTGTGGGGGGGGGACAATCTGCTGATTCTCATGTGTCCTGGGTCAGTCAGGATCCGCACAGCCCTGGGTTCCTTTCAAGGCCCTGGCTGTGTGGCCCCTGGACAAGGGCTTCACCTCCCTGAACCCCAACTCTTCATCTGTAAAAGGGAGGAATGCTGCCAGCCTCGCAGGTGTGACAGCACACGTGAAGCCTGGATCAGGGCAGTGACCCATCCCAGTGTCTCCCGCAGCCTGCAGAGTAGGCGTCTGAGTGGTGGTCGACGTTATCATCCAGACCCTTCCCCAGGAGTCTGCTGACAGGACTCTCTACCCTCCCTGCACGCCTCTGCCTCCCTCAGGGAGCCCACCCAGCTTGCACTGGCCTTGCTTCCCAGAAGCCCTCCACCCTGCCAGACCGGAGGACTCCCAGCATATGTGGGCCCGGCTGGCGTTCCCTCCCTCCAGGCTCTGGGGCCCCATGCCAAGAGTGCAGAGCTGGAGCTGGAACGGGCCCACTCCTGGGGAGAGGAGAAGGGAAGGCGTCTGGGAGTGCACTGGGCACAGCCTGAGTTTCTGACTGATGATGAGACAGGGAGACCCATGAGGGAAGAGGGGAGGGGCCGGGGCAGGATGTGTCACCCAGAGGATGCCCTGTTGCCATCTCCTTAACCTGGCTCTGGTGTCTTAATGAAACCGTGTCAGCCCCTCGAGGGCCAGGCTTTGACCTCCTTTGCACCTGCGATGCCTCTGGGGCTCTAACGGAATGCACTGCAAACAGGGTGACCGTGGGATTTAGGAGGCAGTCGTTTAGCCTGGGTTGAGACAGCCGTGTCCCACACTGCAGCACCTGGTTTCATTCCTGGGTGCGGCCCCTGACTCCAGTCCTCCCAGTGCATTGCTGGGAGACTGAGGGGAGGGCGCAAGTAATGAGGGTCTTGCCTCCCTCGTGGGAGACCTGGATTGACTTCCTGGCTCCTGGTTTCCACTCCCACCCAGTACTGGTTGGCGCAGGCACTGGGGAGGGAACCAGAGGATGAGAGTTCTTTCTCTGTCTCTCAAACAAATAAATAATAATTTTATGGATAATTTAGGGGAGGGGATTGTGGTACAGGTGGGTAAGCTGCCATTTGACACCTGCATCCCATAGAGAGTGCCTGGTTAGAATCTCTACAAATCATCTTGGCATCCAGCTTCCTTCTAATGCACCTTGGAGGCAGCAGATCACGGCTTAAGTAAATGGGCCTCTGCCACCATGGAGTACACCTGGATGGAGTTCCAGGCTCCTGACTTTGGCATGGCCCAGCACAGTCTTTTGGGAATTTAAGGAGTGAAGTAGCAGTTGGGAGATCTCTTTGTGTGTTTCTTTCCCTCTCCATCTGTCACTCTAACTTTCAAATAAATAAAAAGATGATGTTAATTTTCACGCAAAAATTTTTGAAACCAATGCGTATAATGAAGTCCAAACATTTTTGGAAAACGTGAGAAATTATGCATCTCTGTCTCTCTCAACCTGTGACATAAAAAATTAGAAAAAATATTTTTAAAACATAGATGCTGATTGGGAATTTCACAGCACATAATTGGGAACCTGCCACATAGCGGGAGAAATGGAATGAGTTCCCATGTCTCAGGTACTGGGAAGTGGGGCAGATATGTGATCCATATCTCTCTCCCACCCTCTGTTGCTCTGCCTTTGTAAAGTTAAATACTGTATATACACACATACACATATATATGACGCTGCCCTTATCCTCATGAGGTAGAAGCCCTGAGTAACCGTCCGTGGTGTCCGCGAGGACTCGGACGGGACGCCCTGCCGTCCTCCTCACCAGGGCTGCAGGAGCAGGCCCGCAGCGACCGCGGCTTTGCCAGCTGTCTGTCAGGGACGTTCTCTCTCGCATGGCGCTGCCTGTGTGCATGCTGTCCTGTGGGAGCGGCTGTCTCCCTCGTCCTCCACTGTGCACCCCCGCGGTAGGAGAGGCTGGGGCGGGACTCCCGGTGCTGAGCACCCAGGCTGCCTGGACCTGGAGGCTGGGGGCGGCGCTCAGGACCTCAGGCGCCCCCGTGCACCCGCCCACGGCCCGGACCGCTGGGCCCCGGGACGCCGCTCGCTCACAGCACTGGCGCGAACCTGCAGTAGCTGTGAGGCCCGGACCACTGGGCCTTGAGCCGCCTGGGGAACTCCGCAGAGGGAAGGGCAGCCCCCGCCCCAGCCTCTGAGTGCCTGAGGAGACGTTGTTTCCGATGTTGAGGCCGGGGGATGCACAGAATGACCCGAGGGGACTCCCCCGAGCTCAGGCTCAAGTCTCTCATGTGGGGTTCAGGACGGGAGACAGGTGTTGTTTGTGGGAGGAGGCGGGCCGCGAAGCTTGTTTTCGCACATTTTCTAGAGAGGTTGTGAGGCACAGTCTGCACTCCAACTGCCCGGCCACGCCCCCAACGGCGGATCCCGGGGCCGGGGCTGGAGAGACGCTTCGGAGAGATGTCCATCACAGCATCGCCCCGCCCCCGAAGGCAGCGAGCACCAATCGGCCGCGCGCAGGGCGGGGGCAAGGCCAGGGGAGGAGCCTGCTGTTGTCCCAGCAACGGCCCGGGAGCCTGAGGCGAGGGCCGCCGCCGAGGGTTCGCGCCTTAGCGCCCTTGCTGTCAGGGAGGCCCCCCGGGAGGCGCGAGGCAGGTGTCGCTGGCGCCCGCGAAGAGGACGGAGTCGGCCAAGACCCAGCGTCCCGGCTGCCGCATTCGCTTCCATTAGCCGTTAAGCGCTGTGAGGTAGGAGTAACGCATGCGCAGCGAGTAGGGGCGGGGCCGAGGCCTTTCGGAGGCGGGCCTCGATTCAAGACGCATGCGCCATCGAGCCTGTGGGGGGGCGATCATCGCGAGCAGGCGGAGTTTTGATCCCTGTGGGTGGAGCTCTCGACCCCTAAGCCAGATGAGGAAGAGGTTTCAGGAGAGAATAGTTAGGCACCGGTTCCCCAGTCTAGGGCTACTCCCCCCAGCTCCCGGGTAGACAGAGTCGGTGGATAACTCTGCATCCTCAGAAGGTTGACAAAACCAGCTTGGTGACCTTCTGCCCCTTGCTTGGGCGTCAGTTTCCCTACAGTCAGAGCTGATTGTTTTTTCCCCTCGCAGCGCCATGGCTGAGGTACACGTGATCGGGCAGATCATGGGGGCCACCGGGTTCTCGGAAAGTAGCCTCTTCTGCAAGTGGGGCATCCACACAGGTATTCATTCTCCCAGGCCTGGTCACTGCCCACCAAGACCCCGCGCTCTCTCCCTGGACACTCCGCCTCATCCCGGGTCCTCTTCTCTCCGTGGGTTCTCAGCACTCCTGGCCCTGGCCAGTGCTGGCCGCTTGAGGCCCGGACTCCCTTCCTGCCCCGTCTCTGGGGACCCTGGCTCCCACCCTCGGCATGCATGGCCATTGACGATAATGGGCTAGGGGGAGACCCATCCACACGCTTCATGTCACACCACTCCTGTTAACTCCACCTACTGCCTTAGGGGTGTGTCCTGGGATCCTCCCCATCTTTCTCATTCTTTGACTAGCAGTCTCCATTTATTGAGTTCTTTCTGTAAAGTAGAAGTGTGCACCTCAGATTACAGAGGAGAGGCCACATCCTGTCGTCAGAATCCCCTTCGCTCTGAGAGGGCGGCCATCATCCAAGTCCACACAGGCCCGGCAGGGACTTGCAGACCCAATGTTTCTGTAGGTCTGCATGGAGGCCAGACCTTGTAGAGGTGCAGTGGGATGGCCAGGGTCAGAGGCAGCCAAATCTGGGTTCAGATACTAAGTCCCCATGTATGTATCTGTGGCCTCTGGACTTGACCTCTCCAGCCCTCGGTTTCCTTGTCTGAGAGGAACGGCGCGGCGGGATAGCAGCCGAGAGGCGGCGTGGCGTCCAGGTTAAGAGCACAGACTGCCTGGGTCCAAACCAGGTGCTGCTTTTCGTTCATATTTTTTAAGGTTTATTTGTGTATTTGAAAGGCAGAGTTACAGAGGCTGAGGCAGAGAGAGAGAGAGAGAGAGAGAGAGAGTCTTCCATCCTGTGGTTCATCCCCCAAATAGCTACTAAAGCCTGATCTGGGCCAATCAGAATCCAGGAGCCAGGAGCTGTTGGGTTCTCACGTGGGTGCAGGGGCCCAAGCACTTGAGCCATCTTCTCCCATTTTCCCAGGCCTAAGCAGAGAGCTGGAACAGAAGTCGAGTAGCGGGGTTCAAATGGGGCCCATGTGGGAAGCTGGCACCGCAGACAGCCTCTTATTAATAGGTGACATTAGGCCTTGTTTTGCGTCTGCTTCCTTGTGTGCACAATGGGCACAGTAACAACGTGTTACTCGCGGATCTTTGTCAGGCCTAGGGGAGCATGTAAGGCACAGAGCAGGGCTGGCTGGTGCCATGTGCCTGGCTCGCGGGCGACTCCGACAGGGTCCCATTAGTAAAGCCCAGGCACATGGTGCCCAGCCCCAGTAACATCCTATGAGGCAGAGGTGGCTACGTCTCACGCCTGGGTCCCTTTGGATTTGACTTGGATGAGTGAAGTCGCGGGATCAGAGTCGGGCTCTGGTGTTAGACTCTGTTTCTACCCTGGACCGCAGCACTTACCTGCTCTGTGAACTGGGCTACTGTCCTTTTCTTGGGGCTGTTTGAGTAATCTTGTGTCTATGCAGCCTGACTCAGGGCTTCCCTCACCAAGGCCAGAGGGAGTCATGCCTTGGCTTTTATTTTCACAAGTGACTTTGGGGCATTGAATCCAGCAGGGAGCTCAGAGACAGTGGACAAGGGGCCTGGTCGCTGCAGTTGGACATTTTACAGCCTTCTGCACTTGGGGATCCTTGGGTGTTGTGGTCACTGCTGTATCCCCAGCGTGGAGAACAGGCTTGCATACCATAGGTGCTCAATAAGTGTTCATGGAATAATTGACCAAGTGACTTCCTTCTCAGAGCCTGTTTCTGTACTTGGAAAATGGTACTCATAATAGCACACAATAATAGCTTCTAGGGTATCTTAATTGTCCCCAAAATACTTATTGACCACCTTCTGTATACCACACTCTGGGGACCCCGCAATGTGCATGGGCCAAGGTCTCCTGAAGCTCACTCTGCGAGCGTCAGACACTACACAAGCAGCAGAAGAAACTTAGCAGTGATTTCCAGTGGCGACAGTGCTGGGAAGAGAGGCAACGGGTATAGAGGGTGGGCGTTTAGCTAGGGGTTAGGACCTGCACACCCCACCGGACGCCTGGCTGCTGGCTTGAGCTCCCTGCTAATGCCCGCCCTGGCAGGCAACAGGGATGGCCTAAGTGACTGGGTTCCTCCCGCTTACGTAGGAGACATGGGTTGCGTTCCCAGCTCCTGGCTTCAGGGTGGCCCAGTCCTGGCTGTTCCAGGCATTTCAGGGAATAAACCTGTGGCTAGGAGTGCTCTGTTTATCGCTCTACCTCTCACATACTAGATACAAATATTTTTAAAAGGAAAAGAAATGGGTGCTGGGATAGTTTTGGATAGGATGGTCAGAGAGAGCCACATGAAAAGGAGGTGCCTCAGCTGAGCCTAGAAGATGAGCAAAAAGCCGGGAATGGGGCCTTCCGGGAGCAGAACTTTCTAAACAGGGAAGTCAGTGCAAAGGCCCTGAGGTAGGGGGACAGACATACAGAAATGGGACCAGTGAGGCCCACAGGTGGTGTGGGAGGAGAGCGTGCGGGCAGTGAGTTCAGAAAGGGGGGCAGGTGCCAGGCCATGCGGTGCCCTGTGGGCCACGCAGGAGAGTCTGCCACGGGGGAGGTAGGAGTCCTGCCGGGCAGCAGAAGGCACTGCCCAAGCACTTAGCCCAGTGTATCCCGTAGTGCATTTTCCCACGGTTATCCGGCCCCACATGAGGGCCTGGGTGCCCATGAGTCCATCTCATTCCTTGGGGCCCCCCCTAGAGGGCAGAAATGGTAGTAAAGTGAGATTGAACTGGCACCCACACTCACAGACTTCTGAGGAATGTGTTTTTATTTGCCCCTTTCACAGATGGGGAGATTGAGGCAGAGAACGGTAACTTGCTCTGGGTTGTACAAGTAGGAGGAGGTAGTGGCAGGACGTGAAGCTCAGCATTTGGCTCCAAAGCCCACACTTTGTAACCCCTACCCACAAACCCCAGGGAGAAGCCACAGTGGCATCTCCTGCCCACTTGTCTCTGTCCTGGCTCTCACCACAGGGGCAGCATGGAAGCTCCTGTCAGGTGTGCGGGAGGGCCAAACGCAGGTGGACACGCCCCAGGTAGGGGACATGGCCTACTGGTCCCACCCCATCGACCTGCACTTCGCCACCAAAGGTCTCCAAGGTAGGTCCCAGGCCCTTGCCCGGGGTGTGCTAAGGGGAGGCGGCCAGTAGCCCCAAAGCTGCTGGGACTGGTACAGACCTTGTGGGTCCCTTTCCCAGCCACGCCTGGCCCTGCAGAGGCCGAGCTGACCCTCCTCAGGCCGGCTCTGTAGGGGACCCCAAGCACTGGGGGCCTGGGGTGGAGGCCAGGGAAGGTGGGCTCCCAGGAGCAGGGAAGCAGCCTTCCTTAAAGAGAGAAACCAAGAGTCTTCAGTAAGGAGGAAGCTGGGAGGGGGCGCTGCGCATCAGAGGCAGGGAGGCCAGGGCTTGCTTCAGCAAGGCTCCTCCCTTGAACGAGTGCTGCTCACAGGGGAAACCAGCAGCGTGGAGGGGAGGTGTGGCGTCAGAAAACCTGGTGGGAAGTGCAGGCCACAGGGTGGGCACCTGGCTCAGCGGTTTGGCTGCTGCTTGGGGTCCCTGCACCCCGCATCCACTTGTGGGTTTGAGTGCCAGTGCTGCTTCTTTTTTTCCTTTCTTTTTTTTTTTAAGATTTATTTATTTATTTGAAAGGCAGAGTTAGAGAGAGGCAGAGGCAGAGAGAGAGAAAGTCTTCTATTCGCTGGTTCACTTCCCAGATGGCTGCAAAGGCCAGAGCTGTGCCAATCCAAAGCCGGGAGCCAGGAGCTTCTTCTGGGTCTCCCACTCGGGTGCAGGGACCCAAGCACTTGGGCCATCTTCCACTGCTTTCCCAGGCCATAGCAGAGAGCTGGATCAGAAGTGGTGCAGCTAGGACTCAACCAGCACCCATACAGGATGCCCGCACTGCAGGCAGTGGCTTTACCCACTGCGCCACTGCGCCAGCCTCCAGTTCTACTTGTGATCCAGCTTCCTGCTAGTGTGCACCCTGGAGAGCACCAGGTAATGGCTCAAGTGCTTGGGTCCCTGCCACTCGCATGGGAGACCCCTCATTGAGTTCCAAGTTCCTGGCTTTGTCCTGGTCCGGCCCACACTGTTGCTGGCATCTGGGGAGTGAACCCTTGGATGGGAGATCCCTCTCTGTGTTTCCTTCTCTGTCTTTAAAGCAAAAATGTGGAGAGCACTATCAGGGGCCCTGGAGTGTGCCATTCCAACACTACATAGCTGGCACCTCCTGAGAGCCTGCCCTGTGCCTGTTGCTGTCCTCAGATGGCTGACCATGCCATGGTGGGTGGCACAGGGCTCTCTCCAGACAGCCCAGGGTGGGCAAGGCTGGGATGGAGGTTGCAGGTTGCTGTGAGACCCCCACATGAGGAGCCCCACCTTGTCAGTGCGATCAGAGAGGGCTTCCTGAAGGGGACATTGCAACTTTGCTGTGAAAAGCTGGTAGGCGCTAATAAGGCAGCAGGATGTAAAAGGGTTGGAGCGGAGGGCTGGGTGTGGAAGGCTCAAAGGGCCATGAGCTGGGCATTTGGTGGACTAAGGGAGAGCGAGAGGGTGGTAGTGGTTGGGGGAGGTGACAGCCCCAGGAGCTGAGGCCAGAGCAGGCAGTGCAAGGCACGTTTTACTTTTAAAGGATCTTTTGGGGGCTGGCATTTAACCTAGCAGCTGAGATGCCGGCATTCCATACAGTGCCGGGGCCTGATACCAGCTCCTGGCTCCGGCCTCCTGCTAATGCTCTCTGGGAGGCCAGCTGCTCACGCACTTGGATTCCAGCTCTGGCTGCCCACAGGAGAGGCCCAGACTGAGTTCCCAGCCTTCCATCCAGCCTAGGCGAGGCCCAGTCCAAGCTGTTGTGGGCACTGGGGAGTGAAGGAGGATGAGAGCCCTCTGTGTGGTGTCTATGCTCAGTAGTAAAGACATTTAAAAAGGAGAGAGAGAGAGAGAGAGAGAGAGAGAGAGAGCGCCCCTCCTGGCTGCCATGTGGGTGATGGAGGGTGAGGCAGGCAGCTGTGTCCTTTCAACTCTGGCTCCCAATCCCCAGTGCGGCATCATCTTTGTTTTCTTTCTTTTCAAAAAGATTTATTTATTTTACTTGAAAGGCAGAGCAACAGAGAAGAGAAAGAGAGAGAAAGAGATCTTTCCTCTGCTGGTTCCCTCCTCAAGTGGCCCAGCAGCCCAGGCTGGGCCAGCCAGAGGGGCCAGGCGCCCAGAACTCCCTCTGGGTCTCCCACGGGGGTGGCAGCACTTGGACCACTCTTGCTGTTTCCCCTGGCACAGGAGCCAGGCGCTGGATCAGACATGGAGTAGCTGAGACTTGACCTGGCACTCTTACATAGGATGCTCACGTCCCAGGCGGTGGCTTAACCTGCCCTGCCCCGGTGCCAGCCCCCTTGCCTGCCTTTCTCATCTGGACTAGCTCGGCAGCTGTTCTGGTGCCTCTGTGGTCTGCGCCCACATGCAGCCAGAGGGACCCTGTGGAACCCAAGTCAGGTCACCATCCAGTATGGTTCCCATCCTGGGACAGAAGCCGGAACCTCACCCAGCATCACAGGCCCTGCACCACCCACCTGTCACCTCCTCTCTCACCCAGCAACACTGGCCCCACCAGGCCCACTCCCGCCTCGGGGCCCTTACACTCACTGTGTTCTCTGGCTGTGGTCTCTCTTCCCTCATGGCCCACCTGGGCCGCTCCCTGCCCCCGCCAGCACTTGTGAGGTCACCCTCTCCGTGAGGCCTCCTCCATCCATCTCCTCCTCTCCAAACTGCCCCCCACCCCCACCCTGCCCAGCTCTGTTTCCCTGCAGAGCGGTTATCACCATCTGACATACCCTGCAATTTGCTTATTTACTGTGTTCCTCGTCTAGGATGTCAGCTTCGCGAGGAGGAATTCTTGTCTGCTGTGCTCAGCTTCTAGAACTGGGCCCAGCACAGAGGAGGGGCTCCGATGGGGGAAGAGGACAAGGGGCTGGGGCTCCAAGGGTCCGGACTGTCAGCTGAGGAGGCGAGCGGTGCTCGGAGGACACTGGCAGCCTATGGGAGAAATATGCTGCCAGGTGGCTCTGAGCTGCCCGTGGGCATGGCAGCACAGAGGGGATTGCAACTGCCTGGGACGCCCACAGTCCCTGTCGGAGTGCTTGGCTCCTGTGTGAGTTTCTCTGTGCCTTTCAGCTCCTTGCTAGTGTGTCTGGGAGGCAGTGGGTGGCAGCCCAAGTACCCAGATTCCTGTCACCCAAAAAGGACACTCAGCCCTGGCTGTTGTGGCCATTCGGGGAGTGAGCCAGCTGACAGAGGAGTTTTCTCTCCCCCCGGCTCTGTCACTCTGCCTTTCAAATGTGTGTGTGTGTGTGTGTGTGTGTGTGTGTGTGTGTGTGTAATATATCTCTAAGAAAACAGAAAGTGGCTCTGAACCCAGTGGGAGTGTGGGGGCCTGGGGAGGGAAGGCAGCTGATGCCCAGGACGTGGCCCCAGGTGCTCACCTGGAACTGGAGGAGCAGTGGGCTGCCCGCCACGGCAGCCACATAGAGGGAAGCCAGCCTGTGTCGCATCTGGGACGTTGAGGAGGTCTGACTTTATACCATGGGCACCCAGGAACAGTGGAAGGGTTTTGAGCAGAGGAGTAACAGGTGTAGAAAGACCCCTTAGACTGCTGCATGGACGTGGATCAGAGATGGGGTTCAGAGAGGAGGCCGAGGCAGAACCCCAGGGAGCAAAGTGTCTGGCCTACGGCCTCCAGTGGGTGTCCGGGAGGGGCGATCTAGAAGCAGGAGTCTGGGCCCAACACATCTTCCTTTCTCCTCCCACTTTCCTCCAGGTTGGCCCCGGCTCCATCTCCAGGTGTGGTCCCAGGATGGCTTTGGCCGCTGCCAGCTTGAAGGCTATGGCTTTTGCCATGTGCCCAGCAGCCCCGGGACCCACCAGCTGCAGTGCCCCACATGGCGGCCCCTGGGCAGCTGGCGGGAGCAGCTGGCACGGGTCTTTGTGGGCGGTGGGCCGCAGCTGCTGCACGGGGACACCATCTACAGCGGGGCTGACCGCTACCGCCTGCACACAGCCGCCGGTGGCACTGTGCACCTGGAGCTTGGCCTGCTGCTGCGCCACTTCGACCGCTATGGTGTCGAGTGCTGAGGAGGCTCTGCCCCGAGCTGTCACCGGGATCCACACCCCTGCGCGGCCAGCGGGGGTCAGGATGGCACGGTGGTCAGCATCGGGGGCCCCAGAGACTTGTCTGCAGCCAAGGCATGGGAAGGCTTCGGTCCTTGCCAGGACCTCCAGGCCTGTAACTGCCCCCTGCTGCCCAGTTTCTGTCTCTGTAAAATGGGGCAGGAAGGATGCCAGCACCCGGGGGTTGGGTGAGAAGGGGCTGCTTAGCACCCGGGCAGGATTCAATAAAGGTGGGCGCATCTTACAGGTACCAGAGCCTTCGTGACCCCCTTCTTGTGCCCCCCTCGCCTGCTGCCCTCTTTCCTCGGGCCCCCACCCTGTGCCCTAGCCCCTCTCCCTTCCCGTTCTGAGACACCCCTCGCCCTAGTCCCGCCTCTCCCAGTGTCCCCTCCCTGCCAGGTCCTTCACTGTGCCTGGCCCCACTGCCATGGTGCATCTCAGGCACCGCGTTGGTAGCACTCAGCCGCCAGGAGGCAGCACCCCTTTCCCATTCGCGGGGCGGAGCCGGGTGCCCGCCCCCCAGGGCAGAAGGGACCCCCCTCGGAGCCCGCCCACTCGAGATCAGGACGGTGGCCCGCCCGTCCGCTCGCCCGCCCTGCCCCCTGGAGGCTTCCCCCGCCCCACGCGCTTCCTGGGTGGGGCCGGGGCGGCTTCAAAACCCCCCGCCGCCCTGGCCGGTCCCCCGCCGACGCCGCCCTTCGCGCCCCGGTCCGTCCCCCTCCCTCCTCCCGCCGCGGATCCGCCAGACAGCGAGGCCCCCGACCGGGGGCAGGGGGGACGCCCCCTCCGGGGCACCCCCCGGCTCGGAGCTGCCCGCGGGCAGAGCCTGGGCCCCGAGCGCAGCTGAGCGGAGGAAGGAGCCGCCGAGGAGCAGCCCGAGGCCACAGTCTGAGAAGAGCCGCCCCCGCCGCCGCCGCCGCCGCCGCCGCCGCCGCCACTGCGGGGAGGAGAGGGAGGAGGAGCGGGAGGAGGGACGAGCTGGTTGGGAGAAGAGGAAAAAAGTTTTGAGACTTTTCCGCTGCGGCTGGGAGCCGGAGGTGCGGGGACCGCTTGGCGCGGCGCTGGCCCAGGGGGAGGCAGGACTTGGGGACCCCAGGCCGCCCCTCTCCTCACCGCCTCGGACGCTTGCTCCCTCGCTGCCTACTACACAGCGACCCCCATTCCGGACCAGCCCTCCGAGCCTCGGACCCTTTCTCCCGCGAAGGCTTTGCCCCAGCCTCGGGCGCACCCTCTGCCCGTCTCCCGAACCCCGAGCATCCTAGGACCTTCCCTCCTCCGGGGACGGGTCTCAGCCTTGCTCCAGCTCCCCTACTCAAGACCACCCACCTTCTGGTAGTAGAACTAGCCTGTCTCCGTTTCTTTCGTGGGATACCGAGGCACCCTGGCCACAGCCTCCCCTCCACCCCAGCTTCTGTCTTCCTGAGGGCCTCAACTTTTCCCTGAGACCCTCCTCCCTTACCCCGGGAGACCCTCAGCCCCTTCAGGGGCGGGGCCTCCCCATCCCACCCTAGCCCTGTTCGCGCTCTCGGCAGTGCCGGGGTGCGCCGCCTCCCCCATGCCGCCCTCCGGGCTACGGCTGCTTCTGCCGCTGCTGCTGCTGCCGCTGCTGTGGCTCCTAGTGTTGACGCCCGGCCGGCCGGCCGCGGGACTGTCCACCTGCAAGACCATCGACATGGAGCTGGTGAAGCGGAAGCGCATCGAGGCCATCCGCGGCCAGATCCTGTCCAAACTGCGGCTCGCCAGTCCCCCGAGCCAGGGGGAGGTGCCGCCCGGTCCGCTGCCCGAGGCCGTGCTCGCCCTGTACAACAGCACCCGCGACCGGGTGGCCGGGGAGAGCGCCGAGCCGGAGCCGGAGCCCGAGGCCGACTACTACGCCAAGGAGGTCACCCGCGTGCTAATGGTGGACAGCAACAACAGTGAGCTCCAAGGGACGGGGACCCGGGAGGGGGCCCCCAGGGGGCGCCGGAGGCCAGGGGTCAGGGAGGAAATTACCGGCCAGGACACTGCGGGAGGAAGGGGACCCCTGGGTGCACAGGGAACGTGGGGGAGGGCGTGTCCTAAAGACGGGGGCGCTGAGCTCCCCAACCCTCAGGGACTGGTCCTGGAACAGTGCGCCAAGTGGAGGAGACCCGCGGGGTCGAGGGAGGTCCCGGGGGACACAAGCAATGGGGTAGAAGGCCGTTCCCTCTGCAGGGCACGTGGAATGCGGGGGTCGCGGGGTGGGAGCTGCAGAGAGGGGTGCTCTGTGGGGAGAGGCTGAGCCTCTCGTTTGTGGGAAAGGGAGCCAGTGAGAAAGCTGGGCAGAGTTTGGGGGTCACGAAACGGAAAGACAGAAGAGGCAAAAGCGAGGTGAGGCGAACTGCAGCAAAGTGCCAGGAGCGTGCACCCGCTTCCAGGGCGCAAGGGACACGCGGGACTGCAGGGGTCGTGGCGAGAGAAGCGGTGGTCTGCGAGATGGGTGCGGGCATGGGACGCGAGGCCGCCGGCGGGAGGAGGAGGCTGGCGGGAGAGAGACGGAGACCCGGAGCGCGTGCCCAGGGTGCGTGCTGAGGGTCGTGCGTGCTTGCAGCCGGAGTGAAGGCACAGAGCAGGGAATCCCAGGCACCAGGACTCCTGGGTCGGGGAAGGGGCTTCCGGAGAGGGGAGGGGCGTGGGAAAGGTGTGTAGGGATGGGGCAGAGAGGAGGTGGCGGTGCTCTGGACGCGGAGCCGCGAAACCCGCTCGCTGCAGGATGGCAGGGGCCGGACGAGGAGTGGAGCGGTTGGGGGGAGGGCTGGGCAGGGGTGCCCCTGCGAGGCCCAGATGAAAAAAGCGAGCAGGTGGGGGTGAGGCTGCCCCACGTGGGTGCCACGCGCGGCGGGGAGGAGTTCGCTCTTCCCGAAGAGGAAGGAGGACCCGGCAGGGCTGAAGGCCGGCACTGCGGACCCCGGAGTTGCAGTTCCTCCGGGGAGGCTGGGGAAACCCCAGCGTCCGGCCGCCACCCCTCCTCCCTTCCCTTTCCTTCCCGTGGCCCGGGGGCGGGGATCGAGCGCGGAGCCTGGGGCGAGACGAGGCAGGTCCGTCCCCGCCCTCGCGGCAGCGGCGCGTCCCGCCCCTCTCCCCCCAGCTGTGGGAGGGGCGCCTGTGGGCCCGCCCCGTCGGCGCCCACGCGGGGACCCAGGCTGCCTCGTGGCTTAGGGGCTTGTGCTGATCCCCCAGGTTTCACTCTGTGCCCTGTGCTGTGGGCTTGGGGGTCCCTGGCTCGCCCCGATGTGCAGCTGTAGTCCAAAGGCACCCCTTCCCCACCCACTGGTCCATCTGGCCTCCCTTCCGCCTTCACCTTCGCCCGCGGTGTGCATTTGTTCACTGAGTTTCTCCTGAGGAGGCCACATCCTCTTCCCTAAACTCGCGTGTCTCCGCGGGTGTGTCCATCGTGGCCTTCCTGTTCCTGTGTGAGCCTCCTTCCCTGGTCTGTGTCTCCCTCAGCCCCCTCCGGGCACCCTCCAGCCCTGCCTGGACTTCTCACTTCCTGTCCCTCACCCCAGCCTCGCTCTGCCCTTCTCCTGGGATTTGCTGAGTAACAGCTGGCCAAGAGCAGACTTATTTGGGGGTGGAGGGGGGAACAGGGGAAGGGGCTCCCTCTGTTTAACAAACTCACTCTAAGGGTCCCAGAGCAGGTGACCCAGTGCATGGCCTGCCCCTTCACCCCAATCCCAAACAATACCCAGACTAGGAATCCTCTTAGTGCCTTCTGCCCCTGTAGCCATTCAGACCTAGAATGAACCTCACCTCTCAACAGGTCGGGGAGGAAGCAGTTCACAAGTTCACAAAACCACCTACAGCCTCCCCAGGGAGGCCACACAGCTGAGGGGTTAAGGTGCTGCCCTCTCTGGGACCAGACTGGCTGTTTGAACCCCACTCTGCAACTTCCTAGCTGTGTGACCTTGGGGCACATGGATCTCTGTGTGCCTCAGTTTTCTCCATCTGTTAAATGGATAGAACTACGGTGCTTTCCTCAGGAGCTTGCTGTGAGGTGTAGATATCTTCTTTGTAAAGTACTCTGAACAGCCTCTGGCTAACAGTACACTTTTTTTTTTTTTTAATATTTATTTATTTATTTGAAAGAGTTTAGAGAGAGAGAGAGAGAGATCTTCCATCTACTGATTCACTCCCCAAATGGCCACAAGGGCTAGAGCTGGGGGGGTTTCCAGCAAGGAGACTGTTCTGGGTCTTACATGTGGGTGCAGGGACCCAAGGATTTGAATCACCTGCTATGTTTTCCCAGGTCCCTCAGCAGGGAGCAAGATCTGAAGTGAAGCAGCGGGGACTTGAACTAGTGTGACAGTGTCTTTACCCACGGTGCCACAATGCTAGCCCCAAAACAAGGCTCAGCAGGCTGCTGACTGAGTGGCAGGTGGAGCCCGTGTGCCCGCCCTCCGCAATCCTGATTGGCTGTGCGCCCGCTCTGTCAGGGCTTCCTCTGCCTGGTCTCTGTCTCCCACCTGCTCCTGCAGTTGTTTCTCTTACAGATGAGGATCTGGCTCAGCGGGAGGACTCCTCCCCTCCAGGGTTCCCCAGGGCCGCAGTCAGGAGCCCTTGATGGAAGGCACAGAGCTGGACACTGCTGTTGTGGTTCAGAGGGACAGAGCCTCAGGGTCAGCGGGGAGTGAGTGCCCCAGGTCACACAGCTGGGGCAGCAGAGGCTCTTCCTGACCCAGGCTCTCCCCACGACCCTTCCTCTTGCAGTGCAATCCACATCTAAGCTGGGTGCCTGGGAGAAGGGGGCCACACAGCCACTCCCTGGGTGGGCAGAGAGGAGGCCTCAGGGAGACAGAATGGTCAGGACCCATGGTGCAGGGCAGGAAGCCCACCCAAAGGGACCCTGGGCCCCAAAGTCACACAGCTGAAAAGTGTCAGACTCCAACTCCAACCTGGGCTGCAGCTCTGAGCCCTCATTCTCAGACTGGGGGTGCCCCTGCTCCTGCCACCCCTGCCAAACCCTGACTCCTCTGTCTGCTCCTCCCAACTAGAAATCTACAAAAAATTCAAAGAAAGCCGGCACAGCGTCTATATGCTCTTCAACACATCAGAGCTCCGGGAAGCAGTGCCTGAACCCGTGTTGCTGTCCCGGGCAGAGCTGCGCCTGCAGAGGCTCAAGCTACAGCAGGAGCAGCACGTGGAGCTGTACCAGGTGAGGGGGAAGCCTGAGCTGTGGCCAGGTGGGGGTGGAAGGCTGCTGCCCGCAGGGTCCTCCTAGACGGCCCTGGGAGGGGGAGGAGCACAGACTCCTGGGGCTCTTTTGAACTTCACACTCTGCCAGGATTTTCAAATGCTTGGAAGGCTGGGGTCTTAGGAGTTGGGTCCTGAAGAAGTGAGGACTGTAGCAAGTTGAAATCTCTGGACAGGATGAGGCTGCAGAACTGTTCTGTCCAGTATGGTGGCCGCCAGTCACATTTCGCTTGATTAAAATTGAAATTGATTAACATTGAATATTTCCAGTACTTGTAGTAATGTAGGTAGTAGCTGCTACTTTGTCATTTTTTTTAAAGATTTATTTATTTATTTGAAATTCAGAGTTACACACAGAGAGAAGGAGTGACAGAGAGAGAGAGAGAGAGAGAGAGATCGGTCTTCCATCCACTGGTTCACTCCTCAGTTGACTACTTGACTACAATGGTCGAAACTGTGCCGATCAGGAATCAGGAGCTTCTTCTGGGTCTCCCACGCGGGTGAAGGGGCCCAAAGTCTTGAGTCATCTTCTACTGCTTTCCCAGTCCATAGCAGAGAGCTAGATTGGAAGTGGAGCCGGAACTCGAACCAGCACCCGTATGGGATGCTGGCACCACAGGCGGAGGTTTTACCTGCTATGCCACAGCGCAGGCCTCTGTCATTCATTTTCTTTGAGGGTTTTCTTTTTAAGATTAATTATATGAAAGTCAGAGTTACAGAAACTGTGAGAGATATAGTCAGGATAGAGAGCTCTTCCATCTGCTAGTTCCTGCCCCACATGGCCAAAACGACTAGGCTGGGTCAGGTCCAAGCCAGGAGTGTGGAACTCCATCCCAGTTTCCTATGTGGGAGGCAAGGTCCAGATACTTTGGCCATCTTCTGATGCTTTCCCAGGTACATTAGCAGGGTGCTAGATCAGAAGTGGAGCAGCCAGGGTTTGAACAAGTCTCAGATGGGATACCGGCATTACAGGCTGTAGCTTAACCCACTGCACCACAACTCCAGCCTGAATTCCTCTTTTTATATTTTATTTATGTATTTGAGAGACAGACAAGTTGAGTTCCCATCTGCTGGTTCACTCCCCAAATGCCTACCATGGCCAGGGCTGTGCCAGGACAATGCAGGCAGTTGAGAACTCAGTCCAGGTCTCCCAGGTGGGAGGCAGGGGCCCAGGTCCTTGAGCCATCACCCTCCACCTCCCTGGGTCAGCATGAGCAGGAAGCTGGAGTCAGGACATAGAGCCAGGTCTCCAACCAGGCACCCCGCTATGGGAAAGCAGGCCCCTCAACCTCTAGAAGCTAAGGAACGGCCCCAGCAGCTGCTGTCTGCACATCACTGACTGTGAACATTCTGAGAGGTCTTTGCACAGCACCGCTCTACACGGCAAGTCTCCAGGCAGTTATCTGCCCTCCCGGAAGGGCTGGAGTTCCTAGATCACTGTCTCAGAGTCTTTGCCATCTGCAGTGTTACACTCGTAGGACCATGGGTGTTAGAGCCTCACAATGAGAGACTTGGCCTTGTGTTGGCTTCTTGGAGTCTGGAGACTTCAGCTTCTTGCTGTGGCCCCTGGAGGGTGCTGTCCGACACAGGAGGTTGTTTCTTTCCCTGCCATACGTCACACACCTGGTTTTCTTAAAGTGTTATATTTTTAAAAAATTGATTCACTGGGGCTGGCGTCATGGTACAGCACATAAAGCCAATGCCTGTGACGCTGGCATCCCACATGGGCACCGATCCAGTCCTGAATGGTCCCTTCCCATCCAGCAGCTTCTTGCTGGTGAGCTTGGAACAACACTGGAGGATGGCCCGAATAGCTGGGCCCCTGCATCCACTTGGGAGAGTGGAGGTGCAGGAGGAGACTCCTGGACTCAGACTGGCCCAGCTCTTGCGTTTGCAGCCATTTCAGGAGTGAACCAGCAGATGGAGGATATCGCTGTATGTCTCTCGTGCTCTGTGTAACTCTGCCTTTTAAATAAACTTAAAAAAAAAAAAGCAGAATGATAGATCCACTGAAGTGGTTTCCTCCTAAAATGGCCACAGTGGCCACGGCTGGGCCAGACAGAATACAGGAGCCTGGAATTACATCCAGGTCTCCCATGTGAGTGGCAGGGGCCCAACCAAGACCATCCTCTGCGGCCTTTCTAAGTGTAATAGCAGGGAGCTGGATCAGAAGTGGAGCAGCCTGGACTCAAAATGATGCTCCTATGGGATGCCAGCATCCCAGGTTGTGGCATAGCACATGGTGCCAACGGACCAGCCCCAGATTCCAGGGTTTGTAGACATGAGTCTCCTGGGACTGCTCAGGCCCATAGCTGTCCTTCCTGGGCTTTATCAAACACGGGGAGCACAGAATGACTTCTGCCTAAGCCTTCAGCTCAGAACCAGGCTGTCACATCAGCCGACTGGACGCTCAGCACAGCCCAGGTGCTGGCACCACAGTCTTGGCCTTGTGGGCTGTGCAGGTGGGGAGGGCCGTAGGCCTTTGGTCAGTGCCTCAGGCCTCCAAGGGGGAGTCACACTGGGACAGGCAGTCCCAAAGAGCCTTGGCCACTCCTCTCCAGGGTGCTGTTGGAGGTGCATCCCACAGGCCCCCCAGTGGGTGTCTAGGGGGCCAGGTCTGGAAGCCACCTGGGGAGCAGGGGTGGCGATGCGGTCCTTGTGTGGGAGGCGCTGGCAGCATCTCTAGCTTTCTCTCTCCCCCATGCTTTGTCCTCCAGAAATACAGCAACGATTCCTGGCGCTACCTCAGCAACCGGCTGCTGGCCCCAAGCAACACAGCAGAGTGGTTGTCCTTTGATGTCACTGGAGTTGTGCGACAGTGGCTGAATCATGGAGGTGAAGATGGCGGGTCTGCCCCACCCCTGCTTCTCCTGGGTTCTGCCCCCACTCCCTGTTGCTGTCAAAGGCACTCAGAGCTGGGAGATGAGTGAGGGATCTGTTCATGGTTCATCCATTTCCTGAGCACCTGCTTTCTGCCCTGCCCTGTGACAGGTGATGCAGGGACAGACACAGCCTGACCAGCACAGCCCAGTCCTTGTCTGCACAGAGCTCAGCAAATCTGGGGGGTTGGGGGGGTGGGGGTGGTTAGCTGTGCAGGGATGACCCAGAGTGGCCACAGCTGGGATGAGGAGCACAAAGGGAGTGCCTGGCCCAGCCTAGGTTCAGGGAGGGCTTCCTGGAGGAGGACGTTTCTGAGTTGATGTTGGAGGGCTGAGTAGACTCTGGAAGGAAGCAATGAGGGGCCGCGTGTTCTGGGCAGGGGAGCAGCCTGTGCAAAGGCCCTGAGAGCAGGGAGAGCGGGCACAGTGCATCTGCCCAGGAAAGGACTGTGCACTCCTCTCCCTCGCTGAGTCCACGGTGCCCAGTGTCCCTCCTGGTCATGCACCATCCCAGGAATCCCCTCAGGCTCCTGTCCTGGCCCCGCCCTGTGTGGGTGGTGTGGGGGACACAGTGGGGAGCAGGACAGCCCTGGGGCCTGCCCTCCTGGGGTCACTTCCCTCTGCACTTAGCAGTTCCTGCCAAAGCCCCGGCAGGCAGCAGTGACCTGGAAGGACCAAGGCTGTGAATGGGGAGGCAAAGGCAGAGGGGTTGGGGTCAGGGTGGGGGAGCCCCCATTGCTGTGTGGGCCCAGAGCAGGCACCCAAACTCATCTGGGGGCCAGGAGGGCTCCCTGGAGGAGGGCAGGTCACGTCCTTTCTGTATGTCAGCTGCTAGGTCTGTCATATGGACAGTGGGGGAGGATTACAGGAACAGCACACAGGGAGGGGTTTAGGACAGAGCACCCAGTACCTGTGGGCTTTGTTTTTTTAAAGATGAGTACTGAGGATGGAGAGATGTCCATCTGCTGGGTCACTCCCAAATATTCCCTAAGATGGTTGTTTCTTTGTTTAAAGATTTGCTTATAAAAGGCAGAGTTACAGAGAGATTGGGAGAGAGAGAGAGAAAAAAAGAGCGAGGGAGAGAGATCTTCCACCCGCTTGTTCTCCCCTGAAATGCCTGCAATGACTAGGGCTGAGCCAGGACCCTGGAACTGTCAGGGTCTCCACGAGGGTGGCGGGGCCCAAAGCACTTAGGCCGTCTTCTGCTGCTTTCCCAGGAAGATAACAGGGAGCTGGCTCAGACGTGGAGGTGGGTGGTATTAGGGTGGAGTGGGTTAAGCTGCTGCCTGCCATGATGGCATCCCAAATGGGCACCTGTTTCATTCCCACTGCTCCAGGGACAGTGCACTGACGTGGGTGAGCCCAGTGAGGCTCCTCGCTTCAGCCTCGGTGCTGGCCATTGTGGCCATCTGAGGAAAGAACCAGCAGCTTGATGATCTCTGTGTATATCCCCCCTTTTCTTTTTCTGTACCTCTGTCTTTCAAATAAATTAGCGCTAAAACAAAACCAAATCTAGTAGCTGGA
This sequence comes from Sylvilagus floridanus, assembly GCA_949820135.1. Lineage (NCBI taxonomy): Eukaryota > Metazoa > Chordata > Mammalia > Lagomorpha > Leporidae > Sylvilagus > Sylvilagus floridanus. The sequence continues at coordinate 13,171,447 of OX463232.1, forward strand.
CTGAGACTGGTGACTGGGATGCCAGCACTGCTGTCGGCAGCTTAACCTGCTGCACACCACCGCCAGCTCCCAGGTAGTTCTTTTTTTGAGTCTGTAGGCCAGACCCAGCTGGGAACAGAAAAATAAGGGTCTCTATCTGAAGTATCCTTTCTACTGAGAGAAATAAATAGCCAAACAGCACTGTCAGAGGTCACATGCTATGGAGAACACAAGGCGATGTCATGGTGCGGGAGGGCGTGCAACCTGCAGGACCTCTCTGAGGAGGTGACGTGAGCTGAGACTCGAAGGGGACGCTGTTGGCAAGGCAAAGGGCTGAGCACGATGGTGGGGGTGGGAGTGGGGGTGGGGGGAGGGCAGGGCTGTCCAGGGAGGAAGGAGCCCCCTGGAGTTTGCCCCTTCCTCCCGCTTCCTCCTGGTCTGGCTGAGCCTCCCACTCAGACTGGCTTCCCTCTCCCCACTCCCACAGAGGAAATAGAGGGCTTCCGCCTCAGCGCCCACTGCTCCTGTGACAACAAAGATAATGTCCTCCAAGTGGACATCAACGGTGAGTCCCAACCTGGCCGAGCCCATCCCCGGCTGTGATCTGTGTTGCCAATGTGTGCTCGTGTGAGTGTCCACCTCCCCAACCTGCCCAGTGCCACTAGGCATCCATCTAAGAGCCCCCACCCAAACAGGGATCAGTTCCGGCCGTCGAGGTGACCTGGCCACCATTCACAGCATGAACCGACCCTTCCTGCTTCTCATGGCCACCCCCCTGGAACGGGCTCAACATCTACACAGTTCCCGGCACCGCCGAGCCCTGGACACCAACTACTGCTTCAGGTGAACATGGCGGTCTTTGATTGTGGCCCTCCGGGCTGCGCCCCCGGCTGAGCCGCACTCAGCTGGGCGGGGACCTGGGAGGCCTAGAACCTGGGGGACAGGCCCTTGCCTGGTCAGTGCAGCAGTCGGAGGCTGTCAGGAGGTGGGCACGGGAACTGGAATTCGGTGTGGCAAGGCTGCCTTGCTGGGTGCTTCTGAAAGTGTCTGTGGCTGGAGTTCTAGAATGCTGGGTGCAGCGTCTGTGACTGGGAGCAAGGCCGCTGGAGTCGAGGAAGTGCAGTGCTGGGAGCCTAGAGTGAGAAGATTGTGCGTTTTGGGTTCCTACACCCCTGGCAGCTCAGAGACCCCGGTGCTGGCCCCCTGGCGTCCTGGGACATCAGTCTCCCAGTGCTGGGACCTGGGCTGAAATGGGAGCCCTGGCTGGAGAAAAGTGGAGAATGTGGGAATGCTGACTGCCAAGGATGCGGGGCTCAGCCAGGGAGTGCGGGGTCCTGGAAGGCGGCAGGCTGGGCCTCATGTGCTGGCTGCGCGTGGCGGAAGGCTGCGTGGTGTGGAGAAAGTGGGAATGCTGACTGCCAAGGATGCGGGGCTCAGCCAGGGAGTGCGGGGTGCTGGAAGGCGCCAGGCTGGGCCTCGTGTGCTGGCTGCGCGTGGCGGAAGGCTGCATGGGAGGTTGGAACGTGGGGTTCTGGAAGGCCTGGAGCCTGGCGAGCTGGGATGCGGGAAGGGCGTCTTCCAGCTAGAGCCCTGGGACCTCACAGCCCAGTCAGCTGGGGCCCAGGTCCCTGGAGTTCACTTAGAATGTGAGGGCTGAGCGGGGGAGTCGCAGCCCACCCTCTGTGGTGCTGTCCGGGCTGCACGTCGCCCCTTCTCCAGGGCTCTTTCACCACCAGATCTCACACCTGGGCTGGGACCCCCAGGGAGTGAGGGGCTGAGGTCCTGAGCGCCCTGGACTCTGGGAGGCAAAACAGGAGCTTAGTGGAGAGGGCGCTGCCCAGAGTCAGACCTGGACCTGCTCAGGGTGCTGGACCATGGGGACGCAGGCTGCAGCATCCAGACCTGGGAGCCCGATCAGGGGACACCCCACACACGTACCAGGGAATCCAGAAGGTTAACTGAAAATTGGAATTAACAGCCCGAGTTTATTCTGGTGCAAATGGTTTCTGAAATCTATGCATAGTTTTTTTTATAATATACATTTCCTTGATTTATGAAAAAAAATTTGCATCAAAAAATTACTTTGCCCCTAAATGAGTATATATAAATAAATACTCTGAAGCTGGCATTGGGGTATAGCAGGTAAAGCTGCCACCTGCATCCCATATGGGCGCCAGTTTAGTCCCAGCTGCTCCACTTCCAATCCAGCTCCCTGCTAAGTGTCTGGGAAAGCAGGGAAAGATGGCCTAAGTGTTTGGTCCCCAGTACCCACATGGGAATCCTGGTTGAAGCTCCTGTCTCTGGCCTGCCCAGCCCTAGGCATTGTGGCCATTTGGGGGAGTGACTGAACAGATGGAAGATCTCTTTCTCGGTCCTTCTCTGTCTCTGTAACTGCCTTCAAATAAAATAAACTAAACCTTTAAAATAAATGTAGTCATAAGTAAGACATTATAAATATGGATAAATATTAATATTCGCATGTTGGCAATCTATATAAATATATAGAAAGCAGTATCCACTTACGTTAGCAAGTGGATACTTTACATTATATATAATACATAATTATAAAATATACTATAAGTATATTGACATTTTACATAATACATAACATGTTATATGTGTATATATGCATGTTATATAACAAATATTAAATATTATACATTATATAAACATGGATTATATATGCATATATACATACACAGACATTACCTACAAAATGAACATTATATACACATGTCTACTTTATATAAATAGACATATACATCTACACAGACACTGCATAGTCATTACCGATGAATGGGTGTCATACATACACACACGTACTACATACACATGTTCTATAGAAACACACACACTGCATACACACGTTATAAACACACACATACATACACAGATGTTATAAACACACCACACACGTTATAAACACACACCACATACATGTTATAAACACACACTACACACAATGTTATAAACACACACATACTACACGCACACGTTATAAACACATACTATACACGTTATAAACACACACTACATACACACATGTTATAAACACACCACACACATGTTATAAACACACCACACACGTTATAAATCACACAACACACATGTCATAAACACACACTACACACAATGTTATAAACACACACCACATACATGTTATAAACACACACCACACACATGTGTCATACGTGCTGTCGTACACACGGAGAAGCGGCGCCTCCGGGATTCGAGGAGGAGCCTAGCACAGGCCCCGCCCCTCTCAAAGCCTAGACCGCGTCGGGCTCTTTCTCCCTCCACACGTCCACGCAGAGGACGGAGGAGCCGCCGGGGACGCCTGCACCCCGACGGGACCCCGCAGAGCTCCTCTCGCGTCCCGCCGGGTCTCCACAGCGCCCGCTCGCCCAGACCAGCCCGCGCGGGCGCCGCGGGGCTCTGGAACCTTCCGCGGGCAGGAAGTGGGCGGGGCCGGGTCACGTGGGCGGCGGCGCCTGCGCAGAGCGCCCTGCACCCCAGCGTGGCCAAGCGCCCCTCTCTGAGGCCTGCGGGGGGCGCCAGGACTCCCGGGTGTCAGAGGTTTGCTTGGGCCAGACTGGGAGCGTCTGTGCCAGCATCGGCACCCGAGACCCCGGCGTTCAGCTCGGAGCTGCTGTCGGCCTCGGTGTGCGTGAGCCTGCGTGGGCTAAGGTTCTCACACTCGCTCAGCTTCCCACGGGCTCCGCGGGTCTGCTGACCCCCGTCTCCCACGCCCGAGGGCCCCGGGAGGCCTGTGCGCTTGTCCTGGGGCTGCAGACTGAGGGAAGAGCCTTGCAAGCAAGGGCGAAGTGGTGTGAATCCCGGGCCCTGGAGGCCACAGGCCTGGCCCTGTCCTGGACGGTGCCGGGAGCACTTCCGGTCAGTTGAGTGCGGTCACCGCGGCCGCTGCTGAGGGTCTCCCGCGCGCTGTCAGCGCCTGGATGCTGCAGGCCCAGGACCCCGTGGAGAACCCCGGACGTGGAGAGGGGCACGGATGGTCCAAGGCTCAGGCCGTCAGAGCCGTGGCCGCGCCGCCCTGGACATGAGAGCCGTCTCTGGCAAACACGTGTGCGGTCTCCTCAGGCTGAAGGGCGACGGCCGGGACCGTTTCCCCGGGGCATGCGCACCGCCGCCCCGTCCTGGACTGCTGACTCCTCCGTCCTTTGACCCCGCTCCCTGGTCGGATGCAGAGCCCGGGCCTCCGGTCCCTACCGCCTTCTCGGGGTCGTGACTCTCAGAAAGGCCTCGTGTGGCCCTGAAGTTCCCGTCGTGGCCGCCGCGTCCTGCACATCCACGCTGGACAGACGGGGCCCCGGCTCTCAGGGGTGGCAGAGCCCACGGAGAAGCCGGCCTGGCTCGCGGTGTCTCAAAATTCAGGTCAGGCTCTTTGGGGGGTTCTTTTTCGTTTCTTTGTATTTAAGATTTCCTTGAGAGTTACACAGAGGCAGGCCTGCTCTCCGCTGGGTCACTCCCCAATGGCAACAAAAGCCAGAAGCTTCCTGCACGCCCCCTCGGCTGCCTTCCCAGGCACACAAGCAGGGTGCTGGATTGGAAGTGGAGCAGCTGGGATTTGAACCGGCAGCCACACGGGATGTCGGTGCCAGAGACGGTGGCTTAACCCGCTAAGCCATGGCATCAGCCCCATGGGTGATTTTTTGTTTATAGTTCTGGCTGCCCTCCTTCCAGTCGACTCTCTGGTAGTGTGCTTAGGAAAGCAGCAGCAGATGACCCAGTGCCTGGGACCCTGCACCCACATGGGAGACCCAGAAGAAGCTCCTGGCCATTGTGGCCATTTGAGGAGTGACCCAGTGGATGGAAAATCATTCTTTCTCTACTCCTCTGCCACCCTGCCTTTCAAATAAAGTGGTTTTTGTTTTCTTTGATAGAGTGACAGGGGGAGAGACAGAGAGAGATGTTCCATCCACTGGTTCACTCCCCAAATGGCTGCAACGGCTTGGGCTGGGCCAGACCGGAGCCGGGCACTCCTTCTGAGTCTCCGAAGCATGCAGGAGCCTAAGCACTTGGTCCATCAGCAGCTGCCTCCCAGTATGTGCGGGAGCAGGAAGCTGGAATCAGAACTTGGGATCTCAGCCCACTGAGACCGGAAGTGGACAGTCTCCACGGCGTCTTAACCACCGTGCTCAGTGCCGCCTCTGGAGTATTCTTGCTCTGTAATTGGTTGAGTCCATGGATGCAGACCCCGTGGAGGGCGGGGCACAGTCCCTGCACATGGACCAGGACCAGTGAGGCCACCCAGGGGCCCTCATCGCTTGGGTCCTGGCTGTGTCTCCTTTCCCTCAGTCTGCAGGACACTCGTGCCTGTCACCGTGTTTTTTTCGGTTTTGCCCAAATGGAAGCCGTTTTTTTTTTTCAGGAACATAGGAAGTCTATGTTTTCTTTTGTTTGTTCTTATTCTAAAAGCCAGGAACACCCACCACTGAGAATGTGGGAAATACAGAAGGATGTCGTCACACGGAAAATGTCACTGATGCCATTATAAAAAGGGTTTATGTACTGCTTTATTTGAAAATCAGAGAGGCAGATCTTCCGTCTGCTGGTTCTCTCCTCCAGTACCTTCAACAGGTAGGACTGGGCCAGGCTGAAGCCAGAACTCAGTCCAGGTCTCCCCTGTGGGTGGCATGAGCCCGAGCACTGAAGCCTCCTGGGTACATAATAGGGAGCTGTATTGGAAGCGCAGTAGTGGGGACTTGAACCCAGGCCCTGGGCTATGGGACGTGGGCATCCCAAGCAGGGGCTTAACCCACTATGCTTCAACGCCCACCCTACTCAGAGCAGCTGAATAGACTTCCTGCCGGGCCTGTGCATAGCAGATTTGGAGCGCCCTGTGCCTGCCCCTGTGCGTGGTGTTCCCTGCACAAGACACCGATGTGAAATATAAAATGCTGCTGGCTTCCCATGAGTCCCCCCTACACTGGGCTCTCGGGCCCTGGCTGCCTCGGCTGGCACATAGAGCTCCCCAGGGGCTCTGGGCAGGGGACCTGGCTCTGCCCGGAGCCTGGTACAGTAATCCTGAGTCCAGAATGAGGAGTCTTACACCCCACTGTTCTCCAGCTGTTTTTAATCATAATATAGTGGCAGGTATTTGGTGCAGTGGTTAAGAGGCTGCTGTTAAGACACACCTTGGGGCTGGCACCACGGCTCACTAGGCTAATCCTCCGCCTTGCGGCGCCGGCACACCGGGTTCTAGTCCCGGTCGGGGCGCTGGATTCTGTCCCGGTTGCCCCTCTTCCAGGACAGCTCTCTGCTGTGGCCGGGGGGTGCAGTGGAGGATGGCCCAAGTGCTTGGGCCCTGCACCCCATGGGAGACCAGGAGCAGCACCTGGCTCCTGCCATCGGATCAGCGCAATGCGCCGGCTGCAGCACACAGGCCGCAGCGGCCATTGGGGGGTGAACCAACGGCAAAGGAAGACCTTTCTCTCTGTCTCTCTCTCTCACTGTCCACTCTGCCTGTCAAAAAAAAAAAGACTCCCCTTGGGACATGCCCATTCCATGTGAACGCCAGTTTGAGTCCCGGCCACTCTGCTTCCAATCTAGCTCACTGTTCATGTGCCTGGGAAAACAACAGTAGATATGGTAACCCACATGTTTGGGACCCTGCCAGTCACTTGGGAGGCCCAGATCGAGTTCCTGACTCCTGACTTCTGCAAGGCCCAGACCGTGCTGTGAGGACTGAACCAGAAGGTTGGATCTCTCTCTCTCTCTCTCTCAGAATCTCTTTCTTTCCTTCTATCTCTCTCTTTTATTTTTTAAAGATTTATTTACATATTTATTTAAGAGTTGCAGAGAGGCAGAGGGAGAGAGAAAATCTTCCATCCTCTGGTTCACTCCCCAGATGAATAGCAACCAGAGCTGGGACATGCCAAAGCCTGAAACTCTATCCAGGTCTCCCACATGGAAACAGTAGCCCAAGCACTTGGTTCATCTCCCACTGCTTTCCCAGGCACATCAGCAGGGAGCTGGTTGTGAAATGGAACAGCCAGGGCTCGAACCAGCACCCATGTGCTGAAGCCACTGCGCCACAGCGCTGGCCCGTGCCTGCCTTTCAGATAAATAAGATGTAAAGCCCCATAGTACCTCGGCCACCGAGTGCCTGCAGCGTGTGCTGAGCTCCTGCCGTAAGACATGGCACTGGAATACAGCCGTGGACAGATTCCCATCCTCGTAGGAGACAGAAATCTGAAGGAGCAGCTGTGTCGAGTTCTAAGAAGGAAAATACATCGGAAGCACGGATGGGAACTCTCTTCCTGTTCTGACTGGAATTACTTGATTGTGGAAGGGTTTGCTTGTACTCAGAAGCAGTGAACACAAACTTGTGAACTCGGGTGAACTCTCCCACCTTCAGCGAGATGTGCCCACCTCAAATTGGGGCAAATGTTTTGTGCTTTGTTGCACTGGAGGGAACCCCAGACGCAGGCATGATAGTTCAGATGGGAGGGCCTGGCAGGGCTCTCGGAGGGCGGGACGTTCGTCCACGCACCTGCGGCTTACTGAGCACCTGCTGCATGCCACGCACTGTTGGGGGAGGTTAAGGTGTCCGAAGGGTAGGGCATTCGAGCCGAGGTTTAATGAATTGACGGAGCCAGGAGTGGGCGCGTGTGGGAGAAGCCAGCCAGGCAGCGGGAACAGCAAGTGCGTGGCCCGGTGGCAGGACTGTGACGGGAGGACGGACATGCTTCTGCCGTGGCAATGTAGAAAGGGTGGCCGAAGAGGGAGCCGAGGCAGGCAGGTCCGGCAGCTCCTGTGGCGTGGCTGTACTCTGTCCCCAGCAGATCCCAGTCGGCACTTTTGGCACAAAGGGACACATCAGGAATGGGCAGCTGCGTTTTTTAAAGTTAAGATTTGTTTATTTGAAAGGTGGAGCTACAGAAAGGCAGGGGCAGAAAGAAGTCTTCCATCACTCTCCAGATGGCCACAACGGCCACGGCTGGGCCAGACGGGAGCCAGGAGCTTCATCCGGGTCTCCTCCGCGGATGGCAGGGGTCCAAGTACTTGGGCCGTCTTCTGCTGCTTTCCCAGGCGCATCAGCAGGGAGCTGGATGGGAAGTGGAGCACCCAGGATGCTTGTGCTGCAGACAGCGGCTTAACCCGCTAAGCCACAGCACGGCTGCTTCCCCTCCCAGAGTGTGGCTTGTTTGGAATGTTGCGTGACATTGGTGCAGTGCTTGATTACTGGAAGTGCTTAGTAGGTGTTTGCGGGGTGTTACTGTTTGTCTGTTGTTTGTCGTCGCTGCTGTCATCACGGAGCTTGCCAGGGAGAAGGGAGCGGGGACAACTTCAGGCCACACGCACCGGGGGAGGGGAGAGCCGCCGGGGGCAGCCCCTCTCAGTTCCTGACGTGTGTGCCTGCCCGCAGCTCCACAGAGAAGAACTGCTGTGTGCGGCAGCTGTACATTGACTTCCGCAAGGACCTGGGCTGGAAGTGGATCCACGAGCCCAAGGGCTACTACGCCAACTTCTGCCTGGGACCCTGCCCCTACATCTGGAGCCTGGACACCCAGTACAGCAAGGTGGGTCTGGCCCACTGGGTTGGGGGCTGGGGCCCCAGGAGAGGAGAGAGAGGTGAAAGCAGAGTTGGGAAGGGGGAGATGGGGACGGAGGAGCAAGGGAGAGACCTAGAGCCAGGGCCTGAACAGAGGGGACAGAGGGACACCCAGAAAGCTGGAGGAACAGGGATGGGTGGAGGGGAGAGAGGCAGGGAGAAATGGGGAGACAGAATGAGGGAGAAGGCGGCAGGACAAACAGACCACACAGGTGAGAGTCAGCAGACACAGAGATGGAGGAAGAAAAGCCAGAAAGGTGGGGAGAGGCTGGCTGCACTGGGGCATGGGGTGGGGAGGGGGCTGTGGGGGTGTTCCCCTCCCCCACACCCCCTGAGGCCTGACCTTGGCCCTGACGCTGAGCCACCCGCAGGTCCTGGCCCTGTACAACCAGCACAACCCCGGCGCGTCGGCAGCGCCATGCTGTGTGCCACAGGTGCTGGAGCCACTGCCCATCGTGTACTACGTGGGCCGCAAGCCCAAGGTGGAGCAGCTGTCCAACATGATGGTGCGCTCCTGCAAGTGCAGCTGAGGCCCCGCCCACCCCGCCCCGCCCCGGCAGGCCCGGCCCCGCCCTACCCCGCCTCGCCCCCGGGCCGGGGCAGTATTTAAGGACACCTGTTCCCAAGCCCACCTGTGGGCTATTAAAGGTGAAAGAGGACTGGGGTCTCCGTGTCTTTGGGTGCCTAGCTGGGGTCTGTTCTGTCGCCCGTGTCCACGTCACTCATTTGCATCCCGTAAACACTGGGCACATTCTGTTCCCAGTGCTCCTGTGGCCCTGTGCAATCCTTTTAGATCTACTTGTTGAGCACCTCCGGCGCTGTTCTGAGTACGCTCTATGAATGAACGAAAGTTTTCAAAATTTATTTGAGTGACAGAGGGAGAGACAGAGATTGTCCAATCTTCATCCATGGTTTACCCCCCAAATGGCAAAAATGGCCGAGTGTGAGCTCACCTGAAGCCAGGAGCCAGGACCTCCATCCAGGTCTCCCACATGGGTGGCAGGGTCCCAAGCACTTGGACTATCATATACATCTACGCTTTCCCAGTTGCAGTAACAGGGAGCTGGATAGGAAGTGGAGGAGCTGGGATTCGAGCTGGCACACGTGGGCTGCTGGGGTTGCAGGCGGCGGCTTAACCCTCTGCACCACGGTGCGGCCCCAATACCTGATTTAAAGGTCAGGAAGCTTCTGTGCAGAGCTGAGGAGCGGTTCTGGCCTCTAGAAGGCTACTCCTGGCGATGGGGGGGGGCAGTGGAAGTGGTGAGTACGTGGTGAGAGCGGGGTGGCGTGGGAGGAGCCTTTGGGAAGGAGGAAGGGGTTCTAGGAAGAGGAGGTGGCACTGGAGACTTGCAGGGAGCCAGTGCAGCAGCTCTTGGGGGCGGGGTTCTGGGTGGGAGGCAGTGGGCCAGACCCGGAAGTGACGGCCAACTCGTGTGGGTGGAAGAGGGCGAGCGGGGAAGGGGCTGGGAGCTGAGTCAGGTCAGGCGCCCACTGGCCAGAGACAGCAGCAGCCTCATCCGCCAGGTGTGTCATCTGTCCTGGCTCACAGTGTGTCACAGCCCGTGGCCAGCTCCAGCCCCAGGTCTGCTTGGCTTTGTCTGGAACAAAGTGGGCTCATTGGTGTGCATCCCTCTGAGGCTGTGCTGGTGGGACTGTGCGAGTCCCAGATTCCTACCGTCAGCCCCCATTTGGGCTTTACTTGATAGATGGATATCTTGCGGCACAGAGGTTAGTTATGTCAAGTTCACACCGCTAGGAAGTGGCAGAGCTGGGACTCGAACCCAGGCAGGCTGAGCTGGGGTTCGTTAGGTAAGTCCTAGCTAGTGCTGCCCGGCGGACCGGTCCTGAGGGAGGTGCAGCCATGCGGGACTCCGGCGGTCAGGGCTCACCCTGGTTGGTGGTTGAGAGTACACACAGTGGAGTTTGGCCACAGGGCGTCTGCTGGTCCTGGCACCAGGTGATGGCGGTTTCCCTCTGGTACCTCCTCCTTTTTTTTTTTTTTTTTAATATTTATTTAATTTATTTGAAAGGCAGAGTTACAGAGGGGGAGAAACACGGATTTTCTATCTGCTGGTTCACTCCCCAAATGGCTACAACGGCCAGGGCCGAGCCAGGTGAAGCCAGGAGCCAGGAGCTCCATCGAGATCTCCTGGGTGGGTGGCATGTCGGTGAGAGGCCCAAGCACTCGGGGCATCTTCCGCTGCGTTCACAGGTGTGGTCGCAGGCAGCTGGATTGGGAGAGCACAGCTGGGACTGGAACTGGCGTGCTCGGATACGGGACGCTGGGGTCGCGGGCAGGGCCTCTGCTGCTCCGTTTCTGCTGTGGCCTTGCTGGTGAACTCTCTCCTACTTCCCCTCTCCTGCCTCTCAGTCCCCCCCCCCCCCCCCCCCCCCCGCCACGGTTTCACTTCCCCTCTCTCTCCTGTGTTGTCAGGCCTGGGGCCCATGTTCGGCTGCTCCACCCAGCCCTGGTACTGAGGGTCCTCTGCCCTGGGCCCAGGCTCACTGGGGCTTGGTGAGGCCGTGGCCCCTCCTCCTGCCCCAGGGCTGGGGGCCCCAGAACTCCCCCATGCAAGGTCAGCCGCTCCTTGTGTGGGGATGCCACTGAGGCCTGGCCCAAGAGGCAGAGACACAAGCCGTGACACTGACAGTAATCCCCACACGCCCCATGAGGCACATGTGTGCCTAGCAGCTCACAGCCACACACACACACACACACACACACTCACACTCACTGACCTCTCCCAGCCCTGATGGACGCTTGGTGGCAGAGGCAGCGTGCACATGCACAGGTGGGAAGAGAGAAAGCGCCAGCAAGCCGGGGAACAGGCCAGGGTCACGGTCACAACCCCCGCACTAGACATAGCCACAGACAGTGTCACACAAACACGCATCAGCGCCCTGGCAGGAAATGGGCCCACCCGCGGTTCCACAAACATCCTCCGCGTGAGGTCACGCGCCCACCCGGCCCCTCGGAGGTCTGACCCTCATGGCACACACAGGGCCAGCGGGTTGCGCCCAATCTGACCTCACGCCTCCCCAACACCCGAGCCTGGAGAGTCCCATGTGGGCCACAGACTGCAGCGACCCCGTCACACCCAGACACTGGCACACCCAGGGTCCCAGACGCAGACACCCCCCGCCTTGGCCCTGCCCATGGCCTCGGGCTCCCAGCCCTGGGATGCTGCTGCCCACCTGCCTGCCCTGGTTGAGCTGGCGGCTGGCGGGCAGGGGCTCGGGTTCGTGGGCGCGGCCCCTGCCCTGACACTCCGGCCCACTGGGTGGCCTGGCTCCGTTGGGACAAGTCTGCCCCCCCACTGTAGACCGCAGAGGCACGGCTGGGGTGCGGAGCGCCCCGCTCCCTTGCCAGCCCCGCCCCCGCCTCTGCGGGGCCACGGCTGCCAGGGGAAGTGGTGGGGGGAGCTTGGGTTCCGGCTGGATCCCCAGCTTCTCGCCTGGCCCCCACGGGGCAGGAAGCGGCTGGGGTGGCAGGGAGGCCAGCTCGGCCTTCCTGCCCCTCCTGTCACGATGGGCCTGGGACGGGGTCGGCTGGCGGTGGGGGTGGGGGTGGGGGTGGGGCGGCCGGGGCGCCAGTGCATGTGAGTTTGAGGCTTGTGGAACAAGTCTACAGCGCGGTCCCTTCCGTGTGTCTGTGTGCCACATTTCTGAGGTGGGCTGGGCTGGCCTGGTGCCTCCCGTGGGCTCGGTACCCTGGCCAGACTGTGTGCAAGAAATGCATCACACATTAGGGGTGGCTGTGTGTCCCAATTGCCCCTCAGCATCTTCCAAGCTCGGCGCGGGGTGTAAATTGGTGTGTTCTGTGCAAGTTTGAATTGAAGCGTGAGTGTTGCTGTGTTTCTTGCACAGTCGTGTGTGATGACTGTGTCGTGTGTGACTGCCACGGTATGTAGTGTCTGGGCACACCTGGTGAGCCAGGCGCCCCTGCGGCTGCGTGGGAGCAGGTGGTGCCGCGTCTTGAAGCCTGACTGTGGGCTGGTGGCTGGGCTGAGTGTTGTGGGGGCTCCACAGGCATCGCCTGGGAGGGCACCAAGTCCTCAGCAGGGCCGGGAGTGCCAGTGCCCCTGCGGCTGCCCTGCCTGCTGGTGTGTGCAGGGGAGGAGGCGTCATCCTGTGACGCCCGCTGGCCTCTGTGCTGAGTGGAGGCTGTGTCTGCGGCGCGTGTCCCCTTGCCGGCTGGTGCCACGCTGGCTTGGGGCTGGCTGCGGCAGTGGGCAGGGCAGGGGCTGTGGTGGGCATTGGCCCTGCGCCCAGCCCTCGGTATAAATAACCCCGGGCTGCCTGTGGCTGTGTTTACTCTACCCCAGCCCGGGGGCAGCCGCAGCCCAGCAGGTCCTGGGGGCGGGGGTGACCAGGCCACAGCACAGACATTTCCCCCTGGCCAGAAGAGTCCCACAGCCTCACCGCACCCCTCCTGGGTGGGGGCAGTGACCCTCATTCTGCACTGCCAGGGGCCACCAGTGCAGCTGACCTGGGAGGCAGACGGAGGCTGGGAACAGGGGGGAGACCAGGAGACGGGCAGGGGGAGGGATAGGAAAAAATGAGGGCCGAGACCAGGGTAGGAGGGGAGGCTCCAGTGGAGCAAGGGATGGGGGTCAGAGACTGACAGAAACTCAGACCAGCAACGGAGAGAATGACAAAGGTGGGAGAGGCAGGGCCCAGGAACCGGGAGTGGAGAGGCAGGCACGGGGGAGGGGAGATGCTGACAGCCAGAGAGGGGCAGGGGGAGGGGCGGGCGAGAGGCAAAGGAGCCACAGAAAGGGGGAGAGGACAGCAGCCAGCACAGGGGCACAGGGATGCGAGGCGGCTTCGGCTTTGGCGGCACACGGGAGGGACACACGGAGGTGTCAGCTGCTGAGGGCGGGGCCGGGACAGCCGCCACGGGGGTGGGGGCCGGATGCCCACAAAGGGGCTGTCCCCAGCAACCAGCCTCCCTGACTCAGCCTCTCCGCCCACCCCAAGCCCGAGTGGCGCTGGGGGGGGGGGGGCACGGGGTGGGCTGCTCGGAGTCTCCTCCTCTCTTCCTGTCTCCCCTTCTAATCCCCGTCCCCGGGACGGCTCCACCTCTGTCCCGGCCAGACGCTCCCGTCTGGACCATCTGACTAACCCTAACTCTGACTCAACTGCTGTCTCTTGTTTCTTTAAAAAAAAAAAAAAAAAAAAAAAAAAAAGTAACAAATTTATGATGGCACAGAACACAAAGATTTAATGACCAGATGACAGACCACGCACGCTCCCCCACGTCGAGGGTGCCAGCACCGCTCCTTGTGACAACGTCCCTGCACCCGGCGCAGCCTCTGCAGCCCCTGACCAGGCGGGCCCCTGCCTCGCCCCACCTGGACTTCTTTGCCTCCCCGTCCCGGACGGCTCTAGCAGCTTCATTCCCACCTGTCTGCCTCTTCAGGCCCGTGGCCTTGAATAAGCAGCCCCTCCATGCTGGGCCTCCCCTGACCCATCTGCGATGTGGAGCTGGGGGTCCCTAGGCTGTTGGCCGCCTGGAGGAGTCCCTGTGGTGCGGTGCCAGGCACCTAGCCCAGGGATGCTGGGAACTCTGCTGGGCCAGGTGCCCCCTCCGAGCCTTCCGATACAGCCACCTACCCCTCACTGTCCACCTCAGCTCCCGGAACCAAGGTGGGCTGACCTACAGCTGGGCCTGGGCCAGAACAGTGGCCCAGGAAGGGTTCCGAGAATTTGTCTGGCCTGGCCAGGGCGCCACCATTCTGTCTCACAGGAGACAGGGGTCCCCAGGCCCAGCTCAGCTAACGGCTGGCTTATGTGGCCCACTCCCCCAGCAGCCGCCAATTCCCCCTCTGCTGGGGGACCAGAGGGGTGTGGGGCATGGGAAGGCAGGGCGCCTGGGTTCCCACAGGCCGGTGGCTGAGTCACCAGGCGGCCATCTGGCTCCCATTAGCCTAGGGCGGCAGGGGGCTCCTGGGGCGGGCCCTGTGGCCGGCTGGGGGCAGGGAGGCTGGGGCAGGCTGTGTGGGATGACTCAGGCCCGTGATAACAGCCTGCACGTATTTGGGGAGTGTAAACAGGAGGGAGAGGGAGCGGAGGAAGTGAAGGAAGGGAAAATTGTGGCTGGGCAGAGGGGGGTTCGTGGGGGCTGTGAAGGGGGAGCCCCCCTGCTACCCCAAGCTGGCAGGCCCCCAGGGCTGCCCACCCCTCCCCAGCTTGGGTCCTGAGTGAGGCATGGGAGCCGTGCAGCCAGGCTTGGGGGTGGGGAAGCCTACAGCTCAGAGAGATAAAGGCTAGACCAGAGGGACAGAGACAGCCCATGGCTGGGAGAGAACTGGAAACCACAGACGGAAAAGCACGGGCCCAGGAGATGGGGACACAGCAGCGAGCAGGAGCTGCGCGAGACGGAGGGCGCCACGGACGCCACCTGAGTGGAGCGAGACGTGCACGGAGCCAGCAGCGAGTGCTCCGGCCTCAGTCCAGTGGAGGACTTTCAGATTGGGCCCGAGGCAGAGGGACAGCAACTTGGGAAGAGGGAGAAGGGCAGGGACGCAGGACAAAGGGCAGTGGGGCTGAGGCAGGCGCAGAACGAGCCAGGGTGTGGGGGAGCCGGCCGATGCCCCTGTGGAGTCGGTACAGGGTGGCCCGCAGCAGCAGCCTCGCCAGGGGAGCGGCGACGCCGCTCAGTCGCCGTCCGGCTCTGGGCTGGGGGCGTCCTCGGGCTCCTCCTCATCAAAGTAGCGCTCCTCCTCATCCCGGGCCACGATGTCCAGGTTGTCCAGGTCGGGGTTGTCGTCCACTGTGCTGTGAAGGGAGGCAGCTCTGTCGGCGCTGACCTTGAAGGGGGATGTCAGGCCCAGCATCTTCCAAGTCTTATATAAGAAGTCTGCTTTCTCAACGACCGGAGACCGTGGTGACATGGGGCCACATTCCCAAGGCAGGCAGGGGTTTCCAACAGGGCAATTTTGCCTCCTAGGGCACTGCTCAGCACCCTGCCACACACAGGTCTGTAGGATTCCCAGCAGCCCCCAGCTCAGCTCCCCGACCCCCCCGTATCCAGGAAGCCTCCCACCCCAGCCTACAGCCGCCCCACCCCGCAGGTTTCCTGCACCTGCTGTGACCTCTCGGGAACGCGGGTCCCCTCCTCACAGAGCCTTCCCAGCCCTGCGTTAGTGCCCTGTCTCCTCGCTGGAGGGGCCCTGTTCTGTCTGGGCAGGAAAGCCTCTCCCTGGTCTCGTTCCCCGCTTTATCCCCAGAGCCCGGCGCATGTGGGCTCGGTGTGCGGACAGGACATGGTGGAGCGGCAGCTGCCCTCGTGCTCCCGACTTCCTCCCAGGCACCTGGTCTGGGGGCAGCAGCGGTGTCGCCCACAGAGGGACGCCATGGCTGGACACCCTGCTGGAGGCTCTGGGGGCTGTGCTCTGACTGGGCACATCTGGCACCCTGCCCCCCGCCGCTGGGATGCTCTGGTCCTCAGGTGCTGGCCATGGCCGGCCCTGTGGTGGGGACCACGAACCCCACTTCAGAGGGGCCCAGGTCTGCACACCTGCTCCGGGCTACAGGTCTGGTGTTCCCAACCACGAGGCAGGACTCGCTTAGCTGAGAAAAACACCTCTGACTCTGACAAATCACTTTGCTGTGTCCTTCGGCCTGTGGTCTGGGTGGAGAAATGAACACCTGGCACTGTGGACCCACAGGCCCCTGTGTGCTGACCCTGCAGGGTGCCCCCTGGGTCCGACCAGGCTGTAGGGCCCGGGCACTTGGGGCTCAGGTGGCCACTGCCACCTGCAGTGCTCAGATCAGCCCTGCGTGGCACCTTCCTGGCTGAGGGGCGAGGCCCGGTGGCCCAGGCTGCTCCAAGGCGGCCATGCCTCCTCCTCCGGCTGAGGCGCCGCACCAGGGCCTCCCAGCACCCTGGGGCAGGCGTGTGCGGGGCCCGGGAGCACCTGTAGTCGAAGTCGCCGTCTTTGCCGTCCAGGAAGCGCTGGTGCATGCGGCTGGTGAACTCTTCCCGCAGGATCAGCCTCTCCTCCGAGTCGGGGACCCAGGCGTCCGAGTCTCTGCCCGACTGCTGGTCTGCGGAGGGACAGCACGGCCGGGGGTGAGCAGTACATGCAGCAGCTGCTGCCTCCCTCCACAACGCGCCAGGGCCCAGACTGCAGGCTTCAGGGTGGGGAGGGAGCACTGGGGGCTCAGGTGCAGGCCAGGCCTGCGGCCGGGTGTCTGGATGCTGTGTCCCCCTGCTCCTATCCCTCACCTTCCTCGTCACTGTCCTCCTCCTCGTCCTCTTCCTCCAGGCAGGCCTCCTCTTCCTCCTGCTGCTGGAGCAGCCGCTGCTGCAGCTCCCGCTCCTGGTAGGACTGCAGCAGCAGGTCAGACAGCGGGCAGGCGGGTGTGCCGGGGGCGCCTGGCTTGGGGGGCTGGATCGGGGCACGGGCGCTGAGCTCCTCCTGGGTGAGGTACTGCCCGATGTACTGCTCGTACAGCAGGGGGGCCCGGAGCCGCATCTGCTCATCACTGAAGTACTCCCCCCCTGCGTGGAGAGAGTGTGTCTGAGTGGACATGTCCGTGTGTGCATGTTCAGGTACATAGAAAAACCACGGGGGCCTGACGTGTGGGGCACGCATCTGAGCATGTGCGTGTGACCGGGCCTGCAACCACCTATGTGTTCACGCATCCAAGCATGTGTACAAGGGCAGGCCTGGGTTCAGCATGGCCTCTGAGGCACCAGGGCTCTGTGGCCCATGGACAGCTGTGCCTGGCCTGGCCGGGTGTGTGCAGTCACAGGTACCTGTGTCTGGGAGTTGGCGTGTGGGACAGTGCAGGCAGAATGTATGTGCACACAGTCATGTGGATCTGGGATCAGGTCACAGACCTTAGGGCTGGCTGCAGGCCCCAGATCTGACCTCTGCAGCCCCCTGCAGGTGGGCCTGGCTTGAACACTGCGGGTAACAACTATACCTGTCCCTGGCCCCCACTGGTGCCAGCCCAGGACCGAGCACCTGCACAGCATCCCGGCTCCTGCAGCACCGGGGTCTGTGGCTGTCCCTGTCCTGCTCACTCCCTCAGTCTTGCTCTCTCACTCCCATTGCTGTTTCTTCCTTTCTTTTTCTTTTATTACAGGCAGAGTTAGACAGTGAAAGAGAAGACAGAGAGAAAGGTCTTCCTTCCATTGGTTCACCCCCCAAACGGCCACCACGGCCGGCGCACTGTGCCCATTCGAAGCTAGGCGCCTCCTCCTGGTCTCCCATGCGGGTACAGGGCCCAAGCACTTGGGCCATCCTCCACTGCCTTCTTGGGCCACAGCAGAGAGCTGGACTGGAAGAGGAGCAACCAGGACAGAATCCGGAACCCCGACCGGGACTAGAACCCGGTGTGCCGGCGCCGCAGGCGGAGGATTAGCCTAGTGAGCTGCG
This sequence comes from Sylvilagus floridanus, assembly GCA_949820135.1. Taxonomy (NCBI): domain Eukaryota; kingdom Metazoa; phylum Chordata; class Mammalia; order Lagomorpha; family Leporidae; genus Sylvilagus; species Sylvilagus floridanus. The sequence goes on from OX463232.1 coordinate 13,189,393, forward strand.
GCGCCGGCCATCCCATTGCTGTTTCTGGCATCTTCTACCAAATGGTTTCTATTCCTCTGTCTCTCTTGCCTGCTGTGTCAGTTTCTGCCACTTAACCCCACCTCACTCCCCCCTCCTTTGTCACCCTTGTTCCCCAGCGACAGCCCCTCACAGCTGGGCCTTCTCCTAACTGGCCCTGACTAGCTCTGCCGTGCTCTGTCTGTGGCCACAAAGACACTCCTAGTTAAGTTGTGGTCAGAAAGGCGGCAGTGTCTCCTTCACGGCTGTCACCGTGTCTTGCTTAAGACATCCGCAAGGGGGCTGGTGCTGTGGCACAGTGGGTTAAGCCACCACCTATAGCACCCAATGTGGAGTCCCACGGCTCCACTTCCGATCCAGCTCCCTGCTAACGGCCTGGGAAAGCAGCAGCAGGTGACCCAAATGCTTGGGCCCTGCACCCACATGGGAGACCTGGAAGAAGCTCCTGGCTTCGGTCTGGTCCAGTTCCGAGTGTTGCAGCCTTTTGGGGAGTGACCCAGCGGACGGAAGATGTCTCTCTGTAATTCTGCCTTCCAAATAAATAAATCTTTTTAAAAAAACAAACAAAAAACAAAAACAGCATCCCCAAAGGAATTGCCATTTGTTTTGAGTTTGGAATGTGGCTCATGTGCTGCCAGGCACACAGGTGGGCGGTGCTATGTCCCGTGGCCTCGCCCACTGCTCTCAGACACCACGGACGCCTTCTGCCTCTCGGCCCCGTTCTCTCTGCTCCCTCTCTCCATGACTTCTCATTTCTGTGGCTATGCCTCAAAGCCTCTCTCCCGGGATCTCGGGCCTGTGTCTGCCCCCATCTCCTTGTTTCTTCCTAACAATGCCCTGATCTCCCCCCACCCGCCTCCCTCCCTGGCCCATCTGCCCTCCTCACCTTGGATGAGCTCACGCAGGGCGGCATAGCGCCGGTTGCGCAGGCGGGTGCGCAGGGTGCGGGGCCGGGCACTGCCCTGCCGGGCCACCTCAGCGCAGTAGAAGTCTGCACGGTGGTCCCCACGCAGGTGGCCGAAGCAGGCCAGGTGCTCCTCGCGGAGGCCAGTGCGGAAGCGCTCCAGGAACACGAGTGGCTTCTCATGGTACAGCTGGCTCAGGATGGCCACCTTTTCCCGCTCGGTCAGGTCGGGCTCGCCCTGCTGCTGACTGCACACGGGCAGAGGGCCGGCAGCTACAGCGCGCAGCATCGCACTCACTGCCGGGTTCTCGGCACCGTCCAAGCTCCCCGACTCTCCTTCCACTGCCTCCACCTTGTCCTGTTGTCTGGGTGTGACTGGGGTCTGGCTCAGCTCCCCCCAGTGCCCAGGTCTGGGCTCCGTGCCGCCTGTGAAGAGAGGAGGTGTTAGTTTGGGGTGGGAGTGTGGGAAGGGGAGAGGCTGGGACTCCTCATTCACTGAGCACCTGCTATATTCTGGACACGCCCACACCAGCCTATGTGAGGGGGTCACATTTTAGAGGGGCAGACGGCTGATGGCTGACTGCCAGCATAGTTACTGAACACACACAGCGTGGTCCACGTTCCCCAGAGCCATGATGAAAGGAAGGGGAGGAGCAGGAGATGTGGGAAGGCTGTGGTTTTACTTAAAGTTTTATTATTAAAACTGTATTCTCAGCCGGCGCCGTGGCTCAACAGGCTAATCCTCCGCCTTGCGGCGCCGGCACACTGGGTTCTAGTCCCGGTTGGGGCGCCGGATTCTGTCCCGGTTGCCCCTCTTCCAGGCCAGCCCTCTGCTGTGGCCCGGGAGTGCAGTGGAGGATGGCCCAAGTGCTTGGGCCCTGCACCCCATGGGAGACCAGGAAAAGCACCTGGCACCTGGCTCCTGCCATCGGATGAGCGCGGTGCGCTGGCCGCAGCGCGCCGGCCGTGGCGGCCATTGGAGCGTGAACCAACGACAAAGGAAGACCTTTCTCTCTGTCTCTCTCTCACTGTCCACTCTGCCTGTCCAAAAAAACAAAAACAAAAAAACCTGTATTCTCACTTCCTGTGAGAAGCAGGGAAGGGAGAGGGAGGCAGATACTGACACTTCCACCTGGGCAAGGCTGACACCAGGAGCCCGAGGCTCCCACGTGGGTGGGGGAGGCAGGGACCCAAGTCCTTGAGCATCACCTGCTGCGTCCCTGCACAGCAGCAGGGAGCCGGACCTGAGGCAGAGCAGCCAGGACGTGAGCCACACGCTCTGGTGTGGGACGCCGTTGTTCCAAGTGGTGACCTAACTGAGCTAAACACCCAACCCCCAAATTTGTACCTATTTATTTGAGAGGGAGACAAGACAGAGCCCCCATCTTCTGGTTCACTGCCCAGATGCTTGCAACAGCTGGGGCCTGGCCCGGGCTGGGCGCTGGGACCTCAATCCAGACCTCCCATGTGGGTGGCAGGGTACAGCACCGCTCGGAGTCTGCCGCAGAGCCAGGACTCGGACCAAGGAGTTCCAATGTGCAAATCTTTTTTTTTTTTTCTTTTTGAGCTTTATTTATTAGAAAGCAGAGTTAAAGAATGATCTTTCATCCCCTGGTTCACTCCCCAAATGGCTGCAGTAAGCAGAGCTGGGGCAGGCCAAGGGCAGGAGCCTGGAATTCCATCCGGGTCTTACACCAGAGTGCAGGGGCCCAAGCACTTGGACCATCCTCTGCTCCTTCCCCAGGTGCATTAGCTGGATTGGAAGTGGAGCAGGTAGGACGCAAACCAGCACCCATATGGGATGTCAGGTGTCGCAGATAGCGGCTGAACCCACCACGCCATAGTGCCAGACCCCCAATGTTGGCTTCTTAACTGCAAGGTCAGATGCCTGCCTGTGAGACTGCAATTTAACAAAAGAGGAGGCTTTGCCCAAAAGTGACAGGTGAGTAGAGAGCTGCACGGTGAGGGAGGGACCAGCCAGCGCAGAGGCCTCGGGCCACCCCACTGATTGACGCAAATCTGCCTCTTCGCTTGTTTACACAGACGCATTCACTAAACTGTCCCCTCCCTGGTCCTCTGCGCACACACGCCCCAAGCAGGCGAGGCCCAACGTGCAGGGAGGAACCCAGTGCAGCTCCTGCCCTTGGGAGCACAGCTGGGTGGGAGACAGTCCAGATCGAAGAGCACACAGGCAGGAACAGCAGGAAAGCTGAGCCCGGGGCAAACCCTGGTGAGAGCTGGCTCCCCAGAGGGAGCGGCGAGGACCAAGTAGAGACAGCTCCTTCAGCCGCTTGGCTGGGATGGGGCGAGGGGGGTGATGCTTCCCGGTGCAGGGGGTTTCACTGTGGCAAGAGAAGACAGCTGGAGCAGAGGCTGTGGCAGAGGGGAAGGGAGAGGGAAGCATCCAGGACTGGGCCTGAGACAGGGTCATGGGCAGGAAGCAGGTGTGGGGAGGACGCCAAGGGCAGTTAGACATGGAGCTGTGATGCAGGAGAGGGGCCAGTCACGGCGCGAGCACACGGCTGGGAAGGGGAGTGGGCGTTCAGCCTAGCGGTCACAGTTCCAGGTCCCATGTCGCGTGCTTCGACTCCAAGTCCCCGCTTCCTGTGACTGCAGACCCTGGGAGGCAGTGGTGAGGGCTCGAGGGACTGGGTTCCTGCCACCCCCATGGGGGCCTGGATGGCTCCTGCTCCTGGCTTCCATAATGGCATCTGTTCCCAGCCAATGGATGGGAACTCTCTCTGTCCATCTTTCTCAAATAGACAAAAACAAAAGACAGTCTCCTCTTAATGCCTGGGACAGCTATCCTGGGGGAAACAAACAGGAGGGGTTTCCCAGGTGTGGTTTAGGGTCCAGCCTGGGGGATTACCCAGGGGCACCCGACGAAAACTCCAGTGTCCTCGGAGAGCCCCTGTGGAAGAGCTGACACACCCCAAAGAGAAGGCAACGTGAGGATAAGCAGGGCTCGGAACGATGAGGCCACAGGCAAGGAATTCCCAGGCCGTCAGCGTCTGCGCTGGGAGAGGCAAAGACCAGACCCCCACCCCACACCCCACCCCCAGCCTGCGGGCAAGGCTGCCCCGCACTGCAGACTTCCGGCCTCCAGGACCCTGAGAAACGAGCCACCCAGTGGACGGTCGTTTGTTACAGCAGCCGCAGGGGACTGAGGCCGAGCGGCCGGGAGCGGCCGCGAGCGGCCGCGCTCTGCATTGCCCGGGTGGTCTAGTGCGCGAGTGGAGACCTTGACCCGAGGCCTCCCGATGAAAGCCCACGGCGGTGGGTGCGAGGCGCGGAAATGGAGGCGAATCGGACTCGTCTGGAAGGCAGCATGGGCAGCGAAGGTGGAGATTTTCTTTTTAGGGTTCAAGTTTTTTGTATGTGTGTGTAAAGCTCCAAACACATAAAAGGGCCCGTGACACGCTTCCGCCCGCCTCCCATGGGCGCCCACGGTCCGCCCACCCCGGACCCATCGTCTGGCTTCGATAGCCAGGGGTCCGGGGCCAGGGTCCACCCACGCCTCGCCCCACGCCGGAGACTGAAGCAACGGGATGGAATTTTAAGATGACAAAAACAAAAGCATTTAGGCTGACGGGAAGAGTGTGGGGGGGGAGGCCGGGGGTGGAGCAGGGCGGCCTCGGGGGTCGCGGCGACACGGGCCGTGGTCAGCTGCGGACACTCAGGCGGCTTCGTCGGGCGCTTGGGCTGAGGTCTGTGCGAGCCCGGCACCAGCACGGGAGGTTGACCGGGACGTGGGCTAGGCTGGCCGGGAACCGGGAGGCAGAGGAGAGCGGCCGGTGACAAGAGGCCGTAAATCTGCAGGGCGCCGGGACGGACGGTAACGCGGCGGGCAGGTGTCCCTCTGTCAAGAGTCCTCCCTCGAGTTCCCGGGGAACCATTTCCTAGAGACACCGCAGCTGCACCCTCCCGCCGCCTCTGCGTGGCCAGGATCTCACCCTCGTCGGCTTCCGACGCCGCCGCAGTCGCCACGGCCTCCATCTCGGTTTCCTGCGACTTATCAACCGCCGCCGAGGGTTCCGCAACCCAATCTCGGCCCCCGAGCACTCGGTAGCTACTTCCGGGAGAACAAGTTCCCGGGGCCGGTGCTCTGCCGCACCTAGGCACTAAGGTTCCGGGCTGAAGGCGGATCTCCCTACGCGCATGCGTGCCCCCTCGGGTCGCGCGCTCCCAACCCGGAAGTAAAAGTCGCGCCGAGTGGAAAATCAGGAGGGGCCCGAACTACCTGGCTTAATTTTGGGGTGAGCGACCATCTCCAAGAATATTTACTACGCCTCCCGCTTGGAGCGACCCAGGAATGTCACTCCCCACGTTGTTCCCAGGCCCCGGAGGCCCTGTGGGAGGGGCGGGACCCGCATTCGGCTCTGGCCAGGGGAGGCTTCGGAGGAGACCCCGGGGCCCTGAAGCACGGGAGTCAGGGCGTCGGGGGAAGGCGCGCACGCCACGGCCAGGGAACAGGAAAGTTCCAACCTGGCAAGGCCACGAGTGGGCTGCGGAGAACTCAGGAGCCCCGTGGATCTTCACGCCGGATTCCAGCGGTGCACACTGCCCAGGGCAAGAGGTTCGTGGCATGTACAGGTCCGGAAGGGGTTTGTGAAGAACCACCGACGTGAATGTCCGAGCCGGCGAGGCCACCAGGTCACAGAGGGCTCACTAAGCCGCAACGATCCAATCTAAGCAGCTTGAGCTGCTTCATCCTCCAGGGAGTGGGCAGCGGGGTCACAGGAGATAAGGGCGCTGGAGGAAGCTGGTGCGACAGCCAGGCCGCGGCAGCGAGCAGAGCGAGCGCTTCCCCGTTTGCATTCTCAGGTCGGGAGGTCCCACGCGCCACCCACAGGTGGGGACGGCCTCGGCCTGGGCGTACTACCAGGTGCGGCCAGCAGAGGGCGCTGCGCTACAGCACGCGGACCCGCAGGGCAGGAAGGGGGCTTCCCGGATCAGGGGCCGGAGCCCCTCGGCTGCCCTGCGTTCTGACCAGGTTTAGTGCTCCTCTCAGAGGGCAACCCTGGCACCTGCTCACGTTCAGATGTTCCCCTCCGCGCCTAGCCGTCTCCCGTGTGAGGTTCCGAGCTCCTGCAACGGAGCCACTCTTCACCAGCTCCGTCCCTCAAAGTGCCAGGCGCCGCGCAGGCACTATGGGGTGAGATGAAGTTTAGGAGGAGAATGCTAGGAGCCATCGGGCTAGCTCTCTTCACACCACCCAGGCTCTCAGACGGTCTCCACTACAGGTCAAGCCTGAGGTTCGAGGCTATCTACCCAGTGACTGCACGCAAGCAGCCAGCCCTCGTCTACATCAGTGCACCTGTCTCCACCCAGGCCTCCCGAGTCTTCCACACACAAGTCCCTCTGGGGTGGAGACAGCGCCGCGGTGCAGCACGGGGACACCGGCATTCCTGCGCACCCATGCCAGAGCACTGATCCCAGTCCCAGCTGCTGCTCTTCTGACTCAGCTTCCTGCTCAACAGCCTGGCCCAGCCCCTGCCATTGTGGCCACTGGGAGAGTGAACCAGTAGATGGAAGCTCTCTGTCTCTCTCCCTCTTTCTGTAACTCTAGCCTTTCAAATAAACAAGTCTTTAAAAAATTCCTGGAGGGATTTGGGATTGTGAGAAGCAGAGAATGAGGAACGAGCTAGTGGAGTTTACCCTGGGCTCAAGGGGACATCTGCACCAAGACCAGAGACGTCCTCCAGGCCCCCAGTCGGGGTAATGAGGGAGGGAGCAGCTGCCCACCCCGACTGAAGGCAGCAACAGCTCAGGGGCTCCACCCCGCCTCCGTCCTGCTGGGTGCCATGTCATTTATTGAAACAAAAGGAAACAGGGCAGACACATTTCTTAGTAAGTGCAGTTTGTTAAAAATCCTGTTAAAACACACAGGTCAGCTGGAGTCAGACTATGGAGGACCACGGTGGGAAAGGCGCTCAGGCCGGCACCTGGGAGCCCAGCGAGGCAGCGGGGGACACTCCAGGTTCAAGGGAAGAAGCCCCCACCCCCCCTCACCCGCTGAATCCCACCAGAAACTACCAAGACGCCCGGAATAAAAGGTTTCAAGTTCAATGGTCACACTCTCTCCAAATACAAAAAGCAGTTACAATTCAACTGAACACAGAAGCTCGTGTGCAAAGTCACGGGGGACTGAGGCGTCGTATAAAAAGTTAGGTTACAGATGATTCTGTGGTTCTGTTTTTGTGTTTTGAGGGTGTGGCTCTTCCTCGGTCACCTGAACTCAGCAAAGAAATGGTTATCTTGATGAAATATCAACGGCCAACCCACAGTAAAAACGGACAAATTCTAAAAATTAAAAAAAAAGCATAATTACCAAAAAAAGGTCACTGCTTCCTCCCTCTGTATTTTGCTTTTTAAACTTTTTTTTTTAAGTTTTTGATTTTTTTTTTTTTAATCCTGAAAAGTAGACAGTAAAACAGCTCCTGGAAGAGTTTACAACCAATTGCATGAGGGCCTGGGAAGCCGAGGGCAGGAGCAGGGCTGGGAGGAGACGGGGCCTCCCCTCAGTCACTGTGGCCTCACTGCTGCCGAGGAGAGGGGGTTCTCTTGTCAAAAAGGAGGTAGGAGGACGAGGAGAGGTGGGAGGTCGGGGACAAACAGAAAATAAAAGGTCATTGTTGCCTGTTTGAATCCAGAGAAAAATGCCTGGCCTGGTGCGGGGGGAGAAGCCCCTCAGAGGGAGGCGGCCCTGGGATGTCCCCGTCCCCAGCACCACGGGACCCGGTGGGGTAGAGGGGCCGAGGCAGGCGCTGGTGGAGGAAGCCAGTGGGGGCCTCTGGAACACGCCGGCTACTGTGTACTTGCGCCACCCTGTGTGCTCCCGGAGTAGCTCCCGTAGTCATAGTTCCCGTAGTATGGTGGCCACTGGCCCTGGTTCTGATAGTACTGGTTCCACTGCTGGGCATACTGGGGAGAGACCAAGAGAACCAGGTTGCCCCTCCTCCACCCCAGATCTGGTTCCTCTCCCAGCACCACCCTCACCTGGGGCAGAGATCAGTCAGTGCAGAGGTGACAAGACACATTGGAAGTGTCCAATGTGACCAACCTGATGCCAGGTGGTGGGCAATCAGGGATGGGGCCGCCCAGGCCCCTGGCTGTCACCCCAGTGCCCTCTCAGCATGGCTGCGCATCAGCCAGTTACAACAGCTAGGGCAGCCTGGAACAGGGCCCTAACTGGTGCTGAAGCAGGATCCGGAGGCCGCAGGCAGATCCTCCCTGGTCCATGCTGCACTGTGGAGGGGCTGACATCAGTTATTTGGCTGTACCAGCCTGAGGCCAGCAGGCTGCCCACCATTTTAAGGGAAAGCTCCTCACCCAAAAGGAGCCGCTGGAGCGTCTCCACCCACCCGGCCCCCGTTTGGCACCTACCTGCTGATACTGGTTATAGCTGGGCTGAGGGTAGGTTTGTGCGGTTGGGGGTGGCGGTGGGGTATAGGGGGCCGGGCTGTAGCCACCGTAGCTCCCGTAGTTGTAGGCAGGCGGTGGCGGAGGTGGAGGTGGAGGTGCTGTGTAGCCCTGGCTGTAACCTCCCTGGTTGTAGGGTGGCTGGCTGTAACTCGGCTGGAAGAGAGAGAGAGCGCCAAAGCTCTGTGAAGCAGCTCACAGGTGATAAGGAAGGGCCTTTGTGAGCAGCCGGCCCACGGGGCCCTGCCCTGGGGAGGTTGTCTGAGGGCTGAGGAGGAGGTGGGTGAGCTCTGTGATGTCACAGGACAGGCTCGCCCCAGGCCCCTGGGCGAACAAAGCGCATGGTACCCGAGTCCCAGGTTTCTTTTCTGTAGTGAGAGCTGCACCCAGCTCCTTCAGGCTGCCCGTGGACCCAGTCAGCTCCTGTGTGCCAGCCTCAGTTCCTGTGAGCTCTGCTGAGAACAACGCGCTGGCAGTTCACTCCGTGCTGCCTGGCACAGGCTGTATCGCTAACCCTTTCATTGCTGTACAGACTCTGAGGGAGAGTCCACCAATTCCATTATAATAGGATGCTGAGGCTCAAGAACATGAAACCACTGGGTCAAGGTCACACAGCTAAAAAGAACTCCAATCCAGGGGCCAGCACTGTGGCGTAGTGGGTAAAGCCAAATCCAGCATCCCATATGGGCGCTGGTTCGAGTTTCAGCTGCTCCACTTCTGATCCAGCTCCCTGCTGATGGCCTGGGAGAGCAGAAGATAGCCCAAGTGCTTGGGCCCCTGCACCCGCATGGGAGACCTGGAAGAAGCTCCTGGCTCCTGGCTCTGAACAGCCCAGCTCCAGTCACTGTGGCCATTTGGGGAGTGAACCAAAGGATGGAAGGCCCCCCTCTCTTTCTCTCTGCTTTTCCTTCTCTCTCTGTGTAACTCTTTCAAATAAATAAATAAATATTAAAAAAACAATAATAAAAAGAGCTCCAGCCCAGTTTCTTTAGTCCCAAAGCTTTAATTCATAAGCTATGGTGCCATTTGGCACAGCAGTCAAGAAGCTGCTTGGGGGCCGGCGCTGTGGCTTAGTGGGTAGAGCTGCCGCCTGCAGTGCTGGCATCCTATATGGGCAATGGTTCGCGTCCCGGCTACTTTACTTCCGATCCAGCTCTCTGCTATGGCCTGGGAAGGCAATGGAAGATGGCCCAAGTGCTTGGGCCTCTGCATTTGTGTGAGACCTGAAAGAAACTCCTGGCTCCTGGCTTCGGATCAGTGCAGCTCTGGCCGTTGTGGCCAACTGGGGAGTGAACCAGTGGATGGAAGACCTATCTCTCTCTCTCTCTCTGACTCTGCCTCTCTTCTCTCTCAATTCTGACTTTCAAATAAATAAATAATTTTTTTTTAAAGAAGCTTTCAAAAAAATTCCTTGGGGTGCCCATATCCCATTAATGGAATGCCTGAACTTCTGGGTTCGCGTTCCAGTCGTGCCCGATTCCAGCTTCCTCCTGATGGAGGGAGGCCGCAGGTAATGGCTTGGCGGTTAGGCCCTGCTGCCCACGGGGAAACCTGGGCTGTGCTCCTACTCCTGGCAGTGGGCTGACGGGTCCTGGCTGTTGAGGGCATCTGGGGAAGGAAGCAGCAGATGGGAGCTCTGTCCCTGACTCCTCCTCTGCTTTTCACATAAACGACAAAAAAATCTACAACCCCTCACAGGAACATGAGCTCTACTAACCCCTCCAAGCCTTTGTGGGGAAAATGAGGCCCAGAGAGCTTCTGTCCAAGGTCACAAACCGGAATGTCGTGGGCCTGGGGTCCATCCAGCCGTCTCCTGGCAGCTGCTCCCAGGCCTGGCACGCAGAAGGCGCTCAGGAGCAGCCTGGGGAGCAGTGGCCTGTGCATCCTGCAGTCAGAGCACCGGCAGCCGCAACTGGACCTGGGCCCAGAGCTGCTCAGGTGTGAGGCTCAGGACAGCGGACACTCGCCACACCCAGGGCCCTGGCCTTCACAACCTGGCTACAAACGGGTCAGCCCGTTCCAGCTGGATGAGAGGCAACTCCACACCAGTGCTTTCCTGGGGCCCAGTGAGGCCACTGACACAGCCAAGAGAGATCCACCTGCCAGAGGGGCCAGTGCTTACACCACGTCTCCCCGAGGGTGGTAGCGGTAGGTTCTGGGAAGGGTTTAAAGAGGATCTGAGAATGTCCAGGGTCCATCTCAGACCAGGGCATGGACCTGAGAAAGGGTGGACTGGAGGTAGGAACAGAGACCTGTGACTGGAACACGCGTGGGCGGCTCCTTCAGAACACCCTCCTCTCACCTGCTTGGGTTCAAGAGCGCACGTGTGCACAGGCAGTGACCACGGGCTCAGCCTCACCTGAGGAGGGCTGTAGCTGCTGACGGTAGGGGTGCTGGTACTGGCGCTGGAGCCAGGGATGCTGCTGCTCTTAGCATAGCTGCTGGCCCCGGGGGGGTTCCGAGCGGGGCTGTAGCTGGGTGGCGGCGGCGGCTGCTGTGGTGGCGGCTGTGGCGGCGGCGGCTGCTGAGGTGGTGGCTGTTGCTGGGGGGCCCGGTTGTAGCTGCCTCGGTTGTTGGAGTTGTTGTTATCCCGGCTGTTGTTACCCCAGCGGTTCTGGTTGTAGCCACCACCTCCACTGCGGTTGAAACCTGCATTGAAGAAACAGAGAGGCCCCGTCACTCCCAACTGTAGCCCACAGGGGCTGGCAACTGCTGTGGCTCCAAGCGCAGCCAGGCACAAAGTATCCCCCGAGCTTCCCCAGGCCCCTGGCACCTCCCTGTCACACGTCAGACAACATGAGGTCGTCACTGTCTGCGGGCAGGTTCGCCTCGCCCACTGGCCTGTGGGCAAGTGAGGCAGGCACCAAGTGAGGCAGGCTGTCTCGGTTTCTACCACACCTCAGCATGAACCAACAAGAGACGCTCGGGCAGGAAGCACAGCCGTGAACGGGCAGATCTGGGCCTTACGCCTGGCCTGAGTCCTTGTGCAGCTGTTCCTGGGGCCTGGAAGCCATTCCCTTCCCTTGGCCGACTTCCACTGGGCTGTGAACCTCAGCCTACACAGCAGCATCAAGAGGCCTTTTCTGAGCCTGGTGGCCCCCCTGCAGGCGGGACTGGGGGTCACTGAGGTCACCGCACCCCTGGGTTTTCCTACAGAACTATTTAGGTCATGGCTGTACCATCCCCAGAACTGTCAGCACAAAACTCACCTGGAGCAGAGCTCAGGCCATGGCTGTTAGCTGACAGACTACTTCAGAGACTGCAGTACTAAGACTGAGAAGATGAATCTCACTGAATCCCTCTCCCCACTACTTTAAAACCCAATACCAAAGGGTCCTAACATCTGCCTTGTACCAGGTCCTGAGTGGGATCTGGGATCAGCAGTAAACTGGTCTGGCCCCTCAAGAAGCTCCCGGGGACTGGTGGTGTGGCTTAATGGGTTAAGTACCACCTGAGACACCAGCATCCCAGCAAGGGCACAAGTTTGAGTCTTGGCTGTTCCACTTCTGACCCAGCTCTCTGCTATGGCCTGGGAAAGCAGTGAAAGATGGTCTAAATCCTTGGGACCCTGCACCCATGTTGGAGACTTGGATAAAGCTCCTGGCTTTGGCCTGGCCCAGCCCCAGCTACTGTGGCCACCTGGGGAGTGAATCAGTGGTTGGAAGATCTCCCCCGCCTCTCTAACTCTGCCATTAAAAGGAGCTCCTAGAAGATGGGGAGATTCACGAGTGAGGAGCACTGCCAGGAAGCGGGATGTTCAGAGTCTCCTTGGCGTCCCAGGGGCTGCCTCCCTCTGGTCCTTCCTCACGACAGCCAGCCCACTGCAGTCAGGTGCGACCCTGACCCAGGAACACAGCGTGGGGAGCTGCGAGTGCGGCGGCTCACCTCCTCGGTAGCTGCCCCCTCCACCGCTGCCTCCACCTCGGTTCTGGAAGCCTCCGCGGCTGCCTCCAGGGGGACCACGGTTGTCATAGCGCTGGAAGCCGCCGCCACCTCCTCGGCCCCGGAAGCCGCCACCTCGGTTGTCAAAGCGTTTCTCCGGGGGCGGCCCGGCCTTGCGGCCTTCCTCATTGTACTGCCTCACCAGCTTGTCGGCTTCCTCCCGCTGCAGCTCGATGAACAGAACCTCATCCAGGAAGTCCCCGACGTCCGGCAAGGTGAAGTTGGCTAGGAGGGGGCAGCCCGGAAGGAACAAGGGGAAGAGGTCAGTTCCTTCCACCCAGAGGACACAGGCCTGCCAGAAGGGGAAGGTGGAAAGAACTGGAACAGTGAATGAGAAAGGCGAGACAGGGTCCCAACCCCCGGCCTCTCTGGCAGCTTTCAGGGCTCACAAAAGACCCTTCCTTCTCCTTCCTGAAGAGACGGCTGGTCTCCATCTAACCAAGGAGTGCGTCAGGCAGGTGGAATCCCCATGCCTGTGTTTACAGAGGAGCAAACTGAGGCTTGCCCACAGTCAGCCACCCAGGGCCGGCGGCAAGGTGAGCGCACGGGCTGCTCTGCGTGCGCCCCCACTGCCCTGCCCACCCCAGGCTGAAAACCTTGCCAGGAGACGCGCGTAGCTTTTCCATTCACAGCTGTGGTGGACAGAGAAGGGACAGAGCAGAAACAAACAAAGAGCAAGGTCAAAAGGGAGTGATGATCAGGGAGCGGGGCAGGGGCGCAGCGAGCCAGGAGCCTTCTCTCTGAAGGAGCACGTGGGGCTGGCCCGCAGGGAACCACCCGTTTCCTACCTTTCATTTCTAAGACCGCATGGTCGGGGACATCCTTCCCTTCCTCGTCGGTTCGCTTTATTGTTCGGTCTTTTAGGTCCTCGTCAGTGGGACAAATTACAATGGCTTTGCGCTGGAAGCCTTCAAATGGTCTCATTTTTCGTCTCTGGGCTGACCCATAAACATTTGTCTAGGGGTAAGTAACAGAAGAGGCAAGAGAGGGCACCGTAAGAGTTGTTTGTTCCTCTGAGGGCGGCGAGGTGGGCCAGGGCTGAGAGCAGGATGCCAGTGCTTCGCCAGGCAGGAACTGCTGCTTCACTCTCAGGGTTTGTTATTTTAATCACGATTACTTTTTCTCTATTTGAGACACCGAGGGAGAGCTTCCATCCCATCTCACTTCTTCGAGTCCTCAAACGTCTGCGAATAGCTGTGACTTGGCCTGGCCAAAGTTGAGAGCTGGGGACCGAACCCGGGTTTCCCATGTGGGTGGCAGGAACCCCACTGCTGTCTCCCAGGGCACGGGTGAGCAGGACGCTGGAGTCCAGAGCCAGAGCCGGGCATTCACCCCAGGCACTCCTCTGGGACATGTGGGTGGGTGTCTTAACTGCTGGACCCGACATCTGACTTGGGACAGCAGCTGCACACAGGCTCAGGGCGACGGCCTTCTAAGGCTGGGATCCCACATGTTCCTGGTACAGTGCTGGACCACATCTCCCCCACGCTGCAAGTAGCGCATGCTCATGGCAAACAACTCACAACACAAAGCCTCAAGTTTAGTCAGGATCCCCCTCCCTCCAGTGCCAGCCCTACAACTGGTGGTGAATTTCTGACGCACACCTCTAGAATACTGGTTCGCCACGTGAACAGAACGCTACTACACACGTGCTTCGGAAGCTCTTTCCCGGAACAAATCTCCAAGGCGCTTCCATGCAGCGTTCTCTTTAACTGGCCAGCACGCGGCGATTCAGCAGCGCTGGCTGACCGCGCAGCCGGCTTCTCTGTGACCATTGCTTCTGCTCCCTCTCTAGTTCTCCTCTGAACAGTCAGCCTCAGCCTCATGCCTGACAGGACAATAGCCCATGCTTCTTACAGCTGCAGGCTTGGGGCTCACTTTCTACTCCCCTGCCCTCCACCACGGGCAGCTGTGCCTGGGCCGCTGCTGGCACAGCACCCCTCAGACCCTCTGTGACTGACAGCATGACAGCAGCAGCTCCCACTGGGTGTGTCTCACATTACTGAATTCCCCCGTGGCCCTGGGGCCCCCATCTGTTGCAGCCCAGGGCTTGGTGCTCTCAGTCTGTGTACTTGAGTCACCCTGACACAAATAAGACAGTGAGCAGGTCAAAGCCTTCAAGACTTCCTGAGCCTGAATCTCGGGGTGGGACCACAACGCCCATACAGGTTTTGTCCCTAACCTAACTCAGAACTCAAGAGTCTGGACAGGGACCAAGGGGGAGCTGTAGAGAAGTCTGCAGAGGGCCTGCTGTATTCTGAAGACTCCACTGGGGGGCGTGAAGCCCTGGCATGGCCCTCTCGCCCTGCAGCCTGACCTTACAGCTGCTTCACCTCTAAGGCTGAGCTTACAAGCCTCCCTCCCAGGGCTGGTGAGGGCTGAGCGGGAGGGTGACTACAAACACAGTGTAAGGAACTGCGGGAGTGGAGGGTGACACCCAGCCCAGGGCAGGAGGCCCGCGGCGGTGGGGCTGCTTTGCAGGCCGTGGCTCTGACCTGACGGCCCTGTCACACCTGCATGGCCCTGGGGGAGCGACTTCTATGCAGAGCCTCAGCCTGCTCCTCTGTAAAATCAGCTTGCTGCGCACTATTGAGTCTCAAGCCCTGAGAAGGGAAAAAGTGCAAGTGTCCTTGGGTCGCTGTGGAGCCGGAATGAGTTCATTCTGAGTGGAAGTCCTGGTCTCCCTTGGCCCGCAGACAACACGCCGCAACGTGAGCTACCAGTGACACAGCTTCACTGGAGAGATGTGTGGATACTGACGCTGCAGTGTCAACTTGCAGCAACTCAGGCTGCGCTCTCCCCAGGAGGAAGGCTTCGGGGAAGAAGCTGCCCGTTACGAGCCAGGCTGAGACCGCCCAAGTCCCCTGCTTCGTCTGTCTCTGACTCCTTCACTGGAAACCAGGATCACAGCACTCCCCGCCCGGCTCTGGGGAAGATCTACAGATGTGGACATCACTTTCCTGTGACGGGGGTGGGGAGGCAGGAAAAGAAGTCCACACGACACGGCTTGAATTGGTCAACAGGACGGACAGTGTTCTAGGAGAGGCTTCCCAAGGAACAGTCTGAGGAAGAGACGGACCACAAAGGCGGCTGCTGGGAGATCTGGACTGAGTCCAGCTGTTCTTGACATCAACCAGATTCCCTGGCCCTGACACACATTCCAGGCAAAACTGTTCCTCAGAGGAACTATCCTGACTTTCACGAAGGAGGGGGCGGGCAGCATGTGGGTGGGGCCCACACAGGCCAGAGGTGGCTTCAGAAGGCACATCAGATTACAGAGGCACAGTGAAGTCTCCTCTCCCAAGGGTCTTCCGCGACCCTCTTACCAGAGGCAAAGCACAAGGTGCCACAGAAGATGGGATTACCGCTCGCTGACTACCCCGAAGCAATCCTACCCTGACTGCTCTGAATCCCAAGGGCGTGGAGAAGCAACCAGAGGGACGGGGCGGGGAGCGCAGCCGGGACTCATAAACAGCTGGCCTCTGGCCTTGAGAAGCTCTGCAGACCTTCAGAACCCAGGTACCCAGAATCCTTGGGCGACGCTTTGTGAAAAAGCACCTCCCTCTACTTACTCCTTGGGTTGGGAAAGGGAAGGGGAGCACAGAGACCAGACCAGCAGCAATGCAATCACTTGGTTTTCCTGGAGGGCAGGGAGTTAGCTGCTGGGGGTTGTTACCACAGCAAACATGGTGAGGTCAGAGCCTCGGGCCAGCCGGGCCAGCCGGCACGCTGCGGTCACTGGGGCTGCTGGCTGCTGGCGGCTGTTGCTAGGACGCAGACACAACAGCGAGGTCAGCTTTTCCAGCTGCCTGAGTTCCTTCCGCCTGCCTCCCGCATCTCCCAGTCCCACCCTGCTGCAAGATGTCTGTGTTCCCTGGGCCCCTGATCACCCCCATCTCCAGCAAGGCCAATGGGGGGAGGGGGGTGTTCCCAGAGGAACTGCAAGGGGAGCACTGGTGTGAGAGCGTCTGAGGGCCTGAGGGGGACACGGCAGGCCAGGCGATGACTTCTGCCGGCATCCCATGTTCTCTCAAGGGCCCACTCTGGCTGTCTCGTCTACTCTCACTGCCATAGCTCAACAATCAGGCTGGTGGCAGAAAAACCTGGCTGGATCCCAGAGGAGCAAACTGAAGGCTGGTGAGGGAAACGTTTGTCTTTTGGGCTCAGCAAAGTGAATCCCAGTTGAGGGCACCACACGTGCCAGAAGAGAACTGGCTGGAGTGGAAAGAATGGAACAGGCTCAAGGCTCAGGGACCCCCTTTGCCAATACCTGCCGATAAGAGACCGTTTACTTTGGGCCACTGTAGCCCTGAGTGCCTGTTTCACAGGGATGCAGACTGCATGCTCCAAGGTCGAGGCTCCGTTAGCTACGACAGCACAGCCAGCCCTGACTCTGACACTGTCCAGCCTAGCTTTGACTGTGAGCTCTCACAAAGGGCACTCCTCGCCCACAATGCCCGACTCCAGGGGAGGTTTGGGCAACATGACTCTGTGGCCCTTTGAGAAGCCTCTGGGAGGGCAACTCTGTATCCAGCGTCAAGGCCCTCAGGTAGCCTAGGAATAGGCCAATCCATTCCAGAGGCTTCCTCCCTGTCCCAGAAGACCCCAAGGAGCCACCCAAAACCTTGTGGCCTTCTCCTCCTGGCCAGGCATTTGGCCACACCCCTCCTTAGTAATAAACAGAGGACCCCAGCTCCAGACTGCCCTTGGACAAAGCATCAGCTCTCTGTAGCCCAGCTCCGGCAAACTTTCCCCAATTCCCTCCCAGGCCCAAATATATGTCACTGTGGCCGTCTGGGAAGTCAGCAGATGGACTGTACGACTTTGGAGAAGTTCTTTCCTTGGTGAGGTCTGTTCCCCCTCTGGCCACCTCTTCCTATCTCCTCCTGTGATGTTCCGTGGCTGCAGCGCACACACGCTTTGCAGAGCTGCTAGGGTCATCACAGAGTGCACTTGAAGCCTGAAGCCACACAAGCGCCTGTGCCCAATGAGACTTCGGGGGCTATGGGTCTGGGGTCCTGGCCAGACGAAGGCAGAATCTTGGCTCACACGGTCCTGCCTGGCTGCTGCAGGCAAGTTCTCCTCCTCTCAGGATGACCATTTCTGAGGCCAAACTACGTAACAGGAGGCCTGGAAACGCCAAATGCAAGGAGGTCTGACCACGTAGGGAAAACCACAGAAGGGAAAAGATGGTCCTCGGCTGAGATGCAGGAACTGCAGGGACTTCTCCTGTGGCACTGGTCTCTGCAAGTTCTACCTAGCCCAGGTGACAGCAGGGATCCTCGACTCGTCCCTCGCCACCACAGCTAGTGAGATGAGAAGTGGCAGGATCCGGCCAGAGGGCTGCTGTGAAAGACACACACACACACTCACTCTCTCACACCCAGAGTTTCCTGGAACCTACTTTTGGAGTTAGTTCAGAGCAGATCAAACCACTGCTTTAGATCTGGGTAACTTAGAGCTTCTCCCTGAGTCTGGGGTTAACCAGAACCCTCCTCCCTGCTGTCAGAGTTGATTCTCACCTCACTTGACCTGACCTGCATGTCCACCACCAGGAAGCTGGCAGTCCCAGAGCACAGGAATACCAGGTACAGCCCTGGACCCTGTCCCTCAACAAGCCAGCACCAGCTAACAAGGCCAGCAATGACTACACGGTGCTCAGCTGTGCAGCTCTGTGCCTACTGGGGCCTGACCTCCTGAGAAAAACTTGGCCAGGCCTCTGCTACACGATCTAGCCCTGGTTACCATCTTCCGCTGGTCCACCTACCTGAGATGAATTTCACAGTTGATTTAACCAGCAAACTGAGAAAAATATAGGCAGGGAACAGCTGCTGGGGTATCTCAAAGAGGATGTTCAGACTGCTCAGCAGTACCACTGCTCTGCTTTCAGGACCATGAGGTCCAGTTGGGGCCATGTCAGACTAAAATTCTAAAATGCCCTCACAAGGAGACAAAGTGAGGCCAAGGGTTTAAAAAAACCCAGTCTTCCAAGTGAGAGGAAGTTGGGTGATGCATTATTGGTGCAGCCAAGCTGGCGGAATAACCACGAGAAGCTTTTGGGCTAGCCTGTGTTCGTTACGTGCTGTAGGATCCTCAACACTGTGACTGCAACTTGGTCCCTGGGGATTCCTCTCTGACAAGCCAACAACCACCACGGGTTGTTCACCAAGACCCTGCGACCCAGCAGCTCGAGCCATACATACAGAAGACACTTCAGTGAGGCCGCAGGATGGGGCGTCACACCCTGTACCAAGGACATGAACAGCAGTCTATATCTGCCCACTCACAGACTCTTAAGCATCCTAAACCCAAGGCTTATTCACAGATCCACAAATATGGAAAATAAGGAAACACTCTCTGCTCCCCGAGTATGGCTTCAGGACAGATGTCAAGTGTGACGTTGCACAGGCAGCAAACATGTGGAAGTCATTATTCTGAGACAGGAATCCTTAACCATTTTTGGGTCACTCATCCTTTTGAGAATGCTGAAAACCATGGACAATCTTTCTAACTCAAAACTGTCTCGTTTCTTTAAAAAAGACATATCTCTGTGCATGTGCATATACAATATAAAACAAATAAAGTGTTCTATGTTCGATTTCAAAGGCTCTTAAATCCTTTGATGTTAGCTGAAATGTCAGGAAAAAATACATGACTTAGGTCAATCATAAAAACTTGTTGAAGGAGCTGGGAAATGCCTACTCTGTAGAGGAAGGAACCGTAATCACCAGTTATTGCATGCCAGGCCCTGCTGGGTATGTGCATGCCACTATGACCTCCACTTTACAGACCAGGACAGAGACTCACAGGATAAAGTCGGCTGCCATGGGTACATAGGAGGAAACAGCACAGCCAGGATTTCAGCCGCAGCCTGCCAGGTTCATAAACGCACACCTCTTCCCCTAACGATGTCCTTTGGAGCTGTTGCTGAGCCAAAGCTAGCAGGCCTGGTTGCGGCTCCAAACCCAGGAGCCTGGGCTTGGGGGCTGTGCAGAGTCCAGACTGCATCCTCGTGTATGGCTGAACCCTGGCCAGCACCACAGCCGAAAAGCACTGAGAAAGGAGAAGGCTGGAGGGGGATTTTTAGGCACCCAAGAGGCCCCGCCCCCCTCCCGAGGACATGCTGCCACCAGTGAGCACCTGGTCTAGGATATAGTTGCGTTTCTTGCGGGCAGCGATCTGGATGAGGCGGTTCAGGCACTGGGTGGCCTGCTGGATCAGGACGTCCCAGCGGCCAGCGTAGTTCCGCTGTCGGCGCAGGCCCATCACCTGAGGGTGGGAGAGGTGAGGAGTGAGTGGTCCTGGTTGCAGGGCAGCACTGAGCAGGTGCAAAGTGCGCAGCGCCGTCCTTACCCGCATCTTATCCATGATGGCATTGGTACCCAGGATGTTGTACTTCTTGGAAGGGTTGGAGGCTGCATGTTTGATGGCCCAAGTGGTCTTGCCGGCAGCAGGTAGGCCCACCATCATCAGAATCTACAACACAGGATGCAAAGGGCTGCTGCATGGGGACTGGCACTGCCTTTGTTGGCAGTGACAACAGAATACTCTGACCTCATGGCTGCCCCCGGAAAGGGGAGGCAGCAGCAGCACCGGCCTCACAGTGCTGCAGCTGAGATTCAAAGGGGTCAGGCTGGTCAGATGCTCGGCCGAAGGCCTGGCGAGGGGTGAGTGCTAACTCAACAGCTGTCATCACCAGCACTGACATTTTGGTCAAGGCAGGAAAAGGTACTCGGACAGGGAAAAGCCCCAAGAACACTGCGCTCAGGGCTGGTCCCTACAGTGGGTGCAAGAAGAACTTATTGCAGTCAGAAACAGGAAGCGAGCTGTGCACACATGAACAAGGATCACACCTAATCAGTACACAGAACCAGCACCTCTCGATGCAAACTAAATGCCTCAAAAGGAGGGAGAAGAGAGTCAGTTTATGAGGTCAATAAAAATTATGTGCAAAGAAGGGTTTTCCTGTGGTGGGTTCCAGCTCACAAGCACTAGTAAGGGAGAAAGGCAGGCTATCACAACGCTCCAACCCTAATAGCCTAAGATCTTAGTCACGTGTGTACACCGAAACAGGTACCCGGTATACCAAAAAGAATACCACAACTACCAAAACTCTCAAAGTGAAATGATGAGCAGGTGGGGGTGGAAAGAGAGGAAATTTTTTTTTTTGTATTTTCTAGAATAAACGTAACTCACACATACAAAAAACCCACTGTTTTAATAACAAAGATCAGGACTGGTGTTGTGGCGTGGCAAGCTGAGCTTCTGCCTGCGATGCTCGCACCCTATATGGGCGCCAATCTGAGACCCAAGCTGCTCCACTTCCAATCCAGCTCCCTGCTAATGCACCTGGAAACGCAGTGGAGGATGGCCCAAGTGCTTGAGCCCCTGCAGCCCACAGGAAACCAGAAGAAGCTCCCGGCTCCTGGCTTAGGCCTGGCCCAGTCCCAGCCATCGTGGCCACTTGGTGAATGAAACAGTGGATGGACGATCTCTGTCTCTCTTCCCCTCTGTAACTCTTTCAAATAATAATAATTTAAAAAAAAAATCTGGAAAACAAAACAAAAAAGCCAAAAAGCCAAAAACAACAAAACCCAGAAAACAAAAAACCAGGATCCCCAGGACAGCTCCTGGAGCCTGCTCATCTCCAAAGCTCTCAGACACCCTGGGTGGCAGAGTGCACCCCCAGAAATCGCCTGCTGTCCTTTCTGCTGACGCAAAGACCTCCCTCCTTTTGGAGCCTTTCTAAGACTCAGGTAGGTGACATGAGCCCCTTCCTCTTCAGCCTAAGCCACAGCGGCTCCATCCATCTCCCACTCAGAGCACCCTTCCACACGAAGGGCTGAAGGGCCCACTAGGCCCGGTCACTCTAGCAGTGAGCATGGTCCTTCCCCACACCTGGCAGCAAGGTGGATCTGGGAGGTGGGCGCCAGCGCAGCCTTGAGTCTACTCACCTCACATTCTGCCTTGCTCTTTGGTCCAACGGTGCCGCGGATCCGCTCGCTGAGGGGAAGGTGCTGGATGAAGGTGAATCCTGGGAGGACAGAACAGTAGGGCTCTGCCCTCTGTCCGAAGTTGAACTCCACGGCACAATTCTTCACCAGGACATGAGGATAGAGGGCCTGACCCCCCAGGGCCTCCTTCTGGATTCGGAAGGCAATGCCCATCCACTTCCCATTCTTGGTGAAGGAAAGTTCCACGTCGTTTCCACATTCAAAGTCCTGGGAGAAAAAGTCAATGACAATGCTTGCCAACTCTCAGCACAAGGCCCCAGGAGCCATAGGTGGGAGAGAGTTGATGCAGGAGATGCAGGGAGTGGAAACAACAGCCGACATTCCAGACTTAACTGGATTCCTCAGCATCCAGGTACGCTAGACAGCACCAGGGAACAGCTCAGACGATGTCCAGCCCAAGACCTGGAAGCTGATGGCTGAGAAACAAGTGACTTGAAGAGGCTCTAAGGATTTGACTGTAGTCCCCCAGCAAAGAGGAAGGAAAAGGCGGTCCTGCCCTGTCCTCACTGCTGGTGAGGGTATGCTGAGTAGGCAACACCAAACGCTGAGTCCAGCTCTGCGCGTGCCTTCACGTGTTCAACACCGTTACCCGAGATCTTACTCTTCTGGGTAAATGTGTCTGGGATGACCTGGGCCTAAGAGCGCCTGGGGGAAGGGGCTCTGGGGAATCGGACAAGGACGATCTGGTGCCAAGTTTCTCTGAGGAGCAAACGCAGATTCGCACATGCAGTCCTGAACAACAAGTGGAGCCTGCCAAGTTTGGGAGCAGGAGTGTTCTATACAAAGAGAAGCGCTGTATGTGTATACAAACCCAGCGGTGAGAGACACAGGGCCAAACAGCTGAAGCAGAGCGGATGAGGAGGTAAGTTCAGGCACAGAGGAGAGCCATGAGCGGACGGACCACAGGCATCTGCTCAGTCAACAACTACTCCCTGAGCTGCTGAAGCGTGGTGGGTAAGGTCTGTTTTGGAAAGTGGATTGCTTCAGCTCAACCATGTACCAATGGTAATCAAAAAAGGAGGGTGACAGTATTTCATTACTTTAGATATAAAGTATTTTGTCTCATGCTACATAGGATTATGTGGGTTGGAACATTTAATACACAATGAACACACGATGAATGAACTGTCACCACCAGGTGCCAGGCACTGTGCCAGCTGTCAGTTTGGGGCTCCCACTTCAGCTCTGTGAGGGACTCCCTAAGACACCTCAGGAGTTTGCATTTGATGCTGATGGCAAAGCAGAGACCCTGACTTGTTTTAAAATTGATTTATTTGAAAGAGAGACAGAGAGATCTTCTATCTGCTGGTTCACTTCCCAAATGGCCCCAGTAACTGGGGATGGGCCAGGCTTAAGCTGGGAGCCAGAATTCCATCCAGGAGTTCCACGTGGGTGGGAGAGGCCCACGTAGTTGAGACATCATCCAGGACTTTCTCAGGTGCATTAGGAGGGAGTTGGTTCAGAAGTGGAGTAGTCAAGACTCGAACTGGCACTCTGGTACGGGAAGTGTAACTCTCAAGCGGTGGCTTACCCACTGCGTAACAACATCCTCCCCTGCCCCTCAACCGTACCTTGCTAGAACAGAAGAGCGATCTGGTCAGAAAGACCACTTGGGCTGCAGGGTAGAGGTTTGCAGTTAATGGAGACTTAAACTTAAAACTGGAGCTCAGACAGCAGACTGAAAGTCAAGTACAAGGGTTCCTGACATAAAAGAAGACCAGCATTTTTGCTCTCTCAAACGGGAGACTACCTCGAGACTTCCCCTTTAAGAAGCGGTGGATGCTCCTCAGAGCCCACAGTATACCGCCCTGTGTGAGCGGCTCCTCTCCTGGAACACACCAGGTCAACACCATGCAGGGCAGACGGATCCTGCGCCAGGCCAGCTGCGCAGTCCCTGTCGTGTCTTCTCTGCTCAGCTGCTCTGACGTGGACAAATCCAGCACTGACAGAGCCACCTGCCCAAGCGGCAAGTGCAGCGGGGCTGACCCGCTCGAGGGGCTGAAGGCCTAGCACCCGTTAGAATGCACCCTTTCTGTAGCCTCATCTCTCACACCTCCTCCACAGCGGCTGAAATGGGTTATCCTGTTCTCTTCACTTAGAAAGCTGCTTTGTCCTTCCAGCTTTGTGAACAGAGAACTTCAGATGTGACACAAATGGACTCCCCTCTTGTTCCCTCAGGCTACTCATCTCCACACCTCCTCCAACCTCACCCCGAGTCTGTGGCATCCTTTGAACCCCGGAAACTATACGTGGAATCTCAAAACTAGAAGCAGAAGTGATCCTCTGAGAGCAAGTCAAGGCCCAGAGCTGAATGCTGCCATCCCCAACAGAACCCCATGCTTCCCCAGAGCAGCTTGGGGAACACTTTTACACACTAAGGACAGGTTAAACTGCTGCAGTCTCTTTGGAGTATGTTATCGAAATTTAAAAATACACCTTTTTCCCAGAATGTAACTTTTGAAGAAATCCTAAAATTATATCCCCATAAGAACAGAGATGGAGCTGCAAAATGCTCATACCAGCACAGTAAAAAGCGCTCCAAAGCGGAAGTGAGAGTAGCTAAGTTAAATAGGAGACCCAGGTGTGGGGACGCAAAGATCTTCAAATTACTCTAGAAAAGGGAAAAAAGACAAGCTGTCACTGCTGTGTTATCTGTTTCAGCAAACAACCTTCACAGCCACCAAAAGGATGACCAGCTGAGTTAATTCAGGCACCCTGATGCCCACATCAGAATATCCACGTCATTAAGCACAGAGGAATCACACTAACCAAACGCTGAGGGGGAACTGGGTTACAGCAACTGTGGGAGGGCCACACAGAGAAGCCCTCTAGGTAGTGCTATAAAAACATCTGGAAGAAATACACTTGGGCCAGTGCTGTGGCCTAGCAGGTGAAGCCTCCACCTGCGATGCTGACATCCCATAAGGGCACCAGTTTGAGGCCTGGTTGCTCCGCTTCCAATCCAGCTCCCAGTTAATGTGCCTGGAAAAGCAGCGGAAGATGCTCCAAGTGCTTGGGCCCCATACAGGAGACCTGGAGAAATCTCCTGGCTCCCGGCTTCAGCCCAGGCTGGGTCAAGCCTATTATAGCCATCTGGGGAGTGAACCAGCAGATGGGAAAATCACTCTTTCTCTCTCTGCCTTTCAAATAAAAAATAAATCTTAGGGGCCAGCACTGTGGTGCAGCAGGTTAAAGCCCCAGCCTGCAGGGCTGGTATCCAATATGGGCGCCAGTTCTAGTCTCGGCTGCTCCACTTCCGATCCATCTCTCTGCTGTGGCCTGTGAAAGCAGAAGATGCCCCAAGTCCTTAGGCTCCTGTTCCCATGTGGGAGACTCAAAGAAGCTCCTGGCTTCAGATCAGCTCAGCTCTGGCTGTTGCAGTCATTTGGGGAGTGAACCAGCAGATCAAAGACTTCTCTCTCTCTCTCTCTCTCTCTCTAACTCTTTCAAATAAATAAAATAAATCTTAAAAAAAAAAAAGGAAAAAACATATACTTAAGTGGGGGGAGGGAGAATAACATGTATGAAAGAAAACATGGGGCTTGTGTTTGGCATAGCAGGTTAAGGTGCTGCCTGTGATGCTGGCAACCCATATGGGCACCAGTTTGAGTCCCAGCTGCTGCACATAGTATCCAGCTCCTTGACAACGTGCCTGGGAAAACAGCAGAAGATAGCCCAAGTGCTTGGGCCCCTGGATGAATTTCCTGACTCTGGCCTGGCCCAGCCCCAGCCATTGCAGCCATTTGGGGAGTGGACCAGAAAATAAAAGATTTCTTTCTCTCCCTATCTCTACCTCCATCATTCAAATAAATAAATAAATAAATATTAAAAAAGAAGAAAACACGAGGAAAAAAAAGTAATGGTCATCGTTCCCGTATGTGGATAAAAGAAAGTGAGTGCCAGCGGGTTCACACTAGGGGCGGCACACGTGACCAGGCTCAGGGGAGGACTGAAGACTTTACACCACACACCTTCTTATACTCCTGGATGTTTCTGGAAACAATGTGAACTGATCATTTTTAAAAAATGTCTTTTAATTAAGATAAATCTGTATTATTTGTATGGACAAGGAACAATAGCTAAGACTTTAATGTTAAATGGGAAAAAAAAAATCTAAGTTTAGAATAGTCTGTAGAACATAAACACAGTCTTTACTTTAAAGATATGTTCCTTAGGGCTGGCACTGCGGCTAAGCGGGTAAAGCTGCCGCCTGCAGTGCTGGCATCCCATATGGGCACCAATTCGAGTCCCGGCTGCTCCACTTCTGATCCAGCTCTCTGCTATGACCTGGGAAAACAGCAGAAGATGACTCAAGTGTTTGGGACCCTGAACCCTTGTGGGAGACCTGAAAGAAGCTCCTGGCTCCTGACTCCAGATTGGCACAGCTCCAGGTGTTGCAACCAACTGGGGAGTGAACCAAGGGATGGAAGACCTCTCTCTTTCTCTCTCTGTGTAACTCTTTCAAATAAATAAATCTTAAAAAAAAAAAAAAAAGATATGTTCCTTAGAAAACTCATGAAATACACAGGAAAGCTGAGACATTATTTCAGACTAAAGGAGATGAAAAAGACACTACAAAGAATGCAATCAACAATGCTGGACTGGATCCTGATCCCCAAATCAAACTGCACTAAAGGATATTGGACAACTGGCAGAATTTAAATGTGAACGGTGGGGCAGATAATAGGATCACATCCATGTTAAATTTGGTAAGTGTACTGTGGTTAAGATAACAGCTTTGCTCTGAAGAAATAGAGTATTTGAGAATAAAGACATGACGTATGGGGCCAGTGTTGTACCATGGCAGGTTAAGCCGCTGCCTACAATGGTTCAAGTTCCAGCTTTTTTTTTTTTTTTTTTTTTACAGGCAGAGTGGACAGTGAGAGAGAGAGACAGAGAGAAAGGTCTTCCTTTGCCGTTGGTTCACCCTCCAATGGCCGCCGTGGTCGGCGCGCTGCGGCCGGCGCACCGCGCTCATCCGATGGCAGGAGCCAGGAGCCAGGTGCTTTTCCTGGTCTCCCCATGGGGTGCAGGGCCCAAGCACCTGGGCCATCCTCCACTGCACTCCCGGGCCACAGCAGAGGGCTGGCCTGGAAGAGGGGCAACCGGGACAGAATCCGGTGCCCCGACCGGGACTAGAACCCGGTGTGCCGGCGCCGCAAGGCGGAGGATTAGCCTGTTGAGCCACGGCGCCGGCCCAAGTTCCAGCTTTTTGACTACTCACCCATCTCCCTGCTAACGCACCTGGGAAAGCAGTGGAAGATGGCCCAAGTACCTGAGCCCCTGCACCCATGTAGCAGACCCAGATGGAGTTCTAGGCTCTTGGCTCCAACCTGGCCCCATCCTCGCCATCACAGCCATTTGAGGAGTGAACCAGCAGATGGAAGCTACCTCTCTCTCTCTCTCTCTGTCTTTCCCTCTCTAACTATAGCCTTCAAACAAATATATAAATAAACTGGGGAAAAAAAAGAAAAGACATGATGTATGCAACCTACTCTGAAATGGGTCAGATACAAACCACACACTCACACACACACACACAAATGGTAGAGTCAATGTTAGAATCTGGATAAGAACCTCTGATAATTCTTTATTTGTATTCATTTCTCTAAAGTTTGAAATTACTTCAAAGCAAAAAAGGAAAAACAAGAAAAAGGGAAAAAATGAGCAATGCACACAAATGCAAAAGGGGAAAGAGAGCAAGACCAAGAAGCAGTATCTGGGCAGCTGCTTTCTTTGGGGCCTCATGGCACATTTTACAAACATCGCTTGTAACTCTTAATGCTCACTGTATTAAGTAATATTCACTGAGCACTGACTATGTGCAGGCACTGTTCTAAATGCTTTTAATGGATTAACCTGGCTCCACACAACACTCTAAGGTGGTACAAACAGGGCCTGAGATCAGGGAGTCTGGCCCAGCGCTGACGGTCACGCTGCAGGCTCTCCAGGATCGATGCACATGGCAGTGGCTTTGCATCCACTTCTGCTCGCACAGAATGCAGATGCACTGAGGGAAGCCTGGCTCAAGCAATGTGAGCTGAAGGGAGAAGTTCTGGAATAAGATGATACCACTGTGGGGCAAGACCCAATACCACTGCCTTCAACGTAGACAGGCTGGGGCCAGTATTGTGGCACAGTGGGTTAAGACACCAGCTCTTGGGGCTGGTGCTGCAGTGCAGCGGGTTAAAACCCTGGCCTGAAGCGTCAGCATCCCAAATGGGCGCTGGTTCTAGTCCTGGCTGCTCCACTTCTGATCCAGCTCTCTGCTATGGCCTGGGAAAACAGCAGAAGATGGCCCAAGTCCTTGGGCCCCTGCACCCATTTGGGAGAGCCGAAGAAGCTCCTGGCTTCGGATTGGCGCAGCTCCAGCTGTTGCGGCCATCTGGGGAGTGAACCAGCAGATGGAAGACCTCTCTCTCTGTCTCTACCTCTCTCTATAACTTTCAAATAAAAAAATCTTAAAAAAAAAAAAAGACACCAGCTGTGACATTGACATCCCATATGGGTGCCAGTTCAAGTCCTGCTTGCTCCACTTCTGATCCAGCTCCCTGTTAATGTGCCTGGGAAAGCAGGGGAGGATGGCCCAAGTGCTCGGGCCCCTGTATCAGATGGGAGACCCGGATGAAGCTCCTGGCTCCTGGCAGCCATTTGAGGAGTAAACTCTGTCTCCCTCTCTCTCTCTCTGTAACTCTG
Organism: Sylvilagus floridanus; assembly: GCA_949820135.1. Classification (NCBI taxonomy): domain Eukaryota; kingdom Metazoa; phylum Chordata; class Mammalia; order Lagomorpha; family Leporidae; genus Sylvilagus; species Sylvilagus floridanus. The sequence goes on from OX463232.1 coordinate 13,217,389, forward strand.
CCTTTCAAATAAATAAAATAAATCTTAAAAAAAGAATAAATAATAAACAGGATACTTCCTAGCAAAAAAGACATTCCTGGGTTTAGAAAAATCACTCTGCTATCCAGGAAGGAGGAAGGCTGAGTGGACATGGAGTCACCAGACCTCCTCAGGGTGCTCCCTGACAGCTTTACACAAAGCCCAGAGGGAACAGAAGCGCAAAACTTCACACAAAGTGACAGTCAACAGCACTCCTGTCTGTCAAAGAGAGACAAAGAAGTGTGGTGAGAGTGGCTGCACACAGGCAGCCATGAAAGCACAGCCACTCCTGAGGGAGCTCAGGAAGTGCCGGCTCCCCTAGTCTGCAGGCACTCACCGCAAAGCAGCCAATCACATCGTTCTCTGCAAACTTGTCCCCGTAGTTTTCAAATCGGCTATTGGTGGACTTCTTTCCAGTGCCTCCGTAGCCATAGGAGAAAGGCTCTTCACCTGGCAGAAAACACAGGCAAAGGCAAGTTAAACCTGCCGTGGTCCTCACAGCTTCCTTGGCTGACACACACTTTTAAGAAAAGTAATTCCCTCTCCCTTTATTGCTAATTCTGTTCATTACCTCTTAGGAGGGGTGGAAGGTTAATAGGAAGCCCTTTAACAGGCAGGACTCTGTAGGGCTTGTGGGCTGAGGTGTTAAGTCTGGGATCTGGAACTGAACTCAACTACTCCACACAAAGAACAATTTGGAAAGCAAGAGTGGAGGGGAACAGGGATGGAAGACACTGCATGCTGAGATGCAGCCCTTCCCTCCGACACCCAACTGTCAGCCACGCCTGCTAGTGCCAGTCCTGCCACAGACCCACGATGTGACCAAGGCCATGCTGCGTCATCATTCTGGGCTGTTTCCTCATCTGCCACTCACATCTCAAAACTGAGACAAAGAGAAATGAGATGAACCAGGAACCTTGAATGAAAAGGACATACTACAGTGAGCTGTGTACCCACCTTCAGACCTAACAAATCCACTTTCAAGGACTACCCTAAACCAGTAGAGTCATTACAGGATAGTGGCTCCAATGTTTCATAGAAATATTTGCCACTAATTTAAATGAGCTACAAGAGGAGACTTATTATATAGCACACTTGTAAAACCAAAAATTTCACAGCGGTGAGAAAGTCATGCTTGCTTATAGGAATATACCCATAATATATTACAAGAAATCAGGATACACAATAGTATTCACAGCATGACTTATGTCGACTATGTAAAAGAAACTAAAGAAACTTCTGAAAGAGTGCAGATAAAAATGCTAACATTGTTATCTTGTAGGTTTAGCAGATTATCAGTTTTCCCTTTCTATATGGCCTAAATTTTTACAAGGAGAATACACTGTTTTCCTAACTAGAATGTTCAAATGACCAAGGTCTCAGCACTGGCCATCGTCAGTCACAGGGAGCCAGCCAGGTCAGGGAGGAGTGGGGGCCTGTGAAAATTCACAACCCTTTAATGGGCAACCTCTGCCTTTCTTGGCAACCAGGCCTAACGCCCGGTCTGTCCCCTTTAATTAGAGGTAGGCTCTGGACAGAACATCCAGGTAGAACTTAACAGATTGCAGATCTTACTGTTTTAGCAAGGCTTGAGGGCAGGAGACAACTGATCTTTTTATTTTTTTTATTTTTTGACAGGCAGAGTGGACAGTGAGAGAGAGAGACAGAGAGAAAGGTCTTCCTTTGCCATTGGTTCACCCTCCAATGGCTGCCGTGGTTGGCGCGCTGCGGCCGGCGTACCGCGCTCATCCGATGGCAGGAGCCAGGTGCTAGGTGCTTATCCTGGTCTCCCATGGGGTGCAGGGCCCAAGCACTTGGGCCATCCTCCACTGCACTCCCGGGCCGAGGGCTGGCCCGGAAGAGGGGCAACCGGGACAGAATCCGGTGCCCCGACTGGGACCAGAACCCGGTGTGCCGGCGCCGCAAGGCGGAGGATTAGCCTGTTGAGCCACGGCGCCGGCCGAGACAACTGATCTTTAATAAAGAAAACAATTTTCAGAAGAGAACTTAATTCAGAGAAGAGTTAACTGTCTACAGAAAAGCTGTCACATGACTACGATCTTTCCAGTGGAATCTAGAACGCCTGAGGACCGGCAGGCAGTGGTGTGTAGCTAATCTTATGCCTGTTCCACCCCCGGCTAGCTGTTCTCAGTCCAAGCCTGTGACGAGGAGCCCTGAAGGCCAGCATGGGCAGTCACCCTACTCTCTGAACTGCCGAGCTGACCTCCCCTTACCTAGCTGGGTGCTGCAGGAGTCCAGGGACCAGCCGATTCGAACAACGTGGGGATCGGGTTCTGTAGATGGAAGGTGCTTCACAGAGATTTCCTCGTTGATCTGGGGATAGAGGACAAGAAGGCTGAAGACTGTCTCTGGAGGCTGACAGACTATGAGGCAATACAGGAAGAAAGCTCACCAGGCACTGAAAAATAGTGATGGTTTTTGTTACTGTGAAAGAGGGAGTTAAGCGGCTCTGAAGAGCCTACAGCACTGAAACCAGGGCTTCAAAGGGGATTGGGGAAATGCAAGGCTACTGAGAGGCATTTCAAAACAGTTATTTTTTTTTAGTTTTAACATTTGCTGCAGGGGGAACAAACTCTCATAATATTTAGTAGAAAGATAAACTGGTGCGATGTCTTTGGAGGGCAATCTAGTAGGCTTTCAAATGTGCAAATGAACATGTTCAACAACTGCACGGTCCTGCCGCTAGTTTACTCCAGATACTCCTATGTGTCAAGTGCATATTCGTGTATGCATATGTCTTGTTTTTTATACATACACTAAGAAATGTTATCATTTACTTTCATCTGTTTGAAAGACTGGTTCACTTCCCAAAAGCCTGCAATAGCCAATGCTGGGCCAGGCCAGCAACACAGAACTGCATCCAGGTCTCCCGTGTGGGTGGCAAAGATCTGAGTACTTGAATCATCATCACCTGCTGCTTCCCAGGGTGGCATTAGCAGGAAGCTGGATCACAAGCAGAGTAGCTGGGATTCAAACCAGGCACTCGCACAGTCTACAGGGCATGCTGACATCCCAAGCAGCAACCTGCTGCATCACACATGGACCCGTTTTAATCCTATGTGTTCTAGTGCTGTCTGAACTTTTGTTAAATATGAGCAGGCACTATTATTTTTTTAAATATTTACTTACTGCTTTGAGAGGAAGAATTCCCATCCACTGGTTCACTCCAGTGCCTGCAATGGCCGGGACTGGGCCAGGCTGAAGCTGGGAGTTGGGAACTGAATTCAAGTACTCCACATAGGTCCATGCTTTCCAGATCTCTTTCTTCCCCAACAATTCCTTTCCCTGCTTCTACAAATTTGTCACCAACAGACTACTTAACTACACAATACCTGGGGTCAAATCTTGGCAAGGAAAACTGGTTGAAGAAGCAACATATGGCTGGCCTGCTTTTCCAATATCGTATTTAGCAATGGTAAAGTTCTCTTTTGGTTGCATGGACACAGTCTGTTCTCAGTGCAGTCTCTTGTAGTTGTGGCCCTGAGCAAGGTGACTGATGACAGGTCCAATGGCTAGGCCTGCTTCCTGTGCCTCTCCCTTCTGCAGCTCCTACTCACCTTCATCTCGAAGCACACACGGCCCCTTCTGACCCCGTAGCTGGCACGGGCTCCTGACCAAAGGTATGCAAAGCCCTCGATTGTGAGCGGATAGCCACTACTCCTATCTCGGGCCACCTTGAAGTGGAGGTCGCAGTTATCTGTGGAGGAAAAAAGTCTGTAGCTGACTGATGTTTTAAAGGTCCCAAGAATCAAGCTCCCCATGAGTGTTAACCAGGAAAACAAGGTAACACATTGTGGGGGCACATCCAAGAGGAACCAGTACACCCCCTAACCATTCTCTCTTTGAAGAAAAAGGGTCTTGGCTATTGCAAATTGGCTTATGCTACTCCATATAAAAACTGAGTTTTGTTTAATTTTGTTTTTACTCCCCAGTTGGCCTTAACAGTCAGGTCTGGGCCAGGCAGAAGCCAGGAGCCAGGAACACATGGGTGACAAGGACCCAAGCAGTTAGGCATCATCCACGGCCTTCCCAGGCACAGCAGCAGGAAGCCAGATACGGAAGCAGAGCAGCTGGGACTGGAGGCAGCCCTCCAACGCCGGCACTGCAAGCTGTGGCTTAACACACTGGATCAGAATGCGAGCCCCAGACCTCACAGGACCCAAGGATATGCAAATGTCTCTGGTGGGAACTGTGTACAGAACAGCTAAACCCCACTGCCACAGATTTCAAACACTTCCCCATGTCAGCTCTATCAGCTTGGGAGCCAGACTTCCGTTATTAACAGCTGAGAAACAATCTGATCGTGATCCACACCTGCCACCTAGCAAATCTGGGAGCACCACAGGCTCCTCCCCCTCCTGTGGCCCAGGACACTACTCCTACACCTCTGACTCCTCCCCCTCTCCAAGGAAGCCTTTCTTAAGTCTGATCACTTAGCGTCTGACCAGATGCTGCCTCGGGGACAACTTTCAAAAGAGTTTAGCTTTACCTCAGGTAGGTTTTGTCTTTGACAGCCTATGACAGAGAGACTGCATGTGAGATGTCTTTACCCCTCACCAAAGCCCATAGCCCCTGCTCTATAAAGACGTGCTACATAAAGAAACGCACGCACAGGCAGCCTTTCCCTCCGCGGGGAGGTGCAATGTTGTCAGACCTGGCTGGGCTTCTGGGTGCAGTCTGCTTCAGTCTATCACTCTGATCCTCAACGTGGGACATCTGAGAAGGGGCAGGACGCCCACAACCATTCCTCCACAGGCTTAGATGTGGTTTAGATGTGGTCAACATGAACGCCACTCATCAGTGGAAAGAAAACTGAACCAGAGGACAGAGAGCAGGGCAAGCCAGGCCGGGTTAGTGCCTCAGCAGACCAGGTGGCACTGGTTTCACCAGGACACGAGCAGCTGAAGGAAATGGGGCAGTGGCTGTCAGAGCTGCGTCTCCCCAGCAGCACTGACTCCTCTCCTGCTGAGATAAGCACCCCTTCCAGGGGCCTGCTCTGAGAAACCTGAGAACCCACTGAGGCCGCAAGGTGGGCACTCCTCTTTGGAGAGGAGCTCAGAAGCAGAACGAGCTGCCCAGAGTCCCCAGCAAGAGCTGGGAGTCGGTCTTCTATCTCCCATCCTGCATCCCTGAGCTATGCTGTGTCTCACATGTGCACGATGCCAGGCAGGGGTTCTGGTAAAGGCCAAGGCACTGGTCCCGCAATGCTGCCCAGAGGTACAATCACATGGGCACCGTGAGGACTCACATGTATCAATGGCAACAAGGGTGTCATCAAAGTCATCTTCATCCTCTTCGGCGGGAGGCTGAGGGGAGCGGCCCCTGCATTGCAAAGTGAGGTTAATCACAAGAGAATAGTGGCAGGAGCACAAAGGAGGGAAAGAACAGGCTCTGCTGGAACGTGCAGAGGCCCCAGACTGCTTCCTCGTCTCCATTTCTTCTCTCACAGGTTGGCAATACAACTCTGGAACTCTTCCGATTGCAATGAAGCAATGACTGGTACTTCCGGGTAGGGCGTGGGGGGTGGGTGGACACAAGGACACAGGGCATGCTCTACTGAAGTGGGGCATCAGAATCCTTTATAGAGTTTTAAAATTTTTAAAAGATTTATTTATTTATTTGAAAGCTATAGTTAAGAGAGGGTGAGGTAGAGAGATCTTCCAACCACTGGTTCACTCCTCAAATGGTCACAATAGCAAAGACTAGGCCAGGCTGCAGCCAGGAGCCTGGAACCCTATCTAGGTCTCCCATGTGGGTGGCAGGGGCCCAAACACTTGGGTCATCATCTGCTGTTTTCCCAGGCACATTAGCAGGGAGCTGGATAGGAAATGGAGCAGCTAGGACTTGAACCGGTGCTCATAAGGGATGCTGGTATTGCCGGCAGTGGCTCAACACGCTGTACAACACTGGCCTGGGAAGGCTTTCTCAAAGACTTGTCCCTCAGAACCAAGATTCTGATCCATCCATGCCTTTTGCATGATGACAGCGGTCTCCACAATGAACTCCTTGCTATCCCGAAGGGTGCTGGCCAGGAAGGAGAATGTACAAGATCCTAGATAAACTCCAATTACAGCCTGTCCACATAACAGTTTTCTTAAAACCCTACATCTAAAAGGATTTAAAGTGACCCATTTTTTTTTTCAGTCCTTTTCAAGTGTCCTAAATTATGAACAAGATTCATCTGCCTACCAAAGCACTAAAAAAGGGACTTACAATGCTGGCTTCTGCTTTACAGGAATAAGGGAGAGAGGCAGAAAGACGGGGTCTAACGCCCAGGGCCCTGCCCGCATTGACCTAGCGCGCCGTGTGCACAGATCAGGTCACGTGGCCCAGCCGCGGCTTCCCTCTGCCGCGTTCCCTTCCAGCCTGCTGACCCACAGCCAGCAGAGAGCCTGTACACAAAGGGCTCAGCTCAGGGAAGCTTCCTTCCGGGGCGTCCTTTCCTGCCAGCCCCAGGTCAGAACGCGCGCTCCTCCTCTGCACCCCACCAGCAAGCAGCTTGTGCTCTGTGGGAGGAGGGCTCCACATCCTAACTTTACCACCGTCTGTGAGACCCAGGGACGGATGGAGGGGCAGGACTGAGCCTGGAAGCGAAGGAGCGGGAGGGCTGGTCAGGAAAGGGAAAAGGCAAATGGCCAGAGCCACTCCCTCTTGTGAGTTCCCGAAACTCCCCCGCAGCCTGACAAGTAACCAGTACTGGGGCTTACTGCTGAGAGTGTTCTCAGTCCCTGTCAGAGACGGCATGCCTGGGCAAGAGATCTTTCTCTGAACCAAAGGACCCCACACAGCTATTAGGAACAGCACACTGTGCGGGACACCACAGGCAGTAAGGCCAAGTCTCAGACGTAGCCTGGCATCTCACACCCAAATGCGAGGTGTTTGGGATTCACCCTGCAGGTAACAAGAAGTGGGAACCGGGAGAAAGATCGAAGTTCAGGAACGTTGAACCTGGGAGCAGTGCAGGAAGGACTGGGAGAAGAGTGTCAGCCCAAGGAGACCTGCTCGGCTCCTCTGCCTTGGAACCAAGGTCCCCAGCGGGCACGGGGGAAGCCTACTGGGATACCGCACCTCGCGCCTCAGATACCCACCTCCGATCCTCTCGGTGCTCAAAGTAGCCGCGGCCCCGGTTTTCTTCGTAAGGCCTCTTGCGACTCTGGAACTGCTGTCTGTCGGGCTTGAGCTGAGGAGCTTCAGGCGGGAGGAAGCTGGTGGGTCCTTCTTGTTTCATCTCTGTCTTCCCTTCCACTGTCAGGACAAATTCACATGGTGGTCACATCTGGAAACTCCTCAGCTACGGGAGAAATGCTGGTCCCTTTTACCCCAGGAGATACTGGTGGACTGCTGACTAGAAGTGAAGGGCTGGGCACAAGCAGCTTTGCTGGGTGCAACAGAAAGAAGCCTGCTGAGCAAGCCAAGAAGGTGAGCGCGGAGAACAGGGCCAGGACACAGGAGAGCACGTGGCCGCACAGCCGGCAGGCACACAGCGCAGGCTTCATGGGGAAGGGGGCTTCAGCACTAAATAATGACGGTCTTTTAATGCAAAGGTGAAAAAGCTGCCTTTGGTTAACAGGCCTGAGACCCATGAAGGCTGGCAGCTCCCTTGGCCTGTGCTGATTGGAAAAGAGTCCTCCAAGACTTCTAAGAGCCCAGAGTCACCCCGTAAGGGAGGATCTGCGGTTGAGCTACACCATAGCTGGGGTTCACCTCATTAAGTCACACCACACACAGGAAGCCAAGATGCGACAGGGTACTGCGGGTCATGGGAAAGTCCCATTCCCAAGCATTCCAAAAACCTGCATCCAACCAAGAGCAAGTATGGACTCACCCCAGACACCTCTCTCACAGCACCCGCCCAGTGCTGGGTGCAATCACACCCGTGCATTTCATCCAAGACCACCCTGGATCACTCCCTAGCTTTGGCATATGACTCAATCTCCCAGAGACGTCTGCTGGGCAAGTCAAGAAGGCTGTCCTGGAGGGCAGAGCTAGGACACAGGGAGCCACCCTGCAGAGGGCCTCAGGCTCCCTGGGCTGGTGCACAGGAGACACCATCAAAATCTGTTGATAATGGCACATAAAACACTCCCCTTGGACGGACGATTCCTCCAGTCTCAGAGCCTGACACAAATCTGCAGTTTAACCTACATTCACTGGAGTCTTGAATCAGCCACAACAAATGTCTGGGGAATTCACTTTGTGGGTGAACCAGAGTGGAGTCAGAATCAACTGGTCTCTTGGCCGGCGCCGTGGCTCAACAGGCTAATCCTCCGCCTTGCGGCGCCGGCACACCGGGTTCTAGTCCCGGTCGGGGCACCGGATTCTGTCCCGGTTGCCCCTCTTCCAGGCCAGCCCTCTGCTGTGGCCCGGGAGTGCAGTGGAGGATGGCCCAGGTGCTTGGGCCCTGCACCCCATGGGGAGACCAGGAAAAGCACCTAGCTCCTGGCTCCTGCCATCGGACGAGCGCGGTGCGCCGGCCGCAGCGCGCCGACCGCGGCGGCCATTGGAGGGTGAACCAACGGCAAAAAGGAAGACCTTTCTCTCTGTCTCTCTCTCTCACTGTCCACTCTGCCTGTAAAAAAAAAAAAAAAAAAAAAAAAAAGAATCAACTGGTCTCACCGAGAGAATGCACCAGGGCGGTAACACAGGGAAAGGAGCAAACACTAGGAGTCAGTCCTGGCTCTGTCATTTCTCAGCAATGGGACCCTGGCTTCGAAACGGTAAGACACACCCATGAGGACCAACGCTGCTTATTAACCAACAGCACTGGCCCAGGAGTTTCCCTGGTTAGAGCCTGAGCTCTGCCCTTACACAAGTCAACTGTCCACTCTGTAAACCCAGGAGGAAACAGCCTCATTGTATCTATCTCCCAAACTGACACCAGAAGAAACTGCTCTGCAGATACATTTCCATGACGGGGAAACCCTGAGTTTAAACAACAGGACAGCAGGTTTGCTTCAATGCAGGACTTCTCGGGGCCTTAGATGCTCTGAAGAACACTGCCAATCTCCGCAACATGGTCCAACATATGCCGCGTTTCCAGCCACACAGCTAAGGAACCCTTTTCTGAGAAGTAACACACCCTGGAACAATATTCTCCAGAACATGGGGACCACTAGACTGATTCAGAAGGCCTTCCTGGCCTCCATTTACTAAGATTCTAAGACTCGAGCACTGGCCTCCAGGTCTAAAGTGCCCATGGTATTGGTATTCACAGCTGAAAATGGAGACAAAGAACCACCCCCAACACTTGAAAGCAGGGGTGGGGTCTTCCCTTTAAAAAATGCAATACAACACAACACCAAAACTCCTGCTGCAGTGAGGGGCGCCAGGTTAACAAAGTCTGAGAAGACAGGTTCCAGAGACATGGTAGGGGTCCCAAGCAGATTCTGCTTCCATCCAAAAAGATGATGCTCGCATCACTCACCTGGGCGATAGGACTGCTGCTGTGGCTCCACGTCTAGTGCTCTCCTCTCATAGACAGACTCATGCTCTTGCTTGATGACCTGGGTCTCATAGAACTGGTTCTGCCTGGTAATATTGTCCATGACATCTTAAGACAAAAAAGAAAAGAGAAAGCCAATTAGATGGGTGCTCCAGAGGGCACCCTGGCCATACACGCCATCCCCACTGGAGCCAGTCAGGGTGCCAGAGGCTAACGTGTGACACAAATGCAGACGTGGAAGAGGGGCCCTCTCACCCTTTGGAAGCTGGCACTACCTGTGACTGGGCTCTACAGAAACGGTACAAACCGACTGACGCGCAACTGCTATGAAGCGAGGCAGCGGCAAGGTCAGAGAAAGGGTCCACCTTGACCTCCCTAAGTTCCCACTCCAGGGCCAGGGTAAGTCTCCAGACACCTGGGACTCCATGGAGCACAATTTAAGAAACCACCAGCCTAGCTATTCTCTACGACAGTATGATGCTTAGGGAGGGCCTTCAGGGTGCAACATCGAAAACTGTCTCGAGCACAAGCCAGCCCCCTGCCCAGCTCTCTGACTGTTCCCACCCCTGCCCTGCAAAGGCAAGGGTGATAATCTCAGTGGATGGCAAAATGGAGAAGGGAAGGAGCTACGAAGAAAACAGGAATCCTAAGAGTAGCCCTCAGCCTCATTAGCAATCTGTCCTGAAACACCAGGAGTCAGGCTGGAGGGGTTTCAGGAAGGTTTCCCGCAGGCGCAGAGGAGAGCGGCTGCAGAGTGCTGGGAGTAACACATCAACAACTCCTGGAGTGTGCGCTCCACTCCAGAGCCTAGGATAAGCTCACCCTACGGAGGCCTTTGCAGTTTAGGGAGACAGGCATATTAAACAAACGCACGGGGGCCAGAATAGTGGCTCAGCAGGTTAAAGCCACTGGCTGCAGTGCCAGCATCCCATACGGGCACCGGTTTGAATCCTAGCTGCCCCACTTCCAATCCAGCTCCCTTCTAATGGCCTGGGAAGGCAGCAGAGGATGGATGGTCCAAGTGCTTGGGCCCCTGCACCTGCATGGGAGACCAGGAAGAAGTTCCTGGCTTTGGTCTGGCCCAGCCCCACCCACTGCAGTCATTTGGGAAGTGAACCAGCAAATGAAAGCTCTCTCTCCTTCTCAGCTTTTCAAATAAATAAATCTAAACACACACACACACACACACACACACACAAATGGACAGAAGTTTAACTATGATTGTGTTAAGGGTTATCAAGAAATATCGGGAGCTAAAAAAGAAAAGGGACCTGAGAAGTAACAGCCAAGGTTTGACTCCAAGGTCACAGGAAGGAAGATTCAGGGATGAGAATGGAGAACATTGCCAGGGTTGGGATAGCACAGGAAAGCTCACAGGTGGGACTGAAACCAGACCTTCCCCCTAACCCAGACACTCTCGAGGGGCAGAACCTTGCAGGCAAACCTGAGAGGGCTTGGGAGACTGAGTGAGACCGAGTGAGACTGAGCGGTGCGAGCAGCACACAGGCTCTCAGCCCCAGGGGCCGCTCTCTGCTGGGTGCCTCCCGAAGGACTCGCGGCTATGCCAGCAGCAGTGAGGCAGAACCACGGGGAAGGAGAGCCTATCCTGCCACTTGTTGACTGACTGGATGCTTTCTCAGAGGACAAACACATCTGGGCACAAACCTAGTGCGGCCCAAAGGGAGGAAAGTCTCAGGTCACGTGGTGCCTTACAGGTCTGTTTACCAAGGCTGAGGGAGGGTTGCAGGGGCATGGAGGGATCTCAAAGGACTCTGGTGCAGAGGGCAGGGGCGAGAGGAAGAAAGGGACCGCCATCTTCCTTGGGATGTGAGGTCCTCTCAGCCCAGCTGCGTCCTCCAGGCGCTAAGCAGTGTTTGTCCCACAGAGCCTCAAGCCTCTTCCTAAGCATCCCCCTGGGGCCCACAGAGGCAGCCTCGCCCAGGGAAGCCAAGACTCTGGGATCCCTCTCCGTTCTCTAAACGCCCCTTTCCTCATCAGCCCGCGGACCCGGGGACAAGCCCTTCACGCGTGACTTCATTCTTAACAACCCTGTAACCCCATTTTACACACAAGGAAACCAGACGCACAGAGATGAGGTGCCCTGCCCGAGTCACGGAGCCGAATTTGAAACTGAGTCTAGAGGCTGCGTTCCGAGGCATCCAACCACTCTGCTCTCCCAGAACTCTCTGCCCCACTGGGGGCTCCCACTCCACAGACAAGTTCGCTGGGCCACTCCTTCCTTCCCAGGTCCCTGCCACGCCACGTCCGCTGCCAGCACCTGGGTCCTGGACAGTCGCTGGGCTGCTCTCCACTCCAAAGTTACGCTCAGGCTGCCCCATCTCGTGAACGAGGACCCAGTGCCAACCCCAAGTCTCTTCCATGGCCCCATTTCTCCTCTCACCTTCTCCCCGCAGCCCCCAAGTCTCCCCGCAGACCCCCCATGAGCCCTGGACACCACAGTCCTTTCTCCTTCACCTCTCTTCCACCCATCTTTGCAGTCCCAGTGCTGAAAAAAAATCGCCCTCTGCTAACTCCAGACTCACTCTCTGCCATGCCAGGTCTCTGCCCCTCAAACAGCTGCAGGCCTACCCTAATCCCTCTACTCCCACACTCACTCCTATTGGCTGGTGCAGATACTCCCTGGGCACACAAGTAACTGCTTCTGGGGACCAAGGAACCCTCACCGGGAGATGCTGAGCCCCAGAAACTCTCCCCCCAACAACACCCCGAGGCCCCCGGGGACCAAGGCAACAGGCTTGCCTTCTCCTTCCATTACTCACTCCCCCTCCCCCATCTTCCCCAGACAGCTACACACTCCCGTGCTGGCCCAAGGATCCCCTGTCCCTCGGTTACTTCACCAAACTCAAACACTACCAACTTGCTCTCTGCGCCCGTCCCACCCCTGGCTGCCCCGTTCACCAGGCAGTCCCAAGACCATTCAGCAGCAGCCACGGAGAGCTTGCCCAGTGCCAGGCTCCCGGGTCCTTTGTCCAGGGAAGCATCTTTCCTGCCCCCACGAGCTTCAGGACACCAAGGCTCCTGGTGCCGCCTCTGGCAGTCAACCACAGGGTCCCCGGATTGCCCAGCACCAGTGCCCAAGGTGCGCCTGCCTCTCGGCGGGCCTTCCAGCCTGGAAGAGAGGTGGGTCCCCCCATGGAACAGCCGTGCTGGTCTCCCACGTCCCCTCACGGCTCTCCAGCCCACACCAGAGCACCCAGTCCACCGCACGGACACCAGTGCCTCCATCTCATCCACCCACCTCAGGACCCGGTCAGCCGCTCCGGCCCGGCCCCGGCCTCTCCTTCCCGCAGCTGGAAACGCGGCTCCTAACGCCCAGCCCACCCTGCTGCAAACCCTAGGATCACCATTTCCAAGCCTCTCCCCAAGCCCCTAAACAGAAAAACCTCTTGTTCTTCCGACTCCGTTCGGTTCCAAAAACCACGGTTTCCGGTCGCCGAGCCCTAAGGTCCAGAGCCCTCCCCATTCCCTGGACCCACCTCTTTTCCGAGACCGACAGCGCCCACCCCCAGCATCTCCCCCGCGCCGAAAGCCGGAATCCACCCGCCGGCCGTCCCGAGGCCCCTGTCCCCAGATCCTCCGCGGCGGCCGATCGCAGGATCCCCCGATCCTCACAGCAACTCCCCGGCCTCGGGCGCCGGACTCCCGCGTCCCACAGCCCTGTCTTGGCCCAGACTCCAGGCTCCCCGGCCCCCGCCCCGCGCACTCTCACAATGTCCGTCCGGCCCCGAGTAGCCGCCGGGCTCCGGGTGCGGCTGCAGCCCGGGCGGCGGTGGCTGCGCGGTCCCCTCCAGCTCGGAGCCCCCCTCGGTCTCGACCTCCTCGTTGTTGTGCCCAGGTCGCCCCGGTTCGTCGTCGGCCTCGAGCTCCCGCTCGTCGTCGGGCTCCTCGGCCTCCAGCGCAGCCTGCAGCCGGTCAGCAAGCTCGGCCTTAAGGCCGCGAGTGTCCAGGCCGCGGCGCTGCAGCTCCTCGCGAAGTTCGTTCACCTTCAGACGGCGTACATCCATGGCCCGGGCCCCCGGGGCGGCCCCCGAGCCCGGCCCGGCCTCCCAGGGCTCTGTCCCCCTTAAACCTCTCCTGTCAGGAGGCGAAGGGGGAAGGGGGGGGGCTACTCCAATGGCGGCGGCGGCTCAAAATGGCCGCCGCCGCCGCCGCCTCCCCCTCCCAGTGCCCCGTACGATGCAACACGGGTGTCGATTGGCCAGCGCGCGGGGGCAACGGGCGCGGGCCCGGAGACTCAGCCAGTTAGAGCACAGTTTTCAAAATAACGACAGTGAGAGGGCCTACGAGCAGCCAGGGAGGAAGCGTTGGCCTACGTCGAAGTCGCGGCCCAAGCGGAGGGCGGGAAAAGGCAGAAGGCGGAGCGCCAGCTGATTGGATGGCGCCCGCGCGCCCGCAGCTGTAAGGTCGAATGAGAAAAGGGGAGTAACGATTTAGTCCAATCAGCCTTGGGCTCTCAGAATGAGCGCCCCCACCCCCCGGCCTTTCCTGCGAAGTCCTTTCATCGAGCTAAGTGTCTTTGCAACACACATTCTGATTTGTCTACATCTCCCGCCCCTTGAGGAGTACGAGCGGGTAAAGTCACTAGAACCAATCAAAACGAGGGTCGGTAGAAACCCCTCCTTCCTGTTGCCTTTAAGAAACCGGAAAGAGAAGAATTCACGAAGGACCCGCCCCTTGCCGTTAGGGCGGTTTCAAAACAATCTGTCCACCAATTGCATTTATTGTCTCATCTCACTGAGGGCCGGTCGAGATGGGTCGCTTGAGGAAAAGCTAACAGGATTGGCCGTTTTCAGAGGCTTGCCTCCCAAATTTCGCCGTAGAGGGATGCATATGGAGTAGATATTAAACAGATATATTATTCATAATCTGGAACTCGGCTGTTTTATTATTACTTTTTTTTTTTTAATGAAAAACGGAACTTTGGCGAGTCCTGCAGGTTTGAAACTAGAGGCTAGGCCAGGGACGAGAGAAAAGTTGTCAAGGAAACCGCGCGTCCATCCCCTGGCCAGCTCGCGCCGCGGGGGCCGTGGGGCCGCCCCTCTCCGGGCAGAGCCCCCGCACTGAGCGGCTCGCCCCTCCCGACCCTCCGCATGGCTGTCCGGGGCTCGGAGACGCGGATCGGGCCTCCCGCTTATACACACGGACGCCCGCGGTCCCCGGCGTCCAACGCTGCGCCCGCCACCTGTCGCCTCTGACTCAAACGGACAAACCCGGAGTCAGACCCGCAGCCGAGGCACGCGAGGCCCACGCCCGCCACACCGCAGCGGAGCAGACAAAGGCGCGCCCCAGGCTCGGGTCGGATCAGGTGCAGCACACCGCAGCGCAGGTGTGCCCGCGAGGGTCCGCGCCGGCGGGCGGCCCCACGCCGCACCGACCCACGGGACAGTGCCACTGCAGCCACCCGCACACGCAGCACCCACTCCGCGGCGGGACAGACACTCACGTGGGCCCGGAGGTTCCAGTCCAGACACCCCGCCCCTCGCCCACGTCCGACTTCCTCTCTCCTCCCAGCCTTGCACAACGATTTGCTCTAAAAAAGTTTGTGGCCCGGATTGAACCGTCCCGGCTTCTCGGGAGCCGCCACCGGGGGGCGTCCGGGCGCTGCCTAGGGTGCGTCGGTGCGCTCCCGGACACACCCTGGACTGCGCGCCCGGGGCGGCGAGCGGGACTCCCCCGTGGACCCGTGACTCCCAGAGGGGTTCTGTGCCCGCGTTTCTCTCTCTGGACTGTGGGTACCTGCTCTGCTCCGTGTCTCTGAGGATTTCTATCACTTTGTATCTGTTGCTCAAGTTTCCTCCTCTTCCCGCTGGGTGTCTGCCTGATGGTGTGTGTGTGTGTGTGTGTGTGTGTGTGTTTGGCCTCTATGTACAGTGTTCATTTAGCCCTCTCTAGGGAGGAGAGACTTTCACAGACCCCATCACACCCTTCCTTGTACTGACAGAGAAACTGGATGGCTGGGGAGAGGGGCCGCATCGAAGCTGAATGCAGACGACAGGAGACACAAAGAGGATTACGAAGTTTTATGTGCTCTCAGCTCCTCTGGAGGCACCAGAGACCACACTTGTACACCGGCGATAAGGGACTGGCTCATGGGGGCAGCATGACCCAAAAGTAGGGAGCCGTCCATCCCCTGGGGTGGGGGAGAAGGAGGCATCCCTAATGCATTGCACAGGCTTAGGAGGAGGAAGCGAAGGCAGTGCCTAAGAAGGGGAGGGGCACACAGAGGAACCCTAACAGGTTAGAACCCTGGAATCGTACCGAATACTCTAGGCTGTGGACCCTGAGAACTGAGAACACGCAGTCTTTGAACTGCAGTACCTAGAACCTTCAGATTTTACAAATGTGGATTCTTGGGTCCTTCACATGATCCTAGAAAGGCAGAGTGCACATAGAACCCGGAGGTGTCCAACGTTAGGAACGATTACAACTTTGGTGTCTAGTTAGTCATGGCTAACGGTGAGAGTACCGCATGCAGAATCATGCAGATTCTGCCCTGAAACACAGGCTAGACCGGCATCAGGATCTCAGGGATTAATATCCAGACTCCTGGAGCATAAGATCTAGAATCTGAGATTCCGAGACTAAGTCTTAGAATGCCACATCTTAGGACATGAGACCACAGAACGTCCATCTTTAGACTCTTAGAAATTCTGAGCTCCAGATTCTAGGATCCTGGATAATCTATGACCTCAGAGTCCATTAGGGTATCAAACGTTGAGGAGATAACGTTTTGAAGCCTTCGTGTCTAGACTCTTATGGTTAAAGGATTTAGATCTGAGAGCCTTAGAATGTCAGCTTTTAGAACTGTAGGCCTTAGGACCTCCATGTCTAGAATTACAGAATCTACGTTCTTACATACTAAGGACTCAACCATTAGAAAAGCAAAATCTAGAGCTTTAGAACCTAAAATCTTGGGGTCTTATCAAGAGTCTCAGAACCAGAAAATCTAGAACCACACAATCTCACAGCCTCAGAACTTCCTTGCTGAGAACTTTAGCACTTTGGAGTTAGAGATGTTGGAATTTCAGGTCCTTAGAACCAAGAACTCGTATTATCTCTGAAACCCAGAACCTCGGCATCCAGACTCCTTAACCCTTAGAGTCCCGAGTCTCGGAATGCGAAGGCCTGGGAGTACCTTTAGAGACTGCAGTCGAACCCCTTCCTCCTACAGGTGGGGGTGCTGTGGTGCAGGGAAGGCAAGGGTCTGTCCGGATTGGGGCGGGGCAGGAAGACAGGGCTGCAGTGGGGAGAAACCTAGGGTGGGAGAGTGGGGAGTGGGCTTCCCCCAGTGGCAGTGCCTAGCTTGGATCCTGAGAGGAAGTTCTGGGTAGAGGGTCATCTCAGACTCCATCCTCCTGTGCCGGAGGTGCTTGGGAGCTCCTGTCGGCAGGCAGAGCAGGGCCAGGGGCCGTGGAAGGGCAGAGGACGTAGCGTCCAGCAGGATGGACCTCAGCAGCCGTAAGGCAACTGCAGGAGTCCTTCGGGTCAGGCTGGGTGTGCGGCTCTGCTCCTCCGGCAGCTCCACGGGGCTCGGGATGACCTCCGCCCTCGTCCATGTTGACGTAGAGGATTTCGTCAGGCTCCTGGGCAGGGGGCAGGGCCTTCAGCGTGTTCTCCAGGTCTTCCCGCAGCTCTGAAAAACTTGGCCGGTCCCGGGGATTCAGCTCCCAGCACCGGGACATCAGGGCATACCTAGGGCAACAAAGTGAGGGGTGAGAGACTGAGCAGGGACTCAGACAGACGGCATTCTGGGAGCCTGGGACACTGTATGACACGCAGGGAACCTGGGGCGTTTCAAAGGGCTGCGGGGAAACAGCAATGGTGGGGAATCTTCCAGAGATTTGGAGATGCTCAGCAGATTCTGCAGGGAGTCCTGGAAGAGGTGGGATGTGGGAAGGGCCTGCAGACAGCTGTCTGGGTGTGAGGATCTGCTCGAGCACAGCTTTCCAGGTGAGCCTCCAAGAACAGACCCGGCATCAGAGCCTGGCCCTGCCACCTAGAGGCTGCGCTGGTTTAAAACAAGCCCATAAAGCCTCCTTTCAAAGGATGGGAGGAAGTCCCCTCCCGCTGTGTGCAGCCAGAGTGTGTGTGACTTCCGAGACCAGCTCGCACAGGCACTGTGGCTTCCTGCCTACACTTGCCCTGGAGTCACCATCGCAGTGCTAGGGAGGGGTCCCTGTGGCTAGGACCCGGGGCCTCTAGACACAGCCCTGTGAGGGAGCCAATTAAAAAGTGACTTTGGCAGCCCCAGCTGACATCTTGAGTGTAACCCCCTTAGAGACTCAGAGCCAGAATCACCCTGTTAAACTGTCCTCAGACTCCGGACCTTCAAAAATTCTACCAAGTTTGTTATTTTAAGCCTATTAGATGGGCCGGTTCAAGTTCTGGCTGTTCCACTTCTGATCCAGCTCCCTGCTAACGTGCCTGGGAAAGCAGCGGAGGATGGATCAACTGCTTGGGTCCCTGCACCCACATGGGAGAGCGCGATGGAGTTCTAGGCTCCTGGCTTTAGTCTGGCCCAGCTGTGGTCATTGTAGCCATTTGGGAATGAACCACCATCTGAGAGATCTTTCCCTCTCTTTTTTTCTGTAACTCTTGAGTTTCAAATAAATAAAAAAAATTTATTTATTTGAAAGGCAAAGAGGCAGAGAGAGAGAGAGGTCTTCCATCTACTGGTTCACTCCCCAAATGGCCCCAATGGCCAGAGTGGGGCCAATCCAAAGCCAGAAGCCTGTAGCTTCTTCTGGGTCTCCTACATGAGTGCAGGGGCCCAAGGACTTGGGCCATCTTCTACTGCTTTCCCAGACACATTAGCAGGGAGCTGGATCAGAAGTAGAGCAGCCGGGACTCAAACCAGTGCCTATACGGGATGCCAGTACTGCAGGCTTTACCAGCTATGCCACAGCACCAGCCTCAATAAGATAATAAACAAACAAACAAAAACAGGCTATGTGCAGCTGGCCTTGTGCAGCAGTGTGTGAAGCTGCCGCTGTGACACCAGCATCCCATACAATTGTGTCAGTTTAAGTTCCAGCTGCTCCACTTCTGATCCAGCCCCCTGCTAATGGCCTAGAAAAAGCAGAAAGATGACCCAAGTGCTTGGGCCCCTGTCATCCAGTAGTTCTTGACTCCTGGCTTCAGCCTGGCCAGCCCTGGCCATGGCAGCCACCTGGGGAGTGAACCACTGGATGGAAGATCGCCTCCCCTCTCTCTGTAGCTCTTTCAAATAAATAAACCTGTTTCTTTTTCAACAAAGGCTATTAGAGTCGGGGGTAGAAGTTACTAACGCACCAACTGTGCAACCTTTGGCGAGGGACTCAACTTCCCTTTAGGCCTTGGTGTTCTCATCGGCAAAATGGAAACAAAAATTATCTCCCTCACATAGCTGTGGTGAGGGTTAGGTGATTTAATACACACAAACACCTAAAACGGTGCCTGCTAGTAAGTTCTAGAAAAGAGTAGCTATTATTCTCACTCCCTTTGGCTTTGGGAGCACCCAAGGAGGACCTGGCAAGTCTGAAGCCCAGGCTGTCTCCTCTGGATCCAAGCAATTTCCTCTGTTTACCCTCTGAGTGCTGGCGAACTGTCATGCCTCACTGCACGCCGTAATACCGCCAAGATTGATGGGCACGTCCTCAAGGAGACTGCAAGATCTCAGAGGAGCCCTAAGAGCCTGGCGGAGGTTCAGCAACCCAAGCCTGAGAGCCTCTGCCGTGTCCTGGGTGCTGAGGAGCACCCGGGAGGAGCGTGGGGTACTCAGGGCCACCGGGTGAGGTTGTGCAGTTGGTCACTCACTGCCCAAGGACACACAGCTGGGGGGCCCGATCCAGCCTGCACACCATGTACCCTTAGCTAATTGGCTCCCCCCTGGCTCCTGATGGTCCTGCCCGAGTACTGGAGAGGGGCAGGAGGGCGCTCCACACGCTGAGCACTGCACGTGTCTTAAGGGTCCTGGGGAGGTCCGGGCCACGTGGGGTGCTCAGGGGCGTGCAGTGCATTTAAGGCTGTGTAGGGGGAGTCCCAGGGGTCCTCACAGTCCATCCAGACAGTCTGCAGGCTGCTTCAGGCGGTTTCCCTGGCGCAGGTAGTCATAAATCTCGCTGTTCTCCACGCCTGGGTACGGCGTCTGACCGCGGGTGGCAATCTCCCACATGGTCACCCCAAAGGACCACTATGGGAGGCAGAGGGAGGGGATTAGAGGGGCTCTGCAGCACAAGAGACCCCCAACACGCAGGTTCACAGGGCACAGCAGAGACCCCCAACACACAGGTTCACAGAGACCCCCAACATGTAGGTTCACAGGCACAGCACAGAGTCCCCCCAATATGTAGGTTCACAGGCACAGCAGAGACGCCCCCCCCCCCCCAACACGCAGGTTCACAGGTACAGTCCCTCTCATGTACACAAGTTCTCAGCCACCTATTGGTGCATCACAAGTATTTATAGAAATTCTTTCCTGGGGCCGGCGCTATGGCATAGTGGGTAAAGCTGCCGCCTGCATTGCTGGCATCCCATATGGGCGCCGGTTCGAGTCCTGGATGCTCCACTTCCAATCCAGCTCTCTGCTCTTCTTTCCCCAGTTACACACACACACACACATACACAGAGGTAATTTTTGTGGATGCACATGCATGCTTATCCAGGCACACACCTACATGCTTCCTGGACACATGATCTCAACTGTCACCCTCCATACTGCTGTACACACTGCACAGGTGCAGGCACATGCATGCCTGGTCATTGTTGCTTCTCCTAACCTGTAAGATCCACACTACTGCTATGCACGTGTGTGTCTGTGTATCCCCATGTACACACCACCACTCAGACACCCGTGCAGCCCCACACAGCGAGCCCTGCACCCATAGCTTCCCAGGCGCAGTGTGTGATGGCCAGGCCCTGCCTGTTCACGCCAGCCCTGCACACATACCACGTCGCTCTTGCTGGTGTAGACGCGGTCAGCCAGGCTCTCGATTGCGATCCACTTGACGGGCATCTTGGCAATGCGGCCCTGGCGGTAGTAGTCCCCGTTGTAGATCTTCTTGGAAAGTCCGAAGTCGGCCACACACACGGACATGTTCTCGTTCAGCCTGCCGGGATGGGGGAGAGAACAGGCTCCAGGCTCCAGGCCCCAGCCACCTCCACCAGGAAGCCTGCCTGGCTCTCACAGGGCTCCACTGCCCACCCACACTGTCCTGTGTCAGGGTGAGGAAGCTCTCGCCTGCACCCTTGCCCTAGTCCAGGAAGGAACTGCTTTACTTCTCGTTTCCTTCCCAGCCTGCCTGGCTCTGGTGTTCTGACAGATTCTAAATTCCTTCCTAGGTTCCTGACTTTAAAAGTTTTCTTGGCGGATATACAATGTCAAACCCTCAGTGAACAGCTCCCTGTGTGTCCATGGACACACCTATGTATCCAGCACCCACATTAAGAAGCAACACCCAGGGGCCAGCACTGTGGCATAGCAGGAAAAGCCTCTGCCTTCAGTGCTGGCATCGCATATGGGCGCTGGTTCGAGACCCAGCTGCTCCTCTTCTGACCCAGCTCTCTGCTATGGCCTGGGAAAGCAGTAGAAGATGGCCCAAGTCCTTGGGCCCCTGCACCCACATGGGAGACCTGGAAGCGGCTCCTGGCTCTGGATCAGCTGTTGTGGCCATCTGTGGAGTGAACCAGAGGATGGAAGATTCTCTCTCTCTCTCTCTCTCTGCCTCTCTCTAACTCTGCCTTTCAAATAAATAAATAAATCTTTAAAAAATAAAAAATAAGCAGCATCAGCAACACCCACAGGCAGGCATCTGCACAGTGGTGAAGCTGCCTCCCATATCCCAGTGCCTGGGTTCAACTCTCAGCTCTGCTTCTGATCCCGCTTCCTGCCACTGTGCGCTCTAGGAGGCAGAGATGATGGCCACAGTAATTTTATCTCTGCCACCCACATGGGAGACCCAGATGCAACTCCCAGCTCTTGGCTTCAGCCTGGCCCAGCCCTGTCTTTGCACTGATGGGAGAGCTCTCTATCTTTCTGTCTTTCAAGAAACATTTTTTAAAGATTCTTTTTTATTTTTATTTAAAAGGCAGAGTGACACACAGAGAGAAGAGGGAGAGGGAGAGGGAAGGAGAGAGAGGGAGAGAGAGAGAGAGAAATCTTCTATCCCAAACAGCTGTAACAACTGGGGCTTGGAGAGGCCAAAGCCTGGAGCCTGGATCTCCATCCAGGTGTCCTACTTGAGTGGCAGGGGTCCAAGTGCTTGGGCCATCTTGTTGCTTTCCCAGGTGTGTTAGCAGGAAGCTGGATCAGAAGTGGAGCATCGGGGAGTTGAACCAGTGTTCTGACATGGGAACTTAACCTGCTGTGCCACCACACAAGTCCCTGCCTTTCAAGTAAATAAAACTAAAAGAAGAAAGAAAAAACACCCATAGAACATTCATCCAGTAGAATACTACACAGCAAAGAAAATGAGAAACCTACGAATTACACATGCCAACACGGAACAATCCCAGAAGATCACACTTGCCAGAGAAGCCTGACACAAGGGGTACAGACTGCGTGGCTGTAGTTAGATGACATTTAAGAACAGATGAGGGGCCAGCGCTGGGGCGTAGCAGGTAAAGCCACCGCCTGCAGTGCCAGCATCCCATATGGGCACCAGTTCAAGTCCCGGCTGCTTCACTTCTGATCCAGCTCTCTGTTATGGCCTGGGAAAGCAGTGGAAGATTACTCAAGTCCTTGGGCCCCTGCACCTACGTGGTGGAGACCCGGAAGAAGCTCCTGGCTCCTGGCTTCCAATCACTGCAGCTCCAGCTGTTGTGGCCAACTGGAGAGTGAACCAGTGGATGGAAGACCTCTCTCTCTCTCTCTCTCTCTCTCTCTCTCTCTGCCTCTCCTCTTTCTGTGTAACTCTTTCAAAATAAATAAAAATAAATAAATAATCTTAAAAAAAAAAACAGACGAAGCCAGTAATGTGACAGAAGTCAGAACAGTGGTTACTGCTGGGGAAGGACACAAAGGAGCAAGCTGGAGTTTAAGAGTCCCCCTCCCCCATTTTATTTGAAAAGTTGGGGGGAGAGAGAGAGAGAAAGAGAGAGATCTTCCATCTGTTGATTCACTCCCCGAAAGCCTGCAACATTCAGCCAGGAGCCAGGTCTTCCTGTGGGTGGCAGGGACCCAAGTATTTGAGCCATTGCCTGCTGCCTCCCAGGGCGCGCTAGTAGGAAGCTGGAGTCAGAAGTGGAGCTGGGACTGCAGCGAAGCACTCTGATTTGGGAGGCAGATGTTCCAAGCAGCACAGCGGCCAGACACGTGTAACAACTGGCTGAGCTGCCCGAGTGTGTATTTTAGTGAAGGTAAAACACGCACCGATCTTTTAAAGTATAAAAACTAGAGGAAGGAAACTACCTGCCCCCTGGTGCTCCCCTTAGGTTGAGGCCCCTCCCGGGGTAAGCACTCTTCCCCTCCAACAGCGAGCCTTATTTCTGTTTGATTTTGTGCCTTATAAAGATGGCCCATGCCCATGGTCCATGCGTGCGGGAAAGGAATACCCATTTTCAGATTCCCGAGAGCTGTGTACATGGTCACACCTTGTTCTTCCCAGGCCTGCTTTCGATGAGTCTGAAGTTGTAATGAGCCTAATACTCGAAGCCTGTGGTCCTGGCCCCCAGCCCCACTTCCCTGGGCGGCTGCTGTGGCCTGTTTTCCACTCGTCCGCTGGTGGAGATTCTGGCCCCCTTATCCAACGGGCCCTTCCCGAAGGACAGCCACAGGCAAGGCACAGATGGAGGGGCACAGAGGAGGCTCCCCTTAGTCACCTCCGCCCCTCTGCTTGCCTCATGCTGCACACCAAGCCTCCCCTCTTGTCCCTTCTCTCTCCTCCTCTTCCGGGAGGCCTGACCCCAGTCGTGGGTTCCGCCTCCCCTGAGGGGGCACCCGACCCATCCTGTGTCCTGGCTTGACACTCACATGCAGTTCCTGGCAGCCAGGTCCCGGTGTATGAACCTCTTGGTACTCAGGTACTCCATGCCACTGGCGATGTCTGTCATGAACTTCACCAGCATCTGCGTGGGGAGGAACTGCAGGGCCAAGGCAGGGCCAAGCAGAGATGGGTGGATCCTGAGTCCCTGCCTCCTCTCCTCTCCTCCCTTCCCATGCGCCAGTCTCTGCCTGCTCTCTTCCCATGGCCCTGAGAACGAGGCCCAGCCCCTTTCTGCAACCTCCAAGGCCCCAGATAATCTGCTCTGCCTTCCTCTCTGACTCCATCTCCCACTCTCCTTGCCCTTGACTGACATCCAGCCAGGGCCTCCTTTCCAGCCAGCACACAAACCAAGCCTGTTTCCACCTTGGTCCATGCTGTGACCTCTCCTGTCGGAATCTCCCAGAGGCCCCCCAGCTGGCGCCTCCTTCAAGGTCACAGCCTTCCCCATCCACAAAAAACCTATCAGTCTCCCACTGCGTCTCCCTGGGAGCTGCCTGGTTCATGCAGCCGTCAGCTTGCTGAGCGCCCTGTCCCACCGTCCCACTGTTGCACGGCAAACTCCGTGGGAGCAAGTGCTCGGGCCCCACAATCTGGCCAGTATCTGGACAGTGCTGGTGCCTGGTGTGCGCTCACGGAGTGCAGCCACGATTAAACACCCCTCACCATCGGCTGGTCCCCAAGCCGTGAGTACAGGAGGAAGCTGTGTAAGTCTCCGTGTTTCATGAAAGGTAAGATGACCACAGGTGCCGGGAAGCCTTCTCGTTCAGAACCCTGGAAACAGACGCCTGAGCCCCCCAGGCAGCCCCATCACGCCAGCTGGACTGAGGGGAGGCCGGCACCCTCCCAGCCAGACTCCAGCCTCTGCATCTCTCTCTCTGTCACTGGGGGCCGGGGCAGGGAGTGACAGCGACAGAGTTTTAGAGAAGCCACTTCCAGCAGAGTTCCCAGGGATGTTTCCGGAGCCCCCCTGGGGACCTCAGCTATTTCTGGAAAGGGTCAGAGGTCGCATTCCAAGGCAAGGGAGAGAAGGGGGCGGAGTTTGCTGACCCTGGAGGAGCAGAGGAGTGGGGGAGCCAGGAGCGTGGGGGTTTGACCGTCCTCGTGGGGCCCCTGGATTCCCCCACTCACCGAGCAGCTTCATGACGTTGGGGTGGTCAAATTCCTTCATGCAGACGGCCTCGCTCAGGAAGTCCTCCAGCTCCGACCTGGTGCAGATGGCGACTTGGGGCGGATAGGAAAGTGGGTGAGGCCAGGAGTGAGGACTCCTTCCCTCCCCCGCCTCTCCATCGTCCTCATCTCCACCTTCATCACACACGTTTAAGATGCTGGACTCAGTGCTGTACATCTACGAGGTGTGATCACGGTTCTCCTCGTTTAATTTATTTAAATATTCATTTTATTTGTTTGAAAGGCGGAGTGACAGAGAGATGCGGGAGAGAGTGATCTTCCATCCACTGCCAAATGGCTGCAACTGGGGCTGGGTGAGGCCGACTCCAGGACCTCCATCTGGGTCTCCCATGTGGGTGCAGGGGCCCAAGCACTTGGCCATCTTTCGCTGCTTTCCCAGGAGCATTAGCAGGGAGCTGGATCAGAAGTGGAGAAGCCGGGATTTGCACTGGCGCTTCTATGGGATGCTGGCATCGCAGTTGGCAGATGAACCCACTACACCACAGCCCTGGCCCCTCATCCTCATTTAAAGATGAGGAAACCAAGGCATGAAAAGGAACGTTCCCAAGGGTGCCCAGAGCTGCAAGGTGGAACAGGCAGAACTCAACCCCGGGCAGCCTGCTGTCCGGGTACTCACTCTCACTCCAGGCTGCCTTCCAGCGTTTTCCAACTGCTCTGGACTCCCAGGGTTAATGCTGTCCCATTTTACAGTTCAGGACTCTCTGACTTGGAGGGGCAAGGTGACCTGCCTAAGGTTGCACAGCTGCGGCTCAAACCCAGGTCAAGAACGTAACCTGGAGCCGGGGTTGCAGAGGCTCAAGTCTCCGCTTTTGACGCCAGCATCCCATATGGAGGCAAGTTCCCATCCCGGCAGCTCCACTTCTGGTCCAGCTCCCTGCTAATATGCCTGGGAAAGCAACAGATGATGACCTGGTATTTGGGCCCCCGCCACCCATGTGGGAGCCCTGGAAGGAACTCTTGAGCTCCGGGCTCCTGGCTTTAGTCAGGACCAGCTCCAGCCATTTTTGGCCTTGTGGGGAGGAAAACAGCAGATGGAAGATCTCTCTGTCATGCTGCCTTTCAAGTACATAAATACCCATTGTTTTTTCTCCTGGTGCACAGGAAGTGCTCAGTGATGAATGAATGAGTGAATGACGATGACGCCGTAGCCCACGCTTTAACCCCTGTAAGTCAGGAAGCAGCCATTCCTCCCCCAGCTCCAGCTCCAGCCTGACCCTCTACGCTTTTCCTTCTCTGCGTAAAAAGGACTTGGAGCTGGACTTCCTTGCTGTGTGGCCCCGGCCTGGCTCCCACCTGTCTGATGATGTAAGCACTTAACTGTGATTAACTGCAAGAACTACCTGCCACCCCAGCATTCACTGCTTTGTCTCACAACCGCCCCGGGAGGCAGGGACACCCCGATCCAGTCTTCCAGGGGATGAGGGGAAGTCACGTTCCTGGATCCTGCAGCTGCTCAGCCAGCGTGCCTCCCCAGACCTCCCCCTCTCTGCTGTATCGGGGGTGGGGAGTGCTCCTTGAACACTGCATTTCCCAGGCTCCCTTCCCTGCTGGCTTCCTGCCGGGGTTTGCCAAGGGCTGGCATTATGGGAGATGGGCAGTGGTGGGGGAGGCGGGGAGAAGGCAGGATGTTTCACCTTCTCTCTACCTTCACGGAGCTGTGTCTCCTCCGTGCGTCTGGTGCCTACGGGCAGCCCCTAACTCTGCGTTCCCAACTTCCACCAGGCACCTCTGGCCACAGGTCTGATGACATCACTTCCTCCCTCTGCTGTTCACAGCTAGGGGTGGAAGAGACTTCCTGTTCCTTCCTCCACCTATGTGGTGAGCGCCTGTATTCAGTTCCTTCTGTTCAAACACCTGGCACGGCTCCCTTTTCTATTTGTTAACACCGAGGTGCTACACTGTGGCCAATCTGCCATTACCATTCCTGGGTTGGGGCTAGGGTCCCACACGTACACATGCATGCACAGACTCACTCTTCATCGTCTTCACGGCCACCTTGAGGATGGAGTCATCCTGGTTGAGCTGACCCTCCATCACGGCTCCAAACTCTCCTGTGCACAGCCCAAGGGAGACTTTGGCCTCAGGGCCCATGGGGACTGCATTTCCTACAGTCAGGTGCAGGCGGGGACGGAGGAGGGTACGTGTGGGCTGGGGGCCTCACCTTCTCCCAAGGTCTTCCCCAGGGCCACCTTGTGCCGGTCCACCATCACGTCCCGCAGCTTCTCCTTCAAGTCTTCACTGATGCCCAGGCTATTCACTGCATGTAGGAGGGACAGAGTCAGGGAGCAGGGCCGACACTCAGGGAGGCTCATCGGCAGGCCTCTGTCCACTGCTGACGTCCTACACTACTTCTGCGCTGGTTCAACATCTGACGCTGCTCAGAGTGCCTCCCTACCCTCACCCCAGCTACACCCCTGGACTCCCAAACCTTCCTCCGAGACCGCAACTACAAGGCTAAAGACGGGCACACGAACTTGCTCCAGGGGGCACCCTGATGGTCAGTGCCCTGCAGTACTTGTTACAAATAATTTCTTCTTACTGGGGTGTAGCTTGCACACATCACATGTGCACCACTCGGTGGATTTTCACAAACCAAACACAGCGTCGTAACCAGCAGCCAGGACAAGGAAAGGACACGGCCTGCCCTTTGTTGACTTCTCTTACAGTGGGTTGGTCAGCTGTTTCACTGGTGAATTACAGACGTGGAATCACCCGGCGCATGCTCTTTTGTGTCTGGTTTCTTTCACTCAGCATTATGCCTGTGATTATTGCTGTATAATGGCTGCGTGTCACTGTGATTTATTGATTTTCACTGCTATATAGGAAGAGTGCTCAAACTTACTGATCTCAGGGCCCCTGTACTAATGCGGGTTATAGGTTTATATCCATATTTCTGGTATTCAAAATAGAAACAGATAGTTTTTTGTTTGTTTGTTTTGCTTTTTTGTGCTGAAACCCAGGATGGATAGCATTTTAAACCACAAGCACACAAGAGCATGTGTTCCGTCAATCATCAGAGTCACTGGTGACATCATCTCAGGTCAGGGAGTTTCTAGAAAACTCTACTGAATGATCATAAGAGTGCAAAAGGACAAATGCGATCTTTTCTTATCATGAAAATGGTTTTGACCTCACGGACCCCTGCAAAATGTCTTGGGGACCCCAGGGGACCCGGATCACACTCTCAGAACTGCGGCTGTTGGTTACTCCACAAGGTCGCCGCGACCTCCCTGCTGCTTACACAAATGTCTTTCCCAGCCCTTCCCACATGTCCCCCGGGGACACGGCAGTGCTCTCCCTGTGTGCTGGGAGGACCTCACTCTGTCTCTCTTCCTTCTGCATTTCAGTTTCCCCAACTGGAAAAAGGAGGATATTAAATACAAAAAAAAAAAAAAAAAGGATATTTGACAGAGTGTTTTCCAAGGACCCTCCTCAGCTGGCACCATCTGTGAACCTACCAGCAGAACCTATGGTTTAATGATTCTATGATTTTTTTAAAAAAATTATTTATTTATTTGAAAGTCAGAGTTACAGAGAAGGAGAAGCAGAGGTAGAGGTGGGACGGTGGAGGGGAGAAGAGAGAGATCGATCTCCCATCCACTGGTTCACTCCCCAAATGGCTGCAACAGCCAGGGCTGGGCCAGGCCGAAGCCAGAAGCCAGGAACTTTATCTAGGTCTCCCATGTGAGTGCAGGGGCACAAGCACTTGGGCCATCTTCCACTGCTTTCCCAGGCACAATAGCAGAGAGCTGGATCAGAAGTGGAACAGGCACCACAGCTCACTAGGCTAGTCCTCTCCTTGTGGCGGCGGTACCCCGGGTTCTAGTTCCAGTTGGGGCGCTGGTTCTGTCCCAGCTGCTCCTTTTCCAAGCCAGCCCTCTGCTGTGGCCCAGGAAGGCAGTGGAGGGTGACCCAAGTGCTTGGGCCCTGCACCTGCATGGGAGACCAGAAGGAAGCACCTGGCTCCTGGCTTTGGATCGGTGCAGCGTGCCGGCTGTAGCAGCCATTTAGGGGGTGAACCAATGGAAGGAAGATCTTTTTCTCTGTCTCTCTCTCACTGACTAACTCTGCCTGTCAAAAAAAAAAAAAAAAAGTGGAGCGGCCAGGACTTGAACCAGCACCCATATGGGATGCCGGCACTGTAGGCGGCAGCTTTACCCACTATGCCACAGCACCAGCCCCAATTCTAAGATTTTCAACATCATAAGGGTCTATAGTACTGAGCCTGTGATCTTTCAGGCCAAGACTGATTCTATGTCTTGAACCTTCTGTAATTCCTAGAGGCAGTTAAGAGTATGGGCAGGCATTTGGAGCAGTGGTTACAACACCTCTTGGGACACCTGCATCCCAAAGCGAGGGCCTGGGTTCAGGTCCCAGGTCACTCGGGGCTTAGCTTCCTGCTGATGCACACCCTGGAAGGTGGTCAGTGGTGGTCCTACCATGTGGGACACTTGCACTGAGTTCCAGGCTTCTGGCTTTGACCTGACCCAGCCTTGGTTTTTGCAGACATTCGGGGAGTGAACCAGCAGAAGAAAGAGCTTGGTCTCTCGCTGTCTTTCAAATAAAAGTAAGTTCGCACTTCAGAGCAAAACTGCCTGGGTTTAACTCTTGGTTATCCAAAATGTTACATATCTGTGTAAAAGCTATGTGCAAGTCACCGCCCTCTGCCCCAGCTGCCTCATCTTCATTATTGACAGGTGCCAACCAGCACCCACCTCTTGGGTTCTTGTGAGGATCCAGTGAAGTCATATGGGTGGAATGCTTAGAATATTCTCATCACCACCCTCCCCATCCTCTGATCTCAGCTCCTCACCATCATCATCATCACCCTGACACTGACCATGTCTGAGTGGTTCCACAATTCTGTTGTTTCTGGGGCCTGTGGATCTAATTTTCTGGTGTTCCAAGGCCTTCAGAAATGTGTGTCATGCGTCTACAGGAGCCCAGCAGGCCCGATTCTCTACAGGGAGCCATGGGGTTCACTTACAGGTAGCTTCAGTAGTCCGGCGACTGTAGGACTTGCGGACCCGGTATCTGACCACCAGCTCGCCCCGCTCCACTGTTGGCTCAAACACCTCTCTGGGGGGATGGGGACAAGGGGAAGGCAGGAAAGAACTGTGAGCACCAGCCCAGCCCTGGTCCTGCCTGCCCTCTCCTCCAGTGCTGCTGAGTGAGTCTTGGGCTGCTCCCTTCTGCCTTCCAGTTGTTCCCCAGACCCTCTTGCTCTCATCCTGATTCTGGGTCGCCTCTCTTCCTGCACAGCCTCCTCACTGGTCTCTTTGCCTCCAGCCTCTCCATCCCAGACCACATAAGCCTCCCCAGCTCACCCATAGCGAGTCTCCTTCTTCCGCCGGTGGACAAGGAAGAGGGCCAAGATGAGGACGCAAGCAGCGGCCACAACTGCTCCCAGCAGTACATACCACCAGGGCCATGAGAAGGCGGGAGCTGGGGGTTCACTCACTGTCAGAGGGTATGGGGGACAGATCATGGCGGAGGCCCTGGATTCAGCTCCCTGGGACCCCCGGGGGATGATGTGGGAGGGAGGCATGAGGCGTAGAAGAAAGTGTGGGTGTATTTGATGAGGGGTGCAATCGTGTATCCACGGACATTGGGCAGGGTCAGGCAGGGCATGCGGCGGATTGATAGGAGTGTGTTAAAGCAGAAGGAACATGGGAGGTGCAGGAACAGCGAGTTGAGAGCAGAATGAGGGGATGGTGTGATGGTGCAGCAGGTTCAGCGGCTGCTTGCGAAACCAGCATCCCAGGTCAGAGCCCTGGTTTGAGTCTGGGCCACTCTGCTCCTGATCCAGCTCCAACCAGCATCCCAGGTCAGAGCCCTGGTGTAAATCTGGGCCACTCTGCTCCTGATCAGCTCCAACCAGCATCCCAGGTCAGAGCCCTGGTTTGAGTCTGGGCCACTCTGCTCCTGATCAGCTCCAACCAGCATCCCAGGTCAGAGCCCTGGTGTGAGTCTGGGCCACTCTGCTCCTGATCAGCTCCAGGAGAATATGCCTGGGAAGCAGCAGAGGACAGTGCAAGTGCTTGGGTTTTGCCACCCCATGGGAGACCCAGATGGAATTCCTGATTCCCAGCTTCAGACTAGCCCAGACCTGGCTGCTGTGGCTATCTGGGAAGTGAACCAGCAGATGGAAACGCACGCGCGCTCTCTCTCTCTCTCTCTATCTTCCAAATAAATAAATCTTTGAAGAGCAGGATGAATAATGAATATCTGATGACTGTACAGGATGAGTTGTGAGTGTCCAAGGAGCACTGGGATGGGTGGGAATAAATTTCGAGTAGAGTAGGTGTGTGTGATAATTGTGCAAGGTAGGTGGCGCTGAGTGTGGGAAAACAGGTGAGTAGGGAAGAGAACACAGGATGGTGGGTGAGGCTTGTGCAAGGAGTGCAAACTGATGGACAAAGGACCAACGCATGTCTTTGGTGTAATGCTGTCTGGTGTAATGACTATGAAAGGATGTTACGGTAAAAAAGTGTTTATTTACTTTCATCTGAATGGCGGGGGGTGGGGAGGAAGAGAGAGAGAAATCTTCTATTTGCTGGTTCATTTCCTAAATGCCCACAATTGTGAGGGCTGGGCCAGGATGAAGCCAGGAGCCCGGGGAATTCCATCTGGGTCTCCCACATGGGAGGCAGGAGCCCTAGTGCTTGAGCTGTCACCTTCTGCTTCCCAGAATGCATCAGCAGGAAGCTGGATCAGAAGCAGAGCAGCCAGGACTGGAACTGGCGCTCCAATATGGAAAGTGGGTGTCCTAGGTGGTAGCTTTACCTGCTGAGCCACGACACCCATGCCTGAAAGCGTTCTCATGAAGCAGGGAGGAGGGTGAGACACCTGTGCAAGGGGCACGGTGCGTGTACACAGTGCGGGACTGCTGTGCACAGAGGTGAGGTTTAGACACTGGGAGCAGGCGATGATTTTGAAGGCGATGATGTTCAGGGTGAGAGGAGTGCTCATGAACAGGTAAAGGAAGTGACCAGGGCAGGCGAGGGGTGTGGGTTGCATGGGAAGGGTGTGCAGATGGGGCAGGCGTAATGGTGCAGAGTGTGCAGTGGGCTGGGACTGGTGAGGGGTGCGAAACGGTGTCTGAGGAGTGAGTGAGGGGAGCTGCAGGGTGTAGGCTAGCGTGGACCGGAAGTTTCTTGGTGTCTGCACTGGGCAGTGTGAGTGTGTACATGGTGTGCAGAGCTTGTGAGTGAGAACTCCGTGCGTGTCATGGGTTTGGGAGGAGTGTGAGAGGAATGAAGGAACACAAAGGGATGTGCACGACAGGAAGGTGGGATGAGTGTGGAATGCTGCTGTGAAGAAAGCTAGACATGTGAGGAGTACTGAGGGTAGTGGGTTGAGTTGCAAGAGGTGGACTGAGATGGTGCAAGGAGGGTACGACGGGCGTAGAAGGAGAAGTTGAGAATTGTTGGGGAACTACTTGAGAGGAACAGATGTGAGGAGCATGCCTCATCCACCCACCCATCCATCCATCTATCCATTGACCCGCCATTCTTCTATCCATATATCCATCTACCCATGCACCCATTATATATCCATCCACCCACCCATCCATCCATCTGTCCATCCATCCACTGACCCACCCACCCATCTATTCATCTACCCATCCATCCATCTATCCATCCATCCACTGACCCACCCACCCATCTATTCCTCTACCCATCCATCCATCTATCCATCCATCCACTGACCCACCCACCCATCTATTCATCTACCCATCCATCCATCTATCCATCCATCCACTGACCCACCCACCCATCTATTCATCTACCCATCCATCCATCTATCCATCTATCCATCCATCCATCCATCCACTGACCCACCCACCCATCTATTCATCTACCCATCCATCCATCTATCCATCTATCCATCCATCCACTGACCCACCCACCCATCTATTCATCTACCCATCCATCCATCTATCCATCTATCCATCCATCCACTGACCCACCCACCCATCTATTCATCTACCCATCCATCCATCTATCCATCCACTCACCATTTACCTATCCATCCAGACACCCACCCACCAACCATTCATCAATCCATATACTCATCCACTGACTCATCCATCCATCCATCACTGACTCACCCACCAGTCTACCATTCACTAAGGACCTACTTATGCTGGGCAGTTCTAGGCACCTCCATCAAGGGCCACACAAACCCAAGAAGCAGAGGACAAGAATGACGAGTTTGAGAAACATGAAGGGGATGTGCTAATGGGACCCTCCTTGGGTGTGGAGGGGAGGAAGGGAAGAGAGGAGGTGCCAAAGCCCTTACCCAGCTGGTGGACTGGCTGTCCTTGCCCTGCGAGGAGAAAGGACAGAGGGGAGATGTGCTCAGAGAGGGCAAGGCTGGTGTGGCCCAGTGAAGGAGTCAGAGATGCCCCAGGAAGCCCTGGGGTAGGAACAGAACAGGGTGCAGGTCAGGGGTGGCAAGGAGGGACAAGGGTGCTGCAGGAGGGGGCTGAGCATGGCTCTGGAGTTACCTGGACGCCAGGGCTCCAAGGGCACGGGGAGGCTCCAGGGCCCATCCCCAGCAGCCGTGTAGGCTGCCACGCACACCGTCAGGTTGGGCACAGGCCTGTCTCCCCGCAGCTCCAGGGTCACTTCTCGCTTGAGCCCAATGTCCATTAGCACCTAGGTGGTTCAGAGGGGCACGAGGGTAGAAGGCCAGGCCCATAACTCAAGCCTCCATCCTCGGCCTCAGCCTCAACCCCGTCTCTTTCCCAGAGCCCTCATCTTCCAGCCCCTCCTCCCCTACACCTGCCCCCCCCTTCCTTTTCACTTCTCCATCCACAGGCCCAGTGGGAGACGGCACCAGGGCAAAAGCCTCGCCTGTCTCATTCCCTGAGGTGCCCCCAACTCTTTAGCACGGCGCTCGGCACCCAGAACTGCTCAGGGAAGGTTTGCTGAAGAAGCCGTCTCGCCTTCTCACCTGGAACTCCGTGCCCTCCAGGCCTCCTGCCTAGCTCTCCAGCCCAGGCTGCCCCAACCCCACGGAGCAGCTCTGCAGTCACCAGGAGAGCCCCCCTTCCTCCAGATGCTGCACCACCGTCTCTGACAGAGCTGCGGAACTGTCGTAGGCAGCAGGTGTCTCCTGAAATGCTTTCGCAGAGAATCGTTCCCTAACCCCTCCCCGGAGCACTCAACCTGCCCAGAACGTGCTCCCGGAGGTGTGAGTGACTGAACGCCACCCCACCCGGACAACTTTCTGTCTTCCATCTCCTCTCCGAATCCCTCCTCCAGCCACCCCGCCCCACCCCAGCCAGCAGCACCCACCTCGGGGGTGTCCTGGCTTCGATACGCCAGCCGGTATCCTAGCAGGGTGCCCTGCAGGGGTGCCTTTGGTTCTTGCCAACGCACGAGGGCCTGGCTTCCGTTCCGCACGGCACTAACGTTCTCGGGGGGGCCCAGGGGCACTGGAGGACAGGGAAGAAGGGAAGCTGGCATCCCCACTGCTTCCTGACCCCCTCCCCTGTTCCCAGGAAGTTAGGCATGGTGCAAAGGGCAGGCACGTGGGCAACCCTGCAGGCCTCCTGTGAGCAGAAGCACGGGGGTGGGGGTGGGGTGGGGGAGAGGTGAGCGATGCCATGGACAGGGTTGAGAGGCTGGGGACGTAATGAGAGGGACGGGGTAAAGGTGGGAGAGGCACACAAGCTCCAGCAGGGCAGTGGGCAACACCTCCCTGCCCAGCCCACTTACCTCCCTCCGGTGTCTCCACGGGCAGCCAGTGGGTCCAGGGCGAGGGGCCCTGGCTGCTGGTGCACGACACCCGGATGTGGTAGGAGGTGTGAGGATACAGGCTGCCGAGCCGCAGATGGTGAGGGGGCACGGCTGCTTGCAAGGTGAGGGGCTCCTCCGGGGGGTCGGGCTGTCCCGGCCAGAGGCCCACCCCGTCATCTGACAGCACTGCCTGGGAAGAGAGGGAAGGGCGTGAGGACAGGAAAAGCACGCCGTCACAGTCACACAGCTCTCAGCTGTCGTGGCCCTGGTGTGACCACCCAACCTTGGCCACCTCCTCTGGCAAGACTCTTGTGCCTCTCCGAGCCTCAGTTTCCCCATCTGGAGAAGGGGGCTTAGAGGGGCGAATGCCCACGGGGTTGTTGAAAGCGCACATGTTGTGGACACCCGAGGATGCCAGGTGCGTGGCAGGCGTTTGGCCTTGACCGCAGTAAGGACGATGAATGGCGTGACGGTCACAACTGCGACAGCAAAGCAAGCAGGAACCTCTGAGACCCCAGCGCGATGAGCCGCCCCACAGGCAAAGGCCACCTCCCTCCCACAGCAGAAGTCTGCAGAGCGCTCCTCTCTAGGAGCCGAGGGGCCTTCCTGGGGCTTGGGAAGGGTCTGTGCTTGTTCGTGTGTCTGTTTTTCTTCAAAGCTTTATTTACTTATTTGAAAGAGTGACACAGAGAGAGATCTTCCAGCTGCTGGTTCATTCCCCCAAATGGCTGCAAGGCTGGAGCTGGTCCAGGCTGAAGCCAGGAAGCCAGGAGCTCCATCTGGGTCTCCCACATGGGTGACAGGGGCCTGAGCACTTGGGCCATCTTCCGCCGCCTTCGCAGGTGCATGAGCAGGGGACTGGATTGGAAGCCGAGCAGCCGGGACTGGAATCAGCACTCTGACACAGAGTGCTGTAACTCACTGTGCCAATACCAGTCCCAGGAGCTGTGTTTTGATTCGGAGGCTGGTTACATGGACAACTCTGCAGGTGAAACCATCCAGGTGTACACCAAAGACCTCGTGGGATCCTTACAAGCATAACAACACGTCTGGCGTGCACTGAGCACCGTGCACAAATCTTAATTCATTTAACCCTGGCACTGAGGTAGGTCCATGCTTATCTCCGTCATGCAGGTGAGGTCACTGAGGCCCAGAGAGATGGAATTACTTGTCCAACATCATCGGTTTGTCATTCGTGACCCTGGGGTTTGAACCCCATCCTGTCCCCAAGGCTTCTATTTATAGCAAGAGCATCAATAAAAGTGACAAAAGTTCTCAGCAGTCCAGAGAGGTGGTGTAACTTAGTGCTGAAGGGCCTGGGCTCAGTCCAGACTCTTTCACTCCCTGGCTCTGTGCCTCGGTTTCCTCTTCTGTAAAATGGGCGGACAACAGTGGCTCTGCTTTACAGGGTTGGCTGATTTGGCGCACACGAGGGTTTAGAAGACTGCCTAGGCATACTGCATGTTCCTCCAGGATTTTTTTGTGCGACAGAAGTCCCCTGGCAACAAGTGTCAACCTCTGCACTCCCCTGCACGGCAGCACCTGCCTGGTCCCCTGGAATGGCAGGGTCGGGACGGGGCCACAGTCGGGGCACACATGTGCACAGCCCTGCCACAGAGCCCCACGCCACGATCACACACAACTCCCAGGCACACACCTCAGCACTGCTGCTGCTCAGGCCTCACTTTCAGCCTGGAGACCTCAAACAGTGTGGGCTCCTCGTGTCTGGGTCCAGCTTGGATGTTATTTGCTGTGTGACCTATGGTGAACATCTTGACTTTTCTGTCTCAGTTTCTGTCTCCAGAACACAGGCCTCCCTACTCGTCAGGGTGTGGAGTTTAAGGGCACAATGCTTGCACCTCGTGGCACCAACAGCTAACACCTCTCCCGTGCCGAGGATGCACCAACCTCCAATGAACTCGCTGACTTTTCACCCTATGGGGCCGATTTCCTTTCTCACTGCTATTTTATGAGTGAAGTCAAGGCTCTGAGAGGGTCAGCAGCTTTCCCAAAGTCACACAGCTCCTATGTGGGGATAAACACCACCCCCGGAGAGCCATGGAGGGGTGCACGTGCGTGGTGCATCACAGGAGGGGGTGAGGCTGTCCTCATGCCTGCCCTCCCACCCATAGTGACAGACGAGAAGAGGAACCTCTTCCAGGGCAGAGGGGAGGTGGGTGCAGACAGTGGGCCCGTGCCCACTCCCACTTCTCTTTTGCCTGGGATGGCTGTGACCTTCCTGCTGGAGCCCTTTAGCCCCAGCCAGAGAACAGCAGGAAGTGAGACCTGGAGACGGAAGATGACACACTTCTGCTTTCCTGGGGACACTTGATGGATGGGGCCTGAACCAGCATCTGAGGTCTCCCAAGTCAGGCTGGCCTCTGGGATTGGACCTCAGCTTTGCCCTTCTGGCCATGGTAGGGGTCGGGTGGGCAGGCCACTTCCCCTCTCTGAGCCCCAGTTCTTCACCTGGAAAACAGGGAAGTTACTGGCACTCCCTGCCAGGGTTAAAATGCCCAGGGCACGGAGGCGTAAGAAAGGCAGCACCTGTTTAGTTAAGCATTGGCTCTAAAACAGTGTCTGAGGAGGACAGGAGCACCTTGGGTTTGGTGAGACCAGGGTTTGAATCCTATGTCTGCCACTTCTTGGCTGTGCCCTTGGGCAAGCTGCAAATTACTGAGCTTAGTTTCTTTCATCTGAAAAACAGGTGGAGCCACGCGTGAGGGGAAGTGAGTACAGCTGTACACAGGGCCCGGCCCGCAGCTGACTTGCGACGGAAGCAGACCGCTGACATCGTCTGTCACAGACACTGGCCCTCTCTCACCTCTAACTTCCAAATCTCAGAGAACTCCAGAGGCCCTGGACACACACATCTGGCTTGCCTGCTCGCTTTCTCTCTATTTTTTACACATCTGGCCGGCCTTCCTTCCTTCCTCCCTCCCTCCCTCCCTCCTTCTTTCCTTCCTTCCCTTCTGAGTCAGAGCAGGGCTTTGACACTGCTTGGACATTGCTTGGATCCTATGTCAGAGTACTTGAGTTCGAGTCCCAGCTCCACCTCCAGCTTCCTGCCAATACCCTGGGAGTCAGCAGATGATGGCCCCAGTGCTTGGGTCCTTGACACTCATGTAGGAGACACAGATTAGGTTCTGGACTCCTGGATTCAGCCTGGATCAGCCCTGGCTGTTGTGGGCATTTGGGGAGTGAACCTACAGATAGACAACTTACCTCTGTCTATCTATCCCTGTCTCTCCCTTTTTCTGTCTCTCTGCCT
The DNA here is from genome assembly GCA_949820135.1 of Sylvilagus floridanus. Classification (NCBI taxonomy): domain Eukaryota; kingdom Metazoa; phylum Chordata; class Mammalia; order Lagomorpha; family Leporidae; genus Sylvilagus; species Sylvilagus floridanus. The sequence goes on from OX463232.1 coordinate 13,255,060, forward strand.
TTCAAGTAAAAATAAATTAATAAAATAGAGTAGGAACAACTTAATGTGGAGACTGGGTCTAGCCCATCTCACTTGCCATGCATTGTTCTTTTATTTATTTTTTTTAATGATGCATTTATTTCAAAGGCAGAGAGACAGAGAGATGGACAGAGTGTGTGAGTGAGTGAATGTCAGAGAGACAAAGAGAGTTTTCCATCTGTTGGTCACTCCCCAGTTGGCCACAGCAGCCAGGTCTGGAGCCTGGAACACCATCCAGGTCTCCCACGTGGGTGCAGGGCCAAGCACTTGGTCCATCCTCTGCTGCCTGCCCAGGTGCATTAACAGAGAGCTGCACTGGAAGCAGAGCAGCTGGGACTTGAACTGGTTCTCCAGGATGGGATTCCAGCATCACAAGGGGTGGCTTCGCCCCTGGGCCGCCATGCCAGCCCCTGGCGTATACTCTTGTAGAAAACATGCCCCGTACATGCCTGGCCCTGTGGTGGGTAAAGTCAGTGACCTTGGAGCCCACAACCCAGTGGAGGACGACCCAGAGGGGTAAGGACTGAGATGGGAGATACACAGGGCAGTGGGTACCTTATATATATATTTATATACCATATATATATATATATATATATATATATATATATACACCATATACATATGTAACTGGTCAGAGTTAACACCATTAAATACTAAAAATAATGAAAACAGCTAATGACGCATTTCCTAAGTTCCAGTTGGTTACTTGCATCCTCTCATTGAATTTTCACAACAAGCTTATCAGATCGATGCTACCACCATGCCCATTTTACAGATGAGAGAACTGAGGCCTGTAGAGATCAAGTAACTGGCCCAAGTGGAGTCAGGATTTGAACTCAGGATATCTGGCTTAATCTGCATCTCTGTTGCCTTTCAACACACCAACGGCTGGGAAGGGCTGGCTTCCCAGGGAGAGAGTGAGGGCTGGGGGTGTGGGCTGACTGAGGTGAGCAAAGCCTGGGACACTCACCTGCAGGGTGCAGTGGGTGAGGGGGTAGATGCCGCTCAGGCCTGGGGTCCAAGCCACCTCCAGCTCCGTAGGCCAGCGAGAAACCAGGTGGAGGTCACGGGGCCGCTGGGGGATCACTGTGGACAGATGAGGGCGTGTTTGCCCAAAGCTCCCCACCCTGCCCTTGGCCCCTGGGCCCAGCCCCCACCCCTGACACAGAACCCCCCCCCCAACTAGCTCCGGTTCCTGTCACCTGTAATGGTGGCCGTGCGGGATGTGGTGACCCCCTTGGCATTATGAGCTTCGCAGGAGAAGGACGACGTCCTGTTCAGGCCTGGGGAGTCACAGGAGGAGCCCAGGATCAGAGACGGGGGGGGGGGGGGGGGGGCTCCACCCACCGTGTCCGTCCATCTTGACCAGGGCGGCTGCTGGGAGGGAGAGTGTGGGGAGGGGAGGGCAATACACCGCCATCCCCAAGCTCAAGGCCAGGCCCCTGGCCTCAGACCAAGTCCCTCCCACACAGCCCCATACAGGCACAGGAACACACTCCGAAACACAGACCCACATAGACACAGACACACATACATGCACACACACTTTCAGAGGGGCCTGCAGAGACACTCCAGGCTGCGTGTGCACCTGCTAGACAAGCCTGAGGCTGTAGAAGCATGCCAGCAAAGCATCTCATTCACACACTTGTCCTCTACCAACCCCTCTCCTCGCTCACTGTGCTCCGGTCACACCAGCTTCCTGGTGTCACACACACATACACACATACACACATACACACACTAGCATGTTCCCACCCTGGGAACCGTGCACTTCTGTTCCTTCCACTTGGAGGCTCACTGCCTCCCTCCATCATGCCTGTTACGCACATGACACCTGCCAGTCGCTCTGTTCCCAGCCACCCCTTTCCAGCACAGGGGCACAGCAGTCCTGGGGGTGCAGGGCCCTGTCAGGTGGGACTAACACACAATAGGTGCTCCCTGTGTGGCACGATGGATCTGTGGGTGTTCACGTGCTGGTGAGCATTTCTGGGGGTGTGTGCAGAAATGTGTATGCGGCCAGGAGAGCGACCATGTGCGTCTCGAGTGCCATTTCTCAGTGCCTGGAGATGATAACCGCCTCTCCCCAGTGCCGCGGTGCAGCTGCACACACACACACACACACACACACAGGCGCCTGCAAGTGCAGAGGCCACGCACACTGCTGCACATCTGCTCAGCGACATGGCACGGACAGAGGTCGGAGCGCCAGGGCCTCCTCTGTTGCTGCCGCCAAGTGCGCGCGCACCTCGTCCAGCTGTTTCCGTGCGTGTGCCCGCAGCCCTGCGGCCTGTGCGTGCTGCTCTCTCCTGCCTGTGCCGGGGTTCCCACCACCGAGTTCGCAAGAGGAGCGCTCTGCCCGCCCGCAGACACAAAGTTTCCTTTTCTCCGGAGAGGAACCGGAGAAAAGTCCGCCGAGGCCGGAAGGGGGAGGGCAGGGGGAGGCGAGGCCCTGGCGACTGCCGGAGCGGCCGGTTCCCAGCCAAGGTCAGGTGCCCGCGCGCGGCCCCCGCGGCCAGCGGCCGGAGAGGGGGCGGGGACCCTGGGTCCGCTCCAGCCCACCTGGCACGTGGGGCCTGCGCCAGGGTCACCGCTTGCGGGCGCTGGCACCGCCCGGGGCCGCGGGCCCGAGCAACCGAGACGGAAGGGGGGGCAATGTTCTGGAGCCAGGTCCTGTTCCGACCGCAGCATTCCTGCCCCCGCGTGAGTCACCGGGCGCCCCCCCCACCCTGGCACTTCCGGCCGTTCAAGGGGCCCCCTTCCCAGGCCAGGCGGACGCGGTGGCACCTTGAGGGAGGGGAACTGAGGGCCGGAAGGGCCTGGGTCTCACTCCCCTCCTGAGGGCTCTCGCTTTGGGACAGGGGCCCGTCTGACACTCCAGATGTACTTTCCAGATGTCTGCCCCACCCGCTGCCCGTGCTCCCCCCGCCACTCTTTTCCAAGGGAATGAGAGGGATGGAAGAAGAGGGAGGCACACCCTGAGTCAGATAGAGGGACAGACAAACACCAGCGGACAAAATTCCTTCACCCCCCCCCACACCAATGAATCACACTTAAACACACAAGGGCCATTATTAGAACCAGAAAATGCAGCACTCGCTACGCTACACGCAGATGCGCAAGGGCTGATGCCGTCACACACACAGTGACTTCCATGTAAACCCACACTGGTGAACGCTGATGTCAGATACACGGGTGAGCTTATGTGGGGACAAACACATGCACACTTGGTCCCATGTGCACACGCGGATGACAAACACCCACCAACACAAGGTGCACCCGGGCTCACGCCGGCACACACCCGGCAACAGGCATGCTGAGGCTGACCGGGGCTGGACACACACACACACACCAGGATGCCTTTGGTGAAGGTTCCCATCGGCTTGCTCGCCCACTTGCAGCACCTTGGGGCACACAAACACGCAGCCAGACACAGAGGCATGCGCTCAGGCTGCTCCCCATTCATGGGGGTTCCTGGGGAGGCAGACTGCCACAGAGACACTGCTACCTACACTAGGGCTGGCGCCGGTGCGCACGCATGCACCATGCACCAGATCTTTTCACCAGGTGGCAGCCACAGGGAGGGCTGATGGAAGCAGAGGGTGCTGCTACTGCTCTGACTCCACACACACACACACACACACACACACGGATACACGTGTGTGAATACACACACACGGAAGCTGTGCCCCACTAAGGCCCCCAGCGTGAGAGGCAGCTACTGATGAATCCCTCCCACACATTGAAACTCACACACACAAACCCTGCTACATCTGTGCCTCCAATTTCTGCTCCTCCCAGGGGGACCGTCCCCTCCCCCTTCCACCTCTCCTAGGTCCTGCCAGGCTGACTCAAGCCCCATCCCTGTCCCTACCCGGCCACCCGAGCTATGGGCCTGAGTCACCCCTCTGGGGGCCGGCGTGTGCCCTGCACAGTCAGGGCCCCCGGAATGCTGGGAATGCGGCTCCTCCCTCCACTCCGGGAGACCCTCCTCATCCTGGCAGAGGGTTGGGGTACAGGGAGCTGTTATCCTTTAGGGCTCAGCCACTTCCCCTGACAGAGCATCCCATGTGTACTCCTGTGTCTCTTCCTTCCATAAAGGGGAGCCCCCATGTCCAGCTTCTGTCCACTGTGTGACCCCAGCTGGAGGCCTGCCAGTCTGTGAGATGAGGGAGGGATGGGCCACCCTGACAGGGAAGGTGCCTAAAACTCAGACCTCTCTGTGCTGTCTCTCCACCTCTGGTCACCTCTGTGGCTGGTCCCTTCCTGTGTCTCCCAGGCTCGCTCGCTCTGAGTGTCTCTGTGCCTCCCACTTTCTCCCTCTCTCTCTTCTCTGGGCTCTGTGCCCCGAGAGGGGCCTGGCTGGATATCCTCCCTGTTGTCCTCCCCATAGTCCAGGCCAGCAGGGCGTCTCAGGGCCGGAGGTGGGCAGGGCATGGGGGGAGGTGGAAGAGAGGCGGGAAGCACTGGTTCGTGGGTCAAGGGCACCAGGCCCACACGCACTTGGGCTGTGGAGCAGCTCAGAGGAAATCCGGGACAAAGAATGCTATTCACAGCGAGTCACTGGGCTGAATGGAAGGAGAGGCAGAGAGATGGAGAGACAGGGAGAGAGACAGAAAGACACACAGTGGGAAGCAGTGGGAGATAGATGGAGAACTAGAGAAATAAGAGAACCGACAGAAAGAGACAGACGCGGAGGTAGGGACAGACCGAGACAGGGACAGAGGGACTGGCAGACGCACAGAGGCAGCGAGCCAGCGCTCTCTGCTGACTTGGCCCAGGGAGGCCAGACTCACCCGGAACATGCAGGCTGTCCTGGGGGCCGTGGCCCACGGCCGGGGCCAAGGGGGCTGCATCCTGGAGCCAGAGTAGGTCCACCGGTTCTGGGGGCCCCTGGGCCCGGCAGCTCAGGTTGAATGGAGTGTCGGCAGGCACAGCCCTGTCCTCAGGCTCCTCCAGGAAGTAAGGTAGGCCTGGCGGGAGGGCAGCGGCAGAGGTCAGGTATCTGGGAGCCTCCATGTGTCCGACCCACCTCTGGGATACTGGGGGCTTTGGACACCCGACCCACTTTGCAGGGTCTCTGACCCCCCGGGACATCTGAGCCTGCTTCATGACTGACCCCCTAGGCCTCTGTCCAGCAACATGTGATCCCCCCATGTTTGACCCCCAAGATGTCTGGGCCCCCCATGTCTGTTTTTCAGAATGTCTGACTCATCATCCCATTTACTTGATGCAGAAAGTGAAGCCCCTGGGGTGGGGCTGGGGGCTCAGTTTCGTGCCTGCACTCCTTACCTGGTTCCTAGAATGGGCTATGCCAGCTACAACTGACCTCCAGGACATCCTACAAACCCCAGCACGTCTTCTCTTCACAATACACCCCCACAAGCCTGCCTCCATCCTCGACAGACCCCAAGTTCTCTGTCTTCTGCAGGCCCCCTAGGCCTGCACCCCGTGACCTCCATGGACCTCCCTGTGTGTCCTGTGCCTCCCCCGACCAGGGCTCACCTTCCAGCCCCAGATAGCCAGGCTGGGACACAAAAGTCTGTCCCCCCAGGACCACCGCACACTGGTACCGCCCTGCATCCGATAGCCGCAGGGATGAGATTCTGGAAGGGCAAGAGGAGGGAAGAGAGGCTGGAGGTCAGAACTGGAGCCGGTTTGTCCCAGAGGTCTTGTCACTGGCTCAAAGCCACACAGCCTGCAAGCAGCTCAGCCAGGACTCTGGTCCAAGAGGGGCTCGGTGCCCATGACCTACCCGCCCGTGATGGGGTAGGATGGGGAGGAGCTTGGGTGTGGCTGGTTGGGGAGAGCCGGCACCTGAGTTTGCTGACCACTTTCCAGTCATCCTGGCCGTCTTCGCCCAGGGGCACCTGGGTCTGGGTGCTGTCCGCCAGCTCCAGGATCTGTCCATCCCGCAGCCAGACCACCTCGGGGGGCTCCCTCTGGATCCGGAGCTCGCACTGAAGGGTGCCCGTGAGTCCCCGGGCACGGGTGATGTTCCCTGGGTTTCTCACAAAGGGGTGCTCATCAGCCTGCACGCCTGCGTTGGGAGAAGGGAGCTTATGGACCCCCCGTTTTCTCCAGTCACTCGGTTCCACGCCATCCCTGCCTGCCCACCGGCTGCCAGGACCCCGCCAGGCACTTCGGCCCACATAGTTGTAGGGTGACCTCAGAAGGGGGTGGAGGGCCGAGGCGTGGGGGAGGGTGGGAGCCTTCCCAGGGGACTGAGGCCCAGCATCCATCCGTCCGTTGGGAAGTAGGCCCGGGATCTGGCAGCCTCCCACGCCCTGGACTGCCTGGCAGGCCAGTCCCGGCCCCCTCTGCCCTCCCTCAGGGTCTCTGGAGACTTCATGGACTGGGCTGCTGGCTGGGGGAGGGAGAAGGCGAGAAGAGAGGCTGGGAATGGGGAACCAGAGAAGTCAGAAAAAGTCTGGCACGGGGAGAAAGAGAGCGAGCAGAGATAGAGGTAGACAGAGAGATGAAGAGAGACGCGACTCTTAGGACAAAGGGCAGGGAGGTGTCTAAGAAGAGGGGCAGAGACAGGGAGAGAGCGGCGGAGTCCGCAGGCAGTGGAACTGGAGGCAGAGATGGAGAGGAAGACAGAGAGGGAGCAGTGGTGGGGCAGGCACAAATGTGAGGGGTGACAGTGGCAAGGAACTGGGGGCTCCAGAACCCTCCCCACTCTGCTGCTTAAGTGTTCTTTCGGGGAAGGTTCCTGCCTTCCCAGAGGGCCCCCAGCCCAGCCCCAGCCCCCAGAGCCTCCACCCCTTCTGTCTCCTGTCAGTCTGTGTCCATCTCTTCCGTCTCTGGCCCTCCTAGTTTCTGTTTCCTGTCCCCCTGTTCCTCTCTCACTCTCCCCCTGCCTCTTGCTCTGTCTCGGAGTCTCAGCAGCGTCTCCTTGTCACCCTCATGCCAAGTCCCTTGTGGTTCCCAGGAAACTCTAAGCCAGCTCAGCACCCCCCCCCCCCCAGCCACCACTCCCGCCAGCCACGGCACCTGCCAGCCATCCCCTTCCCCTCCCGCCACAGCCCCTCCATGGACAGCCCTGCCCCGACAGTTGCCATCACTCACCCCTGGGGGCCAGGCACCCCCAGCAGCACAGCACCAAGCACCAGGCCAGTGGGATCCTGCCCATCCTCCGGGCACCACAGCGCAGTCCGTGCCAAACTTTGCTCCAAAGTTGCTGGGCACGCCGCGGGGGGAGGGGGCAGGGGGCAGGGCTGGGCTGTACCCGGCCCTCCCCCCAGCTCCGTGCTCCCCTGATTTGGCACTGCCCGCCTGGCACAGCCGAGTCCCTTCAGCCGGCTCCGTTCCTCCGCAGCCGCCTTCCCGGCTCCCTGCCTCCTTCTCTCCCTCCCAGACTTCAGGCAACCCAGTCCCCGCCCCTGGCTCCCCCTCTGCCTCCGCCCACCGGGCCCGGAGCCCAGGGGCCACCTGGAGGACGAGGGGTTAACTTGGAGACGCGAGGACTAGCCCTGTCTTAAAGGGGCCTCAGAGGGGGTAGGCTGAGGAGGAGGAAGGGGATCCCCAGTGTCTGTGCCCGGCCCCAGGGCCAGTGAGGCAGGGAGGCTGTGTGTCCCTCTGGCTGGGCCCTGGGCGCTGTCCCTCTGGGCTCCTCTGGTGTCTGGTAAACATCCCTCCCCAGATCCCCTCCCAGCCTGCACACCCCCCTCCGCCCCCGCCCCAGCCCCAGCCAGGCCTCCTTGGCCCTCACTCCCCCTCGCACTCAGGGCTCCTCCGACAAGGACACACACACACACACACACACTCACACTCAGACAGGCAGAGACACGCAGGGGCACGCTGCGCCCACAGACACACTCCCACAAACCGGCTCAGGAGCTCGCCTCCAGGAGAGATCTCAGAGGGAGGATACGTGAGGGACACTCACGTGCGGAGACACGGATCCTCCGACACCCCCACCTCCGCGTGGGCATGGAAAAGCGCACGACGGCGGTGCCCCCAGGACCGAGTTAGAATCCCAGCCGTACTGTTAGCCACGTGGCCGAGGGCAGGTGCCTGGCATCCTGAGGCTCAGTGTGAATCTGTAAAATGGGAATAAGAGCAGGATCCCTTTAGCTGGCCATTGGGGGGACAATCTGGGTCAAAGTACGTGCCGTTCCTTGCAACGGCCAGAGCTGTGCCGATCTGAAGTCAGGAGCTTCTCGCTGGGTCTCCCACGCGGGTGCAGGGACCCAAGCACTTGGGGGCATCTTTCACTGCTTTCTGAGGATATAGCAGAGAGCTGGAATGGAAGTGGAGCAGCTGGGACTCGAACCAGCACCCATATGGGACGCCGGCACTGTAAGCAGCAGCTTTACCTGCTGCACCACAGCGCCAGCGCAGGTGGTGTCTTGATCACTGCACCAAATGCCCCCGCAGGACCCCCTCTTGAGGTCTGCTTGACCCTCCTTCCTCCTTTCTCACCCAAAGAGCCCCCTCACAGGCCTTGCAGCACCCTCTTGCACATACGTCAGCCCTATCTCTTGTCCATTTCTATGGCCCCACTCCCATGGCCCCACTCCCTGGCCCCTTCCAGTCTGACTGAGGTCCCCTTGTTGTGTTGTTTGCTTCCAACCCCGTCCTTCCCTGGGCAACAGATGTATGGTCATCATTACAGATTTTTTGGCATGACTATGTGCCTCATGTCTGTCCCCTCCAGTTGGCCTGTGGGTTCTGGGAAGGTGGGGAGGGGCTACATACTGGTCACTGCTGCATCCATCCCCCCCCCCCCCGTAAAGGGTGCCACAAGGGGACAATGAATCACTGAGGGGGCTGCTGCTGGTCGCAGCAGGTTAAGTTGCCGCTTGGGATACACGTCCTAAATTGGAGTTGGTTTGTGTCCCAGCTACTCCCCTTCCTTCCTTCTTCCCTCTCCCTCTTTCTCTCTCTCTTTGAAGATTATTTATTTATTTGAAAGGCATAGAGAGGGGCCAGCGCTGTGACGCAGTGGGTTAACACCCTGGCCTGAAGCACCAGCATCCCTTATGGGTGCCGGTTCTAGTCCTGGCTGCTCCACTTCTGATCCAGCTCTCTGCTATGGCCCGGGAGGGCAGAAGATGGCCCCAGATTTTGGGCCCTGCGCAGCTTCAGCTGTTGCGGCCAATTGGGGAGTGAACCATCAGATGGAGGACCTCTCTCTCTCTCTGCTTCTCCTGTCTCTGTGTAACTCTTTCAAATAAATAAATCCTAAAAAAAAAAAAAAAAAAAAAAAAGCATAGACAGAGAGGAGGAAAGAGACATATATACACAGAGAGAGATATCCTCCATCCACCCAAATACTGCAATGGCCCAGTCTGGGCCAGGCCAAAACCAGGAGCCAGAACTCCATCCTGCTCTCATCCATGATGGCAGGGACGCAGGCATGTAAACCATCATCTGCTGCCTTTCCAGGTGTATTATAGGAAGCTGATCAGAAGCAGAGCAGTTAAGACTGTAACTGGAACTCTGATATGGAATGCGGCTTAACCCACTGTGCCACGTTGCCAACCCCTCTGGCTACTTCACTTTTTTTTTTTTTTTTTTGACAGGCAGAGTGCACAGTGAGAGAGAGAGACAGAGAGAAAGGTCTTCCTTTTCCGTTGGTTCACCCTCCAATGGCTACTGCAGCTGGCACACCGCGCTGATCCGAAGCCAGGTGCCAGGTGCTTATCCTGGTCTCCCATGGGGTGCAGGGCCCAAGCACTTGGGCCATCCTCCACTGCACTCCTGGACCACAGCAGAGAGCTGGCCTGGAAGAGGGGCAACCGGGGCAGAATCTGGCGCCCTGACCGGGACTAGAACCCGGTGTGCCAGCACCACAGGCGAAGGATTAGCCTTTTGAGCTGGCCTACTTCACTTTCAATTCCAATTTCATGCCAATGTGCACCCTGGGAGGCAGCAGGAGATGGTTCAAGTACTTGGGTCCCTGCAAGACACCCAGATGGAAATCCAGGCTTCTGGCTTTGGCCGAGCTTAGCCCTGGCTGTTGTAGGCATTTGAGGAGTAAATCAGCAGATGGGGCCAGCGCCACGGCTCAACAGGCTAATCCTCCGCCTTGCGGCGCTGGGTTCTAGTCCGGGTTGGGGCGCTGGATTCTGTCCCGGTTGCCCCCTCTTCTAGGCCAGCTCTCTGCTGTAGCCCGGGAGTGCAGTGGAGGATGGCCCAAGTGCTTGGACCCTGCACCCCATGAGAGACCAGGATAAGCACCTGGCTCCTGCCATCGGATCAGCGCAGTGTGCCAGCTGCAGTAGCCATTGGAGGGTGAACCAACGGAAAAGGAAGACCTTTCTCTCTGTCTCTCTCACTGTCCACTCTGCCTGTCAAAAAAAAAAAAATCAGCAGATGGAAGATTTCTGTCTCTTGAGAGGGAAGGGGGAGAGGCGGCAGCGGCGCTGTGATGCAGTGGGTTAATGCCCTGGCCTGAAGCACCGGTTTCCCATATGGGCACTGGTTCGAGACCTGGCTGCTCCACTTCCAATCCAGCTCTCTGCTATGGCCTGGGATAGAAGATGGCCCAAGTCCTTGGGCCCCTGCACCCGTGTGGAAAACCTGGAGGAGGCTCCTGGCTTCTGGCTTTGGATGGGCACAGCTCTGGCTGTTGTGGCCAATAAGGGAGTGACCCAGCAGATGGAAGACCTGTCTCTCTCTGCCTCTCCCCTCTCTGTGTAACTCTTTCAAATAAATAAATAAAAATCTTTAAAAAAAATTTCAAGTAGGTGGAAAAATAAAACCTTTAAAAAATACGAATTGAGAGGCATTTTGGAGGTGCAGAGGTGTATCCACTTGTTTAGATATACTGCAGGTCTTCACCCACCTAGGGCATCATGGACAGTGCTAGGTTCATGGCCAACTTGAACCTGTGACTTCATTCTCTCAAGAACTTTTGGCTGAGAACTGGCCCTCACATAGGATGCTGGTGCCTTAACCTGCTGTGCCAGCGCTGGCCCCTGAGGGCCAGAGGATGGTTAAGGAAGGCCTTGCTGAGGTTATGACTGAGACTGGAAGGACATTAGCAAGTGAGCCAAGACCGGAAGAGCGTTCCAGGCAGTGCGAAGGCCCTGCAGCTGGCGTGTGCCAGGAACAGCAACGACTTCAGGGAGGGCTCTCCGTGGTTGGGAGTGGGAGCGGAGAGGACAGGTGGGGTCAGGAAGAGCCTGGCTTGGCAAGGATTTTGGTCTGTCGTCTATGATGGGAATTACTGGTGGGCTTTGGGCAGGAAACATTATTTGATCTCTTTTTAAAGAATCCCTCTAAGGCCAGTATGTGAAAGGTTGAGAGACTTCTAATTTTTTTAAAAGATTTTTTTATTTATTGGAAAGACAGAAAGAGAAAGAGAGAGAGGGGCTGGCGCTGTGGCACAGCGGGTTAAAGCCCAGGTCTACAGAGCCGGCATCACATATGGGCACTGGTTCGAGTCCCAGCTGCTCCACTTCTGATCCAGCTCTCTGCTATGGCCCAAGTCGTTGGGCCCCTGCACCCACATGGGAGACCTGGAAGCTCAAGGCTCCTGGCTTCAGATCAGCCCAGCTCTGGCTGTTGCAGCCATTTGGGGAGTGAACCAGTGGATGGAAGATCTCTCTCTCTCTCTCTCTGGCTCTGCCTTTTCAAATAAATAAATCTTTTTTTTTTTTTTTGGTTTTTATTTTTTTATAAAGCTTTTATTTAAAGAATATGAATTTCCAAAGTACAGCTTATGGATTACAATGCCCCCCATAACTTCCTCCCACCCACAACCCTCCCCTTTCCCGCTCCCTCTCCCCTTCCATTCACATCAAGATTCATTTTCAATTCTCTTTATATACAGAAGATCAGTTTAGTACATATTACGTAAAGATTTCAACAGTTTGCCCTCACATAGCAACACAAAGTGAAAAATACTGTTGGAGTACTAGTTATAGTATTAATTCACAATGTATAGCACATTAAGGACAGAGATCCTACATGATATATTTTTTTTAAACTGATTAATTTTCTATGCAATTTCCAATAAATCTTTAATGAGAGAGAGAGAGAGAGAGAGAGAGAGAGAGAGAGAGAGAAAGAGAGAGATTCTCCCATGCGCTGGCTGGGCCAGGTTGAAGCTAGGAGCATGGAACTCCATCTGGGTTCTCCCACGTGGGTGGCAGGGGCCCAAGCACTTGGGCCAACTTCCAAACAGGCGCTCAGACAGGATGCAGGCGGAGGCTTAACTGGCTGCGCCACAACGGCCCGGACAGGACCTCCTAACAGAAGGATCGGGGACATGGACGCAGCAGCCTTAGGTGTCACTGAACACAGGACCATTCGTTAACTCCGAATCTAATTCCTAGTTTGTAGGAGTTCCTGAGAATGGAAGGACATCTTGAGAAATGCTACAAAAAATGCCATCAGCCAAATCTAGAGTACGAAAAACTCTTGTCAGGCAAATGACTCAGTTTACTCAAGAAATGAGCGGCACGCCAACGTCTAGGGAGCAGTTACAGAGTGGAAAAATCCAAGAGGCACTTCAAACAAAATCTGCTCATGCAATTGGTGTAAAAAATGGGTACCTGGATTTTGACTTTTGAAAGAGAGCTTTTGGGGGCAGTTATTGCTTACTGGATACAGAGGCTTTCGTGGGATGATGGAAACAGTTTTGAGTATAGGAGCCGGTGTTGCGGCATGGCGGGTAAACCTGCTGTCTGTGACGCCATCATTCCATTCCCACCTGGTTCCCTGCTAATGTGCATAGGAAGGCAGTGGAAGATGGCCTGAGTGCTTGGGCCCCCGCTACACATGTGGGAGACCCAGATGGAGTTCCTGGCTTTGGCACGGCCCTGCCCCTGGCAATTGTGGCCATTTGGAGAGTGAACCACAGAGAGAAGATCTCTCTATCTCAGTCTCTGTTACTCTGCCTTTCAAAGAAATAAAAGAAAAAATATATTTAAAACAGAAGAAAGATGGTTATCCTCCATCAAAGAGTGAACAGCCTAGGAACAGGCAATCAAGATGGAATCCCAATCCCGTCTGTCCACTTTACTCTTCCACTGTTTTGTGCTACCTCTAAGGAACAGAAGTCAATAAAGTGATAACATCATGGGACTTTTTTTTTTAAATAAGGAAACTTTGTGAATGACAGATGCACTGTGGTATTTTTGGAAGATGAACTGATGTCTGCAGCTTACTTGATGAAAAAAAACCACAGCCGGAGGGACAGGTGGACAGAATTGTTATTGAGCAATGGAGCAAGATGCTGATGGGAGAACCAGGAGTTGGCACGTGGGCATTCTCGGTACAAGCCCCTCAACTTTGCCACATGTCTGAAGACTGTCACAATAAAATGGTGGGGGGTGGGGGTGGGTGTTGTGTAGTGGACTGAGCCGGAGCTTGGAATGCCTGCACCCCATGAAGTGCCTGAGACCCAGGCATGCTTCTGCTCAGAGAGAGAGAGAGATCTTCTATCCACCAGTTCACTCCCCACTGGGCTGCAACGGCCAGGGCTGAGCCAGGCTGAAGTCAGCGGTCAGCAGCTTCATCCGGGTCTCCTATGTGGGCAGCAGCAAGCATTTGAATCATCTTCCTCTGCTCTCCCAGGCCACTAGCAGGGAGCTGGATTTGAAGTGGAGCAGCTGAGACAGAAACGGGCACCCATATGGATACCAGCGTCCCAGGTGGCCACAACACTGGCCCCTTTACCTCTGCTTCTGATGCAGCTCCCTGCTGATGCACCTGGGAGGCAGCAGATGATGGTCCAAGTACGTGGGTTCCTGCCACCCATGTGGAAGACCCAGGTGGTTCTGGTTCTTGGCTTCAGCCTGGTCCAGCCCTGGATGTTGTGGGTACCAGGGGAGTGACCCAGTGGACAGAAGATCTACCTCTCTGTCACTCTTTCAAAGAGATAAATAAATCTTTTAAGAAATGTTGGGAAGAAAACAAATATCCTTAACTCTTCAATGATTTTCTGGGATTTGCCTTAAAATATCCTTAATTTCACATAAGTGAAAACTAGAAAGTTAGTGGTTGTTGAATGAGGCTGGATGATGGGTAATTGGGGAGGCAGGGTTCTGTTTGTTTGAAAACCCCCTTACCAGATAACTTAAGATACAAAGGATCTCCCTGGTTCCCTTAAGAAGGGAAGGCAGGGGGGCCCGGGTGGCTGAAGAGGCCAGGGCAGGGTTGGGGTCTGTCTGTGGGCTGTGGCCCGTGTGTAGTATCTGCTTCCAGATTCCCAGAATCCCCAGGGGCTGGATCTGTTGGTTTTGGGCTTTCCCAGGCTGAGGCCCCCCTTCCAGGACAGCCCTGTCCTGCCCTCTCCCGCCAGCTCCACATCTGGTACTGATGTCAACAGCCAGGGTGGGCGGTGACCGTGTTTTTCAGCTCCCGCCCAGCCTCAGGGGAGGGGTGGACTCCCCCATCCCCACCCCTTACTCACTAGGACAGACAGATTCGGTCACACAGCAGGCCCCGCCTCAGGCCAGACACAAATGTTTATTGCAAAATGGGAGCCTTTAAGTCACAAGGACATCAGATCTGGCCTCTTCCCTGACTCTGGGGCTGGGAACTCGGCCCCTACATGGTTATCTAGCCGCTTCCACTGGGTCTTACGTGGACAGAGGCAGAGCAGGGGCTGAGTCAGGGACAGCAGGGGTCGCTTTCAACTAGGTTACATAAGCAGGGCTGGGGCTGGGTGGGCGTTTCTCACACAGGGCCTGTGCTTGCCAACCGGGACCTGTTTGCGTCTGGGAGAACTTGCGATCAGGGTGCTTGGAAAGGGGCCTCCGTGGCAGTGCTGTCTCCATGGGAGGACCCCTCGGGGAGCTGGGACGGGGTCCTGTGTGTCTAGCTGTGGCCTGGAGGGCCCTGGACAGGAACCTGTGACCTGCCCCAGAGGGGGGCGGGGTGTGTGGCTCTCAGTGGGCTGCGCACCCCAGAGCATGGCATGGATGGCTTTGCTGTGTGACAATGGTGAGACACAGGCGGCTGCCTGCGGTGTAGACGTATGGCCGTGAACACACAACTCTGTCCCTGCTCGCCCCGGGCAGCCACCCCCACCCCCACCTCCACCCCGAGCCCCCCTCTTCATCAGGTCCAGCCAAGGCAGTGGTCAGCGGGGCCGGACCTGCAGCTGGAAGGCGGAGGGGATGTTGAAGAGGCCGCTGACAGCAGGCTGCAGGCTGAGCGCTTGCGGCGGGCACGGGCTGTCCAGGGAGAAGCCCTGCAGGATGGCCGTGAAGAGTAGGAAGAGCTCGGCGCGGGCCAGGCCCTCGCCCAGGCAGACGCGCTTACCTGGTGAGGAGAGGGAGACCCGCGGCTCACAGCCAGGCCCGGGGATGGGGCGGTGGGCGAGGGGAGCCAGCAGGGAGCCCGGGGCGCAGGAAGTCACGGCTGTACCTAGGGAGAAGGGCAGGAAGGCCTCGTGCTTCCGGAACCGCCCGTCAGCATCCAGGAAACGGCCTGGGTTGAATTCCTCTGGCTGCTCGAAGACCTTGGGGTCCCGCAGGACGGAGCCAAGGAGCGGGAAGACCTCGGTGCCCTGATGGGAGACAGCCACGAGAGCGTTCCCTCACCAACCCCGGACACATGGGTCCCAGGCCGCAGGCACTGCGCATGCGCGTGGCACGGTGGGCGGAGCGCCGAGGACGGAACGCAATGACGTCAGCGGGGCCAGGTACCTGTGTACCTCACAGGTGATGGGTAGATGCACTGTACACAGAGGCGCCCACACTTGCAAACATGTTTGGAAAATGGAATCAAAAGGTCAGTTCACTCAGGTGCGAAACGTTCTGAAGTCTATATATACAAGGGGACTTTAAAAAGCAAGAAACGCAAGCGGTGGGGGTCTGGCGCAGTGGGATGCAACCATTCTGTGTGAGAGTCCCGCTCTGCTTCTAAGTCCAGCTTCCTGCTCATGGGCACCAGGTGATGGCGCAAGTATTTTTTTTTTTTAATTAAAGATTTATTTTGGGACTGGCGCTGTGGCCTAGTGCGTTAAGCCTCCGCCTCTAAGGCCGGCATCCGGTTTGGGTCCCAGCTGCTCCACCTCTGATTCAGCTCCCTGCTAATGGCCTGGGAAAGCAGAAGATGGCCCAAGTGCTTGGGTCCCTGCACCCACGAGGGAGACCTGGAAAGACCTGGAAGAAGCTCCTGGCTCCTGGCTTCGGATCAGCACAGCTCCAGGCCCTGCAGCCACGTGGGTAGTGAACCAGAGGATGAAAGATGTCTCTCCCTCTCCCTGTCTGCAACTCTACCTCTCAAATAAATAAATTTTTTAAACAAGATTTGTTTGAGAGGCACAGTAATAGAGGGAGAGACAGAGACCCTCCTTCTGCTGGTTCTCTCCCCAGATGGCAGCAATGGCCCGGGCTAGGCCAGGCAGGAGCCAGGAGCCAGGAGCCAGGAGCTCCATCCATATGGGTGTCAGGAGCCCCAGTACTTGGGCCGTCTTCCACCACCTTGCTGAGCTGGATTGGAAGCAGAGCAGTAGGGACTCCAGTTAGCACCGTGATGTGGATGCCAGCATTGCAAGCAGCAGCTTAACCTGCTGCAGTACAATGCTGGCCTCACAAGGACTTGGGTCCGTTCCACCCACGAGGGTGTCTGCATCGAGTTCCGGGCTTTGGCATGGCCCAGCCACAGCTGTTACTGGCATTTGGGGGAGTGAACCAGCAAATAGAAATCTCTCTCTGTTGTCTCTTTGCTTTTCTTTTTTTTTTTTTTTTTTGACAGGCAGAGTTAGACAGTGAGAGAGAGAAACAGAGAGAAAGGTCTTCCTTCTGTTGGTTCACCCCACAAATGGCCGCCATGGCCAGCACGCTGCGCTGACCCAAAGCCAGGAGCCAGGGGCTTCCTCCTGGTCTCCCATGCAGGTGCAGGGCCCAAGCACTTGGGCCATCCTCCACTGCCTTCCTAGGCCACAGCAGAGAGCTGGACTGGAAGAGGAGCAACCAGGACAGAATCCGGCGCCCCAACTGGGACTAGAACCCTGGGGTTCTGGCACCACAGGCGGAGGATTAGCTTAAAGAGCCATGGCACAGGCCTCTTTGCCTTTCAAATAAATCAAAAACATATTAAAAATTAAAAATATGTATAATGAAAACATATGGAAGCATTATTTGTACCAAAATGAACTTCTCTTTTTAAAAAAAAAAAAACATTTATTTATTTGAAAAGCAGAGTTACACACAGAGAGAGAGAGAGAGAGAGAGTTGTCTGTCGCTGATTCACTCCTCAAATGGCCTTCATAGCTGGGGCTGGGCCAGGCTGAAGCCAGGAGCCTGGAGCTGCATCCAGGTCTCACACATGGGTGGCAGGGACTCAAGTACTTGGGCCACCTTCTGCTGTTTTCCCAGGTGCATTTGTAGGGAGTTAAATCAGAAGTGGAGCATCTGGGACTCAAACCAGTGCACATATAGGATGCCAGCATTGCAGGCAGCAGCTTAACCCATTGTGCTACAATGCTGGCCTCTGCACTTGTCCTTTAAATCCATTTGCATGAACTGGTTTGTAACAGGCATGCACATTGCATGCACACACACATACACATACACTGTATCTTGTGAACAAGCCAAAGAGCTAGGTATGAATATTATTTCCATCTTAATGATGGTGAAACTGAGATCCAGAGAATGGAAGCGAGTTGCCCACAGTTGCCATCTGGACGCAGCAGTGCTTGTCATTTTTCCATTTTGTTTTGAAGCTTTGGGCACATTTGTGATTCAGCTGTGGCTGTTTTAAGCCACCTTTTTGCCAAATGCTGAGTCCAGCCTTTGCTGGAGGAGCAAAAGGCCTTTCGGAGGAGACGGCCAGCACGGCTGGGCGAGGGCTGTCCATGCAGGCTGCCCCTGCCTGTGTTGGCAGAAAGTGGCAGCTCTGGGGCCGGTGCAGCGGCACAGGAGGTTAATCCTCCGCCAGCAGCACTGGCATCCCATATGGATACTGGTTCTAGCCCGGCTGCTCCTCTTCCCATCCAGCTCTCTGCTATGGCCTGGGAAAGCAGAGGAAGATGGCCCAAGTGCTTGGGCTCCTGCACACACATAGGAGACCTGGAAGAAGACCCTGGCTCCTGGCTTTGGATAGGCTCTGCTCTGGCCGTTGCATCCATTTTGGGGAGTGAACCAGCAGATGGAAGACCTTTCTCTCTGTCTCTCCCTCTCCCTCTCCCTCTCACTGTAACTTTACCTCTCAAAATAAATAAATAAAATCTTTAAAAAAAAAAAAAAGAGAAAGTGGCAGCTCTTTCAGCCATGATCAGAGCCCCTGTGTTCCCAGGGCTGTGTGGTGGATGGTGAATGTGGCAGGATAGCAGGAGGAGAGGGGGCGAGACCCCTGCTAGGGACTTGCCTAGAAGGTAAGGGAGGCTCCAGAAAGGACAGGGCCCTGGCACTGGCACTAAAATAAGAGAAAGGCAGATAGCTGCTAAAGCATAGGCTCTGAGTTCAAATCCTGCCTCCACTGCTTGCAGGTTGGGTGACCTTGACACGTGTTTTAACCGTTCAAGTTCTCAGTTTCCTCGTTTATAAAATGGGCATAATGGTATGCAGCTGCTTTCAAGATTAAATAAAACGCATATGCAAAGCATTCAGAGTAATACCTGGCACACAGTATCGGTACCTATTATGATGGTGATTCTTTTTTAAAGATTTATTTATTTGAAAGTCAGAGTTACAGAGAGGAGAAGCAGAGAGAGAAAGAGATCTTCCATCCACTGGTTCACTCCCCAATTGGCTGCAACGGCCGGAGCTGCGCCAATTTGAAGCCAGGAGCTGGAGCTTCTTCTGGGTCTCCCATGCGGGTGCAGGGGCCCAAGCACTTGGGCCATCTTCTGCCCTCCCAAGCCATAGCAAAGAGCTGGATCAGAAGTGGAGCAGCCAGGACTCCAGTGCCCGTATGGGATGCCGGCACTGCAGGCAGCGGCTTTACCTGCTACACCACAGCGTCAGCCCCTATTATGATTATTATCGGTGTCTATTACTGTCATTAGAAGAAAGATAATATTGTGGTTCACAGGGTGAAGTAGTCTGCTCAGGCTTCTAGCTGGAAAACAGCGGGACTGGACTGAAGCTCCAGGGTTTGGATTCTACAAGGAAGCTGCCTCAAGTTCAGGGAGTCATTGATCTCCCCCTAGTGGTTCTGGGGCTGAACTGCTCTCTGGTGAAGAGGCAGGGCCTGGGAGAGGGAGAGGGAGAGGGAGAGGGAGAGGGAGAGGGAGAGGGAGAGGGAGAGGGAGAGGGAGAGGGAGAGGGAGAGGGAGAGGGAGAGGGAGAGGGAGAGGGAGAGGGAGAGGGAGAGGGAGAGGGAGAGGGAGAGGGAGAGGGAGAGGGAGAGGGAGAGGGAGAGGGAGAGGGAGAGGGAGAGGGAGAGGGAGAGGGAGAGGGAGAGGGAGAGGGAGAGGGAGAGGGAGAGGGAGAGGGAGAGGGAGAGGGAGAGGGAGAGGGAGAGGGAGAGGGAGAGGGAGAGGGAGAGGGAGAGGGAGAGGGAGAGGGAGAGGGAGAGGGAGAGGGAGAGGGAGGAGGGAGGAGGGAGAGGGAGGAGGGAGGAGGGAGGAGGGAGGAAGTGTGCATATTGCATGTCCTAGCCACAGGGCTGAGGGTAAGGAGGGCCGCTGTTAGCATTACACCTGTTACTCAGTTCTCAAACTCCTTCCCCGAGCACACCCTCATCAGACTGTCCCAGCCACCTCAGCAGGACGTAGAATTAGCATGTCTGTCTGACAGGTGGGGAAACTGAGGCCCAGAGACAGGGTCCCAGGGCAAGAGAAATGCACACAGAAGAAACCGGAAGAGTAAAGGCTTCAGAGAGAGGAAGAGGGGGGATTATCAGAGAGGGAGTAAGGTACAGGGCCACAGTGGCATGGTTGGGGCACAGGGGAAGGGGAGATGTAGACACTGAGATCAAGAAAAAGTCAGGGAAGGGCAGGAGTTGGGCACAGTGGTTAAGATGCCCCCTAGGGCACCTGCATCCCTGTCTGGGTTTCAGTCCGACCTCCACTTCTGATCCAGCTCCCTGCTAACATGCATTCTGGGAGGCAGCAGGTGACGGTTCAAGTACTTGGGTCCCTGCCACCCTCACGGGACACCCAGATGGAGAGATGGAGCTCCTGGCTCTTGGCTTCTGCCTGGCCCAGCTCTGGCTGTTATGGGCATTTGGGGCAACAAACCAACAGTTGAAAAATTTCTCTTTGTCTCTTTCTCTGTGTGTCTCTGACATTGAAACAGAATGAAAATAATCAGACATTGGGACTGGCGCTGTGGCGCAGTGGGTTAACGCCCTGGCCTGAAGTGCCGGCATCCCATGTGGGCGCCGGTTCGAGACCCGGCTGCTCCACTTCCTGTCCAGCTCTCTGCTGTGCCCCGGATAGCAGTGGAGGATAGCCCAAGTCCTTGGGCCCTGCATCCACGTGGGAGACCCGGAGGAAGCTCCTGGCTCCTGGCTCCTGGCTTTGGATCGGCACAGCTCCAGCTGTTGAGGCCATCTGGAGAGTGAACCATCAGATGGAAGACCTCTCTCTCTCTGCCTCTCCTCTCTCTGTGTAGCTCTGACTTTCAAATAAATA
The DNA here is from genome assembly GCA_949820135.1 of Sylvilagus floridanus. Taxonomy (NCBI): domain Eukaryota; kingdom Metazoa; phylum Chordata; class Mammalia; order Lagomorpha; family Leporidae; genus Sylvilagus; species Sylvilagus floridanus. Next base: position 13,275,569 of record OX463232.1, read on the forward strand.
AATAAATCTTAAAAAAAGAAAGAAAGAAAATAAACAGACACAAAATAAAAGGTCTGGCTGTCCAGAATACCCACCTGGGGCAAGGTGTACCCTCGGAAGCAGGTGGTCCGCGTGAGGGCGCGGGGCACGCCCATGGGCAACAGCGCCAGCAGCCGCTGGGCCTCGTGCAGAACAGCGTCAGTGTAAGGGAGGCGAGCACGGTCCCCCAGGCTTGGGGCCCGGCCAGCACCCAGCTCCCGCGTCAGCTCTTCCTGTACACACTCTGCACACAAGAGTTACAGGCTCAGAGGGGGCTTGGGTCCCTCTTTCCCAGATGAGAAAACTGAGACTCGAGAACTCAGGCCATCTGCCCAGAGACACAGTCGAGTCAGTGCCACCAGCTGCCCAGTGCCACCAGCTGCCCAGTGCCACCTTCCCGACCAGCCACTGGCCCGACAGCAGGTGACACAGCTGCCTGGCCCTGAAATGCTGGCGTTCCTGGGGGCGCACGCCCAGCCCTGCCTCTTCCCATATACCCTTCCGCACCACCAAGGCTCTGGTCCCTCCTAAGCTCCGATGACCCTGGGGTCTTGTGGTCTCCTGCATCCTGCTCCCCACCCCTCACTGGGTGGCTTCAGACCCCACCCAGATGGTTTCAAACTGGAGTCAGCATCTTCTCTTTAAAACCAGTTCCTTCCTGTCCCCACCTCGGGTGGCCACGCTGTCCTCCTGTTGCCCTAGCCAGAGACCTGCCCTTCTGCCTGACGCCTCCCTGTCTTGTCATTCTCTGGGATCTGCCTGTTCCACTCCTTCTTCCCTCCCTGAAGCCTAGCCCTGTCCTGTCCTCTCCTGTTCAGGTCCTTGTCCTCCTCCCTGGGGCTCCTGGTGTCCCCTCTCACCCTTCTCCACTCCCTCAGGGCAGCCTAAAGGAGTTTTCTAAAGGCTGAACGTGACTCTGCCCTCTCCTGCTCAGGGCGCTGCTTTGACTCCCCATGACCAAGGCCAAGGCACAAGGCAACAGGCCCCAAGAGGACTCCTGCTCGTCTCTCTCCGTGCCTGGCCCCGCAACCCGCAGCCGCCTGGCCTCCTCCGACACCCCGAAGCCCGCACTTCCTCGCCTCCTGCTCAGCCTGACTGCTCCGCTGGCACAGTCCTCCCTCCTGAACCCTCTCTTCTGTCCCCGGGGCCTGGCAGGTGCGAAAGGCGCTTACTGTGGACGTGAGGATGCTTCAGCAGTAGCAGCAGGGCATAGCGGATGGTGGCGCTGACCGTTGCCGTCCCGGCAAACAGCAAGTAGGTGACGGTCATCAGCAAGTTCTTCTCTGTGAACTCTGTGTGTGGGTCTTGTTCCTCCTGGGAGAAACCAGGCAGAAGGGCTCAGAGAACACAGGCTGCGGGAAGCAGAGGTGCGGGGAACCAGGCATGGGGCACAGCACAGCAAGTTACAGCTTTGTCACGGAGTGCAAATGAATGGTTCAGAAGGTTGTGAAGTGGGTGTCTAATATTAGTTCTTTCTGGTTGAAAGGCTTTTTTTTAAAAAAAAAAAAAAAAGATTTATTTAGGGCGGCACTGTGGCACAGTGGGTTAAGCTGTCATCTGTACTGCTGGCATCCCATAAGGGTGCCAGTTCGAGTCCTAGCTGTTCAACTTCTGATCCAGCTCCCCACTAATGCACCTGGGAAATCAGCAGAGGATGGCCCAAATGCTTGGGCCCCTGCACCCAAGTGGGAGACCCAGAGGAAGCTCCTGGCTTCCGGCTTCGGCCGGGGCCAGCCCTGGCCATTGTGGCCATTTGGGGAGTGAACCAGCAGATGGCAAATCTCTCTCTCTCTCTCTCCCACCCTCCCTCCCTCTCTGACTTTCAAATAAATCAATAAATCTTAAAAAAAATTTTTTTTAAAAAGCGGGGGGCAGGGAGAGGCAGTGAGAACAGAGCACCCAAAAGAGACAGACACTCAGAGAAAAGCATATGCACAGATGTGCAGTGAGACAGAGACCTAACTGGGGAGTTCAGGTGCACCTGTCCCGTCCAGGGGGGACTCACACCCCACCAACCCTCCTTCCACCTGTTGCTACCTGTGCCATCTTTAGCAGGAAGGCATCCACAACATCGCGAGCAGGGCCTGAGGGGTCCAGGCTCTGCTGGTGTCGACGCACCTGGCGCACAGTGAAGGCAGCCAGGGTGCCCAAGTGGTGGAGGAGCTGTTTGTGGGGGCTGGGCAGGGGCCGCAGGAACCAGGAGAACATCTCGTAGGCCTGTGGGGGGAGGGCAGTTGTCCTCATCAGAGGGCTTGGCGGGAATCTTAGGCAGGTAAAAAGGGGTCCCACCTGCTTACCTGTCCCCATGGGGAGCTGGTCCCCAGCAGGGTACCGCTAGCTGCCCGCACCACAGCCTGGAACTCCTCATCCTCGTAGGGCATCCGGAAGCCGAAGATAAGGGAACAGACGATGTTGGAGGTGGCCTGGGCCAGTAGCAGGGAAGGGTCAAATGGGTGTCCTGGGGGAGTGAAGGGGGGGATGGAGCCAAGGTGGAGCAGACCCCGGGCCTCGATGGAGAGAGATGGCAGGATGGCAGGTGCAGGGGAGAGAGCGGAGCAGGGTGAGGCACAGAGCGAGAGGAGACGTGCAGGGGGATGGAGAGTCACAGAGAGACATAGGGAGGCCCAGAGACAGACTTAGGGTCAGAAGAACTGAGAAAAGGAGGCAGAGAAAAAAGGTAGAAAAGAGATGGAGATCCAGAAAGAGGGTGATGACATATAGAGAGGCTGAGATACCCTCACACAAGAGACAGAGGGTGGAGGTGGAGACCCCAGCCCAGCCCAGAGCCCAGGGCTTCCCAGGCTGCATGGTCCAGGCTGCACTGGGGCCACGCCCATGCACAGGGAGAAGCTCCTCCCCCTGACTCTGCTGACCTTGGGTCTCCTGGAGCGCCTCCACCAGGCGCTGAGCCTCGGCCTGGATCAGCTCCTCGCCTTCCCGCTTCCCCATGCCCTGGTCCCGCAGAGCAAGCATGGTGAATTTCCTCAGCTGCTGCCACCGTTCCCCGTTGGCAAAGAAAACCCCTGCATAGAAGGTGAGACTCGGTGAGGGACCGGCCCCTCTCAGCATTCCCCAGGACAACCCCTGTCCTGAGTCCCTGCCTGCCCAGCTCAGAGATGACCACTCAGCAGGTGCCCAGTAAATGCACAAACTGGGGCCTGGGTCCCATGGCCTCGCTCTGGACAGCCAGTTCCCGGGGGGGGAGCTGGGCTCCCGCTCTGTGATTGGCAGGGGGAGTGCAGATTTGTCCCTCCCTTTCATCTCTGCATCTTCTTCTCCCTCTCTCCTCTTCCTCTCTCCTGTCCACCCCACCCCAACATTCACAGCGTGAACTGAGAGGGAAGAGATGAGAGCTGCACTGTTCTGCTCTGGACAGACCTCCCCTACTCCAAGCTCAGAGCTTTCCCTGGCCAGTGCTGCCCTACAGTGGCCTCCCCTGCATCCCCTAGCACCCCTGAACCCCCACCCCGCACTGGGTCCTGCTCTGGCCTTGGTGTCTCTCCTCTCCCTGTCCCCTGGCTGGAGCTCTGGGCGTGACTCGGATGCTTCTCCCGCCACCACTTCGTCCCATCCCACAGCCCCTGCTCTGGTCCAGCCCAGTTCTGTCTCTGGGGCTTGCAACCATCAATTTTGCTCTGTCTACAGCTCCTAGGGAGGGTCTTTCAAACTCTGACCACATCCCTTTTCTGCTTAAAATCCACTGCTGAAACCCAGCGTGACTCACGGACCCCACATGGGCAGAGCTCGCACCGGCTCATCCATGACAACCACACTGGCCTCAAAGGTCCCCCCCTACGCCTTTGCCCCTGCTGCTCCCTCAGCCGGCGTCGATGTCACCACCCCGACTCCTGCCATCCATCCTGACTGAACAAACTCCACGCATCATCCTGCAGCTCTCAGCTCAGAGAGGAGCCTCCCCTGCTCCCCAGGTTCCTGCTCCCGGAACACAGACCAGCCCCTCCCACGGTGAGAGAGGACCCTGCGTCTCTCTCAGGCACCTCTGCATCTCCTGTTCCCAGAGCAGGGCCAGCCGGGGTGAACGTCTGTGCCTGACAGCTCTTCTGCCCTCACACTTTTGGACAGGTTGATCTCTCTGCTTGCAACACCTCCCACTCAGAGTCTCAGGTCAGATATCCTCTCCTCCAGGCAGACCTCCTGGGTAGCCCCTTCCCATCCCAACCCTCCACAAAGGGACCTCTGGGTCAGGTGCCTCCTCTGTAGTCCTGCAGTCCCAGGACTTCCCTCATCCCTCAGCCCCTCTGGCCGAGCCTCCTCTATCCCGGCCCTTATCCTCTGAGCTGTCACTGGTGACAGGTCTGCTGCTCATAGCCTTGTGCTCTGGGGGGCAGGAGAGGGGATGGCTCAGCCAGCGCTGTGAACCCACAGCGTCCAGCATGGGTTTCCTGATTTCTGTGCAATGCTCAGAGCTTTGAAAGTTCTCCTGCCTGAGCCTGGGCTTCACCTGCACAGGTGACTGTTGTCAATGACACCACCACCTGGCAATCAGTGCAAGGCGCAATCCCAGCGATCAGTACAACCCTGTGTGCCACAGCTGAAAACACGGACGCCCTAGTCAGGCCCCAGCGGCCCCCGCCTCCCCTGACTCACCATGGCCGTCAAAAGTCTGGTCCAGCGTGGCCAATGCTCCCCGGCCGGCAAAGTCCTCGGCTTGACCTCCCAGGGCCTCCTTCACAGCCTCGTGTCCAACCAGGACCACCACGCGCCGCCAGGGGCCCAGGTGCACAGTGAACACGGGTCCATACCTCTCACTCAGCTGGGGTGGACAGGGAGAAGCGGGGATCGGTCAGCAGCTGCCTCTTCTGGCCAAGGTGTCTCTACGGGGCCCTGGCACTGGATAAGCCATCTGGTCTGGCTTCTGCCCCCTCTCTGGGGAGTCCGCCCCCACCTGAGGCAGAAATAACCCCCACTTGGAGGGCTCAGTTCTTTTTGTCTCAGACTCCCTCCCTAAATGCATCTTCCAGTTCTGTTTCTATGTGTTCGGTCCTCACCTCTGACCCTGGGACAAGCCAGAATCAGATGTAGTCTCATAATTTCGACCCCCACCCCCACCCCAGCTCTCCCTTCCAGTCACTGCTACACCCTCAGATTCCAGAGCACCTGCCCCCTCCCTCCCCAAGACCCCATCCCCTTTCCATGTCCTTGAGCCCTGCCCCCAATCCTTCTGAGCGGGAAGCTCTTTGCACTCCCAGCTCCATGCCCCCAAGGTTGGGAGGCCCCAGGCCTTCTTTCTTGCTCCCTTGAAGTTGAGTGATTCCATCCTAGTTCCTTCAGCCAGGATCCCTCCCCTCCCGTGGGCCTGCAAGGCTCCCTCCTCTTCCCAGCCCTCCAGGACACCCTGCACCCTCCCCCACACTTTCAGCTACTCCTGGTCCCCCACCCCCACCCCAGGACGCCAGTCTATCAGCTTTGGTCCTTGCCCACAGCCCTCCCAGGAGTCTGTGGGCCCCTGCTCCCCAGGATCCCTGTTCTCCCCCCTCCACTTCCTTCCAAGGAGACCCAAGAGCCTCTTGGCTCTGGCACTCCGGTTCCTCCCATCCACCCATTCCCCTCCGGGCCCTGGGTGCCCGCCCCTCACCCGCAGGAGCCCCGGGTACAGCGCCCCCGGACGGAGCTGCAGCAGGTTCCCCAGCAGCGGCAGCGGCGCTGGCCCTGGGGGCAGGTGGCCTCGTGCCCGGGGCAGCGCCAACGCCAGCAGCAGCAGCAGCAGCAGCAGCAGCAGCAGCAGCGCCCAGGTGCCAGCCGCCTCCATCTCCGCAGGTCCGCTCCGTCCCCCACTCCCGGCCGCGCGCGCTACTGGGCCGGCTAGGGGCGGGAGCCGCCCTCCACCGAGAAATCAGGCGGAGGGGGCGGGGCTGCGAGCCTATCAACCCGCCCGCAGGCTACCGCTCCGCTCCCCGCTGCCGGATTTCTCCCAGGCTGCCGGCGTCTGAGGTCGGGGGGCGCACGCCCAAATGGGTCTCCCAGGGTTGCCTGGGGTTGCGGGGCGGAGACAGCGCCTCGGACCCCAGGTGACGCCAAGGTAAATAAGAACCTGCTAGCCGGAGACTTTGACCGCCTGCAGGCGGCCGCACCCCGCGCCTGGCGGTGACCCGGCGCCGCCCTCCGCAGCTCCCGGTTCCCAACCGATGGATACCGGCGTGCGTGCGCGCGTGCGTGCGTGCGGGTGTGCATGTGTGGTCCTGGGGGCCGGGAGGGACGACTGGACCTTTAGCCTGAAGAGTCTGGGGTCCAAGGCAATGAATGGGCTGGCCCAGAGCCATTCATTCATTCACTCACTCACTTAGGGGCAGTGTGTTCAGTGGTTAGCAGCATGGTGGCTCCAAAATGGGGCGAGTTCCCATGATTGATCAGAAACTGTGATTCTGGAAAATATGCTGGAATTCGTTTCCTGGCACAAAGCTCCTGAACCCTTGTTACCCTCACAGCGCCAAGTGTCCTTTTGCGCACCCATCAGTTGGCTGGTGATTGGCGGCCCCTGGCTGGCTTCAGGATTGGAGCTGTCCCTGAAGAAGGGGACAGAGGCTGAAGGTCAAGTTGATCGCCAGTGGCCAGTGATGTAATCCATCACGCCTGTGTAGTGAAGCGTCCACAAAAGCCCAGGAGGACAGCATTGTAAGAGCTTCCGGATGGCTGAACTGGCGGAGGTGCCTGAGGGTGTGGAGCCAGAGAGGGCACAAGCTGTGCCTCCCCTCCCCAGCCTCTCCTCGCCTGTATCCTTTGTAATCTCCGTTATCATCCAGCCGTTAGTGCAAGCACGGCTGTTTTCCTGACTCCTGGAGGCTGCTGCAGCAGCCCTGTTATGACTGGCATCCGAAGTCGGGGGCGGGGTTCTGGGGCTTGAGCCCCTGGGCTGTGGGACGTGATGCTGTCTCCAGGGAGCTGAATCGAAATTGACGGCCTGCCTGCTGGGCGGGGAGAACCTCACACACCTGGCGACAGAAGACGCCTGTGTTGAGTGTAGAGTGGGAGAGACTGAGGCCGAGCTGGAGTTTTTTTAATGCTCGGGGGCACTGGTGCACACAGTTCGAAAGGGGCCAGGTGCGTGTCTAACAAGCAGTAAGTGTTAGCTCACATTTATGCTCGGATTGTTGAAGTCTGTCAGTGATATTGTGTGCTCTATAAACCAGGCTTTGCGCTAGACCTGAGCATGCAGCTTTGAGCAGCTGAGAGAGGGGCTCCGGAACTCGCAGCCACATGGAAATAAAATGGAAATTAGAGAATCGCAGGAAGTGCTAAGGCCGGCTGAGTGTGTAGATGGGTGCGGGGGAAGCAGGAGTGGGTTTGTTGAGGAAGAAAGTAGGTTCCCGGACCCCTGCTGGTTCCCTGCCCAGTGCGGTTTCAGGGGCTGTGTTGCAGGGCCCTGGAAGACGCTGCATTTTGTTTCTAGTGGGAAGGGAAGCCGTGTGGAGGGTTCCTAGCATGGCTGTTACTGTGTTTGGGACTCCACCTGGGTCTCCCATGTGGGTGGTACCTGAGCCATCAGCAGCTGCCATTAGCAGGAAGGTGGAATGGAGAGTGGAGTCTGGAATCAGACACCGGATGTGGGCATTCCAGGTGGTGCTTAATTGTCCCACATGGCCACTCCCACTCTACAGGTGGTGCAGCAGGTTAAACGGCTGCCTGCAATGCCGGCATTCGGCATCCGGTGTGAGTGCCAGTTCAAGTCTCTACTGTTCCACTCACCATCCAGCTCTCTGCTGATGCACCTGAGAAGGCAGCAGATGATGGCCCAAGTACTTGGGACTCTGTCACCCATGTGGGCAACCAGGGTAGAGTTCCAGGCTCCCAGCTTGGGCCTTGCTGGCCCAGCCCTGTCCATTGCAGCCATCTGGAAGAGTAAACTGGTAAATGGAAGGTCAATTCTCTCTCTCTCTCTTGCTCTCTCTCTCTCTCTAAGTCTGCCTTTCAAATAAATCTTTTTTTTTTTTTTTAAGTGAATACTTGTATACTGCAAGGAGAAAAAAAAGCCCTTTTATTTTCTGGAGTTTCTGTAACTGAGGCTATGGAATGAGTGAACAGTGGGCAGATTAGCAGCAGAAAAGCCATCTTCATTATACGCATACGCACGGGAGTTCCCCAGACTCTGACAAGGGCCAAATGACTCCTGTTTATGCAGCATCCTGGGCTAGGGAAAGGAACAGGTGACAGGCAGGGGAATGAGCCCAGGGCCGGCCAAGTGTAGATGTGTGGTGAACACTCACTGCTGTGCAGGGGGCATGTCTCCCAGGAAGAAGTTATCTCGAATCAGCCCCCCTTCTGATACGGATGCTATACTAAAGCAGGTTTCCTTTAGAGATGCACATTTCCTTTACAAAAGGACAGCTTCTCCAATCTACTCTTGTATCTGCAGTTTCTCAAAATAACCAGCTCAAAATATGCCAAGGAAAGATATTTTGGGGTGGTACATTCTGGTTTCCTACAGTCATCTTTAGGGGTGGCATGCACTGAGCCCCTAAATTCTACCTACAATTACATAGATTCTACCAGCAATAGATTTTAATTATTCATTCATTTATTTATTTGAGAGGTAGAGTTACAGACAGTGAGAAGGAGAGACAGAAAGAAGGGTCTTTCATCTGCTGGTTCACTCCCCAAATGGCCACAACGGCCAGAGCTGAGCTGATCTGAAGCCAGGAGCCAGGAGCCAGGAACTTCTTCCAGGTCTGCCACCTGGATGCAGGAGCCCCACTGCTTGGGCCATCTTCTACTGCTTTCTCAGGCCATAGTAGAGAGCTGGATTGAACGAATTGAAAGAGGAGCAGCCGGGACTCCAACCGGCACCCGTGTGGGATGCTGGTGCCACAGGTGGAGGATTAACCAACTACGCCACGGTGTTGACCCCCAAACAATATAATTTTTAAATACTTATTTGTTTGTTTGAAAGTTACAGAGAGATAGAAAGAGAGAGAGGGGTGTCTTCCATCCGCTGGTTCACTCCCCAAATGGCTGTAATAGCAGGGGCTGGGCCTGGACAAAGCCAGCAGCCCAGAACTCAATCCAGGTCTCCACATGGTGGCAGGTACCTAGCTACTTGCTGCCTCCCAGGATGCAGTTAGCACGAGGTTAGATGAGAGTGGATGGAGCCCCATGCCCCTGACATGGAACGCAGGGGCCCCAAGCGGCATCCCCGCTGCTGTGGAAACGCCCGCCCCTGGGGACGTATTTGCAGGTAGAGCTGGCAGGGGCGGCTGACCAACTGGCTTTGAAAGCAAAGGCAGGAACCCACTTTGCCCATTGAAAGCAAGGCTGGAGTTAGGTAAGGAGGGCCCTGGGAGGCCAGGAACGAGGTTGCAAAGGCAGTGAGCAAGGCCAGGGGCTGTGGGCCCCGGGGGCCGTGTTGCTCCATGGACACATTTCCCTGGTCCCAACTGTGTTGTCATCAGCCCACTTAAGGGGTGTGGCGGGAGAGCAGGAACCCCCAGGGGGCTTGCCCTGCAGAAGGAGGGGAGTCGGGAATTGTCTCGGTCCTCTGCAGTGTGAGAGCTATCCCAGGGGATGGCAGAGTGGGTGGACAGGTTTCCAGTTGGATTTGGGGCCTCCTGGACCCCCCCTCCAAGAACAAGCAAAAGGAGAGCTGCTGAGAACTGGGTCTGCTCCCCACCCCTCCCTCTGATTCAGGGCAGGGGCTGCAGGCCGGGAGCATTTTCATCATGCTCTATTGCTTTTTAAAGATTTTATTTGAAATGTAGAGTTACAGATTGAGGAGGAGAGACAGAGAGTGAGATCTTCCATCGGCTTGTTCACTCCCCAAATGGCCCCAATAGCTAGGGCTGGGCCAGGCCAAAGCCAGGAGCCCAGAGTTTCTTCTGGGTCTCCCATGTAGGTGCAGGGACCCAAGCACTTGGGCCATCTTCCACTGCTTTTTCCAGGCCATTAGCAGGGAGCTGGATTGGAAGTGGAGCAGCTGGGACCTGAACCAGTGCCCATATGGGATGCTGGCACTATAGGAAGAGGCTTAACCAGCTATGCCACAGTGTCGGCCTCCATGTTCTATCTTTTTCTAAAAAAATATTTATTTAAAAGTTACATATATATTTATATATGCATATATATGTATGTATGTATACATATATATATACAAGATATATATATGCATATATATATATATATATATATATATATATATCTTCCATTTATTGGCTCACTCCCCAAGTGTCCACAACAACCAAGCTTGGGCCAGACCAAAGCAAGGAGCCGGGAACTCGGCTGAAATCTCCCACATGGGTGACAGGAACCCAAGTACTTGGGCCATCACCTGCTGCCTCCGAGTGCCCATTAGCAGGAAGCTGGCTTGGAAGCGGAGGCGAGACGTAAGCCAGGCACTCCAGTATGGGCTGCAGGAGTCCCAAGTGGTGTCTTAAGCTCTGCTCCAAACGCCCATCCCAAAGAGCCCTGGCCTGGAACCCAGGTTGCCTGGATTCTAGGAGTCTGGCGGTTTAAGATGACCAAGACTGCAAGATCAGATAGACCGAAGTTGTAACCGTTCCTGAGAGTCTAAAGATTCCAGAACAGACTTCGCACTGGTCACAACACCCGAGCCCCTCACGCTGGCCTCCAAGGCCCACCTGGGCTGTGCCCTGGCTGGACTCTCTGCTCCTGGTTCTCCACCCACGCTGGCCTCAAGGCCTTGGCACTCGCCGTTGCCTGCAGCTTGAGGTCGACTCTGTCCCTGGTGAAAGACACCCTCAGAGCCTTCACACTGAATTAGCTTCCTCCCCAGGCCCACACATCCTGCCTCAATTCATTAAATCAAGTCCTGTAGAAACAGTCATCGAGTTAATATCTGTAAGCACGTAAAGTGCCTTCCACATAGCAAGCCTTTGTTCAGCTCCTGTGGCTTCCTCTCACCACCTGGAAGTGTCTTCCATTTGATTGACGTCTTCATTCTGCCCCTCCCTGCATTGTTTTCTCCAGGAGGGGAGGGACTTCTGTCTGTTTTCTGCACTGCTGTATCGTGAGTGCTTACCACGGAGTAGGTGCTCGGTAAACATCTTATTAAAAAAAAAAAAAAATGGGGGCCGGCACTGTGGCATAGCCAGTAAACGGCCACCTGCAGTGCCGGCATCCCATATGGGTGCCGGTTCTAGTCCCGGCTGCTCCACTTCCCGATGGGAAGCAGTGGAAGATGGCTCAAGTCCTTGGACCTCTGCACCCATGTGGGAGACCTGGAAGAAGCTCCTGGCTCCTGGCTTCTGTCTGGCCCAGCTCCAGCTGTTGCAGCCATTTGGGGAGTGAACCAGAGGATGGAGGAAAATCTCGCCTGTAACTCTGCCTTTCAAATAAATCTTTGTTTTTTAAAATGATATAAGTATAATTTTCAAGTCTGTGAAATTTGTCTGCAAAGCAATCAAGGTTCCCCAATTCTCAAGTCTAAAGAGCAAAAGTTCGGAGTTTCCCTGAGTTAGATTTCGTGGTAGCTGAGTCACCCCTGGTGAGCCCTAATCTCCCTCCCACACCAGATCACACCCCAGGCCAGGGCATGATGACAGCCTGGTCTCTTCAGCCTCTGGTGTGGGCCTGGCCGTGCAGGGGTGATCCTCTTTGAACCTGGCCTCCTGCCCTGCATTTTCTAAACTCTGCAGGCTCCCAGCGCTGGGGTTGCAGCAGGCCCGTGGTGGACGGGTCAGGAGACTGGGGAGGGGTGGGAGTAGTTTGCTGGGGATGCTCTGAGACTCTGGTTGTGGAACTGGACTTGCTGTGGGACGGAAGCCATAGCCTGTCTCCTCTCTGGTCCACTTTACCACCAGACTGACCCTGCCTCCTCCTCTGTCTCCTCTCAGCCTTGCTTATCTTGGCCTCTCTCCTTTCCCTTCCTCTAAGTGCCTGCCCCCACCCCCACCCCCAGCGCTGGAACTGGTCCCAGGGGAACCTGAAGTGAGCCTGGCTTTCCTCCTGCTGCCCCAGATCCAAAACACGCCCATGGCTGGGCTTATGGCAGTGACTTGATTATGTCACAGCCCACGAGGCAGCCACAGTCTTGGTTCCTGTATTTTATTTTATTTTATTTTATTTTATTTTATTTATTTATTTTCAGTGTATTTGAGAGAGAGAGAGATTGAGAGAGAGAGAGAGAGAGAGAGAGAGAGAGCGAGAGCACTCTTCCATCTACTGGTTCACTCATAAATGTCTGCAACAGCCAGGACTGGGCAAAGCTGAACCAGGAGCCCAGAACTCAATCTGGGTCTCCCACACGGGTGGCAGGAACCTGGGTACTTCAGCCACCACATGCTGCTTCCCAGGGCAGGAAGCTGGGCTGGAAGAGGAGTAGCTGGCACTCTGGGCTGGAAGAGGAGTAGCTGGCACCCTGGGCTGGAAGAGGAGTAGCTGGCACACTGGGTTGGAGGAGGAGTAGCTGGCACTCTGGGCTGGAAGAGGAGTAGCTGGCACCCTTGGTTGGAAGAGGAGTAGCTGGCACTCTGGGTTGGAAGAGGAGTAGCTGGCACTCTGGGCTGGAAGAGGAGTAGCTGGCACTCTGTGTTGGAAGAGGAGTAGCTGGCACCCTGGGTTGGAAGAGGAGTAGCTGGCACCCTGGGTTGGAAGAGGAGTAGCTGGCACCCTGGGCTGGAAGAGGAGTAGCTGGTACTCTGGGCTGGAAGAGGAGTAGCTGGCACTCTGGGTTGGAGGAGGAGTAGCTGGCACTCTGGGTTGGAAGAGGAGTAGCTGGCACCCTGGGTTGGAAGAGGAGTAGCTGGCACTCTGGGCTGGAAGAGGAGTAGCTGGCACTCTGGGTTGGAAGAGGAGTAGCTGGCACTCTGGGCTGGAAGAGGAGTAGCTGGCACCCTGGGCTGGAAGAGGAGTAGCTGGCACCCTGGGTTGGAGGAGGAGTAGCTGGCACTCTGGGCTGGAAGAGGAGTAGCTGGCACCCTTGGTTGGAAGAGGAGTAGCTGGCACTCTGGGTTGTAAGAGGAGTAGCTGGCACTCTGGGCTGGAAGAGGAGTAGCTGGCACTCTGGGTTGGAAGAGGAGTAGCTGGCACCCTGGGTTGGAGGAGGAGTAGCTGGCACCCTGGGTTGGAAGAGGAGTAGCTGGCACCCTAGGCTGGAAGAGGAGTAGCTGGTACTCTGGGCTGGAAGAGGAGTAGCTGGCACTCTGGGTTGGAGGAGGAGTAGCTGGCACTCTGGGTTGGAAGAGGAGTAGCTGGCACCCTGGGTTGGAAGAGGAGTAGCTGGCACTCTGGGCTGGAAGATGAGTAGCTGGCACTCTGGGTTGGAAGAGGAGTAGCTGGCACTCTGGGCTGGAAGAGGAGTAGCTGGCACCCTGGGTTGGAGGAGGAGTAGCTGGCACCCTGGGTTGGAAGAGGAGTAGCTGGCACTCTGGGCTGGAAAAGGAGTAGCTGGCACTCTGGGTTGGAAGTGGAGTAGCTGGCACCCTGGGCTGGAAGAGGAGTAGCTGGCACCCTGGGTTGGAAGAGGAGTAGCTGGCACCCTGGGTTGGAAGTGGAATAGCTGGCACTCTGGGTTGGAAGAGGAGTAGCTGGCACTCTGGGCTGGAAGAGGAGTAGCTGGCACTCTGGGTTGGAAGTGGAGTAGCTGGCACCCTGGGTTGGAAGAGGAGTAGCTGGCACTCTGGGTTGGAAGTGGAGTAGGTGGCACCCTGGGTTGGAAGAGGAGTAGCTGGCACTCTGGGTTGGAGGAGGAGTAGCTGGCACTCTGTGTTGGAAGTGGAGTAGCTGGCACTCTGGGTTGGAGGAGGAGTAGCTGGCACTCTGTGTTGGAAGAGGAGTAGGTGGCACCCTGGGTTGGAAGTGGAGTAGCTGGCACCCTGGGTTGGAAGAGGAGTAGCTGGCACCCTGGGTTGGAGGAGGAGTAGCTGGCACTCTGGGCTGGAAGAGGAGTAGCTGGCACTCTGTGTTGGAAGAGGAGTAGCTGGCACTCTGGGCTGGAAGAGGAGTAGCTGGCACTCTGGGTTGGAAGTGGAGTAGCTGGCACTCTGTGTTGGAAGAGGAGTAGCTGGCACCCTGGGTTGGAAGAGGAGTAGCTGGCACTCTGGGTTGGAAGAGGAGTAGCTGGCACCCTGGGTTGGAAGAGGAGTAGCTGGCACCCTGGGTTGGAGGAGGAGTAGCTGGCACTCTGGGTTGGAAGAGGAGTAGCTGGCACTCTGTGTTGGAAGAGGAGTAGCTGGCACCCTGGGTTGGAAGAGGAGTAGCTGGCACTCTGGGTTGGAAGAGGAGTAGCTGGCACCCTGGGTTGGAAGAGGAGTAGCTGGCACCCTGGGTTGGAGGAGGAGTAGCTGGCACCCTGGGTTGGAAGAGGAGTAGCTGGCACCCTGGGTTGGAGGAGGAGTAGCTGGCACTCTGGGTTGGAAGTGGAGTAGCTGGCACTCTGTGTTGGAAGAGGAGTAGCTGGCACCCTGGGTTGGTAGAGGAGTAGCTGGCACTCTGGGTTGGAAGAGGAGTAGCTGGCACCCTGGGTTGGAAGAGGAGTAGCTGGCACCCTGGGTTGGAGGAGGAGTAGCTGGCACTCTGGGTTGGAAGAGGAGTAGCTGGCACCCTGGGTTGGAGGAGGAGTAGCTGGCACTCTGGGCTGGAAGAGGAGTAGCTGGCACCCTTGGTTGGAAGAGGAGTAGCTGGCACTCTAGGTTGGAAGAGAAGTAGCTGGCACCCTGGGCTGGAAGAGGAGTAGCTGGCACTCTGGGCTGGAAGAGGAGTAGCTGGCACCCTGGGTTGGAGGAGGAGTAGCTGGCACCCTGGGTTGGAAGAGGAGTAGCTGGCACCCTAGGCTGGAAGAGGAGTAGCTGGTACTCTGGGCTGGAAGAGGAGTAGCTGGCACTCTGGGTTGGAGGAGGAGTAGCTGGCACTCTGGGTTGGAAGAGGAGTAGCTGGCACCCTGGGTTGGAAGAGGAGTAGCTGGCACTCTGGGCTGGAAGATGAGTAGCTGGCACTCTGGGTTGGAAGAGGAGTAGCTGGCACTCTGGGCTGGAAGAGGAGTAGCTGGCACCCTGGGTTGGAGGAGGAGTAGCTGGCACCCTGGGTTGGAAGAGGAGTAGCTGGCACTCTGGGCTGGAAGAGGAGTAGCTGGCACTCTGGGTTGGAAGTGGAGTAGCTGGCACCCTGGGCTGGAAGAGGAGTAGCTGGCACCCTGGGTTGGAAGAGGAGTAGCTGGCACCCTGGGTTGGAAGTGGAATAGCTGGCACTCTGGGTTGGAAGAGGAGTAGCTGGCACTCTGGGCTGGAAGAGGAGTAGCTGGCACTCTGGGTTGGAAGTGGAGTAGCTGGCACCCTGGGTTGGAAGAGGAGTAGCTGGCACTCTGGGTTGGAAGTGGAGTAGTTGGCACCCTGGGTTGGAAGAGGAGTAGCTGGCACTCTGGGTTGGAGGAGGAGTAGCTGGCACTCTGTGTTGGAAGTGGAGTAGCTGGCACTCTGGGTTGGAGGAGGAGTAGCTGGCACTCTGTGTTGGAAGAGGAGTAGCTGGCACCCTGGGTTGGAAGTGGAGTAGCTGGCACCCTGGGTTGGAAGAGGAGTAGCTGGCACCCTGGGTTGGAAGTGGAGTAGCTGGCACTCTGGGTTGGAGGAGGAGTAGCTGGCACTCTGGGCTGGAAGAGGAGTAGCTGGCACCCTGGGTTGGAAGAGGAGTAGCTGGCACTCTGGGTTGGAGGAGGAGTAGCTGGCACTCTGGGCTGGAAGAGGAGTAGCTGGCACCCTGGGCTGGAAGAGGAGTAGCTGGCACTCTGGGTTGGAAGTGGAGTAGCTGGCACTCTGGGCTGGAAGAGGAGTAGCTGGCACCCTGGGTTGGAAGAGGAGTAGCTGGCACCCTGGGTTGGAAGTGGAGTAGCTGGCACTCTGGGTTGGAAGTGGAGTAGCTGGCACTCTGGGTTGGAAGAGGAGTAGCTGGCACTCTGGGCTGGAAGAGGAGTAGCTGGCACTCTGGGTTGGAAGTGGAGTAGCTGGCACTCTGGGCTGGAAGATGAGTAGCTGGCACCCTGGGTTGGAAGAGGAGTAGCTGGCACCCTGGGTTGGAGGAGGAGTAGCTGGCACTCTGGGCTGGAAGAGGAGTAGCTGGCACTCTGTGTTGGAAGAGGAGTAGCTGGCACTCTGGGCTGGAAGAGGAGTAGCTGGCACTCTGGGTTGGAAGTGGAGTAGCTGGCACTCTGTGTTGGAAGAGGAGTAGCTGGCACCCTGGGTTGGAAGAGGAGTAGCTGGCACTCTGGGTTGGAAGAGGAGTAGCTGGCACCCTGGGTTGGAAGAGGAGTAGCTGGCACCCTGGGTTGGAGGAGGAGTAGCTGGCACCCTGGGTTGGAAGAGGAGTAGCTGGCACCCTGTGTTGGAGGAGGAGTAGCTGGCACTCTGGGTTGGAAGAGGAGTAGCTGGCACTCTGTGTTGGAAGAGGAGTAGCTGGCACCCTGGGTTGGAAGAGGAGTAGCTGGCACCCTGGGTTGGAAGAGGAGTAGCTGGCACCCTGGGTTGGAAGAGGAGTAGCTGGCACCCTGGGTTGGAGGAGGAGTAGCTGGCACCCTGGGTTGGAAGAGGAGTAGCTGGCACCCTGGGTTGGAGGAGGAGTAGCTGGCACTCTGGGTTGGAAGTGGAGTAGCTGGCACTCTGTGTTGGAAGAGGAGTAGCTGGCACCCTGGGTTGGAAGAGGAGTAGCTGGCACTCTGGGTTGGAAGAGGAGTAGCTGGCACCCTGGGTTGGAAGAGGAGTAGCTGGCACCCTGGGTTGGAGGAGGAGTAGCTGGCACTCTGGGTTGGAAGAGGAGTAGCTGGCACCCTGGGTTGGAGGAGGAGTAGCTGGCACTCTGGGCTGGAAGAGGAGTAGCTGGCACTCTGGGTTGGAAGTGGAGTAGCTGGCACCCTGGGTTGGAGGAGGAGTAGCTGGCACCCTGGGTTGGAAGAGGAGTAGCTGGCACTCTGGGTTGGAGGAGGAGTAGCTGGCACCCTGGGTTGGAAGAGGAGTAGCTGGCACCCTGGGTTGGAGGAGGAGTAGCTGGCACCCTGGGTTGGAGGAGGAGTAGCTGGCACCCTGGGTTGGAAGAGGAGTAGCTGGCACCCTTGGTTGGAAGAGGAGTAGCTGGCACCCTGGGCTGGAAGAGGAGTAGCTGGCACCCTGGGCTGGAAGAGGAGTAGCTGGCACTCTGGGCTGGAAGTGGAGTAGCTGGCACCCTGGGTTGGAAGAGGAGTAGCTGGCACTCTGTGTTGGAAGTGGAGTAGCTGGCACTCTGGGCTGGAAGAGGAGTAGCTGGCACTCTGTGTTGGAAGAGGAGTAGCTGGCACTCTGGGCTGGAAGAGGAGTAGCTGGCACTCTGGGTTGGAGGAGGAGTAGCTGGCACTCTGGGTTGGAAGTGGAGTAGCTGGTACTCTGATAGAGGCTGCGGGTGTTCCGAGCAGCGTCTTAGCTGCTGCACCCAATGCCTTCCCGCTTTGTTCCTGTTTTCAGGTGCGGTCTCTTCACCCCCTCCCTATCCACTTGCTTTCTTCTACCTCCTTATCCATAATCTCATCTTCCACCCCCCCCTCCCTACCCCTATGCCGCCTCCTCCTACCCGGAGGGGATCCCAAATTTCAGCTGTACCCTCTGAAGTTTGCATAGTTGGAGTCTCTGAAATGAATTTACAGTGCACAGATCAACAGGAGAAAAAACATTCCAGAGATATCACCTGCATGGGGGGTGGTGCACAAAACAAGAGACTGAGAAGGGCCAGATGGCTATAGCAAGAGCAGGGGCCTGGGGTGTCCTGGGGCTGGGGAGATGAGGACCCGAGGCACGGAGGGCGAGGGGAGGAAGTGACAGAAGGGGGAAGCTCTCAGCAGGCCCAGTAGTTCGGTCAGGCAGTCTCAGGGGAACACTGGTGGCCTGGGGCACAGTCCAGGTTCCTGTCCTGGACCCCTGCTGAGAGGACAAGGGGACCTTGGAGCACCTCCACCCGCATCGTCCGTCATCGCCGGGCCCTGCTCTTCCACTGGCCACACCTGGGGCACCGCTTCCGGAGCCCCACAGACCCCTGCATGTGCTGCCTCATTCCCATCTGCCCCTTCCACCCGAGTCCTCCCCCCATCCTCTCTGTGCACCTGCTGGAGGAGGAAGTGAGGCACTGCCTCTTCAGGAAGGCAGCCATAGGTGAGAAAAAAAAATCACAGATCTTTCTCTGCTCCCTCTGTCTCCAAGTAGCATCAGGCCCCACGCTCCCTTATTTAAAAAAAAAAAAAAAAAAAAAAAAGGAGTGGGTATTGTGCTACAGCCGGTTAAGGCACTGCTCGTGATGTAGACATCCCATCGCAGAGTTCAAGTCCTAGCAGGTTCAAGTCCTCGCTGCCCTGTACTGCCCAGCCGGCTTCCTGCTCCTGTGCTGGGCCCCTGCCACCCGTGTGGGGGACCTGGATGGAGCTCCTGGCTCCTGACTACGCCCTGCCCTGCCCTGGATGTTCCGAGCATTTGGGAAGTGGCCATTATGGCCACGTGGGGAGTGAACCAGCAGGTGGAATATTGCTCTTTGTCTCTCCCTCCCTCCCTCTCTCTCTCTCTCTCTCTCTCTCTCTCTCTCTGTAATTCTGACTTTCAAATAAATTAACAAATCTCAAACAAAAAAAGAGATGGGAAGATGGACAAATGGGATTTCAGTCACAGGCAGCTGAGAAGAGTCTAAGGACCAGCTACAGGGTGACAACATGGAGCCCACCTGGAAGGTTCTCTCCCCTGTTCTCTCCTGAGCCCTGACCCCCACTGAGGTGAGACACCAGCTCCCCAGCCTGCCCCCAGCATCATCAACAACTCAGCTCCTCCAGGCCTCCTCCTCCTCTGAGCCTTCCAGCATGCTGCACCCCAGCAGGGCCACTCTTTCTCAGGGTCTTGCTCTACCTGGTCATCAGACCCACCTCCTCCAGGAAACCCTCCCTGATACCCAACACTCCCAGGCTGGAGTGGGCAATCACTCTGGACAGCCCCCCCCATCCCAGCCCTGTCCACTCTGGGCACTCAGTGTCTGATGACTGCTTTGTCTACCCCACAGCTGCAGGGTTGTCGCCGTCTCCAGTGTGTCCAAGCTGGCGTCCACTCTGGATGAAGGGGCTGAAGGTGGGCCTTCCCTGGGGCCTTGCATGCCTGGCACAGACATCCTCCACCCTCTGGAACCCTGCAGCCACTCCTCCTTCTGGAAGCTGGGGCTTGTTGGGAGAAAAGAATGAAAAGAGATGGAATTCATGTTATCTTAGGAGGCGTGGGCGTGCAGCGGGCTTCGTGATCTCTACAAAGTAACGTGCAGAGCGGGCCGCCTCCTGGCCCAGGGCGGGCCCTTTCTGTTCTCTGGAAAGTGGACCGCACCTTCCAGAAAGACAACACTCCCAGACTCAGCCCAGGCCAGGTCTCACAGTGGGAGGAGCCACTAGAAACAGCAGGTGGAGCCTGCCTGTGGCAAGGGTGCAGGGGGCTGGGATGCACGGGGACCTGGAGAGAGGGTTTTTTTTTTTTTCCCTTCTGGGGTCTGAATTGCTTGCTGAAGCCCTAGTTGGCTACAACTCACGTGAGAGAGTTTCTATGAAAAGTGGCCATGAAGTGGATCTGGGAATGGCCCTGAATCCAGGGCTTTGGGAGGCGCTGGTGCCACGCCAGGCGCAAGCGGGGGTGTCTGGCAGCTGGCATGACAGGGAGTGTGGTTTCGCCTCAACACGCTGCAGGGATGGATCACAGATCCCCGTAATCCCCCGTGGGAGAGGCTGAGGGATCCTCCCCAACCGCTGCTGACACTCAGGGAGGCTGGGTCCCCTGCCCAAGGCCTGCTAGGGGATTTGAACCCAGGCAGCAGCGGAGGAGGGAGGGGAAGGAATGTTGGCTGAGCTTGCTCTCTGATTCCCGCCCCCAGGGTTTTCAGTTGCTGTCGGGACCATCCTCTCCCCTCCCCCTTCCTGAGAAACCAAAGCCCAAAGCGTGAATTGGGGGCAGGGAGGAGGCAGCCCCTGGTGGAGGGCAGGAACAGGTGAAGGTTATGGGTTGGGGGCACAGTCCTGTGAGGGCTTGGGGAGGTGGGCATCAGAGTGGAGCTCGTGCACCCATTTCTTCTCTCTCTCTCCTCCCTCCCTCCCTCCCTGCTTCCCTCCCTCCCTCCCTCCCTTCTTTTTTTCTGATTTCTTTATTCACTTGAAAGTCGGAGAGGGCCAGCACCGAGGAGCCGAGGGTTCAGCTGCTTGCGTGCTGTCACCCATAGCACTGCACCGGAGCACATCGCGGGGACCGCGTCTGTGATCCAGCTCCCTGCTAAAGCGTCTGGGAAGCAGCAGAAGATGGCTCAAGTGCCAGGGTCGCCGCCACCCACGTGGGAGACCTGGATGGAGCTCCTGGTCCTGGCTGCCGCCTCCGGGCTTCAACCTGGCCCAGCCTTGGCCGTTGTGGCCATCCAAGGAGTGAACCGGCACATGGAAGACCAGCTCTGTCTCTGTAACTCTACTAAATAAATAAATAAGTCTTTAAAAAATGAAAAGGAAGGGAGCTTCCATCCTTGGGTTCACCCCCAAAACACCTGCAACAGCCAGGATTGAGGCAGGAATCCACTGGGGTCTCCCACACGGCGGCAGCAGTTGAGAGTGGAAGCCATCCTCTGCTGCTTCCCAGGTGCTCAGCAGGGATCTGATAGCCCAGCACACTACCACGCCTTCCCCATTCATTTCTCCATCATGAACATTCTAAAATGGACATGTTGCAGGGTGGGGATGCAGCTAACAGTCCCCCAAACTGAGAATGTGGTAGGAGAGGGGGCAGGGGACTGAAAGAACTAATAGATACTTAGGAGCAGTGTGCCCCTGGGCAGGTAACTTACTGTCCTTTTTTTTCTTAATATTTATTTATTGATTAATCAATTTTTAAAATCTATTTATTTATTAATTTAGCAGCTGGAGCGGTGCCTATCTGAATCCAGGAGCCAGCAGTCTCCTCCGGGTCTCCCACGTGGGTGCAGGGGCCCAAGGACTTGGGCCATCTTCTGCTGCTTTCCCCGGTCATAGCAGAGAGCTGGATGGAAAGTGGAGCAGCCGGGTCTGGAACCGGTGCCCACATGGGATGCCGGCACCTTAGTCTGGGGCTTCATCCACTATGCCACAGCGCCGGCCCCCCTCCCAGATTTTCCAGAGTAAAGAGTCCGCCTTCTTCAAGCCTCCCCCCCCCCCATCGCACCTGCCCAAACATTTCTTGTCCTTTGAAAGCAAAACTGAGATGAGCTCAAGATGGCTCCTCCCCTGCCCAGCTCCCTCCCATCTCTGCCACACCCACCTCAGCCAACTGGCTCATCCACATATTTCCGTGGATCCAGGATGTGCGGGCCCTCCCAGCAGGGGTCCCCAGGAGGGACTGGGCCGTTTTCACCCCCACTCGCTGTCTGCAGCCTTGAGGACGGCAGACAAACCCTGTCCCTGCCCGCGCCTGTGCCCAGCTCTGTAACGCGATCATTTGCATCAGACAAACAATCACGGATGGGCGAAGCAAGCCTGGAAGCCAGGCGCTCGGGGAAGAGGTGGGCGGGGCCCAGGAGGGAGGTGCTGGGCTGGGCTCCTGGGGAGGGCTGGGCAGATCAGAGCCTAGTGCAGCAGGCACAGGAACCAGACCTGCATGACTCAGACACTGGAAATGTGGAATTCTCCACCCACCCCGAGATGCAGCACTGATTGTGGGGTGGGGGGGTGGGCGGTGGGGGGGTGGGCGGTGGGGTGGGGGAAGCTAGGAAAGGAGCGGGACCTGAGCTGTGTCCCTGGGGAGCCAGGGGCAGCCAGGCCACTCTGTGTAACATCTTCCAGGAAGTGCAGCCGAAGAACCAGTGCCAGCAGCAAATCTCACCCGCGTGCCATGGGCTACCCTGTGGAGGAGGTTTCTAACCCTGCAAGAGCATAGCCATGCTCCCAACTCTGTTTCCTGCCGATGTGCACCCTGGGAGGCAGCAGGTGATGTCTCAAGTGGTTGAGTCCCTGCCAGCCATGCGGGCGAGCTGGGTTGAGTTCCTGGCGACTGGCTTCAGCCCCAGCTATTTGGGGTATTTGAGGAGTGAACCAGCCCGTGGAAGATTTCTCTCTCTGTCCGTGTTTGTGCTTCTGTTTCCCAGCCATTCCATAACTGCAATAAGTAAACAAAAAGGAAATGAGTTCCTTCTAGGGGCTGGTGTTGTGGCACAACAGGCTAAGCCACCACCTGCAATGCCAGCATTCCACAGGAATGTTGGCTCAAGTCTCAGCTGCTCCACTTCCAGTCCAGCTCCCTGCTGATGTCTGGGGAAGCAACAAATGATGGCCCAAGTCCGAGGCCCCTGCCACCCGCATGGGAGTCCCAGTGGAGTTCCAGGCCTGGACCGACTCTGGTTGCCATTGGCAGTGTGAACCAGTGGATGGAAAAATCTCTCTGTCAAATAAATAAAATGAAACTATCCTGGGGCCGGTGCTATGGTGCAGTAGGTTAATCCTCCACTAAGGCACCGGCATCCCGTATGGGTGCTGGTTCTAGTCCCAGCTGCCCCTCTTCCAATCCAGCTCTATGCTGTGGCCTGGGAAAGCAGTGGAAGATGGCCCAAGTCTTTGGGCCCCTGCACTCATATGGGAGACCCGGAAGAAGCTCCTGGCTTCAGATCTGCATAGCTCTGGCCGTTGCAGCCATTTGGGGAGTAAACCAATAGAGGGAAGACCTCTCTCTCTGTCTCTTCCTTCACTGTCTGTAACTAACTCTCAAATAAAATAAATAAAATCTCTACAAAACAAAAAAAAATTAAATGATCCATCTGAAATGGCTATCTGGTAGGAGGTCAGGGAGGTGCTGAACTTCAGTTTTCTCCATATACTCAGGCGCCTCGGTTCAGTTACCAAACATAGCACTTTTCTCCACCGCTTTGTGATGCCATCTCTGGCTTTTGTCCAAAGTGGCTCCCTAGGGCCAGTATGTGGTGCAGTGGGTTAAGCTGCAGCTTGCAATGCCAGCATCCGACACTGGGGCACTGGTTCGAGTCCCAGCTGTTCTGATTCAAATCCAGCTCCCTGCTAATGCACATGAAAACCAGCAGAAGATGACCCACGTGCTTGGGCCCCTGCTACCCCTGTGGGAGACACAGATGGAGTTCCAGGGTCCTGGATTTAGCCTGGACCAGCCCTGGGCTTTCAGGGCCATTTGGGGAGTGAACCAGAGGATTGAAGATCTCGTACTCGCTTTGTCTCCTCTCTCTCTCTCTCTCTCCCTCTCTCTCTCTCTCTCCCTCTCATTCAAATAAATAGAAATCTCTTAAAAAAACATATGCCAAGAATATGTGGGGGGTGCCATATTGTGATCTCTTCACCTTGACCTTGTCTGAACAGGACTAGCTTTGTTTCTTCCTTCAGCGTTCTTGGTGACGTCACTGCGCACCCAGGAGGAGACAGCACCTGCTAGGGGTTCCGTTGCTGCCGTCATTTTGGAATTATTCATGCCTGTTATTATTATTTTTTTTGACAGGCAGAGTGGACAGTGAGAGAGACAGACAGAGAGAAAGGTCTTCCTTTTGCTGTTGGTTCACCCTCCAATGGCCGCCGCGGCCAGCACGCTGCGACCGGCGCACCGCGCTCATCCGATGGCAGGAGCCAGGTGCCAGGTGCTTTTCCTGGTCTCCCATGGGGTGCAGGGCCCAAGCACTTGGGCCATCCTCCACTGCACTCCTTGGCCACAGCAGAGAGCTGGCCTGGAAGAGGGGCAACCGGGACAGAATCCGGCACCCCGACCAGGACTAGAACCCGGTGTGCTGGCGCAAGGTGGAGGATTAGCCTGTTGAGCCACGGCGCCGGCCTCCTGTTGTTTCTTTTGTGTTGATGTTGGCAAGTCATATTTTAAGGAATCTGTCCACTTAACTTTACACTCTTTGACATGAAGTTGTTGGTATTTTCCCTTAAATTGACTTTCACTTAACAATCCTTCTCCCTTTTCTCTCGTGCTGCAAGCATGGAGAGACTGTGTTCACAGCTTAAATAGCTGGGATCCAGGGAATATCAGGATCACAATGCCCCTACATTCTCTGGGCTTCATGTAAGCTGCAAGCCAAAAATCAACTGTGCTCTAGTCCCAGAAGACAGTTTAATGATTTCTCAGCTGAAACTCATCAAGTTTTTCCTTGTTTTTATTTTTTATTTTTATTTTTTGTTTATTTATTTGACAGGTAGAGTTATAGACAGTGAGAGAGAGACAGAGACAGAGGGAAAGGTCTTCCTTCTGTTGGTTCACTCCCCAAATGGCCACTATGGCCAGCGCTGTGGCGCTCCAAAGCCAGGAACCAGGTGCTTCCTCCTGGTCTCCCATGTGAGTGCATGGCCCAAGCACCTGGGCCATCCTCCTCTGCCCTCCAAGGCCACAGCAGAGAGTTGGACTGGAGGAGGGGCAACCAGGACTAGAACCCGGTGCCCATAGGGGATGCCGGTGCACAGGCAGATGATTAACTAAGTGAGCCATGGCACCGGCCCCCCTCCTTTTTGTTAAAAAAAGAATTATTTATTTAGGGAGCCAGGTTTGTGGCAGTTCAAGTCTTGCCTGCTCCACTTCAGATGAGGCTCCTGGCTCCTGGCTTCGGCCTGGCCCAGCTCCAGTGACTGTGGTCATTTGGGGAGTGAACCTGTGGATGGATGATCTCTCTCTTTCTCTATATACATTTCTGCCTAACAAATAAATAAAAAAAAAATCTTGGGAGAGAAAGAGAGAGAGAGAGAGAGAGAGAGAGAGAGAGAGAGATTTAGAGGCTGGGGCTGTGGCGTAGCAGGTAAAGCCACCACCTGTGGCACCGGTATCACATATGGGCACCAGTCTGAGACTCAGCTGCTCCACTTCCAATCCAGCTCCCTGCTGATGGCCTGGGAAAGCAGTGGAAGATGACCCAAGTGCTTGGGACCCTGCACACACGTGGGAGACCCAGAAGAAGCTCCTGGCTTCCGGCTTTGTATTGGCCCAGTTCCAGCTATTGTGGCCATGTGGGGAGGGAACCAGTAGATGAAAGACCTCTCTCTGTCTCTTTGTAACTCTGCCTTTCAAATAAATAAAAACATCGTTTAAAAAAAGAGCTTCGCCGGCGCCGTGGCTCAACAGGCTAATCCTCCGCCTTGCGGCGCCGGCACACCGGGTTCTAGTCCCGGTTGGGGCACCGGATTCTGTCCTGGTTGCCCCTCTTCCAGGCCAGCCCTCTGCTGTGGCCCAGGAGTGCATTGGAGGATGGCCCAAGTGCTTGGGCCCTGCACCCCATGGGAGTCCAGGAAAAAGCACCTAGCACCTGGCTCCTGCCATCGGATGAGCGTGGTGCTCCGGCGGCAGCGCACCGTCCGTGGCAGCCATTGGAGGGTGAACCAACGGCAAAAGGAAGACCTTTCTCTCTGTCTGTCTCTCTCACTGTCCACTATGCCTGTCAAAAAAAAAAAAAAAAAAAAAAAGAGCTTCAACCTGGTCTCCCATGTGGGTGCAGGGTCCCAAGCAGTTGGACTAACTTCTGCTGCTTTCCCAAATGCATTAGCAGGGAGCTGGATTAAGAGAGGAGCAGCAGGGACCTGAACTGGCTCTCAAGTGGGATGCCAGTGGTACAGGCAGCGGCTTAAACTGGTATACACCCCCATACAGGTCCCGCCATGGGTGGCACGAGGCTAGTACAACTGCTGTTATCCAACGCCTCCCAGATGCATTCACAGGAAGCTGGATCGGAGCAGAGCAGCCGGAACTCACAACTGCACGTCTGATACAGGACGTGGGCGTCCCACGTGCTGGCTTAACCGCTTCCCAACACCAGCCTCTGCATTCCCCTGTTCATGTGTGGAAACTGAAGTCCAGGCGTGTAAAGTCACTGTCCCAAGGCATTCGGGGACCCGGAATCGGGGCTTGACCCCAGGTCTGCGAGGATCCCAAGCCTGTGCTGGGGTGCTGGGAACCTGGAGTCAGTGCCGCTGACGTCATCCTGAGCCGTGGCACACGGCCATCACCCTGGTTGTCCAAAGGAGCAGCTGTCACCGGGTCACCACGCGGCTGAGGAGGCGTGGGCACGCTCCCTGTTGGCACTCCGACAGCCTGATTTCTTTGGAAGGTAAGCAAATCCCTGGGACCGCCAAGGGCTTTACCAAGTGGAGTGAGTTCGTTGGTTTCTGGAGCCGTTTCTCAAGAGGCAGGGGTGTGGCTGAGTGACCTGGAGGAGGCACTAACCATTTGGCTTGGAGTCTAAAATCCTGACCCCCAACAGGGACTGACTGCTGAGCCAGGCCTCAGAAGGAGGCCAGAGAGGGCAGGAACGTGGGGGCGACAGGTGGTGTGATGGGTGGGGGTTGTGGTGGGGCCAAAAGGCAGAAGGACCCCTGGGCTCCATGTTGCCACACAAAAGCCACGCAGGGTCCAGAAGGGATGGGAGCACTCAGGCAGGGCCTCGCTGCCCCACCCTGCTGTGACAAATGACCCCACCCTTAGTGACTTAAAGCAACACTCGCTTATTCTCCTACAGGTGCGGAGCCAGGAGCCTGATGTGATTCCTGAGCGGCTGAAACGGAGGTGTCCCCAGGGCTGCTTCCTCTGGAGGCTTGGGGTGGGTTGGGGGGTGGGGGATGTTCCTGCCCCCTCTCCCCGCCGTCCAGGACTCTGCCTCCTGGCCGCCTTGCTCCGGCATCCCTCTGATATCTCAGGATAATCAAGGACAACCTTGCACCTCAAGGCCCTTCCTGTCACACCTACTTATGTCTCCCTCTTTGCTTTTTCTCAAACTGTATTTATTTAAGAGAGAGAGAGAGAGAGAGAGAGAGAGAGAGAGAGAGAGAGAGAGATAAATACTGTTGTCCGTCCCTGCACTCGCCGAATGCCCACCATGGATGGGGCTGGGCTGGGACTGACATCGTGAGCTGGGCACCGAATCCAGGCCTCCCACGTGGGTGGCAGGAACCCAGTCCCTGGGCCATCAGCGCTGGCTCCAGGGGCTCAGGTTGGCAGGAAGCTGGATTGCGGCGTGGCAGCTGTGAGCTGAGCCCAGGTCCGCTCTAAGGCACACGGCCATGCTCCCCAGTGTGCCCCCGCCATGCTGACCGCCGGGCTCTGCAGTAACTCTCAGCAGGCACGGAGTGCAGCGGAGGGGTTGGGGTCAGGACGAGGAGGTCTCTGGGGGCTGTTTCTCAGCCTATCTCACCTGGACACAGGCGATTCAGGGACCCGGGTCTCTGGAATCCCCCAGGAGCCAGGCGCTGGGCTGCCCTGGCTGACAGCTCCCGCACCTTCAGTCTCTTCCCCTCACAGTTCTTAGGGTCAGTTTATCTGTAGTCCAGGCCAAGTCAGCACTGACTGTTGAGCTTAGTGCAGCAAGGACAGAGTTCACGGGGTCCTTGTCCCTCCTGCTTTCCCCCCATACTGGTTTCCCAAGGCCACAGCTCCTGTGTCCTGCATTCTGATGAAGCCAAGACCTCTCCCATGATCAAGAGTTTTGGGGAATCTCTGCCCCGGCGCGGGGCTCAGAGTCGCTGCTCCGGAGGCTCCCATCCCACAGTGGGGCACCTGGTTCGAGTCTTTGCTGCTCCACTTCCCATCCAGTCTTCCACTGGTGCACACACACCCTGGGAGGCTGAGGTGATGGCTCAAGTACCTGGGCCCTGGCACTCCTGTGGGAGACCAGGATGGAGTTCCCAGCTTCAGCCTGGCCCAGGCATTGGGGAGTGAACCAATGGATGGAAGATCTCTCTGGGCCTCTCTGTGTCTCTGCCTTTCAAGTAATAAAAAAGAAAGAAATTTAAAACAACTTCACAGGTGACTCTGAGGGATGCCAAGGAACCAACTCATTATTCTGAAAATGGATAAAGTCAGAATCAAGTACATCTCTCGCTTGGTGTATACAAACCACACCGGGGCATCTTTTGAGCTGAAGATCTTGCTTCTTAGACATCAACATAATTATCTACCTGCCTTCTCTCTGTTGTCTCTATTTCTATACCATTTGCTTCTGTCTTGTTTCTATGAGTCACTATGTAGCATGCAAGTTGTAGAACCTTTGTGTCTGTATTATACATTGTGTCATCCTGTGTATAGCTATGCCTGTGTTTGTATCATCTAAATGTCCACATGTGTCTGAATGTGATACATCCATTTCATATTCTTCATTTGAAAGGCAGAATTGCAGAGAGAGACGGAGAGACAAAGATCTCCCATCTGCTGGTTCCCTCCGCAAATGGCTGCAACAGCTGGGGTTGGGCCAGGCTGAAGCCAGGGGCTTGGAGCTCCATCCGGGTCTCCCAAGTGGGAGTAGGAACCCAAGCACTGGGGCCATCCTCTGCTGCTTTCCCAGGCGCAGTAGCAGGGAGCTGGATGGGAAGTGCAGCAGCGGGGCCCAGAGCGCAGCTCACTGGACAGCGGTGTCATTATCTCACAACGCGAAAGCAGGCGTGCTCGCCCCTGGTCAGGTTGGAGCAGCCAGAGCCGCAGGAAGCCGCATTCATCCCGGAGCCCCCTCAGGGCCGGAGGGCACGAGGCTGCTCTCTGTGGGCCACAACGTCATGCACTTGAAGAAGCATCGGGCGCTCGGCTGTGTGAAGCGGCCCCTTCTTCCCGAGGGGTCGAGCGCCCAGGCTCACAGCAGCCACGTGTTGTCCATGTGTTGATGGCCAACACATGAGTCTGCGACTTGTTTGAAATGCAGACAGAAGGCGGGGGGAGGGAAGTAGAGAGGGGCAGAGCGAGGGGGAGAGAAGAGGAGAGACAGAGAGAGTGAGCGAGCAAGCCAGCAGCGCTCCCCTGTGCTGGCTCTTTCTCCAGATGCCCACAGCTGGACCAGAGGTGTACCCACCTCTCCCTCATGGGCGGTGGGAACGCCATCACTCCAGCCCTCACCACCGCCTCTCTGGGTCTGCATTGGCTGGAAGCCGGTCAGAAGCTAGAGCTGGGACTCAAACCCAGAACTCTGTTGTGGCAGGCAGGTGTCTTGATTGGCACCTATAGCTAGGCTAAGCCACGCCCCCGCCCACCTCTGGATCGGGACACGCCCACACGCGGCGGCGGCGGCGGGCGCAGAACCACGCCCCCTTCTGCCTCTAAGAAGTGGGGAGTGTTGTGCCTGTTGTTTAGCTGGACATGTGGAATCCCTTGATATCTGCAGTGTGCATTCGTTTTCTAAATTTCACCCTCTTTTCAATATCCTTTGTCGTTGTCTTCTTCGGTCTTTTTCGTGTGGATGGTCCCCCGCCCCACCACATGGGCGTTCCTGGCTCTTGGCTTTGGTCTGGCTCTGACCTGGCCATCGTGGGCATTGGAGACTGAACCAGTGCCTGCACATGGAGAAGGAGCAGTTCGGGCATTGCGCCGCCAGGGGGCGCTGCCTCCCCGCTTTCCCAGCGCTGGGTGCCCAGAGGCTGAATCCTGCCCCTGACCAGCCAGGATGGGACCCTGGGCCGGCTGTGCGCCTCATGTCATCCATTCCTACATTGGGCCAAGGCACAGCAGTCACTTCCGAACCTTCGGGAAGATTCCGTGATGGCGATGGGAGGGGCTTGGCCTGGGCGCAAGTGCACACCTTGCTGCCCCGGGGCTCTCCTGTGGGAGTGCTCTCCCCACTCACCGATTACGCCTTGAGCAGGGAGAGCTCTCTGGGCAGTGCTCGCTGGGCAGTGCAGGGGCGACCGGCGCCGTCCACACGCGCGGCCGCTAGATGGCGCCGCCTCCCTTGGACCGTCAGAGAGACCGGATGCTGGGTGATGGACATTGAGGCTGTGGCTCAGACCCCTGGATTTCAGACTGCACCGGGATTTTTAGAGGAAGGACAAGGCAGGGCACACCTGAGAGCAGCTGGGAGCTTCCAGGCCCAGGACACACGACCTCAGCGGGTCTTTGAAACAATCCTTGGCCACCAGGGAAGCGGGCAGACACTGGGGTTTGGTTCTCAGTGCAGGGGTATGGAGGTGGTGGCCCTTTAAGAGGTGGGGCCTTGTGGACACTAGGTTTGGAAGGGATGAAGGTAGCTCTAGGGGGACCCTGGGTAGCCCCTGAGAGAGCAAACTGTGATAAGAGAAAGAGCCTGGGGCTGGTGCTGTGGCAGAGTGGGCTAAAGCCTCTGCCTGCAGTGCTGGCGTCCCATATGGACACCGGTTCTAGTCCTGGCTCCTCCTCTTCACATCCAGCCTCTGCTCTGGCCTGGGGAAGCAGTGGAAGATGGCCCAAGTCCTTGGGCCTCTGCACCTGCATGGAAGACTCAGAAGAAGCTCCTGGTACCTGTCTTGGGATTGGCCCAGCTCTGGCCATTGAGGCCATTTGAGGAGTGGACCAGCAGATGGAAGACCTTTCTCTCTCTCTCTCTCTGTCTGTACTTCTACCTCTCAAGTAAATAAATAAGTAAAATCTTGTTTTATTAACAAAGTGCCTGACCCCTAGGTGGCTCTCTCTCCCCGGCTTTCTTTCTTCTTGAAATCTCTCTCCCTATTAGGATGGGGCGTGGCCGTGAGGACCCCGTGCATAGGCTGAGTAGAGATGAGCACCGATCTTGAATTTCAGCTTCTGGAAAACACCAGTGTTCATTCCAGGCAGCAGCAAAGAGCAGGCTTCCCCAGGATGCACAGGTGGACCTGTGTTCTTGGTAAAGCACCGGACCTCATGTATTTTGTTGTGGCAACGGGACACAGGCAAACACACACACCCCTATCCACAGGCTGGGAGTCGGGCACGTGGGGCCAAGGCACCTGGCTAGGTTTTCACGGCCGGGTCAGGACTGGCACAGAATGGAACTTAACCGTGGTTGCTCCCAATTCTGACCCAAACCTGTCCCATCCACAGGGGAGACACTGGGCACATGCAGGGGCAAGGCCTTGACGGAATCCTGCAGGCAAGGCAGGGACCCCACCATGCGAGGCATGGAGGAGCGCCTGGAGTTTAGAGGGGGGCTGGACTCTCCCCACATCAGCACGGCTTGCCAGCGGGGTCCGGCTGTGGCCCACAGCCGCTCCGAGGCGAGCTGAGATGCCCTGGGACAGTCTCAAGCCACACGTGGCAGGCAGACGGCAGGCTGGGTTCCAGCCACGCTTCCACATGGGATTGGGATAAGTGGCTTGGAATCTCTGAGCCTGGGTGTCTTGTCCGTGTGCTCGAGTTGGGTTTCATAATGCCTGTGCAATCTCAAGCCAGCGCCGACCGGCTGTGATGGAGCACTCTTGCTGTGGTAGGGCAGGGGTTGAGTGGCAGCATTGGTGTGGGTATGAGGTAGGCTGGTGGCACAAGGACTCAGGGAGGCCTGCGGTCAACGCCTTTGGACCCCAGCCCAAGACCACTTGCTTCCAAACAGCACCACGTCTCCGGAACTGGGTGTCTGACTCGGAGGTCAAAGCGGGGCTTAAATACAGGCGTGTGCGTGAGCTACTCAGCACAGCGCCAAGCCTTGGAAGGGCGCAGGGGATGGTTCAGCCGTTATGATCCCGTGGTTTTAAGAATTTCTAATTGTTCAGATTCCAACCATGCATCCCAATGTAACAATGTAACACGAAGTTAGAGCATATGTAGATTCAACGTATGGCAAGGACAGCCCAAAGGTCAGGATACACACAGCCAGGTTCTTGTCGCCATGTGAATGAGCTGAATATGGAACACAGGCTATGAGACACTGAACGTTGATGCTGTGTTTTGTAATGCAGCCATCAGAACACAAAGCTCAGAGCTATGACAGTGAGTGACACAATGACATCATAAAACGGTGTGATAAGTTAGAGGTGTATGCGATGGACTCCCAAGCCAAAGCTAGGAGTCACAGCTACGAAGCCAGGAGCCAAACCCGAATTGCCAAAGCTACTGAACCCCGAAAAGGAAGAAACAGAAGAAAAGGGAGTGAAGGACAGACAAATGTTGCTCACAGAATATTCCAGAACATCTATAGGGTGAGATGCACGTTGTCTAAACGTCCACATTAAAAGGAGCTAGATTAGAGAAAAGGAAAAGCAACACTCAGCTACATGTTGACTATAAGAAAAACATGTAAATACAGAGATACACGTAAGCTAAAGGACGGAGACAAAGAGAACATTCTAGCACTAACTGGAGGAAGCCCAAGGTGGCTAGAATGGTATCAGAAAAAAGTAGGTTTCAGAGAGGAGGATGTTATCCAGGGTTAGGAAAGGTCTTTGCTTGATGACAGGAGCCAGCTTCTCAAGGGAACATAACACGCCCGGATGCTTATGCATCTCATAACCGAGATTCCAAAGACAGGACGGAAAACTGACGGACACATGCCAGTCATCTCCAGATATCTGAATACCTCTCTCTTTGAAGCAGTTCTAATTTATTTTTATTTATCAGAAAGAGAGAGGGAGAGAGAGGAGAGAGGGTGAGAGGTGTCTCCCACCAACCTCTGATTAATTTTCACAAATGCCCGCAGCCATGTTGAGCCAGCAGCCAGAACTCAATCTGTGTCTCCTATGGGGGCGGCAGAGACCCAAGTACTGACCACGCCGTGGCCATAACTTTTGAGCGTGAGTGTGTTTCTTCCTTCCGGCTTCACGGAGAGAAGGTTGGTGCTCACTGAGTCTTAGCAACCTCAGTGTAGGGGTTGTCTTCTTAGGTGGAGAACTCTGACCTTTTCATTATGCCGCAACTTCTCGGTGACATATGTGGATTGTCAGCACCAGACTGCTTGGGTTTTGTGGCCATTCTAAGTAGAGTAAGGTTCCTTGAATGTAGGCACGGTGATTTTGTGCTGGTTGATCTGGTAACTGAGTGACTACTGGGGGGTAAGGTACACACAGCAGATACGCTGGACAAGGGGCTGATTCATGTCCTAGGTGGGATGAAAGTGAATCCCACGACTCAGAATGGTGTGCAGATTTAAACTTCTGTAAGTTGTTCATCCCTGGCCTTGTTCCACTGTGGTTGATCACAGGGAGCTGAAACCTCAGACAGGGACAGTGTGGGACATTGTGGGTGGAGAGGGGTCTTCTCCACGTTGGAGGTAGATGGCTCCTTTTGATTTCTCAGGTCAGAGATGGAGGGAGTTTGCTTCAGGACGAATCATGTCTGGAGTCCTACCTGTGTCTGATGTAGGTGAGACTGTGGACTTTGGAGTTGATGTTGATGCAACTTAGGGCTTGAGGATGATTGGGATGGGATGGATGTGTTTTACATGTGATAAGGCTGGAGTTTTGGGGTTTCTGGGGCAGAGTGTTTGAACAAGTTCTCCCCTGCAAGCAGGTGGAAGAATAATGGCCATGGCAGCAGTATGGAGAGGGAGGGCTAGAGTGGGCGCTCAGCCCAGTGGTCAAGACTCCCACATTCATACCCTGTGGAGTGGCCGGGGATGACTCCAGGGCCCTGCTCCTGACTCTGGTCCCTACCCTTGCAATTGGGCTTCTAACACCTTCCTGGGAGACCTGCATAGCCTTCCCAACTCTTGGACCCACCCTAGTCCAGTCCCAACCATTGTGGGCATGTGGGGAGTGAGCCAGCAAGTGGGAGCGCTCTCTGTCTGTCTGTCTGTCTCTCTCTCCCTCTCTCTTTTTCTCTAATAAAATGTAGTAGGGCCTACAGGAGGTGGTCAGGCTCCAGAGCTCTGCCTTCATGGATGCATTATTGCTGTTATGACAGGGGAGCATCCGTTATCCCGGGCCTGGGCTGTGATCTGGGGATTTGGGCCTGTTGTCCTCCGTCTCCTGTGGCTGCCCACCCCGCCAAGGCACCATCGGAAGCCCTTACTGCGCGCTGGCACCCACAGGTGGGTTTCCACCTCCAGAACTGACAGCCAGATGCATGGGTGCTGGCTGTGAATGGCTCAGTCTCTGGGACTCTCCTCTACCAGCCAGACATGGACAGACGCAGCCTCTGCACTCCTGGAGCTCAGAGCCCGACTGCAGGAACAGAGACCTTGAGTCAGAGACCGGGAGTGAGAGGGACCCAGCTTCTCACAGACACAGAAGAGGCAGGGGACCCGCCCAGCTGTAGTCGTGGTGATCAGAGACCCTGGGAACCCCCTTGGGCACCCTGCCAGCTCTCAGTCTCGCTCTCGCCTCCCTGATCTCCCGCATCTCCAGTTCAGTTCTGTGTCTCCTGCTCTTGCCCCTTCTGTTCCTGCCTTTATTGACACTGTGGCTGTCACACAAGGGACGCTGGTAGCCGAGACGCAGGAGTGATCACCCTGAGCTTCTGGAGCCCCTAAAGAGACTGGGGCCGGGAGGTGCCCAACACACCAGCACCCACACAACCTGCACATGGGAACCCCCTTCCCATGTAGGAACCACAGAGGCACCCGCAGAGACGCAAGCATGAGGGACAGATGCCAGCAGGCCTGGAAATCCCACGGGCCAAACAGAGCTGCAGACACACAAGTGCTCACTGCCTCTCATGGCAATCAACAGACGCTCACCTGCACTCTACACCCCTTCCACCTTCCTCCGCAGGTCCCTGACAACATCCAGGAAGGCGAGGGGGCCGAGTGATGTGCAGTGAGCTGGTCACTGGTCTGCCTGGGCAGGAAGTGTATATCGTCCTCTGGCTCCCAAGTTTACATTCTGGTAATGG
The DNA here is from genome assembly GCA_949820135.1 of Sylvilagus floridanus. Taxonomy (NCBI): domain Eukaryota; kingdom Metazoa; phylum Chordata; class Mammalia; order Lagomorpha; family Leporidae; genus Sylvilagus; species Sylvilagus floridanus. Next base: position 13,309,996 of record OX463232.1, read on the forward strand.
TGAGAGGAAAGGCGGGGACTGGGTGAGTTTGCATAATGGGTGGTGATCGAGGCTCTGGATAAAAGGCCCAGCACGAGGAGGCTGCAGCAGGTGGACATTCGACGGCCAGGACCATGGAGTTCAGCGTGCTCCTCTTCCTGGCTTTCCTCACGGGCCTCCTGCTGCTTCTGCTCAGGGGCCACCCCAAGACCCATGGCCGCCTCCCTCCGGGACCCCACCCCCTGCCCGTCCTGGGGAACCTTCTGCAGATGGACAGGAAGGGCCTGCTCCGCTCATTTCTGCGGGTGAGACACAGATGGATGGGTCGGTCCTGGGTGAGCTGCTACCTACTTGGGTGCCTGGGACTCATGTGCCAGAGAGAGCCAGGCCTCCTTCAGGCCTCTGGAGGCAGTGGGGGCGGCTGGCGTGCAAGGAGCGAGGAGCCAGCATGTGGTGGATGGTGGTCAGTTCGTCACGGGTGACCCTGCTCAACTGGAGCTGCAGGTGGGCAGGACAGGGCTTATGGGTGTGAGCCACGGGTGCAGAGTTTCACTCTGCCTGCCATTATTGTCACCTCCTTGGGTGCCTGCCTGTGCCTGGAAGAGAACGAGAAAACGCGGTGACAGTAAATCATCAAATAGATTGTGGCATCTTGCAAACAAGGGAGAGCAAAGACCAGCCAAGCCAATGCCAGGACCAAGGGGAGGAGGGAGGGAGAGCAGGGAAGGAGGCTCTGGGGCTCGCTCGTCAATAAAACCTGTGATGTGTGCTGTGCTGCTGCAGGCTAAGTGCCGCCTGGGGCGTCGGCACCCACGTCCAGTGCTTCTCTGTTCCCATCCAGCTTCCTGCTAATGCGTTCCAGGAGGTGGCAGATGATGGGCAGGTGCTGGGGCCCTGCCTCCCACAGGGGAGACCCAGCTGGGGTCTGGGCTCCTGACTTCAGCCGGGACCAGACCTGGTTGTTGGGGCATTTGGGGAATGAGCTAGCAGAGGTAGGATCTCTCTCTCTCCACAGCTCCAGCTGTTGCAGCCATCTAAGGAGTGACTCTACGGAAGGAAGACCTTTCTCTCTGTCTCTCCCTCTCACTGTAATTCTACCTCTCAAATAAATAAATAAATAAATAAATAAATAAATAAATCTTTCCAAAAAAAAAGATTAAGCGTCAGAAGCAGGTGCACTGTCACAGCAGCTGAGTCTCCAGCCGCTGTTTTGCATGCTGGTGTATTAATAATTAGCCAGCGTCTATGAACCCATTACCCAATGGGATAATGCGAATCAGACAGTAACTTGCTCCCGCTGCCAGCCAACCTCATTCCTGAATCTTTTCACCCATATTTTTTTCTTTTTAAAGATTTATCTTATTTATTTGAAAGGCAGAGTGTCAGTTCAGGTCTAAGCCAGGACTCTAGAACTCCACCTGGGTCTCCCACATGGGTGCAGGGGCCCAAGCACTTAGACCATCTTCTGAGCTTTCCCGAGTGTAGTAGCAGGGCGCTGGATTGGAAGTGGAGCAGTTGGGACTTGAACTGGTGTCTACATAGCGGCTTTACCTGCTATGCCACACTGCCAGCCCCCAAAAGTCATTTATTTATTTGAAAGGCATAATTAGAGAGAGACAGAGATCTTCTCCATCTACTGGTTCACTCCCCAAATGGCCACAACAGCTGGGCTGGGCCAGAGAGAAGCCAGAAGTCAAGAACTTCATCCGGGTCTCTCACGGGAGTGGCAGGGTCCTGAGCACTTGGGCCATCCTCTGCTGCTTTCCCAGATGCATCAGAAGGGACCTGGATGGGAAGTGGAGCAGCTGAGACTCGAACCAGCAATGATATGGATCCAGCATGGCAGGGAGGCGGCTTAGCCCATGGGCCACAAGGCTGGCGCCTGATCCCCCTCTGTAAGGGCATTTTTGCCAGCGGCAGCTCTCTGGGGATGACTGTGCCTCTGAGGACAGAACCTGCTGTCTCACTGCTCTTTTCTCTGCCAGGGCTGGCCATTAATCCCCACACAGTCCCCGCTCACCGTGAGAGCCACATCCGCCTTAAGATACGTGTGCATTTGTAGGGGTCTTGGTGGCTGTCTCCTAGCTCTCAGGACGCTGGGAGCTGTCAGCACCGCCAATGAAGGGGTTTCAGTTCCGGGTGGGATGGGCTGGCGCTGGTCTCTGCAGACCCTTTCTGCATGGAGCAGTCTAAGCCTCGGGGTGTCCAATATATTTCATGAAAGCGGCACAGGATGTCTGCGAGTGTTTGACAAACATGCTTCTTATTTGTTGGAAAGGGCAAGTTAACATCCTGTCACAGCAGCGCAGGGATGTTGCGTCACCTTCGTCCCTGCTGTGACAATGGCCCAGAGAGAACCCACAGAGGTCACCAGGGGTTGGACAGCACGGGGTTGTGCCAGGGCGATGGCTGCTGCCAGTGGCATTCGGTCAGCCCCTGGTCCCACCGTCTACGGAGCAGACGTAAGTAAGAAGGAGCAGTTCCAGTTCTAGTCCCTGCTGCTCCTCTTCCGATCCTGCTCTCTGCTGTGGCCTGGGAAAGCAGTAGACGATGGCCCAAGTGCTTGGGCCCCTGCACCCGCGTGGGAGTCCTGGAAGAAGCTCCTGGCTCCTGGCTTCAGATTGGTGCAACTTCAGCCGTTTCAGCCATCTGGGGAGAGAACTAGTAGATGGAAGACCTCTCTCTGTCTCTCTCTCTCTCTCTGTCTCTCTCTCTCTCTCTCTCTCTCCCTCTGCCTCAGCCTCTTTGTAGCTCTGCCTTTCAAATAAACAAATTCAAATGTTAAGAATTATTAGAAAGGCCAGCGTTGTGCTACAGTGGGTTAAGCTGCTGCCTGTGATGTTGGCATTCCATATGAGCACTGGTTCAAGTCCCAGCTGCTCCATTTCTGATCCAGTGCCCTGGCAATGGCCTGGGAAAGCACAGAAGCTGGCCCAAGTGTTTGGGATGCCGGCATGGCAGGCAGTGGGTCTACCCACTATGCCACAGCACCAGCCCCAACATTTGCATTTGATAATGAGCTTTTTAGCTTCAGTTACTGCTTTGTAATAATGCTTTAAAATTTCTGGGCAAACTATCTTGTATTAAGATGCTGTCTTTTTTTAAAATGACTTCAGTATAACAAAAAATATTTGTGACAGAAAACACTTGCTGGTTAAGTGGTCTCCGTATGTAGTCTTCTTTTGATGATGAAGATGGTGTTTTTAAAAAAATGCTAAAACTTCAGAGAAATCTGTTATTCGTTCATTTTCAGTGTCTTAGCGAGAAGGCAGAGAGACAGAGACACAGAACAAGAGCTCTTCCTGGCTCTGGTTCAGTTCCCAAACGGCCACAGAGGCCAGGGCTGGGCCGGGTAGAACCCAGGGGCCTGGAACTCCACCAGAGCCTCCCATGTGGGGGGCAGAGCCCAGGGACATGGGCCGTCCTCTGCCGCTGTCCAGTGCTGGCTCAGAAGCCAAGGAGCCGGGCTGGGACCAGGCCCTCCAGCCAGAGAGGCAGGTGCCCCAGCGATGTCCCAGCCGCTGCCCCACAGCCGCCCTGACTTCGCAATCCATTTCCCTGCGACCGGCTGCCTTTGCTCATGGACGACCTGCTTCTCCCACTCCTCCGTCCACTCCTCCCCCTCGGCTGGGAGAACCCAGGCTTAGGCAGCTTTGAGCTGTGTTTCATGGTGGCAAAGATTTCACTTTTCTCGTGGGAAGGGCTTGAGGCAGAACATAGGAGGGCGCCTGAGGGCGGTGGGCGGATTGTCCCCCAGCGAGCGTCCGGTGTGGGGGGAGGGGCAGCTTCCAACCCTCAGCCTCGGGGTTACTGGGAGGGGCACCACGGGCAATCCTAGGGAGGACTCAGGAGAGGACAGGGGCTGCTGTCTTAGCCATGTGCCTTCTTAGCCACGACCTCGGTGGAGCTGAACCCGATGGGCACAGACACACTCGTGTGTTGCCAAAGGCCATTCTGCCCAGAGCCCAGCTGGACCTGCCAACTCGGGCAAAGGCCGCCTTGTTGAGCAGCGGCCAAGGATCTGGTGGAATCGTGTTCCGGGACTTTTGTGGGCGATGGAATTTAGGAGCTTGGCTCCTTTAAAAAAGAAAAGAGAGGGGCGGGAGGGAGTGGAATTGGGCTCTGTAAAGAAGAGGGAGGCAGAGCAGGAAGGCTGGGGAAGCTCTGGGTCCTGCTGAGGACCAGGAACGGAGAGAGCAGCCGAGAGGCTGTTGCTGAGAGAAGAATGCGGATGGAGGGAAGCCAGCTGCTCTCCACAGGACGGCGGGGCAGGGACTGAAGGCATCTGGGGGGTCTCTGAGGCCGTGAGGCCTTGTGGGCTATGTTTCCAGACAGCTCCCTGCGGGACCTCATCGCTGGCCTAGGCGGGGCTACTGCCTCGTGAATTCTGGCCCTCAGCCTCTCACTGCCCCAGCGACGGCCCAGGTAGGCCCAGGTGCAGCTCAGCCCAGAAGGTGCAACTCAGCCCAGAAGGTGCAAGCCCCATGCCTAGGGACAGCAAGCGGTGCTGGTTCAGCAGGCACGCGGAGCCCACCAGCTGCGGGAACCAGGCTGGCTTCTGCTTGGATCTCACGGGAAGTCCCGGACAGCCTCGGGTCTCAGCATGGAGGCCTGCAAGGGTTCAGCCACCATAGAGAGGGCCCCACTAGGGCAATGCCTCCGGGGGCCATGGGAGGGCTTGACAGGGGCTGGGAGATTCTAGTTCAATGGGATCACTCAGGCATGGTCAAGCAGCCAGGGCTGTAGGGGTACAGGAAGGGAGGAGGGAGATGGTGAGGGGCCTTTCCAGAGACCAGAGCAGGACATGGCACACAGAAGACGCCAGATCCCAGCGAGCTATCATTGAGTCAGTGAATGAATGAAGGAGTGATCCAGCTGGTTGCTGTGCTGAGCACTGGAACACCGGCTGTTCGAAATTCACAGCCTTCTGCACTGCTCAGGGCACCGACCAGTGGGGCAGAGCCTTTGGCTGCGGGGTCGGGGCAAGGGGAACACAGAGGAGGGGGTCGGGGCAGCAGCTGTGACACTCTGTAGGTGACTGTGTCAGGTGCAGCAACTGACTGCCGCCGGCCCTGGGCGGGGTGTGCTTGGCAGTTCCGAGAGAAATACGGGGACGTGTTCACGGTGCACCTGGGATCCAGACCCGTGGTCGTGCTGTGTGGGGGACGGATGCCATCCGCGAGGCCCTCGTGGACCAAGCTGAGGCCTTTTCTGGCAGGGGGAAGATCGCCGTGGTGGATGCGATCTTCCAGGATTACGATGAGAGCAGGCGCTTGGAGGGTGGAGCTCTGGGAAGGTGGGCCTGGGGTGGTGCGAGGGCTGGGGAGGCACCGAGTCTCCTTCCACCCCACTCCCTAAGGTGTGCTCTTTGCCAACGGGGAGCGCTGGCGGGTCCTTCGGAGATTCTCCCTGGCTACCATGCGGGACTTTGGCATGGGGAAGCGGAGCGTGGAGGAGCGCATTCAGGAGGAGGCCCGGTGTCTGGTGGAGGAGCTGCGGAAATCCAAGGGTGAGGCCAGGAGCGAAGGAACGGGGCAGCGCCCTGCAACCGGAAACCCAAGAGAGAGGGGCAGACTGGGACCAGGAGGGATGCGAGGTGTGGTGTCCCAGGACAACTGGACGTCGCGCGTTGCTGCTTAACTCGCCACCTCGGAAAACCAGCTCCTGGCGACCCCGGGACTCACAGTAAAGAAAGCAGAGAGGGGGCAGGGAAAGCGCCGGGTGTTCTGCAGACAGGAGCCCTGTGCCCTCCCTGGTGCAGCTGGCTGAGCTGAGAGCCAAGGACCAGGTCGGGTGCTGTGCGCTCGGCTGCCAGAGGGGGCGCTAGAGGAACTCTCCTTGGGATTTCTGCAGTCTCCATAAGGGGACTTGGAAGTGACAGTGTTAGCGCCTCCATCTCGTGGATGTGGTCTTTTGCCCTCTTTCTTACCCGAGTTTCGCAAGAGTTGCTGAGAGGCTGGGAAGCATGGAGAGAGAAAGAGAGAGAGAGAGAGAGAGAGAGAGAGAGAGAGGGAGAGAGAGAGAGAGAGAGGCGCAGAGCCAAATGCCTGCAATGGCCAGGATGAGCAAGAGCAGGAGCCAGGAATGGGGTCTGAAGCTGGGCGGGACCCATCCCTGCTGCCTTCCAGGGTCTGCACTGGTAGGGGCTGCAGTCAGGAGCTGGGGCTGGGCGTGGACCCCAGGTGTCCCTGTGGGGATGGAGGAGTCCCAGCACCCAGTACCCCACGCCCTCCTCCCTTCCCCCCACACCACTTCCAACCATGGCCAGGGCGGTTGTGTCAGGCGGGTACATACATAGGCATCAACTCACATACAGACCAGAGCCCTAGGGGTGGGCAGAAGAGACCAAGGGGGATCCACAGACAGGGGAGAGTGGTCAGAGTGTTTGATTGGACGCCTGTGACCCTGAGACTGGTGCTCCAGCCTGGGTGTTGAGGGGACCCACGGCACTTGCGCTGTGCAGCTGGGCTCTCCTTAGCCTCTCAGTTTGCCCACTTGGGAACCGGGGTTACCACAGGCTGTGCCTTCCTCCGCTACTGTGGGGAAAATGAGACAGAACAGCAGAGGAAGTGCCTAAGAGAGGACCAACATGCTATGTGCACGGGAGGCTGCTAGCTACTGCCTTTCCAGCCGATTATGACTGAGTGCTGGGGCGGTCACACAGCCGCATGTTCCCCAAACCGTGACTCTTTGTCTCTCCTTCTGCTGCTGCCTCCTCCCAGGAGCCCTCCTGGACAACACCTTGCTGTTCCACTCAGCCACCTCCAACATCATCTGCTCCATTGTCTTTGGAAAACGCTTTGACTACAAGGACCCCGTGTTCCTGCGGCTGCTGGACCTGTTATGCCAGTCCTTCTCCCTCATCAGTTCCTTCTCCAGCCAGGTCTGTGGGGTTGGGATTTTGGGTGGAGCAGGTAAGGAGGAGGAAGAGGAGGAGGAGTAGGAGGAGGAGGAGGAGGGGGCAGAGGAGCAGAAGGAAACACAGCCAGGACAGAGACACAGGAGAGCAGCAATCTCGGGAGGAAGATGCAGAGAGATGCACAGAGAGAGAGAGAAGAGGAAGAGAGGGAAGGGAAGGGGGCAGCTAGCCACAGAGGGACACACGGAGAGAGGAAGGAGCAGAGGGAGAGCAGTGACTGCTAGAGACAAACAGCAGGTGAGAGCAAGAGCAAGAGCCAGGAGGTGGGGTTGGGAGAGGTTCCCGAGTGACCCCACCGCACTCTCTTCTTCCCTGCAGGTGTTCGAGCTCTTCTCCGGCTTCCTAAAGCACTTTCCCGGCACGCACAGGCAGATCTACAGAAACCTGCAGGAGATCAACGCTTTCATCGGCCAGAGCGTAGAGAAGCACCGCGAAACCCTGGACCCCAGCAACCCCAGGGACTTCATCGACGTCTACCTGCTCCGCATGGACAAAGTGGGTTTGCGAGGGGGGAGGGCCATGGGGGAGGGGAAGAAAGTCAGAGAGAAGGAAGAGGATGGAAAGGGATGAGAAAATAGAGAGGGAGAGAGGGAGAAAGAGGGGTACGGGAGGAAAGAGGGAGGGACAGAGAGAGAGATATAGAGAGAGACACAGACAGAGACTGAGGCAAGTGACAACAATGAAACAGCAGGGGCCAAAACCCACAGAGCCAGGGAGATGAGGGAAACAGCAAGAAAGGTGGAGAAGCAGAGGCAGCGGGAAGAGAGGCTGGCACTGTGGCACACTGGGCTGAGCTGCTGCACACGATGCTGGCGTCCCACACGAGCGACGGTTCAAGTCCTGGCTGTGCTTCTCATCCAGCTCCCTGCTGATGTGTCTGGGAAGGCAGGATCAGATGGCCCAAGTGCTTGGGGATGGAGCTCCAGGCTCCTGGCTTCAGCCTGGCCCAGCCCCCGCTGTTGCAGCCATTGTTGGAATGACCCAGCGGGTGGAAGATCTCTCTCTGTCTCTGTAACTCTGCCTTTCAGATAACTAAATCTTATTAAAAGAGAGAGCAGCACAGGAGTGGACAATTGGAGGAAAGGGAATAGCAGTGGACCAGACAGAGAGGGAGACCCAGACATGGATGGAGAGAGACAGGGGGGCTGGGCTCTATCCTTGCTGACCGTCCCCTCCCTGCCTGGGACGCAGGACAAGTCCGACCCAAGCAGCGAGTTCCACCACCAGAACCTCATCCTCACCGTGCTCACGCTCTTCTTCGCCGGCACCGAGACCACCAGTACCACCCTCCGCTACGGCTTCCTGCTCATGCTCAAGTACCCACACGTCACAGGTGGGCTGTGGATGGGCTCCTGTGTGGGGGAGAGGCCAGCCTCTGGTTCCAGGGCCACGGCAGGTTTGGGGATGGCCCCCACCAAGCCAGTCCTGTGGGTGGGTGAGCGAAGAGCCTGTGGATCTGAGCTGGACCCACTGGGCCCTCACCCCTCAGTCCCCCTGCACACTCCCATATCCTCTCCTCCAAGTCATCAGGCACACAGGTGTTTGTTCATGGAGTCAGGCACTGACCATCTGTGTGGTGATAGCAGGACACACTTGACTCAGCAGCGCCCTCGTGTGCTCACCCTTGTCTGCAGCGGGCTCCCTTCCCTGCCCCTTCCCCACCTGCCTCTCAGTCCTCACCACCCACGCAGCCTTCATTGTCCAGGACAAGAATCCCCCCGTTGTATCAGCCCTGAGTACTCACCATCACGCCCCCCACCCATTCCTTCCTTTACATACTCAGTCCTCGCAAACCTGTTCATTCTTCATTCTTCCGTAAGTCCACCCATCCATCCATTCACGTCATGGGTTCACTGGGCTCATTGCCTTATGTTCCAATGGGCTGTTCATGAATGGGTCCATCTAGTTCATTGATAAGTGAATACATCCATACACCCACTGGCTCATCATTCATTATCAGTCTATTTATGAACTGATCTGTCCATGGATTGGTTGATTTACATATTCCCATTATTTATCTTGTTGTTCATGGAGTAATCTATTGATCTATTCATTTGTTACACCTTGAAAGTCTGGCATAGTCCCTCATTACCTACACACACTAAATACTAGTTCATTTTCTCCTGACCTTAGAGAGGAGTTCTGACAGGAGTTCTCAACCTGAAATTCCTGAAAACTGTGGGGTGTGTGTATGTGTGTGCATTCCCATGTGTACACCTGTGTGTGAACCTGTGTGTGCATTTGTATATGTGTCTAATGTGCATGTGTGTGTGCACCTGTGTTCATCTCTGTGTAACTATACACTTCTGTGTGCATTTCTTGTGTGCACCTGTACATTGGAAATTGAGCGTGCATTAGTCTGTGTCACTGTGCTTGTGTGTGTGTGTGTGTGTGCACCTGTGGGTGTGTGGAGAGAACCCACATCACTCATCAGATTTCCAGGCTGAGAATTCTTGTTCCTCCCTCCTCCCTCTACCCCCGGCTGGGACTCTGGGGCACCAGTGGCCTCAGCTTTGACGCAGGTGTCTCCTGGCCCATGGCGCCCTGGAAGCAGGGTCTCTGCTGAGATGCCTCCTCTTGGGGTTCCTGGCCCTGCTTTGCCTTGCAGAGAGAGTCCAGAAGGAGATCGAGCAGGTGATCGGCTCCCACCGCCCTCCGGCCCTCGATGACCGAGCCAAAATGCCCTACACGGACGCGGTCATCCACGAGATCCAGCGGCTCGGGGACCTCATCCCCTTCAGCGTGCCCCACATGGTCACAAAAGACACGCAGTTCCGAGGCTACGTCATCCCTAAGGTGAGGCCAGTGGTGCCCCCCTTTCCTGTGGGCGTTCTCGGACTTCCTAATTCCTAAATGCAGCCTCACGTTGGTCCCGTTGTGTATTTTTTTTGGGGGGGATCATGCATTGGCCAAGGGCCAGCCCCTCTCTTGATGTTCAAACCTCCCTCAGAACACGGAAGTGTTCCCCGTCCTGAGCTCGGCTCTCCATGACCCGCGCTACTTTGAAACGCCGAACACCTTCAACCCCGGCCACTTTCTGGATGCGGACGGGGCACTGAAGAGGAATGAAGGTTTTATGCCCTTCTCCCTGGGTAAGCTCCACCTGTGGCCCCGCCCCCAAGCCCCAGACCCCAGATTCAAGGGCCCAGCCCCTTATGGTTATGTTCCCTGTGGGATCCCAGCTGCCTGCAGGAGCCCAGCACACTTGTCCTCCCTTTTGTTTCAAATTGTTGTTCGTAAGGATGTATTTGTTTATTTGAGAGAATTAGAGAGGGAGAGAGAGAGAGAGAGAGAGAGAGAGAGAGAGATCTTTTGTCTTCTGGTTCCCTCCCCAAATGGCCAAGGCTGTGCCAGACCAATGCATGGAGCTTCTTCCAGGTCTCCTATGCAGGTGCAGGGCCCCAGGCACTTGGCCGTCCTCCACTGCTTTCCCAGGCGCATCAGCAGGGAGCTGGATAGAATGGAGCAGCCAGGACTGGAACCAGCACCCATAAGGATGCTGGCGCTGAGACAGCGGCTTTACCTGCCACACCACAGCACTGGCCCGTAAAATTATTTGTGTTGTAGATTTGTGGGGATACCTTGTGGTAATCTTATACATGTATTCAATGCACAATGATCAAATCAGGTTGGTTAGCATCATCAACTCCTTAAACATGTTTTAAAAACCATTCTGTGGGCACAACAACCTCTCTAGGGGGCTGGAGAAGCGAGATTAGGTCCCCAAGGCAAACTCTGGGCAAGGAGGACCTGGGGCGAGTACTTTAACCTCACCACACTGAGTGACATGACTTTCTTTAAAGAGAAACTCTGCAGAGCTCCTACTCGCAGCTCACTGTCCTACTGGGACCCAAAGAACAGCTTGCAGCAGGCACCTTGGACACAGCCCGGCAGTGCTTGGGTGATGCCCAGCAGATGGACACTTCTGGGTCAGCGGGGTCAGGAAGGTGTGAGAGGTGGCGTGGAGGTCAGTTCCTCCCTTCACAGTCCTATCCCAGGTCCAGAGAAGGCGGGTTGGGGGCAGAGAGGAGTACGGACAGGGGTAGAGAGGAGGATGGACAGACAAGGACAGAGATGAGGAAAGAGAGATGGGGCCGATGGCTGAGAGTGAGCGGTGAACAGGACACAGAGGCAGGGAGAGAGAGGGGGCTAAGGAGGAAGGAGGAAGAAGAGGGAGAGGTAGAAAACAGGGAGTGATAAGAGTAGAGTGAGAAACAAATGAACAAGAAATAGTGTTTCTTCGGACAGAAATGAAAAGGGAGAGAGAGTGAGAGAGAGAGAGAGAATCAGATCCATATCCAAAAGACAGAAAGGTAAAGACAAGATGGGCGTACACAAAGATGCAGACTCCCACAGGCGTGAGAGTCACAGATGCCAAACGGTGCCCCAAAGTCCAGCTGCTGGCCGAGGGGGTATTTGGGGGAGAGATACACACTCGGGCTGGCCTGTAAAATCTGGGCCACAGAACCTGTTCAGGAAGAAGAAGAGGCCAGAGACTGCCCTAAGTACTGATGGCTCCTGTCTGCTGCTCTCTGGCTGGGCCGAAAGGACACGGAATCTGCCCGGTCACCTGCCCAACATCCATGCGCTATATTTCAACAGATTGAGAGGGTGGAGGGGATGCCTGGAGACCCACTTGCACGCTGGCCCTTTGAGAGACCCAAAAGTGAGGGGTGAGGCTCTGTGTCTGCACTCGAAATCCCAGGCACTCGCCCAGCCTGGGGTCCACAACCTCCTCGGTGTCTCACACCCCCAGGACCCCTCCTCACTGCAGCAAGCCTGTTCACAATTTCACACAATCTGGGGGTTGTATTTTTTTTTTTTGACAGGCAAGTCAGGCAGTGAGAGAGAGAGAGAGAGAGACAGAGAGAATGGTCTTCTTTTTTTCCGTTTGTTAACCCCCTACGTGACCACTGTGGTCGGTGTATTGTGGCCAATATGCTGCACCGATCAGAAACCAGGAGTCAGGTGCTTCATCCTGGTCTACCATGCGGGTGCAAGGCCTAAGGACCTGGGCCATCCTCCACTGCACTCCCGGGCCACGGCAGAGAGCTGGACTGGAAGAGGAGCAACCAGTTCAGAATCTGACACCCCACCTGGGACTAGAACCCAGGGAGCTGGTGCCCCAGACAGAGGATTAGCCTAATGAGCCACGGCACCGGCCTGGGGGTTGTATTTTTTTGAGTTCTTGAATGCCGTGGATCTTGGGCTGAGTTCTGAAGACAAGGCAGACACGTGGTGCCAGAGACACCTGCCCCGCCCCCTCTCCCCATGCTCCCAAGGATAAACGCAAATAGACACACCTGCAGGATTCCTCACAGGTGCTGGGTGCTTTGCTAAGAGTTGTACCCATGGTAACTTCTTTTGAGCTGACAGTAGCCCTGTGAGAGAGGTGCCATTCACCACCATGAGAAATACTGACTAGGGAATACACACACACACACACACACACACACACACACACACACACTCGTCCAGCCGGAAGTGGCTCCTTCCACCCTGTAGGCTGCTGAACTGTTTGGGAATCCGACAAAAACTCCAGTCTCGGAGATGACCGCTGCACATGCGTCCGAAGGCTGGCCCCCGGTTTCAGGGGATGGGAGCCCACCCTGAGTAGCAGGTTAAAGGTGGAGCCCATGCAGATCTGTGGCTGTGGACACAGGTGAGTGATGTGGGCCGCTCTGTGTCCACAGGGAAGTGCATTTGTCTGGGCGAAGGCATCTCGCGGACAGAGCTGTTCCTCTTCTTCACCACCATCCTGCAGAACTTCTCCATCGCCAGCCCCGTGCCTCCCGAGGACATCGACCTCACTCCCCGGGAGAGTGGCCTGGGCAACATACCCCCGACCTACCAGATGTGCTTCCTGGCCCGCTGAAGGGGCCACAGGGACCCCCCAGTCGTTAGGTGTCCCCGACCAGGTAGAGAATGGCCCCAGACTCCTCCCACATCTTCCTGCCTCTGAGACCTGGGGCCAGCCAGGACCCTCCCCTTGGTCTCCACGTTGTGGGGAGTCCTCTTTGTGTCCCATCTCCTTCCACCAGGCTGCGGCTTTTCCAAAGACTCAAGGAACTCTTCTCTTCCTCTCCTCCCTGCGTGCAGGACCAGCCCCAGCTGCCAGGGGCGAGGAGTATACCCAGTTTGCAGTTGAGTGACAGAGGCCAGGCAAGGTGCCAGCAGTCTGAGATCTCTCTGCCCCTGAGTGGAGGAGAGAGAGCCACGATGTTGCTACTCTTTTCAGTCACGTAGTTAGGTTAAGATGCAGCCCACACAGCATGCACGAAGCCGTCCATTGAAAGGGACGGCTTTGTGCCTTTTCACTCCTCCACAAGGTCCTTACACCACAGGATCTAGTTATAACTGTGCCATTGCCCCAGGGGAAACCCGAACCCACCAAGCTGTGGATGTCCCAGATAAACGCAGTCACACCTCTGAGGTCGGCTGTGCCTGGTTCCTTGCACCTCACGCGGCGTCTCGAGGCCCAGGGAACGCCCCCCCCCCCCCGGTGGCCTCACCCGACGTCTTCCATTTCTGAAAGGCCCTGGGCTCTCTGAGATGGTCCCTAAGACTCAAGCAGACACACAGCCTGCCCTCCTTGGGCCGGTGGTGACCCCTGCCGTTTTGCGTGTGACCCATTTACTGTCAGGTCTCTGGGGAATCCCGTCCCTGTATATTCCTCATTGCTTCCTGTATTTCTCTCACCCCCTAGGGGGCAGCATGTAATCACTGGGCACAGAGAGGCCTTTATTCTCTGCAGGAATTCTGACTGTGGGTTCTCATACCTCCCCTGCCCTGGCCGGCGCCCAGCCAGCCCCCAAGAAAACTTCAGGCGTTCCTCCATGCCTTGCTTGGTGGAGTCCCTCCCTACCTGCAGGATCCCATCAAGGTCTTGCCCCTGCATGTGCCCAGTGTCTCCCCTGTGCATGGGATGCTGGGGATCAGAATTGGGAGCAATCGCTGTTAAGTTCCCTTCTGTACCAGTCCTGCTCCGGCTGTGGGAACCTGGCCAGGTGCTTTGGCCCCCTGTGCCTGTCTCCCAGCCTGCGGATAGGAGTGTGTTGTGTGTGTTTGCCTGTGTCCCGTTGCCACAACAAAATACCTGAGGCCCAGTGCTTTACCAAGAACACAGGTCCACTTGTGCATCCTGGGGAAGCCTGCTCTTTGCTGCTGTCTGGAATGAACACTGGTGTTTTCCGGAGGCTGAAATTCAAGATCGGTGCTCATCTCTGCTGGGGCTCTGGAGAGGGTCCCACAGCCATGCCCAGTCCTAACAGGGAGAGAGATCTCAGGGCAGGACATGAAGCCAGGGAGAGGGAGCCACCTGGGGGTCAGGCTCTTTTTTAATAAAACAAGAGTTCACTTACTTATTTACTTTAGAGGTAGAGGAACAGACAGAGAGAGGGAGAGACAGAGAGAGGTCTTCCATCTGCTGGCCCACTCCCCAAATGGCCTCAATGGCCGGAACTGGGCCAATCCCAAGACAGGAATCTGGAGCTTCTTCTGGGTCTCCCATGCAGGTGCAGGGGCCCAAGGCCTTGGGCCATCTTCCACTGCTTTCTCAGGCCAGAGCAGAGGCTGGATCTCAAGAGGAGCAGCTGGGACTAGAACCGGTGTCTGAATGGGACACCAGCACTGCAGGCAGAGGCTTTAGCCCACTCCGCCACAGCACCGGCCCCCAGGCTCTTTCTCTTATCACAGTTTGCTCTCTCAGGGGCTACCCAGGGCCCTCCCTAGAGCTACCTTCAACCCCTCCAAACCTAGTGTTCACAAGGTGTGCACCTGCGTCCAGGGCAGGCCCCTCCCATCGCCGTCTCCGAATCTTCCCCGAAGGCTCCGAAATGGCGAATGTGCCTTTGCCCATTGTAGGAACCAATAACTGGAGGCGCACAGTCGGCCGTTGGTCCTGGCCAGGCAAGGGCAGGATTCAGCCTCGGGGCAGCCAGCGCCGGAAAGTGAGGCGTCAGCGGCCCCTGGCGGCGGAATGCCTGAACTGCTCCTTCTCCACGTGCATGCGCGGGTCCCTGTCTCCAATGCCCACTATGGGCGGGTTGGGGCTGGAGCAAAGCCGGGAGCCGGGAACGCCCATGTGGTGGGGCGGGGTGCGGGGACCCATCCACACGAAAAAGAACGAGGCAGACAACGACAAAGAATATTGAAAAGAGGGTGAAATTTAGAAAACGAATGCTCGCTGCAGATACCAAGGGCTTCCTCTTGTCCGGATTAACAGGCACAACACTTACAGGGACCTAGAGGCAGAAGGGGGCGTGGTTCTGCGCCCGCCGCCTCCGCGTGTGGACGTGTCCCGATCCAGGGTTGGGCGGGGGCGTGGCTTAGCCTAGCTATAGGTGCCAATCAAGACACCTGCCTGCCACAACAGAGCGCTGGGTTCGAGTCCCAGCTCCAGCTTCTGACCGGCTTCCAGCCAATGCAGACCCAGGGAGGCGGTGGTGAGGGCTGGAGTGATGGGGTTCCCACCACCCGCGAGGCAGAGCTGGGTTCACCCCTGGCCCTGCTGTGGGCATCTGGAGAAAGAGCCAGCCAGGGGAGGCGCTGCTCACTCCCTCGCCCCCACCCACACCCCCATCACTCTGCCTTTCAAACAAACAAGATAACTCGCAGACTAGTGTATTGGATGTCAAAGGGGCTACTGTGAGCCTGCTCAGCACCACAGGAAGAAGGGGCCACTGCACACAGACAAACGCCCGATGCCTCTGCTTAGTGGCCGCCTGGCCTCAGCCCATATAGGGGTCTCTGGTGGCGAATGCGGTTTCCTGCGGCTCCGGCTGCTCCAGCCTGACCAGGGGCGGGCACTCCTGCTTTCCCGTTGTGAGATAATGACACCGCTGTCCAGTGAGGTGCGCTCTGGGCCCCCCTGCTGCACTTCCCATCCAGCTCCCTGCTACTGCGCCTGGGAAAGCAGCAGAGGATGGCCCCAGTGCTTGGGTTCCTACTCCCACTTGGGAGACCCGGATGGAGCTCCAGTCCCCTGGCTTCAGCCTGGCCCAACCCCAGCTGTTGCAGCCATTTGCGGAGGGAACCAGCAGATGGGAGATCTTTGTCTCTCCGTCTCTCTCTGCAATTCTGCCTTTCAAATGAAGAATATGAAATGGATGTATCACATTCAGACACATGTGGACATTTAGATGATACAAACACAGGCATAGCTATACACAGGATGACACAATGTATAATACAGACACAAAGGTTCTACAACTTGCATGCTACATAGTGACTCATAGAAACAAGACAGAAGCAAATGGTATAGAAATAGAGACAACAGAGAGAAGGCAGGTAGATATTATGTTGATGTCTAAGAAGCAAGATCTTCAGCTCAAAAGATTCCCCGGTGTGGTTTGTATACACCAAGCGAGAGATGTACTTGATTCTGACTTTATCCATTTTCAGAATAATGAGTTGGTTCCTTGGCATCCCTCAGAGTCACCTGTGAAGTTGTTTTAAATTTCTTTCTTTTTTATTACTTGAAAGGCAGAGACACAGAGAGGCCCAGAGAGATCTTCCATCCATTGGTTCACTCCCCAATGCCTGGGCCAGGCTGAAGCTGGGAACTCCATCCTGGTCTCCCACAGGAGTGCCAGGGCCCAGGCACTTGAGCCATCACCTCAGCCTCCCAGGGTGTGTGCGCACCAGTGCGAACCTGGATGGGAAGTGGAGCAGCAAAGACTCAAACCAGGTGCCCCACTGTGGGATGGGAGCCTCCGGAGCAGCGACTCTGAGCCCCGCGCCGGGGCAGAGATTCCCCAAAACTCTTGATCATGGGAGAGGTCTTGGCTTCGTCAGAATGCAGGACACAGGAGCTGTGGCCTTGGGAAACCAGTATGGGGGGGAAAGCAGGAGGGACAAGGACCCCGTGAACTCTATCCTCGCTGCACTAAGCTCAACAGTCAGTGCTGACTTGGCCTGGACTACAGATAAACTGACCCTAAGAACTGTGAGGGGAAGAGACTGAAGGTGCGGGAGCTGTCAGCCAGGGCAGCCCAGCGCCTGGCTCCTGGGGGATTCCAGAGACCCGGGTCCCTGAATCGCCTGTGTCCAGGTGAGACGGGCTGAGAAACGGCCCCCAGAGACCTCCTCGTCCTGATCTCAACCCCTCCGCTGCGCTCCCGTGCCTGCTGAGAGTTACTGCAGAGCCTGGCGGTCAGCCTGGCGGGGGCACACTGGGGAGCATGGCCGTGTGCCTTAGAGCGGACCTGGGCTCGGCTCACAGCTGCCATACCGCAATCCAGCTTCCTGCCAACCTGAGCGCCGGGAGCAAGCGCTGATGGCCCAGGGACTGGGTTCCTGCCACCCATGTGGGAGGCCTGGATTCGGTGCCCAGCTCACGATGTCAGTCCCAGCCCAGCCCCAGCCATGGTGGGCATTGGGCGAGTGCGGCGACGGATAACAGTCTCTCTCTCTGTCTCTCTGTCTTAAATTAATACAGTTTAAGAAAAAGCAAAGAGGGAGACATAAGTAGGTGTGACAGGAAGGGCCATGGGGTGCAAGGTTGTCCTTGATTATCCTGAGGTATCAGAGGGATGCCGGAGTAAGGCGGTCAGGAGGCAGAGTCCTGGATTGGGGGGGGGGGCAGGACCACCCCCACCCCCCAACCCACCACCAGCCTCCAGAGGAAGCAGCCCTGGGGACACCTTGGTTTCAGCCACTCAGGAATCACATCAGGCTCCTGGCTCCAAACTTGTAGGAGAATAAGCGAGTGTTGCTTTAAGTCACTAAGGGTGGGGTCATTTGTCACAGCAGGGAGGGGCAGTGAGGCCCTGCCTGAGTGCTCCCGCCCCTTCAGTACCCTGCGTGGTTTTTGTGTGGCAACATGGAGCCCAGGGGTCTCTGCCTATTTGCCCCACCCCATGCCCGCCCATCACACCGCCTGTTGCCACCACGTTCCTGCCCTCTCTGGCCTCCTTCTGAGGCCTGGCTCAGCAGTCAGTCCCTGTTGGGGGTCAGGATTTTTAGAATCCAAGCCAAATGGTTAGCGCCTCCTCCAGGTCACTCAGCCACACCCCTGCCTCTTGGAGAAACAGCTCCAGAAACCAACGAACTCACTCCACTTGGTAAAGCCCTTGGCGGTCCCAGGGATTTGCTTACCTTCCAAAGAAATCAGGCTGTCGGAGTGCACTTGGGCCATCTTCCACTGCTTTCCCAGGCCATCAGCAGGGAGCTGGATTGGAAGTGGAGCTGCTGAGTCTCAGACTGGTGCCCATATGTGATACCGGTGCCACAGGCGGTGGCTTTACCTGCTACGCCACAGCCCCAGCCTCTAAATCTCTCTCTCTCTCTCTTTAAAGATTCATTCATTTATTTAATTGTTAGGCACAAATATAGAGAGAAAAAGAGAGAAATAGAGAGATTGTCCATCCACTGGTTCACTCCCCAAATGACCACAGTCCCTGGAACTAGGCCAGACTGAAGCCAGGAGCAAGGAGCCTCATGCGAAGTGGAGCAGCTGAGACTTGAACTGCCACAAACCCAGTTCCCTAAATAAATAATTATTTTTTAAAAAGGAAAGGGGCTGGCACTGTGGCTCACTAGGTTTATCCTCTGCGTGCATCACCGGCATCCCATATGGGTGCTGGATTCTGTCCTGGTTGCTCCTCTTCCAGTCCAGCTCTCTGCTGTGGGCCTCCAGGGCAGGGGAGGATGGCCCAAGTGCTTGGGCCATGCACTCACATGGGAGACCAGGAGGAAGCACCTGGTTCCTGGCTTTCAAGTGGTAAAGCGCTGGCCATAGTGGCCATTTGGGGAGTGAACCAACAGAAGGAAGACCTTTCCCTCTGTCTCTCTCTCACTGTCTAACTCTGCCTGTCAAATAAATAAATAAAAATAAATATAAAAAAATAAAAACAAGGAAAAACTTGATGAGTTTCAGCTGAGAAATCATTAAACTGTCTTCTGGGACTAGAGCACAGTTGATTTTTGGCTTGCAGCTTACATGAAGCCCAGAGAATGTAGGGGCATTGTGATCCTGATATTCCCTGGATCCCAGTTATTTAAGCTGTGAACACAGTCTCTCCATGCTTGCAGCACGAGAGAAAAGGGAGAAGGATTGTTAAGTGAAAGTCAATTTAAGGGAAAATACCAACAACTTCATGTCAAAAAGTGTAAAGTTAAGTGGACAGATTCCTTACAATACGACTTGCCAACATCGACACAATAGAAATAACAGGCATGAATAATTCCAAAATGACGGCAGCAACGGAAGCCCTAGCAGGTGCGGTCCCCTCCTGGGTGCGCAGTGACGTCACTGAGAACGCTGAAGGAAGAAACACAGCTAATCCTGTTCAGACAAGGTCAAGGTGAACAGATCACAAAATGGCACTCCATATATTTACCGGCATATGTAATTCTAAAGAAATTTTTATTTATTTGAAAGAGTGAGAGAGAGAAGAGACAAAGCGAGAACGAGATCTTCAGTCCCCTGGTTCCCTCCCCAAATCGCCCCAACAGCCCAGGGCAGGTCCAGGCTGAAGCCAGGGCCCCGGGAGGCAGGGCGGCCCCAGGCCAGAGGAGCAGGAGGCCAGTGAGGCCCAGGAGGAGCGAGAAGGCAGACAGCACCATGGTCCCCTCTCTGCCTGCCTTGAGCTCTGCCGGCTCTTAAAAGGCAGCTGCTCCGTTGTTTGATTTCTGATTGGCGGGCTGGGTTGCCAGGATTCCACCCTGCCAGAGCTCCTGGTGACTCTCCAGAGGCTGCAGGAAGCCCAAAGGGGGCGGGGGCCACAGGAGCCAGGAGCTTAGCCTCTCAGGCTGAAGTCCCAGGGCCGCCTTCCCATTGGCCGCCCGCTGGTGTGGTGGTGTCCTCATGGGCAGGGCCCTGGACCGCCCAGCTTGTCCCTCTGGAAAGGGTGGGATGTGTGCAGGCTGTGTAGATGTGGCTCCGCCCCAAGGAGGCGCTTGGCCAGTTTTGTCACAAGGTGGCATTGCAGCATGAGAGGTAACAGTAGGGCATCATGGGTGCTTTAGGGCCAGGAATTTATTCTGGTATCAGAAGAAAGCGAGATATGGAGACGGAACCACAGTGTGATGGAGGAGGCCTGGCGCCCGTCTTGGGGTGGTCTTGGAGGTGGCTCATCTGGCCATGCATCCATGCATCCCTCAGCAGTGCTAGCTCAGCTGTCACATGCCACACACTGCCCCAGCTGTGGGAAGTGGGCCCATGACAGCACAGCAGAGTGGGCGCTGATGGGGGTGGCATGGTATCACCAGGCCTTCCCCAGGCACCTGAGAGTAAACGGATCAGACGCAAAACATCAGGGGTCAACCCCCGGGCCGAGGAGGGCAGGCTGTGTGTGTGTCTGCTTGAGTCTTAGGGACCATCTCAGGGAGCCCAGGGCCTTTCAGAAATGGAAGACGTCGGGTGAGGCCTCCAAGAGTGTGTATGGGAGGGGCATTCCCTGGGCCTCGAGACACCGCGTGAGGTGCAAGGACCAGGCACAGCCGACCTCAGAGGTGTGACCGCGTTTATCTGGGACATCCACAGCTTGGTGGGTTCGGGTTTCCCCTGGGGCAATGGCACAGTTATAACTAGATCCTGTGGTGTAAGGACCTTGTGGAGGAGTGAAAAGGCACAAAGCCGTCCCTTTCAATGGACGGCTTCGTGCATGCTGTGTGGGTTGCATATAACCTAACTACGTGACTGAAAAGAGTAGCAACATCGTGGCTCTCTCTCCTCCACTCAGGGGCAGAGAGATCTCAGACTGCTGGCACCTTGCCTGGCCTCTGTCACTCAACTGCAAACTGGGTATACTCCTCGCCCCTGGCAGCTGGGGCTGGTCCTGCACGCAGGGAGGAGAGGAAGAGAAGAGTTCCTTGAGTCTTTGGAAAAGCCGCAGCCTGGTGGAAGGAGATGGGACACAAAGAGGACGCCCCACAACGTGGAGACCAAGGGGAGGGTCCTGGCTGGCCCCAGGTCTCAGAGGCAGGAAGATGCGGGGAAACCTAATGACCAGGGTGGGGTTGGGGAGTGGTTCCTTTGGCCCCTTCAGCGGGCCAAGAAGCGCATCTGATAGGTCGAGGGAACGTTTCCCAGGCCACTCTCCCGGGGAGTGAGGTCGATGTCTTCAGGAGGCACGGGGCTGGCGATGGAGAAGTTCTGCAGGATGGTGGTGAAGAAGATGAACAGCTCTGTCCGCGCGATGCCTTCGCCCAGACAAATGCGCTTCCCTGTGGACACAGAGCGGCCCACATCACTCACCTGTGTCCATAGCCACAGATCTGCATGGGCGCCACCTTTAACCTGCTACTCAGGGTGGGATCCCATCCCCCTGAACGCGGGGGCCAGCCTTCGGACGCGTGTGCAGCGGTCATCTCCGAGACTGGAGTTTTTGTTGGATTCCCAAATGGTTCAGCAGGCTACAGGGTGGAAGGAGCCACTTCTGGCTGGACGAGTGTGTGTGTGTGTGTGTGTGTGTGTGTGTGTGTATTCCCTAGTCAGTATTTCTCATGGTGGAGAATGGCACCTCTCTCACAGGGCTACTGTCAGCTCAAAAGAAGTTACCATGGGTACAACTCTTGGCAAAACACCCAATTCCTGTGAGGAATCCTGTGGGTGTGTCTATTTGTGTTTGTCCCTGGAAGCGTGAGTGGGGGCAGGGCGGGAGTTTCTGGTACCGCCTATCTGCCTTGTCTTCAGGTCTCAGACGAAGATACACTGCCTTCAGGAATTCAAAAAAATACAACAACCAGGCCTGCACCAAGGCTCACTAGGCTAATCCTCTGCCTGCAGCCCCAGCACCCCAGGTTCTAGTCCTGGTAGGGCGCTGGATTCTGTCCTGGTTAATCCTCTTCCAGCCCAGTTCTCTGCAGTGCGCCGCGAGGACAGTGCAGAATGCCCCAAGTGCTTACGTACTGCACCCAATGGGAGACCAGGAAAAGCACTTGGCTCCTGGCTTCTGATCGGTGCAGTGCCCCGGCCTCAATGCACCAGCGTAGTGGCCACTTGGGGGGTGAACCATCAGAAAAAAGACCTTTCTCTCTCTCTCTCTCTCTCTCTCTCTCTCTCTCTCTCTCTCTCTCTATCTATCTCACTTTCTAACTCTGCCTATCAAAAAAAATACAACCCCCAGATTGTGTGTGAAATTGTGAACAGGCTCGCTGCAGTGAGGAGGGGTCCTGAGGGAGTGGGACTCCCAGGAGGTTGTAGACCCCAGGATGGACGAGTGCCTGGAACTTCGGGCGCAGACACAGAGCCTCACCCCTCACTTTTGGGTCTCTCAAAGGGCCAGCATGCATGTGGGTCTCCCAGCATCCCCTCCTCCCTCAAGTGGTTGGAAGATTGTGCCCGGGGGCCAGGGGGAGCAGGTGACCAGGCAAGCATCCGTGTGCTTCGGCACAGCCAGAAAGCAGCAGACAGGAGCCACCAGTGCCTAGCGCAGTCTCTGGCCTGCTTCTCCTTCCAGAACAGATTCTGCGACCCAGATTTTGCAGGCCAGCCTGAGTGTGTATCTCTCCCCCAAATGCTCCCCTCGGCCAGCAGCTGGCCATTGGGGCACCGTTTGGCATCTCTGACTCACACCTGTGTGAGTCTGCCTCTTAGTCTATGCCCGTCTTATCTTTTCCTTTCTGTCTCTGTTTGGGTCTGTTTCTCCTCTCTCTCTCTCTTTAATTTTCATCTCGTCAAAAGACACAGTATTTATTGTAAATTTTATTTCTCTCTCTCTCTCTGTTTTTTTTTTTTTTTTTTTTGACAGACAGAGTTAGACAGTGAGAGAGAGAGACAGAGAGAAAGGTCTTCTTTCCATTGGTTCACCCCTCAAATGGCCACTACGGCCGGTGCAGTGCCAATCTGAAGCCAGGAGCCAGGTGCTTCCTCCTGGTCACAAATGTGGATGCAGGGCCCAAGCACTTGGGCCATCCTCCACTGCCTTCCTGGGCCTTAGCAGAGAGGCCTGGCAGAGAGCTGGCCTGGCAGAGGGGCGACTGAGACAGAATCCAGTGCCCCTATCAGGACTAGAACCTGGGTTACTGGAGCCACAGGTGGAGGATTAGCCTAGTGGGATGCGGCGCCGACCATCCTTCTCTACTCTTTACTCCCTTTTTTCTACCTCTCCCTCTTCTTCCTCCTTCCTCCTTAGCCACCTCTCTCTCTCCCTGCCACTGTGTCCTGTTCACCACTCACTCTCCGCCATTGGCCCCAACTCTCTTTCCTTGTCTCTGTCCATCTCTGTCCATCCTCCTCTCCACCCCTGTCCGTACTCCTCTCTGCCCCCAACCCGCCTTCTCTGGACCTGGGATAGGACTGTGAAGGGAGGAACTGACCTCCACGCCATCTCTCACACCTTCCTGACCCCGCTGACCCAGAAATGTCCATCTGCTGGGCATCACCCAAGCACTGCTGGGCTGTGTCCAAGGTGCCTGCTGCAAGCTGTTCTTTGGGTCCCAGTAGGACAGTGAGCTGCGAGGAGGACTCTGCAGAGTTTCTCTTTAAAGAAAGTCATGTCACTCAGTGTGGTGAGGTTAAAGTACGCGCCCCAGGTCTTCCTTGCCCAGAGGTGCCTTGGAGACCTAATCTCGCTTCTCCAGCCCCCTAGAGAGGTTGTTGTGCCCACAGAATGGTTTTTAAAACATGTTTAAGGAGTTGATGATGCTAACCAACCTGATTTGATCATTGTGTATTGACTACATGAATCAGATTACCCCAGGGTATCCCCACAGATCTACAATTCAATTATTTTTAGGGGCCAGTGCTGTGGTGTGCCAGGTAAAGTCGCTGTATCAGCACCGTCATCCCATATGGGTGCTGGTTCCAGTCCCGGCTGCTCCACTTCTGATCCAGCTCCCTGCTGATGTGCCTGGGAAAGCAGTGGAGGACAGCCAAGTGCCTGGAGCCCTGCACCTGCCTAGGAGACCTGGAAGAAGCTCCATGCATTGGTATGGCACAGGCTTGGCCATTTGGGGAGTGAACCAGAGGGTGGATGATCTCTCTCTCTATTTCTCTATCTCTCTGTCTCTCCCTCTCTAATTCTCTCAAATAAATAAATACATCCTTATACACAACAATTTGAAACAAAAGGGAGGACACGTGTGCTGGGCTCCTGCAGGCAGCTGGGATCCCACAGGGAACATAACCATAAGGGGCTGGTCCATTGACTCTGGGGTCTGGGGTCTGGGGATGGGGCCACAGGCGGAGCTTACCCAGGGAGAAGGGCATAAAACCTTCATTCCTCTTCAGTGCCCCGTCCGCATCCAGAAAGTGGCCGGGGTTGAAGGTGTTCGGCGTTTCAAAGTAGAGCGGGTCGTGGAGAGCCGTGCTCAGGACGGGGAACACTTCTGTGTTCTGAGGGAGGTTCGAAGGTCAAGAGAGGGGCTGGCCCCTGGACCCATGCACGATCCCCCTCCCCCCAAAAACACCACAAATGGAACCAAGGAGAGGCTGTGTTTAGGAGTTAGGAAGACCAAGAACGCCGCAGGAAGAGGCGGGCACTGCTGGCCTCACCTTAGGGATGACGTAGCCTCGGAACTGCGTGTCTTTCGTGACCATGTGGGGCGCACCGAAGGGTATAAGGTCCCCGAGCCGCTGGATCTCGTGGATGACCGCGTCCGTGTAGGGCATTTTGGCTCGGTCATCGAGGGCCGGAGGGCGGTGGGAGCCAATCACCTGCTCGATCTCCTTCTGGACTCTCTCTGCAAGGCAAAGCGGGGTCAGTGCACCCCAAGCAGGAGGCATCAGCAGAGACCCTGCTTCCAGGGCGCCGTGGGCCAGAAGACACCTGCGTCAAAGCTGAGGCCACTGGTGCCCCTCAGAGACCCAGCCGGGGGTAAAGACAGGAGGGAGGAAGATGAATTCTCAGCCTGGAAATCTGATGAGTGATGTGGGTTCTCTCCACACACACACAATGCACACACAAATTAGACCCATAAGTGCACACACACACAAGCACAGTGACGCACAGACTAATGCACACTCAATTTCCAATGTACAGGTGCACACATAGAAATGCACACAGAAGGCTGGTGCTGCAGCTCACTAGGCTAATCCCCCATCTGTGGCGCGGGCACTCAGGGTTCTACTCCCGATTGGGGTGCCGATTCTGTCCCGGTTGCTCCTCTTCCAGTCCAGCTCTCTGCCATGGCCCGGGAAGGCAGTGGAGAATGAATGGCACAAGTGCTTAGACCCTGAAACTGCATGGTAGACCAGGAGGAAGCACCTAGCTCCTGGCTTCAGATCGTTGCAGTGCGCTGGCTGTAGCAGCCATTTGGGGGGTGAACCAACGGAAGGAAGACCTTTCTCTCTGTCTCTCTTTCTCACTGTCTAACTCTGCTTGTCAAACATAAAAAATAAAAAGAATTGCAAACAGAAGTATATAGGTACACAGATATGCACACATATATGAACAGGTGACACATATACAAATGAACACACAGGTTCACACACAGGTGTACACATGGGAATGCACACACATACACACACCCCACAGTTTTTCAGAAGTTTCAAATTAAGAACTCTTGTTAGATCTCCTAGTATTTAGTGTGTGTAGTTAATGAGGGACTATGCCAGACTTTCAAGGTGTAACAAAGGAATAGGTCAATAGATTACTCCATGAACAACTAGATAAATAATGGGAATATGTAAATCAACCAATCTATGGACAGATCAGTTCATAAATAGACTGATGATGAATGACGAGCCAGTGGGTGTATGGATGTATTCACTTATCAATTAACTAGATGGACCCATTCATGAACAGCCCATTGGAACATAAGGCAATGAGCCCAGTGAACCCGCGACGTGAATGGATGGATGGCTGGAATATGGAAGAATGAAGAATGAACACGTTTGCGAGGACTGAGCATGTAAAGGAAGGAATGGGTGGGGGCGTGATGGTGAGTACTCAGGGCTGATACAACGGGGGGATTCTTGTCCTGGACAATGAAGGCTGCGTGGGTGGTGAGGACTGAGAGGCAGGTGGGGAAGGGGCAGGGAAGGGAGCCCGCTGCAGACAAGGGTGAGCACACGAGGGCGCTGCTGAGTCAAGTGTGTCCTGCTGTCACCGCCCAGATAGTCAGTGAGTGCCTACATGAACAAACACCTGTGTGCCTGATGACTCCGAGAAGCGGATCCGGGAGTGTGCAGGGGGACTGAGGGGTGAGGGCCCAGTGGGTCCAGCTCGGATCCACAGGCTCTTGCCTCACCCACCCGCAGGACTGGCTCGGCGGGGGCCATCCCCAAGCCTGCTGTGCCCTGGAACCAGAGGCTGGCCTCTCCCCCACACAGGAGCCCGTCCACAGCCCACCTGTGACGTGTGGGTACTTGAGCATGAGCAGGAAGCCGTAGCGGAGGGTGGTGCTGGTGGTCTCGGTGCCGGCGAAGAAGAGCGAGAGCACGGTGAGGATGAGGTTCTGGTGGTGGAACTCGCTGCTCGGGTCGGACTTGTCCTGCGTCCCAGGCAGGGAGGGGACAGTCAGCAAGGCTGGAGCCCAGCCCCCCTGTCTCTCTCCATCCGCTTCAGGGTCTCCAACTCTGTCTGGTCCACTGCTATTCCCTGTCCTCTAATTGTCCACTCCTGTGCTGCTCTCTCTTTTAATAAGATTTAGTTATTGGAAAGGCAGAGTTACTTAGACAGAGAGAGATCTTCGAACCACTGTGTCATTCCCCCAGTGGCTGCAACAGCTGGGGCTGGGCCAGGCTGAAGCCAGGAGCCTGGAGCTCCATCCCCAAGCATTTGGGCCATCTGATCCTGCCTTCCCAGACACATCAGCAGGGAGCTGGATGAGAAGTGCAGCCGGGACTTGAACCGTCGCTCATGTGGGACACCAGCATCGTGTGCAGCAGCTCAGCCCAGTGTGCCACAGTGCCAGCCTCTCTTCCTGCGGCCTCTGCTTCTCCACCTTTCTTGCTGTTTCCCTCATCTCTCTGGCTCTGTGGGTTTCGACCCCTGCTGTTTCATTGTTGTCACATGCCTCAGTCTCTGTCTCTATCTCTGTCTCTCTCCCTCTCTAACTCCCTCCCTCTCCCTCTCTCTTCCTCTCCATTTTTTCCTCCCTTTCCCATCCTCTTCCTTCCCCTCTGCCTCTCTTCCCCTCCCTCAACGCCCCTCCCCCCTGGCGAACCCACTTTGTCCATGCGGAGCAGGTAGACGTCGATGAAGTCCCTGGGGTTGCTGGGGTCCAGGGTTTCGCGGTGCTTCTCTACGCTCTGGCCGATGAAAGCATTGATCTCCTGCAGGTTTCTGTAGATCTGCCTGTGCGTGCCGGGAAAGTGCTTTAGGAAGCCAGAGAAGAGCTCGAACACCTGCAGGGAAGAAGAGAGTGCAGAGGGGTGACCTGTGGCGGAGCCGGGAGGATAGGGCTCCTGGGCACCTGCTCCTCCTCGGGCAACCTCCTCCATCCCTCTCACTTGCTGTTTGTCTCCGGCGGTAACTGCTCTCCCTCTGCTCCTTCCTCTCAGCTCTGTGTCCCTTTGTGGTTAGCTGCCCCCTATCTTCCTCTCCTCTCTCTCTCTGTGTCGACCTCTCCTCTCTCTTTCTGCTCCACTTCCCCCCAACCCCATCCAGGTAGACCTGGCTGGAGAAGGAGCTGATGAGGGAGAAGGACTGGTAGAACAGGTCCAGCAGCCGCAGGAACACGGGGTCCTTGTAGTCAAAGCGTTTTCCAAAGACAATGGAGCAGATGATGTTGGAAGTGACCGAGTGGAACAGCAAGGTGTTGTCCAGGAGGGCTCCTAGGAGGAGGCAGCGGCAGAAGGTGAGACACAAAGTCACGGGCTTGGGGAACATGCGGCTGTGTGACCGCCCCAGCACTCAGTCATAATCGGCTGGAAAGGCAGTAGCTAGCAGCCTCCCGTGCACATAGCATGTTGGTCCTCTCTTAGGCACTTCCCCTGCTGTTCTGTCTCATTTTCCCCACAGTAGCGGAGGAAGGCACAGCCTGTGGTAACCCCGGTTCCCAAGTGGGCAAACTGAGAAGCTAAGGAGAGCCCAGCTGCACAGTCCATGTGCAGTGTGTCCCCCGATACCCTGGCTGGAGCACCAGTCCCAGGGCCACAGGCGTCCAATCAAATGCTCTGACCACTCTCCCCTGTCTGTGGTTCCCCCTTGGTCTCTTCTGCCCACCCCTAGGGCTCTGGTCTGCATATTGAGTAAATGTCTCTGCACCCACCAGACACACCCACTTGACCTTGGCTGGAGTTGGTGGGGGTGGGGGAAGGGAGGAGGGCATGGGGGGCTAAGGGCTGGGCCTCCTCCATCCCCCACAGGGACACCTGGGGTCCATGCCCAGCCCCAGTTCCTGACTGCAGCTTCCTACCAGTGCAGACCCTGGAAGGCAGCATGGATGGGTCCCGCCCAGCTTCAGACCCCATTCCTGGCTTCTGCTCTTGCTCATCCTGGCCATTGCAGGCATTTGGCTCTGCGCCTCTCTCTCTCTCTTTCTCTCTTTCTCTCTCCATGCTTCCCAGCCTCTCAGCAACTCTTGCGAAACTCGGGTAAGAAAGAGGGCAAAGACCACATCCACGAGATGGAGGCGCTAACACTGTCACTTCCAAGTCCCCTTATGGAGACTGCAGAAATCCCAAGGAGAGTTCCTCTAGCGCCCCCTCTGGCAGCCGAGCGCACAGCACCCGACCTGGTCCTTGGCTCTCAGCTCAGCCAGCTGCACCAGGGAGGGCACAGGGCTCCTGTCTGCAGAACACCCGGCGCTTTCCCTGCCCCCTCTCTGCTTTCTTTACTGTGAGTCCCGGGGTCGCCAGGAGCTGGTTTTCCGAGGTGGCGAGTTAAGCAGCAACGCGCGACATCCAGTTATCCTGGGACACCACACCTCGCATCCCTCCTGGTCCCTGTCTGCCCCTCTCTCTCAGGTTTCTGGTTGCAGGGCGCTGCCCCGTTCCTTCGCTCCTGGCCTCACCCTTGGATTTCCGCAGCTCCTCCACCAGACACCGGGCCTCCTCCTGAATGCGCTCCTCCACGCTCCGCTTCCCCATGCCGAAGTCCCGCATGGTGGCCAGGGAGAATCTCCGAAGGACCCGCCAGCGCTCCCCGTTTGCAGACATCACTCCTAAGGGGTGGAAGGAGACTCGGTGCCTCCCCAGCCCTTGCCTCACCCCAGGCCCACCTTCCCTGAGCTACACCCTCCCAGCGCCTGCTCTCACCGTATCCTTGGAAGATCAGATCCACCACGGCGATTCTCCCCCTGCCAGAAAAAGCCTCAGCTTGGTCCACGAGGGCCTCGCGGATGGCATCCGTCCCACACAGCACGACCACGGGTCTGGATCCCAGGTGCACCGTGAACACGTCCCCGTATTTCTCTCGGAACTGCCAAGCATACCCCGCCCAGGGCCGGCGGCAGTCAGTTGCTGCACCTGACACAGTGGCCTACAGAGTGTCCCAGCCGCCGCCCCCGACCCCCTCCTCCTCGTTCCCCTTGCCCCGACCCCGCAGCCAAAGGCTCTGCCCCACTGGTTGGTGCCCTGAGCAGTACAGAAGGCTGCGATTTTCGAACAGCCGGTCTTCCAGTGCTCACCACAGCAATCACCTGGATCCCTCCTTCATTCATTCACTGACTCAACGATAGCTCGCTGGGATCTGGCGTCTTCTGTGTGCCATGTCCTGCTCTGGTCTCTGGAAAGGCCCTTCACTCATCTCCCTCCTCCCTTCCTGTACCCCCTACAGCGCCTGGCTAACCACCAGGGACGACTTCCTCTCCATTCTACCCCTCTTTGATCCATCCTTGAGTGAGCTTAAAATGCCCAAAGCTTCACGTGTGTCCCCTGTCTCCCAGTGGAGTGCTCACTGTCACTGTGTGGATTCTGTGTCTTTTGTCTACCTCTGCGGTCCCCCTGTGAGCTCCCAAGCGGCAGGGGCTGTTGAGCCTCCT
Organism: Sylvilagus floridanus; assembly: GCA_949820135.1. NCBI lineage: Eukaryota > Metazoa > Chordata > Mammalia > Lagomorpha > Leporidae > Sylvilagus > Sylvilagus floridanus. The sequence goes on from OX463232.1 coordinate 13,339,709, forward strand.
GTCCCTGAATGCGCCCCTGTGCCTGCAGATGGTGGGACCACGGGCTGACCAAATGCCGCTGGCAGCAGCCATTGCCCTGGCCACACTGCGTGCTGTCCAACCCCTGGCGACCTCTGTGGGTTCTCTCCAGGCCATTGTCACAGCAGGGACGAAGGTGACGGAACATCCCCGTGCTATAGTGATGGATGTTAACTTGCCCTTTGCAACAACTGAGAAGCACATGTGGGCCGACACTGTTGCATAGCAGGTAAAGCCGCTGCGTGCAGTGCTGGCATCCCATGTGGATAGCAGTTCAAGTCCCAGCTGCTCCACTTCCAATCCAGCTCCCTGCTAATGCACTGGACGAAGCTCAGAAGAGAGGGAAAGATGGGAGCAGGGCGTGAGCTTTCACTCCCCAGACGGCCATAACGGTCAGCACTGGGCCAGGCCACAGCCAGAAGCTTCATCCAGATCTCCCACGTGTTTGCAGGTTCCCAAGCCCTTGGCCCATCATCGGCTGTCTTCACAGGCACATTAGCAGGGAGCTGCATCAGCTCAAACCAGCATCCGTGTGGGATGCCGGCACTGTAGGCAGAGTTCAACACTCTGTGCCAGCCCCAGCCCAGCCTTTTAAATCTTTACTGGTTTATTTCATCTATCTGAAAGCAGAGTGCCAGACAGAGAGAAAGAGAGAGACAGAGAGAGAGAGAGAGAGGGAGGGAGGGAATTATTGAACTTCTGGTTCATTCCTAAAACCAGGTCTGGTCCCAGCTGAAGTAGGGGGCTAGACCGCATCTGGGTCTCCCCTGTGGGAGGCAGGGCCCCAGCACCTGCCCATCATGTGCTGCCTCCTGGAATGCATTAGCAGGAAGCTGGATGGGAACCAGAGAAGCACTGGATGTGGGATGCCGACACACCAGGCGGCAGCTTAGCCTGTCCTGTCCATGCGCAGCTCCAGTTCAGCAGGTTCACCTGAGACGATCTGACCACTGTCCAACAAGTGCTGGTTCTGCGCCCCTTGCTCACCAGCGCCCCACTCCCTCTAGGAGCCTGGAAGGAGGGCTGGCTCTCTTTGGCACGTGAGTCCCAGACACTGAAGTAGGGAGCAGCTCACCCAGGACCGACCCGTCCATCTGTCTCACCCGCAGGAAGGAGCTGAGCAGGCCCTTCCTATCCATCTGCAGCAGGTTCCCCAGGATGGGCAGAGGGTGAGGTCCTGGGGGGAGGTGGCCGTGGGCCTTGGGGTGGCCCCTGAGCAGAAGCAGCAGGAGGCCCGCGAGGAAAGCCAGGAAGAGGAGCACACTGAACTCCATGATCCTGGCTGTCGGCTGTACACCTGTTGCAGCCTCCTCACACTGGGCCTTTTATCCTGAGCCTTGATCCCCACCCAGTTATGCAACCTCACCCACTCAATGCCTCTCCTCTCATCATTACCACAGTGTGAACTTGGGAACCAGAGGACGATACACACTTTCTGCCCAGGCAGACCAGTGACCAGCTCACTGCCCATCACTCGGCCCCCTCGCCTTCCTGGATGTTGTCAGGGACTTGCGGAGGAAGGTGGAGGGGGTGTAGATTGCATATGAGTTTCTGTTTATTTTTTCAGAGGCAGTGAGCACTTGTGTGTCTGCAGCTCTGTTTGGCCCGTGTGTTTTCCAGGCCTGCTGGCATCTGTCCCGCATGCTTGCATCTCAGTGGGTGCCTCTGTGGTTCCTACATGGGAAGGGGGTTCCCATGTGCGGGTTGTGAGGGTGCAGGTGTGTTGGGCACCTCCCAGCCCCAGTCTCTTTAGGGGCTCCAGAAGCTCAGGGCGATCACTCCTGCGTCTCGGCTACCAGCGTCCCTTGTGTGACAGCCACAGTGTCAATAAGGCAGGAAACAGAATGGGCAAGAGCAGGAGACACAGAGCTGACCCGGAGATGCGGGAGATCAGGGAGGTGAGAGTGAGACTGAGAGCTGGCAGGGTGCCCAGTGGGGTACCCAGGGTCTCTGATCACCACTACTTCTGGGCGGGTGCCCCCTGCCTCTTCTGTGTCTGCAAGCAGGTGGGTCCCTCTTGCTCTCTGTCTCTGACTCAAAGTCTCTTCCTGCAGTAAGGCGCTGAGCCCCAGGGTGCAGAGGCTGTGTTTGTCCGTGTCTGTCTGGTAGAGGAGAGTCCCAGAGACTGAGCCATTCACAGCCAGCACCCATGCATCTGGCTGTCAGTTCCGGAGGTGGAAGCCCACCTGTGGGTGCTGGTGGGCAGTGAGGGCTTCCAGTGGTGGCTTGGCGGGGTGGGCTGACCCACGAGACGGAGGACAATGGGGCCCAAAACCCCGGAGCCAAGCCCACTCCCTGGGTAACGGATGCTCCCCTGTCATAACAGCAGTAATTCGTACATGAAGGTAGAGCTCTGGAACCTGACCATCTCCTGCATGCCCTACTACTTTTTATAGAGAAAAAGAGAGAGGGAGGAAGAGAGTGATGGAGGGAGGGAAGGAGGGAGGGAGAGAGAGAGAGAGAGAGAGAGAGAGAGAGAGAGAGAGAGAGAGAGAGAAAGAGAGCCTTCCCACTTGTTAGCCCACAATGGCTGGGTCTGCACAAGGGTGGATCCAAGAGTTGGGAAGGCTATGCAGGTCTCCCAGGAAGGTGGCACCACGAAGCCCAGTTGTATAGGCAGGAAGCCGGAGTCAGGAGCAGGAACCTAGAGTTGACTCTGGGCACTCCACACATGGTATGGATGTGGGGGTCTTGACCACTGGGCAAAATATCCAATCCAGTCTTCCCTCTCCATACTGCCGCCATGGCCACTATTCGTCCACTTGGTGCAGGGCAGCACTTGTTTGAACCATAGCAGTGTGCCCTGGAAACCCCAAAACTCCAGCCTTATCACATGTAAAACACATTCATCCCATGCCAATCATCATCAAGCGCTAACTTGCATCAACACCAACTCGAAAGTCCACAGTCTCACCTACATCAGACATGGGTGCGACTTCAGTCATGATTCGTCCTGAAGTAAACTTCCTCCATCTCTGAGCCTGAGAAATCAAAAGGAGCCATCCACCTCCAACGTGGAGAAGACCCTCCCCACCCACAATATCCCACACTGTCCCTGTCTGAGGTTTCAGCTCCCTGTGATCAACCACAGTGGAACAAGTCCAGGGATGAACAACTGACAGAACTTACAGCACACCATTCTGAGTCATGGGATTCACTTTCATCCCACCCAGGACTTGAATCAGCCCCTTGTCCAGCGTATCCGCTGTGTGGACCTTACCCCCTGGTAGTCACTCAGTTACCAGATCAACCATCACAGCGTCACGGTGCCACATTCAAGGAACCTTTACTCTACTTAGCGTGGCCCCAAAGCTCAAGCGCTGGTGCTGACAATCCACATATGTCACCGAGAAGTTGCGGCATAATGAAAAGGTCAGAGTTCTCCACCTAAGAAGACAACCCCTACACTGAGGTTGCTAAGACTCAGTGAGCACCAACCTTCTCTCTGTGAAGCCGGCAGGAAGAAACACACTCACGCTCAAAAGTTATGGCCATGGCGTGGTCAGTACTTGGGTCTCTGCCGCCCCCATGGGAAACCCAGATTGAGTTCTGGCTGCTGGCATCAACGTGGCTGCGGGCATTTGTGAAAATTAATCAGAGGTTGGTGGGAGACACCTCTCACCCTCTCTCCTCTCTCTCCCTCTCTCTTTCTGATAAATAAAAATAAATTAGAACTGCTTCAAAGAGAGAGGTATTCAGATATCTGGAGATGACTGGCACGTGTCCATCAGTTTTTCCATCCTGTCTTTGGAATCTCGGTTATGAGATGCATAAGCATCCGGGCGTGTTATGTTCCCTTGAGAAGCTGGCTCCTGTCATCAAGCAAAGACCTTTCCTAACCCTGGATAACATCCTCCTCTCTGAAACCTACTTTTTTCTGATACCATTCTAGCCACCTTGGGCTTCCTCCAGTTAGTGCTAGAATGTTCTCCTTGTCTCTGTCCTTAGTTTACGTGTATCTCTGTATTTACGTGTCTTTCTTATAGGCAACATGTAGCTGAGTGTTGTTTTTCCTTTTCTCTAATCTATCACCTTTTAATGTGGACGTTTAGACAACTTGCATCTCACCCTATAGATGTTCTGGAATATTCTGTGAGCAACATTTGTCTGTCCTTCACTCCCTTTTCCTCTGTTTCTTCCTTTTCGGGGTTCAGTAGCTTTGGCAATTCTGGTTTGGCTCCTGGCTTCGTAGCTGTGACTCCTAGCTTTGGCTTGGGAGTCCATCGCATACACCTCTAACTTATCACACTGTTTTATGATGTCATTGTGTCACTCACTGTCATAGCTCTGAGCTTTGTGTTCTGATGGCTGCATTACAAAACACAGCATCAACGTTCAGTGTCTCATAGCCTGTGTTCCATATTCAGCTCATTCACATGGCGACAAGAACCTGGCTGTGTGTATCCTGACCTTTGGGCTGTCCTTGCCATACGTTGAATCTACATATGCTCTAACTTCGTGTTACATTGTTACATTGGGATGCATGGTTGGAATCTGAACAATTAGAAATTCTTAAAACCACGGGATCATAACGGCTGAACCATCCCCACCGCCCTTCCAAGGCTTGGCGCTGTGCTGAGTAGCTCACGCACATGCCTGTATTTAAGCCCTGCTTTGACCTCCAAGTCAGACACCCAGTTCCAGAGACGTGGTGCTGTTTGGAAGCAAGTGGTCTTGGGCTGGGGCCTCCCTGAGTCCTTGTGCCACCAGCCTACCTCATACCCACACCAATGCTGCCACTCAACCCCTGCCCTACCACAGCAAGAGTGCTCCATCACAGCTGGTCGGCGCCGGCTTGAGGCTGCACAGGCATTGTGAAACCCAACTCCATCCCACGGACAGGAGACCCAGGCTCAGATTCCAAGCCACTTGTTCCATGTCACAGGTGGAAGTGTGGCTGGAACCCCAGCCTGCCGTCTGCCTGCCAAATGTGGCTTGAGACTGTCCCAGGGCATCTCAGCTCGCCTCGGAGCGGCTGTGGGCCACAGCCAGACCCCACTGGCAAGCTGTGCTGATGTGGGGAGAACCCAGCCCCCCTGTAAACTCCAGGCGCTCCTCCATGCCTCGCATGGTGGTGTCCCTGCCTTGCCTGCAGGATTCCGTCAAGGCCTTCCCCTGCGTGTGCCCAGTGTCTCCCCTGTGCATGGACAGGTTTGGGTCAGAATTGGAGGCAACCACTCTTAAGTTCCATTCTGTGCCAGTCCTGCCCCGGCCGTGAGAACCTGGCCAGGCGCCTTGGCCCCCTGTGCCTGTCTCCCAGCCTGCGGATAGGAGTGTGTTGTGTGTGTTTGCGTGTGTCCTGTTGCCACAAGAAATACTTGAGGCCCAGCGCTTTATCACGAACAAAGGTCCACCTGTGCGTCCCGGGGAAGCCTGCTCTTTGCTGCTGCCTGGAATGAACACTGGTGTTTTCCGGAGGCTGAAATTCAAGATTGGTGCTCATCTCTGCTCCGCCTCTGGAGAGGGTCCCCATGGCCACGCCCCATCCTAAAAGGGTGATTGATCTCAGGACAGGACGGGAAGCCGGGGAGAGGAAGCCACCTAGGGGTAGGCTCTTTGTTAATAAAACAAGATTTTACTTATCTATTTACTTGAGAGGTAGAGGTACAGACAGAGAGTGGGAAAGACAGAGAGAGAGGTCTTCCATCTGCTGTTTCACTGCACTAATGGCCTCAATGGCCAGAGCTGGGCAGATCCCAAGATAGGTACCAGGAGCTTCTTCTGAGTCTCCCATGCAGGTGCAGGGGCCCAAGGATTTGGGCCGTCTTCCACTGCTTTCCCAGGCCAGAGCAGACAGCCGGATCTCAAGAGGAGCAGCTGGGACTAGAACCGGTGTCCGAATGGGACGCCAGCACTGCAGGCAGAGGCTTTAGCCCACTCTGCCACAGCACCAGCCCCAGGCTCTTTCTCTTATCACAGTTTGCTCTCTCAGGGGCTACCCAGGATCCTCCCTAGAGCTACCTTCTCCCTTCCAAACCTAGTGTCCACAAGGCCCCACCTCTTAAAGGGCCACCACCTCCATACCCCTGCACTGAGGACCAAACCCCAGTGTGTGGCCCCTTCCCAGGGGGACAAGGATTGTTTCAAAGACCTGCTGAGGTCGTGTGTCATGGGCCTGGAAGCTCCCAGCTGCTCTCAGGTGAGCCCTGCCTTGTCCTTCCTCTAAAAATCCCGGTGCAGTCTGGGGGCCAGGGGTCTGAGCCACAGCCTCAATGTCCATCACCCAGGAACCCGTCTCTCTGTCGTTCCAAAGGAGGCGGAGCCATCTAGCGGCCGCGCATGTGGACGGCGCCTGTCGCCACCTGCACTGCCCAGGGAGCACTGCCCAGAGAGCTCTCCCTGCTCAGGGCCGTGCCCAGACTATGTAACTGGTGAGTGGGGTGAGCACCTGCTCAGAAGAGCTCGGAGGCAGTAGGTGTGCACCTGCGCCCAGTCCAGGCCCCTCCCATCGCCATCACGGAATCTTCCCGAAGGTTCGGAAGTGACTGCTGTGCCTTCGCTCAATGTAGGAATGGATGACCTGAGGCGCACAGCCGGCCCAGGGTCCTGGCTGGTCAGGGGTAGGATTCAGCCTCTGGGCACCCAGCGCTGGGAAAGCGGGGAGGCAGCGCCCCCTGGCGGCGCAATGCCCGAACTGCTCCTTCTCCATGTGCAGGCACTGGTTCAGTCTCCAATGCCCACGATGGCCAGGTCAGAGCCAGACCAAAGCCAAGAGCCAGGAACGCCCATGTGGTGGGGCGGGGGACCATCCACACGAAAAAGACCGAAGAAGACAACGACAAAGGATATTGAAAAGAGGGTGAAATTTATAAAACGAATGCGCACTGCAGATACCAAGGGATTCCACATGTCTGGCTAAACAACAGGCACAACACTCCCCACTTCTTAGAGGCAGAAGGGGGCGTGGTTCTGCGCCCACCACCGCGTGTGGGCGTGTCCCGATCCAGAGGTGGGCGGGGGCGTGACTTAGCCTAGCTATAGGTGCCAATCAAGACACCTGCCTGCCACATCATAGTGCTGGGTTCGAGTCCCAGCTCCAGCTCCTGACTCCAGCTTCTGGCCAAGGCAGACCCAGGAAGGCGGTGGTGAGGGCTGGAGTGATGGGGTTCCCACCGCCCACGAGGGAGAGCTGGGTGCACTCCTGGTCCGGGAGTGGGCATCTGGAGAAAGAGCCAGCTCAGGGGAGCGCTGCTGGCTCGCTCGCTCACTCTCTCTCTGTCTCTCCTCTTCTCTCCCCCTCTCTACTTCCCTCCCCCCCTTCTGTCTGCCTTTCAAACAAGGTAACTCACAGACTCCTGTGTTGTCCCTCAAGGTGGCTGCTGTGAGCCTGGGCGCTCGGCCCCTCGGGAAGAAGGGGCCTCTGCACACAGCCAAGCGCCCGATGCTTCTTCGTGTGGAAGACCTCGTGGCCCAAGAGAGCGGCCTCGTGGCCTCCGGCCCTGCAGGGGGCTCTGGGGCGAATGTGGCTCCGGCTGCTCCAGCCTGACCAGGGGCGAGCACTCCTGCTTTCCCCTTGTGAGATAATGACAACGCTGTCCAGTGAGCTGTGCTCTGGGCCCCGCTGCTCCACTTCCCATCCAGCTCCCTGCTACTGCGCTTGGGAAAGCAGCAGAGGATGGCCCCAGTGCTTGGGCCCCTGATCCACGTGGGAGACCCGGATGGAGCTCCAGTCCCCTGGCTTCAGCCTGGCCCAGCGCCAAGTGTTGCAGCCATTTGCGGAGGGAACCAGCAGATGGGAGATCTTTGTCTCTCCGTCTCTCTCTGCAATTCTGCCTTTCAAATGAAGAATATGAAATGGATGTATCACATTCAGACACATGTGGACATTTAGATGATACAAACACAGGCATAGCTATATGGCAGAGATGACACAATGTATAATACAGACACAAAGGTCCTACAACTTGCATGCTACATAGTGACTCATAGAAACAAGACAGAAGCAAATGGTATAGAAATAGAGACAACAGAGAGAAGGCAGGTAGATATTATGTTGATGTCTAAGAAGCAAGATCTTCAGCTCAAAAGATGCCCCGGTGTGGTTTGTATACACCAAGCGAGAGATGTACTTGATTCTGACTTTATCCATTTTCAGAATAATGAGTTGGTTCCTTGGCATCCCTCAGAGTCACCTGTGAAGTTGTTTTAAATTTCTTTCTTTTTTATTACTTGAAAGGCAGAGACACAGAGAGGCCCAGAGAGATCTTCCATCCATTGGTTCACTCCCCAATGCCTGGGCCAGGCTGAAGCTGGGAACTCCATACTGGTTTCCCACAGGAGTGCCAGGGCCCAGGCACTTGAGCCATCACCTCAGCCTCCCAGGGTGTGTGCGCACCAGTGCGAACCTGGATGGGAGGTGGAGCAGCAAAGACTCGAACCAGGTGCCCCACTGTGGGATGGGAGCCTCCCGAACAGTGACTCTGAGCCCCGCGCCGGGGCAGAGATTCCCCGAAACTCTTGATCATGGGAGAGGTTTTGGCTTCGTCAGAATGCAGGACACAGGAGCTGTGGCCTTGGGAAACCAGTATGGGGGGGAAAGCAGGAGGGACAAGGACCCCGTGAACTCTATCCTCGCTGCACTAAGGCCAACAGTCAGTGCTGACTTGGCCTGGACTGTAGATAAACTGACCCTAAGAACTGTGAGGGGAAGAGACTGAAGGTGCGGGAGCTGTCAGCCAGGGCAGCCCAGCGCCTGGCTCCTGGGGGATTCCGGAGACCCGGGTCCCTGAATCGCCTGTGTCCAGGTGAGACGGGCTGAGAAACGGCCCCCAGAGACCTCCTCGTCCTGACCCCAACCCCTCCGCTGCGCTCCCTTGCCTGCTGAGAGTCACTGCAGAGCCCGGCGGTCAGCATGGCGGGGGCACACTGGGGAGCATGGCCGTGTGCCTTAGAGCGGACCTGGGCTCGGCTCCCAGCTGCCACGCCGCAATCCAGCTTCCTGCCAACCTGAGCCCCGGGAGCAGGCGCTGATGGCCCAGAGACTGGGTTCCTGCCACCCACGTGGGAGGCCTGGATTCGGTGCCTAGCTCACGATGTCAGTCCCAGCCCAGCCCCAGCCATGGTGGGCATTTGGCGAGTGCAGCAATGGACAACAGTCTCTCTCTCTCTCTCTCTCTCTCTCTCCCTCTTTCCCTCTCTATCTCTCTCTTAAATAAATACAGTTTAAGAAAAAGCAGAGGAAGACATAAGGAGGTGTGACAGGAAGGGCCATGGGGTGCAAGGTTGTCCTTGATTATCCTGAGGTATCAGAGGGATGCCGGAGTAAGGCGGTCAGGAGGCAGAGGCCTGGACGGCGGGGGGAGGGGAGCAGGATCATCCTCCACCCCCCAACCCACCCCCAGCCTCCAGAGGAACCAGCCCTGGGGACACCTTGGTTTCAGCCACTCAGGATTCACATCAGGCTCCTGGCTCCACACCTGTAGGAGAATAAGCGAGGGTTGCTTTAAGTCACTAAGGGTGGGGTCATTTGTCACAGCAGGGAGGGGCAGCCATGCCCTGCCAGAGTGCTCCCGCCCCTTCAGTACCCTGCGTGGTTTTTGTGTGGCAACATGGAGCCCAGGGGTCCTTTTGCCTTTTGGCCCCACCACAACCCCCACCCATCGCACCGCCTGTTGCCCCCACATTCCTGCCCTCTCTGGCCTCCTTCAGAGGCCTGGCTCAGCAGTCAGTCCCTGTTGGGGGTCAGGATTTTTTTTTTTTTTTACAGGCAGAGTGGACAGTGAGAGAGAGAGAGACAGAGAGAAAGGTCTTCCTTTTGCCGTTGGATCACCCTCCAATGGCCGCCGCAGCCGGCGCGCTGCGGCCGGCGCACCGCGCTCGTCCGATGGCAGGAGCCAGGAGCCAGGTGCTTTTCCTGGTCTCCCCAAGGGGTGCAGGGCCCAAGCACCTGGGCCATCCTCCACTGCACTCCTGGGCTTCAGCAGAGGGCTGGCCTGGAAGAGGGGCAACCAGGACAGAATCCGGCGCCCCGACCGGGACTAGAACCCGGTGTGCCGGCGCCGCAAGGCGGAGGATTAGCCTGTTGAGCCACGGCGCCGGCCAAGGGGGTCAGGATTTTAGACTCCAAGCCAAATGGTTAGCGCCTCCTCCAGGTCACTCAGCCACACCCCTGCCTCTTGGAGAAACGGCTCCAGAAACCAACGAACTCACTCCACTTGGTAAAGCCCTTGGCGGTCCCAGGGATTTGCTTACCTTCCAAAGAAATCAGGCTGTCGGAGTGCCAACAGGGAGCGTGCCCACGCCTCCTCAGCCGCGTGGTGACCCGGTGACAGCTGCTCCTTTGGACATCCAGGGTGACGGCCGTGTGCCACGGCTCAGGATGACGTCAGCGGCGCTGACTCCAGGTTCCCAGAAGCCCAGCACAGGCTTGGGATCCTCGCAGACCTGGGGTCAAGCCCCAATTCCGGGTCCCCAAATGCCTTGGGACAGTGACTTTACACGCCTGGACTTCAGTTTCCACACATGAACAGGGGAATGCAGAGGCTGGTGTTGGGAAGCGGTTAAGCCAGCACGTGGGATGCCCACGTCCTATATCAGACGTGCAGTTGTGAGTTCCAGCTGCTCTGCTCCGATCCAGCTTCCTGTGAATGCATCTGGGAGGCGTTGGATAACAGCAGTTGTACTAGCCTCGTGCCACCCATGGCGGGACCTGTATGGGGGTGTATACCAGTTTAAGCCGCTGCCTGTACCACTGGCATCCCACTTGAGAGCCAGTTCAGGTCCCTGCTGCTCCTCTCTTAATCCAGCTCCCTGCTAATGCATTTGGGAAAGCAGCAGAAGTTGGCCCAAGTGCTTGGGACCCTGCACCCACATGGGAGACCAGGTTGAAGTTTTTTTTTTAAACGATGTATATTGGGCATTGCCTAAAATATCCCTAACAACATGGGACCTGGAGATGTTCGGGGCATGTCTGCGGCCACTGCAGTTAAACCACGCGAGATCGGACCACCTACAGGGATAGGTCTGATTTAGTTCCAGGCAGGTGGACAGTCCATGATCCCTGTACCTCACTTAAGAAGCCCCTGTGCGTGGTCCACCCATGCATGCGTGACCTTTTCACTGCTTGGCCCCCTACTGCGCGCATCTTTTGTAAGCTTTATAAGTCTGTACACTTCCTTGATAAAGTAGTTCCTTCTTCGACAGAACTCACGGGTGCTTGCTGCAGTGTGCTTGACCCGTCAACCTTAACCTCTCCTGTTTGCATTGTCGGGGAGGGCTTGTACTGTCCCCTGCTGGTCAGGGGCCAGCCTCAGGCTTAAGACCTCAGCAGATGTATTTATTTATTTATTTGAAAGGCAGAGTTACAAAGAGACAGAGAGAGGTCTTTCATCTACTGGTTCCCTCCCCACATGGCCATAATAGCAGGAAGTGGGCCAATACAAAGCCGGAAGCCAGGAGCTTCTTCTGGGTCTCCCACGCGTGTGCAGGGGCGCAAGCACTTGGGCCATCTTCCACTGCTTTCCCAGGCCATCAGCAGGGAGCTGGATTGGAAGTGGAGCAGCTGAGTCTCAGACTCATGCCCATATGTGATACCGGTGCCACAGGCAGTGGCTTTACCTGCTACGCCACAGCCCCAGCCTCTAAATCTCTCTCTCTCTTTAAAGATTTATTCATTTATTTAATTGTTAGGCACAAATATAGAGAGAAAAAGAGAGAAATAGAGAGATTGTCCATCCACTGGTTCACTCCCCAAATGACCACAGTCCCTGGAGCTAGGCCAGACTGAAGCCAGGAGCAAGGAGCCTCATGCGAAGTGGAGCAGCTGAGACTTGAACTGCCACAAACCCAGTTCCCCTATAAATAATTATTTTTTAAAAAGGAAAGGGGCTGGCACTGTGGCTCACTTGGTTAATCCTCCACCTGCATCACCAGCATTACGTATGGGTCCTGGGTTCTAGTCCCAGTTGCTCCTCTTCCATCTAACTCTCCGCTGTGGCCTTGGAGGAGAGTGGAGGAAGGCCCAAGTGCTTGGGCCCTGCACCTGCATGGGAGACCAGGAGGAAGCACCTGGCTACTGCTTTGGATTGGCACAGCCCTGGTCTTAGTAGCCGTTTGACAAGGAAGACCTTTCCCTCTGTCTAGGTCTCTCACTGTCTATAACTCTACCTGTGAAATAAATAAAAAAATAAAAAAGGAGGAACAACTTGATGAGTTTCAGCTGAGAAATCATTAAACTGTCTTCTGGGACTAGAGCACAGTTGATTTTTGGCTTGCAGCTTACATGAAGCCCAGAGAATGTAGGGGCATTGTGATCCTGATATTTCCTGGATCCCAGCTATTTAAGCTGTGAACACAGTCTCTCCATCCTTGCAGCACGAGAGAAAAGGGAGAAGGATTGTTAAGTGAAAGTCAACTTAAGGAAAAATACCAACAACTTCATGTCAAAGAGTGTAAAGTTAAGTGGACAGATTCCTTACAATACGACTTGCCAACATCGACACAATAGAAATAACAGGCATGGGCCAGCGCCGTGGCTCAACAGGCTAATCCTCTGCCTTGTGGCGCCGGCACACCGGGTTCTAGTCCCGGTCGGGGCGCCGGATTCTGTCCCGGTTGCCCCTCTTCCAGGCCAGCCCTCTGCTGTGGCCCAGGAGTGCAGTGGAGGATGGCCCAAGTGCTTGGGCCCTGCACCCCATGGGAGACCAGGATAAGCACCTAGCACCTGGCTCCTGCCATCGGATGAGCGCGGTGTGCTGGCCGCAGCGCGCTGTCCGCGGCAGCCATTGGAGGGTGAACCAACGGCAAAGGAAGACCTTTCTCTCTGTCTCTCTCTCTCACTGTCCACTCTGCCTGTTAAAAATTAAAAAAAAAAAAGAAATAACAGGCATGAATAATTCCAAAATGACGGCAGCAACGGAAGCCCTAGCAGGTGCTGTCCCCTCCTGGGAGCGCAGTTTCGTCACCGAGAACGCTGAAGGAAGAAACACAGCTAATCCTGTTCAGACAAGGTCAAGGTGAAGAGATCACAATATGGCACTACAATATTTATTAGCATATGTAATTTTAAAGAAGTTTTTATTTATTTGAAAGAGTGAGAGAGAGAAGTGACAAGACGAGAACGAGATCGTCAGTTCTCTGGTTCCCTCCCCAAATCGCCCCAACAGCCCAGGGCAGGTCCAGGCTGAAGCCAGGACCCCAGGAGGCAGGGCGGCCCCAGGCCAGAGGAGCAGGAGGACAGTGACCCCAGGAGGAGCCAGAAGGCAGACAGCACCATGGTCCCCTCTCTGCCTGCCTTGAGCTCTGCCGGCTCTTAAAAGGCAGCTGCTCCGTTGTTTGATTTCTGATTGGCGGGCTGGGTTGCCAGGACTCCACCCTGCCAGAGCTCCTGGTGACTCTCCAGAGGCTGCAGGAAGCCCAAAGGGGGCGGGGGCCACAGGAGCCAGGAGCTTAGCCTCTCAGGCTGAAGTCCCAGGGCCGCCTTCCCATTGGCCGCCCGCTGGTGTGGTGGTGTCCTCATGGGCAGGGCCCTGGACCGCTCAGCTTGTTCTGCTAGAAAGGGTGGAATGTGTGCAGGCTGTGTAGATGTGGCTCCGCCCCAAAGAGGCGCTTGGCCAGTTTTGTCACAAGGTGGCATTGCAGCATGAGAGGTAAGAGTAGGGCATCATGGGTCCTTTAGGGCCAGGGATTTATTCTGGTTCAGAAGAAAGCGAGATATGGAGACGGAACCACAGTGTGATGGAGGAGGCCTGGCGCCCGTCTTGGGGTGGTCTTGGAGGTGGCTCATCTGGCCATGCATCCATGCACCCATGCATCCCTCAGCAGTGCTAGCTCAGCTGTCACATGCCACACACTGCCCCAGCTGTGGGAAGTGGGCCCATGACAGCACAGCAGAGTGGGCGCTGATGGGGGTGACAGGGTGTCACCAGGCCTTCCCCAGGGACCTGAGAGTAAACGGATCAGACGCAAAACATCAGGGGTCACCACCAGCCCGAGGAGGGCAGGCTGTGTGTGTGTCTGCTTGAGTCTTAGGGACCATCTCAGGGAGCCCAGGGCCTATCAGAACTGGAAGACGTCAGGTGAGGCCACCAAGAGTGTGTATGGGAGGGGCGTTCCCTGGGCCTCAAGACACCGTGTGAGGTGCAAGGAACCAGGCACAGCCGACCTCAGAGGTGTGACCGCGTTTAACTGGGACATCCACAGCTTGGTGGGTTCGGGTTTCCCCTGGGGCAATGGCACAGTTATAACTAGATCCTGTGGTGTAAGGACCTTGTGGAGGATGAAAAGGCACAAAACCGTCCCTTTCAATGGACGGCTTCGTGCGTGCTGTGTGGGCTGCATCTTAACCTAACTATATGACTGAAAGAGTGGGCTGTGGGGAATTCGTGGCTCTCTCTCCTCCACTCAGTGGCAGGTGATCTCAGACTGCTGGCACCTTGCCTGGCCTCTGTCACTCAACTGCAAACTGGGTATAATCCTTGCCCCTGGCAGCCGGGGCTGGTCCTGCACGCAGGGAGGAGAGGAAGAGAAGAGTTCCTTGAGTCTTTGGAAAAGCCGCAGCCTGTTGGAAGGAGATGGGACACAAAGAGGACTCCCATGCCATGGAGACCAATGGGAGGGTCCTGGCTGGCCCCAGGTCTCAGAGGCAGGAAGATGCTTGAGGAGTCTGGGGCCATTCTCTACCTAGGCGGAGACACCTAATGACCTGGGTGGGGGTTGGTTCCTTTGACCCTTCAGCAGGCCAGGAAGCGCATCTGGTAGGTCGAGGGTACGTTTCCCAGGCCACTCTCCCAGGGAGTGAGGTCGATGTCCTCGGGAGGCACGGGGCTGGCGATGGAGAAGTTCTGCAGGATGGTGGTGAAGAAGAGGAACAGCTCTGTCCGCGCGATGCCTTCGCCCAGACAAATGCGCTTCCCTGTGGACACAGAGCAGCCCACATCACTCACCTGTGTCCACAGCCACAGATGTGCATGGGCTCCACCTTTAACCTGCTACTCAGGGTGGGCTCCCATCCCCCTGAACGTGGGGGCCAGCCTTCGGACGCGTGTGCAGCGGTCACCTCCGAGATTGGAGTTTTTGTCCGAATCCCAAACAGTTCAGCAGCCTACAGGGTGGAAGGAGCCACTTCCGGCTGGACGTGTGTGTGTGTGTGTACTCCCTAGTCAGGATTTCTCATGGTGGAGAATGGCACCTCTCTCACAGGGCTACTGTGAGCTCAAAGGAAGTTACCACGGGTAACAACTCTTGGCAAAGCACCCAGCTCCTGTGAGGAATCCTGCAGGTGTGTCTATTTGTGTTTGTCCCTGGGGGCGTGGGGGCGTGGGGGGGGCAGGTGTCTCTGGCACCACGTGTCTGCCTTGTCTTCAGGTCTCAGCCCAAGATCCATGGCCTTC
The DNA here is from genome assembly GCA_949820135.1 of Sylvilagus floridanus. Classification (NCBI taxonomy): domain Eukaryota; kingdom Metazoa; phylum Chordata; class Mammalia; order Lagomorpha; family Leporidae; genus Sylvilagus; species Sylvilagus floridanus. The sequence goes on from OX463232.1 coordinate 13,355,056, forward strand.
AGGAACTCAAAATAATACAACACCCAGGCCTGTGCCGTGGCTCACTAGGCTAATCCTCCACCTGCAGCGCTGGCATCCCGGGATCTAGTCCCGGTCGTGGTGCCGGATTCTGTCCCTGTTGCTCCTATTTTAGTCCAGCTCTCTGCTGTGGGCCCTGAGGGCAGTGGAGGATGGCCAGGTCCTTGGGCCTTGCACCCACGTGGGAGACCAGAATGAGGCACCTGGCTCCTTGCTTCGGATCGGTGCAGTGCCCCAGCCGCAACGCACCAGCCGTAGCGGCCACTTGGGGGGTGAACCAACGGAAAAAAGACCTTTCTCTCTGTCTCTCTCTCTCTCACTGTCTGACTCTGCCTGTCAAAAAAAATACAACCCCCAGATTGTGTGTGAAATTGTGAACAGGCTCGCTGCAGTGAGGAGGGGTCCTGAGGGAGTGGGACTCCCAGGAGGTTGTAGATCCCAGGCTGGGCGAGTGCCTGGGACTTCGGGCACAGACACAGAGCCTCACCCCTCACTTTTGGGTCTCTCAAAAGGCCAGCGTGCATGTGGGTCTCCTGGCATCCCCTCCTCCCTCAAGTGGTTGGAAGATTGTGCCCGGGGGCCGGGGAGAGCAGGTGACCAGGCAAGCATCCGTGTGCTTCGGCACAGCCAGAAAGCAGCAGACAGGAGCCACCAGTGCCTAGCGCAGTCTCTGGCCTGCTTCTCCTTCCAGAACAGGTTCTGCGGCCCAGATTTTGCAGGCCAGCCTGAGTGTGTATCTCTCCCCCAAATGCCCCCCTCAGCCAGCAGCTGGCCGTTGGGGCACCGTTTGGCATCTCTGACTCACACCAGTGGGAGTCTGCCTCTTAGTCTATGCCCGTCTTATCTTTTCCTTTCTGTCTCTGTTTGGATCTGCTTCTCCTCTCTCTCTCTCTCTCTCTCTCTCTCTCTCTCTGACAGGCAGAGTTAGACAGTGAGAGACAGACAGACAGAAAGGTCTTCTTTCCATTGGTTCACCCCTCAAATGGCCACTACGGCCGGTACAGTGCCAATCTGAAGCCAGGAGCCAGGTGCTTCCTCCTGGTCTCAAATGTGGATGCAGGGTCCAAGCACTTGGGCCATCCTCCACTGCGTTCCTGGGCCTCAGCAGAGCTGGCCTGGCAGAGGGGCGACTGGGACAGAATCCAATGCCCCAACCAGGACTAGAACCTGGGTTACTGGAGCCACAGGTGAAGGATTAGCCTAATGGGAAGTGGCGCCGACCATCCTTCTCTACTCTTTACTCCCTTTTTTCTACCTCTCCCTCTTCTTCCTCCTTCCTCCTTAGCCCCCTCTTTCTCTCCCTGTGTCCTATTCACCGCTCACTCTCTGCCATCGGCCCCGTCTCTCTTTCCTCACCTCTGTCCATCTCTGTCCATCCTCCTCTCCACCCCTGTCCGTACTCATCTCTGCCCCCAACCCGCCTTCTCTAGACCTGGGATAGGACTGTGAAGGGAGGAACTGACCTCCACGCCATCTCTCACACCTTCCTGACCCCGCTGACCCAGAAATGTCCATCTGCTGGGCATCACCCAAGCACTGCCGGGCTGTGTCTAAGGTGCCTGCTGCAAGCTGTTCTTTGGGTCCCAGTAGGACAGTGAGCTGCGTGTAGGACTGCAGAGTTTCTCTTTAAAGAAAGTCATGTCACTCAGTGTGGTGAGGTTAAAGTACGCGCCCCAGGTCCTCCTTGCCCAGAGGTGCCTTGGAGACCTAATCTCGCTTCTCCAGCCCCCTAGAGAGGTTGTTGTGCCAACAGAATGGTTTTTAAAACATATTTAAGGAGTTGATGATGCTAACCAACCTGATTTGATCATTGTGTATTGACTACATGAATCAGATTACCCCAGGGTATCCCCACAGATCTACAATTCAATTAATTAGAGGCCAGTGCTGTGGTGTGCCAGGTAAAACTGCTGTCTCAGCACCGTCATCCCATATGGGTGCTGGTTCCAGTCCCGGCTGCTCCACTTCTGATCCAGCTCCCTGCTGATGTGCCTGGGAAAGCAGTGGAGGACAGCCAAGTGCCTGGGGCCCTGCACCCATGTAGGAGGTCTGGAAGAAGCTCCATGCATTGGTATGGCACAGGCTTGGCCATTCGGGGAGTGAACCAGAAGACAAAAGATCTCTCTCTCTATTTCTCTATCTCTCTGTCTCTCCCTCTCTAATTCTCTCAAATAAATAAATACAACTTTAAGACTAATATTTTTAAAAGAAAAGGTAGGACAAGTGTGCTGGGCTCCTGCAGGCAGCTGGGATCCCACAGGGAACATAACCATAAGGGGCTGGTCCATTGACTCTGGGGTCTGGGGATGGGGCCACAGGCGGAGCTTACCCAGGGAGAAGGGCATAAAACCTTCATTCCTCTTCAGTGCCCCGTCCGCATCCAGAAAGTGGCCGGGGTTGAAGGTGTTCGGCGTTTCAAAGTAGCGCGGGTCGTGGAGAGCCGTGCTCAGGACGGGGAACACTTCTGTGTTCTGAGGGAGGTTCGAAGGTCAAGAGAGGGGCTGGCCCCTGGACCCATGCACGATCCCCCTCCCCCCAAAAACACCACAAATGGAACCAAGGAGAGGCTGTGTTTAGGAGTTAGGAAGACCAAGAACGCCGCAGGAAGAGGCGGGCACTGCTGGCCTCACCTTAGGGATGACATAGCCTCGGAACTGCGTGTCTTTCGTGACCATGTGGGGCGCACCGAAGGGTATAAGGTCCCCGAGCCGCTGGATCTCGTGGATGACCGCGTCCGTGTAGGGCATTTTGGCTCGGTCATCGAGGGCCGGAGGGCGGTGGGAGCCGATCACCTGCTCGATCTCCTTCTGGACTCTCTCTGCAAGGAAAAGCAGGGCCAGTGCACCCCAAGCAGGAGGTATCTCAGCAGAGACCCTGCTTCCAGGGCGCCGTGGGCCAGGAGACACCTGCGTCAAAGCTGAGGCCACTGGTGCCCCAGAGTCCCAGCCGGGGGTAAAGGGAGGAGGGAGGAACAAGAATTCTCAGCCTGGAAATCTGATGAGTGATGTGGGTTCTCTCCACACACACACAATGCACACACAAATTACACCCATAAGTGCACACACACACACAAGCACAGTGACGCACAGACTAATGCACACTCAATTTCCAATGTACAGGTGCACACATAGAAATGCACACAGAAGGCTGGTGCTGCGGCTCACTAGGCTAATCTCCCATCTGTGGCGCGCGCACTCAGGGTTCTACTCCCGGTTGGGGCGCCGATTCTGTCCCGGTTGCTCCTCTTCCAGTCCAGCTCTCTGCCATGGCCCAGGAAGGCAGTGGAGAATGAATGGCACAAGTGCTTAGACCCTGAAACTGCATGGGAGACCAGGAGGAAACAACTGGCTCCTGGCTTCAGATCGTTGCAGTGCGCTGGCTGTAGCAGCCACTTGGGGGGTGAACCAACGGAAGGAAGACCTTTCTCTCTGTCTCTCTTTCTCACTGTCTAACTCTGCTTGTCAAACATAAAAAATAAAAAGAATTGCAAACAGAAGTATATAGGTACACAGATATGCACACATATTTGAACAGGTGACACATATACAAATGAACACACAGATTCACACACAGGTGTACACATGGGAATGCACACACATACACACACCCCACAGTTTTTCAGAAGTTTCAAATTAAGAACTCTTGTTAGATCTCCTAGTATTTAGTGTGTGTAGGTAATGAGGGACTATGCCAGACTTTCAAGGTGTAACAAAGGAATAGATCAATAGATTACTCCATGAACAACAAGATAAATAATGGGAATATGTAAATCAACCAATCCATGGACAGATCAGTTCATTAATAGACTGATGATGAATGACGAGCCAGTGAGTGTATGGATGTATTCACTTATCAATTAACTAGATGGACCCGTTCATGAACAGCCCATTGGAACATAAGGCAATGAGCCCAGTGAACCCGTGACGTGAATGGATGGATGGCTGGAATATGGAAGAATGAAGAATGAACACGTTTGCGAGGACTGAGCATGTAAAGGAAGGAATGGGTGGGGGCGTGATGGTGAGTACTCAGGGCTGATACAACAGGGGGATTCTTGTCCTGGACAATGAAGGCTGCGTGGGTGGTGAGGACTGAGAGGCAGGTGGGGAAGGGGCAGGGAAGGGAGCCCGCTTCAGACAAGGGTGAGCACACGAGGGCGCTGCTGAGTCAAGTGTGTCCTGCTGTCACCGCCCAGATGGTCAGTGAGTGCCTCCATGAACACACACCTGTGTGCCTGATGACTCCGAGAAGCGGATCCGGGAGTGTGCAGGGGGACTGAGGGGTGAGGGCCCAGTGGGTCCAGCTCGGATCCACAGGCTCTTGCCTCACCCACCCGCAGGACTGGCTCGGGGGGGGGGCCATCCCCAAGCCTGCCGTGGCCCTGGAACCAGAGGCTGGCCTCTCCCCCACACAGGAGCCCGTCCACAGCCCACCTGTGACGTGTGGGTACTTGAGCATGAGCAGGAAGCCGTAGCGGAGGGTGGTGCTGGTGGTCTCGGTGCCGGCGAAGAAGAGCGAGAGCACGGTGAGGATGAGGTTCTGGTGGTGGAACTCGCTGCTCGGGTTGGACTTGTCCTGCGTCCCAGGCAGGGAGGGGGCGGTCAGCAAGGCTGGAGCCCAGCCCCCCTGTCTCTCTCCATCCGCTTCAGGGTCTCCAACTCTGTCTGGTCCACTGCTATTCCCTGTCCTCCACCTGTCCACTCCTGTGCTGCTCTCTCTTTTAATAAGATTTAGTTATTGGAAAGGCAGAGTTACAGAGACAGAGAGAGATCTTCCGTCCACTGTGTCATTCCCCCAGTGGCTGCAACAGCTGGGGCTGGGCCAGGCTGAAGCCAGGAGCCTGGAGCTCCATCCCCAAGCACTTGGGCCATCTGATCCTGCCTTCCCAGACACATCAGCAGGGAGCTGGAGAGAAGTGCAGCCGGGACTTGAACCGTCGCTCATGTGGGACACCAGACTCGGGTGCAGCAGCTCAGCCCAGTGTGCCACAGTGCCAGTCTCTCTTCCTGCGGCCTCTGCTTCTCCACCTTTCTTGCTGTTTCCCTCATCTCCCTGGCTCTGTGGGTTTTGGCCCCTGCTGTTTCATTGTTGTCACATGCCTCAGTCTCTGTCTCTATCTCTGTCTCTCTCCCTCTCTATCTCCCTCCCTCTCCCTCTCTCTCCCTCTCCATATTCTCTTCTCTTTCCCATCCTCTTCCTTCCCCTCTGCCTCTCTTCCCCTCCCCCGTGCCCCTCCCCCCTGGCGAACCCACTTTGTCCATGCGGAGCAGGTAGACGTCGATGAAGTCCCTGGGGTTGCTGGGGTCCAGGGTTTCGCGGTGCTTCTCTACGCTCTGGCCGATGAAAGCGTTGATCTCCTGCAGGTTTCTGTAGATCTGCCTGTGCGTGCCGGGAAAGTGCTTTAGGAAGCTGGAGAAGAGCTCGAACACCTGCAGGGAAGAAGAGAGTTCGGTGGGGTCACCTGGGGCGGAGCCGGGAGGATAGGGCTCCTGGGCACCTGCTCCTCCCCGGGCAACCTCCTCCATCCCTCTCACTTGCTGTTTGTCTCTGGCGGTAACTGCTCTCCCTCTGCTCCTTCCTCTCAGCTCTGTGTCCCTTTGTGGTTAGCTGCCCCCTATCTTCCTCTCCTCTCTCTCTCTGTGTCGACCTCTCCTCTCTCTTTCTGCTCCACTTCCCCCCAACCCCATCCAGGTAGACCTGGCTGGAGAAGGAGCTGATGAGGGAGAAGGACTGGTAGAACAGGTCCAGCAGCCTCAGGAACACGGGGTCCTTGTAGTCAAAGCGTTTTCCAAAGACAATGGAGCAGATGATGTTGGAAGTGACCGAGTGGAACAGCAAGGTGTTGTCCAGGAGGGCTCCTAGGAGGAGGCAGCGGCAGAAGGTGAGACACAAAGTCACGGGCTTGGGGAACATGCGGCTGTGTGACCGCCCCAGCACTCAGTCATGATCAGCTGGAAAGGCAGTAGCTGGCAGCCTCCCGTGCACATAGCATGTTGGTCCTCTCTTAGGCACTTCCCCTGCTGTTCTGTCTGATTTTCCCCACAGTAGCGGAGGAAGGCACAGCCTGTGGTAACCCCGGTTCCCAAGTGGGCAAACTGAGAAGCTAAGGAGAGCCCAGCTGCACAGTGCATGTGCAGTGGGTCCCCCGATACCCAGGCTGGAGCACCAGTCCCAGGGCCACAGGCGTCCAATCAAATGCTCTGACCACTCTCCCCTGTCTGTGGTTCCCCCTTGGTCTCTTCTGCCCACCCCTAGGGCTCTGGTCTGCATATTGAGTTGATGTCTCTGCACCCACCAGACACACCCACTTGACCTTGGCTGGAGTTGGTGGGGGTGGGGGAAGGGAGGAGGGCATGGGGGGCTAAGTGCTGGGCCTCCTCCATCCCCCACAGGGACACCTGGGGTCCATGCCCAGCCCCAGCTCCTGACTGCAGCTTCCTACCAGTGCAGACCCTGGAAGGCAGCAGGGATGGGTCCCGCCCAGCTTCAGACCCCATTCCTGGCTTCTGCTCTTGCTCATCCTGGCCATTGCAGGCATTTGGCTCTGCGCCTCTCTCTCTCTCTCTCTCTCTTTCTCTCTCCATGCTTCCCAGCCTCTCAGCAACTCTTGCGAAACTCGGGTAAGAAAGAGGGCAAAGACCACATCCACGAGATGGAGGCGCTAACACTGTCACTTCCAAGTCCCCTTATGGAGACTGCAGAAATCCCGAGGAGAGTTCCTCTAGCGCCCCCTCTGGCAGCCGAGCGCACAGCACCCGACCTGGTCCTTGGCTCTCAGCTCAGCCAGCTGCACCAGGGAGGGCACAGGGCTCCTGTCTGCAGAACACCCAGCGCTTTCCCTGCCCCCTCTCTGCTTTCTTTACTGTGAGTCCCGGGGTCGCCAGGAGCTGGCTTTCCGAGGTTGCGAGTTAAGCAGCAACGCGCGACATCCAGTTATCCTGGGACACCACACCTCGCATCCCTCCTGGTCCCTGTCTGCCCCTCTCTCTCAGGTTTCTGGTTGCAGGGCGCTACCCTGTCTCCTTCCCTCGCGGCCTCACCCTTGGATTTCCGCAGCTCCTCCACCAGACACCGGGCCTCCTCCTGAATGCGCTCCTCCACGCTCCGCTTCCCCATGCCGAAGTCCCGCATGGTGGCCAGGGAGAATCTCCGAAGGACCCGCCAGCGCTCCCCGTTTGCAGACATCACTCCTAAGGGGTGGAAGGAGACTCGGTGCCTCCCCAGCCCTTGCCTCACCCCAGGCCCACCTTCCCTGAGCTACACCCTCCAAGCGCCTGCTCTCACCGTATCCTTGGAAGATCAGATCCACCACGGCGATTCTCCCCCTGCCAGAAAAAGCCTCAGCTTGGTCCACGAGGGCCTCGCGGATGGCATCTGTCCCACACAGCACGACCACGGGTCTGGATCCCAGGTGCACCGTGAACACGTCCCCGTATTTCTCCCGGAACTGCCAAGCATACCCCGCCCAGGGCCGGCGGCAGTCAGTTGCTGCACCTGACACAGTCGCCTACAGAGTGTCCCAGCCGCCGCCCCCGACCCCCTCCTCCGCGTTCCCCTTGCCCCAACCCCGCAGCCAAAGGCTCTGCCCCACTGGTTGGTGCCCTGAGCAGTACAGAAGGCTACGATTTTCGAACGGCCGGTCTTCCAGTGCTCACCACAGGAATCACCTGGATCCCTCCTTCATTCATTCACTGACTCAACGATAGCTCGCTGGGATCTGGCGTCTTCTGTGTGCCATGTCCTGCTCTGGTCTCTGGAAAGGCCCTTCACTCATCTCCCTCCTCCCTTCCTGTACCCCCTACAGCGCCTGGCTAAAACCAGGGACGATTTCCTCTCCATTCTACCCCTCTTTGATCCATCCTTGAGTGAGCTTAAAATGCCCAAAGCTTCACGTGTGTCCCCTGTCTCCCAGTGGAGTCACTCACTGTCACTGTGTGGATTCTGTGTCTTTTGTCTACCTCTGCGGTCCCCCTGTGAGCTCCCAAGCGGCAGGGGCTGTTGAGCCTCCTGTCCCTGAATGCGCCCCTGTGCCTGCAGATGGTGGGACCACGGGCTGACCAAATGCCGCTGGCAGCAGCCATTGCCCTGGCCACACTGCGTGCTGTCCAACCCCTGGCGACCTCTGTGGGTTCTCTCCAGGCCATTGTCACAGCAGGGACGAAGGTGACGGAACATCCCCGTGCTTTAGTGATGGATGTTAACTTGCCCTTTGCAACAACTGAGAAGCACATGTGGGCCGACACTGTTGCATAGCAGGTAAAGCCGCTGCCTGCAGTGCTGGCATCCCATGTGGATAGCAGTTCAAGTCCCAGCTGCTCCACTTCCAATCCAGCTCCCTGCTAATGCACTGGACGAAGCTCAGAAGAGAGGGAGAGATGGGAGCAGGACGTGAGCTTTCACTCCCCAGACGGCCATAACGGTCAGCACTGGGCCAGGCCACAGCCAGAAGCTTCATCCAGATCTCCCACGTGTTTGCAGGTTCCCAAGCCCTTGGGCCATCATCGGCTCTCTTCACAGGCACATTAGCAGGGAGCTGCATCAGCTCAAACCAGTGTCCTTGTGGGATGCCGGCACTGTAGGCAGAGTTCAACACTCTGTGCCAGCCCCAGCCCAGCCTTTTAAATCTTTACTGGTTTATTTCATCTATCTGAAAGCAGAGTGCCAGACAGAGAGAAAGAGAGAGACAGAGAGAGAGAGAGAGGGAGGGAGGGAATTATTGAACTTCTGGTTCATTCCTAAAACCAGGTCTGGTCCCAGCTGAAGACAGGACCCGAAACCCCATCTGGGTCTCCCCTGTGGGAGGCAGGGCCCCAGCACCTGCCCATCATGTGCTGCCTCCTGGAATGCATTAGCAGGAAGCTGGATGGGAACCAGAGAAGCACTGGATGTGGGATGCCGACACACCAGGCGGCAGCTTAGCCCGTCCTGTCCATGCGCAGCTCCAGTTCAGCAGGTTCACCTGAGACGATCTGACCACTGTCCAACAAGTGCTGGTTCTGCGCCCCTTGCTCACCAGCGCCCCACTCCCTCTAGGAGCCTGGAAGGAGGGCTGGCTCTCTTTGGCACGTGAGTCCCAGACACTGAAGTAGGGAGCAGCTCACCCAGGACCGACCCATCCATCTGTCTCACCCGCAGGAAGGAGCTGAGCAGGCCCTTCCTATCCATCTGCAGCAGGTTCCCCAGGATGGGCAGAGGGTGAGGTCCTGGGGGGAGGTGGCCGTGGGCCTTGGGGTGGCCCCTGAGCAGAAGCAGCAGGAGGCCCGCGAGGAAAGCCAGGAAGAGGAGCACACTGAACTCCATGATCCTGGCTGTCGGCTGTACACCTGTTGCAGCCTCCTCACACTGGGCCTTTTATCCTGAGCCTTGATCCCCACCCAGTTATGCAACCTCACCCACTCAATGCCTCTCCTCTCATCATTACCACAGTGTGAACTTGGGAACCAGAGGACGATACACACTTTCTGCCCAGGCAAACCAGTGACCAGCTCACTGCCCATCACTCGGCCCCCTCGCCTTCCTGGATGTTGTCAGGGACTTGCGGAGGAAGGTGGAGGGGGTGTAGATTGCATATGAGTTTCTGTTTATTTTTTCAGAGGCAGTGAGCACTTGTGTGTCTGCAGCTCTGTTTGGCCCGTGTGTTTTCCAGGCCTGCTGGCGTCTGTCCCGCATGCTTGCATCTCAGTGGGTGCCTCTGTGGTTCCTACATGGGGAGGGGATTCCCATGTGCGGGTTGTGAGGGTGCAGGTGTGTTGGGCACCTCCCAGCCCCAGTCTCTTTAGGGGCTCCAGAAGCTCAGGGCGATCACTCCTGCGTCTCGGCTACCAGCGTCCCTTGTGTGACAGCCACAGTGTCAATAAGGCAGGAAACAGAATGGGCAAGAGCAGGAGACACAGAGCTGACCCGGAGATGCGGGAGATCAGGGAGGTGAGAGTGAGACTGAGAGCTGGCAGGGTGCCCAGTGGGGTACCCAGGGTCTCTGATCACCACTACTTCTGGGCGGGTGCCCCTTGCCTCTTCTATGTCTGCAAGCAGGTGGGTCCCTCTTGCTCTCTGTCTCTGACTCAAAGTCTCTTCCTGCAGTAAGGCGCTGAGCCCCAGGGTGCAGAGGCTGCGTTTGTCCGTGTCTGTCTGGTAGAGGAGAGTCCCAGAGACTGAGCCATTCACAGCCAGCACCCATGCATCTGGCTGTCAGTTCCGGAGGTGGAAGCCCACCTGTGGGTGCTGGTGGGCAGTGAGGGCTTCCAGTGGTGGCTTGGCGGGGTGGGCTGACCCACGAGACGGAGGACAATGGGGCCCAAAACCCCGGAGCCAAGCCCACTCCCTGGGTAACGGATGCTCCCCTGTCATAACAGCAGTAATTCGTCCATGAAGGTAGAGCTCTGGAACCTGACCATCTCCTGCATGCCCTACTACTTTTTATAGAGAAAAAGAGAGAGGGAGGAAGAGAGTGACGGAGGGAGGGAGGGAGGGAGGGAGGGAGAGAGAGAGAGAGAGAGAGAGAGAGAGAGAGAGAGAGAAAGAGAGCCTTCCCACTTGTTAGCCCACAATGGCTGGGTCTGCACAAGGGTGGATCCAAGAGTTGGGAAGGCTATGCAGGTCTCCCAGGAAGGTGGCACCACGAAGCCCAGTTGTATAGGCAGGAAGCCGGAGTCAGGAGCAGGAACCTAGAGTTGACTCTGGGCACTCCACACATGGTATGGATGTGGGGGTCTTGACCACTGGGCAAAATATCCAATCCAGTCTTCCCTCTCCATACTGCCGCCATGGCCACTATTCGTCCACCTGTGTGCAGGGCAGCACTTGTTTGAACCATAGCAGTGTGCCCTGGAAACCCCAAAACTCCAGCCTTATCACATGTAAAACACATTCATCCCATGCCAATCATCATCAAGCGCTAACTTGCATCAACACCAACTCGAAAGTCCACAGTCTCACCTACATCAGACATGGGTGCGACTTCAGTCATGATTCGTCCTGAAGTAAACTTCCTCCATCTCTGAGCCTGAGAAATCAAAAGGAGCCATCCACCTCCAACGTGGAGAAGACCCTCCCCACCCACAATATCCCACACTGTCCCTGTCTGAGGTTTCAGCTCCCTGTGATCAACCACAGTGGAACAAGGCCAGGGATGAACAACTTACAGAAGTTTAAATCTGCACACCATTCTGAGTCGTGGGATTCACTTTCATCCCACCCAGGACTTGAATCAGCCCCTTGTCCAGCGTATCCGCTGTGTGGACCTTACCCCCTGGTAGTCACTCAGTTACCAGATCAACCATCACAGCGTCACGGTGCCACATTCAAGGAACCTTTACTCTACTTAGCGTGGCCCCAAAGCTCAAGCGCTGGTGCTGACAATCCACATATGTCACCGAGAAGTTGCGGCATAATGAAAAGGTCAGAGTTCTCCACCTAAGAAGACAACCCCTACACTGAGGTTGCTAAGACTCAGTGAGCACCAACCTTCTCTCTGTGAAGCCGGCAGGAAGAAACACACTCACGCTCAAAAGTTATGGCCATGGCGTGGTCAGTACTTGGGTCTCTGCCGCCCCCATGGGAAACCCAGATTGAGTTCTGGCTGCTGGCATCAACGTGGCTGCGGGCATTTGTGAAAATTAATCAGAGGTTGGTGGGAGACACCTCTCACCCTCTCTTCTCTCTCTCCCTCTCTCTTTCTGATAAATAAAAATAAATTAGAACTGCTTCAAAGAGAGAGGTATTCAGATATCTGGAGATGACTGGCACGTGTCCATCAGTTTTTCCATCCTGTCTTTGGAATCTCGGTTATGAGATGCATAAGCATCCAGGCGTGTTATGTTCCCTTGAGAAGCTGGTTCCTGTCATCAAGCAAAGACCTTTTCTAACCCTGGATAACATCCTCCTCTCTGAAACCTACTTTTTTCTGATACCATTCTAGCCACCTTGGGCTTCCTCCAGTTAGTGCTAGAATGTTCTCCTTGTCTCTGTCCTTTAGTTTACGTGTATCTCTGTATTTACGTGTCTTTCTTATAGGCAACATGTAGCTGAGTGTTGTTTTTCCTTTTCTCTAATCTATCACCTTTTAATGTGGACGTTTAGACAACTTGCATCTCACCCTATAGATGTTCTGGAATATTCTGTGAGCAACATTTGTCTGTCCTTCACTCCCTTTTCCTCTGTTTCTTCCTTTTCGGGGTTCAGTAGCTTTGGCAATTCTGGTTTGGCTCCTGGCTTCGTAGCTGTGACTCCTAGCTTTGGCTTGGGAGTCCATCGAATACACCTCTAACTTATCACACTGTTTTATGATGTCATTGTGTCACTCACTGTCATAGCTCTGAGCTTTGTGTTCTGATGGCTGCATTACGAAACACAGCATCAACGTTCAGTGTCTCATAGCCTGTGTTCCATATTCAGCTCATTCACATGGCGACAAGAACCTGGCTGTGTGTATCCTGACCTTTGGGCTGTCCTTGCCATACGTTGAATCTACATATGCTCTAACTTCGTGTTACATTGTTACATTGGGATGCATGGTTGGAATCTGAACAATTAGAAATTCTTAAAACCACGGGATCATAACGGCTAACCATCCCCAGCGCCCTTCCAAGGCTTGTCGCTGTGCTGAGTAGCTCACGCACACGCGTGTATTTAAGCCCTGCTTTGACCTCCGAGTCAGACACCCAGTTCCAGAGACGTGCTGTTTGGAAGCAAGTGGTCTTGGGCTGGGGCCTCCCTGAGTCCTTGTGCCACCAGCCTACCTCATACCCACACCAATGCTGCCACTCAACCCCTGCCCTACCACAGCAAGAGTGCTCCATCACAGCTGGTCGGCGCCGGCTTGAGGCTGCACAGGCATTGTGAAACCCAACTCCATCCCACGGACAGGAGACTCAGGCTCAGATTCCAAGCCACTTGTTCCATGTCACAGGTGGAAGTGTGGCTGGAACCCCAGCCTGCCGTCTGCCTGCCAAATGTGGCTTGAGACTGTCCCAGGGCATCTCAGCTCGTCTCGGAGCGGCTGTGGGCCACAGCCGGACCCCACTGGCAAGCTGTGCTGATGTGGGGATAGTCCAGCCCCCCTGTAAACTCCAGGCGCTCCTCCATGCCTCGCATGGTGGTGTCCCTGCCTTGCCTGCAGGATTCCGTCAAGGTCTTCCCCTGCGTGTGCCCAGTGTCTCCCCTGTGCATGGGACAGGTTTGGGTCAGAATTAGAGGCAACCACTCTTAAGTTCCATTCTGTGCCATTCCTGCCCCGGCCGTGAGAACCTGGCCAGGCGCCTTGGCCCCCTGTGCCTGTCTCCCAGCCTGCGGATAGGAGTGTGTTGTGTGTGTTTGCGTGTGTCCTGTTGCCACAAGAAATACTTGAGGCCCAGCGCTTTATCACGAACAAAGGTCCACCTGTGCGTCCCGGGGAAGCCTGCTCTTTGCTGCTGCCTGGAATGAACACTGGTGTTTTCCGGAGGCTGAAATTCAAGATTGGTGCTCATCTCTGCTCCGCCTCTGGAGAGGGTCCCCACGGCCACGCCCCATCCTAAAAGGGTGATTGATCTCAGGACAGGACAGGAAGCCGGGGAGAGGAAGCCACCTAGGGGTCAGGCTCTTTGTTAATAAAACAAGATTTTACTTATCTATTTACTTGAGAGGTAGAGGTACAGACAGAGAGTGGGAAAGACAGAGAGAGAGGTCTTCCATCTGCTGTTTCACTGCACTAATGGCCTCAATGGCAAGAGCTGGGCAGATCCCAAGATAGGTACCAGGAGCTTCTTCTGAGTCTCCCATGCAGGTGCAGGAGCACAAGGATTTGGGCCGTCTTCCACTGCTTTCCCAGGCAGGAGCAGACAGCCGGATCTCAAGAGGAGCAGCTGGGACTAGAACCGGTGTCCGAATGGGACGCCAGCACTGCAGGCAGAGGCTTTAGCCCACTCTGCCACAGCACCAGCCCCAGGCTCTTTCTCTTATCACAGTTTGCTCTCTCAGGGGCTACCCAGGATCCTCCCTAGAGCTACCTTCGTCCCTTCCAAACCTAGTGTCCACAAGGCCCCACCTCTTAAAGGGCCACCACCTCCATACCCCTGCACTGAGGACCAAACCCCAGTGTGTGGCCCCTTCCCAGGGGGACAAGGATTGTTTCAAAGACCTGCTGAGGTCGTGTGTCATGGGCCTGGAAGCTCCCAGCTGCTCTCAGGTGAGCCCTGCCTTGTCCTTCCTCTAAAAATCCCGGTGCAGTCTGGGGGCCAGGGGTCTGAGCCACAGCCTCAATGTCCATCACCCAGGAACCCGTCTCTCTGTCGTTCCAAAGGAGGCGGAGCCATCTAGCGGCCGCGCATGTGGACGGCGCCTGTCGCCACCTGCACTGCCCAGGGAGCACTGCCCAGAGAGCTCTCCCTGCTCAGGGCCGTGCCCAGACTATGTAACTGGTGAGTGGGGTGAGCACCTGCTCAGAAGAGCTCGGAGGCAGTAGGGTGTGCACCTGCGCCCAGTCCAGGCCCCTCCCATCGCCATCACGGAATCTTCCCGAAGGTTCGGAAGTGACTGCTGTGCCTTCGCTCAATGTAGGAATGGATGACCTGAGGCGCACAGCCGGCCCAGGGTCCTGGCTGGTCAGGGGTAGGATTCAGCCTCTGGGCACCCAGCGCTGGGAAAGCGGGGAGGCAGCGCCCCCTGGCGGCATAATGCCCGAACTGCTCCTTCTCCACGTGCAGGCACTGGTTCAGTCTCCAATGCCCACGATGGCCGGGTCAGAGCAAGACCAAAGCCAAGAGCCAGGAACGCCCATGTGGTGGGGCGGGGGACCATCCACACGAAAAAGACCGAAGAAGACAACGACAAAGGATATTTAAAAGAGGGTGAAATTTAGAAAACGAATGCGCACTGCAGATACCAAGGGATTCCACATGTCTGGCTAAACAACAGGCACAACACTCCCCACTTCTTAGAGGCAGAAGGGGGCGTGGTTCTGCGCCCACCACCGCGTGTGGGCGTGTCCCGATCCAGAGGTGGGCGGGGGCGTGACTTAGCCTAGCTACAGGTGCCAATCAAGACACCTGCCTGCCACATCATAGTGCTGGGTTCGAGTCCCAGCTCCAGCTCCTGACTCCAGCTTCTGGCCAAGGCAGACCCAGGAAGGCGGTGGTGAGGGCTGGAGTGATGGGGTTCCCACCGCCCACGAGGGAGAGCTGGGTGCACTCCTGGTCCGGGAGTGGGCATCTGGAGAAAGAGCCAGCTCAGGGGAGCGCTGCTGGCTCGCTCGCTCACTCTCTCTCTGTCTCTCCTCTTCTCTCCCCCTCTCTACTTCCCTCCCCCCCTTCTGTCTGCCTTACAAACAAGGTAACTCACAGACTCCTGTGTTGTCCCTCAAGGTGGCTGCTGTGAGCCTGGGCGCTCGGCCCCTCGGGAAGAAGGGGCCTCTGCACACAGCCAAGCGCCCAATGCTTCTTCGTGTGGAAGACCTCGTTGCCCAAGAGAGCGGCCTCGTGGCCTCCGGCCCTGCAGGGGGCTCTGGGGCGAATGTGGCTCCGGCTGCTCCAGCCTGACCAGGGGCGAGCACTCCTGCTTTCCCGTTGTGAGATAATGACAACGCTGTCCAGTGAGCTGTGCTCTGGGCCCCGCTGCTCCACTTCCCATCCAGCTCCCTGCTACTGCGCTTGGGAAAGCAGCAGAGGATGGCCCCAGTGCTTGGGCTCCTACTCCCACGTGGGAGACCCGGATGGAGCTCCAAGCCCCTGGCTTCAGCCTGGCCCAGCGCCAGGTGTTGCAGCCATTTGCGGAGGGAACCAGCAGATGGGAGATCTTTGTCTCTCCGTCTCTCTCTGCAATTCTGCCTTTCAAATGAAGAATATGAAATGGATGTATCACATTCAGACACATGTGGACATTTAGATGATACAAACACAGGCATAGCTATACACAGGATGACACAATGTATAATACAGACACAAAGGTTCTACAACTTGCATGCTACATAGTGACTCATAGAAACAAGACAGAAGCAAATGGTATAGAAATAGAGACAACAGAGAGAAGGCAGGTAGATATTATGTTGATGTCTAAGAAGCAAGATCTTCAGCTCAAAAGATGCCCCGGTGTGGTTTGTATACACCAAGCGAGAGATGTACTTGATTCTGACTTTATCCATTTTCAGAATAATGAGTTGGTTCCTTGGCATCCCTCAGAGTCACCTGTGACGTTGTTTTAAATTTCTTTCTTTTTTATTACTTGAAAGGCAGAGACACAGAGAGGCCCAGAGAGATCTTCCATCCATTGTTTCACTCCCCAATGCCTGGGCCAGGCTGAAGCTGGGAACTCCATCCTGGTCTCCCACAGGAGTGCCAGGGCCCAGGCACTTGAGCCATCACCTCAGCCTCCCAGGGTGTGTGTGCACCAGTGCGAACCTGGATGGGAGGTGGAGCAGCAAAGACTCGAACCAGGTGCCCCACTGTGGGATGGGAGCCTCCCGAGCAGCGACTCTGAGCCCCGCGCCGTGGCAGAGATTCCCCAAAACTCTTGATCATGGGAGAGGTCTTGGCTTCGTCAGAATGCAGGACACAGGAGCTGTGGCCTTGGGAAACCAGTATGGGGGGGAAGCAGGAGGGACAAGGACCCCGTGAACTCTGTCCTCGCTGCACTAAGGCCAACAGTCAGTGCTGACTTG
Source organism: Sylvilagus floridanus (assembly GCA_949820135.1). Taxonomy (NCBI): domain Eukaryota; kingdom Metazoa; phylum Chordata; class Mammalia; order Lagomorpha; family Leporidae; genus Sylvilagus; species Sylvilagus floridanus. The sequence continues at coordinate 13,371,704 of OX463232.1, forward strand.
GCCTGGACTGTAGATAAACTGACCCTAAGAACTGTGAGGGGAAGAGACTGAAGGTGCGGGAGCTGTCAGCCAGGGCAGCCCAGCGCCTGGCTCCTGGGGGATTCCGGAGACCCGGGTCCCTGAATCGCCTGTGTCCAGGTGAGACGGGCTGAGAAACGGCCCCCAGAGACCTCCTCGTCCTGACCCCAACCCCTCCGCTGCGCTCCCTTGCCTGCTGAGAGTCACTGCAGAGCCCGGCGGTCAGCCTGGCGGGGGCACACTGGGGAGCATGGCCGTGTGCCTTAGAGGGGACCTGGGCTCGGCTCCCAGCTGCCACGCCGCAATCCAGCTCCCTGCCAACCTGAGCCCCGGGAGCAGGCGCTGATGGCCCAGAGACTGGGTTCCTGCCACCCACGTGGGAGGCCTGGATTCGGTGCCTAGCTCACGATGTCAGTCCCAGCCCAGCCCCAGCCATGGTGGGCATTTGGCGAGTGCAGCAATGGACAACAGTCTCTCTCTCTCTCTCTCTCTCTCTCTCTCTCTCTCTCTCTCTCCCTCTTTCCCTCTCTATCTCTCTCTTAAATAAATACAGTTTAAGAAAAAGCAGAGGAAGACATAAGGAGGTGTGACAGGAAGGGCCATGGGGTGCAAGGTTGTCCTTGATTATCCTGAGGTATCAGAGGGATGCCGGAGTAATGCGGTCAGGAGGCAGAGGCCTGGACGGCGGGGGGAGGGGAGCAGGATCATCCTCCACCCCCCAACCCACCCCCAGCCTCCAGAGGAACCAGCCCTGGGGACACCTTGGTTTCAGCCACTCAGGATTCACATCAGGCTCCTGGCTCCACACCTGTAGGAGAATAAGCGAGGGTTGCTTTAAGTCACTAAGGGTGGGGTCATTTGTCACAGCAGGGAGGGGCAGCCATGCCCTGCCTGAGTGCTCCCGCCCCTTCAGTACCCTGCGTGGTTTTTGTGTGGCAACATGGAGCCCAGGGGTCCTTTTGCCTTTTGGCCCCACCACAACCCCCACCCATCGCACCGCCTGTTGCCCCCACATTCCTGCCCTCTCTGGCCTCCTTCAGAGGCCTGGCTCAGCAGTCAGTCCCTGTTGGGGGTCAGGATTTTTTTTTTTTTTTTTTTTTTTTTTTTACAGGCAGAGTGGACAGTGAGAGAGAGAGAGACAGAGAGAAAGGTCTTCCTTTTGCCGTTGGATCACCCTGCAATGGCCGCTGCAGCCGGCGCGCTGCGGCCTGCGCACCGCGATCGTCCGATGGCAGGAGCCAGGAGCCAGGTGCTTTTCCTGGTCTCCCCATGGGGTGCAGGGCCCAAGCACCTGGGCCATCCTCCACTGCACTCCTGGGCCACAGCAGAGGGCTGGCCTGGAAGAGGGGCAACCGGGACAGAATCCGGCGCCCCGACCGGGACTAGAACCCGGTGTGCCGGCGCCGCAAGGCGGAGGATTAGCCTGTTGAGCCACGGCGCCGGCCAAGGGGGTCAGGATTTTAGACTCCAAGCCAAATGGTTAGCGCCTCCTCCAGGTCACTCAGCCACACTCCTGCCTCTTGGAGAAACGGCTCCAGAAACCAACGAACTCACTCCACTTGGTAAAGCCCTTGGCGGTCCCAGGGATTTGCTTACCTTCCAAAGAAATCAGGCTGTCGGAGTGCCAACAGGGAGCGTGCCCACGCCTCCTCAGCCGCGTGGTGACCCGGTGACAGCTGCTCCTTTGGACATCCAGGGTACGGCCGTGTGCCACGGCTCAGGATGAGGTCAGCGGCGCTGACTCCAGGTTCCCAGAAGCCCAGCACAGGCTTGGGATCCTCGCAGACCTGGGGTCAAGCCCCAATTCCGGGTCCCCGAATGCCTTGGGACAGTGACTTTACACGCCTGGACTTCAGTTTCCACACATGAACAGGGGAATGCAGAGGCTGGTGTTGGGAAGCGGTTAAGCCAGCACGTGGGACGCCCACGTCCTATATCAGACGTGCAGTTGTGAGTCCCAGCTGCTCTGCTCCGATCCAGCTTCCTGTGAATGCATCTGGGAGCGGTGGATAACAGCAGTTGTACTAGCCTCGTGCCACCCATGGCGGGACCTGTATGGGGGTGTATACCAGTTTAAGCCGCTGCCTGTACCACTGGCATCCCACTTGAGAGCCAGTTCAGGTCCCTGCTGCTCCTCTCTTAATCCAGCTCCCTGCTAATGCATTTGGGAAAGCAGCAGAAGTTAGTCCAACTGCTTGGGACCCTGCACCCACATGGGAGACCAGGTTGAAGCTCTTTTTTTAAACGATGTATATTGGGCATTGCCTAAAATATCCCTAACAACATGGGACCTGGAGATGTTCGGGGCATGTCTGCGGCCACTGCAGTTAAACCACGCGAGATCGGACCACCTACAGGGATAGGTCTGATTTAGTTCCAGGCAGGTGGACAGTCCATGATCCCTGTACCTCACTTAAGAAGCCCCTGTGCGTGGTCCACACATGCATGCGTGACCTTTTCACTGCTTGGCTCCCCTACTGTGCACGTCTTTCGTAAGCTTTATAAGTCTGTACACTTCCTTGATAAAGTAGTTCCTTCTTTGACAGAACTCACGGGTGCTTGCTGCAGTGTGCTTGACCCGTCGACCTTAACCTCTCCTGTTTGCATTGTCGGGGAGGGCTTGTACTGTCCCCTGCTGGTCAGGGGCCAGCCTCAGGCTTAAGACCTCAACAGATGTATTTATTTATTTATTTGAAAGTCAGAGTTACAAAGAGACAGAGAGAGGTCTTTCATCTACTGGTTCCCTCCCCACATGGCCACAATAGCTGGAACTGGGCCAATACAAAGCCGGAAGCCAGGAGCTTCTTCTGGGTCTCCCACGCGTGTGCAGGGGCCCAAGCACTTGGGCCATCTTCCACTGCTTTCCCAGGCCATCAGCAGGGAGCTGGATTGGAAGTGGAGCTGCTGAGTCTCAGACTGGTGCCCATATGTGATACCGGTGCCACAGGCGGTGGCTTTACCTGCTACGCCACAGCCCCAGCCTCTAAATCTCTCTCTCTCTCTTTAAAGATTCATTCATTTATTTAATTGTTAGGCACAAATATAGAGAGAAAAAGAGAGAAATAGAGAGATTGTCCATCCACTGGTTCACTCCCCAAATGACCACAGTCACTGGAGCTAGGCCAGACTGAAGCCAGGAGCAAGGAGCCTCATGCGAAGTGGAGCAGCTGAGACTTGAACTGCCATAAACCCAGTTCCCTAAATAAATAATTCTTTTTAAAAAAGAAAAGGGGCTGGCACTGTGGCTCACTTGGTTAATCCTCCACCTGCATCACTGGCATTACATATGGGTCCTGGGTTCTAGTCCCAGTTGCTCCTCTTCCATCTAACTCTCCGCTGTGGCCTTGGAGGAGAGTGGAGGAAGGCCCAAGTGCTTGGGCCCTGCACCTGCATGGGAGACCAGGAGGAAGCACCTGGCTACTGCTTTGGATTGGCACAGCCCTGGTCTTAGTAGCCGTTTGACAAGGAAGACCTTTCCCTCTGTCTAGGTCTCTCACTGTCTATAACTCTACCTGTCAAATAAATAAATAAATAAATAAGGAGGAACAACTTGATGAGTTTCAGCTGAGAAATCATTAAACTGTCTTCTGGGACTAGAGCACAGTTGATTTTTGGCTTGCAGCTTACATGAAGCCCAGAGAATGTAGGGGCATTGTGATCCTGATATTCCCTGGAACCCGGCTATTTAAGCTGTGAACACAGTCTCTCCATCCTTGCAGCAGGAGAGAAAAGGGAGAAGGATTGTTACGTGAAAGTCAATTTAAGAAAAAATACCAACAACTTCATGTCAAAGAGTGTAAAGTTAAGTGGACAGATTCCTTACAATACGACTTGCCAACATTGACACAATAGAAATAACAGGCATGAATAATTCCAAAATGACGGCAGCAACGCAACCCCTAGCAGGTGCGGTCCCCTCCTGGGTGCGCAGTGACGTCACCGAGAACGCTGAAGGAAGAAACACAGCTAATCCTGTTCAGACAAGGTCAAGGTGAAGAGATCACAATATGGCACTCCATATATTTATTGGCATATGTAATTTTAAAGAAATTTTTATTTATTTGAAAGAGTGAGAGAGAGAAGAGACAAGACGAGAAGGAGATCTTCAGTTCCTTGGTTCCCTCCCCAAATGGCCCCAACAGCCCAGGGCAGGTCCAGGCTGAAGCCAGGACCCCAGGAGGCGGTGCGGCCCCTGGCCCAGAGGAGCAGGAGGCCAGTGAGGCCCAGGAGGAGCGAGAAGGCAGACAGCACCATGGTCCCCTCTCTGCCTGCCTTGAGCTCTGCCGGCTCTTAAAAGGCAGCTGCTCCGTTGCTTGATTTCTGATTGGCGGGCTGGGTTGCCAGGACTCCACCCTGCCAGAGCTCCTGGTGACTCTCTAGAGGCTGCAGGAAGCCCAAAGGGGGCGGGGCCACAGGAGCCAGGAGCTTAGCCTCTCAGGCTGAAGTCCCAGGGCCGCCTTCCCATTGGCCGCCCGCTGGTGTGGTGGTGTCCTCATGGGCAGGGCCCTGGACCGCCCAGCTTGTCCCTCTGGAAAGGGTGGAATGTGTGCAGGCTGTGTAGATGTGGCTCCGCCCCAAGGAGGCGCTTGGCCAGTTTTGTCACAAGGTGGCATTGCAGCATGAGAGGTAAGAGTAGGGCATCATGGGTCCTTTAGGGCCAGGAATTTATTCTGGTATCAGAAGAAAGCGAGATATGGAGACGGAACCACAGTGTGATGGAGGAGGCCTGGCGCCCGTCTTGGGGTGGTCTTGGAGGTGGCTCATCTGGCCATGCATCCATGCATCCATGCATCCCTCAGCAGTGCTAGCTCAGCTGTCACATGCCACACACTGCCCCAGCTGTGGGAAGTGGGCCCATGACAGCACAGCAGAGTGGGCGCTGATGGGGGTGACAGGGTGTCACCAGGCCTTCCCCAGGGACCTGAGAGTAAACGGATCAGACGCAAAACATCAGGGGTCAACCCTGGCCCGAGGAGGGCAGGCTGTGTGTGTGTCTGCTTGAGTCTTAGGGACCATCTCAGGGAGCCCAGGGCCTATCAGAACTGGAAGACGTCAGGTGAGGCCACCAAGAGTGTGTATGGGATGGGCGTTCCCTGGGCCTCGAGACACAGCGTGAGGTGCAAGGAACCAGGCACAGCCGACCTCAGAGGTGTGACCGCGTTTATCTGGGACATCCACAGCTTGGTGGGTTCGGGTTTCCCCTGGGGCAATGGCACAGTTATAACTAGATCCTGTGGTGTAAGGACCTTGTGGAGGAGTGAAAAGGCACAAAACCGTCCCTTTCAATGGACGGCTTCGTGCGTGCTGTGTGGGCTGCATCTTAACCTAACTATGTGACTGAAAGAGTGGGCTGTGGGGAATTCGTGGCTCTCTCTCCTCCACTCAGTGGCAGGTGATCTCAGACTGCTGGCACCTTGCCTGGCCTCTGTCACTCAACTGCAAACTGGGTATAATCCTTGCCCCTGGCAGCTGGGGCTGGTCCTGCACGCAGGGAGGAGAGGAAGAGAAGAGTTCCTTGAGTCTTTGGAAAAGCCGCAGCCTGTTGGAAGGAGATGGGACACAAAGAGGACTCCCATGCCATGGAGACCAAGGGGAGGGTCCTGGCTGCCCCAGGTCTCAGAGGCAGGAAGATGCTTGAGGAGTCTGGGGCCATTCTCTACCTAGGCGGAGACACCTAATGACCTGGGTGGGGGTTGGTTCCTTTGACCCTTCAGCGGGCCAGGAAGCGCATCTGGTAGGTCGAGGGTACGTTTCCCAGGCCACTCTCCCAGGGAGTGAGGTCGATGTCCTCGGGAGGCACGGGGCTGGTGATGGAGAAGTTCTGCAGGATGGTGGTGAAGAAGAGGAACAGCTCTGTCCGCGCGATGCCTTCGCCCAGACAAATGCGCTTCCCTGTGGACACAGAGCAGCCCACATCACTCACCTGTGTCCACAGCCACAGATCTGCATGGGCTCCACCTTTAACCTGCTACTCAGGGTGGGCTCCCATCCCCCTGAACGTGGGGACCAGCCTTCGGATGCGTGTGCAGCGGTCACCTCCGAGATTGGAGTTTTTGTCCGGATCCCAAACAGTTCAGCAGCCTACAGGGTGGAAGGAGCCACTTCCGGCTGGACGTGTGTGTGTGTGTACTCCCTAGTTAGGATTTCTCATGGTGGAGAATGGCATCTCTCTCACACGGCTACTGTGAGCTCAAAGTAAGTTACCACGGGTAACAACCTTTGGCAAAGCACCCAGCTCCTGTGAGGAATCCTGCAGGTGTGTCTATTTGTGTTTGTCCCTGGGGGCGTGGGGGCTTGGGGGGGGGGCAGGTGTCTCTGGCACCACGTGTCTGCCTTGTCTTCAGGTCTCAGCCCAAGCTCCATGGCCTTCAGGAACTCAAAATAATACAACACCCAGGCCTGTGCCGTGGCTCACTAGGCTAATCCTCCACCTGCAGCGCTGGCATCCCGGGATCTAGTCCCGGTCGTGGCGCCGGATTCTGTCCCTGTTGCTCCTATTTTAGTCCAGCTCTCTGCTGTGGGCCCTGAGGGCAGTGGAGGATGGCCAGGTCCTTGGGACTTGCACCCACGTGGGAGACCAGAATGAGGCACCTGGCTCCTTGCTTCGGATCGGTGCAGTGCCCCGGCCGCAACGCACCAGCCGTAGCGGCCACTTGGGGGGTGAACCAACGGAAAAAAGACCTTTCTCTCTGTCTCTCTCTCTCTCACTGTCTGACTCTGCCTGTCAAAAAAAAATACAACCCCCAGATTGTGTGTGAAATTGTGAACAGTCTCGCTGCAGTGAGGAGGGGTCCTGGGGGTTGGGACTCCCAGGAGGTTGTAGATCCCAGGCTGGGCGAGTGCCTGGGACTTCGGGCACAGACACAGAGCTTCACCCCTCACTTTTGGGTCTCTCAAAGGGCCAGCGTGCATGTGGGTCTCCTGGCATCCCCTCCTCCCTCAAGTGGTTGGAAGATTGTGCCCGGGGGCCGGGGAGAGCAGGTGACCAGGCAAGCATCCGTGTGCTTCGGCACAGCCAGAAAGCAGCAGACAGGAGCCACCAGTGCCTAGCGCAGTCTCTGGCCTGCTTCTCCTTCCAGAACAGGTTCTGCGGCCCAGATTTTGCAGGCCAGCCTGAGTGTGTATCTCTCCCCCAAATGCCCCCCTCGGCCAGCAGCTGGCCGTTGGGGCACCATTTGACATCTCTGACTCACACCAGTGGGAGTCTGCCTCTTAGTCTATGCCCGTCTTATCTTTTCCCTTCTGTCTCTGTTTGGATCTGCTTCTCCTCTCTCTCTCTCTCTCTCTCTCTCTCTCTCTCTCTCTGACAGGCAGAGTTAGACAGTGAGAGACAGACAGACAGAAAGGTCTTCTTTCCATTGGTTCACCCCTCAAATGGCCACTACAGCCGGTACAGTGCCAATCTGAAGCTAGGAGCCAGGTGCTTCCTCCTGGTCTCAAATGTGGATGCAGGGTCCAAGCACTTGGGCCATCCTCCACTGCCTTCCTGGGCCTCAGCAGAGCTGGCCTGGCAGAGGGGCGACTGGGACAGAATCCAATGCCCCAACTAGGACTAGAACCTGGGTTACTGGAGCCACAGGTGAAGGATTAGCCTAGTGGGAAGTGGCGCCGACCTTCCTTCTCTACTCTTATCACTCCCTTTTTTCTACCTCTCCCTCTTCTTCCTCCTTCCTCCTTAGCCCCCTCTTTCTCTCCCTGTGTCCTATTCACCGCTCACTCTCTGCCATCGGCCCCGTCTCTCTTTCCTCACCTCTGTCCATCTCTGTCCATCCTCCTCTCCACCCCTGTCCATACTCCTCTCTGCCCCAACCCGCCTTCTCTGGACCTGGAATAGGACTGTGAAGGGAGGAACTGACCTCCACGCCACCTCTCACACCTTCCTGACCCTGCTGACCGAGAAGTTGCCATCTTCTGGGCATCACCCAAGCACCGCCGGGCTGTGTCTAAGGTGCCTGCTGCAAGCTGTTCTTTGGGTCCCAGTAGGACAGTGAGCTGCGTGTAGGACTGCAGAGTTTCTCTTTAAAGAAAGTCATGTCACTCAGTGTGGTGAGGTTAAAGTACTCGCCCCAGGTCCTCCTTGCCCAGAGGTGCCTTGGAGACCTAATCTCGCTTCTCCAGCCCCCTAGAGAGGTTGTTGTGCCAACAGAATGGTTTTTAAAAATGTTTAGGGAGTTGATGATGCTAACCAACCTGATTTGATCATTGTGTATTGACTACATGAATCAGATTACCCCAGGGTATCCCCACAGATCTACAATTCAATTAATTAGGGGCCAGTGCTGTGGTGTGCCAGGTAAAGCTGCTGTCTCAGCACCGTCATCCCATATGGGTGCTGGTTCCAGTCCCGGCTGCTCCACTTCTGATCCAGCTCCCTGCTGATGCGCCTGGGAAAGCAGTGGAGGACAGCCAAGTGCCTGGGGCCCTGCACCTGCCTAGGAGACCTGGAAGAAGCTCCATGCATTGGTATGGCACAGGCTTGGCCATTTGGGGAGGGAACCAGAAGACAAAAGATCTTTCTCTCTCTCTATTTCTCTATCTCTCTGTCTCTCCCTCTCTAATTCTCTCAAATAAATAAATACATCCTTATACACAACAATTTGAAACAAAAGGGAGGACAAGTGTGCTGGGCTCCTGCAGGCAGCTGGGATCCCACAGGGAACATAACCATAAGGGGCTGGTCCATTGACTCTGGGGTCTGGGGTCTGGGGATGGGGCCACAGGCGGAGCTTACCCAGGGAGAAGGGCATAAAACCTTCATTCCTCTTCAGTGCCCCGTCCGCATCCAGAAAGTGGCCGGGGTTGAAGGTGTTCGGCGTTTCAAAGTAGCGCGGGTCGTGGAGAGCCGTGCTCAGGACGGGGAACACTTCTGTGTTCTGAGGGAGGTTCGAAGGTCAAGAGAGGGGCTGGCCCCTGGACCCATGCACGATCCCCCTCCCCCGAAAAACACCACAAATGGAACCAAGGAGAGGCTGCGTTTAGGAGTTAGGAAGACCAAGAACGCCGCAGGAAGAGGCGGGCACTGCTGGCCTCACCTTAGGGATGACATAGCCTCGGAACTGCGTGTCTTTCGTGACCATGTGGGGCGCACCGAAGGGTATAAGGTCCCCGAGCCGCTGGATCTCGTGGATGACCGCGTCCGTGTAGGGCATTTTGGCTCGGTCATCGAGGGCCGGAGGGCGGTGGGAGCCGATCACCTGCTCGATCTCCTTCTGGACTCTCTCTGCAAGGCAAAGCAGGGCCAGTGCACCCCAAGAGGAGGCATCTCAGCAGAGACCCTGCTTCCAGGGCGCCGTGGGCCAGGAGACACCTGCGTCAAGGCTGAGGCCACTGGTGCCCCAGAGTCCCAGCCGGGGGTAAAGGGAGGAGGTAGGAACATGAATTCTCAGCCTGGAAATCTGATGAGTGATGTGGGTTCTCTCCACACACACACAAGTGCACACTCAAATTACACCCATAAGTGCACACACACACACAAGCACAGTGACGCACAGACTAATGCACACTCAATTTCCAATGTACAGGTGCACACATAGAAATGCATACAGAAGGCTGTGCTGCGGCTCACTAGGCTAATCCCCCATCTGTGGCGCGGGCACTCAGGGTTCTACTCCTGGTGGGGTGCCGATTCTGTCCCGGTTGCTCCTCTTCCAGTCCAGCTCTCTGCCATGGCCCGGGAAGGCAGTGGAGAATGAATGGCCTAAGTGCTTGGTCCCTGCACCTGCATGGTAGACCAGGAGGAAGCACCTAGCTCCTGGCTTCAGATCGGTACAGTGCGTTGGCCATAGCAGCCATTTGGGGGTGAACCAACGGAAGGAAGACCTTTCTCTCTGTCTCTCTTTCTCACTTTCTAACTCTGCTTGTCAAACATAAAAAATAAAAAAGAAATGCAAACAGAAGTGTATAGGTACACAGATATGCACACATACACGAACAGGTGACACATATACAAATGCACACACAGGTTCACACACAGGTGTACACATGGGAATGCACACACACACACACACACACACACCACAGTTTTCAGGAATTTCAGTTTGAGAACTCCTGTCAGATCTCCTCTCTAAGGTCAGGAGAAAGTGAACTAGTATTTAGTGTGTGTAGGTAATGAGGGACTATGCCAGACTTTCAAGGTGTAACAAAGGAATAGGTCAATAGATTACTCCATGAACAACTAGATAAATAATGGCAATATGTAAATCAACCAATCCATGGACAGATCAGTTCATTAATAGACTGATGATGAATGACGAGCCAGTGAGTGTATGGATGTATTCACTTATCAATTAACTAGATGGACCTGTTCATGAACAGCCCATTGGAACATAAGTCAATGAGCCCAGTGAACCCGTGATGTGAATGGATGGATGGCTGGAATATGGAAGAATGAAGAATGAACACGTTTGCGAGGACTGAGTGTGTAAAGGAAGGAATGGGTGGGGGCATGATGGTGAGTACTCAGGGCTGATACAACGGGGGGATTCTTGTCCTGGACAATGAAGGCTGCGTGGGTGGTGAGGACTGAGAGGCAGCTGGGGAAGGGGCAGGGAAAGGAGCCCGCTGCAGACAAGGGTGAGCACATGAGGGCGCTGCTGAGTCAAGTGTGTCCTGCTGTCACCGCCCAGATGGTCAGTGAGTGCCTCCATGAACACACACCTGTGTCCCTGGATGACTCGGAGGAGCTTAAATGGGAGTGTGCAGGGGGACTGAGGGGTGAGGGCCCAGTGGGTCCAGCTCGGATCCACAGGCTCTTGCCTCACCCACCCGCAGGACTGGCTCGGCAGGGCCCATCCCCAAGCCTGCCGTGGCCCTGGAACCAGAGGCTGGCCTCTCCCCCACACAGGAGCCCGTCCACAGCCCACCTGTGACGTGTGGGTACTTGAGCATGAGCAGGAAGCCGTAGAGGAGGGTGGTGCTGGTGGTCTCGGTGCCGGCGAAGAAGAGCGAGAGCACAGTGAGGATGAGGTTCTGGTGGTGGAACTCGCTGCTCGGGTTGGACTTGTCCTGCGTCCCAGGCAGGGAGGGGGCGGTCAGCAAGGATAGAGCCCAGCCCCCCTGTCTCTCTCCATCCACTTACGGGTCTCCCTCTCTGTCTGGTCCACTGCTATTCCCTGTCTTCCACCTGTCCACTCCTGTGCTGCTCTCTCTTTTAATAAGATTTAGTTATTTGAAAGGCAGAGTTACAGAGACAGAGAGAGATCTTCCACCCGCTGGGTCATTCCCCCAATGGCTGCAACAGCTGGGGCTGGGCCAGGCTGAAGCCAGGAGCCTGGAGCTCCATCCCCAAGCCCTTGGGCCATCTGATCCTGCCTTCCTAGACACATCAGCAGGGAGCTGGGTGAGAAGCACAGCCGGGACTTGAACCGTCGCTCGTGTGGGACACCAGACTCGTGTGCAGCAGCTCAGCCCAGTGTGCCACAGTGCCAGCCTCTCTTCCTGCGGCCTCTGCTTCTCCACCTTTCTTGCTGTTTCCCTCATCTCCCTGGCTCTGTGGGTTTTAGCCCCTGCTGTTTCATTGTTGTCACATGCCTCAGTCTATGTCTGTGTCTCTCTCTATATCTCTCCTCTGTCTCTCCATTTTTTCCTCCCTTTCCCATCCTCTTCCTTCCCCTCTGCCTCTCTTCCCCTCCCTCAACGCCCCTCCCCCCTGGCGAACCCACTTTGTCCATGCAGAGCAGGTAGACGTCGATGAAGTCCCTGGGGTTGCTGGGGTCCAGGGTTTCACGATGCTTCTCTACGCTCTGGCCGATGAAAGTGTTGATCTCCTGCAGGTTTCTGTAGATCTGCCTGTGCGTGCCAGGAAAGTGCTTTAGGAAGCCAGAGAAGAGCTCGAACACCTGCTGGGAAGAAGAGAGTGCAGAGGGGTGACCTGGGGCGGAGCCGGGAGGATAGGGCTCCTGGGCACCTGCTCCTTGTCGGGCACCTCCTTCCTCTCTCACCTGCTGTTTGTCTCTGGCGGTAACTGCTCTCCCTCTGCTCCTTCCTCTCAGCTCTGTGTCCCTCTGTGGCTAGCTGCCCCCTCCCTGTCCCTCTCTTCCTCTTTTCTCTCTCTTTGTGTCTCCCTCTCCTCTCTCTTTCTGCTCCACTTCCCCCCAACCCCATCCAGGTAGACCTGGCTGGAGAAGGAGCTGATGAGGGAGAAGGACTGGTAGAACAGGTCCAGCAGCCTCAGGAACACGGGGTACTTGTAGTCAAAGCGTTTTCCAAAGACAATGGAGCAGATGATGTTGGAAGTGACCGAGTGGAACAGCAAGGTGTTGTCCAGGAGGGCTCCTAGGAGGTGGCAGCGGCAGAAGGTGAGACACAAAGTCACGGGCTTGGGGAACATGCGGCTGTGTGACCGCCCCAGCACTCAGTCATGATCGGCTGGAAAGGCAGTAGCTAGCAGCCTCCCGTGCACATAGCATGTTGGTCCTCTCTTAGGCACTTCCCCTGCTGTTCTGTCTCATTTTCCCCACAGTAGCGGAGGAAGGCACAGCCTGTGGTAACCCCGGTTCCCAAGTGGGCAAACTGAGAGGCTAAGGAGAGCCCAGCTGTACAGCGCAAGTGCAGTGGGTCCCCTCAACACCCAGGCTGGAGCACCAGTCTCAGGGCCACAGGCGTCCAATCAAACACTCTGACCACTCTCCCCTGTCTGTGGTTCCCCCTTGGTGTCTTCCGTCCACCCCTAGGGCGAGTTGATGCATATGTACCCGCCTCACACAACCACCTTGCCCTGGCTGGAGGTGGTGTGTGGGGTAGGGAGGAGGCCGTGGGGGACTGGGTGCTGGGCCTCCTCCATCCCCACAGGGACACCTGGGGTCCACGCCCAGCCCCAGCTCCTGACTGCAGCCCCTACCAGTGCATCCCTGGAAGGCAGCAGGGATGGGTCCCGCCCAGCTTCAGACCCCATTCCTGGCTTCTGCTCTTGCTCATCCTGGCCATTGCAGGCATTTGGCTCTGCGCCTCTCTCTCTCTCTTTCTCTCTTTCTCTCTCCATGCTTCCCAGCCTCTCAGCAACTCTTGCGAAACTCGGGTAAGAAAGAGGGCAAAGACCACATCCACGAGATGGAGGCGCTAACACTGTCACTTCCAAGTCCCCTTATGGAGACTGCAGAAATCCCGAGGAGAGTTCCTCTAGCGCCCCCTCTGGTAGCCGAGCGCACAGCACCCGACCTGGTCCTTGGCTCTCAGCTCAGCCAGCTTCACCAGGGAGGGCACAGGGCTCCTGTCTGCAGAACACCCAGCGCTTTCCCTGCCCCCTCTCTGCTTTCTTTACTGTGAGTCCCGGGGTTGCCAGGAGCTGGTTTTCCGACGTTGTGAGTTAAGCAGCAATGCGCGACGCCTAGTTGTCCTGGGACACCACACCTCGCATCCCTCCTGGTCCCTGTCTGCCCCTCTCTCTCAGGTTTCTGGTTGCAGGGCGCTGCCCTGTCTCCTTCCCTTGCTGCCTCACCCTTGGATTTCCGCAGCTCCTCCACCAGACACCGGGCCTCCTCCTGAATGCGCTCCTCCACGCTCCGCTTCCCCATGCCGAAGTCCCGCATGGTGGCCAGGGAGAATCTCCGAAGGGCCCGCCAGCGCTCCCCGTTTGCAGAGATCAAACCTGGGAGGTGGAAGGAGACTCGGTGCCTCCTCAGCCCTCGGCCCACCACAGGCCCACCCCTCCCAGCGCCCGCTCTCACCATATCCCTGGAAGATCGGATCCACCACGGCGATCTTCCCCCTGCCAGAAAAGGCCTCAGCTTGGTCCACGAGGGCCTCGCGGATGGCATCTGTCCCACACAGCACGACCACGGGTCTGGATCCCAGGTGCACCGTGAACACGTCCCCATATTTCTCTCGGAACTGCCAAGCATACCCCGCCCAGGGCCGGCGGCAGTCAGTTGCTGCACCTGACACAGTCGCCTACAGAGTGTCCCAGCCGCCGCCCCCGACCCCCTCCTCCGCGTTCCCCTTGCCCCAACCCCGCAGCCAAAGGCTCTGCCCCACTGGTTGGTGCCCTGAGCAGTGCAGAGGCTGCGAATTTCGAACAGCCGGTGTTCCAGTGCTCAGCACAGCAACCACCTGGATCCCTCCTTCATTCATTCACTGACTCAACGATAGCTCGCTGGGATCTGGCGTCTTCTGTGTGCCATGTCCTGCTCTGGCCTCTGGAAAGGCCCCTCACTCATCTCCCTCCTCCCTTCCTGTACCCCTACAGCCCTGGCTGCTTGACCATGCCTGAGTGATCCCATTCAACTAGAATCTCCCAGCCCCTGTCAAGCCCTCCCATGGCCCCTGGAGGCATTGCCCTAGTGGGGCCCTCTCTACGGTGGCTGAACCCTTGCAGGCCTCCATGCCGAGACCCCAGGCTGTCCGGGACTTCCCGTGAGATCCAAGCAGAAGCCAGCCTGGTTCCCGCAGCTGGTGGGCTCCGCGTGCCTGCTGAACCAGCACCGCTTGGTGCCCCTAGGCATGGGGCTTGCACCTTCTGGGCTGAGTTGCACCTTCTGGGCTGAGCTGCACCTGGGCCTACCTGGGCCGTCGCTGGGGCAGTGAGAGGCTGAGGGCCAGAATTCACGAGGCAGTAGCCCCGCCTAGGCCAGCGATGAGGTCCCGCAGGGAGCTGTCTGGAAACATAGCCCACAAGGCCTCACGGCCTCAGAGACCCCCCAGCTGCCTTCAGTCCCTGCCCCGCCGTCCTGTGGAGAGCAGCTGGCTTCCCTCCATCCGCATTCTTCTCTCAGCCAACAGCCTCTCAGCCGCTCTCTCTGTTCACGGAACTGCCAGGTCCTCAGCAGGACCCAGAGCTTCCCCAGCCTTCCTGCTCTGCCTCCCTCTTCTTTACAGAGCCCAATTCCACTCACTCCCTCCCCTCTGAAATGGCTGAAGTTGCACCAATCCAATGCCAGGAGCCAGGAGCTTCTTCCAGGTCTCCCACACAGGTGCAGGGGTCCAAGCACTTGGGCCATTGTCTACTGCTTTCCCAGGCCACAGCAGAGAGCTGGATTGAAGAGGAGCAGCTGGGACTAGAAGTGGAACAGCTCCTTCCTACTTTTTTCCCAGGCCCCACCAGGGACGCCTTCCTCTCCATTCTACCCCTCTTCGATCTACCCTCGAGTGGGCTTAAAATGCCCAGATCTTCATGTGTGTCCCCTGCCTTCAGTGGAGTGCTCACTGTCACCGTGTGGATTCTGTGTCTTTCATCTACCTCTGCAGTCGCCCTGTCAGCTCCCAAGCGGCAGGGGCTGTTGAGCCTCCTGTCCCTGATTGCGCCCCCGTGCCTGCAGATGGTGGGACCAGGGACTGACTGAATGCTGCTGGCAGCAGCCATTGCCCTGGCCACACCCCGTGCTGTCCAACCCCTGGCGACCTCTGTGGGTTCTCTCCAGGCCATTGTCACAGCAGGGACGAAGGTGACGGAACATCCCCGTGCTGTAGTGATGGATGTTAACTTGCCCTTTGCAACAACTGAGAAGCACATGTGGGCCGACACTGTTGCATAGCAGGTAGAGCCGCTGCCTGCAGTGCTGGAATCCCGTGTGGATAGCAGTTCAAGTCCCAGCTGCTCCACTTCCAATCCAGCTCCCTGCTAATGCACTGGACGAAGCTCAGAAGATAGCCTAAGTGCTTGGGCCCCTGCACCCTTGAGGGAGACCCAGATGGAGTTCTAGAGTCCCGGCTTAGGCCTGAACTGCAACGCTGCCTTTCACAGAAATAAGATGACAAGATTCAGGAATGTGGTTGGCCTGGCAATGGGTGGAAGTTACTGTCTGATTCCCATCATCCTGTTGGGTAATGGGTTCCTAGATGCTGGCTAATTACTAACAACAAGCCAGGAGAACATGAAGCCCGAATGCAAAGCAGTGGCCAGAGCCTGGCAGACACTGCTGGAGAGTCAGCTGCGTTAGAGTGCACCTGCTTCTTATGCTTGATCTTTTTAAAAAGAGTTATTATTTATTTAAAGAAGTTACAGAGAGGGCGAGAAAGAGAGGGAGAGATGGGAGCAGGGCGTGAGCTTTCACTCCCCAGACGGCCATAACGGTCAGCACTGGGCCAGGCCACAGCCAGGAGCTTCATCCAGATCTCCCACGTGGGTGCAGGTTCCCAAGCCCTTGGGCCATCATCGGCTGTCTTCCCAGGCACATTAGCAGGGAGCTGCATCAGCTCAAACCAGCGTCCATGTGGGATGCCGGCACTGTAGGCAGAGTTCAACACTCTGTGCCAGCCCCAGCACAGCCTTTTAAATCTTTACTGGTTTATTTCATCTATCTGAAAGCAGAGTGCCAGACAGAGAGAAAGAGAGAGACGGGGGGGGGGGATTATTGAACTTCTGGTTCATTCCTAAAACCAGGTCTGGCCCCAGCTGAAGACAGGACCCGAAACCCCATCTGGGTCTCCCCTGTGGGAGGCAGGGCCCCAGCACCTGCCCATCATCTGCTGCCTCCTGGAACGCATTAGCAGGAAGCTGGATGGGAACAGAGAAGCACTGGATGTGGGTGCCGACGCCCCAGGCAGCAGCTTAGCCTGTCCTGTCCATGTGCAATTCCAGAACAGCAGGGTCACCTGTGACAATTTGACCACTGTCCAACAAGTGCTGGCTCTGTGCCCCTTGCTCACCAGCGCCCCACTCCCTCCAGGAGCCTGGAAGGAGGCCTGGCTCTCTCTGGCACGTGAGTCCCAGGCAACCAAACAGGGAGCAGCTCACCCAGGACCCGCCAGTCCATCTGTGTCTCACCCGCAGGAATGAGCTGAGCAGCCCCTTCCTGTCCATCTGCAGAAGGTTCCCCAGGATGGGCAGAGGGTGAGGTCCTGGGGGGAGGTGGCCGTGGGCCTTGGGGTGGCCCCTGAGCAGAAGCAGCAGGAGGCCCGCGAGGAAAGCCAGGAAGAGGAGCACGCTGAACTCCATGATCCTGGCCGTTGGCTGTCCATCTGCTGCAGCCTCCTCGCGCTGGGCCTTTTATCCTGAGCCTCGATCCCCACCCAGTTATGCAAACTCACCTACTCAATGCCTCTCCTCTCATCATTACCACAGTGTGAACTTGGGAACCAGAGGACGATACACACTTCCTGCCCAGACAGCCCAGTGACCATCTCACTGCCCGACACTCGGCCCCCTCCCTTTCCTGGATGTTGTCAGGGACCTGTGGAGGAAGGTGGAGGGGGTGTAAAGTGCACGTGAGCACTTGTGTGTCTGCAGCTCTGTTTGGCCCGTGGGTTTTCCAGGCCTGCTGGCGTCTGTCCCACATGCTTGCGCCTCTGCGTGTGCCCGTGTGGTTCCTACATGGGAAGGGGGTTCCCATGTGCAGGTTGTGAGGGTGCTGGTGTGTTGGGCACCTCCCAGCCCCAGTCTCTTAGGGGCTCCAGAAGCTCAGGGCGATCACTCCTGCGTCTCGGCTACCAGCGTCCCTTGTGTGACAGCCACAGCGGCAATAATGGCAGGGACAGAAGGGGCGGGGGCAGGAGACACAGAGCTGACCTGGAGATGTGGGAGATCAGGGAGGCGAGAGCAAGACTGAGAGCTGGCAGGGTGCCCGGTGGGGTCCCAGGGTCTCTGATCACCACGACTACAGCTGGGCGGGTCCCCTGCCTCTTCTGTGTCTGCGAGCAGCTGGGTCCCTCTCCTCTCTGTGTCTGACAATGTCTGTTCCTGCAGTCGGGCGCTGAGCTCCAGGGTGCAGAGGCTGCGTCCGTCCATGTCTGGCTGGTAGAGGAGAGTCCCAGAGACTGAGCCATTCACAGCCAGAACACGTGCATCTGGCTGTCAGTTCCGGAGGTGGAAGCCCACCTGTGGGTGCCGGCACGCAATGAGGGCTTCCGGTGGTGGCTTGGCGGGGCAGGCCGACCCACAAGACGGAGGACAACGGGGCCCAACTCCCCTAGCTCAGCCCAGTCCCGGGGTAACGGATGCTCCCCTGTCATAACAGCAGTAATGCGTCCATGAAGGCAGAGCTCTGGAACCTGACCGTCTCCTGCAGGCCCTACTACTTTTTATAGAGAAAAAGAGTGAGAGAGAGAGAGAGAGAAAGCGCCTTCCCACTTGCTGGCCCACAATGGCTGTGACTGGTCTAGGGTGGATCCAAGAGTTGGGAAGGCTATGCAGGTCTCCCAGGTTGGTGGCACCATGAAGCCCAGTTGTATAGGCAGGAAGCCGGAGTCAGGAGCAGGAACCTGGAGTTGACCCTGGGCACTCCACACACGGTATGGATGTAGGAGTCTTGACCACTGGGCTGAGCTGAGCGCCCACTCCAGCCCTCCCTCTCTGTACTGCCGCCATGGCCACTATTCGTCCACTTGTGTGCAGGGCAGCACTTGTTTGAACCACAGCAGTGTGCCCTGGAAACCCCAAAACTCCAGCCTTATCACATGTAAAACACATCCATCCCATCCCAATCATGGTCAAGCACTAACTTGCAACAACACCAACTCGAAAGTCCACAGTCTCACCTAAATCAGACACGGTTGGGACTCCAGACATGATTCGTCCTCAAGCAAACTACCTCCAGCTCTGGGTCTGAGAAATCAAAAGTAGCCACCCACCTCCAATGTGGAGAAGACCCTCCCCACCCACAATATCCCACACTGTCCCTGTCTGAGGTTTCAGCTCCCTGTGATCAACCACAGTGGAACAAGTCCAGGGATGAACAACTGACAGAACTTACAGCACACCATTCTGAGTCGTGGGATTCACTTTCATCCCACCCAGGACATGAATCAGCCCCTTGTCCAGCGTATCTGCTGTGTGTACCTTACCCCCTTGGTAGTCACTCAGTTACCAGATCAACCAGCACAACGTCACCGTGCCTACATTCAAGGAACCCTTACTCTAGTTAGAATGGCCACAAAGCCCAAGCAGTCTGGTGCCTAAAGCCAGATATGCCAACGAGAAGTTGGGCATAATGAAAAGGTCAGAGTTCCCCACTAAGAAGACAACCCGACACTGAGGTTGCTAAGACTCAGTGAGCACCAACCTTCTCTCCGTGAAGCCGGCAGGAAGAAACACACTCACGCTCAAAAGTTATGGCCACGGTGTGGTCAGTACTTGGGTCTCTGCCGCCCCCATGGGAGACCCAGATTGAGTTCTGGCTGTTGGCTCAGCATGGCTCGGGCATTTGTGAAAATTAATCAGAGGTTGGTAGGCGACACCTCTCACCCTCCCTCCTCTCTCTCCCTCTCTCTTTCCGATAAATAAAAATAAATTAGAACTGCTTCAAAGAGAGAGGTATTCAGATATCTGGAGATGACTGGCACGTGTCCATCAGTTTTTCCATCCTGTCTTTGGAATCTCGGTTATGAGATGCATAAGCATCCGGGCGTGTTATGTTCCCTTGAGAAGCTGGCTCCTGTCATCAAGCAAAGACCTTTTCTAACCCTGGATAACATCCTCCTCTCTGAAACCTACTTTTTTCTGATACCATTCTAGCCACCTTGGGCTTCCTCCAGTTAGTGCTAGAATGTTCTCCTTGTCTCCGTCCTTTAGCTTACGTGTATCTCTGTATTTAAGTGTCTTTCTTATAGGCAACATGTTGCTGAGTGTTGTTTTTCCTTTTCTCTAATCTAGCTCCTTTTAATGTGGACGTTTAGACAACGTGCATCTCACCCTATAGATGTTCTGGAATATTCTGTGAGCAACATTTGTCTGTCCTTCACTCCTTTTCCTCTGTTTCTTCCTTTTCAGGGTTCAGTAGCTTTGGCAATTCGGGTTTGGCTCCTGGCTTCGTAGCTGTGACTCCTAGCTTTGGCTTGGGAGTTCATAGTATACATCTCTAACTTATCACACCATTTTATGATGTCATTGTGTCACTCACTGTCATAACTCTGAGCTTTGTGTTCTGATGGCTGCATTATGAAACACAGAATCAACATTCAGTGTCTCATAGCCTGTGTTCCATATTCAGCTCATTCACATGGGGACAAGAACCTGGCTGTGTGTATCCTGACCTTTTGGCTGTCCTTGCCATAGGTTGAGTTTACATATGATGTAACTCACATTACATTGTTACTATGTTTTGCTTAAAATATTTTTTTTTTTGTTTTAACGTTGAACTAATTAATACAGGAAAACCCCACGTTTACCACATCCCGCCCGTCCCAGGGCTGCTCACCTCTTCTGGAGGTCTCTGTTTCCTTCTCCTGAGGATCTCCTTTACTTTTTATAAGATTTATTTATGTATTTGAAAGGCAGAGCTACAGAGAGGCAGAGACAGAGAAAGAGAGAGACAGAGAGAGAGAGAGAGAGAGAGAGAGAGAGAGAGAGAGAGAAAGAGAGATCTTTCATCCACTGGTTCACTCCCTGAATGGCCAAGTGGCCAGAGCTGCGCCGAGTCGAAGCCAGGAACCAGGAGCTTCTCCCAGGTCTCCCACATGGGTGCAGGGGTCCAAGCACTTGGGCCACTTTCTACCTCTTTCCCAGGCCATAGCAGAGAGCTGGATTGGAACTGGAGCAGCCGGGATTCGAACTGGCGCCCACAAGGGAGGCTGGCACTGCAGGTGGTGGATTTACCAGCAACACCACAGCGCCAGTCCCACACTTATCCTTTGGGGTCTTGTTTTTGAGATTCGTTCAGCGAGATTGGAGACGTGTTCAGTCTGGGACTCATTCCCCACGTGAGGCAAAGACTGTCCCGAGTCCCAGGGCCCCGTGAGTCACGGCCTTTTGCTGGTCTGGATCCTGGGAACAGATGCGGCCGCCGGCCCTGTGGGAGCCGCTGAGGGCGGTGTCTCTAACCCTTTCAGACGACCCCTTCCCCAGCCACAGGCCGCACACTGGCCCTGATCAGCGTCCACTGCTCACTCTCGGGATCCTCGGACAGCTCCACATGCCCTGTGAGTTTCCACCGCCCTGGTGCCCTCTCACTCCACCTTGTCCCCTGCATCACTGAGAACACAGGGCTCTGCCTGGAAACCTTCCCCCGGCCGTGCAGAATTGCAGAGAAAGAAGAGACAAAGATCTCCCATCTGCTGGTTCTCTCCGCAAATGGCTGCTGCAGCTGGGGCTGGGCCAGGCTGAAGCCAGGGGCTTGGAGCTGCATCCAGGTCTCCCACGTGGGAGTAGTTTAGCCCAAGCACTAAGGCCGTCCTCTGCTGCTTTCCCAGGCGTAGAAGCAGGGAGCTGGATGGGAAGCGGAGCAGCAGGGCCCAGAGGGGAGCCCACTGGACAGCGGTGTCATTATCTCACAACGGGAAAGCAGGAGTGCCTGCCCCTGGTCAGGCTGGAGCAGCCGGAGCCTCAGGAAGCTGCATTCGCCCCAGAGCCCCCTGCAGGGCTGGAATCCACGAGGCTGCTCTCTGAGGACAACAACATCTTTCGCACGCAGAGGCATCGGGCGCTCAGCTGTGTGCAGCGGCCCCTTCTTCCCGAGGGGCCGAGCGCCCAGGCTCACAGCAGCCGCCTTGAAGGCCAACACACGAGTCTGCGAGTTACTTTGTTTGTTTGAAAGGCAGAGTGATGGGGGTAGGGGGGTGAGGGAGCCAGCAGCGCTCCCCTGGGCTGGCTCTTTCTCCAGATGCCCACTCCCGGACCAGGAGTGCACCCAGCTCTCCCTCGTGGGCGGTGGGAACCCCATCACTCCAGCCCTCAGCACCGCCTTCCTGGGTCTGCCCTGAGCGGAAACCAGTCAGGAGCTGGAGCTGGGACTGGAACCCAGCGCTCTGATGTGGCAGGCAGGTGTCTTGATTGGCACCTATAGCTAGGCTAAGCCACGCCCCCGCCCACCCCTGCATCGGGACACGCCCACACGCGGCGGCGGCAGGCGAAGAGCCACGCCCCCTTCTGCCTCTACGAAGTGGGGAGTGTTGTGCCTATTAAGCCAGACAAGTGGAGTCCCTTGGTATCTGCAGTGCGCATTCCTTTTCTAAATTTCACCCTCTTTTCAATATCCTTTGTCGTTGTCTGCCTCGTTCTTTTTCGTGTGGATGGGCCCCCTCCCCACCACATGGGCGTTCCAGGCTCCTGGCTTCGGACTGGCCCCGACCCAGCCATTGTGGGCATTGGAGACTGGAACCCGCGCCGACACACGGCAAAGGAGCAGTTCAGGCATTGCGCCGCCAGGGGGCGGTGCTTCTCCGCTTTCCCAGCGCTGGCTGCCCTGAGGCTGAATCCTGTCCCTGCCTGTCAGCGAACGGACCATGGGCCGGCTGTGCGCCTCCGTTCCTGCCATGGGCAAGAGCACAGCAGCCACCTAGAGCCTTCGGGAAGATCCGAGACAGCGATGGAAGGGGCCTTGTCTGGGCGCAGGTGCACATCTTGCCGCCCCCGGGCTCTCCCATGCTGGTGCACTCCCTGCTCGGCGACTGAGCAATCCCGGCGCGGCCCTGAGCAGGGAGAGCTCACTGGGCAGTGCAGGATGCGACGGGCGCCGTCCCCATGTGCGGCCGCTAGAGGGCGCCGCCTCCCTTGGACGGATTGAGAGATGAGGATGCACATATAGGCTGTCGCTCAGATGGGCAGAGGGTGGGGTCTCGGGGGGAGGCGGCCGTGGGTCTTGGGGTGGCCCCTGAGCAGAAGCAGCAGGAGGCCCGCGAGGAAAGCCAGGAAGAGGAGCACGCTGAACTCCATGGTCCTGGCTGGTGGCCGTCCACCTGCTGCAGCCTCCTCCCGCTGGGCCTTTTATCCTGAGCCTGGATCCCCACCCAGTTATGCAAACTTACCCAGTCCCCACCTCTCCTCTCACCTTTACCAGAATGTAAACTAGGGAGCCAGAGGACGATACACACTTCCTGCCCAGACAGCTCACTGCCCGACCCTCGGCCCCCTCCCTTTCCTGGATGTTGTCAGGGACCTGCAGGGGAAGGTGGAGGGGATGTAGAGTGCACGTGAGTGTCTGTTTATTTCCACGGAGGCAGTGAGCACTTGTGTGTCAGCAGCTCTGTTTGGCCTGTGGGATTTCCAGGCCTGCTGGCGTCTGTCCCGCATGCTTGCGCCTCTGCGTGTGCCCGTGTGGTTCCTACATGGGAAGGGGATTCCCATGTGCAGGTTGTGTGGGTGCTGGTGTGTTGGGCACCTCCCAGCTCCAGTCTCTTTAGGGGCTCCAGAAGCTCAGGGTGATCACTCCTGCGTCTCGGCTATCAGCGTCCCTTGTGTGACAGCCACAGCGGCAATAATGGCAGGAACAGAAGGGGCAAGAGCAGGAGACACAGAGCTGACCTGGAGATGCGGAAGATCAGGGAGGCGAGAGCGAGACTGAGAGCTGGCAGGGTGCCCAGTGGGGTCCCCAGGGTCTCTGATCACCACGACTACAGCTGGGCGGGTCCCCTGCCTCTTCTGTGTCTGCGAGCAGCTGGGTCCCTCTCTTCTCTGTCTCTGGTTCAATGTCTGTTCCTGCAGTCGGGCGCTGAGCCCCAGGGTGCAGAGGCTGCGTCCGTCCATGTCTGGCTGGTAGAGGAGAGTCCCAGAGACTGAGCCATTCACAGCCAGAACACGTGCATCTGGCTGTCAGTTTGGAGGTGGAAGCCCACCTGTGGGTGCTGGCGCACAGTGAGGGCTTCCAGTGGTGGCTTGCCGGGGCGGCCCGACCCACTTGATGGAGGACAATGGAGCCCAAAACCCCGGAGCCCAGCCCAGTCCCGGGGTAACGGATGCTCCCCTGTCATAACAGCAGTAATGCATCCATGAAGGCAGAGCTCTGGGACCTGACCGTTTCCTGCAGGCCCTACTACTTTTTATAGAGAAAAAGAGAGGGAGAGGGAGAGGGAAACGGAGAGAGAGAGATTGTGAAAGAGAGCCTTCCCACTTGCTGGCCCATGATGGCTGTGACTGGACTAGGGTGGATCCAAGAGTTGGGAAGGCTATGCAGGTCTCCCAGGAAGGTGGCACCATGAAGCCCAGTTGTATAGGCAGGAAGCCGGAGTCAGGAGCAGGAACCTGGAGTTGACCCTGGGCACTCCACACATGGTATGGATGTGGGAGTCTTGACCATTGGGCTGAGCTGAGCACGCACTCCAGCCCTCCCTCTCCATACTGCCGCCACGGCCACTATTCTTCCACCTGTGTGCAGGGGAGGACTTACTTGTACCATAGCAGTGTGCCCTGGAAACCCCAAAACTCCAGCCTTATCACATGTAAAACACATCCATTCCATCCCAATCATCGACAAACACTAACTTGCATCAACACCAACTCGAAAGTTCAGAGTCTCTCCTAAATCAGACACGAGTGCGACTCCAGACGTGATTCCTCCTGAAGCAATCAGGGCGCGCCCCAGAGCAGGGAGGGCTCCCTGGGCAGTGCTCCCTGGGCAGTGCAGGCAGCGACGGGCGCCGTCCCCATGCGCGACCGCTAGAGGGCGCCGCCTCCATTGGACCTACGAAGAGGCTGGTTCCTGGGTGATGAACATCTAGGCTGTCGCTAAGACCCTTGGCCCCCAGACTGCCCTAGGATTTTTAGAGGAAGGACAAGGCTAGGCACACCTGAGAGCAGCTGGGAGGTTCCAGGCCCAGGACACACGACCTCAGCGGGTCTTTCCTTTTTTTTTTTTTTTTTTTTCCACAGGCGGAGTTAGAGAGAGAGAGACAGAGAGAAGGTCTTCCTTTTCCGTTGGTTCACCCCCCAAGTGGCCGCCACTGCTGGTGCGCTGTGCTGATCCAAAGCCAGGAGCCAGGTGCTTCCTCCTGGTCTCCCATACGGGTCAGGGCCCAAGCACTTGGGCCATCCTCCACTGCACGCCCAGGCCACAGCAGAGAGCTGGACAGGAAGAGGGGCAACCGGGACAGAATCCTGTGCCCCAACAGGGACTAGAATTCAGAGTGCCGGCGCCTCAGGTGGAGGATTAGCCTAGGGAGTTTCGATGCTGGTCATTCAGCAGGGCTTTGAAACATTCCTTGTCCCCCTGGGAAGGGGCCACACACTGGGGTTTGGTCCTCAGTGCAGGGGTGTGGAGGTGGTGGCCCTTAAGAGGTGGGGCCTTGTGAGCACTAGGTTTGGAAGGGATGAAGGTAGCTCTAGGGAGGATCCTGGGTAGCCCCTGAGGGAGCAACTGTGATAAGAGAAAGAGCCTAGGGCTGGTGCTGTGGGGGAGTGGGCTAAAGCCTCTGCCTGCAGTGCTGGCGTTCCATTCGGACACCGGTTCTAGTCCCAGCTGCTCCTCTTGAGATCCAGCTCTCTGCTCTGGCCTGGGAAAGCAGTGGAAGATGGCCCAAGTCCTTGGGCCTCTGCACCTCCATGGGAGACTCAGAAGAAGCTCCTGGTACCTGTCTTGGGATCGGCCCAGCTCTGGCCATTGAGGCCATTTGAGCAGTGAACCAGCAGATGGAAGACCTCTCTCTCTGTCTTTCCCACTCTCTGTCTGTACCTCTACCTCTCAAGTAAACAGATAAGTGAAATCTTGTTTTATTAACAAAAAGCCTACCCCTAGGTGGCTCCCTCTCCCCAGCTTCCTTTCTCCTTGAAATCTCTCTCCCTGTTAGGATGGGGTGTGGCCATGAGGACCCTCTGCATAGGCTGAGCAGAGATGAGCACCAATCTTGAACTTCAGCCTCTGGAAAACACCAGGGTTCATTCCAGGCAGCAGCAAAGAGCAGGCTTCCCCAGGACAAACAGGCGGACCTGTGTTCTTGGTAAAGCGCTGGGCCTCAGGTATTTTGTTGTGGCAACGGGACACAGGCAAACACACACAACACACCCCTATCCACAGCCTGGGAGTCAGGCACGTGGGGCCAAGGCACCTGGCCAGAATCTTATGGCTGGGGCAGGACTGGTCCGGTATGGAATTTAAGAGTGGTTGCTCCCATCTGACCCCCACCTGTCCCATGCACAGGGGAGACACTGGGCACATGCTGGGGCAAGGCCTGGACGGGATCCTGCAGGCAAGGCAGGGACCCCACCATGCAACGCACGGAGGAGTGCCTGGAGTTTTCTTGGGGGCTGGGTGGGCGCCGGCCAGGGCATGGGAGATAAGAGAACCCACAGTCAGAATTCCTGCAGAGATTAAGGGCTGCTGCCTGCTCTGTTTACACCCCGCCCCCGAGGGTGTGAGAGAAACACAGGAACCAAGGAGGAATGTCCAGGGACAGGGCCCAAGTGGCCTCTCCCCACATCAGCACGGCTTTCCAGCGGGGTCCGGCTGTGGCCCACAGCCCCTCCGAGGCGAGCTGAGATGCCCTGGGACTGTCTCAAGCCACACGTGGCAGGCAGACGGCAGGCTGGGGTTCCAGCCACGCTTCCACCTGGGATCTGGGACAAGTGGCTTGGAATCTGAGCCTGGGTGTCTTGTCTGTGGGCTGGAGTTGGGTTGCACAATGCCTGTGTAGCCTCAAGCCGGCTCCAACTGGTTGTGAGCGGAGCATTCCTGCTGTGGTAGGGCAGGGGTTGGGTGGCAGCAGTGCTGAGGGTGTGAGGCAGGCTGGTGGCATAAGGACTCAGGGAGGCCTGGGGTCAATGCCTTCTGACCCCAGCCCAAGACCACTTGCTTCCAAGCGGAACCTCATCTAGGATCGGGGTGTCCAACTTGGACAACAAAGCGGAGCTTAAATACCGGCGCGCGTGTTAGGTACTCAGCACAGCGCCAAACCTTGGAAAGGCGCTGTGGATGGTTCAGCCCTTACTGTTTTATGATCTCATGGTTCTAAGAATTACTAATTGTTCAGATTCGAAACATCCATCCCATGGTCCCCAGAGTGCTCCTGTGAAGGGGGTGGTGCCCCCGCAGCTGCCAGGGCCCCAGGGCTGACGCTGTTCAGGGCCCACACCAGCCAGTGAGGATGCTCAGCCCCCGTGCTTGCCCTGGGCGATCGGTAAGACCAGAGAGCCCCAGACCTGTGGGCGTCAACAGTCCCTAGCCAGGGCTCGCATTGTGCTGCATCCCATATGCACACTGGTTGGAGTCCCGGCTGCTCCACTTCAATGCAACTTCTTGTTAGTGCGCCTGGGAAAGCAGCAGAAGATGGCTCAAGTGCTGGGCACCTGCCATCCGGAAGGGAGACATGGGAGATCTTTTTTTAAAAATATTTATTTATTTAATTATTTGAAAGTCAGTTACACAGAGAGAAGGAGAGACAGAGAGAGAGAGAGAGAGACAGAGAGAGTGAGGTCTTACAACCACTGGCTCACTCCCCAATT
Source organism: Sylvilagus floridanus (assembly GCA_949820135.1). Lineage (NCBI taxonomy): Eukaryota > Metazoa > Chordata > Mammalia > Lagomorpha > Leporidae > Sylvilagus > Sylvilagus floridanus. The sequence continues at coordinate 13,398,738 of OX463232.1, forward strand.
GGCTGCAATTGCTGGAGCTGGGCCAAGAGCAGGAGCCTCTTCCGGGTCTCCCACAAATGCACGGACCCAAAGACTTGGGTCATCTTCCCCTGCTTTCCCAGGCCACAGCAGAGAGCTGGATCTGAAGTGGAGCTGCCGGGACTCGAACCAACACCCCTATGGGATGCCAGCAGCCTCCCAGGCAGAATCCCGCAGGGGTAAACAGAAGGCGCTCACACAGTGCTCTCTGCCACAGTCCTCAGCCTCGTGCTCCTTTGCGTACTGAGGAAGGAAAGTGACTTCTCTGGACCTGCGCTGTGGCACAGAGACCCAGCTCCCTGCCGATATGCCAGGAATGCTGTGGGACCTGGACCAAGTGTGTGGCTCCTGCCACCGTGTGGGAGCCCTGGATGCAGATCCTGACCCCAGGGCCCAGGCCTGGCCCAGCCACTTGGGGGGTGAACCAGAGAAGGGAGATCGCTGTCTGCCTGCCTGCCTGCCTCTCAAATAAAACCACACAAGGAGAAGAGTCCCCCGCACGCGAAGCAGCGGGTGCTGGGGCCCTGGCGCCTGGGTCCTCGTCTCTTGGAAGAGCTGTTACGATTACCTGGGAGTTGCCTGCGTAGGCGCAGAGGGGACACTCACTCTCTGGGCTTCAGCCACGGAGTCCCTAGAGGTCGACTATTCAGTCTGTCTATGAGGTGAACCAGCTGCTCTGTGGAGTTCATAAATCCAGGCTGTAAAATCACAGTGGGTGAAAGCTGGGGCCACCCTGCTTCTGTGTTGCAGGCAGCAGAGGCGTTATTAATAATTAAGCCAGGAGTCCAGTGTTGACCTAGCGGCTAGGATGCGGGTCAGGACACCGTGTCGCACATCAGGGTAATGGCTCCAGCCCCTGACCCCGGCTTCCTGCTCATGTGGACCCTGGGAGGCAGTGGTGATGGCTCAACCGGTTAGGTTCCTGCCGCTGCATGGGAGACTTGGATTGAGTTTCCAGAGCCCAGCTTCAGTGCCCTGCCTGGGTTATTGCATGCATTTGGGAAGTGAGCCTGCAGATGAGAGCATGGACACACACACACACTCACAGACACACACACACACACGCACACACACACTCACACACGCACACACACACTCACACACTCCCCCCCCCCCCCGCCCACCCCCAGAAAATAGTAACAATGAAACAGGACTGAATCTTACAGATCCTTGCTATAAACGCGCCAGTCCACAGGGGGCAGCAGAGAGCAAGCCCTTCTGCTAACTTGCCCAAAATGCTCAGAGCTGCTTCACCCCTTGTGCCAGCGGCCACCTTTGCATAATGCACTTGGCCCAAGGGCTGAGCGTCACACAAAAGGAGGGCAGCAGCACCTGACCCTTCTGGCCCAGACATTCCATGCGTGGCTAGAGGCAAGAGTGCAGGTGGGGGCTCAGGCCTGGCACCCTGCTTCTGCCGGGAGTGCGGGTGGCCGGGGGGTGGAGGAAGTGACCTCGGGGGGCCTCGCCTCCACCAGCTCCTGCCTGAGAGGAGACTGTGCCTGGGCTCAGCGAGGGGGGGGGTCCATGCAGTCAGACCAGGTCCCCTTCCTGCTCAAATCCTCCACAGGTGCCGTCTCCATCGCCTCTCGCATCCCGTGCCAGCCACACTGGCCTCCTGGCTGCTTCTCCAAACCCCAGGCGCATTCCTGCCGTGCGGGCTTTGCTGTCCCCGCTGCCTCGAGCTCTTGACGCCCGTGCCAGCGCTTTCTCATCTTCAAGCTGCTCACGTGTTCTGTTCTCAGCAAGGTCTTCTCTGCCCACACCGCTGGGAGTGACCAGTGACCCCTCCCACGCGCCCGCACCCTCAGCTCGCTCTGGCTGCTTCTTCCCGTAGCTCTTACCGCGTGGAAGCCCAGGCAGCGTCATGGTTTCTTCTTCTTTTTCTTCTTCTTCTTCTCCTTCTTCTTCTAAATATTTATTTTTTGAAAGATAGAGCTACTGAGAGGCAGAGGCAGCGTTATTTGAAAGACCAGGAGAAATAGAGACAGAGAGATGTCTTCCATCCCTTGATCCACTCCCCAGATGACTGCAATGGCCAAAGCTGGGCCCATCTGAAACCTAGAGCCAGGAGCTTCTTCCAGGTCTCCCACATGGGTGCAGGAGCCCAAGCACTTGGATTTCTTCCACTTCTCTCCCAGGCCATAGCAGAGAGCTGGATCGGAAGTGGAGCAGCCAGGACTCGGACCGGCGCCCATGTGGGACGCTGACACCACAGGCAGAGTCTTATCCCACAATGCCTCAGCGCCAGCCCAGAGTGTATCTCTTTCTGTGTTGCTGGGTCTCTTCCCTGTCTTATGCTCTCCCCTCTGCTCCCTCCGCATCTGTCCTGTTGGTGCCTCTTCCGGTCTCCATCTCTCTCTGATTCTCGGCATCTCTGCCTCTCTGCCTTCTCTTTCCTACTCTGTGTCTGTCTCTACTCCCAGCTGTCTCCTTGCCTCTGGGTTTCTGAGGGTTGCTGGTTGGAAAATCTCTGCTGCGCCCCTGGTCCTGGCCGTTGCTGCTGGTGCCAGGGGGGTGGGGGGCAGTATCCACTCTTCCTGGCTCACCCTGGGCACAGCCTGGAGAAAGGACGATTCCTCAGGCCCCATGTCCCCCAGCCCAGCCAGGCATGGCTGCTGGGGGTCTGGCCTGCATGGGTGGCCGGTGCCCATCTCCATGGGCGAGGTCCCGGGAAGGAGAAGAAAGAGGAAGGGAAGAGGGCCACAAGGCCTGGGTACCGCGATCCTGGCCCAGCCCGCACAAGCAGGAAGCCGAGGTGCTGGGTGCAGGCTCCCGCTAGTGTGGGGAGGGGGTGCTTGGAGGGCCTGATTCGATCAGGCTTTGGTCCCTCAGCTGCTGACCCTGTATCTGGCTCCCGTGTCTCTTTGTGGCCACACCCATCGCAACCTCAGTCCCCACCCTGGCTACCTCCGCACCCCATCCTGCTCGTTCTACCATCTCCCTGTGCCCACCACGCTGTCCTGCAGGCCCTGGGCTGCTGTGCCCCCTTCTCACCCCCAGCTCTCACCGTCTGCCCCCTGGACTCCCCTCTCACAGCCCCAGGGACCACAACTTCTGTCTTTGGGCCTCATCCCCTGAGGAACCCCTTGCCCCATTCGGGGGCGATGGTCCCAGCACCTGGTGCCCAGGGTGTGCAGGTGCAGCCAGGTGGAGACAGATGGTGGCAGCAGACCCCCCGGGGAGGCCGCACCAGGCTGTGTGGGTGGTGCCTGCCCCCTGTGCACACTGCCTGCACCTCTGTCTGTGTGCATCCAGTCCCCCACCTGAGCGTCAGGTCCAAAGTCCTTGCATCCTCAGTGCCTGGAACAGCCGCTGGCTGTAGATCGGCGTCCGTGGAATGAGTGTCACTATCTGTGGCCGTGTCTTTTTGGTTTGCTTATGGTGCCTCCACGCATCTGTCTTTCTGGGTCTGTGTGGGGCCATGGTGATCGCCTGGCCCTGGCTCTTACGATGGGCTCCGTATGTGGGGCCTCGGCTCCTTCCATGAATGGGACACGCGGGGCCCCCAGTGCAGCAGGCTCGCTCGCCCGAGGGTCCTTCAGCACAGCGAACGAACGGCCAAGCTGGGGCTGGAACGCGAGTCTGGCCATAAAAATTAGCACTTCCTTAACTTGTCAGCACGACAGGGCGGGGCGGGGGTGCCTCTCAGAGCCCTAGTCCTGGGGACAGTGCCCCAGTGGGGAGAAAGGGCAACCACAAAGGGCTGGGAGCCCTCCTCAGCCCCTCCCCCACCGTGAGTCACCCACAGTGCAGATTAGAAACTGTTACCTTCCTGTAACCTGTGGCTCTGTCTCCCCCCACCTCTCTCTCTCTCTCTCTCTCTCTGTTCCCCCCCCCCCCCATCTCTGAGAGGCAGATGGTGGAGGAGCTAAGGGAGCAAGCTCTGCACTAGACGACCTGGGTTTGACGCCTACTTCAACATTACCCTGCTGTGTGTTGCTGGGCAGTGTCACAGCCTCTCTGGGCGTCCCCCTCTCCACTGGAGAACTGGAGTGGACAGCACTGGAGAGTCCCTGGGGTGAGGATCACAAGAGTTCTTTGGTGTAAACCACACCGCCACACCTATCAGTGTTTACCAGGGCTGGAATGCGGACTCAAGTTCAAGGCCACGTCACTGAGCTAGGCGGGAGCCAGGTGCTGGGGTCAGCACGGTCCATGTTAGCACTTCCCCTGGGTCAGGAAGGTGCACAGTGCTCTTTGGCCTCCTGGGTCAAGGGAGTACATCGCACACCCAGCGGAGTCAGGGCCAGGCTCTGACATTCATATAAGGCGTCCCTCCTGCCTCACCCCATCACTGGGGTCAGCTCAGCTACTCCTCCCCCATCCCCAAGAGCAGCGGCTGGGCTGGTGCAGGTGGTTTCTTTAGCTTGGTAAGCTAGAGGCTGGCTTTACCCATTTTATTTTATTTAAGATTTATTTATTTATTTATTTGAAAGGCATAGAAATAGAGGCAGACAGAGAGAGAGACAGAGAGACAAGCAGGTCTTCTACCCACGGGTTCACTCCCCAGTTGGCTGCAAAGGTCACAGCTGCACCGATCCGAAGCCAGGAGCCAGGAGCTTCTTCCGGGTTTCCCACTTAGGCCATCTTCTGCTGCTTTCCTAGGCCACAGCAGAAACTGGATCAGAAGTGGAGCAGCCGGGACTTGAACCGGCGCCCATAGGGGATGCCAGCACTGCAGGCGGTGGCTTTACCTGCTACGCCACAGCACTGGCCTCTACCTATTTTAAACGAGACAGAAAGTAAGAGCCAGGGAGAAGCCGATACAGGCAGACACCTCCATCCTCACAGCGGGTAATTGTGGACTGACCCGCCACAGGGAGGGAACGGGGTAGCTTGTCAGAGAGACCCAGGGCTCCAGTGGGGCAGATCAGCTGTGCTGCCTTTTCAAGCTGCTCCACCCCTGCCTCTGGTCTCACCACTCAGTCCTTCTCGTTCCCTCGCTCTGCCTCTCTCGTCATCGCTCTGTGGCCATCACAGAGGAGGAGAGGTGACAGCATCTGCAGGTGTCACACAGTCGAGGCCGGGGTGTGCACACCAGGGTGAGTTCCCAGAGGGAACCGTGCCAGCACACACCGGCCCGTCCGCGAGAGCACCGCATGGATGCAACCACGCGGGGTCCTACGGCCAAGGTGAAGAACGGGGGCGGGGCAAACCTTCTCTCCATGCCAGCACCCCAAAGTGGAGAACACAGGAGGGCAGGACGCGGGACGGGGAAGGCGGGATCCCCGAGAGATGGGGACCGCACAGGGGTCTCCTGAGAGCCTCTGCACAGCCAGGAGAGGGCTGGCAGAGCCCCGTGTTCTCCCTGATGCAGGGGACAGTGGAGTGAGAGGGCACCAGGGCGGTGGAAACCCACAGGGCATGTGGAGCTGTCCGAGGATCCCGAGAGTGAGCAGTGGACACTGATCAGGGCCAGTGTGCGGCCTGTGGCTGGGGAAGGGGTCGTCTGAAAGGGTTAGAGACACCGCCCTCAGTGGCTCCCACAGGGCCGGCGGCCGCATCTGCTCCCAGGATCCAGACTAGCAAAAGGCTGTGACTCACGGGGCCCTGGGACTCGGGACAGTCTTTGCCTCACGTGGGGAATGAGTCCCAGACTAAACATGTCTCCAATCTCACTAAATTAATCTCAAAAACAAGACCCCAAAGGATAAGTGTGGGGCTGGCACAGTGGTGTAGTGGGTAAAGCCACTGCCTGCTTTACCAGCATCCCTTGTGGGCGCCAGTTCGAGTCCCGGCTGTTCTACTTCCGAGCCAGCTCTCTGCTATGGCCTGGAGGAGAAGTGGAAGATGGCCCAAGTGCTTGGGCCCCTGCACCCGTGTGGGAGACCTGGAAGAAGCTTCTGGCTCCTGGCTTCAGATGGGCAAAGTTCTGGCCGATGTGGTCATTTGGGGAGTGAACCAGCAGATGAAAGACATTTCTCTCTCTCTCTCTCTCTCTCTGCCTTTCAAATACATAAATACCGGCGCCATGGCTCAACAGGTTAATCCTCCACCTTGCAGCGCCGGCACACCGGGTTCTAGTCCCAGTCGGGGCACTGGATTCTGTCCCGGTTGCCCCTCTTCCAGGCCAGCCCTCTGCTGTGGCCTGGGAGTGCAGTGGAGGATGGCCCAGGTGCTTGGGCCCTGCACCCCATGGGAGACCAGGAAAAGCACCTGGCACCTGGTTCCTGCCATCGGATGAGCGCGGTGCGCCGGCCGCAGCGGCCATTGGAGGGTGAACCAACAGCAAAGGAAGACCTTTCTCTCTGTCTCTCCCTCACTGTCCACTCTGCCTGTCAAAAAAAAAATACATAAATAAATCTTATAAAAAGTAAAGGAGATCCTCAGGCAGAAGGAAACAGAGACGTCCAGAAGAGGTGAGCAGCCCTGTGATGGGCGGGATGTGGTAAACATGGGGTTTTCCTCTATTAGTTCAATGCTTAAACGGATAATCAACCTTAAAAGCAAAAAATAGTAACAATGTAACACGAAGTTACAGCAAATGTAGATTCAACTTACGGTGAGCACAGCCCAAAGGTCAGGATACACACAGCCAGGTTCTTGTCCCCATGTGAATGAGCTGAATATGGAACACAGGCGACGGGGCACTGAACATTGATTCTGTGTTCCCTAAAGCAGCCATAAAAACACAAACCTCAGAGTTATGACCAGTGAATGACACAATGACATCATAAAACGGTGTGATAAGTTAGAGATGTATACTATGGACTCTCAAGCCAAAGCTAGGAGTCACAGCTACGAAGCCAGGAGCCAAACCAGACTTGCAGAAGATACTGATCACTGAGGAAGGAAGACACAGAGGAGAAGGGAACTAAGGACAGACAAGAGGGTACAAGCTGCAATCCTTGGTGGCATCCACTGGGTGCGCAGTCTGCCGGTGCACAGCGTTCATGAGCGGGCCTGAAGCCGTGGGCAGCACTGAACCCTCTGTGTGTGCTTCTAGGTTTTCCCTCCTTGGCACACCCATAGTCGAGCTCAGCTTCCAAGTTAGGCACTAATAAAACGAGGGGGCTTCAAAAAGTTCACGGACAACGCAATCAAAAGATAAGATTATGGGCCGGCGCTGTGGCGCAGTGGGTTAAAGCTCCAATCATCACTCCAATATTGGACACTGGTGTTGCAATTGGCAGCTTAACCGGCTGCACCACAATGCTGAGCCCAAGCAGAGACGTTCCAGAGCCGTGACCGTGGGAAGACCCCCAAGGTGCCATCATCCATGGGCTCCTTCCCGGGGGCTCGAGTCCATCTCCCGCATGGCAGACCATCTACCACTCTCCCGGGAGCATGTTCACAAATCCTTCTCCACTCACTTGTCTCGCAGCCTTGTCTAGGGATTTTCATATTTTCTGTCCAAATCCACTCCTGAACTTGTGCGGTCATCCCTCCGTGGAAGCGAAGGGCTTGATGGTACTCATTTGCCTTCCTGGGGACTCAGTGCTGCCTGGTCGGCACAGCGCCATCAGCCAGAGCTCGCTCTCAGCTCAGGTCTTCAGCCCACAGACTTAATGCCTTCGTCGTCTCAGCCAAGCAATGACCCCGCTGTGGCCATAACTTTTGAGCGTGAGTGTGTTTCTTCCTGCCGGCTTCACGGAGAGAAGGTGGTGCTCAGTGAGTCTTAGCAACCTCAGTGTCGGGGTTGTCTTCTTAGGTGGAAACGCTGACCTTTTCATTACGCCCTACTTCTTGTTGGCGTATCTGGATTGCCAGCACCAGACCGCTTGGGCTTTGTGGCCATTCTAAGTAGAGTAAGGGTTCCTTGAACATAAGCACTGTGACATTGTGATGGGGACTACTGGGGGGTAAGGTACACACAGCAGATACACTGGACAAGGGGCTGATTCACGTCCTGGGTGGGATGAAAGTGAATCCCACGACTCAGAATGGTGTGCAGATTTAAACTTCTGTAAGTTGTTCATCCCTGGACTTGTTCCACTGTGGTTGATCACAGGGAGCTGAAACCTCAAACAGGGGCAATGTGGGACATTGTGGGTGGGGAGGGGTCTTCTCCACGTTGGAGGTGGGTGGCTCCTTTTGATTTCTCAGGCTCAGAGCTGGAGGGAGTTTGCTTCAGGACGAATCATGTCTGGAGTCTCCCCCATGTCTGATTAGGTGAGACTGTGGACTTTCGAGTTGGTGTTGTTGCGAGTTAGGGTTGAGGATGATTGGGATGGGATGGATGTGTTTTACATGTGATAAGGCTGGAGTTTTGGGGTTTCCAGGGCAGAGTGTTTGAACAAGTCCTCCCCTGCACAAAGGTGGAAGAATAGTGGCCATGGCAAAAGTACAGAGAGGAAGGGCTGGAGTGGGCGTTCAGCCCAGTTGTCAAGACTCCCACATCCATACCGTGTGTGGAGTGCCCAGGGTCAACTCCAGGTTCCTGCTCCTGACTCCGGCTTCCTGCTGCCTATGCAACTGGGCTTCGTGGTGCCACCTTCCTGGGAGACCTGCAAAGCCTTCCCAACTCTTGGATCCACCCTAGTCCAGTCCCAGCCATCATGGGCCAGCAAGTGGGAAGGCTCTTTCTCTCTCTCTCTCTCTCTCTCTCTCTCTCTCTCTCTCTCTCTCTCTCCCTCTCTCTTTTTCTCTATAAAAAGTACTAGGGCCTGCAGGAGACGGTCAGGTTCCAGAGCTCTGCCTTCATGGATGGATTACTGCTGTTATGACAGGGGAGCATCCGTTACCCCGGGACTGGGCTGGGCTCTGGGAGTTGGGCCCCGTTGTCCTCCATCTCATGGGTTGGCCCGCACCACCAAGCCACCATTGGAAGCCCTCACTGCGCGCTAGCAACCACAAGTGAGCTTCCACCTTCGGAACTGAAAGCCAGATGCACCAGTGCTGGGGCTGAACACTGAGGAAGGAAGACACACAGGAAAAGGGAACTAAGGACAGACAAGAGGGTACAAGCTGCAAGCCTTGGTGGGGTCCACTGGGTGCAAAATCTGCCAGTGCACATCAGACTGGCTGTGCCGGTGCACATCAGACTGGCTGTGCCGGTGCACAGCCATTCACTGGCTGTGAATGGCTCAGTCTCTGGGACTCTCCTCTAACAGCCAGACACGGACGGACACAACCTCTACACCCTGGAGCTCAGCGCCCGACTGCAGGAACAGAGACCATGAGTCAGAGACAGAGAGGAGAGGGACCCAGCTGCTCGCAGACACAGAAGAGGCAGGGGACCTGCCCAGCTGTAGTCGTGGTGATCTGAGACCCTGGGGACCCCACCGGGCACCCTGCCAGCTCTCAGTCTCGCTCTCGCCTCCCTGATCTCCTGCATCTCTGGTCAGCTCTGTGTCTCCTGCCCCCGCCCCTTCTGTTCCTGCCATTATTGCCGCTGTGGCTGTCACACAAGGGATACTGGTAGCCAAGACGCAGGAGTGATCACCCTGAGCTTCTGAGGCCCTAAAGAGACTGAGCCTGGGAGGTGCCCAACACACCAGCACCCTCACAACCCACACATGGGAACCCCCTTCCCATGTAGGAACCACACGGTCACACGCAGAGGTGCAAGCATGTGGGACAGCAGGCCTGGAAATCCCACAGGCCAAACAGAGCTGCAGACACACAAATGCTCACTGCCTCCGTGGAAATAAACAGACGCTCACATGCACTCTACACCCCCTCCACCTTCCTCTGCAGGTCCCTGACAACATCCAGGATTGGGAGGGGGCCGAGTGACAGGCAGTGAGTTGCCACTGGGCTGCCCGGGCAGGAAGTGTGTATCGTCCTCTGGTTCCCAAGTTCACACTGTGGTAATGATGAGAGGAGAGGCGGGGACTGGGTGAGGTTGCATAACTGGGTGGGGATCCAGGCTCAGGATAAAAGGCCCAGCGCGAGGAGGCTGCAGCAGGTGGACAGCCGCTGGCCAGGACCATGGAGTTCAGCGTGCTCCTCTTCCTGGCTTTCCTCGCGGGCCTCCTGCTGCTTCTGCTCAGGGGCCACCCCAAGGCCCACGGCCGCCTCCCCCCAGGACCCCACCCTCTGCCCATCCTGGGGAACCTTCTGCAGATGGACAGGAAGGGCCTGCTCCGCTCCTTCCTGCGGGTGAGACACAGACGGACGGGTCGGTCCTGGGTGAGCCGTTTCCTGCTTGGGTGCTTGGGGCTCACGTGCCAGAGAGAGCTGGGCCTCCTTCAAGGCTTCTGGAGGGAGTGGGGGCAGCTGACGAGCAAGAGGCGAGGAGCCAGCATGTGGTGGGCGGTGGTCAGATCGTCACGGGTGACCCTGCTCAACTGGAGCTGCAGGTGGACAGGACAGGGCTTATGGGTGTGAGCCACGGGTGCAGAGTTTCACTCTGCCTGCCATTATTGTCACCTCCTTGGGTGCTGGCCTGTGCCTGGAAGAGAACGAGAAAATGCGGTGACAGTAAATAATCAAATAGATTGTTGTGTCTTGCAAACAAGGCAGAGCAAAGACCAGCCAAGCCAATGCCAGGACCAAGGGGAGGAGGGAGGGAGAGCAGGAACGTTGCCTGGCAGGGCCTGCTTGTCAATAAAACCTGTGGGCGGGTGCTGTGCTGCTGCAGGCTTAGCTGCCACCTGGGGCGTCGGCACCCACGTCCAGTGCTTCTCTGTTCCCCTCCAGCTTCCTTCTAATGCGTTCCAGGAGGCAGCAGATGATGGGCAGGTGCTGGGGCCCTGCCTCCCACAGTGGAGACCCAGCTGGGGTCTGGGCTCCTGACTTCAGCCGGGACCAGACCTGGTTGTTGGGGCATTTGGGGAATGAGCTAGCAGAGGTAGGATCTCTCTCTCTGAGGCTCTGGCCGTTGTGGCCTTTTGGGGAGTGAACCAACTAAAGGAAGACCTTTCTGTCTGTCTCTCCCTCTCACTGTCGTAACTCCACCTGTCAAATAAATAATAACTCTTTTTAAAAAGATCAAGCATAAGAAGCAGGTGCACTCTAACGCAGCTGACTCTCCAGCAGTGTCTGCCAGGCTCTGGCCACTGCTTTGCATTCGGGCTTCATGTTCTCCTGGCTTGTTGTTAGTAATTAGCCAGCATCTAGGAACCCATCACCCAATGGGATGATGGGAATCAGACAGTAACTTCCTCCCGCTGCCAGGCCAACCACATTCCTGAATCTTGTCATCTTATTTCTGTGAAAGGCAGCGTTGCAGTTCAGGCCTAAGCCAGGACTCTAGAACTCCATCTGGGTCTCCCTCAAGGGTGCAGGGGCCCAAGCACTTAGGCCGTCTTCTGAGCTTCGTCCAGTGCATTAGCAGGGAGCTGGATACGAAGTGGAGCAGTTAGGACTTGAACTCATGTCCACATGAAACTTGAACTGGTATCCACATAGCGGCTTTACCTGCTATGCCAACTGCCAGCCCCCAAAAATCATTTATTTATTTGTAAGGCATAATTAGAGAGAAACAGAGATCTTCTCCATCTACTGGTTCACTCCCCAAATGGCCACAACATCTGGGCTGGGCAAGAGAGAAGCCAGAAGTCAAGAACTTCATCTGGGTCTCTCACGGGAGTGGCAGGGTCCTGAGCACTTAGGCCATCCTCTGCTGCTTTCCCAGATGTATCAGAAGTTAGCTGGATGGGAAGTGGAGCAGCTGAGACTCGAACCAGCAATGCTATGGATCCGGCATGGCAGGGAGGCGGCTTAGCCCGTGGGCCACAAGGCCGGCACCTGATCCCCCTCTGTAAGGGCATTTTTGCCAGCGGCAGCTCTCTGGGGATGACTGTGCCTCTGAGGACAGAACCTGCTGTCTCACTGCTCTTTACTCTGCCAGGGCTGGCCATCAATCCCCACACAGTCCCCGCTCACCGTGAGAGCCACATCCGCCTTAAGATACGTGTGCATTTGTAGGGGTCTTGGTGGCTGTCTCCTTAGCTCTCAGGAAGCTGGGAGCTGTCAGCACCGCCAATGAAGGGGTTTCAGTTCCAGGTGGGATGGGCTGGCGCTGGTCTCTGCAGACCCTTTCTGCATGGAGCAGTCTAAGCCTCGGGGTGTCCAATATATTTCATGAAAGCGGCACAGGATGTCCGCGAGTGTTTGACACATGCGCTTCTCATTTGTTGGAAAGGGCAAGTTAACATCCTGTCACAGCAGCGCAGGGATGTTGCGTCACCTTTGTCCCTGCTGTGACAATGGCCCAGAGAGAATCCACAGAGGTCACCAGGGGTTGGACAGCACGGGGTATGGCCAGGGCGATGGCTGCTGCCAGCGGCATTCGGTCAGCCCCTGGTCCCACCGTCTGCACGGCACAGGGGCCCATTCAGGGACAGGAGGCCCAACAGCCCCTGCCCCTCAGGAGCTGACAGGGGGGCTGCAGATGCAGACAAAAGACACAGAATCCACGTGGTGATAGTGAGCGATCTGCTGAGTGGCAGGGGACACTCATGAACCCGGACATTTAAGCTCACTCGAGGGTGGATTGAAGAGGGGAAGAGGGGAGAGGAAGGCATCTCTGGCGGGCGCTGGGGTAAAGGTAGGAATGAGCCATTCCAATTCTAGTCCCTGCTGCTCCTCTCCGATCCTGCTCTCTGTGGATGTAGTAGTAGATGGTCTGGGGCCCTGCACCTGCGTGGGAGTCCTGGAAGAAGCTCCTGGCTTCAAATTGGTGCAACTTTAGCTGTTTCAGCCATCTGAGGAGAGAACCAGTAGATGGAAGACCTCTCTCTCTCTCTCTCCCTCTGCCTCAGCCTCTTTGTAGCTCTGCCTTTCAAATAAACCAATTCAAATGTTAAGAATTATTAGAAAGGCCAGCGTTGTGCTACAGTGGGTTAAGCTGCTGCCTGTGATGTTGGCATCCCATATGAGCACTGGTTCAAGTCCCAGCTGCTCCACTTCTGATCCAGTGCCCTGCTAATGGCCTGGGAAAGCACAGAAGCTGGCCCAAGTGTTTGGGATGCCGGCATGGCAGGCAGTGGGTCTACCCACTATGCCACAGCACCAGCCCCAACATTTGCATTTGATAATGAGCTTTTTAGCTTCAGTTACAGCTTTGTAATAATGCTTTAAAATTTCTGGGCAAACTATCTTGTATTAAGATGCTGTCTTTTTTTAAAATGACTTCAGTATAACAAAAAATATTTGTGACAGAAAACACTTGCTGGTTAAGTGGTCTCCGTATGTAATCTTCTTTTGACGATGAACATGGTGAGTTTTTAAAAAATGCTAAAACTTCAGAGAAATCTGTTATTTGTTCATTTTCAGTGTCTTAGTGAGAAGGCTGAGAGACAGAGACACTGAACAAGAGCTCTCCTGGCTCTGGATCAGTCCCCAAACGGCCACAGAGGCCAGGGCTGGGCCGGGTAGAACCCAGGGGCCTGGAACTCCACCTGAGCCTCCCATGTGGGGGGCAGAGCCCAGGGACATGGGCCGTCCTCTGCCGCTGTCCAGTGCTGGCTCAGAAGCCAAGGAGCCGGGCCGGGACCAGGCCCTCCAGCCAGAGAGGCAGGTGCCCCAGCGATGACCCAGCCGCTGCCCCACAGCCGCCCTGACTTCGCAATCCATTTCCCTGCGACCGGCTGCCTTTGCTCATGGACGACCTGCTTCTCCCACTCCTCCGTCCACTCCTCCCCCTCGGCTGGGAGAACCCAGGCTTAGGCAGCTTTGAGCTGTGTTTCATGGTGGCAAAGATTTCGCTTTTCTCGTGGGAAGGGCTTGAGGCAGAACATAGGAGGGCGCCTGAGGGCGGTGGGCGGATTGTTCCCCAGCGAGTGTCCGGTGTGGGGGGAGGGGCAGCTTCTAACCCTCAGCCTCGGGGTTACTGGGAGGGGCACCACGGGCAATCCTAGGGAGGACTCAGGAGAGGACAGGGGCTGCTGTCTTAGCCACGTGCCTTCTTAGCCACGACCTTGGTGGAGCTGAGCCCGATGGGCACAGACACACTCGTGTGTTGCCAAAGGCCATTCTGCCCAGAGCCCAGCTGGACCTGCCAACGCAGGCAAAGGCCCCCTTGTTGAGCAGTGGCCAAGGATCTGGTGGAATCGTGTTCCGGGACTTTTGTGGGCGATGGAATTTAGGAGCCAAGAACAGGGCGCATCAGGCGAGCAGCAAAGGGTTCAAGGTTCTGCTTGGCTCCTTTAAAAAAGAAAAGAGAGGGGCGGGAGGGAGTGGAATTGGGCTCTGTAATGAAGAGGGAGGCAGAGCAGGAAGGTTGGGGAAGCTCTGGGTCCTGCTGAGGACCAGGAACGGAGAGAGCGGCCCAGAGGCTGTTGGCTGAGAGAAGAATGCGGATGGAGGGAAGCCAGCTGCTCTCCACAGGACGACGGGGCAGGGACTGAAGGCAGCAGGCAGAGCGCACCAGCTGCTGCAGCCAGGGTGGCTTCTGCTTGGATCTCACAGGAAGTCCCGGACAGCCTGGGGTCTCAGCATGGAGGCGTAGAGAGGGCCCCACTAGGGCAATGCCTCTGGGAGCAATGGGAGTCAGGGTGCTGCTGAGACCCCAGGACTGGGAGACCACAGGCATGAGAGCACAGGGGGGCACAGCCAGGAGAGCCAGAGCGGAGCAGAGTAAGTATGTGGGGCTTGAGGTCCCACCGCCTGCTCCTGTGTGCCCAGGGAGGGGCCCTGGAGTCAGGGAGGTGTTCTTCAGCTTCAGGCCTGCTGTTTTCCCTGGTTGGGTTCGGATTCACTGGGGCCCATTGCCCCTCCCTTTTGGAATGGGAACAGCCACCCTCTGCCTGCTGTAGGGGGGCCTGTTAAGCGGTGCACAGGTCACGATGGCCCCACCCAACAGAGGGACCCTTGGCGTTACTGCTGTGGGTTTGGTGGGCTCCTCTGGCACCTGTGTGTGCTTATGCCCTCCATCCCAGGGCTGCAGGCTGACTCAGCAGGAGGGCCCTCTCCAGATGTGGGGCTGTGGACTCTGGACTCCGAGAGCTGTAAGAAATCAATCTTGTTCCAAGAAATCAGCCCGGCTCAGGGACCTGCTGCAGCAGTGAACATGGGCCATGACAGGTGGTGAGATGCAGAAGGCGCCTGCCACAGGTGCATAGCCGGTGAGGGGGCGGCCGGGACCCAGCAAGAAGAGGTCTCTTTGTCCTTAAGTCCCCCAGACTGAAGCCACTCAACTTGGGGATGGATTTAGAAGCCGGCACGAACCAAAGGGCGAGCTGGGGGAGAAGTAGTCAGAGATAGGGTCGCACCATGGGGGCCCCACGGAGCCTCGGAGGGCTTGACATGGGCTGGGAGCTTCTAGTTGAATAGGATCACTCAGGCGCGGTCGAGAAGCCAGGCGCTGTAGGGGTAAAGGAAGGGAGGAGGGAGATGAGTGAGGCGCCTTTCAGAGACCAGAGCAGGACATGGCACACAGAAGACGCCAGATCCCAGCGAGCTATCATTGAGTCAGTGAATGGATGAAGGAGGGATCCAGGTGATTGCTGTGCTGAGCACAGGAACACTGGCTGTTCGAAATTCGCAGCCTCTGTACTGCTCAGGGCACCGACCAGTGGGGAAGAGCCTTTGGCTGCGGGGTCGGGGCAAGGGGAACGCGGAGGAGGGGGTCGGGGGCGGCAGCTGGGACACTCTGTAGGCCACTGTGTCAGGTGCAGCAACTGACTGCCGCCGGCCCTGGGCGGGGTGTGCTTGGCAGCTCCGAGAGAAATATGGGGACGTGTTCACGGTGCACCTGGGATCCAGACCCGTGGTCGTGCTGTGTGGGACGGATGCCATCCGCGAGGCCCTCGTGGACCAAGCTGAGGCCTTTTCTGGCAGGGGGAAGATCGCCGTGGTGGATCCGATCTTCCAGGGATATGGTGAGAGCGGACGCTGGGAGGGGTGGGCCTAGGGTGGGGGCGAGGGCTGGGGAAGGACTGAGTCTCCTTCCAACCCCCCCCCCCAGGAGTGATCTTTGCCAACGGAGAGCGCTGGAGGGCCCTTCGGAGATTCTCCCTGGCCACCATGCGGGACTTCGGCATGGGGAAGCGGAGCGTGGAGGAGCGCATTCAGGAGGAGGCCCGGTGTCTGGTGGAGGAGCTGCGGAAATCCAAGGGTGAGGCAGCAAGGGAAGGAGACAGGGCAGCGCCCTGCAACCAGAAACCTGAGAGAGAGGGGCAGACAGGGATCAGGAGGGATGCGAGGTGTGGTGTCCCAGGATAACTGGACATCGCGCGTTGCTGCTTAACTCGCAACCTCGGACCACCAGCTCCTGCGACCGCGGGACTCACAGTAAAGAAAGCAGAGAGGGGGCAGGGAAAGCGCCGGGTGTTCTGCAGACAGGAGCCCTGTGCCCTCCCTGGTGAAGCTGGCTGAGCTGAGAGCCAAGGACCAGGTCGGGTGCTGTGCGCTCGGCTGCCAGAGGGGGCGCTAGAGGAACTCTCCTCGGGATTTCTGCAGTCTCCATAAGGGGACTTGGAAGTGACAGTGTTAGCGCCTCCATCTCGTGGATGTGGTCTTTGCCCTCTTTTTTACCCGAGTTTCGCAAGAGTTGCTGAGAGGCTGGGAAGCATGGAGAGAGAGAGAGAGAAAGAGAGAAAGAGAGAGAGAGACACAGAGAGAGAGAGAGAGAGAGAGAGAGAGAGAGAGAGAGAGGCGCAGAGCCAAATGCCTGCAATGGCCAGGATGAGCAAGAGCAGAAGCCAGGAATGGGGTCTGAAGCTGGGCGGGACTCATCCCTGCTGCCTTCCAGGGTCTGCACTGGTAGGAAGCTGCAGTCAGGAGCTGGGGCTGGGCGTGGACCCCAGGTGTCCCTGTGGGGGATGGAGGAGGCCCAGCACCAGCCTCCCCATGCCCTCCTCCCTACCCCCCACACCACCTCCAGCCAGGGCCAGGGTGGGTGTGTCAGGCGTGTGCATAGGCATCAACTTGCCCTAGGGGTGGGCGAAAGACACCAAGGGGGAACCACAGACAGGGGAGAGTGGTCAGAGTGTTTGATTGGACGCCTGTGGCCCTGAGACTGGTGCTCCAGCCTGGGTATAAGGGGGCCCCATGGCACATGTGCTGTGCAGCTGCCTCTCCTCAGCCTCTCAGTTTGCCCACTTGGGAACCGGGGTGATCACCGGCTGTTCCTTTCTCCCCTGCTGTGGGGAGAATGAAACAGAACAGCAGGGGAAGTGCCTAAGAGAGGACCAACATGCTATGTGCACGGGAGGCTGCTAGCTACTGCCTTTCCAGTGACTGAGTGCTGGGGCGGTCACACAGCCGCACGTCCCCTAAACCGTGACTCTGTGTCTCACCTTCTGCTGCTGCCTCCTCCCAGGAGCCCTCCTGGACAACACCTTGCTGTTCCACTCAGTCACCTCCAACATCATCTGCTCCATTGTCTTTGGAAAACGCTTTGACTACAAGGACCCGGTGTTCCTGAGGCTGCTGGACCTGTTCTTCCAGTCCTTCTCCCTCATCAGCTCCTTCTCCAGCCAGGTCTCCCTGGGTGGTGGTGGGATAGGGTGGAGTAGGCAAGGATGAAAGGAGGGGAGGAGGAGGAAGAGGAGCAGGAGGAAACACAGGCAGAGATGCAGGAGAGCAGCAAACATGGGAGAAAGACACAGAATGTGAGAAGAGAGGGAGACACAGAGAGAGAGTAGAGGAAGAGAGGGACGGGGAGAGGGCAGCTAGCCACAGAGGGACACAGAGGGACACAGAGCTGAGAGGAAGGAGCAGAGGAGAGCAGTTACCGCTGGAGACAAACAGCAGGTGAGAGAGGGAGGGAGGAGGTGCCCGACAAGGAGCAGGTGCCCAGGAGCCCTATCCTCCCGGCTCCGCCCCAGGTCACCCCTCTGCACTCTCTTCTTCCCTGCAGGTGTTCGAGCTCTTCTCCGGCTTCCTAAAGCACTTTCCCGGCACGCACAGGCAGATCTACAGAAACCTGCAGGAGATCAACGCTTTCATCGGCCAGAGCGTAGAGAAGCACCGCGAAACCCTGGACCCCAGCAACCCCAGGGACTTCATCGATGTCTACCTGCTCCGCATGGACAAAGTGGGTTAGGAAGGGGGACGGGCATGGGGGGAGGGGAAGAGAGGCAGAGGGGGAGGAAGAGGATGGGAAAGGGAGGAGAAAATGGAGAGGGAGAGAGAGGGAGGGAAGGAGAAGGAGAGAAACTGAGGAAGTGACAAAAACTAAACAGCAGGGGCAGAAATCCACAGAGCCAGGGAGATGAGGGAAACAGCAAGAAAGGTGGAGAAGCAGAGGCGGCGGGAAGAGAGGCTGGCACTGTGGCACACTGGGCTGAGCTGCTGCACACGATGCTGGCGTCCCACACGAGCGACGGTTCAAGTCCTGGCTGTGCTTCTCATCCAGCTCCCTGCTGATGTGTCTGGGAAGGCAGGATCAGATGGCCCAAGTGCTTGGGGATGGAGCTCCAGGCTCCTGGCTTCAGCCTGGCCCAGCCCCAGCTGTTGCAGCCATTGGGGGAATGACCCAGCGGGTGGAAGATCTCTCTCTGTCTCTGTAACTCTGCCTTTCAGATAACTAAATCTTATTAAAAGAGAGAGCAGCACAGGAGTGGACAGGTGGAGGACAGGGAATAGCAGTGGACCAGACAGAGAGGGAGACCCGTAACTGGATGGAGAGAGACAGGGGGGCTGGGCTCTATCCTTGCTGACCGCCCCCTCCCTGCCCGGGACTCAGGACAAGTCCAACCCGAGCAGCGAGTTCCACCACCAGAACCTCATCATTACTGTGCTCTCGCTCTTCTTCGCCGGCACCGAGACCACCAGCACCACCCTCCGCTATGGCTTCCTGCTCATGCTCAAGTACCCACACGTCACAGGTGGGCTGTGGACGGGCTCCTGTGTGGGGGAGAGGCCAGCCTCTGGTTCCAGGGCCACGGCAGGCTTGGGGATGGCCCCCCCCGAGCCAGTCCTGCGGGTGGGTGAGGCAAGAGCCTGTGCATCCGAGCTGGACCCTCTGGGCCCTCACCCCTCAGTCCCCCTGCACACTCCCATTTAAGCTCCTCCGAGTCATCCAGGGACACAGGTGTGTGTTCATGGAGGCACTCACTGACCATCTGGGCGGTGACAGCAGGACACACTTGACTCAGCAGCGCCCTCGTGTGCTCACCCTTGTCTGCAGCGGGCTCCCTTCCCTGCCCCTTCCCCAGCTGCCTCTCAGTCCTCACCACCCACGCAGCCTTCATTGTCCAGGACAAGAATCCCCCCGTTGTATCAGCCCTGAGTACTCACCATCACGCCCCCACCCATTCCTTCCTTTACATACTCAGTCCTCGCAAACGTGTTCATTCTTCATTCTTCCATATCCCAGCCATCCATCCATTCACGTCACGGGTTCACTGGACTCATTGCCTTATGTTCCAATGGGCTGTTCATGAACGGGACCATCTAGTTAATTGATAAGTGAATACATCCATACACTCACTGGCTCGTCATTCATCATCAGTCTATTTATGAACTGATCTGTCCATGGATTGGTTGATTTACATATTGCCATTATGTATCTAGTTGTTCATGGAGTAATCTATTGATCTATTCCCCTGAAAGTCTGGCATAGTCCCTCATTACCTACACACACTAAATACTAGTTCATTTTCTCCTCACCTTAGAAAGGAGTTCTGACAGGAGTTCTCAATCTGAAATTCCTGAAAACTGTGGGGTGTGTGTATGTGTGTGCATTCCTATGTGTACACCTGTGTGTGAACCTGTGTGTGCATCTGTATGTGCCTCCTGTGCATGTGTGTGTGCACGTGTGTGCATCTCTGTGTAACTATACACTTCTGTGTGCATTTCTATGTGTGCACCTGTGCATGTGAACATCAGTGTGCATTGGTCTGTGTGTCACTGTGCTTGTGTGTGTGTGTGTGTGTGTGCACCTATGCGTGTGAACTTGTGGGTGCACCTGTGCGTGTGGGAGAGAACCCACATCACTCATCAGATTTCCAGGCTGAGAATTCATGTTCCTCCCTCCTCCCTCTACCCCCGGCTGGGACTCTGGGGCACCAGTGGCCTCAGCCTTGACGCAGGTGTCTCCTGGCCCACGGCGCCCTGGAAGCAGGGTCTCTGCTGAGATGCCTCCTCTTGGGGTTCCTGGCCCTGCTTTTCCTTGCAGAGAGAGTCCAGAAGGAGATCGAGCAGGTGATCGGCTCCCACCGCCCTCCGGCCCTCGATGACCGAGCCAAAATGCCCTACACGGACGCGGTCATCCACGAGATCCAGCGGCTCGGGGACCTCATCCCCTTCAGCGTGCCCCACATGGTCACAAAAGACACGCAGTTCCGAGGCTACGTCATCCCTAAGGTGAGGCCAGCAGTGCCCGCCTCTTCCTGTTGGCGTTCTTGGTCTTCCTAATTCCTAAATGCAGCCTCACGTTGGTCCCGTTGTGTATTTTTTTTTGGGGGGTGGGAGGACCATGCATTGGGCCAAGGGCCAGCCCCTCTCTTGACCTTCGAACCTCCCTCAGAACACAGAAGTGTTCCCCGTCCTGAGCTCGGCTCTCCACGACCCGCGCTACTTTGAAACGCCGAACACCTTCAACCCCGGCCACTTTCTGGATGCCAATGGAGCCCTGAAGAGGAATGAAGGTTTTATGCCCTTCTCCCTGGGTAAGCTCCGCCTGTGGCCCCGCCCCGAAACCCCAGACCCCAGAGTCAAGGGCCCAGCCCCTTATGGTTATGTTCCCTGGGTGATTCCAGCTGCCTGCAGGAGCCCAGCCCACTTGTCCTCCCTTTTCTTTTAAATTGTTGTTCTAAAAGATTATTTATTTGAGAGCATTAGAGAGGGAGAGACCGAAAGGCAGAGATGCATGGAGAGAGAGAAAGAGAGAGAGAGAGAGATCTTCCATCCTCCTGTTCACTCCCCAAATGGCCAAGCCTGTGCCAGACCAATGCATGGAGCTTCTTCCAGACCTCCTACATGGGTGCAGGGCCCCAGGCACTTGGCCATCCTCCACTGCTTTCCCAGGTGCATCAGCAGGGAGCTGGATCAGAAGTGGAGCAGCCGGGACTGGAACCAGCACCCATATGGGATGACAGTGCTGAGACAGCGGCTTTACCTGCCACACCACAGCACTGGCCTCTAAAATTATTTGAATTGTAGATCTGTAGGGATACCCTGGGGTAATCCGACACATGTAGTCCATTAGCAATGATCAAATCAGGTTGGTTAGCATCATCAACTCCTTTAACATGTTTTAAAAACCATTCTGTTGGCACAACAACCCCTCTAGGGGATGGAGAGGCGAGATTAGGTCTCCAAGGCAAACTCTGGGCAGGGAGGACCTGGGGCGCGTACTTTAACCTCACCACACTGAGTGACATGGTTTCTTCAAAGAGAAACTCTGCAGAGTCCTACTCAGAGCTCAATGTCCTACTGGGACCCAAAGAACAACTCACGGCTGGCGCCTTAGACACAGGCCGGCAGTGCTTGGGCGATGCCCAGCAGGTGGCCACTTCTGGGTTAGCAGGGTCAGGAAGGTGTGAGAGGTGGTGTGGAGGTCAGTTCCTACCTTCACAGTCCTATCCCAGGTCCAGAGAGGCGTGGTGGGGGCGGAGAGGAGTACGGACAGGGGTGGAGAGGAGTATGGACAGAGATGGACAGAGACGAGGAAAGAGAGATGGGGCCGATGGCGGAGAGTGAGCAGTGAACAGGACACAGAGGCAGGGAGAGAGGAGGCTAAAAGGAAGTAGGAAGGAGAGGGAGAGGTAGAAAATAGGGAGTGATAAGAGAGGGAGAAACAAATGAACAAGAAATAGTGTGTCTTGGGACAGAGATGAAAATAGAGAGAGAGAGAGTGGGGAAGAGAGAGAGAGATAATCAGTCCATATCCAAACAGACAGAGGTAAAGACAAGACGGGCGTAGACAAAGAGGTAGACTCCCACAGGCAGACAGACAGACAGACTGAACCCCAAAGGCGTTAGAGTCAGAGATGCCAAACAGTGCTCTAACGGGCAGCTGCTGGGCGAGGGGGGCATCTGGTGGGGGATGACACACTCGGGCTGGCCTGCAAAATCTGGACCACAGAACCTGTTCCGGAAGGAGAAGCAGGCCAGAGACTGCCCTAAGCACTGGTGGCTCCTGTCTGCTGCTTTCTGGCTGTGCCAAAAGGACATGGTCTCTTGCCCGGTCACCTCCCCCCGCCCCCCGCCCCGGGCTTTCAACTGCTTGAGAGGGTGCAGGGGATGCTGGCAGACCCACATGCACGCTGGCCCTTTGAGAGACCCAAAACTGAGGGGTGAGGCTCTGTGTCTGCACTCGAAGTCCCAGGTACTCGTCCAGCCTGGGATCTACAACCTCCTGGGAGTCCCAAACCCCCAGGACCCCTCCTCACTGCAGCGAGCCTGTTCACAATTTCGCACAATCTGGGGGCTGTGTTTTTTTGAGTGCCTGAAGGCCATGGATCTTGGGCTGAGACCTGAAGACAAGGCAGACACACAGTGTCAGAGATGCCCGCCCCACCCCCCACGCCCCCAGGGACAAACACAAATAGACACACCTGCAGGATTCCTCACAGGAGCTGGGTGCTTTGCCAAGAGTTGTACCCATGGTAACTTCCTTTGAGTTTACAGTAGCTGTGTGAGAGAATTGCCATTCTCCACCATGAGAAATACTGACTAGGGAATACACACACACATACACACACACACACACACACACACACACTCGTCCAGCCGGAAGTGGCTCCTTCCACCCTATAGGCTGCTGAACCGTTTGGGATCCCGACAAAAACTCCAGTCTCGGAGGTGACCGCTGCACACGCGTCCGAAGGCTGGCCCCCGGGTTCAGGGGGATGGGAGCCCACCCTGAGTAGCAGGTTAAAGGTGGAGCCCATGCAGATCTGTGGCTATGGACACAGGTGAGTGATGTGGGCTGCTCTGTGTCCACAGGGAAGCGCATTTGTCTGGGCGAAGGCATCGCGCGGACAGAGCTGTTCCTCTTCTTCACCACCATCCTGCAGAACTTCTCCATCGCCAGCCCCATGTCTCCCGAGGACATTGACCTCACTCCCCGAGAGAGTGGCGTGGGAAACGTGCCCCCGATTTACCAGATGCGCTTCCTGGCCCGCTGAAGGGGCCAAAGGAACCAACCCCCACCCAGGTCATTAGGTGTCCCCGCCTAGGTAGAGAATGGCTCCAGAATCCTCCCAAATCTTCCTGCCTCTGAGACCTGGGGCCAGCCAGGACCCTCCCCTTGGTCTCCACGTTGTGGGGCGTCCTCTTTGTGGTCCCATCTCCTTCCACCAGGCTGCGGCTTTTCCAAAGACTCAAGGAACTCTTCTCTTCCTCTCCTCCCTGTGTGCAGGACCAGCCCCAGCTGCTAGGGGCAAGGATTATACCCAGTTTGCAGTTGAGCGACAGAGACCAGGCAAGGTGCCAGCAGTCTGAGATCACCCTGCCCCTGAGTGGAGGAGAAAGAGCCACGAATTCCCCACAGCCCACTCTTTCAGTCACGTAGTTAGGTTAAGATGCAGCCCACACAGCACGCATGAAGCCGTCCATTGAAAGGGACGGTTTTGTGCCTTTTCATCCTCCACATGGTCCTTACACCACAGGATCTAGTTGCAAACTGTGCCATTGCCCCAGGGGAAACCCGAACCCACCAAGCTGTGGATGTCCCAGATAAACGCAGTCACACCTCTGAGGTCGGCTGTGCCTGGTTCCTTGCACCTCACGCAGCATCTCGATGCCCAGGGAATGCCCCTCCCATACACACTCTTGGTGGCCTCATTCGACGTCTTCCAGTTCTGAAAGACCCTGGGCTCCCTGAAATGGTCCCTAAGACTCAAGCAGACACACACACAGCCTGCCCTCCTCGGGCCGGGGGTGACCCCTGCCATTTTGCGTCTGACCCATTTACCGTCAGGTCCCTGGAGAAGGCCTTCTGGTGAGACCCTGTCCCCTCTGTCAGCGCCCACTCTGCTGTGCTGTCCATGGGCCCACTTCCCACAGCTGGGGCAGTGTGTGGCATGTGACAGCTGAGCTAGCACTGCTGAGGGATGCATGGATGCATGGATGCATGGCCAGATGAGCCACCTCCAAGACCACCCCAAGACGGGCGCCAGGCCTCCTCCATCACACTGTGGTACCGTCTCCATATCTCGCTTTCTTCTGAACCAGAATAAATTCCTGGCCCTAAAGGACCCATGATGCCCTACTCTTACCTCTCATGCTGCAATGCCACCTTGTGACAAAACTGGCCAAGCGCCTGTTTGGGGCGGAGTCACATCTACACAGCCTGCACACATTCCACCCTTTCTAGCGGGCAAGCTGGGCGGTCCAAGGCCCTGCCAGTGAGGACACCACCACACCAGCAGGCGGCCAATGGGAAGGCGGCCCTGGGACTTCAGCCTGAGAGGCTAAGCTCCTGGCTCCTGTGGCCCCGCCCCCTTTGGGCTTCCTGCAGCCTCTGGAGAGTCACCAGGAGCTCTGGCAGGGTGGAGTCCTGGCACACCCTGCTCCGCCTATCAGAAATCAACAAACCACAGAGCAACCTGCATTTTAAGAGCTGGCAGAGCTCTAGGCAGGCAGAGAGGAGACCATGGTGCTGTCCGCCTTCTGGCTCCTCCTGGGCCTCACTGGCTTCCTGTTCCTCTGGGCCTGGGGTCGCCCCGCCTCCCGGGGCCGCCTCCCGCCGGGACCTTGGCCTCTGCCCCTCCTGGGGAACATCCTGCAGATCCACCACAAGGGCTTTCTCCACTCCTTCCAGCGGGTGAGCAGGGAAAGGGGCAGGGGGAGGGAGACCCCCACACACACTGGGGCCAAGCTGCACGGCGGGGGGGGGGGGGGACACTGCAGAGCAGCTGCAGCGTTCTCCTCCTCTACCACCTGGCCCAAGAAGCCCCCCCGCGGAAGTTTCTGGAATGCAGGGGAGCCTGAACTTCTGGAAGTCTTGAGGTGTTGAGCTGCGGCCTTGGGGAGGGCAAGTGGGGCGGGTGGGAGTGTGCACTTATTTAAAGAGCAGCGAGGGGCCTTGGGAAAGCGGAGCGCCCCCACAGCCGGGCAGGGCCATGTGCGGGAGGCAGGCCCCTCCACGGTGGAGCCAGGGCCGGAGCCGAGTCCCTGGGCCATTCTGGATGCTCCCTCTGCAGCTGCGGGAGAAACACGGGGACGTCTTCACGGTATTCCTGGGCTCCCGGCCTGTGGTCGTCCTGTGCGGCTACCAGGCAGTGCGGGAGGCCCTGGTGGAGCAGGCTGAAGCTTTCTCTGGCAGGGGGCCTATTGCCATCACAGACGCCATCTTCCAGGGGACCGGTGAGTGGGGACCGAGGGGCAGGGGCAGGGAGAGCAGGAGGGAGCACCCAGAGGTGCTCCCCTACACGTCTATCCGTCAGGCGTGGTCTTCGCCAACGGGAAGCCTTGGAAAGTCCTCCGGCGATTCTGTCTGGCCACCATGAAGGACTTGGGCATGGGGAGGCGCAGCATGGAGCAGAGAATCAAGGAAGAGGCGCGGTGCTTGGTGGAGGAGCTGCAGAAATCCCAGGGTGAGCCCCGGACGCTGGGGCTGGTGGGGAGAGGGAGCCCCAGGCTTGGAGAACGAGGGACGGGGGCAAGACAGGAAGAGAAAAAGAGGAGGAGAAGGGAGAGGGGAGAGGGGAGAGGCAGAGAGAGAGCCAGCTGAGGACACACATAAAAAGAAAAAGATTTGGAAATGCAGAGGTCAGGATGGAAGGTGGCAGGGGAGACGCAGCGTGTCCTGGGGGGGGGGGGGGCACAAGGACAGACTCGGGCGTGAAAAAGGAGTGAACTTGGAAGAGACACAAACGCACAAAGGAAGTCACTCCAGGTCAGAGCTGAGACACAACGGCCAAGAGGCAGGGCCAGAGTGGCCAGGACCAGGCAGGGGCACCCAGACCCCCTGGCATGGCACGGTGGCCCTCTCACCCACAGAGGCCTACCTGGACCCCACCTCCCTCTTCCACGCCGTCACGGCCAACGTCATCTGCTCCATGGTCTTTGGAGAGCGCTTCGATTACCAGGACCCAGCGTTCTTGCGGCTGCTGCAGCTGCTCAATGAAACCTTCGTCCTTCTCAGCTCCTTCTACAGCCAGGTGAGGCCAGGGAGTCCACGACGGGCCAGGATCGCTGCTTCCCAGCAGGGAGGCATCGTGGGTCAGGCGCTCAAGGTCTCTCCCTCAGGTGGCTGCTGGTGCCAAGTGACTGCGGGAATCAGAAAACCGGGTCCTGTGTTTACGAGTTTACTGCTGCCCAGGGGAGCTTGCTGGCTTCCTTCACCTCTCTCGGTCTCTCTCCCTCCCTCCCTCCATCTCTTCTTTCTTTCTCGAAGATTTCTTTGTTTGAAAATCAGAGATACAGAGTGACAGGACACACACACACACATGCACACGCACACATATGCACACATATGCATACATATCTTCCACAGGTTCACTCCCAGCTGGGCCAGACTGAAGCCAAGAGCCTGGAATCCCATCTGTTTCCCATGTGTGTGGCAGGGGCCCAAGTAATTGGGCCATCTTTTGCTGCTTTTCCAGGGGCATTAGCAGGGAGCTGGATTGGAAGTGGAGCAGCTGGGACTTGGCTCATGTAGGGCACTGGCATCACAGATGGTGGCTTCACCCACTGTACCACAACACTGGCCTCAGGGGAACTCCCCAAGTCCTGGTTAGTCACACACACTCATTCTTTCATCCACTCACACATGTCTCTGGACTCCAAGACACACATGCCACCAGCTGAAGCGAGGCCGTGAGTCAGATTGGTGGCGGGAATCAGGCCGCGGAGAAGGGTGGATGTTGACAGAAGGGAACTCGGTGATGCAAAGTGATCGGGAAGGTGCAGCTCTGTGCCTACCGCCGTGTGTGCGCGCGTGTGTGGGCGTGTGGGCGTCCCGGTGCTCAAGGCTGCTGGGTGCCCTTTAGACACAGCTCTACTGTGCTGTGCACAACCTCCAGGCCTTGCGTGGCAGCCCCAGGCCCCCGGCACCAGCCCAGAGAGGCAGGAACAGGTTCTGGAGCCTGGCCTGCCTCCTTCTAGGTGTTTGAGCTCCTGTCTGGCATTCTGAAGCACTTGCCCGGCCCCCACGCCCGTGTGGACCGCATCATTCAGGAACTGAAAGACTTTATCACCAAGAACATCGAGAAACACCGGGAAACCCTGGACCCCAGCTGCCCCCAGGACTTCATTGACTCCTTCCTGCTCCGCATGGACAAGGCAAGGGCCGACTAGCCGGGCGCGGGGAGACTCGGAGCTGGGCGCGCGCTGACATGGGCTCTGAGGTTTGGGTACAGGAGTGCTACCCAGTGTCTGCCCGCATTCCTGCCTCTGCCTCCCCAGGAACTAACACTAAGTAGCAGTAACTAAAGAGTCAACATCCGCTGCCTCTCATTCTGATTGGTCAGAGGTGCTGATTAGTTAGGGGCAGATCTCTGTTCTCATTGGTCTGGCCAATGCTAGCCGGATTGTTAAGCCTCAGAGAGACGGCTGCAAGAGGCAATCAAGAAAGCAAAGAATCCAAAGAGGCCAAAGGAACCAAGGGTGTTTAATGAGCACCGTACACAGCAACATTCAAACAACCCCAGGCGAACTAAGGCGCAGACCGGTTAAGTGCCTAGCTCAACTGCACACAGCTAGGCGGGCTTGGCTTAGATCCCGGAAGGGCGTCTCCAGAGCCCGCCCCTTTGCCACCCTGTTGAAAAGAGGAGACAGGAGGGAAGGAAGAGGAGAAAGTGGGGCAGGGAACAGCCTCAGAATCGGGCAACCTGGGCCGGGGAGACGCCGAGGTCGCCTCCCCCACCCCTGCCCCACCCCGTAGGAGCGCTTCCTGCCCCAGAGCGAGTTCCACCACAAGAATCTCGTGCACACCGTGCTCTCGCTGTTCTTCGCGGGCACCGAGTCCTCCAGCACCACGCTCCGCTACGGGCTCCTGCTGTTCCTCAAGCACCCAGAGGTCGCCGGTGAGCTTGCGGCGCTGGGGACTGGAGGGCGCACGACGTCGCTGCCCTTGGCGGAGACCGACCGCCACTGTCCTGCTCCGCCCGTGATTTATAACCTGAGCCCTAGCCACTGCCCAAGCCCGCGAGGTCGACAAAGGTCCTCTGCGCCTGTGGCCTGGCTTGCAATTTCCGGGCCACCTGAGTGACTGCAAGGTGCCCTATGCTGCAGTTACACAGTCCACCAAAGCACGTGGCTCTCTGATAGAGTTGGAGTTGACCAAGAACTTGACTATTTGGGGTGTCCTGCTGAACTGCAACAGATTTAGAAGCCCCTTGATGGACCCTTAGGCTGAGAGTCTGCAGTCGTGCCATGAATTAAACGCCCCGAGCGGGGAAGTGATCTGTTCTAGCTCACAGAGCCAATCTGGGAGAAAAGGGTACATTGCCAGCCCCAGACACAGCTCTTTATCAGTTAAAAAATATAGGGGGAGCCATGCAGTGTTGCATGAATTTCCTCCCCGTGCACCCCTCTCATAACTAGCATGGAAGCCCCAGACACCACTTGCCCCCAAAGGAGCCGATTCCCTTCTCCATGCTCTCATTGACAAGGTGCTGCAGCCAGCACCTTCGTGGAGAGTGCGTGAGACTCCCCCTCCAGTCGGCAGGGGTGTTGTTGGTGCCTGTGGTGGCGACTACTGATGTCCTCCTCCCCCGCCCGCCCCTTCCTTAGAGAAAGTCCAGGCGGAGATCGACAGGGTGATCGGCCCGCAGCGTCTTCCTGCCCTAGAGGATCGGGCAAAGATGCCTTACACAGACGCCGTCATCCACGAAATCCAGAGATACAGTGACCTCACCCCCATAGGAGTCCCCCACTCTGTCATCAAGGACACCCACTTCCGGGGATATCATCTGGTGAAGGTGAGGCCCGGACGTGAGTGCTGGCTGCCTGTGGTCTTATGCTGGTTCATGTCCTCAGGCACTGGACTACAACAAAGATTTTTATTCCAGATTTCCAGAGGGGGAGGGAGATTTTGGAAATTAGGCATGTCACCCCCTCTCTGCTCTGTCTTACGTTTTACTCCTATTTGATGATAGATTTTCTCTTGCTGGGAAAAGTGCCACATACTTACTGAAATACATTGTAAGGTTGAGCTGATTTTTAAAAAAATATATTGATTTGTTTAAAGGCAGAGTGACCAAGAGAGGGAGACACATATGTCCACACACACAGAGGGAGAGAGAGAGAGATCTTCCACCTGCTGGTTCAGTTCCCAAATGTCTGCAACAGCCAAAGCTGGGCCAGGCTGGAGCCAGGAGCCAGGAGCTGCTTCTGAGTCTTCCACATGGCTGGCAGGGATCCAAGTGCTGGAGCCTTACCTGCTGCCTCCCGTGGTGCAGCAGCAGGGAGCTGGGGTCAGGAGCTGAGCCCGGATCCACATCCAGGCGCTGTGATGTGGGATGTGGGCATCCTCGGCAGCAGCTCAGCCCCCGAGTGACACGCCGACTCTGCCTGTGGTTTTAACTCAGCCCCCTGCCCCGCCCTGCGTTTCCAAGTATGGAAGTCCCCGGTCCTCCAGCGGGTACCGAAGCATCAGATTAGATGCTGGCCCTGGTGCGGCAGCCTCTGAAGAGCCAGACGCAGAGGGAGCTTCGAGTTGATGGGTTAGAGAGGAGATCAGAGCGTTTTGGGGGAGAGAGGTCAGAGTGTTTGGTAGGGATACCCAGAGGGCTTGGGGCACAACTGTTAACCTAAAAGTCAGCATCATTTTAGTATTGTAGCCAGCAAGCGTGGCGCCGCACAGCCGGTAGACATCATTGCCAGCCACGGATGTAGCATGGACAGATTCTTTTTTTAAATATTTATTAATTTATTTGAAAGTCAGAGTTACAGAGAGAGAGAGAGAGAAAGAAAGGCAGAGAGAGAGAGAGAAAGAAAGGCAGAGAGAGAGAGAGAGAGAGAGGTTCTGCAGGTTCACTCCCCAATTGGCTGCAACAGCTGGAGCAGGGGCCCAAGAACCTGGGCCATCCTCCACTGCTTCCCCAGGCCATAGCAGAGAGCTGGAGCAGAAGTGGAGCAGCCGGGACCCAAACCGGCATCCATATGGGATGCCGGCACTGCAAGCAGCGGCCTTACCCACTCTGCCACAGCGCCGGCCCCCCGCGGACAGATTTGCCCACTCCTCGTTGATGATGTTCGTGTCTTTCTGGCTTTGAAACCCTCCAGGGCACCGCTGTGTACCCCATCATGAGCTCTGTGCTCCATGACCCACACCACTTCGAGAAGCCTGATGTCTTCTACCCTGGCCACTTCCTGGACGCGGAGGGCAACTTCAGGAAGCGGGAAGCCTTTGTCCCATTCTCCATGGGTGAGCCGTGCCCTGCCCTGCCCGATCGCTCGCTTCTCTGCCTGGCTTTTCTCAAACACCAGGTGAACATTTAGGCAAAAGGTGGAGGTTCTGAGAGTGAGGAGAGAGACACAGTGTGTAAGGCCAAGGAAAGGGAGGAGAAGTGACGGAGGCTAAGCTGGGGATGGAGAGAGTGCAAGACACAGGCATGCACACGGCACACTCATGCATGCACACAAATAAACAGTGGCCCCTGGCCAAGCACCTGCTATGTGCCCAGAATTGGGAAATTTCACCCCAAGTAAAAATAACTTAATCATTTTCCTATTTTTATGCAAACAAGACAGTAGTTAAGTCAAAAGCGAGCATCCCCTTTCACCACCCAGACCAGACCTGTTGACACTTCAGAGGATGTTCGTGCTGTGTGCACACCCGCACTGACACTTGGCTTGAGAGACAATAGGGCTGTAATGGGAGAGGTGAGAAGGAAGAGAGGAGCCGGGGAAGGGAACTGACAGAGGCTGGATTGATGTTGCTGCTGTCTGAGCTGGGACCCGGGGCGGGGGCGGGGGTGGGGGTGGGGTCCTGCAGGAATGCAGGGCACAGCCTAGAACGCTCTCGCTCCAGCAGTGTCAGGCCCCGTTTGGGTTATGTATCGAACAATTCAGCGTCTAACCGCTCACTTGAAACTTGCCATCGCTAACATGTTCAGATCCCCTTGGATCTACTTTAATTTCTGTACACTGGCCCATGTCCACACTCAGCCACGGGATGTCTTTTCTACCTCACCATGCTGTTTGAATGATCACACTTCTGTAGTGTGTTCTGATGGTCCCCAGGGGCTGGTCTCCACCCGGCCCTCGCCTCTTCCGAACACTGTCCTTTCACAGCTCTTCTAACATAGTTCATTCTTTCAGTTGCACTCAGGAACCATTTTGTCAAGGTCCCAAAAAGTCTCACTGGGATTTTATTGTTATTGGCATGAACTTAAATTTGGAGAGATTTGATAATTTTGCAAATTTGAGGTTCCATGTGTGTTTCTTCACTGAGTCACTTCTCGTAACACTTGGTGGAGTTTCACACATTTGGTTAAATTTTGTTTTTGCTCTGAAAGGCAAAGAGAAACACAGACAGAGCTTCCATCTGCTGATTCACACCCCAAATGCCCACAGCAGCCAGGACTGCAGCCAGGGGCCAGGAGCTCCCTCTGGGTCTCCCACTCGGGCGGCAGGAACCCGGATCTTGAGCCATCACCGCTGCCACCCACTGCATGCATCCACAGGAAGCTGGAGTCGGGAGCCAGAGCCAGGAACCGAACGCACATGTTGGGGTATGGGAGGAAGGTGCCTTAATCACCAAGCTAAACACCCACTCTACCTTTAGGTTTATTATTATTATTATTATTTGAAAGGCAGGGTTACAGAGAGAAAGAGAGAGAGAGAGAGAGGCCTTCCATCTGGTTCACTCCCCAGATGGCCACAAGGACAAGGCTGAGCCAGGCTGAAGTCAGGCGGCAGGAGGTTCTTTCCAGTCTCCCATGCAGGTGCAGGGCCCAAGCACTCGGGCCATCTTCCACTGCCTTCCCAGGTGCATCAGCAGGGAGCTGGATCAGAAGGGGAGCAGTCGGGACTCTAAGCAGTGCCCATGTGGGATGCCGGCACTGCAGGCAGAGGCTTAGTCTACTACGACACCACAGCGCCAGCCCCCTCTGACAGTTTTTAATAACTGATGTTAGCGTCTGCGAACACTGTCGTGACCCAGTTCTCGTCGGTGAATCCATGTGCCTCGTTCCCCCCAGCATCGTGGGCTGGCTCCTCTAGAATTATGTGAACCAATCTCATCTCGCTCCTGACATTGAGGAACGTAAGCCTTCAGTGTTCTCTGTAAGGCTTGAAGAGGGGCGTTGTCTTTCCCAGATTCAAAGGAAACATTTGTAGAAAATGCACATTGTCTTTTCATTACATTCCCCTCTTAGTTTGTGGCCCTTCTACCACATATTTTCTCAATTATTTTTCTTTTTATTTTTTGACAGGCAAAGTGGACAGTGAGAGAGAGAGAGACAGAGAGAAAGGTCTTCCTTTGCTGTTGGTTCACCCTCCAATGGCCGCTGCGGCCGGCGCGCTGTGGGCGGCGCACCGTGCTCATCCGAAGGCAGGAGCCAGGTGCTTCTCCTGGTCTCCCATGGGGTGCAGGGCCCAAGCACTTGAGCCATCCTCCACTGCACTCCTGGGCCACAGCAGAGAGCTGGACTGGAAGAGGGGCAACTAGGACAGAATCTGGTGCCCCGACCGGGACTAGAACCTGGTGTGCCGGCACCGCAAGGTGGAGGATTAGCCTGTTGAGCCACGGTGCCGGCCATATTTTCTCAATTTTAAACCAACTTAAGGAAAGATCCACCCCCTCTGTTTTACAAGGTTCTTCTTTTTCAAATCTCAATCAGGGTGCCGAAGTGCGGTGCAGCTGTTACAACGCTGCCTGGACACGTGCAACCCATAGTGAGTCCTGGGTTCAAGTCCTGGTTCTGTTTTCCATTCCAGCTTCCTGCTACTGTGCACCCTTGGGTCAACAGGCTCAAAGTCCCTGGGTCCCTGCCACCCAAGCAAGGAGACCCAGACTGAGCTCTGGGCTCCTGACTTCAGTTTGGCCTGGCCCTGGCTATTGTAGGCATTTGGGAAGTGAACCAGTAGACAGAAGGAAGACCTCTGTTAAGTTGTGTTTCTCTTTGGCCTATTAAAAATGCAGTAGTGCTGAATCATACATTCTGTGATGCTGCAGTCAGAGGGTCCAGGGTTTGGGGCTGGGGCCTTGCCCCAGGCCCTGTAGGAAGTTATGGCCTGTGTTAGTTGGGGCAGGCCAGGCTTGATAAACTATCTGACCCCAAAGTGAATTCACGCACAGGCACTGTGTCCACACCAGGCCAGCAGGGGGACTGTGCTCACCGTGGTCAGGGGGAGACGCTGTGCCGACACGAGCAGAAGCAGGAACAGCATGGCACACGCTGGTTAGCTCCGAGCAAGTCCCTCCCTGCTCAGTGCTGCAGGCAGGTGTAGGGACCCAGAGCTGTGCTGCGAAGACCTGTGGTGAGGCCAGGGTTTGCCTTGCTTTGAGCCGCTCTCCGGGTTCCCACCCTTCCTATTGAGATCCCAGGCTGTTCCCCTGGTCCTGCCACATGGACCCAGGCCTGCGCTGAAGACGACGGCGGGGACTGAGGGCACCACCCAGATGGGACACTCCAAAGGTCGGAGTAGGGGATGTAAGAGGCAGAGTTCTAGGGGGCAGGTGGGCAGGGGTGCCATCCAACCATGTTGAATAAGCCTGAGGTGGCCACTGGCCAATCAGAACTGACCCTGTCTGTGGTGCTGAAACTGGATCTGGGAGGCTGCCGACTGTGAGGAGGGCCTTGGGGTCCGGGGACGGTGTCAGGACAGCCAGAGCAGGGGGCACACAGCAGTGCTGAGCCACAGCCCAGCATCAGCTCCTTCGGAAGCACCTGAGTGCTCTCAGGACTAAGACCAGCTCCTGTGCCTGCCTGTCAGTCATCGAAGGGGCTGAGGTCTCGGTTCCCCTCTGCCTTCCTCCCACTGCTCCCCATTCCAGGGCACACTAGCAGGCTGTCTCCCTGTTTTTCACATCATCTCATCAACTGGCTTAGCTGATACTATACTTAGTCAAAGACACACAGAGGAAGACAGAGGATGCAAGAGAGACAAAGACTGGACTGGGAGAGGAGACGGCCGGGAGGAGGGGAGACAGGGAAACCCACTCGCTCGCTCGTCTCGTTTGTGTTGAGGACAAGGATCCCATCCGAAGAATGTCGCATGTAAATCTATGCAGATGAGCATGCAAATGTCCTGGGGTGGGCGGAGCAACGGGGTGCTCTCCAAGTGCTCCCCACAGTAACAGCACCACCCTCCCCGACACCCCCAGGAAAACGCATCTGTCTGGGCGAGAGCCTGGCCCGCTCTGAGCTCTTCCTCTTCTTCACCTCGATGCTGCAGAACTTCTCCTTGGGCTGCCCGAAAGCCCCAGGAGACATCGACCTCACGCCCCGGGTGAACGGGCTTGGGAAGCTGCCCCCTGTGTTCCAGCTCCGCTTCCTGCCACGCCAGAGAGAGAAGGAGGGGACGCAGAGCCCCCCGCCTCTGCAGGCCTCTGAGCCCCCCCTGTCCACCGGCTCCTGTGGGAAGTCCCGTCTGTAGTCTCTCCTCCACTCTTCCTGCTGCAGTCTCCATTCATCCCCTCGTGGCCTTGACAGGTGGCCAAGGATCAAACCTCAGGGTTTCAGGGCCAATAAATGCCAACAGCTTAAGGTTAGCACCATGAGGGACACAGGACAGCAGAGGCACAATCAGGCTCTGCCTCCCGCCCTCATCCCCGCCCCATCCCTCTCTCTGCCTCTGCCTCTCTGTAACTCTCTGCCTTTCTAATAAATAGGTACATTTTGAAAGAGAAGTAGAGGCAATGGAACGTTTGTGAAGGTGGGGGTGGGAGGTTCCACCGGCTGTTCGGAACATTCATCTCTGGCCACAGTGATCACTGCCCAGGTGATGTCAGCCTGAGGCTGGACAGAGCTGCTGGGCGGAGTCCTCTGGGGGAGCTGACGGTGGCTGCCATGTAAGGTGATGGGTCAGGCCGCGTTCTGTGAGCCTCCTGTCGAGCAATCACAAGAACTCTGTCTTCACATCCTCCTGGCTGCATTTATTATTTTTTTTTAATCAAGGCGAGCACAGGTGACTCGGGTTTGATTCTGATAACTTTGACCTTGCAAAGCATTTTTGTCACCGCAAAAGGAGGGCCCCTTTGTCACTCTCCCTGGGGCCCTGTGACTACTAGTCAGTCAACTTCTGTCTCTAAGGATTTGCCTGTTCTGGAAGCGTCGTGCACATGGATTATATGAAGTATAAGCGGAGTCATGTGCCTTCCCTTAGCTCCGTGTTCTCAAGGCTCACGCACACTGGAGCCTGTGTCAGCACAGCCCTCCTTTTCATGGCTGACTAGTACTCCACCGTATGGCCAAAGCTCTCTGTGCCGTGATGGGCAGCTGGGTTGTCTCCACCTTCTGACTATCGTGAATAAAGCAGCTCTCAATGTCCGCGTCCGAGGTTGCCTGCTTTTGTTTCACTCATCACAGGGCTAACGGGGGGAAGGTGGTCTTTGGCCTGCACCTGCTACCTGAAGTTCCGAGGAACAGATTTTAAAAAAAAAGACCATAGTCCAGCAGGAAAATAGGTGAGGGCTGGAACTAACAAGGACAGGAAGAGATGTTCAGCTTCGCTCATATAAAGTACATTTTAAGGTAGCCACAACGTTATTAGAACTACAGTAGTCCGTGATTCTTATCAGTTTGCTTGGCAAAGATTGAAAACCCAGTCTGAGAGCAGCTTGACCTGTACTTGCAGCAATGCTGCCACACACCAGCAATTCTCAGTCCTTAACCAGAGCCACGGCCCACGAGGCAAGACGTGCAGGGTGCCACGGAGACGGTGCTGTTTCACCAGAGAGGGAGACACAGCCAGACCCTGCCCCTGGGGGGATGGGTGTGGCAATGGGGCCTCTGGACAGCCAGAGTAACTGCTCCACTGCCCTTGCCTCTTTCTCCGCCTCAACCCAAGGCAGGTGCAGTCCTTGGGAGGTCCTGGCGCTCAGCTGCGAGTGGGTCTCAGGCATTGGGTCCTTAGAAGGCCTGAGCCACACCTTCATGGTGGGGGGAGGGGTCTTGAGGTCACACATGCAGCTAAAGAAGGTTCCCTTGGGGGCCCAGAGCTGCGGTGCAGCAGGTAAAGGTGCTGTCTGCGGCACCGGCATCCCATCTGGGCGCCGGTTCGAGTCCCGGCTGCTCCACTTCTGATCCAGCTCTCTGCTATGGCCTGGGAAAGCAGTAGAAGATGGCCCAAGTGCTTGGGCTCCTGCAATCACTTGGGGAACCTAGAAGAAGTTCCTGGCTCCTGGCTTGGGCCTGGCCTACCCTGGCTGTTGTGGCCATCTGGGGAGTGAGCCAGCGGATGGAAGAATTCTCTCTCCTTCTTCCTCTATAACTCTGCTTTTCAAATAAATAAAATAAATCTTTATTTTCTAAGAAGGCTCCTTCTCTTTCCTGTTGGGCTAAAAGCAGCAGAATTTAGGTTCACCTGGAGGAGGTGGCCCAATGGAGTCATGAGGCGCTGTGGTTGGGAGGTGGAAGCTTGGTCCCCAGGGTGGCGTTGGGGTGCTGGGACCTTTTAGAGGCGGGGCTTGGTGAAAGGTGATGAGGTCGTGGGGCTGCACCCTCATGGCTGGAAATGCTGTCTCCTGGGAGTCCACGTGGCCCTGGGCCTTGGTCCAGATTCACTGCTCTCCTCTGTGGTGCAGTACGTGGGCAGGACCCTGTGCAGGTCACTGGCGGTGCAGACAAAGGCCGGAGTTAGCGTCTGCAACTCCTCCGCAAATTAGGTAGGGTCTTCTGACCTAAGTCAGTCATGGAAAGAGAGCCTTGTCCTCCACCTGTCCTGGCGTCCCTGTTGGTCACCTCTCAGAGGACAGAGCTTACTTGCTTACTTCCTGCAGTAAATGGCGAAGAAAAGAGAACCACAAAGTAAATGGTGGTGGTGGGGTGCTGGCCCCGGGGCCTGGAGTGTGAGTGTGGCTACAGGCAGGGGGTTTCCCACAGAGACAGCGAGGGTGGTCGGGGGTCGCAGGAAGGCAGAGCTCACCGCACGGGAAACAGGCGCCTCGCTGGACAGGGTGACGAAGCGTGCAGTGGGGACCTTGCAGGAGCAAAGTGGCTGACGGTGCAGAGGGCAAAAGCAGGAGAGGTTGGCAATGTCCAGAGTCCACGGTCAGATGGGGACAGAAACGAGTGACCCTCTGCCCACTGTGCAGCCAAGATCAAGTCCCAGTGCTGCCACAAACTTAAAGGACCAAAAGGTGTCCCACCTGCACCGCATCATCCAGCTCCCTGCTAATGCGCCTGGGAAAACAGCAGAGGATGGCCCAAGTCCTTGGGCCCCTGCACCCACACGGGAGACCTGGAAGAAGCTCCCGGCTACTGGCTTCATCCTGGCCCAGCCCTGGTCATTGCAGTCATCCGGGGAGTGAACCAGTGGATGGAAGACCTCTCTCTCTGTCTCTCTGTCTCTCTCTCTCTCTCTCTCTCTCTCTCTTTCTCCCTCTCCCTCTCTCTCTGCAAATCTACCTTTCAAATAAATAAAGCAAATCTTTAAAAAATAAAAAAACTTACTGGCCGATGTCCAGGTGGGCTTCTAGCGCCCCCTTGAGGCTTGTGGCTGGCTCACAGCTGATGCTGTGGGGTGTGTGGATCCAGGTTCTCATCTCCAGCGTAAGAGGGAATTCAAGGGTGAGACGCAGGTGAAGGTCAGCAGAGAAGAAAGACTTCTTTACATGCAAAGAGAAAGCACACGCTCAGTAAGGAGCGCAGGCAGGCTCAAGAACGGGCAGCACTCAGCAAGGTTTGGGCTGTCCCTTTACATGATCTGGGGGCACAGCGGGTGGTGCCGGGGTGGGGGTTTCCTGAATACTGAAGGAGGGTGGAGTTTTGCTTGGAGCTTGAGTACCACCCATTTCTGTGCCCACTTTGGAAATCTCCGCAGTGTCATGCACAGGGGCATGATGGGAGCAGGAGTGTTGGCCAGGGTAACTTATGTCAGTGCAAGGACACGGCTGGCAGCCATATTGGACATTTTAGCCACCACTGGTTCTAGCTGATGAAACCTCAGAAGCTGGGGTTCTCCACAGCATGGGGGATGGAGGTTGAGAGGTGGCCGAGCAGCTCCGCCACGGGCAGAGCTGCAGCACGGGCAGGGCCGTGGGGAGCTGCTGGCAAACCTCAGCTCCTCCTGCCACCTCCCTGCCTACCTCACTGCCTCCCGATGCATTAGCAGGAAACTGGCCTGGAAGTAGAGGAGCTGGGATGTGAACCAGACACTCCAGTATGGGATGCAGCGCCCCCATCGGCAGCTTAACCCACTGTCCCACAACACCTGCCCCTCAATCACTTTTTTTTTTAATGTACAAAGTGCTTTCTAATTTCAAGAGAATTTTTCACAATGTTCTTTAAGTTTTCCAAATCCTTTTCAGCATGTCAAGTATTTCAAAAACATTAAGCATGTCAAATTTTAAAATTAAATGTAAAACACACAAAGCTGTATACAAATAGTTGGCCATTTACGAATTACGTTAGCAACTAGAGCATCACTTAAACGCTAGGGCTATTTCCGGGAAATGCATTGTTAGGTGACGCTGTCGTATGCAGAGTACACGTACACAAAGCACGATGGTCAGGGCTCTGCTGAGTGACGGAATCTTATAATTGTACAGAAAACCTTGTCATTGAAACGTCACGACGCCGCACATGATGGTAGCTGATTTAATCAAGGGGCCACTACGCTGGAAGTATTTTATTCTTCACAAAGCACATCATACTTCACTAAGCAGGCTTTATTTTTTTTTTAAATGGATTTATTTATTCATTCATTTGTAAGGCAGAGTTACAGAGACAGAGTGACGGATAAAGACAGAGGTGTTCCATCCACCGATTCACTCCCCAAATGGCCACAACAGTTGGGGCTGAGCAGGCTGAAGCCAGGAGCCAGGAATTCCAATATAAGTCTCCCACGTGGGTGCAGGGGCCCAAGTACCTGGGCCACCATCTGCTGCTTTCCCAGGTGCATTAGTAGGGAGCTGCATTGGAAGTAGAGCAGCTGGGACTCGAACTAGTGCCCATATGGGATGCCGGCATGGCAGGCAGTGGCTTAACCCACTGTGCCACAGCACCGGCCCCAAGAAGCACTCCCACATGCATTCAAGGCTGCAGGAGGAAAACGGTGGACAATTTCCAAGCCTTCAGCATTTTTGAGTCATCGCAACTGACAAATTGCCATCTATAATTAGCCTGGTAATTATAAAAAGCCCTTGTGCTTTGCAAACATTCTCTAGGATAATTATCATAACCTAAGGGTTAATGCTTAACACCCTTGTGCATCTTGCAAGCCACTTCAGTTTGTAAGAGAGCCACTTGCGAAACCAGTCCCTGCACCCCACGGGCACTCGGAGGCAAATGTACTTGAGTATTCAAGGCCACCTCTGAAGTGGCTAACAGGTTCAGCAACTCTATCATTTGGAATTACTTTATAATTCCTGACAAATGTCTTGAGCAGCCCGCAAGCCTTCAAGGTGACTCCCTTCTGTTTCCAGTCCCCTGGGTCATCCGATGTTCTCCAGAGTCGCCCTTCTGGCTTCAGGGAGAGAGGCAAACCCCAGCTGCCTGCACAGCGGGCTCCAAAAGTGTCCGAGGGTCACCCCCGCTTCCCGTGAACACGAGGTCTCCACCCGCCCCTGTCGAGTTGTTTCTGCCTGTCCTGCGTCCTCGTCCTCCCTGACTTTCGGGCTCAGTGGCTCTGCAGGTAGACTGGACTGTAGACTCTCCCCTTGGAATCCGCACTCCACCTGCCTCACCTACACGTGTCTGTGTGCGTGTGTGTGTCTTTCCCTAAGTGGGTCTGTTTCCAGCTCTGGCTCTGGCTTTCCCTGTGTCTGTGTCTCCCGTCCCTGGTTCTCAGGGTCCTGGTTCCCCCTCCCCACCCGCCTCTTCCCTTCCCTCTACCCTCCCCCTTTACCTCTGTTGGACACTCTTCCTCTTTGTCTCGCTGTTTCCCTGGAGATTCTCTCTCCCACCCAAGTACTAACCAGGACAGACCCTGCTTAGCTTCCCAAATCAGATGAGATTGGGCATGTTCTGGGTGGTGCGGCCGTAGGCGAGATTCTCTCTCTCTCTCTCTCTCTCTCTCCCTCTCCCTCTCCCTCTCTCTCACTCTCTCTCTTCCTCTCTCTCCCCCCTCCCTCTCTCTCACTCTCTCCCTCTCTCTCTCTCTCTCCCTCTCCCCCCTCTGTCTCTCTCTCTCTCCCTCTCCCTCTCTCTCACTCTCTCCCTCTCTCTCTCTCTCCCTCTCCCCCTCTCTCCCCCTCCCTCTCTCTCTCTCACTCTCCCCTTCTCCCCCTCTCTCCCCCCTACCCCTCTCTCTTTCCCTCCTCTCTCCCCCTCCCTCTCTCCCCCTCCCTCTCTCTCCCCCCTCCCCTCTCTCTCTCCCTGTCTCTCTCTCTCCCTCTCTCTCACTATCTCTCTCCCTCTCTCTCTCTCCCTCTCCCCCTCTCTCCCTCTCTCTCTCTCACCTTCTCTCTCTCTCCCTCTCTCTCTCTCCCTCTCCCCCTCTCTCCCTCTCTCTCTCTCTCCCTCTCCCCCCTCTCTCCCTCTCTCTCTCTCAACTTCTCTCTCTCCCTCTCTCTCTCCCTCTCTCTCACTCTCCCCTTCTCCCCCTCTCTCCCCCCTACCCCTCTCTCGCTCCCCTCTCTCTCCCCCCTCTCTCCCCCTCCCTCTCTTCTCCTCCCTCTCTGTCCCTCTTCCCCCCTCTCCCTGTCTCTCTCTCTCTTCCTCTCTCCCCCCTCCCCCCTACCTCTCTCTCTCTCTCCCCTCTCTCCCCCTCCCTCTCTTGTCCTCCCCCTCTCTCCCTGTCTCTCTCTCTCTTCCTCTCTCTCCCCCCTACCCCCTCTCTCTCCCCCCTCTCTCCCCCCTCCCTCTCTTGTCCTCCCTCTCTCTCCCTCCTCCCCTCCCTCTCTCCCTGTCTCTCTCTCTCCCCCCCTCTCCCCCTACCCCCTCTCTCCCCCCTCCCTCTCTTGTCCTCCCTCTCTCTCCCTCCTCCCCTCCCTCTCTCCCTCTCTCTCCCCCCTCCCCCCTACCCCTCTCTCTCTCCCCCCTCCCTCTCTTGTCCTCCCTCTCTCTCCCTCCTCCCCTCCCTCTCTCCCTGTCTCTCTCTCTCTCCCTCTCTCTCCCCCCCTCTCTCCCCCCACCCCTCTCTCTCTCCCCCCTCCCTCTCTTGTCCTCCCTCTCTCTCCCTCCTCCCCTCCCTCTCTCCCTGTCTCTCTCTCTCTCCCTCTCTCTCCCCCCCTCTCTCCCCCCACCCCTCTCTCTCTCCCCCCTCCCTCTCTTGTCCTCCCTCTCTCTCCCTCCTCCCCTCTCTCTCTCCCTGTCTCTCTCTCTCCCCCTCTCTGTCACCGTCTCTGCCTTCCTTTCTCTTGCTTTTCGTCCTCCCCTAAACGTCTCTTGCTTCCTTCTTGGTCACATGTTTGGCAGGCTGCTCTCCCTTTGGCTGCCTGCCGGTGGGAAGGAGTAGGGCAGAGGCGATTATACAATTGTTGCAGAGCAGGAAGGTCGAGCCTGTGGGGTGAGGGGCGAGGGGGAGGAGGCCAGGGAGGAAGAGTCTCTTCCTCCTCACCTTTCTCAGCCCTCTCCTCTTACCCAGGTCCAGCAAAGTGGCCTTTTAGACCCACGGGGCTCTGTTCTCCTGGGGTGGGGTGGGGAGGTTGGCCCGGGGCGCCCTCTCCTGGATGAATGCGGTAGGAGCAGAGGGAGTGGAGAGCCTGATGGGAGATGGTGGCGGCAGACAGGCAGGTGCCAGGTCTCTCCCCGGTCCCCCAGAAATTAAGGTCAGCGGGGATCCTGGGGCGCCTCCAGCTGGGCTGAGGCCTGGGGAAGCCTGGTTTCTGATTGCAAACTAAGAAGAGAAGGAGGGAGGCCGGCCTCCCCAGCTCACTGCTCCCAGGTTTCAACGGGGCAGGGCGGGGGGCTTTGCTTCCTGCTCCCTTCCTCGGGTCCTGGGTCACTGTGGTGCCCCCGAAAGTCCCTCAGGTAGCTCTCCAAGCTGCCAGGGAGAAACACGCAGCACTTCTGCCCTGGGGGTCCCACGTGTGCCTCCCTCTCCCTGGTGCTCATAGAGGGTCCCAGCCCCAGACCTTCCCCACACACTGCAGCTCAAGCCCCTGTGCCGCCTTGGGAGAGAGTTCCTGCCCATGCAAGCCTCTGAGCCTCAGTCTGTTCCTGGTAAAATGGGCTCGCCCGCACCAGCGGGACATCTGATGAGTGTGGAAGGGCGGCACTCAGAACAGCCCCAGCACCCAAGGGGTGCTCAGGAACAGCCACTCCCCTCCGGCTCCTCCCTGTCTCCCTTGTTGGTCCGGCTCCCCGTGGACAGTCCAGGCTGTCGTCTGCCCACTTCACACCATCAGCCGTGGTCTGCCTTCAGCCCACTGCTCAGCCACATTGCTCTAACGATCACCCTGTTTACTGTAATTCCTCCATGAGAATAGATTTCAAAGCTTGGGGGAGACTGGGGTATAGAAGAGGTTGTTGAACAATATCCGAGCCCTGTGCTGATGACTGCATAGGTTCAGTCCACACAACAACCTTGCAAGGCAGGTTGCTATTATTAGTTCTCCCATTTTACAGAAATGGAAACTGAGGCTCAACGCCATGAGCTGTCTCATTCGAGATCACACACACCAAGAAAGTAGCAGAGGCAGGACCTGAGCCCAGCTCACCCCCTCCCAAGCATTCAACAACCTCACACACGCTCTCAGAGGATGGGCTCAGAGGCCATGCACGTGAGGGAAGGCTCAGAGGGGCGACTAGAATTATGCAACCCCATGGTCATCGCTGGCTCCCACATGGGATCCGATTTCCAGAGCTCTTAATCCAAGGGTGTTCGGGTTTCTGAAAGGGCTCAACCGCAGGATCCTGGTACCCACAGCTCATGGTTGGGGGCAGTTCCTCCTTCCTGCTTCCGTGGCGATCTGAGAGGACGTGGTCACCTTCCTGTCTGCACCTGGCCCCCGGTGGTGCTCAGCACGTGGGAGCCATGGACACAGCA
Organism: Sylvilagus floridanus; assembly: GCA_949820135.1. Taxonomy (NCBI): domain Eukaryota; kingdom Metazoa; phylum Chordata; class Mammalia; order Lagomorpha; family Leporidae; genus Sylvilagus; species Sylvilagus floridanus. The sequence goes on from OX463232.1 coordinate 13,441,530, forward strand.
GCGGGCGGCCCCAGGCCTTTGACTCCGCTGTGTCTGAGACCCCGGCTGCCCCTGCTAAGCCTTCACAAGCGTGAGAAGGTCAACCCTTGCGTTCCTCCCGGTGCAGACACCGCGCATCGCACCCCTACATCCATCTTTCTTTAGTGACAGAGCCTCTAAGTCTGAGCCCAGCTCAAGAGCATCCAAAAATAGACCTGCACGCCCCACCTTCCCTCGTAGCAGGTGCGGTGTCGGGACTTGGCAGAGAGCGAGAGACTGGAGAGGAAGGGATGCAGACAGCATCCAGGCTGTGCCTTTCCGTCTCTCAGGGCTTTCCACTGAACACCCCAGCCCAGCACACACAGGTCGCGTCGCCTCCAGCCACGCTCTGGTCTCAGCCTTCCCCCTCCAGGCTGGTTCGTCCCACCTCCCTTTCATGAGTCTACCATCCGGGCACTCTACGTCTGCTCGCATCCATCAGCACCTGGGACGCTAGCCTCGCAGCCTCCCAGCACCACCCACTTCTCTGCCCTTTGTCCTCTCCCAGCGCATCCTGCACCCTGCCTCCCTCCCTCCCATTGGCACGCAGCAGACTGTGATACAGATCGTAAAAGGAAGGTGCTGGGGAGAGAGGACCCCCTCTTCAATTCAAAACAGAAGGAGGTATCTAGCTGTCATCTATCTATGGAATATTATTCAGGTATAAAAAGGGGTGAAATTCTACCATCTGCATCAAGACGGCTGCGACTGGAGCACATCATGTTGACTGCAAAAAGCTATACAAAGACAGATACTTCATGTTCTCCATTGGACGAGGGAGCTAAAATTTCAATAATAATAATAAAAGACATGCCTGTGTGTATCAGTATTGCTGCAAATATGGTTTTGTCACACTTTGTTTTCTGTATTTGTAAAACAAATTGTTAAGAATGATATTCTGGGGCCAGCGCTGTGGCATAGCGGGTAAAGCCACCGCCTGCAGTGCCGGCATCCCATATGGGCACCGGTTTGAGTCCTGGCTGCTCCACTTCTGATCCAGCTCTCTGCTGTGGCCTGGGAAAGCAGTGGAAGTCCTTGAGCCCCTGCACACATGTGAGAAATCCCGGAGGAAGCTCCTGGCTCCTGGCTTCAGATGGGCATAGCTCCAGCTATTGTGGCCAATTGGGGAGTGAACCAGTGGATGGAAGACCTCTCTCTCTCTCTCTCTCTCTCTCTCTCTCTCTCTCTCTCTCTCTGCCTCTCCTTCTCTCTTTGTGTAACTCTGACTTTCAAATAAATAAAATAAATCTTTAAAAAAAGAGAATGATATGCTGCTGTAGTTTTAGTGATCTGCGGTTATTTTAAATTTTACTGTGTATGCGTGGAGTTGACATCTTTTTGTTTGGCTGTTTTTAATGGTCCTTGCCTACGTGCCTGCAGACCAAGGGCCTATTTGCTTTCTGCTTATTGAGCTCTTTATTCAGTGGAGGACTAAGCCTTTGACTGTAAATTTAAAGTGTTATCTCAAAAGTGAAAAAAATCAAATAATCTTTCCATCAGGAAAAAAAATATATTAGCCAAAAAAACCCAAGACCTACATGAGCACTGTCCTGTCTCTTCGAGGCCTCCTCTGCAGAGTGCCTAGCACCTGCTGCTCCGTACCCCGCCCTGCCCGGAGACCTTCCCCGCCCCCCCGGCCCCTGTAAGCACAGAGACGGAACGCTGCTGCTAGCCGGAGCCCATGCAACCAGAGTTTGCCCCGAGTATGTAAAACGCTGCCTCCACGCCCCTCGGGCTGTTGCTTCTCAGCACAGAGCCTTCTCTGAGTGGCCAACGACCTGCTGCTGGTCAACCTTGGTTGTCCCGCCTGCCTTGGCCGCCAACTGCCTGTCAGCAGGCAACCTGGGCGCCTACTTCACAATCAGGGTGAGCTCTGGGGGTGCTGCGCCCGGAAAAATCAGCCAGTCACAAAAGAAAAATGTCGCCTGCTTCCTCTGATGGGAAGCAGCTATGGAAACACTCAAATTTGTGGAGACAGTGGAAAGGTGGCCGCCAGGGGCCGCGGTGGCGGCCACAGAGGACAGTTGCATTTGGTGGGTGCAGGGTTCCGGTTTTATGGGATGGCAAAGTGCTGGAGCTGGGCAGCCATGAATGCTTGCACGGCAGCGTGGCCATACTCGATGTTGTTGAACTGAAGGTTCCAACACACTGGTGGTAGGAGCTGTATGCTGCACGTGGCTTCCCACAGTGAAGGAAGAAATCCTACATACACACTGCAGGGCATCCTGCAGCAGTCGGCTTATAGAGGCTTCTAGAACAGGCACTAACCAACCTGCAGTGGAAAAACACTTCAGAACTTCTTTTAAAGGTTTATTTGTTTGAAAGTCAGAGTGAGAGAGAGAGAGAGAATATATGATTGAATCGTCCATCTGTGGGTTCACTCCCCAGATGGCTACAATGGCCAGCACTGAGCCAGGCTGAAGCCGGGAACCAAGAACTTCATCCAGGTCTCCCACGTGAGTGGCAGAGGCCCAAGGACTTGGGCCATCTTCTGCTGCTTTTCCCAGGCCATTAGCAGGGGGCTGGATTATAAGTGGAGTAGCCAGGACTATAAATAAATCTTTTTATTATTTATTTTAAGGGCAGAGAGAGAGAGACATCTTTCATTTGCTTGGCTGGGGGTGGGCCAGGCCAAAGCCTGGAGCCAGGAGTACCATTAGGGTTTCCCACGAGGGTGGCGAGAAACCAAGTACTTGGACCATCATCTGCTGCCTCAGGAGCATTCGCAGGAGCTGCACAGGAGGCTGAGGGGGACTCCAGCCCCAGCACTCCAAGACAAGCAACGGGAGCGGTGGCCTTTTACCTTCCATGCAACTGTCCTAGACGGCAAAGGTCGTCTCATGCCGGGGTAATTTTCTGTGCTTTATGTAGAGTTTATTATATATTTGATTATTCAGGGAAAACAATTGAAAGAGTTAGGGCTCTTCACAATCGCGTCACCATTAGGTTTATTTTAAAATGTTTCATGTCACTCTGATCGCATAGGTGGCCAAATATTGTTTGTCAGATGTGCTTGGTCTTCCTGAGGATCCAGCTTCTTCGATTGTTGTCTTTGCCAAATTGGATACTAAAAATAAAAAAATAAAACTTTTAGGATCACCTTTTACACTTAAAACAAACTTTGAGATTTCTTGGAAAATCCCTGGGGAAAAAGTCACACAGATTTGTTCTTCCATGCCATAAAATGAGCTAACAGTAATTCGGTTTGTCTAATGACTTGCACAGGAAGACCTGCCAAACCTGACGAGAAGCCCCGCCTCCCTTCTCGTCAATTCTTACAGGTGAAATGCTATTAGCAGAACACGCAGAAATGGTGGGCTCTGTGGGAAGCTCCTGGGGGATCTGCCAATGCTCTTTCTAAAAATAGATTTATTGTATTTATTTATTTGAAAGGTGGAACAGAGAGGGACACAAACACACACACACACACACAATCTTCCATCTGCTGGTTCATTCTGCAAATGGCTACAATAGCCAGGATTGGTCCAGGACAAAGCCAAGAGCCTGGAACTCCAGCCAGATCTCCCTTGTGGACGGCAGGGACCCAAGCAGCTGGGCCATCTTCCACTGCCTTTCCTGGAGCATTAGAAGGGAGCTGGAGTGGAAGTGGAGGAGCTGGGACTTGAACTGGTGCTCTGTCCAGTATGAGATGTTGATGTCGCAAGCGGTGGCTTAACCTGCTGCACCACAACACTGGCCCCTGCCAATGCTCTTGCCGCCCATAATATGTTTTTATCCTCGAGAAAAACACTGACATTTTAATGACATGTTCCATTGAGTTTTCCTATAGGTATCAGAGGCTTGGGTGTAGGCAACAATCATATAGAGTTACCGGTTGTAATGTGTCAGCTCCTTCGGCCGCAAAAGGAACGACACTGCTCGCAGTTAATCGGTCTTCAGTAGACTTTTACTTAGAAGGAGTAGGGGCCGGCGCCGTGGCTCAACAGGCTAATCCTCCGCCTTGCAGCGCTGGCACACCGGGTTCTAGTCCCGTCGGGGTGCCGGATTCTGTCCCGGTTGCCCCTCTTCCAGGCCAGCCCTCTGCTGTGGCCCGGGAGTGCAGTGGAGGATGGCCCAAGTGCTTGGGCCCTGCACCCCATGGGAGACCAGGAGAAGCACCTAGCACCTGGCTCCTGCCATCGGATCAGCACGGTGCGCCGGCCGCAGCGCGCTGTCCGCGGCAAAGGAAGACCTTTCTCTCTGTCTCTCTCTCTCACTGTCCACTCTGCCTGTCAAAAAAAAAAAAAAAAGAAGGAGTAGGAAAAAGAGTGGGGGACCGGGAGAAAGGGGAGAGATGGCGCGCACGCTCCTTAAGGGGGAAAGCTGGCGTGTCCCCTCCTTCTCCCGCGGTCCGCTTATATACCAAATTCAATCATTCAGAGTCCATGCACAGAGCTCTCCAATCCGGCACTTGATCACGATCAGCTGTGGAGTCATGCAGCAGGCAGGGCATCAGCGCCATCTTGTTGTTTTCCACGATCCTCAGCTAGATGGAAAGTTCAATCAGCTGCTACATCCGCATTACTGCTATAAGCCATGCCCACCATGGGGGTCCCATGGCAGGCCTATCCATGGGTCCCCACAGTAATGTCAGCTGCTCTACAAAATGTTCAGTATTGAAATACCACATGGTACCCTATAAAGAAGTACAATCGTATGTCTCAATTAAAAATAAACTAAAATTGTATATGATACAAAATCACACAAATTTTGAAAAGACTGTCTAAAGGAGTCTTAGCTGATTTGCCCAGTGAAGAAAAAGTGGAGATGAACTCAGATTGTCTGAATCTTGAACTCAACAACTCAGGAAGATGTTTAACCACATCTCAAACCTCAGTCAGAACAAGACTGACCCGGGGGTTGAGCTGAGGCCAAGGACTGGGGGCCTGGAAATGTGGAGAACGGGGCATGGCCTCGCGGGATTTTCCAGCGGGAACTCCACTCACCTTTGTTCAGGTGCAAGATCACAGGTTACATAACCACCCCCCAGACATCACAATCTCTTTCCTGATGGTGTCCACACCCGGAAAACTCAGATCCCAGGGTGTTCAGATTTCGGTCTGAGCTGATCTCCCAGCGCTATTTAGGCAGGACCCGGCGCCCAGGGCACAGCCTGCAGCATGGAGCTGGGAGGGGCGTTCACCATCTTCCTGGCTCTCTGCTTCTCCTGCCTGCTCATCCTCATTGCCTGGAAACGAGGCCAGAAGCCGGGGAGGCTGCCCCCAGGCCCCACTCCAATTCCTTTCCTGGGGAACCTGCTGCAAGTCCGCACGGACGCCACCTTCCAGTCGTTCCTGAAGGTGAGTCGGCAGACTCCTCCCACATCGCTAGCCAGCGATGCAGAATTGCACTTCCAAAACTTCTAAGATCGTGCAACCCTTACATTTCCAAAACTCCACATCTCAAAAGCACAAACTCCTAATGCGTAGGAATAAGACCCTCCCAGCCTGAGGACTTTGGGATCACGGTGCCTTATTTGCTTGAACACAAGGACTCTTGCACTCAGGTTGTCTTGGAACGTTGAGATTCAGTATCATGAAGGCTAAACAGTCTATAAACTTGGCATTTGAGAAAGAGAACCTCAAACGTTGGCGTTCCCCTAACCCAGGGCCACCAAGTCACGGACTTGGGAGCTAAGGCTTGCTGGGTGTGAGTGGGGTTCTTCCCAGACTCACAGGAATCAAGATTTCTAAAGATTTCTAAAGCCTTCTAAAGTCCTTCCAAATGTAGTCTCAGCTCTACGTGTTATTCGTACCTTTGTGTCCCCTGGAGATCCCCACCCCCTAGAATCCTCGACGGGGCTGTCTGTGGTCCTCTGACCCACTGCCCCCTCCATGTCGTCCTTCCCTCGCAGCTCAGGGAGAAATATGGCCCCGTGTTCACCGTGTACATGGGTCCCCGGCCAGTAGTTATTCTATGTGGACATGAAGCAGTGAAGGAGGCTCTCGTGGACCGGGCCGACGAGTTCAGTGGCCGTGGAGAACTGGCTTCGGTGGAGCGGAATTTTCAAGGTCATGGTAAGTAACACTGCTGCCGCCACCACCGCATGGTTATCACGCAGTCCCTGTGCTCGGACTGTACTGTACATGAACACATAGCACTGGCCTCCTGAGAGAGCTGTTACCATCAGACCAACTTTGCAAGTGAGGAAGCTGAGGATGAGGAAGGTTGTTAGGTACAGTTTCATCCCCAGGGGTAAAATCAACTCATTTTGAACATAAGCCAGCTGACCTCAAAGGACCTGCTATGTTATTTTGGATTTTACTTCTAGCAAATTAGTGAGTGATAATTTTTGTGTCCCCACTGAGGCCTTCATAGCCAACTGTATTTCTTAACTTCCTGCACACATCCACATGTCTAACCCATAGGTATCTGCCTCTTATATTGAGCTAAATCTATTTCTTGAGCTACCCATGTACCTCTGTGGAAATGATCCCATCCCTGAATTGGAAGCAGGCACAGCCCATTTGTCTCATCCTTCCGTCCTCCCCTTCACACACAATCCACAATCTGTCCTCCTTCCTTCTGTTGATCCACAAGTCTACAAAAAAATCCATTCATTTTTCTTTCCATACAAACATCTCCCTTCCATAATATCTACACGCCTAAGAATTCACTTTCCTTTCGTCCATCATTCCTTCATCCATGTATCAGCCTCTCCTCACCCATACATCTATTAATACTCCAGTGTATCCATTCTTCTAACCATTATCCGCCCATCTCAGATCACTAATCCACTAGCCTCTCACCCATCCATTCAGGATCTCATCCCATCAGTCATTCCAGTCATAAACTCTTCCATTCATCAATCAACCAAAATAATTTCATTAAATTTCCAAACACTAACTGATCAATCTACATGTCTGGTGACTTCTCAATGTATCTTACTTCATGGTAACTCCTTATGAAGGTATACTTACGTACACATGTGAAGTTCTGTGTACACATATGTGTACATCTCGAGAATCCAGGTGGTGTCTGGCACCTCATGCCAGGGTGCCCTACCTGGCATTTGCCCATGCATCCCTCCACCCCCCTGAGCATTCCTGGAGCTATTTTTGCAGTGCCATCTCTCTTGTAAAACACTCTCTTGGGTTTCACCTGACCATTTCTAAGCCAATGCTGCACATACTCCCCCCCCCCCCCCCAGTCTGGATGCTCTATCTTAATCTCCCTATTGAGCCTGGAAGGCTGGAAGGGGTTTTCTGGAGAATGGAGTTAAGAAATTCTTTAAAAAAATATTTCTTTGAATGTAGAGTTATGGAGAGAGGGAGAGACACAGAGAGATCTTCCATCTGCTGGTTCATTACTAAATGGCCACAATGGCCAGGGTTTGGTCAGGCCGAAGCCAGGGGCCAGTAGCTTCATCTGGGCCTCCCACATGAGTAGCAGGGGCCCAAGCACTTGGGCCATCCTCCACTGCTTTCCCAGGCCATAGCAGGGAGCTGGAGCAGAAGTGGAGCAGCTAAAACTGGCACCATATGGGATGCAGGCATGGCAGGAGGCAGCTTAACCCGCTGTGCCACAGCGCTGGTCCCTAAGAGCTTTTATAAGCTGTTCCCGTTTTTGTCCAGCACAGAGCTGACACAGGGAGCGGGCTGGTGGGGCGGCGGGCGGGAGTCTGACACTGAGATCCCCACAGGTGTAGCTCTGGCCAACGGGGAGCGATGGCGGATTCTTCGCCGCTTCTCGCTGACCATCCTGCGCGACTTCGGCATGGGGAAGCGCAGCATCGAGGAGCGGATCCAGGAGGAAGCTGGCTACTTGCTGGAGGAATTCCGGAAGACCAAGGGTATGGGGGCCGTCAGGGGGCGCGCTCCTGGTCATGGGAAGGTGGGCCTTTTTGGGAGAAAGTTCCGGAACGTGACAGCATGGGAAATATGGAGGTTTCTCAGCGATTTCCAGCCAGCTTTCCTGTTAGCAGTTAACACACAGACCCTGAGGGACCACTTGTCCAGAAACTTCAGTCAGTGGACCTCAGGGAGCTTGGAGCTCCGATATTGTTTGCAGATCTGTGTCTTCTTCTTCTTTTTTTTTTTTTTTTACAGGCAGAGTTGACAGTGAGAGGAGAGAGAGAGACAGAGAGAAAGGTCTTCTTTTGCCGTTGGTTCACCCTCCAATGGCCACCGCGGCTGGTGCGCTGCGGCTGGCGCACTGCACTGATCCAAAGCCAGGAGCCAGGTGCTTCTCCTGGTCTCCCATGGGGTGCAGGGCCCAAGCACTTGGGCCATCCTCCACTGCACTCCTGGGCCACAGCAGAGAGCTGGCCTGGAAGAGGAGCAACCGGGACAGAATCCGGCGCCCCGACCGGGACTAGAACCCGGTGTGCCGGCGCCGCAAGGCGGAGGATTAGCCTATTGAGCCGCGGCGCCGGCCAATATTTCTGTTATATTAAGCACACTAAATTTACCCGCTCACCATGTAAAGTGTCCAGCTTAGCAGTATTAAGTATATTCACACTGTTATGAAACAAATGTTTAGAACTTTTTCATCTTGCCAATTGGTTCCACCCAAAAAGAAGTTCTGGAACCACTGGGGTCTATAGAGAAATGACATGGAGGCTGAGGAATACAGAGGCAAGCAGAGGAGAGATGGAGACACGTTCTTCTGAACTTGAGATTCCTCTCCTGGGCTCCGGGGATGAGTAGCAGGGCCTAGAGACAGGCCTTGCACTTCCACGCTCTCTCAGAAGTTACTATGCAGTGGTTGTATGTTTGTGAATATGCACATGGTTCTGTTTTTTTTTTTTTTCCTTTTTTTTTTTTTTTTGACAGGCAGAGTTAGACAGTGAGAGGAGAGACAGAGAGAAAGGTCTTCCTTCCATTGGTTCACACATACACACACACACACACCCCCGCCAAATGGCCGCTATGGCCAGTGCCCTCTGCCAATCCAAAGCCAGGAGCCAGGTGCTTCTTCCTGGTCTCCCATGCAGGTGCAGGGCTCAAGCACTTGGGCATCCTCCACTGCCTTCCTGGGCCACAGCAGAGAGCTGGACTGGAAGAGGAGCAACCAGGACAGAATCCAGTGCCCCGACTGGGACTAGAACCCAGGGTGCCGGCACCGCAGGCCCAAATATGCATGTTGTTCTGAAGGGATTGTCCTGGATCTGTGCAGGGTGCTGCTGAAGTCTAAGGACTGATTTTTCTTAATAGCCTAAGTGGAATCACTGGTAAAGCTAGACAGAATTCAGACATTCTTTTTCTTTTTACAATTTTTCTTTTGAGAGAGAGAGAGAGAGATCGTCCACCTGCTGGTTTACTCCCTAAATGCCCACGGTAGCCAGGGCTATGAGAGGCTGGAGTCAGGTCCCAGAACTCAATGTGGGTCTCCCCTCTGAGTGGCAAGAACACAGATACCCGAGCCATCGCCTGCTGCCTGCAGGGCGCACGTTAGCAGGAAGCTGGAGGGAAAGTGGCGGAGCTGGGTCTTGAAACAGGCACTTTGATTTGGGAAGTGGACGTCCCAAGCACTCCCTTAACCTCTCTGCCAAACACCTGCCCCTTCTTCATTTTAAAAGCATGTCCCAGCCGGTGCCATGGTTCACTAGGCTAATCCTCTGCCTGCTGTGCTGGCACACCGAGTTCTAGTCCCGGTTGGGGCGCCGGATTCTGTCCCGGTTACTTCTTTTCTAGTCCAGCTCTCTGCTGTGGCCTGGGAGGGCAGTGGAGGATGGCCCAAGTGCTTGAGCCCTGCACCTGCATGGGAGACCAGGAAGAAGCACCTGGCTCCTGGCTTTGGATTGGCAGAGGGCACTGGCCGTAGCGGCCATTTGGCAGGGGGGGGGGGGTGAACCAATGGAAGGAAGACCTTTCTCTCTCTGTCTCTCCTCTCACTGTCTAACTCGGCCTGTCCAAAACAAAAACAAAAACAAAAACAAAAAAACCCGCATGTCCCTTGCCATTGCTTTTCCCCAACTCTGTGACTCTTGGCCAAAAACATATTTAAGTAATAATTACAGAAATGGTGAGTAAGGGCCCCAGCATTTTTTAAAGATTTATTTATTTATCTGAAAGTCAGAGCCACACACAGAGAGAAGGAGAGGCAGAGAGAGGTCTTCCTTCCTCGGGTTCACTCCTCAGATGGCTGCCATGGCCGGAGCTGCACCAATCTAAAGCCAGGAGCCAGGAGCTTCTTCCGGCTCCCCATGTGGGTGCAGGGGCCCAAGCACTTGGGCCATCTTCTACTGCTTTCCCAGGCCACAGCAGAGAGCTGGTTCAGAAGTGGAGCAAAAATCCTGGACTCAAACCGGCGCCCATATGGGATGCCGGCACTGCAGGCAGCAGCCTTACCCGCTACACCACAGTGCTGAGTCCCCCACCCAGCATGTCTTGAGTGTTTTGCTATACGAGCAGGTACTATGTTAAACGCCATATGTAGACGATTATTTTGAATCCTCAGGAACCAATGAAGTGGTTTCTAAATTCAGTTCACAAGGAGAGAAATAGACTCAAACACAGAAATAAAGTAACTCATACAAGCTCTGGAGCAGTTGAGCCAGACTCAGATGCACGACGGAGTGAATGCATGGCCAGGCTCCTCACCAGCGGCTCCAACACCATCCCCACGCGCAGGTGCACCCATCGACCCCACCTTCTTCCTGAGCCGCACCGTCTCCAATGTCATCAGCTCCGTGGTGTTTGGAAGCCGCTTTGACTACGAGGACAAGCAGTTCCTGAGCCTGCTGAGGATGATCAACGAGAGCTTCATTGAGATGAGCACCCCTTGGGCGCAGGTGCCCAACAGGCACTTCTCAGCCTACCCTGCCCCCATGGCCGTCAGCTTAGAGCTTGCCTGTAGCTCCCCCCTCCCGCCATCAGCTTAGAGCTCGCCTGTAGCCCTCTCGGGAGGGGGAGGCTAGCAGCATGCCTGGGTTTCCAGGAGCCCGAGGGCTTCACCCACTTCTCAGCTGCGCCCCCAGCCCTCTGCACCCTTTGTCTCTCCCCACAGCTGTACGACATGTACTCTGGAGTCATGCAGTATTTGCCAGGAAGACACAACCGCATCTACTACTTGATAGAGGAGCTCAAGGACTTCATTGCTGCCAGGGTCAAGGTCAATGAAGCCTCCCTCGACCCTCAAAATCCCCGGGACTTCATCGACTGCTTCCTCATTAAGATGCACCAGGTACCAGCTCCTTCCCTCGCACCTCCTCACTCCCTGTGCCTGCAGCTCAAACCCAGCTGCAAATGTTGAGGACCAAAGAGCATGCGTTGTTTCCCATGAATCATTTCTATCTATAGCTGAGATGCAAGAGCCATGAAAGTACACACTCTCACACTTTGACAATGCATTTGGATCGAGAAATTATAGGAACATGGAAGCTTAAAATTGTACAGCTTTCTAATCACAGGTCAATGACCTATGATTGTATGTGTATAGAAGGAGTCTTTCAGAGTCTGAGAAGTTGAGAAACTTAGAAGCATGGAGTCTGCAATCTTTTTAAAAAAAAAAAAAGATTTATGTATTCATTTGAGAGGTAGAGTTACAGACATAGAGAGGCAGAGACAGAGAGAGAGATCTTCCATCTGCTGGTTCACTCCCCAAATGGCTGCAATGGCTGGAGCTGGGCTGATCTGGAGCCAAGAGCTTCTTCCGGGTCTCCCACATGGGGCAGGGGCCCCAGCACTTGGGCCATCTTCCACTGCCCTCCCAGGTCATTAGCAGGCAGCTGGGTCAGAAATGGAGCAGCCGGGACTTGAACCAGCACCTATGTGGGAGGTTGGCACTGCAGGCAGAGGCTTAGCCTTCTACACAACAGTGCTGGCCCTCAAAGTCTGTTATCTTTACCATCAAAAGTTTAAAGTCTTAGAGCTACGGAAATGTAGAAGCTTCCTGTTTCTGTGTCATTGGTTCTTAGAATATTAGAAACCTGTAATTTTGTGTGGTAGAACCTTAGTACTTGGTAGTTTTGAACACATGCTCTAAAATTCCGGAACCTTCTGTGCTGACATGGCACTCTTTCTTTTCCTGCTGTTCTCCCCGGTGTTCACTCCAGCCTCCCTGCCTGTGCCTTGCTGTTCCTCTAACGCTACCGTGTGGCCCTACCTCAGGACATTTGCGTTTTCCGCTTCCTCTCTCAGACTTGGTTTATCCATCTATCGTGCCTGCATCAAGCCCCATGCTACACACAGGGAGAAGATAAAGACAGCAGAGGATGATTCTGTTTACTACCCCACTCCTTTTCAGGATAAGAATAATCCCCACACAGAATTCAACCTCAAGAACTTGGTCCTCACTACCCTCAACCTCTTCTTTGCTGGCACGGAAACAGTGAGCTCCACCCTCCGCTACGGATTCTTGCTGATAATGAAGCACCCTGAAGTGCAAAGTGAGTGCCCAGCACCCCCGCCCCGCCCAGGGCTTCTCCAGCGCCTCCTTCTCCTACCAGGGAGGAAGACACAACCTCGAGAATTGAGACTCCCATGGCCTCGGGATGCAGAATCTTGAAAGTCCTGGCTTGGGAGACCATCAAGTTTAATCTTGTACTTTGAAAAAATTATTTGTAGGAAAGAGGGAAAGAGGGAAAGAGAGAAAGAGAGAGAGAGAGAGAGAAGGGAGAGAGAGAGAGAAGGGAGAGAGAGAGAGAAGGGAGAGAGAGAGGAGGGAGACTCCTCCATTACTCCTCCAGGAGCTGCAACAGGTGGGATTGGGTCAGGCTGAAGCCAGGAGCCTACCCATCCAGTCTCCCATGTGGGTGGCAAGGGCCCACGTAGTTGAGCCATCACCTGCTACTTCTCAGGCACATTAGCAGGCAGGCAGGTAAGAAGCGGATTAGCCGGGACTCAAGCCAGCTCCCTGATACGCCCTTAATCTTGTGCCTGCACTTGTTTCCTATGGCCGCCATCACAGATGATCAGAAACGCAGAAGTTTAAAAACCACACACACTTGTGACTTTCATTTTGTGGTTCAGAATCACATAGGCTTCCTCTGGGCTGAAACCCAGGTGGAGTCTGCATGCCTGCTTTTTCCATACCTGTGTCCCTTGCATTTCTGGGCTCCCGATCCTTTCCTCCACCTTCAGATGTGACAGGCAGCATCTCCAGGTCTCTCTGCTTCCACCATCACTTCTCTGTTTCTACCTCTGACCCTGTACCTCGCCCTCGCCTCAGCTCCTGTGTTTGTGTTCAGGGTCGGTCACTCTGGAGAGTCCATCTAAACCACGTGGCACCTGCAAAGCCCCCGTTAGCCTTTAGTTACCCTTGCATTCATCAGCATCCACCAGTATCAGGGATCAGAAGGTAGATAACTTTGATGGCCATTGTTTAGCTGACCACACCACCAAAATAAAGTGGCAGGGTCCTTCAACAAGTTTATAGAAAAACGCAACTGAACGATATTTATTTTAGAGCAGAAAAAGTTTGAAATACATGCCAGGCTTTCTCACGATATGCATGTCCCACAAACTTTCCCAGGTGCCTTCATCCACTCCATCTCCAGTAAATTACAACCTGGTACAGCTGAGTAAGTCAGGAGCTCAATTTTTGCTTAAGGGAAATCCGCAGTGTGGCTGCTCACGGTGGTGCAGGAGTTCAAAACCAGCCGCAGTCTCTCACTGCAGGTGCAGGTCCTGGGCAACATGAACCTGCTTCCACTCAAACTTTTCTAGTCTCACCTGCAGTGCCTGAGTTGCCTCTCATGGACCCCAATGATCAAACATGCAACCGACACCTGCTGTGTGCCAGGTATCGTCCTAGCCACGTGCAGGTTGGAGTTTATGTGATTTTTACCACTCTGTGACCTGTCAGGCCATCACGTCCACTGTGTAGATGAAAAAAAAAACAGAGTCTCAAAAGGCAAAGTCATTTGCCCCGAGGTCACTCACCCACGCATTGCAGCAAAGGGGAGCTCCACCAGTGAGGTTCTGCATCCTATCGTGTGACTGTCATTGGCCTCAATCCTGCCCGGGTCACCTGCTGTGCCTGCTTCTTGTGAAAATCATCTGTGTGTGAAAGCCCAGCTGGGACCAGGACCCCTCCCTACTCATCATCTGCTTTCCATGGCTCCTTAATGCTTCAAGTAAAGGCCAAATGTCCCAGCTGGCATTCAAGGTTCTAGACTGGTGATGCGCTTATTGGACACCAGGGGAGTGTCCATTGTCAAATGTGAAAAGGCAATCAAATCCCAAATGACCTCTACCCTAGGAGCCCGCTGGAGCCAGGGCTTCTGTGGTGGAAACCCCTCGTACCCTCTCCTAACTCCTGCTCTGTTGTCTTCTGACCTTTTTCAGCCAAGATCTACGAAGAGATTAATCAAGTGATCGGACCACACCGGATCCCAAGTGTGGATGACCGCGTCAAGATGCCCTTCACCGACGCAGTGATCCATGAGATCCAAAGGCTGACGGACATCGTGCCCATGGGCGTCCCTCACAACGTCATCCGGGACACTCACTTCCGAGGCTACCTCCTGCCCAAGGTGCGGCTGCCCCTCCTGTTGCCCCCATCCTCCTCTCTCCTCCTGGTGCCCCTTTCCATGTCCAATACCAACTTCTCCAACTGCCCGTGTCTCCATCCCAGGGCACGGACGTGTTTCCCCTGCTGGGCTCAGTCCTCAAAGACCCTAAATACTTCTGCCACCCAGACGACTTCTACCCCCAACACTTCCTGGACGAGCAGGGCCGCTTCAAGAAGAATGAAGCGTTCGTGCCGTTTTCCTCTGGTAGGTTTCCATGGTCCACACTCTGCCCCAGGTTAAGTGCCAGATCGTTTCTTAAAGTCCAAGTCAGAACGGGAAGCTGAGGGCCAGGTCATGGAATCATAAAATCCTAGAACCCCAGAATCAGGGTCTTTTAGAACCATCTACTACACTAGTTAGAGGGGAAAATACGTTAGAACAGTAACAGCATTAGACAAGGGCTCTCAGATAGGTCCTTCGTAGAGTGAGCTGTTCACTCCTGCCATCACACTAGGGAAGCCACAGACAACATGTAAGTGAATGAACATGAGACTGAGCTGGAAAATCGCTTAGGAACACTGGGAATTTAATTTAATTTTCACGTATCATAAAATATGATTCCCCTTATGATTCTTTCAATCATTTAACATTTTTATTTGTTTGTTTTCATTTTATTTGAAAAGCAGAGAGAGAATGAGTCAGAGAGAGAGAGACAGGGCAAGAGAGAAACAGAGATAGAGACAGAGATAGAGATAGAGATAGAGACAGAGACAGAGATAGAACAGAGGAGGGGGAGAATGTGCTTCCATTTGCCAGTTCACGCCCCAGATGCTCACAACAGCCAGAGGTGAGCCGGAACTAAGCCAGGAGCCCGTGACTCCATCTGGGTCTCCCTCGAGGGTGGCAGGGACCCAGGTACTTGAGCCATTACTGAGGCCTCCCAGCGTCCGCATTAGCAGGAAGCTGGATCTGGAGCAGAGCTGGGAATCAAACTCAGACACATCAGTATGGGACACGGGCATCTCAACTGCTGCTCTAAACCCTCGCGCCTTTTAAAACAGGTTGATTTGCACTGTATTTGAAAGGCAGAGAGACACAGAGACACACACACAGAGTTCCACCATTTAAACCTGTAGAAAGCATTCTCAGTTTACTGGTCATTCAGAAACAAGCCTATCCCACAGACAGTTAACTGGCTAATCCACCGTCTGGGTGCAGCTGCATTTTGAATGTAAGCCACGTGCAACTGGGAGCTGGTGCAGTGGCTGGGAAAGCGGACCCCACTGCACCGACTACAGATGGGGGGCCCTGGCTGCGTCACTTCCTCCCCATCTGTGAAGTGAAGACTAATCCCTTCACACCTCCAGGAGAACACCTGGCAGGAAGCGAGCACTGTGTAAGTGTGCCTTCTTTTTCCCGCGCCCTTATCAGCGTCTGGCACCTACCAGGCATTTGAGGAAAGGGAATGTACAGGGCTCTGAAAGCCACGGGTTCTTCCGAACCAGCCCATCTGGGAACTGATGGAATCCGAGCCATCAGAGAAGTAGCTGCCAGCACTGAGCCTGAGAGTGAGACGGCAGACGCGTGCTGCACATACAGGAGGCAGTGAGCCTTCAGAACACCCCGGAAGGTGGGCGTGGTCACGGCCCCTGAGACGCCAGGCGGCCATGGCCCTGTAGGTGGTCGGATCAGAACACCTGCCACGCGCCCCCCCCCCCCCCCCCCCGTCACCTGTGCAGCTGTCACTCACCCCTGCCCCTCCCCGCGTCTGCAGGAAAACGCGTCTGCCTGGGCGAGGCCATGGCCCGCATGGAGCTCTTTCTCTACTTCACCTCCATCCTCCAGAACTTCTCTCTGCACCCGCTGGTGCCGCCCGTCAACATTGACATCACTCCCAAGATCTCGGGGTTTGGCAACATCCCTCCGACCTATGAGCTCTGCCTCATCGCGCGCTGAGCAGCCGCCCCGGGGCAGAGAGAAGTGGGGGAGAACAGAGCTCAGCCCGGTGTCGCGCCAGCCACAGTCCTCACTCTCCACGTTCTCACAACAAACCCGAGAGAAGGCACTGTTACTACCGCGTGGGAAGCTGACCTGAAGACGTGGGGCTGGGTGTCTCCTCCAGCCGGTAGAAGAGCAATGCTTTCTCCAAGATTCTGGCCGAAGCCTGTAGGTTTAATGTTTGCTGGCCTCTGCTTTGCTCCCTGTCAGTACCCAGACTCTGGATGTAGATTCTGTCTTCATGTCGTCCCTTTGTCTTTGCGCTGATATTAATGCAAAATATGGCCCACAATCCTCTCTCCTTTATTTTTGCTTCTCACCTCTCCCACCGAAGCAGCCAACAAAGAACTCAAGCGTGCTGAGTGCAGCGAGCCTGTGTGTCTCGTGTGGGACACCACGGCAGGGGACAGCAGACACCTCGGCAGGGGCTTTTGGGCTTCCTGGCTCCTACTGACCTTGCCGTGGCCTCCAGTGACTTCCCAGTGCCTGGGCCAGCCCACGCCACACTGCTCCTCAGACTCTTTTGCCCATTACCTCTCCCCACCACCACCTCATCTCCTGGACTTGTGTTCCTGGTTGCTCTCATCACTACTCTTAGGGACAAACTCTCCCCACTCCGTTCTGAAGAACAGCTCAGTGACAGCCTCTCTTACTCCAGTTCCAAACTCCACTGCTTTGCTCAGCTAATGAAAACCTCCCCCCAGAGTTCATTGGGCTGTCTTGTGCTGCCTCTCCTAAGCACGTGAGCAGGGAGCTGGACTGGAAGCCGAGCAGCTGGGACTTGAACGGGTGCCCACACAGCATGCCAGCACTGCAGGCAGCAGCTTAACCCGTTACTCCACAACGCTGGCCCCTGGAAATTTCTTTAAAAACTAGTAATAGAGCTACCATTATGACTCAGCAATCCCACCACTGGGCATGTACCCAAGAGACATGAAATCATTGTATTAGACATACCTGCTCTACCATGTTAACTGCAGCACCATTCACAGTAGCCAAGATACAGAATCAACCAAAGTGTCTATCATCGGATGGATGGATAAAGAAGCTGTGGTTTATACACATAAAGGGAGACCGTTCATCCATAAAAAATAAGGAGGTCCTCTGATGTGCCATCCGTGAAATGGATGGAACTGGAGGACATCAAGTTGAACGAAATGAGCCAGACAGCAAGACAACAGCTGCACATTCTCAGTCCTCCCTCACACGTAGGAACTAAAAAAACAGAACAAGACAAAGAAACAAAACAAAACCCCTCAATCTGAACACGGAATGTTGATCACTAGAGGCTGGGAAGAGTGGGAGTGGTGGAGGGAGTTGAGAGGGTAGAAGAAGTTGGGTGTAGTTCATTAATTGTGACAAATCTATTCTGCCGATATGAGATAGTAATAATGCGGGAGGCTGTGTGCGTGTGCTACATGGGCAGCCTTTGCACTATTTCACACTTTTGTTTTGTAAATTTAGAAGTATTCTGAGGGGCCGGCACTGTGGCATAGTGGGCTGAGCCCCGGCATCCCATCTGGGCACTGGTTTGTGTGCTGGCTGCTCCTCTTCTGATTCAGCTCTCTGCTTATGCCTTGGGAAATCAGTAGAAGATGGCCCAAGTCCTTGGGCCCCTGCACCCACGTGGGAGACCCGGAGGAAGCTCCTGGCTCCTGGCTTCGGATGGGCTCAGCTGTGGCCGTTGTGGCCATCTAGGGAGTGAACCAGCAGATGCAAGACCTCTCTCTGTATCTCTCCCTCTCTCTGCCTGTAAGTCTGCCTCTTAAATAAATAAATAAATCTTTAAAAAAAAATATTCTGAAGTTAAAAGTTAAAAAAAAAGAGAGAGAGGGCCAGCGCCGCGGCTCACTAGGATAATCCTCTGCCTAGCGGCGCCGGCACACCAGGTTCTAGTCCTGGTTGGGGCACTGGATTCCGTCCCTGTTGCCCCTCTTCCAGGCCAGCTCTCTGCTGTGGCCCGGGAGTGCAGTGGAGGATGGCCCAAGTGCTTGGGCCCTGCACCCCATGGGAGACCAGGAGAAGCACCTGGCTCCTGGATTCGGATCAGCATGGTGCGCTGGCCACGGCAGCCATTGGAGGGTGAACCAACGGAAAAGGAAGACCTTTCTCTCTGTCTCTCTCTCTCACTATCCACTCTGCCTGTCAAAATAAATAAATAAATGAATAAATAAAATTTAAAAAAGAGAGAGAAGAAAGTACAACTTAGCAAAACAGGGGGAAGAGAAGCAGTAGCAGACCACTGCTGGCCCCCGTGAAGGTCGGCATCCCGCGTGCGGGCTCCAGGGACTGGGTAGTGATGGGTCGTGTGGCCTCGCACTCCCGGCCCATGTATGCCCCCACTGGTCAGGAGGCAGCTGCCTTTCCCTGCTGGCTCTAGCGCTCCTGGGATCGGGGAAGCAGCCACGCATTTGGACACGTTTCTCCCCAGCTTCCCCGGGTCACACCTGGCTGTCCTGGTAACTTCTCCATGACTTCATGCCTGTAGCTAAGCTCCTTAGATGGAATCACTTCACAGGCCTGCCCAGAGGTGTGAGCTGAGGAGCAAAAGTAAGACATTTTCAAACAGCCACAGTAGAAGTCTTTCTGTGCAAGGGACAGAGACGGGAGTGCACACACCAGAGCTGGAGTGCACTGCTCACTCCCGTTTCTCCCGGCTGGCTTGCCACTGTCTGTGGTGGACCAGGGTCCTCCAGCTGGTCTATCCTGAGTTCTGGTCTCCATGGGAGAGGGGAGTACAAAGCAGAGATAGGGCACAAGAACGGGAGCAGGATTTCCTTAAAGAGATAGGTCCCAGTGGGAAGTGGAAGCAGGCAACCTCCTGAGGAGACCTGCACCCCAGCTTGGTTCCCCCTCTATGGGGTGGCACCTTCACAGGATATGCAAAGGCGAAGTGACCTTTGGGAATGTGTTACGGCCTCTCCACCTGGAGCTCAGCATCCATGTGTTCATCATGGTGCATCCTGGGAAAGTTGGAGTGCTGAATCGGCATAGAAGGTGCAATTGCACTAAGCATGAAAAATGAGTTAATGTAGCTCAATCACACATTTTTTCAAAATAGAGAATGATCAAATGCTTTGCAAGTCATTTTATAAGACCAACAACGTAATACAAGTATCCAAACCTAGTGAGTCCAAGAAAAAAATCACAGAACTACAGTCTTCACTAAGATAGGTGGAAAAGCTTTGTATAGCAAATCACGTCCAATTAAAATTTTTAAAAATTAGAAAGAAAATACAGGGAACTAGGTTTTTCCTCTCATCCTCTTTTTTTTTTTTTTTTTTTTTTTTTTTTTGACAGGCAGAGTGGACAGTGAGAGAGAGAGACAGAGAGAAAGGTCTTCCTTTGCCATTGGTTCACCCTCCAATGGCCGCCACAGCTGGCACGCTGCAGCCGGCGCACCGCGCTGATCCGATGGCAGGAGCCAGGTGCTTTTCCTGGTCTCCCATGGGGTGCAGGGCCCAAGCACTTGGGCCATCCTCCACTGCACTCCCGGGCCACAGCAGAGAGCTGGCCTGGAAGAGGAGCAACCGGGATAGAATCCGGCGCCCCGACCGGGACTAGAACCCCGTGTGCCGGCGCCGCAAGGCGGAGGATTAGCCTGTTGAGCCGTGGTGCCGGCCCTCATCCTCTTTTTTTTTTTTTAAAGATTTATTTATTTATTTGAAAGTCAGAGTTACAGGGGGGGTCTTCCATCCAGTGGTTCACTCCCCAGTTGGCCGCAATGGCCAGAGCTGTGCCGATCCAAAGCCAGGTACAGGGGCCCAAGGACTTGGGTCATCTTCTACTGCTTTCCCAGGCCATAGAAGAGAGCTGAATCTGAAGAGGAGCAGCTGGGACTAGAACCGGCACCCATATGGGTTGCTTCAGGCCAGGGCGTTAACCCGCTGCGCCACAGCGCCAGCCACCTCTCATCCTCCTTTGTGTATCTGCTCTATCAGGTTTGTACTCTGCTTGAGTCCTGATGGAGCGAGCTCATCAATTTACTTCTGTGCAGGTTGCTCCCAAGCATTTCTTGTAGGTCCAGTGTGGTGATGATTAATTCTTTTAATATTTGCTTACCATGGAAATTATTTCTTAAGGATTTATTTATTTATCTGAAAGGCAGAAAGAGAGAGAGCTGCTATGCATTGGTTCACTCAGGTGTCCAAGCACTTGGGCCATCATCTGTTGCTTTCCCGGGCACATTAGCAGGGAGCTGGGTTGGAAGTGGAGCAGCCGGGACCCAAACTGGCCCTCATATGGGATTCTGGCTTCTGGGCATCGGTGCGCTACACTACAGCCCAGCCCTTCCTCTGTTCTTTAAGAACACTTTAAGCACTCTAAAATCATTTGTAAATAGTCCAGGTAGAAAACAACATATAGTTTTACCTAGATTAGCTTGAACCAGAGGTAAAATATGGAAATTTTAAAGTTTTAATTCCTTGAATATCTTTGAATAAAACTAAATCTTACAAGTGCAGAATCGTGGAGATTTAAAATCTTACAGCAACCTAAACATATAGGTTTGTTACCGGAGAAATTTGCAGGGTTCTTGTCTTCGCACAAGAAAGAATTCAGGCATGAGACAGAGAGTAGTGGGAGGTAAAATAGTAAGGTTTATTAGGGAAGGGACATCCGTAAGGATGGACGGGCACCTCTCCAGATGGAGCCTGAGAGACTGGGGGAGGGGGGCAGTGGAGAGAGAGTACACCTGACCAGGTCAGGCGGACGGCTCAGCAGACAGGCAGAGGGCTGAGCACGCAGTCTGGTTGAGGCCGGGGGTTTTTAAGGAGATGGGCCTTGCTTTCCACCTCTGCTCCTCTTGGAACAAAGGGCTTTTTGGATGTAAATAGAAAAACTCCTATCTGAGTTTTTCCCTGAAAGTAACAGACAGGAGGAAGTCTAGCTGGCACCATCCTGGGTTTGGAGGAAGGGTGTTTGAAGTGCAGATACTGGGAGAAGGGGCGGGGACCCCCACCAGGCAGGTTATCAGGTAGAAGGGGGCAGGGCAGGATGCGAAGGCCGGGCTGCCCCTGAAATGTTGTCAGGATGACTCTGAGATGCAGGTGCATATGCTGGACATAGATGTCTTCTCTTTAGGCCTTTATGTCACACATACATAAGCTCATAACTGACTTCCTACCTAACAGGTTCAACATTTAAAAATCAAAGGATAATAGACTGATGATTTTAGTGCTAGGTAAGTTGAAATGGTTCAAGAGTTCAATCTAAGTGATTTAGAAATTTCAAAGCTTGGGGCCACCTCTGTGGCACAGTGGGTTAAAGCCCTGGTCTGAAGTGCCAGCATCCCATATGGGCGCTGGTTCTAGTCTCGGCTGCTCTTCTTCTGATCCAGCTCTCTGCTATGCCCTGGGAAAGCAGCAGAAGATGGCCCAAGTCCTTGGGGCCCTGCTATCTATGTGGGGGGCTCGAGGAGGATCCTGGCTCCTGGCTTCAGATCAGCACAGCTCCAGCCATTGCAGCCAATTGGGGAGTGAATCAGCGGATGGAAGACCTCTCTCTCTGTCTCTACCTCTCTCTGTAACTCTTTCAAATAAATAAAATAAATCTTAAAAAAAAAATTTCAAAGCTTAATACAACTTAGAGAATCTGAGGACCTCAGAATTTTAGAAATTTAATGTTTTTATATGGCAGAAACTCAGCACCTCAAGGTTTAGGACTACATACCCCTATGTCCTCAAATTTTTGAATTTCCAAGAACTTCTTCTACCATCGGCTTCTGAACCAGGCACGCCCCTGCCTCAGGGCCTTTGCCCTGCCTGTCCGCTGCATTCTTAACCAGACACCAGCTTGATTTACCCAGCAGCAGCTCCTCCCCAAAATTCTTCCCTGACCAAGAGGAGGAAATAAGACAAACCAAACATGTTTACCAGCCCCCTCACTTTCAGGATAAAAATAATCCGCCCCAATTCGACCTCAAGAGCTTCAAGCTCACCACTCTGAAGTGTGGGGAACCGCAGGCCAGGCCGGCCACCTGTGGGGACCTCCTCATTGCAATCTGCCTATGCGTGCCTTTTGATCTGATTGACAGACTGCTCGCCCTTGCCCTAGGGGACCGGGGAATGGATAAGAGACCTCATAGGGGCGGGAAGGGGGGCAGCTTCTTCAGTCTTTCTCTCCTTCTTTCTCTCGGCTGCTTCTGCTCTCTCTTCTCTTTCTTTCTCTCCTTTCCTTCTGCTATCACTAAAAATAAAAGTTCCTTGAGAACCGATCAACAGCGGTCGTGTCGTGACTCCGTGGGTTGGACCTTTGCTGGCGAGACCTTTGCTGGTGAGGGTTCTCTCCTCTGCTGGCCCGAGCCCCACCCACTGCTGCTGTGTCCTGAGGTGGAAGACGGATGAGCCCAGATACTCCCGAGGCCTCTACTCCTCCCAGGGAGGAAGGTGAACTCTAGAAATCTTAGACTCCCACTGCTTTGACTCCCACCCTTTAGAACCTTCTGATCTAGGGACAGTCTTGGAGTCCCAACACTGGAACACCATTTGACTTAACTGTCTACTTGGTGTCCGAGATGACTAAAATCCAGAGCCAATTTGTGTCACCAAGGCCTGTTGGGTAGACTCAGAGAAGAAGAGCTCATCAGTATTCTTGAGATAATTCCCCAAATTTGCCCCCTCTCCTGTCAAACACAAGTTAAAATGAGCCATTAACTTTCTCCTGATAGATACAGTGGAAGAGAGGAACTCGTGCCCACTCAACTTCTCCAGGCTCACCTCCATCGCCTGACCTTTGCTAATATAAATAACCATATATTTGTTGTCAATGGTGCCTTGCCAAGAACTGTTCAATTACTAGCACTACGGGTCACACGTAATGCTGTGATCTTCTCTACCACCAGCCAAGATCACTGAGAAGATTAAGGAACTGGACAGATCCCAAGGACGGATGACCGGGTCAAATGCCCCACACAAATGTTATCATTCATGAAATGGAGAGAGTGAGGAACGGTCCAGCTTTTAAAATTGGTCAGTGATTTGGACACATCCTTCACCCAAGAACACATACAGGGGGCAGATAGCACAAGAAAACATGTTTCATATTATTATTTCTTAGAGAAACACAAGTTTAACCTTTAAGAAAACAATACTAAATGTTATCAAAAGGCCAAGATAAAAACAATTAAAAATTGCAACCATAGGCAAAGATAGTAAAGGATTAGAAGTCTCATACATTGCTGATGGGATTGTAAAATGCCTCAGTACCTTTGCTTTATGAAAGAACAGCAGTTTTCTTTTTTTATATTTATTTATTTATTTATTTATTTATTTATTTATTTTGCCAGGCAGAGTTAGACAGTGAGAGAGACAGAGAGCGTTATAGACAGTGAGAGAGAGACAAAGAGAAAGGTCTTCCTTCCGTTGGTTCACTCCCCCAGTGGTCACTACGGCCAGCGCTGCGCCGATCCGAAGCCAGGAGCAGGGTATTCCTTCTGGTCTCCCATGCGGGTGCAGGGACCCAAGCACTTGGGCCCTCCTCCACTTCCTTCCCGGGCCATAGCAGAGAGCTGGACTGGAAGAGGAGCAACCGGGACTAGTACCTGGCACTCCGACTGGAAATAGAACTCAGGGTGCCAGCGCCGCAGGCAGAGGATTAGCCAAGTGAGCCATGGCGCTGGCCAGAGCAGCAGTTTTCTAAAAACATATGTGACAGGGGCCCAGAGCTGTGGTGGAGTGGGTAAAGCTGCCACCTACGGTACCAGCATCCCATGTGGGCACCAGTTTGAGTCCTGGCTGCTTCACTTCCAATCCAGCTCCCTGCTATGGCCTGGGAAAGCAGTAGAAGATGGCCCAGGTCCTTGGGACCCTGCTCCCATGTGGGAGACCAGGAAGAAGCTCCTGGATCCTGGCTTCAGATCTACACAGCTCCAGCCATTGCGGCTAGCTGGGGAGTGAACCAGCAGATGAAGACCTCCGTCTCTCTCTCTCTCTCTCTCTCTCTCTCTCTCTGCAACTCTGTCTTTCAAATAAATAAATATTAAAAAAGAAAAAAGAGAGGGAGACAGTGAAATCAGATAAAAATGCTCATTCAAGACTAGAGAGAAAAAAAGTAAGGGTATAAGAGGAAAAAAAAATCAGTAGAAAACAGTTACTAATATCACAGGTACTAACACAACTGCATCAACAATACTTTAATGTTAATGCTATAAACATATCAAATAAAAGTCAAAGTGAATTAAAAAATCTACTTAGTGTTGACCATAAGATACACCCTTCAAGTATAAAAACACAGATCATCAGTAGAGGCGTGGAGAAAGATAGACCATGTTAACACAAATTAAAACACAGTTGGAGAACCTGTATGATTTTCAAATAGAGATTTCACAGCAAGTATGAACATCAGAGATGCACAGGGGAATAATATAATGACGTAGGAGTGAATTATTCAAGACAATATGACAACTCTTAGTGTGCATGCGCCTACCAGGAGAAAATCCTAATGTGCAAGGGGAAAAGTGACAAAACTGCAGTGAGAAATTTTAAAAGTACACGATTACACGTGGGTGTTTCAACTACTGTCTTTCAGTTTCTAACAGACACAACAGATGGGAAATCAGTGAGGCTGTCGCTGAACTATGTAGCACCGAAAGTCACCTGGTCTGTTGATATTCATTGGATATTTCATCCAACCACGGCAGATAAAACATTCTTCTCCAATTCATGTGGAATATGTCTCAAGGTGGGCAATATTCTGGACTTTAGAATAGCCCCAACAAATTTAAAATAATTCAAATAGTATAAAGCATACTTTCATATAAAAGCAGAATTACACTAGCAAGCAGTACCAGAAAGATACACAGGAAGCCCTCAGATATTTAAAGATTAAATATGAATAAGATATGATCAAAGAAAAACATCTTAAGAAGTTTTCAAAATAGGTGATCTGCAAAAAGTTCAGAGAAAAGTGTATTTTGACAAAGTGTACGGATTTCAAAATGTTTGCACCCAAATAACCTTTTAATTCCCTTATTCCTAACAGTTGAAGCACCACTGTACCTTGAACTGAGTGAAAATCTAACTGTTCAAACTTGTGGAATGAAGCGACAGCAGTCACAGAGAGAACTCTATGACACCGAAAGCAAATATAGAAAAAAGCCTCAGGGGCCGGCAAGGTGGTGCAGCGGGTAAAGCCACTGCCTGCAGTGCCGGCGTCCCATATGAGCGCCAGTTTGAGTCCTGGCTGCCCCACTACCAATCCAGCTCTCTGCTATGGTCTGGAAAAGCAGTACAACATGGCCCACGTCCTTGGGCCCCTGCACCCATGTGGGAGACCCAGAGGAGGCTCCTGACTTCAGATCTGCTCAGCTCTGGCTTTTTCCACCATCTGGGGAGTGAACCAGCAGATGGAAGAATGGATTCAGTCCTCTGTTACTCAAGTAGGAGATTACAGGGACACACGTGCTAAAAGCAATGTTTTCCCTGATGGCATCCATACCTTGTGGTCATTTCTGCGTCTGATTTCCCATAACCGATTTAGACAGGATCAGGTACCCTGGATGCAAACCCTCAGGCACCACGGAGCTGAAAGGGGCCTTCTCCACCTTCCTGGCATTCTGCTCGTCTTTCCTGCTCATCCTCGCTTCCCAGAAACTAACCAACAGGAGGCCCAAGCTGACCCAGGTCCCACACCAGTGCCACTCCTAGGGCACCTGCCGCAGGTCTGCACTGACGCCACCCTCCAGTCTCTTGTGATGGTGAATCTAACTCATCGTGGGTTTGGAAGCAACTAATCCTACAGCTTGAAACAGGTAGTCCCTTGGAAAAACAAAGCTGTCAAACTAGAATGTTGGAATCCCAGCCTATTCAAATCTTCCAAACACACACCCTTCAAATACTGAAACTCACACTCTGCAACCACAGGACTTTGGAATCGAAACCCTTGAAATTCTTAAAACACAAGGGCTCTTGCACTCTGATGCTCTCAGAACGTGGAGACTCAATATCATGAAATCTTAGGAATTTAGTAATTCAGAGTGGGGGTGGGTGAGGTTTGGATTTCTAAAGCAAATCTGTCACAGTACAGAGGAGGAAACCCAAGATGGGGCGGGGGCGGTCTCCTCCCCAGCCCCCCGCAGTCCTTCCACGCCCAGGCTTACCTTTCTCAGCTATTTCTGCATGTTTACCCCTCTGACGCCTCCACCCTCTCCACTCCTGAAAAGGCGTCTACATGTGCTCCCATCTTCCCACACCTCCCACCCTTGCCTGTTTTCCATTCCTCACTCAAGCAGAGTTAACGCACACCACGCGTTCACCGCGTACACGAGTCCACAGCTGGGAGGAGCTTGATGTGGACACAAAACAGCAAAGGAGGCCGTGGGGACCAAGGGCATGATTTCAGCGGTCCTGGATCAACGCCTTCTGCAGACCAAATTTCCAAGCCTGCAGTAGGCAGCGACAGTAACGGAGTATTTCTATACAGTAATGGAGTATTTCTATAGAGTAATGGAGTATTTCTATACAGTAATGGAGTATTTCTAACGCTCCTCTGTCTTCCAGGTACTTTCGTTAGGCACTTGCTGTGTGTAGGTACGAGTGCCTGTGTGTGTGGTGGAAGGTAAGACGCGAGCAGCCATAAGGGCTTGAGCAAATACACTATGTGCCCGGTGGACGCTTTCAAAGTTAAAGCCCACGTTCTCCGAAGCTCTGTCTTTGCTCAATGTATCCTGTTAGCTCTGACAGGTAAGCGGATGAATTCAGGGGCTGTGGGTAAATGCCTCCAATGGAGCGAAACTTCAAAAGTCATGCTAGGCAACAATAGCAACAATCCCTAAATATTTATAATGTGCTTTCTATGTCATAGGTTTCTTTTATAAATACTCTACATCGACTATCACCTTGATCTCGTGTTTCACTTAATCTCCAAATGACCAAACCAAACATAACAAGGGTTAGGTAATTACACAGTAAGTGCCAGGAGCACTTTTTTTTTTTTTTTTGGTATGGTAGATGGAAAATTACAAATCTTTATTGTAGAATAGCACTCCTTTTCAGAAATCAGTGACAAAACTAACATCTTCCATAGAATGTTGGGAACTTTTTATTTTTAAAGATTTATTTATTTATTTGAAAGTCAGAGTTACACAGAAAAAGGCAGAGCGAGAGAGAAGTCCTTCATCCTATGGTCCACTCCTCAACTGGCCGCAGTGACCAGAGCTGTGCCGAACTGAAGCCAGGATCCAGGAGCTTCCTCCAGGTCTCCCTTGCGGGTGCAAGAGCCCAAGGACCTGAGCCATCCTCCACAGCAGAGAGCTGGACCGGAAGCGGAGCAGCCAGGCCTCGAACCGGCACCCATATGGGATGCCAGCATTTCAGGCCAGGGCGTTAACTCACTGCACCACAGTGCAGGCCCCCTTTTTCTTTTTTTAGAAAGCTTTTATTTAATGAATCCAAATTTTATAGGTACAGCTTTAGGAATATAGAGTTCTTTCCCCCTTACTTGCCCTCCCACCCTACTCTCATCCCACCCTCTACTCCTCTCCCATCCCATTCTTCATTAAGATTCATTTTTAATTATCTTTATATACAGAAGACCAACTCTATACTAAGTAAAGATTTCAACAGTTTGCACCCACACAGGCACACAGAGTATCAAGTACTGTTTGAAGACAATTTTTACCGTTAATTCTTATAGTACAACACATTAGGACAGAGATCCTACATGGGGAGTAAGTACACATGTTGTTGATTTAACAATTGACACTCTTATTTATGATGTCAGTGATCACCCGAGGCTCTTGTCATGAGCTGCCAAGGCTATGGAAGCCTTCTGAGTCCACAAACTCCGTCAGTATTTACACAGGGCCATAAGCAAAGTGGAAGTTCTCTCCTCCCTTCAGAGAAAGGTACCTCCTTCTTTGGTGGCCCCTTCTTTCCACTCACAGAGATCCTTCATGTAGATAATTTTTTGCTACAGTGTCTTTTCTTTCCATGCCTGAAAAGCTCTCATGGCCTTTTCAGCCAGATCTGAACACCTTAAGGGCTGATTCTGAGGTCAGAATGCTGTTTAGGGTTTTCGTCATTCTATGCGTCTGCTGTGTGGCCTGCTTCCCTTGTTGGATCATTCTCTTTTTAATTCTATCTATTGTTATTACCAGAAACTTGGTCTTATTTATGTGATCTCTTTGATACTTAAACCTATGTATGTGTTCAGTTATACACTTAATATGATCACTTTAACATGTAAGATGGCATTACTACCACCCAGCTTAAGGGGATTTAGAGTCCCATGGCAAGTTTTTAGTTTTACCCTTAGGGTTAAGTCTGTGGGAATAAGTGCCAAACTGTATTTCTCCTCCCTCTCTTATTCCCACTCTTATTTTTTACTAAGATCTGTTTTCAATTGGATTTAAACACCTAGGAATAATTCTGTGTTAAGTAAAGAGTTCAACCAATGGTATTAAGTAGAAAAAGAAAATAGTAAAAAATAAAATAGTAAAACTGTTCCTTGATAGTCAAGACAAGGGTTGTTCAAGTCACTGCTTCTCATAGTGTCAGTTTCACTTCTACAGGTTTCCTTTTAGGGGTCTGTTAGTCATCACAGATCAGGGAGAACATATGGTATTTGTCCCTTTGGGATTGGCTTATTTCACTCAGCATTATGTTTCCAGATTCATCCATTTTGCTGCATATGACCGGATTTCGTTTTTTTTACAGCTGTGTAATATCCCCTAGAGTACATATCCCATAATTTGTTTATCACGTTTTCTGTTGACGGGCATTTAGGTTGATTCCATATCTTAGTTATTGTGAATTGAGCTGCAATAAACATGGAGGTGCAGACAGCTCT
The DNA here is from genome assembly GCA_949820135.1 of Sylvilagus floridanus. Taxonomy (NCBI): domain Eukaryota; kingdom Metazoa; phylum Chordata; class Mammalia; order Lagomorpha; family Leporidae; genus Sylvilagus; species Sylvilagus floridanus. The sequence goes on from OX463232.1 coordinate 13,470,730, forward strand.
TTTATTTGCTGATTTCATTTCCCTTGCATAAATTCCGAGGAGTGGGACTATATTCAGATTTCTGAGGTATCTCTAAACTGTCTTCCATAGTGGCTTTATCAGTTTGCATTCCCACCAATAGTGGATTAGTGTGCCCTTTTCCCCACATCCTCGCCAGCATCTGTTGTTGGTAGATTTTTGTATGAAAGCCATTCTAACCAGGGTGAGGTGAAACCTCATTGTGGTTTTGATTTTCATTTCCCTGATTGCTAGTGATCTTGAACATTGTTTCATGTGTCTATTGGCCATTCGGATTTCCTCTTTTGCAAAATGCCTGTTTAGGTCCTTGGTCCATCTCTTAACTGGGTTGTTTGTTTTGTTGTTGTGCAGTTTCTTGATCTCTTTGTAGATTCTGATTGTTAATCCTTTATCAGTTGTATAGTTTGCAAATAATTTCTCCCATTCTGTTGGTTGTCTCTTCACTTTCCTGACCGTTGCTTTTGTCATATAGAAACTTCTCAATTGGATGTACTCCCATTTGTTAAACTGGCCACCTGTGCCTCTAGGGTCTTTCCAAGAAGCCTTTGCCTGTGCCAATGTCTTGCAGGGTTTCTCCAATGTTCTCTAATAATTTGATGGTATCGGGTCATAGATTTAGATCTTTAATCCAGGTTGAGTGGATTTTTGTGTAAGGTGTAAGGTAGGGGTCTTGCTTCATACTTCCTCACATGGAAATCCAGTTTTCCCAGCACCATTTGTTGAATAGACTGTCCTAGCTCCAGGGATAGGTTTTTAGCTCCTTGATCAAATATAAGTTGGTTGCAGATGTTTGGATTGATTTCTGGTGTTTCTATTCTGTTCCATTGGTCTATCCATCTATTTTTGTACCAGTACCAGGCTGTTCTGATTATAACTGCATTGTAGTATGTTTTGAAATCTGGCATTGTGATGCCTCCAACTTTGTTTTTTGTTGTATAAGATTGTTTTAGCTATTTGAGGTCTCTTGTGCCTCCATATGAATTTCAGCATCATTTTTTCTAGATCTGAGAAGAATGTCTTCAGTATTTTGATTGGTATCATATTGAATCTGTAAATTGCTTTTGGAAGAACAGACATTTTGATGATATTTATTCTTCCAATCCATGAGCATGGAAGATTTTTCCACTTTTTTTGTATTTTCTTCTATTTCTTTAATGTTTTGTAATTCTCATCATAGAGATCTTTGACATCTTGGTTAAATTTATTCCAAGGTATTTGATTTTTTTTGTAGCTATTGTGAATGGGATTGATATTAGAAGTTCCTTCTCAGCTCTAGCATTGTCTGTGTATACAAAGGCTGTTGATTTTTGTGTATTGACTTAATATCCTGTTACTTTACCAAACTCTTCTATGAGTTCCAATAGTCTCTTAGTGGAGTTTTTTGGATCTCCTATATATAGAATCATGTCACCTGCAAATAGGGATAATTTAACTTCCTCTTTCCCAATTTGTATCCCTTTGATTTATTTTTCTTGTCTAATGGCTCTGGCTAGAACTTCCAGGACTATATTGAATAGCAATGGTGAGAGTGGGCATCCCTGTTGGTACAGGATCTCAGTGGGAATGTAGAAGCACTTTTTAAAAATATATATTTATTTATTTACTTACTTACTTGAAGTCAGAATTACACACAGAGAGAAGGAGAGGCAGAGAGAGAGAGAGAGAGAGCCTTCCATCCACTGGTTTACTCCCCAGATGGCCATAATGGCCGGAGCTGAGCTGATCTGAAGCCAGGAGCCAGGAGCTAGGACCTTCCTCTGGATCTGGCATGAAGCTGCAGGGACCCAAGGACTTGGGACATCTTCTACTGCTTTCTCAGGCCATAGCAGAGAGCTGGATCTGAAGTGGAGCAGCCAGGACTCGAACCAGCGCCTATATGGCATGCTGGCAATGCGGGTGGTGGCTTTACCCACTAAACCACAGCGCTGGCCCCATAGAAGCACTTTTTTAAAACCCAAACCATTTGACTTCAGAGGGCTGCTGTGTTGCATGTGCTGTAACTAATGTATTAATGACCTCACTTCTTACCCTCCTCCATACAAACATACATACTTGAATCCAACACATAGAGTCCCGCATGCCCCCTCAGCTAAGTCCTTCCCAGGATGACCCAGAATCCATGTCTTACAATCCAAGGAGCTTCACTTCCTTCCTTCCATACATTCACCCACCACCACACCTTCACTTCTGCTCATCTACAATTCCACACCCTGTTCATCCACCCAAAGACCCATTCATTCATTATTATAAGAAGTCATCATTCCATCTAACTATCAGTAAATCCACTATTCTTCTCTACATTTTCTTCCATTCATGCATTTAACCTTCCAACTATTCAATCCAATAATCTCCATCCAGTTATTCTTTCAATAATTTATCCAATTCTCAAATCATATATCCCAGAACCCTATACTCATTCACTAGGTCTTTTTTCCATCCATCCCTTCAATACAATTAATAAAATTCTCATTGTAAAATAGTTAGATAAGAATTGTATTGTTGTTGGAATGGAGTACAATGCAGTGGAACCGCTTGGCAAAGAGCAATGATGGAGAAAATACAAAATACAGCCAGTGTTCCTCAACTAAGATATACCTGTAACAATTCTGATGGTGAAAAAACATGGTTTGATGGTGAATAAATGCTGTGGGTTGGTTTCCAAATATCCTACTTCTTTTAGAGGTTAAAAAAATGGCATTGGTCTTTGTTTACTTGAAAAATTGATATGTATCATAAATGCATGGATTATTCACATGAATTTGTGAATAAAGAAAAATCTAGTAAGTTTGTTGGAGTTCCAGAAACATCTGGTTAACATACCTAAAATCACACAATGAGAAACCATAAAAAGCATAGTACTCCGGACCTATTACTATCCAACATGATATCAAATTTGACTTAAGAAACCACATTATTCTCAAAGAGCAAGAACAACACCAAAACAAGCCATGTCATGCAAAACAACACATAGTCAAAAATATACTGAAACCCTTTGTTTGAAGTGTTTTGCTCCTTTCCACCAAAAATAATACATTCCCTAGAACTTCTCCAGTAAGAGGAGAACCTCTGTCATTCTGTAACTCTATAGGATTTCCCAGTATGGACACTTTTTTCTTTTTGGGAAACACTTTACTAATTTCCATAACCGTGACTCCTCTATAAGAGTCAACCGCATAAGAATGTGTACCAGTCAACACTGACACATACAAGAGGACTTCAAAAGGTTCACGGAAATGCATATTGAGAAAAAAGTATACATAGAGAGGCCGACACTGTGGCATGGTAGGCTAAGCCTCTGCCTGTGGTGCCAGCATCCCATATGGGCTCCTCTTCTGATCCAGCCTCACCTATGGCCTGAGAAAGCAGAGGAAGATGGCCTAAGTGCTTGGGCCCCTGCACCTGCTTGGAAGAAGCTTGTGGCTCCTGGCTCCAGATCAGCCCGGCTATAGCCATTGCGGCCATTTGAGGAGTGAACTAGCAGATGGAAGACCTTTCTCTCTCTGTGTAACTCTACCTCTCAAATAAATCAAAAAACATTTTTAAAAATATATGAATGGAGTCCAGAATTTTTGGCACTAAAATAAAATTTCTTAACTTCATTTTTGGAAGTTCTTTCACATGTTATTATTTCATATGTTAATAAATATACTGAAAGAAGGCTAAACGTAATTTCCTATTTGAAATGCTTTTCAGGACCGACACTGTGGCGTAGTGGTTCGAGACCCGGCTGCTCCACTTCTAGTCCAGCTCTCAGCTATGGCCTGGGAAAGCAGTACAAGATGGCCCAAGTCCCTGGGCCCCTGCATCCACATGGGAGACCCGGAAGAAGCTCCTGGCTCCTGGCTTTGGATCGGCGCACGTCTGGCCATTGCAGCCATCTGGGGAGTGAACCAGTGGTTGGAAGACCTCCCCCCGCCCTGCCTCTCCTCTCTCTGTGTAACTGTGAATTTCAAGCAAAATGAATAAATCTTTTTAAAAAAAAGAAATGCTTTTCACATAATTTAAATCAACTAAGCCTAATATGGATCTTCTGAAAATTTCAGTTAGAAAATAAATTGAATGGCTATTAATAAAAAGATTAAAAATAACAAGTGCTGGTGAGGTCACTGGGAAGGGGAACTCACTCTTGGTGGGAATGCAAATTAGTGCACTCACTACAGAAACCAGTAGGGAGATTCCTTTAAAAACTGAAAGTGGAACTACCATATGTCTCAGCAGGCCTACTGCCGGGTACATAGCCAAAGGAAATGCACAGAGACACCTGCGCTCCCATGGTTATCACAGCACCATCAGGACAGTCAGGATAAGGAGTCTGTCCAGGTGTCCACCCGTGGAAGGGTAGATACAGAAAAGGTGGCACATCCCTGTGCACATACCTACACAATGGGGCATTACTCCACCACAAAAAATGAATGAGATCCTGTCATTTGCAGCAAAATGGATGGAACTGGAGAACACCATGTTAGGCAGAATCGAGCCAGACACAGACAAATACTGGAAATTCTCTCTCACATGTGGGATCTTCAAAAAGTTCACAGAAATGTGCATTATAACAAATTGTGCATAGATTTTATTTTTTTATACCAAAATGAATTTAACTTTTAATTCCATTTTTCCATGAACTTTGAAGTATTCTCATGTGTGGAAGCTAAGAAGTCCATCCAAACATAGAACAGCGGTTACTGGAGGCTGGTAAGCAGGGGAGGGAGGGGCCGGCACCGTGGCTCACTTGGTTAATCCTTCACCTGCGGCCCTGGCATCCCATATGGCGCCAGGTTCTAGTCCTGGTTGCTCCTCTTCCAGCCCAGCTCTCTGCTGTGGCCCGGGGGTCAGGGGGTGGGCAGTGGAGGCGCCGGCCGTTGCGGCCATTTGGGGAGTGAACCAACGGAAGGAAGACCTTTCTCTCTGTCTCTCTTTCACTGTCTATTACTCTACCTGTCAAAAAAAAAAAAAAGTGGGGAAGGGAGAATTTGGAAACAGGCCTAGTGAGAGAGAGGCAAATGCACAGTGGGTGACAATAATCATGGCAACATCTTACAGGGTGCACAAGGAACCAGCAGATAGGAGCCCAAACGCGCCAGACGTAAGGAAGCGATAGGGAAGGGGAGATGCTAACTGCCTTGATTTGATCAGTACACATTTGATACGTATATTGATACATCACAGTGTTCCCCATGCACAGTCGAAATAAATCAATAAGTAGACTGAATTTAGTTTCATTTGGGAGACAGAACACAGAATCTGTGCTTTCTAGGCTAGATACCGAAAGGTAAAGAAATATTTTCTGCGTGTGATTACTTCTCCTTACAAGAAACCCACTGAGAACCTGGAAGCCAACCTAAGGCAAGGGCAGCTGAACGTCACGGGACAGTGAGATATCCATACCGGCCTCCAAGCGAGGTAAACAGGGGAACGGGACCTCGTGCAGGGGAGCGTGTGACTCTGGGAATGGTAAAACGCCTCTGCACTTTTCTGGCAATGTGATAGCTTTTTAATACCAAGAAAAGCAAAGAATCAAGTTTTCCTGGGCTTTTTAAATAAATGCTTTTAGCATCAGGCCACAATAACAAGTGACAGAACTGGAGGGAGGCGGGGAGACCTGTACAGGAGCTTTCAAGTGGAAAGGGGCCGGCACTGTGGTGTAGTAGGTAGGGCCACCGCCTGCAGTGCCCCCATCCCATATGGGCACCGGTTTTTGTCCCAGCTGCTCCACTTCTGATCCAGCGCCCTGCCATGGCCTGGGAAAGCAGTGGAAGATGGCCCAGGTCCTTGGGCCCCTGCACCCACTTGGGAGACCTGGGAGAAGATCCTGGCTTTGGACTGGCTCAGCTCCAGCCGTTGCAGCCATTTGGGGAGTGAACCAGTGGATGGAAGACCTCTGTCTCTCTCTGCCTCTGCCTTTCTGTAGCTTTGCCTTTCAAATAAATAAATAAATAAATCTAAAAGAAAAAAAAAAAAAACCAAGAAAGCGGAAAGAAAGTTACCAGCTAAATGGATCCTACGAAACAGGGAAGGTTGCAGTTCAGAAGGTTGGTGAGAAATTTGAAAACAGATTCTGGATTAAAAATCAGTCCTCTTGGGGGTGCATCGTGACACAATGGGTGGAGTCACCGCCTGTGACGCCAGCATCCATTATGAGCCCAGGTTCCTGTCCCAGATGCTCCACTTCCAATCCAACTCCCAGCTAATGGCTCAGATGCCAAGAGACCCAGATGGAATTCCTGGCTCCTGGCTTCTGCCTTGCCTAGTCCAGCCCCAGCCATCATGGCCATTTGGGGAGTAAACCAGTGGATGCAAGATATCTCTCCCCCAACACACACCATAACTCTGATTTTTAAATAAATAAATCTTTTAAGAAAAATCAAACCTCTTGCAAGTTTTTAGTAAAAGCAGATCAGTATTTAAAAAAAAAAACTTTTTGCTTTAAACATAGAAAATTCTGTAATTAAATCCATGTACCAATGCTCACTTTTTAAGAAGTCTATAAATGGTTTTTAAATTATAACTCCCTTGATCGCATTCAGATTTCTTACAGGCTTTGTCCTTTACAAACATTATGGGGCCTGCTCAGAGGCTCTATGACACGCTTCAATCTATAGTTTTTTCCTGTTTCTTTTCTTACTTTTGGGGAAAATTCAGTCCTTCTACTTTAGAACAAAAACTTATTTTATCATAAAAATTTTTCCCACGCAAAAAAAATTATTTCTCTTTTTAACTTCCCCCACAAAAATGACATCCTCATAACTTGCTTCACATCTCTCTCCCCTACCTTCTGCTTTGTCTCTATTTCCTTCCTTAACTTTACATTGGGAGGTGCTGACATTGTGCGTGGGTTGCAGCACCAGCAATCCCATGTGGCCACCACTTCTGATCCACCTTCCTGCTAATACGCCTGGGAAAGCAGTGGAAGACGGCCCAAGTCCTTGGGCCCCTGCACTCACTGAGCCCCTGCACCCATGTGGGAGACCCGGAAGAAGCTCCTGGCTCCTAACTTCAGATTGGCTCAGCTCTGGCCATTGCAGCCATTTGAGGAATGAACCAGTGGATGAAAGACCTCTCTCTGTGTGTCTCTACCTCTCTCTGTAACTATTTCAAATAAATAAAATAAATATTAAAAAAATTACATTTGAAACTATTCTTTTTTTAAAATCTCTGAATTTAGACCAAAGTACTCTTTTTCTCAAGGAAAAAAAACCTTCTTATGTATTTTCTATACTTTTTCTCATCAAAATCCCATCTAAATTTTCTTCTAATATTACAAATATAAATTTGAATTTTTAACCAATTTCGAGTGAAGACCTAAGGAAAACAGAAATCTTGAATTGTTTGCCAGGCACCAACAATTTATGAAAACATATTTCATAATTTCTAGAAACATGACTTGACTTTATATTTGGAAAGTGATGTTTCAGTGTTTCAACATACTTTGAAGTGACTCAGCAGTTTTATGTGTATCACTTAATTTAACATAATTTTAATAATTTAAATTACATGAAAAGTTAATTTATAAATGTTTATTTCATTTACAATTACCAAGATACATTTTTCACGATTATACTTAGATTACTTGTGAACAAGCACAGTCCTCATCTCCAATTATTTTCTTGACATCATTGCACATGAAATCCAGGAAGCAGTGAACTGCATTGCCCTGTCTTTGTTTGTGTATTTACTCTTAGGTCAAAGTTACTTTTGATCTTAAACAACTGACAGATAAACACAGCCACATCTAGCCAGCAAGCCCAGACAAAAATAAATGCTAACAATTCTGGAGACATCTTTATTTCTATTTTGCCAGCAATTTTAAGACCACATTATAGATCAAAAGTCTGTCATGTGAACAAGGAGGTGTTCAGGTGAATTACTAGAACCTTAACACTTTTAATTTATGTGGGCCCTCATTTACTTAGAGCCAATTCAGAGCAAAGTTCTTAAGGGTTTTACCATGTAGACAAAATACTTATAACACATTCACAGACATCACACACACACAAAGATCTGATAGCTTACAGTTTAAAATTTCAGCCATGAGACAGAAAAATAGAGTAGTATAAGATTAGCACTGTATAAAGAGACAGCTGAAGCCAAATTCTATTCGTGACCATTGGGACAGGGTAAGGTCACCTGCCGCTAAGGTTAACCTGTAAGGTGACGGTCTGCTCTGACAGGGGGTCGTAGGAAGGCTGTGGGCCACTCGGTCAGGTAGAGCGCCTCCCACAGCACCCCGGCTTGTGGCAACACCTGTTTTATTCTGTTTTCCCATTTTTTTTCAATCTCAAGTGGGTTTAGGAGTCAATTTTTTGATATTTTAGTCAAAACTGACAGAAATAGCAAACTTCCACACATCCTCAAGTAACAAAATTATCTTAATGTAAGTCAGCAGATTCAAAATTGGCAGAGAGAGAGAGAGAGACACTAAAAAGCCCTTTCATGCTAACCCTATAATTGTAGTTTAAAAATTCTCTTTGACTTTAAAAACCCAGCGTGCATGAGAGCAGGGCACATCCAGCTGGAGCTCCCAGAAGCAGACCTGTGCATCCTTTAACGTGCGGGTGTCCCATTGTGCTTCTTATCAATCTCTTGATAGCAAAGAAAATCCTGTACCCTTGAGCAGGGAATGTTTAGAGTTTGGGACAAGTGTTTTGTTTTTGTTGGTTTTTCCAATCCAGTGCACAAACTTGAGGATATCAAAAGATCCCCAAGTGGGCCACGCACACTTCAGTCGCCCCAAGTGGTGACTGGTGCTGCTGCAGGCGCCCCTCTCCCAGGAGTGTCACCAGCTGGGTTGATAGCCACCCTCTGCATGGTGTGTGGGAGCCAAGGCACTTGGATGGCCGGTCTCCCATGGGCACCAACTGTTGGGCCAGGACTGTTCCTTCTGACCTACAAGCCAGATGCGCTTTTCTGGAGATCCCTTTGTGGCCACTGTGTGTTAGGGATTGTGAATTCCCACATCTGCGAGGTTTCTGGTTTCCTAGGAACCCCTTCCTGGGGGTCAGAGGAGTGGGGGCCTCTTGTCTTCCAATGCCCTCATCTTTTTGTTTGTTTGTTGCTCAACACAAGCAACGCAAAATTTCTAGTTGCAGTTTCAGAAATGTCCACAGGATGTCACAGAGAGCTCGATTCTATGAAACTAATGAAAGTAAGTGTAGGAATCTGCCTAGCATGGCAGGCACAGCTCCCCTAGGCGGGTTTGAGCTGCATTCTGCCTGCACACTCCCTAGGATACAGAAAAGTGACATTTATCTTTGCCAAGCTCTCACCAAGAAAACAAATGGTTCCAGCTGGAAAAACAAACCTTACCTGGGGGAACCGCCCCTGCAGATGGCCAGAAGACCCACCTCAGCCTTGATGAAGGAATTCCTTCCCAGAGGGAGACACCTGCAGAAAATGGGCCTCAACCCAGAGTGGATGGACCAGGGTTCAGAAGGCTCACCCGCTGAAGTCCCTGAGCCACTAGGGCTTCGTACAGGAAAAGGGGGCTCCTGGTATCTGACACCATCCCAGGTCCCACGGGCTGGAGGGACACCACTGGGTTTCCCTCCAGAATCCATGCTCATTACCAGGACGGTGAGCTAAGATCACAAAAGAAGTGAACATAAAGTAGGAATTTTAGGGCTGGCGCTGTAGCATAGCAGGGTAAAGCCACTGCCTGCAGTGCCAGCATCCCATATAGGTGCTGGTTCGAGTCCCAGCTGCTCTACTTCCAATCCAGCGCTCTGCTATGGGCTGGGAAAGCAATGGAAGATGGCCCAAGTCCTTGGGCCCCTGCACCCACACGGGAGACCCAGAGGAAGCTCCTGGCTTTGGATGGGCCCAGCTCCAGCCAGTGCAGCCATTTGGGGAGTGAACCAGCAATGAAAGACATCTCTCTCTTTCTCTCTCTCTCTCTCTCTCTCTCTCTCTCTCTCTCTCTCCCTCTGAAATTCTGACTTTCAAGTAAATTAAATAAATTTCTCTCTGTTAGAAACCCAACCTGCATTTCACCTAGGGGAAGGGTCACTGGGACTCTGACTGGGAGAAAAGGGAACGATGGGAGGATAGCCCAGGATTCCTGAGAAACCAGCAAGGGTGGGTGCAGAACCTGGCGCTGGAACTTGACACTAATCACGGTGGTTAAAAATGTTGCAAGCCACAGAACTGTCAAGGCCAGGGACGGACTGGTCACTCTGGAATCTCTCAAGGCCTGTGGGGTGCTGATAAAAGTCCAGCAATTTGCTTCATTCTCAGCTCACGACACAGTGTGTGTGTAGCAACTTGTCCTGTACAATCTCTGTACACTCAACAGGATATCTGCTTCTCGTTGACCGTCCTGCAGCCATGAAACCAGAGATGCATGGTACAGCACCACTGTGGGGCACTGCCAACCTTGAGCTATAACCTTCCGACTTCCCTGTTACTCATTCCCTTCCCACCAGACCAACCGCACTGGCTACCACTCTTTGGCCACGCTGTGTGCTACCCCGCTTGACCCTCTGGCTGCCCCTACCTTGCCCTTGACCTCATCATTTGTCCTAAACCTGCCTCCCTCAGTGCTCTCACCATCACAACCAATTCCATATTCTCCCTACTCCAAACTGAAGAATACTTAAATTGCTCATAGCTACCATTATTCTATTTCCAAATGCCAACAATGTGCCCAGTTGATGGAAGACTCCTCTCATATTTATTTACTCTAACAAGTTTATCGAATACCCCAACATGGACCATCACACTTTTCAGGTACTTGGGAATCCATCTGAGAATAAAGAGATTAAAAAAAACACCCTGTACTCATGCAGTTTATAGTCTATATAGTCTAGAAAGGAAGATGGACAATAAAGAATAAACTTGATAAATATGACCAAATGGTATGGTCTCAACAGACTTTTGCTCCCAAAATTTATGCAGACATTTAAACCCCAGAGTCCTGTGTCAATGGCTAAGGGATTAATGTTTGACTCGAGGCCAAATGGGGACTGCAACCCATAATCTCAAAGTTCTCAAGTCCAGGCTTCTAAGGCCGTATCAATCCTTTTGTATCTCACTCATTCTACCTGTAGAGAAGTCAGATGGGGCAAACAGATTTGTGCAGAACCTAAGAGTGAGGAACCAGGCTATGATCCCCATCCACCCAATAGGTCCCATTGTCTTCCTCCAAAACCTTATTTGTTTCTTTTTTTAAAAAAAAAAAAAAGATTTATTTATTTTATTTGAAAGGCAGAGCTACAGAGAAAGGGAGAGGCAGTGAGATCTTCCATCCACTGGTTTGCTCACCAAATGGTCACAATGGCCAGGAGCCAGGATCTTCCCCCAAATCCCCTATTTGGGTCCAAGGGCCCAAGTACTTGGGCCATCCTCCACTGCTCCCCCAGACAAACCAGAATGGAGCCTGGAAGTGGAGCATCTGGGACTCAAACCAGGGCCTATATGGGTATGCCAGCCCCTGTTTCTGCTTCTAAAAGTGCAGCACTTGTTCATGCACCCCATGTCCTCCCTCAAGCAAGGAACTCACAATGAGGCCACACAGTGCAAATGCCACGAAAGTTTCTCAGACACCATGCTTCTGTCAAGTCCTTCCCACTGCACCCCAAACTACACTCTCTGGGGCACCGTGGATCAGAGAAATCAGTCATGTTCTACCGGGAGGTGACTTTCTCACTGGGTTTTTCCACCAACACCCGGCATATGGAGACCGACCACAGCCCACGGCTGCCGGGAACCAGGGAAGGTCTACAGGTGTTGAAGTTGATTTCTTCTGAGAGGATTAATTCTGAGAGGAGGAGCATGGTGGGGGCAAGAGGCGCGGAGTCACCACACAGACCCCGGGAGTCAGGTGAAAGCAGGCCAGAGGTGAGCAGCCTGCAGACTCGTTTATTTCAGTTGCTACAGCAGCTTCTATAGCCAAGGCAGCCAATCCAGTCAAGGGGTGGTCTATGCCCTAACCAATCACAGCCTGTTGCCAGGCAGTTTCCAAAGCCATCCAATCACAGCCTGTTGCCAGTCAGGCTCTGTTGTCATGTGGTTTCTGAAGCCATCCAATCATGGCCTGTTGCCAGGCAGTTTCTGTTGTCAGCTGCCATCTTGGCATGACCTTTTCACCTTCTCATTTCCCCACATACAGGGCATGCCTTCTCCTCACTGCAGGTTTAAGTTGTAAAGCTGGTGCTGAGACTTGGAAATGCCTCCATGCCCCCCGAATGCTGCACAATCTTCAGACACTCTCTGTCTGAGCTCAGTGGTCCACAGTCCACCCAAGCCTCTCTTGGAACGTCTCACCAAGGCGTTGACAACTATCACATTCGCAGGGGTGAATGTTTGATGGCGTCTCTGTCAATCAGATATCAATGGGCTGGTATCAGCAGGCAAAGGAGCAGCCCTTGGGACTGCTATTCTTTGAGAAGACCTTGCTCACCAGGAGGAAACTACTAAAACTCTCCCTCCAGCCTGAGGGACCCAGCCCACAGCATGGGCGAAGCTCTTAGTCACACACAGACTCCTCCCCCTTGGCAGGTGTGGTTCTCCAAACAGCCAGATCCTCGACTTTCCTTTGATGGGAGGCTTTCAATCATTGCTTCAACCTCATCACTTGTTCTTGGCCTGTTTAGATTTTCTACATATCCTCGATTTAATCTTGGAAAGTCGTATGTGTCCAGGAACTCATCCTTTTCTTCAGTTTTTTGATTCATTAACATATGGTTGTTTATAGTAGTCTCTTCTGATCCTTTGCATTCTGTGATCTCAGCATTAATGTTTTCTTTTGCATTTCGAATTTTTTATTTAAGATTTCCTTTTTGTTACTGTTGCTAAAAGTTTGTCTATTTTGTTTATCTTTTAAAAAACACTTTTCATTTTGTTAAGCTTTTGTTACTTTTTCATTTCTATTTATTTCTGCTCTAATTTTTTAAAAGGATTTATTTGAAAGGCAGAATTACAGAGAGGCAGAAGCAGAGAGAGAGAGAGAGAGAGAGGGAGAGAGAGGTCTTCCATCCACTGGTTCACTCCCCAGATGACCACAAGGGCCGGAGCTGAGCCGATCCGAAGCCAGGAGTTTCTTCCAGGTCTCCCACATAAAAAACACAAAGATAAAAGAGAGACAGAATGAAACAAAGAATATATAAAATAATCAGTAAACAGTCAACAAAATGAAGGAGCTAGTTCTTATCTGTCAATATGATTCTTGAATGTAAATGGATTGCATTCCCAAGCCAAAAGGTAGAGACTGGCTGAATGGATTAAGCAAGACCCAGGGCAGGGTGTAGGGTGCAGGGACCAAGGACTTGGACCATCTTCTACTGCTTTCCCAGGCCATATCAGGGAGCTGGATTAGAAGTGGAGCAGCCGGGACTCGAACCAGCACCCGTATGGGATGCCACTGTTGCAAGCTTAGCCTACTACACCACAGTGCTGGCCCTGTGTAGGGCTGGTCTGGTGGTGAATTCCATCAGTTTTTGCTTCTCTGGTAAAGATTTTATTTCGCCTTCATTTCTAAAGGATAGTTCCTCTGGATATAGTATTGTTGGTTGGTACTTTTTTCTTTCAAGACCTTGAATAGGGGCCAGCATTATGGTATAAAAGGTTAAGACACTACTTGTAATGCCAGCATCCCATGTTGGAGTTCAAGTCCCAACTGCTGCACTTCTAGTCCAGCTTCCTGCTAATGTTCCTAGGAAGACAGCGAAAGATGGACAAAATACTTGAGTCCCTACCGCCCTCTTGGGAGACCCAGACAGAGTTCTGGGGCCCTGGCTCTGGCCTGGAACAGCCCTGGCTTTTGCTGCCATTTGGGGAGAGAACCAGCAGATGGAAGTTCTTACTCTCTCACTTAAAAAGACCTTGACTATATCATCTTATTCTCTTCTGATCTGTAAAATTTCCACTGAGAAGTCTGTTAGCCTAATGAGCTTTCTTTATATGTAACTTGACGCTTTTCTCTCCTTGATGGATTCTCTCCTTGTCTGTAACTGAGACTTTTGGAGTAAATATGTCTTATAGGGGTTATTGTTGATTGATTATGGTTGGGGGTCTTTTGAGTTTCCTGAATTTGAATTTCTATACCTCTTTCAAGCCTTGGAAATTTTCAATTATTTAATTATTTAACTTATTTTGGTTCTCAATGCCTTTGTCCTCAGCGCTCCTTCAGCTATACCCACAACACAAGTATTTATTAGCATAGCTGTATCTCATGTGTTTTGTAGGCTTTCTTTGTTCTCTTGAATTTTTTTCTTTGTGTTTGTCTGACTGGGTTATTTCAGAAGTATTCTCCTCAGCATCAGGAGTTGTATTTTCTGGGGCCAGTGCTGTGGCCTAGCAGGTTAAACATCACTTGCGATGCTGGCATTGCACAGTGGACTGCACACTGAGTCCCGGCTGCCCTGCTCGCGGTCCAGCTTCCTGAAGATGCTCCCAGGAAGGCAGCAGAAGACGGCACAGTGCTTAGAACCCCGACACCCACGTGGGAGACCAGGGTGGAGTTCCTGGTCTTTCCCAGACCTGGCTGCTGCATCCATTTGGGGAGTGAACCAGTGGATGGAAGATTCTCTCACTCTCGCTCTGTCTGATGAAGAGATGACCAACAGAAATGGGTGAAAATATTTTTATTTATTTATTTATTTTTTATTTTTTTGACAGGCAGAGTGGACAGTGAGAGAGAGAGACAGAGAGAAAGGTCTTCCTTTGCCGTTGGTTCACCCTCCAATGGCTGCCGCGGTCGGCGCGCTGCGGCCGGCGTACCACGCTCATCCGATGGCAGGAGCCAGGTGCTAGGTGCTTTTTCCTGGTCTCCCATGGGGTGCAGGGCCCAAGCACCTGGGCCATCCTCCACTGCACTCCTGGGCCACAGCAGAGAGCTGGCCTGGAAGAGGGGCAACCGGGACAGAATCCGGTGCCCCGACCGGGACTAGAACCTGGTGTGCCGGCGCCGCAAGGCGGAGGATTAGCCTGTTGAGCCACGGCGCCGGCCAAGGGTGAAAATATTTTAAACTATTCATCTGACAAAGTATTAAGACACAGAATTTATAAAGAACTAAAAAAACCCTCAACAACAAGAAAAACACTCCAGTTAAGAAATAGATGGAGGATCCGAAGAACACAAAAAGCCAACCAGTACATGAAGAAATTTTCAGTATCACTAGCCATCAGGGAATTACAGATAAAAACCATGATGAGCTATCATCTCACTCCAGCTAGAACAACTATTATCAAAAAGAGAAAACTAACAAATGCTAGTGAGAATGTAGAAGTAATGGAGCACTCACAGGCGGTAGGGGTGCAAACTGGTAGCGTCATTGTGGAGAACAGAAAACTAAAACTAGATCTACCATATGACCCAGCTACCCCACTTCTGGGTAGGTACCCAAGGGACATGAAGTCAGGCTGTCAAAGAAACACCTACACTCCATGTCCACGACAGCACTGTTCTCGGTACTCAGGACATGGAATCAACCTAATTGTCCACCAATGGATGAACGGATAAAGATGTGGTATTCAAGCACAGTGGAATATTACTGAACCATAAAAAAGAATGAAATCCTGACATTTGCAGCAACATGGATGGCACTTGAGATCACTATGTTAAGTGAAATAAGACAGATACCACATATCCTCTCTCATGCATGGACGTTTTTAAATGTCTACCTGGACTGAAAACAGGAATACCTAGAAGCTGGGGAGGGTGGGAGAAGGGGGCAAAGAAGAGATTTGGATAATGAGTACCAAAGCACTGTGGGGAATCCCACAGGAGTCCCAGAAGAGTTACGGAGCACCACTAACCCGAAAAGAAAGCTAAAAGCAAAACCAAAATGGAGTTACTTAAGCTAAGGCCACTAAGCACCAGCAACTGCCAGACCATCTGTCAGAACAGACACAGGCGGTGAGGCCTTGATGAGGACTGGGGGACATTCCATCCTAAGAAGAAGCCAACCAGCCCGCTACTTCACCCACACTACTGCACCACGATCAGTCACACCCAGGAGACCCCCAACACACCATTGGCCACTCCCAGACACCAACATCTGGTTGGTGACACCCTAAAAGATGAGTCTGTGATTGGTGACACCCCAGGGCACCTTCACTGCCCACCTACCCCAGAGGGGATAGAAAGACAGACCTCACCACTACTCTCATCCCCTGGGGGACCATGGCTCAGCGTAAGTGAAACTGCCCGCGTCTCCACTGACTGAAGCTCTGCTTGCCACGCGCTGGAGCCCACCTCGCCCGGACATCCCAGCCGCTGCCGGAGCTGACATCAGAGCCGGATCGGACTTCTCATCGGTGACTTCAACCCTTCACCGTCGAGCCTACTGCCCAGAGTGCCAGTCATCCCACAGCTGCTGTCTGTCCATAAGTGACTGTTCTGAAATCCGTCTCTCCGAGTGGTAACGGAGACTCTGGACTCTGGACTTTGGACTTTGACTTTTCGTGACCATGATAGGAACCTTGAGAACGCAGCATTCATATTACACCCTTTGCCATGAGTGTTTAGATCGGTTATGCGTTTATGCTGTGTATGTGTAACACTTATTACTATCGCTGGATATTTCCTGGGAGTTGTCTTATTCCTGGACGTGTGTTATGACCTGTGGACTAATAACATATTGAGTGGTATTGACCTTTAGATGTGTGTGCTGAATATATATATTGAGTGGTATTGAGTATTGAATAATGAATTATATTGAAAAGGTTATCACGATTCTGTGTGATTCTTCCCTCTGCTCCAACACGTTGTAGTAGCTTTTTTTTTTTTTTTTTTGACAGAGTGGACAGTGAGAGAGAGAGAGACAGAGAGAAAGGTCTTCCTTTTTTCCGTTGGTTTACCCCACAATGGCCGCTGCGGCTGGCACACCACGCTGATCCGAATCCAGGAGCCAGGTGCTTCCTCCTGATCTCCCACGCAGGTGCAGGGCCCAAGGACTTGGGCCATCCTCCACTGCACTCCTGGGCCACAGCAGAGAGCTGGCCTGGAAGAGGGGCAACCGGGACTAGAACCGGGTGTGCCAGCACCGTAGGCAGGGGATTAGCCTATTGAGCCATGGTGCCGGCCTGCATTAGCCTTCTTGAGCTGTGTGGTGAGTGGTGCTCGCAACGAGCACCATTACATAGGATAGGTTCTGAGGTGGGTGTTGAGCCCAGCATGAAGACATGGTTAAGATGCCCATGTCCCATGACATAGAACCTGCGTTTGATACTCAGCTCCAGCTCCTGACTCCAGTTTCCTGCTAATGCAGATCCTGGAAGGTAGTGGTGAAGGCTCAAGTAGTTCCTACCACCCACTCTGGGAGAGCTGCACTGATTCTCTAGCTCCTGGCTTTGGCCCTGGCCCAGCCCTGACCTTTGAGGGCATTTGAGGAGTGAACCAGCAAAAGGGCTTACTCTCTCTCTCTCTCTTTCTCTTTCCCTCTGCCTCTCAAATATACACTTTTTAAAAGAAGTACTGGGCTTTGGTGGTCTGCAGAGTGGGGAGCTAGAGTTCACAACAATGTGTTATGCTACTGTATAAAGAACTGAGGGGGTTGGCAAGTTCCAAATGAAGAAAAGCTGATGGAAATGTTACTCGTCCAACATTGTGAGCCCACTTTCTGGCAAGGTCTAACAAACACTCGGAAGGAATTGTCTCAAAAAGTGATTTAGAGCAAATAAGGAAACCATAGCAAAGAATTTCCAAAAACATAACTCCATGAACAGGAAAAGCAGAGAGCTTTAATTTTTGCAGTAAGTTAATCTGTAAGAGGGGACATTCTCATCACCACACGTAGGGCTGGGTACCAGTCCACACAGGCACAGCAGAGGAACATGTGTCACCTGAGATCGCAGTGTCAGGGTAATGGGGCTTAAGCTCCTCCTGGGGTAGAGATCTTAGTACTAAGAGGAAGCAGAGGATGGCATCTGTACTGTGGAGTAGCGGATAGACTGCCGCCTGCAGTGCCGGCATCCCATATGGGCACCGGTTTGGGTCCCGGCTGTTCCACTTCCAATCCAGCTCTCTGCTGTGGCCTGGGAGGGCATCTAGGTGGATCAATGCTTGGGCTCCTGCACCCGCACGGGAAACCCGGAAGAAGCTCCTGGCTCCTGGCTTTAGCTCTGGCCATTGCAGCCATTTAGAGAGTAAACCAGCAGCTGGAAGATCTCTCTTTCTCTCTCTGCCTCTGCCTCTCTGTAATTCTGCCTTTCAAACAAATAAATAAATCTTTAGTAAAATAAATAAATAAAACAAAGCAGAGGTGGCCTTCACACGCTTTCTGAGCCGTCTGCAAAGCGCTGCTCCTGCAGGAGGGAAGGGACCAGTGCAGCGGCTGGGCCTTGCCGCTCTCCCTGGAATGTACCCAAAAACCTGAACGACAACTTTGCAGAACATCAGGTGCTTTTAGGCATTGAAATAGCAATGAATCACAAGGAAGCCTTTTGAGCTGCTCGGGGCATTGGCTGTTGACATACATGCTAATCACCTGCTCTGATCAGTTTACACTGTGTACATATGTTGAAATATTGCACGCTACCTCATAAAAAATGTACTGAATTCCTAATAAAATATTTTCAGAAAATAAAAAAATTTAAAAGGACATATTCTAGCCAGGAGGCCAGCAGAAAATTAATTCAAGTAAACCTATAATCAGATGCTTAGGAACGAGAAGGTTTCTGAGATTAGGTAGCTAGGACAGACCTCTCTGTTAAAAACTCAGATTCCAGGCCGGCGCTGCGGCTCACTAGGCTAATCCTCCACCTTGCGGCGCCAGCACACTGGGTTCTAGTCCTGGTCGAGGCACCAGATTCTGTTCCGGTTGCCCCTCTTCCAGGCCAGCTCTCTGCTGTGGCCAGGGAGTGCAGTGGAGGATGGCCCAAGTGCTTGGGCCCTGCACCCCATAGGAGACCAGGAGAAGCACCTGGCCCTGCCATCGGATCAGCGCGGTGCACCAGCCATAGCGTGCTGGCCGCAGCAGCCATTGGAGGGTGAACCAACGGCAAAGGAAGATCTTTCTCTCTGTCTCTCTCTCTCTCACTGTCCACTCTGCCTGTCAAAAAAAAAAAAAAAAAAAAAAAAAAAACTCAGCTTCCGATAAGCCTAGACTATCATCAAGCAACCTACCAAAAGGAGATGTGAAGAACATTCCAGAAAAAAGAAATAGTAAGTGCAAGTGCATTCCGGAATGTCTGGGAGAGTTGCCTCTGTGGCGTGAGGGAATTTATGGAACAGCATCTTTTCCGTATAAACACTGTCAGCAATCAGCATACATTAGCTCAGGGCTCAGTGGATGGGCTGGAGAACGGCCAGCCTACGTTGGGCTCCGAAAAGTGGCTCCTGATGTCCAGGGAACACAAGAGTGAAAGCCCACTTGTTCAACTGCTTTTCCAGGCTGTGGTCAGTCTGGCTAGGCATGGTTTGGGTTCTTGTCTCCCTGAGAGAGAGAATTCAAAGAAGGGACCTGGATAGACAAGAGTAGGAAAGCAAGTCACCAGAGGTGAAAGTACACACTCAGGAATGGGTTATGATCAAAGTTCAGGGCAGCCTCTCATACAGTCTGGAGGCACAGTGGGGGACGTCTTGGGTGGGGTGTAATCAAATATTCAAAAAGCGTGGGGTTTTGGGTGGGGCTTTAGCATCACTCATTTTTTTCTTCCTTTTTTTAAAAAATTTATTTGAAAGTCAGACCTACACAGAGAGAGGAGAGGCAGAGAGAGAGAGAGAGAGAGAAAGGGAGAGAGGGAAGTCTTCCATCCGCTGGTTCACTCCCCAGTTGGCTGCAACGGCCAGAGCTGCGCCATCTGAAGCCAGGACCCAGGAGCTTCTTCCAGGTTTCCCACATGAGTGCAGGGGCCCAAGCACTTGGACCATCTTCTGCTTTCCCAGGCTGTAGCAGAGCGCTGGATCAGAAGTGGAGCAGCCGGGTCTTGAACTGGCGCCCATATAGGACGCCGGTGCTTTATGCCAGGGTGTTAACCAGCTGCACCACAGCTCCAGCCCTTTTTTTGACATCTTGGAGGTGCCATGGTGTCAGGTGCGTGATGGGAGTGGGTGTGTCCACCATGGTAATTTTATTTCAGTAATATTATGATGACCAGAAAGTCATTGTGGAAAAGCATTGTGGGAAATATCCATCTTGGATATTTCTAGCTGGTTCTTTTTCTTTTTTAAGATTTATTTTATTTATTTGAAAGACAGAGTTACAGAGAGAGGTAGAGCCAGAGAGAGAGAGGTCTTCCCTCTGCTGGTTCACTCCCCAGATGGCCACAACAGCCAGAGCTGCACCAATCCAAAGCCAGGAGCCAGGAGCTTCTTCAGGGCCTCCCACGTGGGTGCAGGGGCCCAAGGACTTGGGCCATCTTCAACTGCTTTTCAAGGCCACAGCAGAGAGCTGGGTCTGAAGAGGAGCAGCTGGGACTAGAACCGGCACCCATATGGGATGCTGGCACTGCCAGTGGAGGCTTCACCTGCTATGCCACAGTGCCAGCCCCTCTACCTGGTTCTTAAAGAGCAAAACTGGGCGGCAGTGGTCTGCACTGAAAGGGGTGGGGTTTGGGCAGTGTACACAGGGCTGCAGCACACATATGGGCAGTGGTCAGCTCCTCCTCCCAGCTACCTTCCTGCCTACATCAGCCCCTCCACATCCATGACTCACAGTGCCACAGGGCCAAGGCCAAAGTCACGGTGTGAGGATGTCCTCTGGTCCACGAGCACCTGCTTCTGAACAACAGTTGACCATGGGAGAACTCTGATTTTCTCCTTTATCCGTTTCTCTATGTCTTAAATTATTTTATAGCAAGTGTGCATCATTCTATCATCAGGGAAAAAATAATAAAGCCAAAGAGAGCTGGTCAGTATTGACATGCATCTATTCTCATCCACTTCTCCAATGGTTAATATATTGGTAAAGTTTATCATATTAGTTTCCTGAGGCTGTCATAACCAATGACCATGAACAAATTAGGTGACTTGGAACAACAGAAATTCACTCCCTCTCATTCCAGGGTCCAGGAGTCTGAATTTCCCATTCAGCCACAGTGTTGTGGCGCAGTGGGTCAAGTCACTGTCTGCAGTGCCAGAATCCATACGGGTGCCGGTTTGAGTCCCGGCTGCTCCACTTCTGATCCAGCTCCCTGCTAATGTGCCTGGGAAAGCAGTAGAGAATGGTCCAAGTGACTGGGGCTCTGCCACCCATGTGGGAGACTCAGATGAAGCTCCTGGCTCCTGCCAGGCACAGCCCCAGCTGTTGTGGCCATTTGGGGAATAAACCAGTGGATGGAAGAACGAACACTCTCTATCTCTCTCTCTGCCTCTTTCTCTATGACTATGCCTTTCAAGTCAATAAATAAGCTAAGAAAGAAAGAAAGCATTAAAGAGAGAAAGAAAGAATTGATCACACTCTCTCAGGGCTCTGGGCGCGCCTCTCTCTGGCCCTGGGCAGACCCTGCAGTCTCCGGCTCTCTGCAGCTTATCCGCTGCATCAGGCGACGTCTCTGCCTCCATCTCCATGTGAGCTACTCCCCTGTGTCTGTCCCTGGTCTCTCTCTGCCTGCGTCTTATAAAGGATCTTGCACTGCGGGATGACGATGGTGACACTCAGGCACCCTGGCACTTGAGAAAACAGGAAACAGCGGCAAAGCACTCCCCACCGGCCCCAAGTAGATCGTAAATCCAGGAAGGATTCTCTGAGAGCTCTTGAGACTCCTATTAAAGATGTCCCCTCCTCACACCCAGCGGACAGAAGCCAAGGAGACAAAGGCCAGGGAGGAACTGAGCAGACAGGGCCTGCCGAGCTGCCCCCGTGTGTCGCCATTACAGTCCACTGTCCCAGACTCTGATCCTTCCTCACCATTTCTCTGTATCTCTTAGGTCACTTGCAGCTTACATTTGATAAATGTGCATTCTTTCCCTTCTTAATCTGTTTTTGGGGGCTTGCATTGTGCAGAGGGTTCAACCACGACCTGTGACCTCTCATGTGGATGCCAGTTCAAGTCCCAGCAACTCCACTTCCGATCCAGCTCCCTGCTGATGCACCTGGGAAAGCAGCAGAAGACAGCCCAAGTGCTTGGCCCCTGCACCCACGTGGGGGACTGGATGGAACTCCTGCCTTCCGCTCGACCCAGCCCTGGCTACTGCAGCCATTTGGGGAATGAACCAGTGAATGGAAAATCTCTCCCTTTCTCTAACTCTGCCTCTCAATTAAGTACATAAATATTTTAACTTTTTTAAAACCTGTATTTGGTTATAGGGCTTCAGTGAAAAGCCTAAGATGGGAAAAGTGTATAAATACTTTTTTCCCTACAATCCCAGCTCAAAATCCTTAACCTAATTACACTACAAAGACTCTTTCTCCAAACACATTAACTTCTGCAGGCTCCGGAAATGAGTAACTCATATCCTTAGGGCCACCATTCAGCCCACTACATGTGGCTGACTCGTGGATGTGTGTGTAAAACATGCATGAACTCTGGGGCCTGCACTCTGGTTTGGTAGGCTAAGTGTCTGCCTGCGGTGCCAGCATCCCATATGGGCACCAGTTCGCGTCCCAGCTGCTCCTCCTCCCATCCAGCTCTCTGCTTATGACCTGGGAAAGCAATGGAAGATGGTCCAAGTGCTTGGGCCCCTGAACCCGTGTGGGAGACCTGGAAGAAGTTCTTGGCTTCCAGCTTCAGATCAGCTCAGCTCCGGCCGTTGTGGCCATTTGGGGAGTGAACCAACAGATGGAAGACCTTTCTCTGTCTCTCCCTCTCTCTGTCTATAACTCTACCTCTCAAATAAATAAATAAAATCTAGGGGCTGACACTGTGGCGCAGTGGGTTAAAGCCCCAGCCTGCAGCGCTGGCATCTCATATGGATGCCAGTTCGAGTCCCGGCTGCTCTTCTTCCTATCCAGTTCTCTGCTTTGGCCTGGGAAAGCAGTAGAAGATGGCACAAGTCTTTGGGCCCCTGCACCTGGGTGGGAGACCCGGAAGAAGCTCCTGGCTCCTGGCTTTGGATTGGCCCAGCTCTGGCTGTTGCAGCCAATTGGAGAGTGAACCAGCTGATGGAGGACCTCTCTCTCTGCCTCTGCTTCTGTAATTCTGACTTTCAAGTAAAATAAATAAATCTTTATAAAAAATTGTATAAAAGGAATCACCAGGCCGGCGCTGTGGCTCACTTGGTTAGTCCTCCACCTGTGGCGCCAGCATCTCATATGGGCGCCGGGTTCTAGTCCCGGCTGCTCCTCTTCCAGTCCAGCTCTCTGCTGTAGCCTGGAAGTGCAGTGGAGGATGGCCCAAGTGCTTGGGCCCCTGCACCTGCACCTGGGAGACCAGGAGGAAGCACCTGGCTCCTGGCTTCAGATCGGCACAGAGCGGGCCATAGCAGCCATTTGGGGAGTGAACCAATGGAAGGAAGACCTTTCTCTCTGTCTCTTTCTCTCACTGTCTATAACTCTACCTGTCACATATTAAAAAAAAAAAAAAAGACACGTGTGGCCATGTTCGTTTCATTCGTGGGTGAGTGTGTCATGTGAGTGGATTCACGTTTCTTACAAGAGTGTCTTTGGGGCTCACGGATTTACAGGACCCGCCTGAGTCAGTTTTGCAGAGCAAAGCCAGACTGTCCCAACACGATCACAGCATTGTCAGTCTCCACTGCTTCACACCCTCTCTGCCCGCTGCTAATGACATGTTTAGAGTTTGCCGATGGGGTGAGTGTAAAACGGTGACGTGGTTGGGAGTCCCCAGCCCGGAGACTGGTCTCTACCTGGGCCCTGTGGTTTCCAGAAGCATCCTTTGACCCCTAGGGGGAGGCAGCGGCACCTCCAGAGCCATGCACTCCGCACAGCTGCAGGACCAGGTCAGCAAGGAGGCTGCCACGGCTCACTGCGTGCACCCTCCAAGCAGCAGCCCAAGCCACGTGCACCCCACCTGAGCCAAGGTCCGCTGCGCTGGGGCAGCCAAGGTCCACCGCCCTGGAGAGACATGGGGTGGCCCTGAGCAGTAAGATCCAAGATCCCACAGGCGCCCTGTTCCCCTCACTGCAAATCCTTCTCTTTCAGGGCCCGGAACCCTGTGCCTGTGATGGGCATGGCAGCCTTGAAGTTCTCTGCAATGCCCCTGGGGTCACCCCGCACCCCCATCTTGTCGAACAACACGCGAGTTCTTTGCAGCCCCACTAATCTCTAGCAAATGGCTGCTTGGCCATACCCTTGGTGTTCTCACCAAGATGGAGACCAAGATGGAGAGTCTTCCAAATGTTAATGTCCCACTTCCCTTTTGATTATGAATTCCATCTTTACCTGGTTCCTCTTTTCTTTTTTTTTTTTTTTAACCAAAAAGTTAGGAGAAGCACACAGCACCCCAAACACTTTGCTGCTTAGATTTCTTCCACCAAATACCCAAGTTTGTTGCTCCTAACTGGGTGCCTTCTGCGGGTGCCTTCTGTCATATCCCAAGACACTCATATCCCTTAGAGGACTGCCTGGGTTCATGTCCTGCCTCAACTTCCAATCCAGCTTCCTGCCAATGTGCACCCTGGGAGGCAGCAGGTGATGGCTCAATACTGGGTCCCTGCCATCTACCATGGAAACCTGAATTGAGTTCCAGGACCCTGACTTTAGCCTGGCCCAGCCCTGGCGGCTGTGGGTTGGTACCAGGGTGGCCTGGGAGTGGGGTGTTGTAATAACAGATACCTAAAATGTAGAAGTGGCTTTGGGACTGGATAAGAGGTAGAGCCTGAAAATTTCTTTCTTTCTTTTTTCTTCTTCTTCTTTTTTTTTTTTTTTTTTGACAGGCAGAGTGGACAGAGAGAGAAAGAGAGAGACAGAGAGAAAGGTCATCCTTTACCGTTGGTTCACCCTCTAATGGCTGCTGCAGTCGGTGCGCTGCGGCCGGCGCACCGCGCTGATCCGAAGGCAGGAGGCAGGTGCTTCTCCTGGTCTCCCATGGGGTGCAGGGCCCAAGCATTTGGGCCATCCTCCACTGCACTTCCTGGCCACAGCAGAGAGCTGGCCTGGAAGAGGGGCAACCGGGACAGAATCTGGTGCCCCGGCTGGGACTAGAACCCGGTATGCCACAAGGCGGAGGATTAGCCTATTGAGCCGCAGCGCCAGCCAAAAATTTCTTTTTTAAAAAAGATTTATTTATTTGAAAAGCAGAGTCACAGAGAGAGAGAGAGGGACAGAGAGAGAGGGAGATTTTCCAGCCCCTCATTCATCCCCCAGATGGCCCCAATGGCCAGGTCAAAGCCAGGAGCTTCATTCGGATCTCTCACGTGGCTGGCAGTGGCCCAAACCACCGGGCCGTCCTCCTCTGCTTTTCTCAGGGCATCAGCAGGGAGCTGGATTGGAAGTGGTGCATCCAGGGCACGAACTTGCGCCCATATGGTATGTTGGCATCATGGTATCAGCTTAACTCACTACACCACACTGCTGGCCCTGGAAATTCTTGAAGGAGATGCTGGGGAACGCCCATGCTGTCATGATCAGCATTAAGAGCGAACCAGCAAGGCCCTCTGTTTCCGTGCCTGCTTCCCAAAGTACGTTCTTGCAGAAAACTATTTGATCTAAATTCCTGGACACTGTTCAGAGGGACGGAGTTTGGACCGCTTTGTTGAGGACTATATCCCCAGCAGATAGACAGCGCTTGGCACGGGCAGATGACCCCTCAATATTTGTTTAATAGATCCACTGCTTGTGCAAACTTGCTCTCCGTTTCCCAATATTGCTGAAAATTGTTCTCACAGGAGCATGGCTTTCCCTAACATCCTCTCCGAAGAGGCCTGCTCATTCTGCCACCTCCAGCTAGGGTCAAGGATCAAAGCCTTGTGCTCCTCAGCGCCACTTCTACATCCTTGGCCCTAAATACAATGGCTGATTCAAAACCTTCTCAGGCAGACATTGGCGCAGCAGCTAAGAGGCTGCTTGGGCCACCTGCAGCTCACACGGGAGCGCCTGGCTTTCAGCTCCAGCTCTGCCTCCAATTCCGGCTTCCTGCTAACGTGCAACCTGCGGGTGATGGCACCAGTACTCGAGTCCCTGCCCCCACGTGGGGGACCTGGTGCAGTTCCTGGCTCCTGGATTCAGCCTGGCCCAGGCCTAGTTGTTACAGGCATTTGGGAAGTGAAACAACGGAAGATTCTCTCTCTCTCTCTCTCTCTCTCTCTCTCTCTCTCTCTTCCATTTAAGTAAAAATACAATTTTAAAAAAATCTTATCACATGGCCAGCATTGTGCCGTAGCAGGTAAAGCCACTGCCTGCAGTGCCAGCATCCCCTATGGGCACCAGTTCGAGTCCCGGCTGTTCCTCTTCTGATGCAGCTTTCTGCTGTGGCCTGGGAAAGCAGTAGAAGATAGCCCAAGTGCTTGGGCCCCTGCACCCATGTGGGAGACCTGGAGGAAGCTCCTGGCTTCGGATTGGCACAGCTCTGGCCGCTGTGGCTATTTGGGGAGTGAGCCAACAGATGGAAGACCTCTCTCTCTCTCTCTCTCTCTCTCTCTCTCTGCTTCTGCCTCTCTGTAAATCTACCTTTCAAATAAACAGGTAAATATTTTTTAAAAGTCTTACCACCTAAATCCAACGTGAGGGTCATCCCAGGATGGGCCTCCATCAGTGGTCTATTCTGGGTGTGGGTCACATTCTCCTGTATCTCCTACGCCAACTAATCTTGGATGTCACCCTGGTTATGACAGGCGACACGTGGTAAAGACTCTGGGTTCTCTTAAGTTCTGTTGAAAATACTGACGTATTTCTTTTCAGAAGTCAGTTACCGTGCCTAAGTTCTCCGAGCTCTGAGATTTCAGTTCAGTCCTCTGAGCTTTAGCTAAGGACCTTGGGGTTTCTAATGCGTAAACAGTCCCATGATCCATCACAGCTTGGGACGGGGCTTACACATGGAATGCAGGACTCATCCCTGTTTCTGTCCTTTAGATGCCACCACCAGCAGCAGCAGCAAGTGCTGCGGCAGTCACCTGCCCTGCAAGTTTCTCTCTGGCACAGCCCAGAGCCTGCCTTCAGACCAAAAGCCATTTTACAAAAGCAACACACAGATGCTACGTTGTGGTGCATGGGTTACTATCAGGGTGCTAGCTTGAGTCCCAGCTGCTCCGCTCCCAATGCAGCTCCATGCTAATGCAGCGGGGAAAAATGGGGAAGATGGACCAAGTCCATGAGCCCCTGACACCCATGAGAGAGACCCAGATAGTTCCAGACTTCTGGCTTCAGCCTGGCCCAACCCTGGCCTTTGTGGCCATTTGGGGAGTGAACCAGTAGACGGAAGATTTCTCTCTCGCTCTCTCCATCCCCCACCTTTGTAACTCTGCTGTTTTAAAAAAAAGACTCATTTATTTATTTGAAAGGCAGAGTGACAGCGAGGCAGAGGCAGAGACACAGAGAGAGGTCTATGATCCGCTAGTTCACTCCCCAAATGGCCACAATGGGCAGAGCTGGGCCAATCTGAAGCCAGGAGCCAGGAGCTTCCTCCAGGTTTCCCACGCGGGTGCAAAGACCCAAGCACTTGGGCCATCTTCTACTGCTTTCCCAGGCCATGGTAGAGAGCTGAATTGGAAGTGGAGCAGCCAGGTCTTGAACTGGTGCCCGTATGAGATACCAGCACTGCAGGCAGCGGCTTTACCCGCTACAGCACAGTGCGGGCCCCTCTGCCTTTCAAATAAACAAATCTTTAAAATAAAAAAGAACAAGATGATATTAAAGACATAACCCACACAGCAGCAATCTACATAAATTTGCAAAGAAGAAATGAATTTTGTTCCTGTCCTAATTCAAACAAGAGAAACACCACAGAGATCAGCTCAGGTCAGCTTGCACAATTCAAACGGAAATAATAATAATAACAACAACAACAACAATAATAATAATAATAAGTGGACTAAGCTTCCGGTCACCGGGAGCCAGCGCTGTCCCGGAGGCGGCGGGCGGCACAGACAGGAGCCGAGCTTCCCGCGGGACTGTAACAGCGAGGCGCCGGCCTAACATTTCCTAAACCTGCAGGCTGGAGACGAACCCCGGCCTCACCGTGCGCGCTGACGCCAAAGCACAGACAGCCACCACCGCTGCCATGCGGGAGCTGCCAGGCGGCCGAGGGGGCGGCCAGGAGCGAAGGTCACGGCCTCGGTTTCTCGTGGGGGCTTTGTTGTGACAGCGTCCTGAGACAGAGTCCCGACGGGTCGTGCGCGGAACCCCAGAGCAGTGGTGAGGAGCAGGAGCGCGCAGCCGCGTGGCCGTGTGCAAATGCAGAGCAGGAGGTGCACCTTCGCTGGCCCTGGGACCCCAGCCAGGCTCCTCCAGCCTGCCGGCCCCCACCTCCCTTGCACAGGGAGACAGCAGGCCCCCACCCACCCACCCCCACCCCCCCACCCCCCGCTGCCGCAGTGACTGGTGCAGAACAGGCGCCCGCCTGGAAAGCTGCTCACGGGGAGAGAAGAGCTCCAGGAGCGGTGGGCGGCGGGTGTGCCCTGCGCACAGGGGCGCCCCTGAGGGCCCGGCTGGAGGAGTTTGGGAATCAGATGTCAGAGGCAGTGGATGCGGCACCGGCACCGTGTGCCTAAAGCTCCTGAACTGCGCGCTCTAAAGCCGTTCTAGGTTATATTAACTTCAGCCCCGTTTTTAAAGATTATTTATTTATTTTAAAGTCAGAATTACAGAGAAGGAGAGGCAGAGAGAGAGGAGAGAGCAAGAGAGTGAGCTATCTTCCATCCGCTGGTTCACTTCCCAGGTGGCTGTAATGGCTGCAGCTGAGCTGATGTGAAGCCGGGAGCCAGGAGCTTCTTCCGGATCTCCCACATGCGTGCAGGGGCCCAAGCACTTGGGCCATCTTCTACTGCTATCCCAGGCCACAGCAGAGAGCTGGATCGGAAGTGGAGCAGCCAGGACTTGAACTGGGACCCATATGGGATGCCGGCACTGCAGGCAGCGGCCTTACCCTCTACGGCACAGAGCGGGCCCCCCTCTAATTTTTGTTAAATAGTAATAGTATCATTGGAGGCTTTAGTTTCTCTGGGTGTGCTCTCCCACTAGACTAAGAAATCCCACAGGCCAGTGACCAGGCCTGCTTCTCTAACCTGTCCAAACCAGACCTCACACCTGCTACCTTAAGTCTGTTCTGTCATGGGTCCCCACGTCAGTGACAGCTGGCTGAACACGGTCCCAGGGGTCTGTGCAGGCTGCTCCCCCCACCCCACCTGGAACTCCAGCTCTGAACCCCACCTCTCCGGAGAGCACCCCTGCCTTGCCCTCCAGTGGCCCCCCCTGCACCCCAGAGGCCCAGTCAGGGGCCAGTCCTGGATTCCTGCAGCACCTGCCCTTCCCCACGGCAGGCCCGGCCACTCAGCTGGGGCCACCCCACCTCAGCACCGTCCCTCAGGGTCCCTGTCTGCAGATGAACCCGCCTCCCCCGGGAGTGGGCGCTCGGTGTCACCTCTGTGTCACCCGGCACAGGGCTGGCCCGCTCGGGCGCTCTCAGCACTGCTCCACTGGCGCTGTTGGCCGTGGCGATTACACACTAAGAGGCTGGGAGCGATACCGTGGGAGAGAGGATATTCCAATGTGTCCACCCTGCGGACACACCTGTCCCCTGGAGGCCTTTTCCTTCAGCGTGACCTTGGGGGAAGTCAATCTTCTGAAAAACAGAAGGACCTGTTTGCTTTTGTAAGATGAGAGATGGAGCGGGGCCAGGCCGGGTTTGAATCCGAACAGGCACAGGCAGGTCTCAGACGCTCACATGCACACACAGGGCACACACACACACACCACCCACGGGCTCATGTGAACACACAGATGGGAGGGTGCAGCAACTCCTCAGGCTGGACACGGAGACATACACCAGAGACCAGTTCCCCAACAGGCAAAGCCCAAAGCACGTGTGTCCTCACGCTACCCACTTGGACAGACAGACAGCTGCAGAGACTGGCAGGAATTCAGGGACACCACCATGGACACGTGCGCTCAGACGGGCACCAGTGGACACAAACAGGCCTGGAGACCACTTATGATCAAGCACACACCCCATGAAGACTGGTGCACAAGCAAATTCACCTGCCAGCATGGACACCCCAAAACATACATGCACGGGGACACACCGAAACATACACGTGGACACGCCACGCATGCACCTGGGAGAGCCCACACAGACAGATGCATAGTTAAAGAAGAATGTAGCAGGGGCACCTGGGAGAAGACAGCTCACACACAAGATCCAGGAGCACGTGGGAGCTAGAGCAGGGCTGACTCGCCACGGTGGACAGAGGCAAGGAGGAAGTCCCGTGCCCCAGGCTCCTTCAGAGCAGTCTGAGGGCCCAGCACTGATGGACCCTCCTAGGTGGTGCCTGATCCAGCGTCAGCCTCCGAGCCCAGACGATCACTGCTCAGCACCTGCCCAGAGCTCTGGAGGGCTTGGCGGTGCAGAGGAAGGCGTGGGGAGAGACATTCCCGCAAACCCCTTTCCCTTCCCCCTCACCTGGAGGGCAGAGGATGCGAAAGCCAGGAGGGGGCTCTGGGAAGCACCCACCTCGTCCCCTTTCTCCTCCAGGACACCAGGATGGGAAGTGGCTTGCTCAGAGTCGCAACAGGGAACCTTGCTCTTACCCATTCATCCAGAAGGGGAAACTGAGGCCCCAGGAGGGGGAAGGATTTCCCGGGTCCCCCATACCACAGCCGGTCCCTCGGTCACCTGCAGACCGGCACCTGTCCCTCCCATGTGACTGCAGGCATTGAGCTCATCAACAAGGCCAAACCCTCTTGACCTCACTGTCCCCGAGTTCTCCCATCCAGACCTCCACCCCCTCTCTGGCCAGCTCCCAGCAGCCTGTTTGAACACTCGGTTCCCTTCCTGGTGCCAACTTCATTAAGAAACAGATTCCCCAGCCCCCCTCTCCCCCCCGGCTTTCTGAGGCTCCAGGGGAAAGAGGAGGCACCCAGGCTGGGAGCCAGCACAGGTGCAGGCTGCTGACCAGGATTAGGGGATTGATACCTGCGAGCGCTAATCCGCCTTCCCCACCTCTTCCCCCTCCAGAACCAACAGCTTTCCTCCTCCTGCTTCGTGCCCTGCCCCCTGTGCCCTCCCCACAGACCTCAGAACACATTGAATAGGATGCCAGGCTGGGGAGTGCCAACCTCACCCAACACCTCTCATCCAGAGTTAGGAGCCTTGGGGCAGCATGCAACCTGGGGAGCCTGACCCCAGCGTCTGCCCCGGGCCCACCAGGGGCCCCTCGTGGGGTGGAGCTAAAGCCAGTCGCAAGCCCACACAGCACCTACCCATCCCAGCACCTACCTCACGCTCATGTCAGACAACACGGTACCGCGCCCTGACGCCCTCCCGACTGGCCCCCCAAGCCCGCATCCAGAGCCCCCTTGGCACCAGGGCCTTTGCCTCTACCAATAGTCTCCTGGCATCAAGTCCAGTGCCAATGTGCCAACGCCAGTCCCCTCCCTGGGGAGACCCAATGGCCAGCGTTAACGCTGTGTCCCCTGCTGTACATGACCCCCACGGTGGGCTGGGCAGTCCGTGAAGGGAGAAGGGGCAAGAGAACGCCCCCCACCCAGCTCCCTCGCCACCTGTGGCACCCCATGGGGATGGCGCCGATCCAGCCCTGTTACAAAGATTCTGTAAGATCCCGCCCACGTGGACCCTGTCTTCCCGAAGTACAGCAAGCTCTGGCCTTGTCCTCATCAAGTGGGAACTGCGAGGAGGGGAGGCCAGAGGGGCCACTCACCCCTCTCCACTCCCACCCTCATGGCCCAGGTCCACGCTGCTCCCAGCACTGGGGTCACCCAGACCTCTCCTGCGACACCTCCCTCTGCCTGCCCACAGCAGCCTCTCAAAAACCCAGGGGTCATCCCTGGAGGAGACGAGGCCATCGCTTCCCCCAAAACTCCCTTCCTGCAGGTCGGGAAAGCAGAGCCCAGAAGGGGACGCTGGGGGCGCAGGGTGGGAGCATGGGGAGTGCAAGGCCTTTGGCTTAAGGGGCACTCACAGCACCCCCTGCCCACTCTTTCCTGTCCTCAGTGCGCTTGGCCAGAAAGCAGGAGACGCTGGTAATAAAAAAGTCACAACAGCAATGACACCATGAGCCCAGCCCTGAGTGGGAAACCAGCTAATTATGACCCTCCGGACGGCTGGGACTTTTCTGCCATGTTAGTGGTTGTTTTTGCTGTTTGCCGATGTGTGGGCCGGTGCCTCTGCCAGCTATGGCCATGAGTCAGTCCTCTCCAGTTCTGGGACAAGTTCCACCAAAATGTGGCTCAGCTCATCCACCCTTTCCCAGCCAGAGATGGGTGGTGGGGGTTCTATGGCGTGCGCCCTGGCCTCACTGCGAGGCTCTGAGGAGGATTCTGGGCATCAGGAGAGAACAGATCAAAAGGCAGCTCTAAGGGCTGGTGCTGTGGCACAGCAGGTTAAAGCCCCGGCCTGCAGCACTGGCATCTCATTTGGGCACTGGTTCAAGTCCTGGCTGCTCCACTTCCCATTCAGCTCTCTGCTATGGCTTGGGAAAGCAGTAGAAGGTGGCCCAAGTCCTTGGGCCCCTGTACCCAGGTGGGAGACCCGGAAGAACCCCCTGGCTTCAGATTGGTGCAACTCCAGCCAGTGTGGTCATCTGGGGAGTGGACTAGCGGATGGAAGACCCCTTTCTCTCTCTCTTCTGTTTCTCCCTCGCTCTGTAACTCTTTCAAATAAATCTTTAAAAAAAAAAAAAAAAGGCAGCTTCACTCTAGAACTCTCTCCCCTCTCCTCCCAGGGACTCCACAGCGCTGGGCCCTTCCTTGCCCCAGAGCTACAAATCCACACCCGCCCCTCCCGAGACCCCTAAACCTATGTCCCTTCTCACCAAAAGCCATGCATCCTGTCTCATCCCAAAACCATCCAGACCTTCTAATTCTCCCCACAACTGGGGGGCTCCCTTCCGACACTAATGGACCAACAGACCCGAAGCTCGGGTGCTCCCCTGTGTCCAAAATCTTCAGTTCTGGTGCCGGCTCCCCGCTAATGCTCCTGGGAAGGCAGCAGGAGATGGTCCAAGTGCTTGGGCCCCTGCCACCCACATGGGAGACCCGGATGGAGTTCTGGGCTCCTGGCTTCAACCTGGC
Source organism: Sylvilagus floridanus (assembly GCA_949820135.1). Classification (NCBI taxonomy): domain Eukaryota; kingdom Metazoa; phylum Chordata; class Mammalia; order Lagomorpha; family Leporidae; genus Sylvilagus; species Sylvilagus floridanus. The sequence continues at coordinate 13,503,768 of OX463232.1, forward strand.
CCAGTCCTGGCCATTGCAGCCATTTGGGAAATGAATTAGTAGATGGAAAAATCTCATTTTCTCCCTCTTTCTCTCTCGTTGCCTTTCAAGTAAAATAAATAAATCTAAAAAACATCTTCAGTCTGGAACGTGTCTGCTACACCCTCCCCCAGATCCACAGCCCTGGCCTCCTTGCAGGCGCCACCAAGTCACTCTGGCAGCCTCTCTCTGTTCATCTGCCCGGGTACCCCGTGTCCCCACCCCCCTTGCTGGCTGTATCCCAAGCAAGGCGGGGTGCAGGGCGAGGGGCGTAGTTGGGAGGTCAAATGAAACCATTGTATAACCAGGATCAAAGTCCGCCCCTCTGTCCCCAAGCAGTATAAAGGGAAGCCATCCTGGCCACCACCACCTGACTGTCACTCTCACCGCCACCATGCTGGCCTCAGGGCTGCTTCTGGCAGCTTTGCTGGCATGCCTGACCATGATGATCTTGCTGTCTGTCTGGCGGCAGAGGAAGCTCTGGGGGAAACTGCCCCCTGGGCCCACTCCCTTGCCCTTCATCGGGAACTATCTGCAGCTGAACACAGAGCAGATGTATGACTCCCTCATGAAGGTACCACGGGCAGCAGCCAGGTGTGGGCGGCCAGGGAGGCTGGGAACAGACCAGGGTCTTAGGAAAATAGGCTCCATCTGAGGGTCCCCGCCAGGAAAGGCCAGATCTTGGGGTGTCAGCCCCTCGGGTATGTGGAGACGGCTCCCCCTAACCTTGCCACCACTACCCCCCGCCTCCATCAGATCAGCGAGCGCTATGGCCCGGTGTTCACCATCCACCTGGGCCCACGGCGCATCGTGGTGCTGTGCGGGCAGGAGGCGGTGAAGGAGGCGCTGGTGGACCAGGCTGAGGATTTCAGCGGGCGTGGCGAGCAGGCCACCTTCGACTGGCTCTTCAAAGGCTACGGTGAGGGGGACCCCAAGGAAGGAAGCGGCTGGCGTGGCTGGGTGGCCCCAGCTTGCCCAGGCTTCTCCAGGGACTCTCCTGCCCAGAGGAGGCTGTGGCCGAGCTCCGGCCTCATCCCCTGCCACCTCTCCCGGGGCCTGACTCTCACCTGTCTGTGTCTCCGTCTCCATCCATCTCTCACCAGGATCTGGGCTTCCCCAGCTGCCGGCTCCCCCTCTCCCTGCCTCCCTCTTCCTCATTCTTACCTTCCCGCACCGCCAGAGGGCTTCCCTAAGTTTCTGGGGAACAGAACTGAAAGATGTTTGTTTTGGCCCAAAAGACCGTTTGGAACTCCACGCACGGTGTTCCGGCCGCACCCATTTTCCACTCACTCTTTGGTGACCCCTCGCAGGGTCTGCTTCAAAATCCCCCGGTGAAGCGGAGCTGTGGGGGCAGCAGCCAAGCCGCCCCCGGGAGCCTGCATCCCACACCACAGCGCCTGGGCTCAGTCCCACCTCTGCTCCCTGCTAAGCACAGCCGGCCCCGCCGCCCACCTGGGAGACCTCACTGAGCTCCTGGCTCCCTGCTTCCGCCTGGCACGGAGAGAAGCAGCCGGTGTCTGTTTCTCTCTTTCTCTCTCTCTCTCTCTCTCTCTCTCTCCCTCCCTCGGGGCTGCTCAGCGGCCCGCCCCGCCGCCCTCTGACCCTCGCGCCCCCGCGCTCACCTCCCCAGGCGTGGCGTTCAGCACCTGGGAGCGCGCCAGGCCGCTGCGGCGCTTCGCCATCTCCACGCTGCGGGACTTCGGTGTGGGCAAGCGGGGCATCGAGGAGCGCATCCAGGAGGAGGCGGGCTTCCTCATTGAGGCCTTCCGGGACACGCGCGGTGAGCTGGGGTCCGGGGGTGCGCGTGCCCTGCCCTAGAGGCTGCTCTGGGGATGGGGTGGGGATGGGGCTCAGGGCTTCCGTCCCCGACTTGACGTCGGATCGACCCCGCCCCGACCTCCTTTCCCCCCACCCCCACGCAGGCGCCTTCATCGACCCCACCTTCTTCCTGAGCCGCACGGTCTCCAACGTCATCAGCTCCATTGTCTTCGGGGACCGCTTTGACTACGAGGACAAGGAGTTCCTGTCGCTGCTGCGGATGATGCTAGGAAGTTTCCAGTTCACAGCCACGTCCACGGGGCAGGTAACCCAGGGTGGCCTGGCCCTCCCGCGCCTCTCCCGCCACCTGCTAGCTGCCCACCCAGGAGGCACCATGGCTCCAAACTCCTCTCCCCTTCCAAACATGGCCCCCCGGGCAGAGCCAGCCCCCACTCTTGGAACACTCAACAGTTGCTCCCAAACCCGGGACAGGTGCCCCAATTCACTCTCCAGGACATCGGGGTATCTCAGCAGATGCCCCCCAAAACAGAGGCTGCAGGCAAGATACATGTCTTCAACTCCACCTTCTACTTGAGGTGGCACTCACTTGTCACATCTAACAGAGGCTCCCTACCTGCCTCATCTGAGTAGCTCCACCCCCCACCAGCAGCTGCTTCAACCCACTTCCTGAACCCCTGGCACTGTAAAACCCAGCCCCTCAAAATAGTCTGACATCTATATGGGTGTCCAAGACCAGCCCCCTGGGGTATCTGGACAAGTGCCCCCTGCTCCATCCACATAGGTACCTGAATGCCTGGACAGACTCCTCAACACCCAAATATGTGTCCTCTAACCTAGCCCACTGACTCACTTAACAGAGGTGCCCTCTCTGTGGCCCACTCGAACACCTGAACAGGTATCTCTCCCACTTTAACACCTGAACATCGGCACAGAAGCCCCACCCACCCACCCACTGATCCAATAAGTATCTGGACATCTTGTCTCCAACCAAGCCCTCCCCAATGCCTAAACACCTAACTAGGTGACCCTGTCCGATGGCAGCCTCACCTGGATAGCTAAACTCCCACCCAACCTCACTTGAATATCTGAACACCCAGATGTGTGTCACCACCCATCTCATCTAAGTTCTTGGACAGTGGCACCCACATGCAACCCACGCAAAAGCTCGATAACCTGTGCCCCCCCCCCAGCACCTAAACGATGGACAGATGCCTTGAGCCGGCTGCCTGCCTTGCTCCCGTGAGGTGCCGCCCACTGAGGCCGCCCCTCCCTGCCCCGTCTCTGCCTGCCCTCAGCTCTACGAGATGTTCTACTCAGTAATGAAGCACCTGCCAGGCCCGCAGCAACAGGCGTTCAAGGAGCTGGAGGGGCTGAGGGACTTCATAGCCAAGAAGGTGGAGCGGAACCAGCGCACGCTGGACCCCAACTCCCCGCGGGACTTCATCGACTCCTTCCTCATCCGCATGCAGGAGGTGCGCCCCAGCAGCCGGGGCAGGGGGGATATGGGGGGAGAACATTCAAATGAGCCCCATCATAATCAACCCTGTAATCCCAGCTCACCGTCGGGGGGCAGGACCTGTGCATGCAAATCATCCTGTGCCACAGCCGCTTCCGCAGGCTTCGGAGTGCATTGTGGTTTTCCCCTAGGTAGCACTCACTGAGGCTCTTGGACAAGGTTCTGTTACGTCCCCAGTTTTACAAATAAGGAAACTGAGGGTCCGAGGGTGTAAGTGGCTTGCGTGGGGTCCTCCAGCAAGGGAGCAATGGCTCCGGCTCAGATTCTGGCCCCTAGGACCCTGGGCTGGTGCTTTTAGCCACCTGGCTCTCTGGCCTTTCCTATCCTGCTTATCAGAGATGCCTGCATGGCCAGCACAAGGCATCTGGCTTTCCTGGGTGACACTGGAGGGTCTCCACCCCGTCTGGAGGTCAGTCCCCCTGTGTGAGGATAGGAGAAGGGGCTTTATGGCTTCTGAGATTCGCAGGCTCTAGGGAGGAAGCCTTCAGGACGTCTGGGGAGCGGGAGGACGCAGTGCTGCCTCTGTGTGCCTGTAGCCCCAGAGGTCTCTCTCCGCCTCACCACACCTGCCACCTCTGTCCTCCTGTCTCGCTCTCTCGATCCCTCTCTGAATATCCCTACCATTTAAAGAGTGACAACTAGGCTGACCCCCCAAGGACGGTCAGCCAGCAGGAGAACCTCAGGCGGAGCCAGCAGCTGGGGCACAGAGCTGAAAGCCTGACAGGTCCCCGGGCCCTCTGCCCACTGTAGCTGTGGGCCCATGAGAGATGGGGTGAAAGGTGGCAGCCCAGAAGGGTGCCCGGGCCTGGGGAGTGGGCTCAGCTGGAAGCCCTGTCTTCTTGCAGGAGAAGAAGGACCCCAAGTCGGAGTTCCACATGAAGAACCTGGTGCTGACCACGCTCAACCTCTTCTTTGCGGGCACGGAGACCGTCAGCACCACCATGCGCTATGGCTTCCTGCTGCTCATGAAACACCTGGATGTGGAGGGTGAGGCGGGGTGGGGGAGCAGCAACATGGGGGGCCCTGGGCACTGAAACTCCTCTGAGCCTGCCGCAGGGTCCCCATGCCCCCGCACCCCTGGCCCTCAGACACACCCTGCTGTCCAGCGATCTTCAGCTGATGAGCACCAGGCTCTCACCAGCTGGTAAAATGCCAAGCACATGTGAGCCATCAGCAAGTCGCTCCTGAGCTGAGCCCACTGAGTACCCACTGCCCACTCCTTCCTGTGACACCCCCGAGGACCCCAGCCTGGCCAGGGTAACCAGACCCTGCTCCGGGCCATACGCAGACCCCTGCTGTGCTGGTACTGGGACGATCATCCCTGCACCGAGCCCTGTGAGTCCCTAAAACCCACGCCTCTGCTCCCCCAGCCAAAGTCCACGAGGAGATCGACCGAGTGATTGGCAGGAACCGGCAGCCCAAGATCGAGGACCGGGCAAAGATGCCCTACACAGAGGCGGTGATCCACGAGATCCAGAGATTCGCAGACATGATCCCCATGGGCTTGGCCCGCAGGGTCACCAGGGATACCAAGTTCCGGGACTTCCTCCTCCCCAAGGTGCTGCCCCACCCAGCCCAGAGGACCTGCAGCCCCCCCACACACACACAAACACCCCTCATACCAGCCCCTGTCCCACCCCTGCAAAGACTTCACCAAGCTCAGGGATTCCTGGATCCCACATCACCCCCAGGCCCGTTTCCCTAGAACCTCCCGCCTTAGGACACGAACCTCGCACCCCCTAAATACCCCCTCTCAGGGACAGGAGCTTTCTGTCTGCCCAAGCTCCTCTCTGACGCCCCGACCCCCATGCCAACCCCTGACTCACCTGCCCCCCCTGCCAGGGCACCGAAGTGTTCCCCATGCTGGGCTCTGTGCTGAAAGACCCCAAGTTCTTCTCCAAGCCCCGGGAATTCTACCCCCAGCACTTCCTGGATGAGAAGGGGCAGTTTAAGAAGAGCGACGCTTTCGTGCCCTTTTCCATTGGTAAGAGACCACGGAGGGCGACCAGGCTTCTCCCAGGGGATGAGGGGACTTCAAACAGTTCCCGGAAAACAGGATTGGAAGATGTGTTTATTTGGGCACTCAAAAAGCAAACAAAAAAACTGAAATCCAGGCGTAGGAGGAGTCTTCCAAGGGTCACGGGAAAACGCACACGAGGAGCAAAGTTTATACATGGATTTCAAATATTGCAGCGAACAGGCATCTTTCAGCCCCGTGTTCCACGAACTTGTAGGCGAGGGGAAGCGGCGTCCGCACTTCCCACGCGGGGAAAGTGAGGCTCTGAGCGCCGTCCCCGCGCGGGATGGGGCGCGGGGCAGCCGCGGGCTCGGCCCTCACCTCCCCCCTCTCCGCTCCAGGAAAGCGCTACTGTTTCGGAGAAGGCCTGGCCAGAATGGAGCTCTTCCTCTTTCTCACCACCATCATGCAGAACTTCCGCTTCCGCTCTCAGCAGGCGCCCCAGGACATCGACGTGTCCCCCAAGCACGTGGGCTTCGCCACGATCCCGCGAACCTACACCATGAGCTTCGTGCCACGCTAGGCAGGCGCGGCGCTAGCGGGAGGGGCGGGGCTGCGGGAGGGGGCGGGGCTGCGGGAGGGGGCGGGGCTAGGGCCAGTGCCTGGGGGTCGGCCTTGCTGGAGATGCGCGCACCGCATTCTAATAAGAGGTATTATTTATTGAGCAAGTCCTCCGTGTCAGCGCCGTGCTGAGAGCAGGACTCTCTCCCCTCGCCGTGGGGGGTGGGAGTGGGTGGGGGGATGGGACCCATGCCCATTTCACAGGTGACAAAGCAGAGCCTCAGTCTGAGGTCTCCCGGAGCCCGAGTGCCCAGCCGAGCGCCTGAACACAGCTCTCTGCCCGCACTGGGCTCGTTCCGAAAAGGGAGGCAGCTTAGAGCATCCGCACATAACCTGAAGGGCCCTGGCTGGGGTGCGTGGGGTCCCAGCTGGCCAGGCTTCACCACACCTGCGCCCACTGCTGCACACACCCGGAGCAGCGCAGCCCAGGCAGAGCCCCCACCACGCAGGGCAGCTGGTCCAATCCAGAGTCTGCCTGGGGACAGGAAGCCAGCCTCTTGGTGAAGAGGGTGAGAGAGAAACACTTTCAGAGAATGCCTGCACACTCTGGATGGGCCATGAGTGTGAGAGAGAGAGAGTGCGTCTGCACACACACATGCAAGGATAGGATTGTGCATTGCCCGGAGTGTACGCATGAATGCACCATTGTAGGTTCCTTATTCCTTGCTCGAGAAGCAGAGACAGAGAGAGACGTAGACAGAGGTCCCATCCACCCCACATGGCCACATGGTCAGGGCCGGGCCAGATCAAAGCCAGGGCCTGGAGCCCAGTCCAGGTGCCCTGGGTGGGGAGCAGGGACCCAATCAGTCCCTTGCGCCATCACCTGCTGCTGTAATCGGTAGCAGAGCCAAGACTCAAACCCAGGATATGGGCGTCCCAACCTGCAGCTTAACCACCAGGCCAAACGCCTGCCCTGTCATGGACTCACTCTGCTGATCTCAGTTTCAGGATCACCTGCGACTCTCAAATTAGTCAGTGTGCATCCCCTTACAAGTGGCATTGAGCAGTGCACGACCTGAACACCTGTATCCATCAGCCTTGGACCTCCATGTTTCTTTTTATTTGGACCTCCATGTTTCTTTTTATTTGGACCTCCATGTTTCTTTTTATTTTTTTTTTTAATATTTATTTATTGACTTGAAAGACAGAATTACAGAGAGGCAGAGAGAGAGAGAGAGGTCTTCCATCCACTGGTTCGCTTCCCAATTGGCCACAATGGCCAGAGCTGCGCCAATCCAAAGCCAAGAGCCAAGAGCTTCTTCCAGGTCTCCCACGTGGGTGCAGGAGCCAAGGTCTTTGGCCATCTTCTACTGCTTTCCCAGGCCATAGCAGAGAGCTGGATCAGAAGTGCAGCAGCCAGGACTCGAACTGGCACCCAGAGGGGATGCTGGCACTGCAAGGCAGTGGTTTTACCTATTACATCACAGCGCCGGCCCCCTCCATGTTTCTTAAATAAATGCTACACACACACACACACACACACACACATACACACACACACACACAGTCCTTGGGGACTGGCGTTTGAGTCGAGCGACGGGAACGCTCCTGTGACCCTGTGTTTGCCATTTCCAATGTCTGCTTTGTGACTTGGGTTTCATGCAGAGGCTGCATCCAGCTTCCTGGATGAGGAAAAGGGTGAGAGCCCTGGGCCACCCTGGCTGAGTCCAGGGTCAGAACTGAAGCATGTCCATCCACGTGCGTGTCTCCTTAAGAGCCTTCCAGAAATCCCAACTCAGGGAATCTTAGAATGTGGAGAAACAAAGCTGTCAGCTCTTGGACGCGATTCTGAGCACGCCGTTCAAAAGCCTGGGACTTGGGTCTCCGATTTCCAGAACCTTAGACTCAGAGTGTTTGGGTCCCCGGTGCTGGGGACTCTCAGTGCTCAGGGCTTTCCCACGGCTCCCTGCACACACCTTTGGGAACGGCATTCCGAGGTGAGTCCTACAAGCAGAACGTTCCTTCTGAGAAAGAGGAGAGTGGGGGCTGAAGCTGGCAGGATTCGCCAGGAGACACCTCCAAGTCAGACACACTGGCAGGCAGGGCTCTGCCCTGCAAGGGAGGAGAGATGAAGGGAGAGAGGACGAGGATCAATCCCCCTGGCCCCGACTCACGCCTGCAGTCCACCAGGGCATCATCAGAGGTGCCGAGAGGAGCCGCACTCCCAGCCTCCCCGTCCAATGAGGACACCGCTGGCTTGGAGCTCTGCGGGGCCGGCTCCCTGCACACGCACCAGGGCAGAGATGGGAGCAGGAGCCCTGCCCTCGGGCCAGGCTTTGCTGCTTACTCCTCAGCTCACGGAGCCCAGGGCTGGAGAGCTCAGAAGTTCAGAGACTTCGAGGGTGGGAGGGGCAGAGTGGTGGTGTTTCTGGGTAGCTGGTTCCTCACCACCCCCCTCTGCCAAGCTCAGAATCTACAGAGTCAAAACATACATGTGTACGCACACATGTGCACATGCACACACATGTTCTTGCTATGCATCAACAGCAGGAAGCACGTTGCTAAGCGTCTGTCACGTGCCAGACACCACGTTAAGCCCCTTGTACTAGGGCTGCCAGGACTATGAGTGACTTCAACAGCAGAAATGCATTGTCTCACAATTCTCTCTTAAGGATTTATTTTTATTGTTGAAAAGCAGAGTTGGGCCAGTGCTGTGGCATAGCAAGTAAAGCCGCCGCCTGCAGTGCTGGCATCCCATATGGGCGCTGGTTCGAGACCCAGCTGCTCCACTTCCGATCCAGCTCTCTGCTATGACCTGGGAAAGCAGTAGAATATGGCCTGAGTCCTTGGGCTCCTGTACCCACGTGGGAGACCTGGGAGAAGCTCCTGGCTCCTGGCTTTGGATGGGCCCAGCTAAGGCCGTTGTGGCCAATCAGGGAGTGAAGACCGACCAACCTCACTCTCTCCTCTCTCTCTGTAACTCTGACTTTCAAATAAAATAAAATAAATAATTCTTTTTTTAAAAAAAAAGCAAGAAAAGAAAAGCAGAGTTGCAGATAGAGAGGGAGAGACAGAGAGACAGAGAGAGAGAGAGAGAGATCTTCCATCTGCTGGTTCACTCCCCAAATGGCCACAGGAGCTGGATCTGAAGTGGAGCAGCCGGGACTGGAACCGGCGCCCATATGGGATGCCGGCGTTGCAGACAGCAGCTGAACCCACTGCACCACAGCGCTGGCCCCGCTGATCACTTTTCTGAGTTGTTCGTGGATCATCCCCTGTAGCTGAGAGGGAAGGGGAACTGGGGGTGAACTCTCAACTCACTGCACCTGTTCCAGAAACCCTCCCCCTACCAGCTTCTGCCCCCCTTCTGAGCCCACTCCTCACCACGAAGCTCCAGGCAGCTCCTGCCCCAAGGTCACCAAACATCCCCTTCCCGTGCCTGGCTCCCGTGTGCCTGCTGGCCTCGGCCCCAGCCCTCTGATCTGAGGGCTCTGATGAAGGGAAGGGGACGGTGACAGCAGTAACAGGCAATAGGGGCCGACGCCGTGGCTCAACAGGCTAATCCTCTGCCTGTGGCCCCAGCACACCGGATTCTGTCCCAGTTGCCCCTCTTCCAGGCCAGCACTCTGCTGTGGCCCGGGAGTGCAGTGGAGGATGGCCCAAGTGCTTGGGCCCTGCACCCCATGGGAGACCAGGAGAAGCACCTGGCTCCTGCCTTTGGATCAGTGCAGTGCACTGGCCGCAGCAGCCATTGGAGGGTGAACCAATGGCAAAGGAAGACCTTACTCTGTCTCTCTCTCTCTCACTGTCCACTCTGCCTGTCAAAAAATTTTTTAAAAAGGCAATAGGAAGTGAAGTCTCTGTCCCTCCACCAGGATTCCACTCGCCCCACCCCCGTCCCCCAACATTCCCTAGTGGCAGATGCTCACAGGGAGACCCTGGGCGTGGAGCAAAGTCATTTGCAGGGGCGGTGCTGTGGCACAGCGGGTTAAGCCACCGCTGGGGTGCCAGCATCCCAAATGAGCACCGGCTTGAGTGCCGGCTGCTCCACCTGTGATCCAGCTCCCTGCGAATGCACCTGGGAAAGCAGCAGAGTATGCCCACGCACGTGGGCCCCTGACACCCACATGGGAGACCAGAGTGGAGTTCCAGGCTACTTTGGCTTGGCTCAGTCCCAGCCATCGCAGCTGTTTGGGGAGTGAACCAGCAGACAGAAGATCTCTCTCTCCTGGATGAAGATCCTGGCACCTGGCTTCAGCCTGGCTGAGATCCAGCTGTTGTTTTTGAGAAGTGAACAAATGTATGGAAAATCTCTCTCTCTCTCTCTCTTTCAAATAAATAAATGAATCAGTTTAAAAAATTTGAACAACTACTTATACCTGCAAAATCTCCCAGCAACACCTAGATCAGTGTTTGACAGCTGAGGTCTACTGTAATGTACATGAGTCGACACATCAGACCAGATCAGCCCATTCAGGGTGTTATGGCCATAGACCACAAGTTGACATGTCAAAACAGCCACCACAGGGGCAGGCACTGTGGCTTAGCGGGTAAAGCCACTGTCTGAAGTGCCGACATCCCATACAGGCACCAGTTCGAGTCCCGGCTTTTCCACTTCCCATCCAGCTCTCTGCTGTGGCCTGGGAAAGCAGTAGAAGGTGGCCCAAGTCCTTGGGCCCCTGCACCTGCGTGGGAGACCTGGAAGTGGCTCCTGGCTATGAATCCACTCAGCTCTGGCCATTGTGGCCATCTGAGTGGGCCAGTGGATGGAGGACCTCTCTCTCTCTCTGCCTCTCCTCTCTGTGTAACTGTGACTTTCAAGTAAAATAAATGAATCTTTAAAAATAAATAAATAGAAGAGAGAGAGAGAGAGAGAGAGAGAGCACGCGAGAACACAGTTCAGGAGCTTTAGGCATCCGCCGCCTCTGACATCTGATCCCCAAACTCCTCCAGCCGGGCTCTCAGGGGCGCCCCTGTGCGCAGGGCACACCCGCCGCCCACCGCTCCTGGAGCTCTTCTCTCCCCGTGAGCTGCTTTCCGGGCGGGCGCCTGTTCTGCACCAGTCACTGCGGCAGCGGGGCGGGGTGGGGTTGCTGTCTCCCTGTGCAAGGGAGGTGGGGGGCCGGCAGGCTGGAGGAGCCCTGCTGGGGTCCCGCGGCCAGAGAGGGCGCAGCGCCGGGCTCTTCACCTGCGCACGGCTGTGCGCTCCTGCTCCGCACCTGCACAAGGCCTCCTGGCTGTGCACTCTCGCCCCGCACCACTGCTCTGGGGTTCCGCGCACGCCCGGTCGGGACTCTCAGGACACTGTCACAACAAAGCTCCGTAAAGTCAACGAGACCGAGACTGCAGCCCCCACGAGAAACCGCGGCCGTGACCTTCCCTCCTGGCCGCCCCCCTCGGCCGCCTGGCAGCTCCCGCGTGGTGGCGGCCATGGCTGTCTGTGCTTTGGAGACAGCGCGCATGGTGAGGCCTGCAGGTTTAGGAAACGTTAGGGCCGCGCCCCGCTGTTACAGTCCCTTGGGAAGCTCGGCTCCTGTCTGCACCGCCACCTGCGGGACAGCGCTGGCTCCCAGCGACTGGAAGCTTGTCCCACTTATTATTATTATTGTTATTATTTCCGTCAGAATTGTGCAAGCTGAGCTGGTTAGATCTCTGTGGTGTTTCTCTCGTTTGAATTAGGACAGGGACAAAATTCATTTCTTCTTTGCAAATTTCTGTGGATTGTCTGCTGCTGTGTGGGTTATGTCTTTAACAGCATCTTGTCCTCCTTTTAAAGATTTGTTTATTTGAAAGGCAGAGCTATGGGGGCTGGCGCTGTGGCACAGCAGGTAAAGCCACTGCCTGCAGTTCTGGCATCCCATATGGGCGCCGCTTCAAGTCCCGGCTGTTCCACTTCTGATCCAGCTCCCTGCTATGGCCTGGGAAAGCAGTAGAGGATGGCCCAAGTGTTTGGGCCCTGCATCCGCGTGGGTGACCCCAAAGAAGCTCCTGGCTCCTGATTTTGGATTGGCCTAGCTCTGGCCATTGCAGCAATTTGGAGAGTGAACCAGAGGATGGAAGATTTCTCTCTCCCTCTCTCTCTCTCCCTCTCTCTCCCTCTCTCTCTCTCTCTCTCTCTCTCTCTCTCTCTCTGCCTCTGCCTCTCTGTAACTTGCCTTTCAAATAAATAAATACATCATTAAAAAAATTCTTAACATTCAATCTAACCTCTTAGCAACATTTTGGGTGCATAGCACCCATGGTGGGCATAGGCACAGTGTTCAGCAGGATTCTAGAACTTTCCTATGTTCTGTAACTGAAGCCTAATTCTCTCTGGAACTCTGATTTTCAAGATATATGTATATATAAAGGAAGTTTAGTTTGGTGCAAACATTTAAAATCTATGCATAGCTTTTCCTTCATTTTCATTTTCCAGGAACTTTTTGAAGACTGGTTGCATAATCAGCTGTTGTGGCTCCCAGCCAGGCTGCTCGGCTGTCAAACCTTAGAAGTCCCTCCCCGCTGCAGCTGTGTGTGCACATCTGCTGTCACCCGTCCCCTCCCCCTCCCCTTCTGACCTCCGGTGAGGCAGGTGCTGCTGTCTGCAGACGCGCACTGTGTGTCTGTCTGCGCAGGTCCCCCACGTTGCTGCAGAGGCGGGGTTTCATCCTTCTTGTGGGTCAAACGACACCGACACCGCGCTGCCTTCTAGCTACGTTTTCTTTATGCGTTCATTCGCCAGTGAGTGCTCTGGCTCGTCCCCTGCCTTGGCTCTTGTGACTAACACTGCCTCAAACGTGGCCATGCGGCTGACTCTGACGTACAGACTCCATTTCCCAGGGAAATACACCCAGTATTGGCATAGCTGGATCAGAAGGTAGTTCTATTTCTAGCTTTTTAAATTTTTATTTATTTCTTTATTTATTTGAGAAAATTAGAGAGAAAGAGAGAGAGAGAGCACCCATCACTGGTTCTCTCCCCCAGATGCCTCCAGCAGCTGGTACTGGGCTGGGCTAAAGCCCGGATCTGGGAACTCCATCCGGGTCTCCCACGTGGAGGCGGGAACCCTATTGGCTGCCTCCCAGGGTCTGTGCTAGCAGGAAGCCGGAGTCAGGAGCCAGGGCTGGGCACTGAAGCCAGCACTCGGATCCGGGACACGGACAGCCTAACTGGCACCTTAGCCACTAGGCCACGCACCTGCCGCTCATGGCTGCCCTTAGAGAATGCTCCCTGCTGTTTTCCGGAGCGGCTGTGCTAACCCCACTCCCACCGGGCGGGGGGGGGGGGGGGGCGGCCCCCTCCCTCCGCACCGTCACAGCATGCTTTCTGTTTCTAGCAGTTCTGAGATGAGGCCGCTGTGGTTTCTACATGCACTCCCCTGATTATGAGGGACGCTGGGCATCCTTCGTGTGTCTCTGGGCCGTTGCGTCGTCTTTAGAGAGTGTCTGCTCAGGTGGTGCCTGTTTCGTAATTGATTTTTTTTCCCGTTGAGCTTTCTGAGCTCCTTGTATATTCTGCATACTAATTCCTTGTCACATAAATACTTTGCAAATATCTTGTTCCATCCTCAAAGCCGTTGGGTGCTGAGGGTTCTGGTACTCTTTGATGTCTGAGACAGGAACAAGGGTCCCCAAACTTCACTTTAGTGGAGACAACACTTTTACAGTAGATTGTGGCCCAAGTCCTTGGGCCTCTGTGCCCGCACAGGAGACCCGGATGAAGCTCCTGGCTCCTGGCTTGGGATTGGCCCAGCTCCAGCCTTGTGGCCAGTTGGGGAGTGAACCAGCAGATGGAAGATCTCTCTCTCTCTCTCTCTGTCTCTCTCTGTCTCTGTCGCTCCCTCTCACTGTCTGTAACTTTACCTCTCAAATAAATAAAAAATCTTTAAAAAAATTTTTACGTGTGAGCACATTGAGACGCGGAACCACTGAAGTCCAGATACCAAGCAGAAGGACTTAGCGGGGCTCCAGCGGCCGACCACCCGACTGCAGAAGCTGCGTGCTTCACATTTGCCCCTTCCCTCTCCCTGTCCACGGTCTGCAGACAGACGGCGGATGCCAAGGGGGAAGAAATCCAAACTCCAGGGTACTGCGTGTTTCATAACAAGCCACAAATCTCAGGTTGCAAACATTGTCCGATATGTGTTGACAGCCCGTTTCTCACGTGTTGGCTGTTTTCTACCAAGCAGTGGAGGGGAGGTATTGGGAAACCACAGCCACGGCTGGTTTTGTAACAGGCACATGAGCCAACAATGCCTGTGTCGGATGTGGCTGTCCATGTGCGTGTTCCCTTGGGAAGAAGCTGAGAACACTGACCCAGGGTTAAGTGGGACCGTGGGACTGCTTCTGATCGGGGGTGGGGAGAACTAAGGTGTGTGTGACCTGTGCCCAGAGACGTGGTTTTTTTAAGGAATGAATTGTTTTTTAATTTTATTGACTTACTTTTCATTTGTTTCAAAGGTAGAGCAGCAGAGAGAGGCAGAGAGACAAAGAGAGAGAGATTGCCCATCTACTAGTTCACTCCCCCAAATGCCTACGACAGCTAGAGTTGGGCCGGACCAAAGCTGGGAGCCCAGAACTCCATCCTGGTCTCCCATGTGGCTGGCAGGGACCCAAGCACTTGCGGCATCCCCTGCAGCCTCCCAGGTGCACTATCAGGGAGCTGTGCCTGAGGCTGAGGCAGGACTCACACCCGGGACTGGGGTAGAGGGCGCCTGTGTCCCAACCAGCTGGCCACTGGGCCACAGAGCTTACTCTCTGACATGAGACCTTTTGCCCCAGCTGAGGGGAGATTCAGGCCAAGATGGAACATAGGTGGTCTCATTTATCAGAGTCACCTGCCAGCATGCTTTGGATCTGATGAATTCAGTCTCCTGTTTATACAAACTCCAGCCCACCCTGACCAGTACACCAGATACAGGAATTTATTGCTTTGTGTCGAATGTGCTGGACACTGGTAACGTTAGTATCCTCTGGATAAGGAAACAGTGGGAGAATTCTCAGTTGACAATGCATTGTACCTTCTGGATCTTGGATTGTGCAAGTGTACAAGCCTATTCATGGAGAAAAAAATTTAAATCAGGTGGAAAAAGCGTCCAAGTCTGGTTCAGATTTTTTTTTTAAGATTATTTGAAAGCCAGAGCAGAGAGAGAGGGAGAGCTAGAAATAGAGAGAGAGAAATCTTCCACCCGATGGTTTACTCCCCACATGGCCGCAACAGCCAGGACTGGGCCAAGCTGAAGCCAGGAGCTTCTTCTAGGTCTCCCACATGGGTAGCAGGGGCCCAAGCACTTGAGCCATCTTTCACTGCTTTCCCAGGCGTGTTAGCAGGGAGCTGAATCAGACACAGAGCAGCCAGGACTCGAGCCAGTTCCCATATGGGATGCTGGCACTGTAGGCATCGGCTTTACTGGCTAAGCCACAGCACCGACCCTGCAGACTGAAGCCAAGTATGACCAGCACAATTCTGACACTGCACCTGAGACGGCTGAGCTGGGGACTCCCCACAGGTTGAGGGACGCTTGGCCACAACCATGGTCTTTGTTGGTTGAGATAAAAATACCCAACATTGGGGCTGGCGCTGTGGTATAGCAGGTTAAACCTCCACCTATGACGCCGGCATCCCATATGGGCCCCAGTTCGAGTCCTGGCTGCTCCATTTCCAATCCAGTTCCCTGCTAATGGCCTGGAAGAGAAGCGGAAGATGGCCCAAGTGCTTGGGCCCCTGCCACCCATGTAGGAAACCCAGATGAAACTCTGACTTCAGAGTGGCCCGGCCCTGGCCAGTGCAGCCATTTGAGGAGTGAACCAGCGGATGGAAGACCTCTTTCTCTCTCCCTCCCACTGTCTGTAACTCCGCCTTTCAAATAAATAAATAAATCTTAAAAAAAAAAAAAAAGACATTTGCATCCCGTCAGTGCTGGGTTCCATACCTGGCTCCGCTTTACTCGAGATTCCTGCTAATACAGGCGCTGAAGCAGCAGCGATGGCCCAAGTATTCGGGTCCCTCCTCCCGGGAGACCTCGACTGCCTTCCAGGCTCCCTGGCTCCCAGCTTGGCCCAGCCTGGGGCCATGTGGGCACTCAGGTGAACTGGCGGATGGGAGTGTTTCTCTCTCCCTCTGTCTCTCTTTCTTTCTCTCCCTTCTCTCTCTCATCTCTCCTCTCTCCTTTCTCTCTCTCTCAAATAAATAAATAAATAAATAAAAGCTTAACAATTTTTTAAATACAGAAAATGTAGTCAATCGAGTTTGGGTTTGAGCAAGGAGCCACTTCAGGGGAGAATGCTCAAAGTTTCTGCTGACTGTTAGGAGCCGTGTGAGAGAAGAGCAAGAAGCAGACAACCTCAGACAGGAAGTAGAACTTCACAAGAATAGAAGAGACCCATCCTGGCTTGCTTGGAAAATGTACGTTTTCTTCATCTCCAGGCTCCCAAACCTGTCAAATGGTCTCATATCAAGCAGTGTCTTCGAAGACCAAATCAGGTGTGGATTTTAGCCTCATTTTTTAGTGTCCCTGAAAATGGCTAACGTGGCATCTTGTGGGATCCTCTGATGATTCTTTTTCTTGCTTTCTTTCTTTCTTTCTTTTCTTTTTTTTTTTTTTTTTGACAGGCAGAGTGGACAGTGAGAGAGAGAGACAGAGAGAAAGGTCTTCCTTTTGCCATTGGTTCACCCTCCAATGGCCGCCGCGGCCAGTGCGCTGCACTGATCCAAAGGCAGGAGCCAGGTGCTTCTCCTGGTCTCCCATGGGGTGCAGGGCCCAAGCACTTGGGCCATCCTCCACTGCACTCCCGGGCCACAGCAGAGAGTTGGCCTGGAAGAGGGGCAACCGGGACAGAATCCGGCTCCCCGACCAGGACTGGAACCTGGTGTGCCAGCGCCGCAAGGTGGAGGATTAGCCTAGTGAGCCGCGGCGCCGGCCTCTGATGATTCTTAAGTGAATTTTCCCACAGAAGCCTGGGGCACCTGCAGTAGAACGATGAACTTTAGAGAGGAAAACTCAGCTGGAAAACAATACTGGGGGGAGGGGTCGTTTGGGCTCAAATACACAGAAAACCAACCGGATTTAAGAGAATTGTGTCGGCAAAAGCTTTCCATCGGAGCGGACTAAAACTGAAGCTATTCAAGCATTTTGCTGTTGCTTAAAACATCTCTAGAGACCCCCTCAGCTTTATTTAAAAAAAAAAAAGATTTAGTTATATACTTGAAGTGTGGGGGCGGGGAGAGAGTTCTGGTTCACTCCCCAAATGGCTGCGATGGCTGGGACTGTGCCAAGCCGAAGCCAGGAGCCCAGAACTCCAGCCAGGGCTCCCACCCACATCCCAGGAGCTGGATCAGAAGTGGAGCAGCTGTGACTCCCACAAGTGTTCAGCTGTGACTGACTGGTGGCATTGCAGGCGGCAGCTTAGCTCACTACACCGCACACACACACACACACACACACGCACGCGCCTCCCCGTCCCCAGCTCTCTACAGATAAAACGCAGCTGAGAAAGGGGTTGAAGGTGTGTGGTTTCCAAAGCTTTCTCAGAAGTGGCTGAGCAGGGAACAGAAATTGGGCATCTTGAGAGTCCAGCCAAAGCAATGGAAAATAATAGACTGGAAGCCACACCAAGGGACCGGGGGGAAGACATAACAGGGGAACTTCTGCAGCCCCCAGAGTGACAGGCCTGGCAAGGTGTGCCCAGCTGGACTCCAGAATCACCCAGACCAGTGCCCTCTGGGTATTCCCCACCCTCCGCTCTCTGAATAGGACTGGCTCCTGGCTTTGGCTCAGCCCAGCCCTGGCCCTTCTGAGCATCTGGGGAGGGAACCAGTAGATGGGGGAGCTCTCTCACTCTCCCCCCCCCCCCCGCCTTCCTCTCCCTCCCTCCTTCCCTGAGACTTAATGAGAGAGGCTGGAAAAGATGGAGGAGCCACAGGCAGAGTGAAGACCATCGGGGTTAGAGGCGTGCAGCGTGTGAACGTCAATGTCCCCATTTCTCAGGCGAGGAGAGCAAGTCCCAGAGGCATCGGCTGCCAGTCCTGCGGTTGCACCGCTCCGAAAAGTAGCGCAGGTGGCGCTGCGCGACTGGAGCCACCCTGTCCAGCTCTCCCCTGCCCTCTCCGCACCCCACAAGTACGGAGAGGTGTGCCCTTCACGGCCCTGCTGTTTCATAACTCGCCACAGTTATCAAGTTCCAAGCACGTTCAGATTTGTGTCGACAGCTCAGGTCTGCTTCTGGCCGCTGGCCGCTGACTGCAGGGAGGGGCAACAGGGAACCCCACATTTCACAACAAATGCACCAGCCTTGAACACTCATGCGCCATCTCCTGCGCACGCCCTGAGTTGCATAAACCTGAAACATCACCATCTTATACTCAGAATTTTCGCATATGATCCCTGAAAAACTGCTCCAACTCATAACCAGAGATCGCAAGACGAGAAGCAAGTATAATGGGACCTTTCACTTATTTGATTATCCAAGCCACCCTCCCAGAGTTCCTGGATTTTCCTACCCTGAGCAGCCGCTCAAGCCCACCTCTGCCCCCAGGGAACAGATGAGCCTCGGCTCCTCCGCCTCATCCCCTCAGAGTCGGCCTTAGCAGGTGCACCCTGGATTTGACAGCATCGGAAGTCGGCTCAGTGATTCCACATCTAGTCATTCTCCCACAGATGACATGAATGTGTCCAAAATGAGTGGGGGACCAGCTTCTCCATGGCAGCTTTGTCTAAGAGTGACAGATCGGTAGCAACCCCCACATCCATCATCAGGTGACCGTCTAAGTAACTTGTGGCTCAGCCACAAGACGGGATGCTCTCTCGGGTAGGGATGACAGAGAGCTTAAGGGAACAACTGGTTACAAACTGAGGGAGGCACTGGGGGAAGCTGTTGCAGGCTGGCGGGACACCAAGAAGCTACTGCCTGTGCGGCTCTATTGCCTGCCGGCCCTGAGTGTGTGTGTGGGGGGGGGGCTTAGCTAGGAAGGTCAGGTGCACAAGGGAGCCTGGAGTGGGGGAGGGGCAAGTGTGCTCTCCCCTGGTGGTAGAAAGGAAGTGACTTTCTTTTTAAAATTAATTCTTTCTTGATTTGCTTTGTTTTTATGTATTTGAAAAGCAAAGAGAGTTTTTCCATCTACTAGTTCACTTCCCCAAAGCCCACAACAGCCAGCATTGGGCCAGGCACTCCATGGGGTCTCCTCCATGGACGACAGGGACCCAACTACTTAAGTCATCACCTGCTGACTCCCGCTCTCCAGCACAGGAGAGTAGTGCCTTGTTAGCTGCTGCCCCAGTGCCTATCCTGGATGTACGCTTATGTCTTTATTTTCAGTTTATTTGAAAGAGAGACAGAGGCAGATGGAGACACAAAGTTATTTTTAAAATAATAGAATCTAGGCCGGCGCCGCAGCTCACTAGACTAATCCCCTGCCTGCGGCGCCAGTACACCAGGTTCTAGTCTCGGTTGGGGCGCCAGATTCTGTCCCAGTTGCTCCTCTTCCAGTCCAGCTCTCTGCTGTGGCGCGGGAAGGCAGTGGAGGATGGCCCAAGTGCTTGGGCCCTACACTCGCAAGGGAGACCAGGAGAAGCACCTGGCTCCTGGCTTTGGATCGGCGCAGCGCATCAGCCGTAGAGGCCATTTGGGAGATGAACCAACCGAAGGAAGACCTTTCTCTCTGTCTCTCTCTCTCACTAACTCTGACAGTCAAAAATAAATAAATTAATAATAATAATACAATCTACTAGACACCAGGTAGGTCCCAGCCCTATATGGATAAGGCCTGTTAGGGAGGGAACAAGGTATCATTGAAGGCCTGAATCCAGCCTATCACAATCTCTCTCTCTCTTTAAGATTTATTTGCTTATTGATTTGAAAAGCAGAGTGCAGAAGGGTTGGTTCATTCCCCAAATGACCACAACAGCTGAGGCTGGGCAGGCTGAAGCCAGGCTCCTGGAGCTCCATCTGGGTCCCCACCATGGGTGCAGGGGCCCAAGCTCTGGGGCCGTCCTCCACTGCCTCCTCAGGTGCATTAGCAGGGGGCTGGATGGGAAACAGAGCAGCCAGGACTCCGACCGGCTCTCTGATACGGGCTCCAGCATCACACGCAGCGGCTTAACCCACTGCTGCCAACACCAGCCTGAGCTACCACTGCTGCTTGGACTCAGATTCCCACCACTTGCAAGGGCAGAAGTCTGACCCTGGATCCTTGGAGAGAAAGCCTTTTGCTGCGCTGTGACACCCTCCTTCGAGCCTGGAGCGCTGACCCGGCCACAGCTGAAAACCTCCACTGCTGACCTCGAAGGAATCAGCTGGCTCCAGTCAGAGTCACAGAAGCCTCAATATTTTGCCTGACCTTGGGAAATACACAGAGAAGTTGGGAGAACTGCACGAGGGGCTTTACGGTGCTTGCTTTATCGCATGTGTGTCTGTCCATCCATTCTCTGCACCTGTCAGTCCACCTGCTTTGGGGGGCATTTCACAACTGGAAAACCTAGGTGCTCCCCAACTTGTCACAACCCAGCAAGCTGTGTTGCCCCTTGACACTTACACCCCAAATTTGATTGCTATAATGACAACCTGAAAGCTTCAGACTCCCCAGACCCTAGGGCCAGGCATTCGGCACTCTCCCTCGTCAGAGTGCCTGTGTTCGAGTCCCTAATGCTAATGCAGACGCTGGAGGGGCAGCAGCGATGGCTCAAGTGGTTGGGTTCCTGCCACCCATGTGGGAGACCTGGATCGAGCTCCCGGCTCCTGGCTTCAGCCTGGCCCAGTCCCAGCTGTTGCAGGTATTTGGGGAGTGAACCAGAAGATAGGAGTGTTCTCTCTTGTTCACTCTCTCTCAAATCAATTACAAAAACAAGTAAATATTATTTAAAAAAAAAAAAAGTGATATTTCTTCTCTCAGTAACCACAAATCCTTCTGAGACACAGCCAGGAGCGAGAAAGCTGGGACCAGCCGGTGCTGGGATTGTTTGGTTTGGAGTCTACAGAAGGGCTTGATGTTGGCCGTGTTCACACAGGGGGAGATGACACGGGGGAGGAGGTGGAGGTTAATCCCCATAATCCCAAAGCTAACAGAGGACACGGGTGTGACAGCAAACAGCTCAAGAAGCCGGGGGAGGAGCCACCTCCACTGTCCCTCTACCTCCCGGCTCTCACTGGTCCACACCAGCACTGCTCAGCAAATGAGCCAGGCTCGGCCCTCAAGCTAACCCAAATGCCAGGTGTCTCTGGGGTTCAGGGGTGGCAGAGGTGTTGCGTTCTTATCTCGGCTTTGTTCCAGCTCCCTGTGTGACCCTGAGAATGGGCCCCGCTGCTGGTCCCTCCCTCGTTGCCAAGGGGTGACCAGACGGCCAGGAGCTTGGACAGCGTCCCTGGCTGCAGAGGTGGTAGCAGTGACCCGTGCCGAGTGCTCCCTGTGCGCCAAACACTGTCCTTCAGCCCCGATCATTGTGGCTATTTGGGGAGTGAACCAGCAGATAGAAGACCTCTCTCTGTGTGTCTGCCTCTCAAATAAACAAATAAATAAATAAAGACTAAAATAATGATAAAAACACAGCACTCTTGTTAATAAGATTTATTTCTCAAAAGGATGTGGTTACCAATGCTGAAACTATCCTATGTGTATATACTAGACTTGAACAAATCAATAAATATGTTGTGCATAATGAGAGCCAAGGTCTTACTACCAGGGAAAGAATTTACAAGTAAGGAAAGAGGGGAGGTTAGAGGAACCCCAGTGTGGTAGACTGAAGTCAGAGACGTTAGCATGAGCTCATGGTTTGTGACAGACAGACTTGTGATAAAGACAGTTCTATACCACTTCACATCGGGGAGATGGCCCCAAAAATATGCTGGTGGGTACTTGCCTTGTCGTGTATCTACACAAACTGACACGGCTTCAACATGACCAGGTGACAGAATCGCAGCAGCTCACTGGTATATATATGTGAGGTATTGTTACCCTGCACAAGACTGAGGACAGATGATGGATGTAGGTGGTGATGCTGACGGAGACAGTGGATGATTGATAGGTAGATGTTAGAATGGGTGGACGATGGGCGGGTGGGTGGATAGGTAGACAGTGGATAGACAGAGAGAATATAGATAACTTGTAGATAGTTTAGTATATATTCCCAAGCCCTGTCAGCTGAGAGGGGAAAGAAACAAAAATATCCCAGTACCAATCGGCACATCTAACACCCAGATGGTGGTTCCTAAAAACCATTCTCCCAAAAACAGGAATCAAGACTCCTTAAAGAAGTGGTTGGTCCCAGGGTAGGGGAAAAAATCAAGATGACCCAGGAACACCTGTGGTTCAAGAAAGAAACGAAGTGATTAAAAATTGGGGGTGGCGGGGCCAGTGCTGTGGCGTAGTAGGTAAAACCACCACCGGCAGTGGTGGCCAGCATTAGGTGCCGGTTCTGTCCCGGCTGATCTACTTGTGATCCAGCTCCCTGCTAATGCGCCTGGGAAAGCAGTGGGAGGTGGCCCAAGTGCTTATGCCCCTGCATCCTCACGGGAGACCTGGAAGAAACTCCTGGCTCCTGGCTTGGGCTCAACCCAGCTCCAGCCATTATGGCCATCTAGGGAGTGAACCAGCAGATGGAAGACCTCTCTCTCTCTCTCTGTCTTTCCCTCTCTCTGTCTCTCCCTCTCTATCTGTAACTCTGACTTTCAAATAAATAAACAAATATTTATTAAATGGGGGTGGAAGTAGCACAGTGGTTAAGATGCCACGGGGGGGGGGGGGCTGGCGCTGTGGCATGGTAGGCTGAGCCTCTGCCTGTGTCCCCAGTTGGTGTCCAGTAGCTCCAGGGTGCTAAGCTCTGGCCTGGGCTTTCCATAGAGCGGTATGGACCTCGGCTTCTGCCGGTGAACAGCAAAGTCCTTGGGTACCGCCCCGGCTCCATCAGCAAGCCCAGCTCGGGAGGGGGGTGGGGGAGGAACAGGGCTGCTCTTGGTGGGATGGGGGATGGGAGTGGGGTGCTGATCACCTGACTCTGCACCTCTGGGAGGCCTGCTGACACGCGGGAGGGGGAAGCCCTCCAGAGCTTGGTCTCTGCAGCTTCAGTGAACACCCAGCATGGCTCGGAGGCCTTGAGCTGTGAAGCAGCCACAGGGAGGAACGTGGTCCCACAAAACCTAGGGCTCTGATTTTCTTAGCTTCTCTTATTTAAAAAAAAAAAAAATGACAGAGTTATACAGATGCATAGAGGTAGACATATACAGATAGATAGATGATAGATAGATAGCTGATAGAGATCTTCCATCCACTGGTCCACTCCCCAAACAGCCACAACAGCTGCCAGGAGCCAAGAGCTCCATCTGGGTCTCCCAGCTGGGTGCAGGGCCCAGGTGTTGGGCCATCCTCCTCCGCCTTCCCAGGCGCATTCACAGGGAGCTCGATGAGAAGCAGAGCGGGTAGGCGGCGGCTTAACCCGCTTGTGCCACAACGCCGGCCCTGGCTCCAGACAGGCCAGCAGCTATGCCGGGGGAAGCAGTGACTGTGGGAAGCTAGCCAATGTCCTTTGTGGACAAACAGTGGCCGCTAACTGACCACGCCGGGAGCGACTCCCGGTGGTCTGTGCTGAAGCCGCGGTGTGGGGAGTGAGGTTTGTGGTGGAAGCCCTTCGAGAAAGCCTCTCAAAAGGGATTCTGAGTTTAGGTCTTGTAACCTGCACCGCACTTGCTGCTGTGTGGGTTGGTTTGTAGCACCAGGAACCCCGCCCTTACCTGCGGGCTCAGGGACCTGCTGGGCGAGGCGGGAAATGTGAGGCTGTCGGAGCTGTTTGGGGGTGGGGGTTGCAGGCTCCCCCAGGGACCCCAGCGTTTTCCCTATGTCCTGATGGAAAATCACAGACAGCCTTGACCGCCCTGAGGCTCAGCCCGACGTGTGCTTGCCCTGCGGGCTGGCCCCAAACCAGAGCCTAGAACATTCCCAGGCACTGATAAGGGTATCTAGGCTGTTGCCCAAAACCCCAAGAGAAACCAGACCTGGCCCTGAGCCAGATTCCTTGAGCCCTCAAGGAGACTGCGTTCCGGAAGCCGGTCGCGTAGGACATGGACGGGTAGAACGCGGCTCCGCCTTGCTGCCCACCCAGGGGGTCCCTAATAAACATTTTGAGCAGATCAACATGAGCTTAGTGCTTCTCTCCTTGAACCCCAGCTGGCCCCGTGCTGTGATGGTCTGGAGTACTCTCCTGGGGAGCTCCCCTGCCCCCACTTTTAGGGCGACTCCAGTGGCAGGTGTGGCCAAGAGGAGACACAGGCCAAACAGCTCAAAATGGGTGACCAATTCCCAGTCCCTGGAGAGCAGCCCAAGCACACCACACCCTCTGTACTTGTTCACTCCCCAAATGCCTGCAACAGTCAGAGCTGGGCCAGGCTGAAGCCTGGAGCCAGGAACTCCATCCAGGTCTCCTCCATGGATGGAAGGGACCCAAGTACCTGAACCATCACCTGCTGCCTCCCAAGCTGGGACAGAGAGCAGCCTGTGTCCACAGGTGTGACAGTGGCTGGCACTGGGCAGCTGGAAGCACCCCGGCCACTGGTGTTGTTTACTTACCCGGATTTGCACAGAGATCTCGGCTCCAGCCAGGAATGGCTCGGCTCTCCCTCCTCCCCAGAGAGTGCCCCCCCCATAGATGTCTGAGCACTGGTGGGGGATGATGCAACAGCTCAAACCAACAGAGAGATGTTTTATTAGGAACATGTGGTGGGAGTGTTCCTGTCACTCTCGCAGAATAAAACTGCCCTTAACCCTCCCCACACCTCCACAGTCCTCTCGGTGGCCATGGGGATGGTCCCAGAACATAGACCTCTGTCCCCGGGAGTGGGAGGAGCTGTAGACCCCACTGCGCTGGGGGCTGAGGGCTGGGAGGAAGCTGCTGTATTGTATGCGGCACTGCCCACCACTGCCCTGTGCCTCCCGTGTCCCATGTGCCTCTGCGGGCCTTCACCAATGAGGAAGGTGGGAGTGGTGCCTCAGGGGCAGGGGGCTGCAATCCATCCTGGTGGCACTCCTCACCTCCAGACGCCCTCTCAGGGCTCCTGGCCCAGGCAGTGCCGGGCAGAAGGACCACAGACCAGGGCATTCCATGTAAAACTGAGGCCCAAGCTTAAGGCAGTGTCTTTTCCACACCCGCACGGATGGTGCCCGGCTCTTGATGTCCACCAGACCCTTGTAAGCTGACTCTCCACCATGGGGACCTCCGTCAAGGCACAGACAGCTTGCATTCGAACGCCAGCCGCCTGCGACGCTGGCATCCCAGATGGATACCAGTCTGAGTCCCGGCTGCTCCACTTCTAATACAGCTCCCTGCTAATGACCTGAGAAAGCAGTGGAAGATGGCCCAAGTCCTTGGGCCCCTGCACCCATGCGGGAGACCTGGATGAAGCTCCTGGCTCCTGGCTTTGGTTGGCCTGGCCCAGCGCCGATCGTTGTGGCTATTTGGGGAGTAAACCAAGCAGATGGAAGATCTCTCTCTCTCTCTCTCTCTCTCTCTCTCTCTCTCTCCCTCTGCCCTTCAAAAAAAAATTTTAAATAAAAAAAAAGACACAATCAGGGTGGGCATTGTGATGCAGCCAGTAAAGCCATGCCCCAACCCTGGCAAACAACCCTGAATCCCAGCCATTCCACTTCCAGTCCAGTTTCCTACTAACGCACCTTCGGGGGCAGTAGATGATGACCCAAGTGCTTGGGTTCTTGCCACTCATGTGGGAAGCCTGGACGGAGCTCCTGGCTCCTGGCTTCAGCCTGGCTGAGCCCTGGCTGTTGAGGGAATTTGATGAGTGAACCAGCAGATGGAAGATCTGTGTGTGTGTGTGTGTGTGTGTGTGTCCCTCTCTGTTACTCTCCTTTCCAAATAAATGAACAGACAGACACACCCACACCCCAGCTTTTCAGGGAGGGGAACCTCTCGGGAGCTCAGTTTCTCCCGGTGAGATGCCGTTGTTCCTCTGTGCAAGTCCTGCTCCCCGTTGCAGAGCAGGTGCAGGGGCCCTACGATGCCTTCCTTCTTGCCCAGCATGGGATGAGGGAGGCTGTGAAACGTGTTCCCCGATCACCTGCAAGGTTCTTCAGGCACCACAAGAAGGTATTCCAATAAGTCTGTGGGAAAAAACTGAATTGAAGGATAAGTTTAAAATGTTGCAAAAGATTCTGAAATCTGGGGCCAGTGCTGTGGCATAGTAGGCTAAGCCTCCCCCTGCGGCGCCAGCATCCCATATGGGTGCTAGCTAGTTCATATTCTGGCTGCTCCCCTTCCGATCCAGCTTATGGCCTGGGAAAGCAGTGGAAGATGGCCCGAGGGCTTGGGTCCCTGCACCTATGTGAGAGACCCAGAAGAAGCTCCTGGCTCCTGGCTTGAGATCAGCCCAGCTCTGGCCATTGTGTGGCCATCTGGGGAGTGAGCCAGCGTATGGAAGAACTTTCCATCTCTCCCTCTCTCTGCCTGTAACTCTCTTTACCTCTCAAATAAATAGATATTAAAAGAAAAGATTGTGAAATCCATGCATTTGGAAGGGATCTTCAAAAAGTGCATGGAGGGGCCAGTGCTGTGGCGAGGCAGGTAAAGCTGCTGCCTGCAGTGCCGGCATCCCATATGGGCACTGGTTCAAGTCCTGGCTGCTCCACTTCCGATCCAGTTCTCGACTATGGCCTGGGAAAGCAGTGGAATATGATCTAATTGCTTGGGCCCCTGCACCCGCATGGGAGGCCCAGAAGAAGTTCCTGGCTCCTGGCTTTGGATCGGCCCAGCTGTGGCTGTTGTGGCCAATTGGAGTGTGAACCAGCAAATGAAAGACCTCTCTCTCTCTCTCTCTCTCTCTCTCTCTCTGCCTCCCCTTCTCGTCTGTGTAACTCTGACTTTCAAATAAATAAATAAATAAATCATTTTTAAAGAAGTGCATGGCAAATACATGTGATGAAAAAACTATGCATGGATTTCAAATAATTTTGCACCAAAATGTACTCATCTTTTAGTTCCATTTGTCAGAGCCAGTGTTGTGGCATGGTAGGTTAAGCTGCCACCTACCACACAGGCATCACATGTAGGCACTGGTTCAAGTCCCGGCTGCTCCACTTCTGATTCAGCTGTCTGCTAATGTTCCTGGCAAAGCAGAAGAAGATGGTCCAAGTGCTTGGGCCCCTGAACCTACGTGGGAAACCTGGATGGAGCTCCTGGCTCCTGGCTTCAGCCTGGCCCAGCCCTGGCCATGGCAGACATCTAGGGAGTAAACCAGTGGATAGAAGATTTGTCTCTGTCTCTCTGTAACTCTTGACTTCAACATTAATCAATCTTTCAAAATCTCGGTGCTGGACAGCCAGAGAGAGAGGTCCTACGTGGCCGCGTGCCCAGTGACCGGGCCAGGGTCTGGAGTTCATCTGAACAAGGCTTTAGGAATGCGGCTCACTGTCTGGGCAAGTTTCTTTTGGTGTAGTTGCCCGAAGCTTATCAGTGCCTGGGAATGGTCAAGGCCCCGGCTCGGGTTCAAACCTGTGGGAGACGCAGCTGGCTGAGCTGTCCTGCTCTGTGATTTTCCATCAAGACACAGAAACGAGGAGGCATGACCGGGGGGATGTGGCACAGCAGCGGCCGGGCTGAGACACACACCATCCTCTCACCCAATCCTTCCACGGCTGTGCCCATAGCAACCGAGTGGACAGATCACAAAAAGATGTGCGCAGTAGCATCAGGAGCAGGGCCAGCGCTGTGGCACAGTGGGTTAAAGCACCGGCCTGCAGTGCCAGCATCCCATATGGGCGCCGGTTCTAGTCCCGGCTGCTCCACTTCCGATCCAGCTCTCTGCTATGGCCTGGGAAAGCAGCAGAAGATGGCCCAAGTGCTTGGGCCCCTGCACCCACATAGGAGACCTGGATGGGGTTCCTGTGACTGATCAGGAAGTGAACCAGTAGATGGCAGATTCTCTCCCTCTCCTCTTTCTCTCTCTCTCTCCTCTCCCTTTCTGTCATTTTGCCTTTCAAATAAATAAATAAATCTTTTTGAAAAAGTGATCCTGGATTCCACTTCTCCATGAACTTTCTGAAGACCTCGACAGAAAGAAGAGTGTGTACTCCACACCCACGAGCCGACGCTGGAAGTCATCCCGCGGCCGCCTAAGCAGGGTGCAGCGCTCTCAGACACAATGAAACGCCACACTCAGCACGAAACGTGACGAGACGCTGTTTGGTGAAACCCATGGCCGCGTCTCCAAAGCATGACACGCACCTGCCGCGAGCAGAAGACAGGCTATGCTGCAGGATTTCGGGTCTGTGAAATACTGATCGATGGTGGGAAGAAAAGCCCAGGACAATGCTCGCCTAGGAGTGCTGCAGCACGGTCGACTGGGAAGGAACTGCAAGAACGTTTTGGGGTGGGGATCTGGACTACATGGGTGCATGCCTTCAAAAGTCAATGCTTACTTAAGATTTGTATGTTTCATCAGATGGATATTTTGCCTAGAAAAACATCTGCATGTGGAAAACTCCACCTACACATGCCCACACCAACCATGACTCAGCAAAAAGAAGGGAGTCCGCCGGTGGTCACAGAAATGGCATTGGACGACCCCCCCACCCGCCACCGCCCTGGTCCAATCCTGTTCGGGGCCGGGGAAAAGTGGCTCACAGGGCTGGGGTGGATCCAGGGCTTCACCTGCCCCCAGAAGCAGAGTGGACGCCGAGGGAAACTGGAGGTGCCTACTCCCACGGGCAAGCCCCTCCCCCGCTCCCAGGGCCTGCCCTAACTTGGCCTGTTCAGGACCTGGGCAACAGCCCGGGCCCCACCCCCACCCCACTGCCCTCCTGGCCTGGGGCCGGGGGTGTCAAGTTCCCCAAGACCTCCAGCACTTCCTACTCCCCCCCCCACCGTGGGAACAGCAAACACAGCCTACATCTCTGACCCTGGGGACATCGCCACCCCCACCCCAGACCCTGGCCTCAGCACCTCCCTCTGCCACCTGCCCAGGCCACCAGGCCAGGGGTTGGGTCCTCAGCTTCTGAGGCAGGAGGGCTTGGGTGGGGAGTAGGCATCATTCCTATCTGGGGTCCTCTGGTCCTCCGTCCCCGTGGCTGGCAACTACCCTGACCCCCTCCCAAGTCATCCTTCACCTCCGCCTGGCTCAGCCCGGCCTGCTGGATCTGACTCAGGGAACGCGAGAGACAGCAAGGACAGCCTGAGAGGAGAGGGAGCAGGCGAGAGCAGGCGGCGGTGAGCAGGCAGGACCTGGAGGATGCGAGGGAAGCAGAGACAAAGGCCCTGAGACGCAGAGGCCGAGAGCATCGGCGTGGAGGAAAGACAGCCACAGACACCCCAGAGGCAGGAGCCGGGCGAGATGCAGCCCGGGGGCCCACCTGGGTCGCTAGGCCGCTCAGCGCCAGCCGGGGACTTGAACACAGAGCAGCAGGACCCAGTGCCCCAGGCTCATCTCTGGCTCATCGCTCTGCCTCGCCCCCCAACCCTGCAGCCAGACCCCCAGAAGAAGCCTCTGCTCCATCCCCAGGGCCAGCCACGACTGCTGGACAGGGACCAGGACTGAGCTCCGCCCGCAGAGCCCAGCTTCCCCCAAGAGGAGGGGACAGCAGGTTCCCCAGGTGCAGCCCCCACCTGGGGGGCCTTTCCAGGCAGCTGTGAGGATGGGAGGGGGTTAAAGATCGCCTGGAGGAGGGGCGGGGCGGAGTAAAGGCGGGGTGTGGAGGCAGGATTTAAGAGCAGGCCTGGCTGCCCGCACGCACATCACAGCGGCTGGGCACAGCCCACAGCTCTGGAGCACACCTAGCTGCCCCCACAGCGAGGCAGGTAAAGGGTCCGGGATGGGGACACGGAGGAGCGGGGGGCTCCCCCGAGAGGGGGCCTCTGCTCCATCTCCGTCTTAAGACTGAATGGGCATCTCTTCTGCCGGCTCCTCTGATGGCTCTTGGGCTCTCTGGATCCCCGGCGCGCTGGCTGGGCCCAGGTGCCTCACCCAGCAGGTGCAGCGCCCTCTGGAAGGGGACCTGCGTTCTGAACACGCGCTTCTCCTCTTTCATTCCCTCTGCTTCTACCATCCCTGTCCACCTCGGCCTCTCGCTCGCTCTCTCCCCCCCCCCCTTTCTCCCCATCTCTGTCTTTAAGAGGGCGCTTCAAAAGCTCTGTGCAAATGGAACTGGAAAAAGTAGCTTTCGGAGAAAATAAAGGTTTGTTTGTTTGTTTGTTTTCTGAGAGCCATGGGGTCTTCAAAAAGTTCATGGAAATGCATATTATGGAAAAACCATACAACGATTTTGAAGTGTTTTGCACCAAAACAAGTGTCCCCTGTAATTCCGTGAGCTTTGTGACGCTCCCGCACGCTCTGTCTCCCTCGCTCCCCCTCTCATTGTCCATCTCCGTCTCTCCGTCTCCAGCTTTCCCTGTGTTGCCCAAGCTCCGTCTCCCTCCAATCTGTCAGCCTCTCTGGGATAGCCTACCTGGCTCACTCTCTCTTCTGTGCATGATCTGTCTGGCTCCCACCCTGAGTGTCGCGGTGTCTCTGTCATTGCGTGTGGGAGTCAGGCTTCTGACAGCCGGACCAATAGACAGACATCTGTTAGCTCTCATGAGCTCTGTGTGGGTCTCTCTCTCTCTCTCTCTCTCTCTCTCTCTGCCTCTCTAATGCCGTCTCCGTGCCCTTCTCGCCCTCCTCCCTCTCTCGTCCCCTGGACTCCCTCTGCTTCCCTACCCCGTTTCTTCTTCCACCTGCGCCCATTTCTGGGGCCTGGGAAAAGCAAGGTCTAGAAGGAGACGAGGGGTGGAGGGACCCAGCTCTGCTCTCCCGGTCCTGCAGCTGCGTCACCATGGACAGCACAAACATGGCCATCCTGCTGCTGCTCCTGGCTCTCGTCTACCTGCTCCTGACCCTCGGCTCGTGGGGCAAGGGCCGGCTGCCCCCGGGACCCAGGCCCCTCCCATTGCTGGGGAACCTGCTGCAGCTTCGCTCCCAGGACATGCTGACCTCTCTCACCAAGGTGCAGGGGCCTGGGCTCGGGAGACGGGGCAGTGGGGAGGGAGAGAGCTCCCACAGCCCACGCCCACCTGTGGCCTCTGTCCGCCCCCCAGCTGAGTAAGGAGTATGGCTCAGTCTACACGGTGCACCTGGGGCCCAGGCCCGTGGTGGTGCTCAGCGGGTACCAAACCGTGAAGGAGGCCCTCGTGGACCAGGGGGACGAGTTCAGCGGCCGAGGCAGCTACCCTGTCTTCTTCAACTTCACCAAGGGCAACGGTAAGCCCGCTCCCCGTGCCCACCCCACCCACAACCTCCCCACCCTGCAGGAGGGCTGGGGATGGGAGACCTCTGATGTTGACACCAAATGGGAGGAGCCAGGCAGCCATGTCCCACCTTCCACCCCAAACTCCACCACCACCTTCCCTTATGTTTTAATTTTTTATTATTTGAAAGAGACACAGAGAGAGAGGGAGGGACAGAGACAGAGCTCTTCCACCTGCTGGCTCAATCCCCAAATATTTGCAACAGCCAGGGCTGGGCTATGCCAAAGCCAGGAGGCAAAACTCCATCCAGGCCTCCCCCGTGGGTGGCAGGGACCCTAGTACTTGAGGGATCACCTGCGCCCCCCCTAAGGTGTGCAGCAGCAGGCAGACAGGATTGGGAGCAGAGCTGGGCCGTGAGCCCGGGCACTGTGGTACAGGAGGCGGGCATCCCCAGCAGCATTAACCGTGGCAGTAAGCACCTGCTCCCTCCACTGTCCGGAACTGCACCCCCATCCCAACCCCTATCTCTGTCCAGCGCCAACCCCATTCTCATCCGGTCTCTCGCTCCATCCCCATCAAAGTCCCAACCAAGTTATCCGGCTTCAGTCCTCATTGTCCCCGTCAACCCAATCCCAATCCCCACCAACCCTGCCAGGCCCCCCCTTTAGCCCCTCCTCCACCCCACCTACGATGCCACCTCCCCCAACCTGCAGTCCCGGATCAACCCCATCACCAACCCCACCCTGATCCCTGCAGTGGAAAACTGAATTCTGCTGTCCTTCCCCTCCCCAGCCCCAGCCCCGCGTTGCCTCCCCCCCAGTCCCCAGGCCACATCTGCAGGGTTGACCTCGCTGCCACCAAAACCAACTGCGTCACACACCTCCCCGACCCCACGCTCTCACTCAACCCCGCCGACCAACCCTTCTCCTGCCACCCTACTCCGTCCCCATCTCCAGCCTCAAACCCAAAAGTCACATCACCTCTCCGGCCCCATTGGCATCCCCAGCCACTCACACCACTCACCTACACCATCTCGAGATTCTGTCCCCTTGGCTTGGAAACCACCTGGTCTTGTCACTTTCAAGCTTGTTTTTGTTTTTGTTTTTTTGACAGGCAGAGTTAAACAGTGAGAGAGAGAGAGAGAGAGAGAGAGACAGAAAGGTCTTCCCTCCATTGGTTCACCTCCCCAAATGGCTGCTACAGCTGGCGCGCTGCGCCGATCTGAAGTCAGGAGCCAGGTGCTTCCTCCTGGTCTCCCATGTAGGTGCAGGGCCCAAGCACCTGGGCCATCCTCCACTGCCCTCCGGGGCCACAGCAGAGAGCTGGACTGGAAGAGGAGCAGTAGGGACAGATTCCAGCACCCCAACCGGGACTAGAACCCTGGTGTGCTGGCGCCGCAGGCGGAGGATTAGCCTAGTGAGCCACAGCGCCAGCCCAAGCTTGTTTTAAATACAGATCTCTTATGCAAGGACGTCAAGTGGCCAGGCCCAACAAATAACAGGAAAGAAAGAAGATGGCGGGGGTGGTGGGGGACGGGGTGGGGAGGGTGCTCTGATTGAAAATGGGTCTGGAAGATCCGCACCCTGCACCCTTCTCCCCTCAAGGAGCGCCCAGGTCTCCCCTGGCCCTCAGTAGGCGGGTCCCAGCTACCCTGGATTTGGAATCAGTGAAACACCTCCCACTGTACACCTACCACCTTTCATGGCCCCTGCCCCCCACCCCGTGCCCTCATGACCCTGTCCATCCTGGTACACAGGATGCAAAGAGGTGGCGCCAGGGCTCTTGGGAAAAATCCCCTTGCTACTTTTGCATAGAAGCATCCGCATGCACACATCATTCGTTAGTCAATTTGCGACACAGGGGAACAGCAAGGTTCTCCCGCTCACTGGCCATGCGCCTGCTCTGACGCCCCGTGTGCCACCACGAGGCGTCGCTGAGACAATGCCTGCAAAGCCAGGCAAGCCGATAACCACAGTCTGTTTTTCCCTTCTCTGGCATCTCACGGTCTGCGAGGAACCACAAACGCATCCTTGGGGCGGGCAGGCATCTGTGCGCATTCCGTATGGGGGTGGCTGGGTCCACGTCCCGGCTCTGCTTCCGGTCCGGCTTCCTGCTAACGCACACCCTGAGGGCAGCGGGTAATGGTTTGGTCCCCGCCGCCCTCGGGTTGCACTGCAGGCCCCTGGCTTTGGGTTGGCCCGGCCCCAGCTCTTATGGATGCATTTGGGGAGTAACCCAAAAGATGGGAGCTGGCGCTCTCTCTCCTCCCTTCAAATAACTGGAAGTTAAATTAAAAAGTAAAAGAAAAAGTAGCACATCCAGGATCCTATCCCGTTGATGTCCAGCAGGAAGCATAGGCCGTTCCCAGACTGTGACAGCCCTTAATGGTCACGGCGGGGATAGGAGAAGCCTGGGAGGGCGGAGCCAGGGCAGCCCCCCACCCCCCAGGGGAGACGTCTGAGCTGAGACTGGGAGATGGAGACGACAAGTCCAGAGAAGACAAGGGGTACAGAGCGTTCCGGAGAGGACAGAGCGGCGTCTGGCGGGGTCCCCGGTGTCCTGCGCTTGCTCCTCTTGATTACCTGCATTTGTGCCCCCCCGCCATCAATCAGCCATCCCAGGAGCGGCACCTCCTGGGTGACAAGCCCCGCCGAAAGCTGAGGACACTGGGGACAGGCCCGGCGGTGCCGGTCTTGGGGGAGAGGACACAGGTGGGGCGACGGGGACCGCGGAAGCCCAGGGACCCAGGGGCCGCGGGCTGGGGGTGAGTGGAGCGTCTAGCCGGCCCCTCCGCTGTCCGCAGGCATCGCCTTCTCCAACGGGGACCGCTGGAGGGCGCTGCGGAGGTTTTCCGTGCAGATCCTGCGCAACTTCGGCATGGGGAAGAGGAGCATCGAGGAGCGCATCCTGGAGGAAGGCGGCTTCCTGCTGGCGGAGCTGCGCAGAACGGAAGGTCAGGGCCAGGTTAGGCGCGGCTCCGTGGGGCGCGGGGCGCGGCTCCTCGAAGGCTGGGCTCGTGGGACGGGGGAGGCGCTGGCGGCCGTGCCTGCTTTCCCAGCCCAGCCTCTGTCCTGGAGGAGGACGAGGACGGCGGCGTTCCTGGGGCTCTGTGCTGAGCACGCGGCCGTGCAGAAGTCCTGACACCAATCCATCTCGCAGATGAGAATTAGAGGCACAGAGAGGTTAGGCAACCGGCTTGATGGAACAGAGCTGTTAAGCTGGAGGAACCAGGATTCAAACCCACGTCTGCCACCCCAGGCCTCGCGCAGGGCACTGCTGCCATTTGCTGAGTGCTCACGGGCACTGGCTAAACTGTGGTTGCTCTTCCCACTCCGGCAACCCTCGAGAGTGGGTGTGGCCACAGGTGAGCAAGCCAGGAAGGGAAAGCGGGGTGCCCAGGGTGTGGCCGAGCTGGATTTGAACCCAGGTCAAAGTTGCTGAGCTCCGAAAAACTGAAAACGACCAGCAGGGACACGATGCCTTGCACACGCCCGTGCCTGTCTTAGAGTGTCATGTGTCACCTCCCCGGAACGCTCTCACCTCCTGGGAAGCAGGTCATGGTGTGAGCCCTGTGTTACCTCCAAATCTCACTGGCTTTGGGCACAAACAAACCGTGCCAGGCAAGCCACTGGAGCAATGTGATGTCAGTGAGACCGCCCCGGCTGCCCGTGCTGGCTTCTCACCGCCGAGGCGACACACTGTCACAAACACGGTGGCCTCAGACGTCACGTTCCTACAGCTCAAACATGAGACCTGCGGGTGAGACCCTGCCCCGGCCTCTCTGGCCCAGAGGCCGCCTGCGTTGCTCAGCTCACGCCACGTCCTCCGTCTTCCCAGCCAGGAACAGCCTCCCCCAGTCTGCCTCGCTCGCTCGCTCTTCTCCCATCAGCACGGTGTCTTTGTACTCAGACCCACGCACCTCCCTCCCATAAGGACCGGGTGCTCCTAGGCTGGGCCCACTGATTGATCTCCCCATCGGGGCCCCTCACTTAATCGCATGCTCAAGGGTCCTTTCGCCGTGTGAGGTCCCAAGATGCGGACATGGGGAGCCAGCCCCAGCACAGGTTGGCTGAGCCCTTCGTCACTGTGCATTCTCTGACTGCTACGGACAGCCCCGTAGGAGAGGCAGCCATCGAGCCCACTTCACAGATGAGGAAACTGAGGCTCCCAGACCGGAGGTCAGCTGGGCCAGGCTAAGAGGCAGAGGCAAGATTCAAACTACGACCATTTCACCCCTCCCATGAGGTCTGGACACTGTCGGCGGAGGTATCTCATGGGCGGCTGCCTCACGGGGTGTTGGGGGCCGTGCCGCTGCGGGTTTCCGTCTGGGTGAGGCTGGACACGATCATGCATCGCACTAGACGCTACTGTTCGCCGTGGGCTGATACGCCGTCAGCGTGCTGCGGTCACGACCGGTGGGCGTGCGGTGGCCCCCTGATGCCACAGGTTCTGCGGCCACCGGCGGCCCCCACGCACCGTCACCGCACCGTGCACCGCCGAGATCAGCGGGTTCTGTCGCTGCCCGGACGTCCCCCAAGCCGCACCCTCTGACCCACTGCACCCCTCGCCCACAGGCGAGCCCTTCGACCCCACGTTTGTGCTGAGCCGCTCAGTATCCAACATCATCTGCTCCGTGATCTTCGGCAGCCGCTTCGACTACGGTGATGAGCGCCTGCACACCATCATCAGCCTCATCAACGACAACTTCCAGATCATGAGCGGCCCCTGGGGCGAGGTCAGGGGCGCGGGTCCAGCCTGGGGATCGGCCACTCCTGGCCCCGCCCCTCCTTGCAGGCCCCGCCCCTGAGCCAGGGCAGGAGCCTGGGTCCAGCCTGGGGATTGGCCGCTCCTGGCCCCGCCCCACCCCCCCGCAGGAGCCAAGGCCCAGCGCGGGGATTGGTCGCTTCTTGGCCCCGCCCCTCCCCGCAGGTCCTGCCCCCGAGCCAGGGCAGGAGCCTGGGTCCAGCCTGGGGATTGGCCGCTCCTGGCCCCGCCCCTCCCTGCAGGGCCGCCCCTCCCACCCCGGCCCCGTTTCCGCGCCGCCCCGCACACACACCCCGCCCGCTGCTCCCAGCGCCTCGGCCTCACGCGCCCGCCCGGTCCACAGTGGTACAACATCTTCCCCAGCCTGCTGGACTGGGTGCCCGGGCCGCACCGACGCCTCTTCCGCAACTTCGGCTGCATGAAAGCCCTCATCGCCCGCAGCGTCCGCGACCACCAGGCCTCCCTGGACCCCGACTCTCCGCGGGACTTCATCGATTGCTTCCTCACCAAGATGGCCCAGGCAAAGCCCTAGCTGGAAGCCCTCCCCCCTGGCCTGGCCTGGCCGCAGACCCCGACATGGGACTCCGAATTGCGCGGGGGGCGGGGGGCGAGGACCGGGCGTCGCAGCCCCGCCCAGGAAAGGCAGCCCCAGGCCCCTGCTCACGTCCCCATCCCGCGCGCCCGGCAGGAGCAGCAGGACCCCCTGAGCCACTTCCACATGGACACGCTGCTGATGACCACACACAACCTGCTCTTCGGCGGCACCGAGACCGTGGGCACCACGCTGCGCCACGCCTTCCTCGTACTCATGAAGTTCCCTAAAGTGCAAGGTGCGGGGAGCTCTGGGCCCCGCGGACGAGCGCACGGGCCCACGCGTGGGGCCTGCCTCGCGGGCCCTGGGGACTCTGAGCCCGCACGCGGCGCTGCCCGCGGCCTCACCGCGCCTGCTCCTGCCCGCAGCCCGCGTCCAGGAGGAGATCGACCGCGTGGTGGGGCGCGCGCGGCTGCCGTCGCTGGAGGACCGCGCGGCCATGCCCTACACGGACGCGGTGATCCACGAGGTGCAGCGCTTCGCAGACATCATCCCCATGAACCTGCCGCACCGCGTCACGCGCGACACGGACTTCCGCGGCTTCCTGATACCCAAGGTGCGCGGGCCGCCCAGCCCTGGCTTCGGGAGAACCAGCGTGGGCCGGACGCTGCCCTCAACCCCAGACCCCTCCCCAACCCTGGATCAAGTCCCAAGACCCTGAGCCCTGCAGAGGGGAAGCCCTGGCTGGGGACCCCCACCCCGTCCTCCACCGTTCACCCCGCCTCCAACCGCACAGGGCACCGACGTCATCACCCTCCTGAACACGGTCCACCACGACCCCAGCCAGTTCCCCGCGCCCCAGGAGTTCAACCCCGGGCACTTCCTGGATGACAACGAGGCCTTCAAGAAGAGCCCCGCCTTCATGCCCTTCTCAGCCGGTGAGAGCAAGGTCCCGGCTCCCAGAGCCCGCCTCTCCTCTCCACTCTCACCCCTGTGTCCCACCCCATGCTTGGCTGTGGGTGTGCAGAAGCAGCGATTGCCCCCAGGCCTTCTGCTGGGACCCCAACACCGACTGACCAGGGCAGCCTGTGCCCTGGGAGCGGCCACTACCGGATTCTCCGCCAGGTGGCGCTGTGGAAGCGGATCCAGCTTCCCTGGCTTTTGTGTTTGGGAGAGGCCACTGCCAGATTCTCCGCCAGGTGGCGCTGTGGAAGCAGATCCAGCTTCCCTGGCTTTTGTGTTTGGGAGAGGCCACTGCCGGCCTCCACCAGGTGGCGCTGTGGAAATGGATTCGGCTTCCCTGCCTTTTGTGTTTGGGAGAGGCCACTGCCAGATTCTCCGCCAGGTGGCGCTGTGGAAGCGGATTCAGCTTCCCTGGCTTTTGTATTTGGGAGAGGCCACTGCCGGCCTCCACCAGGTGGCGCTGTGGAAGCGGATTCGGCTTCCCTGGCTTTTGTGTTTGGGAGAGGCCACTGCCAGATTCTCCGCCAGGTGGCGCTGTGGAAGCAGATCCAGCTTCCCTGGCTTTTGTGTTTGGGAGAGGCCACTGCCGGCCTCCACCAGGTGGCGCTGTAGAAGCGGATCCGGCTTTCCTGGCTTTTGTCTGCACCCTGCTGGGAGCTCTCTTCCCTGGTTACCAAGTAGCAGGTGGAGGGAGGAACGGAATACTAGAGGACTCACTGCGTGCCAAGTGCCACCTCTGGGAAGAGCTGGAGCTGGAGCTGGAGCTGTGAGGGGCAGCGGCTAAGGACTGGGCTCTGTGGCAGGCTTGGGGGAGAGGTCGCACCCCAGCTGTGTGCCACTTCACCACGTCTCGGAGCCTCCATTCTCGCTCCTACAAAGAGCAGATCATCTCTGGGGGTGGCTGGGGAATGGATGATAGCAGCTGTGGCGCTCTGCACGAAGCGAGAGCGCCTGAAGCCTTGTCCTCCAGCGCTTACCTGGATGGCATACCCAGCAACCGCAGGAGGCACGGCTGGCCTCTCCAGTTTACACACCTGGGCACTGT
This sequence comes from Sylvilagus floridanus, assembly GCA_949820135.1. Classification (NCBI taxonomy): domain Eukaryota; kingdom Metazoa; phylum Chordata; class Mammalia; order Lagomorpha; family Leporidae; genus Sylvilagus; species Sylvilagus floridanus. The sequence continues at coordinate 13,542,089 of OX463232.1, forward strand.
GCCCTGCCCAAGGTCACAGACCTGCTCCAGCCAGGATTCGAACCCGGGCGGCGGGTGGCGGGCCTCTAGGTGGGCGGTCTGTGCGTCCTCCTCTGGAAACCATCCCACCCTCCCTCTGCTCCCCCCTCCCCTCGCAGGGCGCCGGCTGTGCCTCGGCGAGTCGCTGGCGCGCATGGAACTCTTCCTCTTCCTCACCGCCATCCTGCAGAGCTTCTCGCTGCAGCCGCTGGTGGCCCCTGAAGACATCGACCTGACCCCGCTCAGCTCGGGTCTCGGGCACGTGCCGCGGCCGTTCCAGCTGTGCGCGCGCGCGCGCTGAGCGGCCGCCGCCTCTCCTGCCCCCGAGCGGCTCCGTCTCGCTGTGACGTCTCGCCTGCACCTGTCACCTGCATGGCCCCCTTCCTCCCATCTCCGCCTGGTCTGACACGTCTTCTCGTACCCACAGAACGCGGCCCCTGCCCTGATGCCGCCTTTTAGGGGCCTTTTGTATCGTTTCCTAGTAAAGTATCTTTATAATAACAGATTCAAAACTGTCGTGGCTGAATGAGCGGGAGGGGAGGGGCCGGCATTCCCTATGAGCGCCGGTTCGTGTCCCCGCCACTCCACTCCGATCCGACCCAGCTCCCTGCTGGTGGCCTGGGAAAGCAGCTGAGGCCAAAGTGCTTGGGGCCCTGCACCCACGTGAGGACCTGGGGGGAGTTCTGGGCTCCTGGCTTCCACCTAGACCAGCCCTGGCCACTGTAGCCTTTTAGAGAGCGACCCAGCTTATGGGAGATCTGTCTCTCTCTCCCTCTAACTCTTCCAAATAAATAAAGAAATCTTTTTTGAAAACATAAGTACGGGGAGAGGGAAGCACTGAGACAGACAGAAGAGATGGGAGGTGCAGGGCACTGGGCAGGGGCGGGAGCAGGGAGAAAGCCGAGCCGGAAACACCAGATCCTGACCCCGGTGCCTCCTGCTCTCTGCTCTACATGCCCCATCCAGCATCCCTTATCCAGAGCCAAAACGCCTGGGCCTGGAAGTATTGTGGATTCCAGGTTTGTCCAGATTCTGGACTATTTGCATACATATAATGAAGCATCATGGGAGCTGAACCCAAGTCTAAACATGAAATTGGTTTGTTTCGTGCACACCTTGTGCACAGCCTGAAGGGAACGTTACACAATATGGTTAGTGCACCTGCTCTCTGACTGCAATCCATCATGTGAGGTCAGGGTGTGGGATTTTCCACCGTGGCATCACGCCCATCCTCAGAAAGTTCCAGATTTTGGAACATCTTGGATTCTGAATTAGAGATGTTGAGCCTGTATAAGCCCACTTCACAGATGAGCAGACTGAGGCTCAGGGAGACGAGGTGACACACAAAGGGGCAGAGCTGGGATCTGGCTCCGGGCTCTGAGCTGGGTACCACCGGCTTTCAGTCGCACAAGTCAGAGATCCCAGGAGACAAAGACAGGAAAAGCAAGAGCTGCTGGGCTGAGAAGTGGGGTGCGGGGGGGACAGAAGCCACCAGAGAAAGGGCAAGTGGGGGGCAGAGGGGCGGATGCCCTCCCCACCCCCATCCTCTCAGTGCACTGTTCCTTTGTGCTGCAGCCCCCACCTTTGGGTGGGGACAGCAGACCCTGGCATGGGTCTCCAGCCTGCGACTGCCCCCAGCATGCTGACAGCCTGCAACAGGGCTGCGCCCAGCTGATGGGGCTCTCCCAGGACCACCCCCTGGCTGGGCTTACAGGCCGTCCAGGCGAGTCTGCCACAGGGCCCAGCCCAGGATGCAGAGGGGAAGGAGAGAGGGGGAGGGAAAGTCATTGAGAAGGAGACAAAGACGACAGCGGAGGGACCTGAAGAACAAAGACTGTGAGAGGAGGAGGAAGGGGCTCTGTGAAACAGATGCGGGATAGGGAGCTTCCCCGGGAGCCAGGAATCCGACCTGGTGGCAAGGCTCCGCCCTCCACAGCGGGGCTCCCAGGGTTCCTCCTTGGCTCTGGCTCCTGAGTCCAGCTTCCTGCCAGCCCTGGGGGAATCCTGGAGGGGGGGATCCAGATTAAGTTCCCAGCTCCCAGCTTCAGCGCCCCCGCCACTGAGCCACTGGGGAATGAACCAGCGGATAAGTGTGTTCTCGCTCTTGCTCACTCAAATTCTCTGCCTCTCAAGTTTTTAAGAAATGAAGAGAGGAAGAGAGACGAGAGGGAAAGAAACAGGGAGGTAGGGGACTGAGTAACCAAATCAGAGTCAGAGACAGAAACCCGAGGAAGAAGTGTGCGGTCACTCCACATACACGTCCTTGTGCACCTGCTGTGTGCCACGCACGATCCTAGGCTGGAGATAGAAGTAAACAAGACCAAATCTGCTCTTACAGAGCTGGCATCCCAGAGGGCACCCCGCTGCACCCCTGCCGCCCCGAGTCAGCTCCTCTGCCCTCGGGCCCTGAGCCAGTCACCAGGATCGTGGACACAGAAAGGCAAGGAGGGAAGACCTGTCCCACAGAAAGAGGCAAGGAGAACTAGACAGAAAACAGAGGGGTGGGCATTTGGCGGAGCCATTAAGATGCCACTTGGAGGGGCCAGCACTGTGGTACAGTGGGTAAAGCTGCTGCCTGCAGTGCTGGCATCCCATATGGGCACCAGTTCGAGTCTCAGCTGCTCCACTTCCAATCCAGCTCCCTGCTAGTGTGCCTGGGAAAGCAGCAGAAGATGGGCCAAGTCCTTGGGCCCCTGCACCCATGTGGGAGACTGGGAAGAAGCTCCTGGCTCCTGGCTTCAGATTGGCCCAGCCCTGGTCATTGTAGCCATTTGGGGAGTGAACCAGCAGATGGAAGACCTCTGTCTTCTATGTCTGTCTTTCTCTGTCTCTCTGACTTTCAAATAAAATGAAAATTCATTAACAAAGAAATCAGTGCTTAAAAAAAAAGCGACATGAACAGAGGCAAAGACAGAAAAGTGGAGTCAGGAGAGCAGCATCTGGGATGCAGTGTGGGGGCGGAGGAGCAGGTTCAGAAGGAGGGAAGCGCCGAGAGAGGAGATGCAGACGCTGCCTGACCAAGTTCCTCCTCAGGCCCCGCATGGCCCCCACTTCTCCCCAGGCCTGGGCCCAGAGCCAGGCACCTGGAGGAACACTGGAGCTGGCAAGGCAGGGAGAGAGGGCTGCATTCCAGAACAATCTACATCCCGCTCAGCCCCACCTCCACCACAGGTCCAGCCTGGGCCTCCAGGGTCCAGGGTACACGAGGCCGGAGTCTGCCTGCCCTCGGCTAGGGGTGCCCGCTGTGGGGCTTTGAGACCAGGGGTGCAGAGGCATGGACACGGGACATCTGGGGCTCAACTGGGAGCAGAGATGGCAGGAGTCAAGGCTGGGTCTGAAGGCACAGGGGCCAACCTAGAGGAAGGCCTCCAGCAGTCCTAAGGCCAGAACCGAAGTCCCAGGCTGATGGCACCAGGAGGCCGGTGGGTTTGCGCAGGCCCCTGCAGGGCAGGTGCAGCACACAGGGTTCCCAGGGCAACAAGCGGCACAGGCTCAGGTGTGAGGCCCCAGGAATCCCAGGCCTGGGGCGGGGTGGGGGTTCTAGAGGGTGCCGAGGCGTCAGGAGGCAGAGGTGGGCAGGCTACTGTGTGTACAGGCCCACGGGCCAGCCAGATGGGCTAGGGCTCAGGAGGGCACCCCTACCAACCCGCCGTATGCATTTGAAAAGGCTGGCATGTGCTCCAACTGCCAGGCACGGGCAAGCCAGGGGGAGCCAGGCCTTAACAGCAGCATGGCTTGAGGGGTGGGGTGGAGACCTAGGGCTGGGAACCCACCACTCCCGCACGGGGTCTCCGCCCCTGCTCCGCCCAAGACCCAGTGGAAATCAAACAGGCATGAAGGGACGCACACAGGGTCACAGGCAGCGTGCTCACCGGTGTCACAGCACTGCTGCTCCTGGCGCTGGCGCTGGCGCTGGCACGGTAGGGCTGCGGTGTGCGCCGCGCTCGGACACCGGGGTCCCTACCCCCAGGGCCCACACCGCTCCCACTGCTGGGGAACTTGCTGCAGCTGGAGTCTGGGCGCCTGGACCGTGCGCTCACGGAGGTAGCCCGGACAGATTCCTGGGGTGCTGGAAGTGGGGCCAGGGGCTAGAACTGCTGGTGCCCTGAACTAAGTTGAGGGCTCCGACCCCATTCTTCCTGGAGACTGGGGGGGAGGGGTGGTGGGCCTGAACACCTGCCCTGTGATGGTCAAGGGGCCCGGGGTGGTTAATTCAGGTGGAGAAAGGAAGCGGGGGGTGGGGAGATGGCCAAAGGCTGAGGGCCTGGTTCTGCAGGTGCAGGGTGTTGGGGGCCTGACTTCGCGGTTCAGAAGAAGAGGGGTCGGGGAGCCGGGATCAGGAGCCGCTGAGCCCTGGTTCCCTGTAGCTCTCCGGTCGCTGGGGCCCGGTGTTCACAGTGTGGCTGGGCCCGCGCCCTGCAGTAGCGCTGTGCGGCTACACGCACTGCGGGACGCGCTGGTGCTGCAGGCAGACACCTTCTCCGGCCGCGGGGCCATTGCCGTCTTCCAACGCTTCACACGCGGAAACGGCGAGGCCCCGGTGGTGCAAGGTGCAAGGGCGGACCCATAAAGGGTGGAGCCAGGCCACGGAGGGGCACAAGAGAGCGCGGGCGGCGATCAGGCTAGGAAGGAACCCAGCTTCCTCGTGCAGCCAGTAAGAGCCAGGAGCCTAAGAGGCGAAGCCAGAGAGCCAGCACCAGGCAGGGATCAAAGTAGCAAAGGCGTGGTCAAGGCGGAGAAAGCTGCCAACCAAGCGGGCAAGGGAGCAGAGCCAAGGATTGCAGAGCCAGCTCCGGGAAGTGGGGCCCAGGGGGCGTGGCCAACGCAGGCCCGCCCCCTCCTGCCGCCCCTCCCCTCCCCGCAGGTATCCTGTTCTCCAATGGGCCCGCTGGCGGACCCTCCTCAATTTTGCCCTGGGCCCCTGAAGGAGTTCATGGTGGGGACGCGGACCTTCGAGGAGCGCATCCTGGAGGAAGCAATTTGCTAGAGGAATTTCAAGCCACCGCAGGTGCTGCCGGGAGAGCAAAGAGCCTGGGGTGGGCGTGGCAGGAGGACGCCCAAGAGGGCCCTTGGGTGGAACAAAGCCAGAAAGCTCACGGAGCCTGAGTTCCAACCCCCCCACCCCCGCCGCCTGTTCCCACCTCCAGGGGCCCCGCTCAACCCCCGGCAGCTTCTGGACAATGCTGTGGCCAACATTATCTGTTCCGTGGTCTTCGGGCACCGCTATGGCTACACGGACCCGGAGTTCCGGCGGCTCCTGGACCTCTTCAATGACAACTTCCGCATCATGAGTTCCCGATGGGGCGAGGTGAGGGGGCTGGCCCCAAGCTCTCTCGCCAGTACCCACCGGAATGGGGCCTAGATTCTTTGATGAGCTCTAGAACCTGCAAAATCAAAGCCAAGGTCCAGTCTCCAAGGTCGTATTGGGATCTGCATCTGCCCAGATATACAACATCTTCCCCTCACTGCTGGACTGGATCCCGGGCCCGCACCACTGAATCTTCGGAAACTTCACGGAGCTGCGAGTCTTCATCTGCGAGCAAATCCAGCGGCACGGGCAGACGCGGCGCGATTTTATCGATTGCTTTCTCGACCAGATGGATAAGGTTCAGGTCCCGCTACCCTAAACCCTAATCATGCCGCCCACCAGCAGGTGTCTGGCCCAAAGGCAGCGCCAGTTTCTTCTGCCCGCAGGAACAGCAGGACCCAGAGAGCCATTTTCAGGGAGAGACGCTGGTGATGACGACACACCACCTTTTCTTCTCATTCTCGTCAAGTATCCAGAGGTGGCAGGTCTGCCAGCTAAGGCCCTGGGGAAGACGGGGTGGAGGCAGGGTCGTGCCTCAGCTGGCCCCAGCCAAGGTGCAGGCGGAGCTGGACGCTGTGGTCGGTCGGACGCACGCCCCGCACCTGGAAGACCGCGCGCGCTAACGCCGTGCTGCACGATCCAGCGCTTCATCATCGTGCTCCCGCTGGGGCTGCCTCGCGCCCTCACCCGTGACACCCACCTGCGCGACCACTTCCTGCCCAAGGTACCCAGGAGCCCCGGGATCTGCGGGGTCGCCGAAGCCAAGGCATGGGCGCACAGGGCACTGACGCACAATCAGTGCTCCGGGAGCAGGAAGAGAGCCTTTGAAAAGGGTCCCAGCACGAGGGGCGCCCGATCCCCAACTCGAGTAACCCCATCGTGCACACCCCCCAGGGCACCACCCAATTCAAGGACCCGGACCGCTTCAACCCCACCAACTTCCTGAACGACAAGGGCGAGTTCCGAAGCAATGATGCCTTCACGCCCTTTGCCCTGGGTATGCGCCTGGAGGGAGAGGACCGGCCTGGCCCGTCCCGAGTGCATGGCGGGGAGGGGGGCTCACTGTGCTCCTGCATCCCCCGGAAAGCGGATGTGCCTGGGCGCAGGCCTGGCGCGCTCGGAGATCTTCCTCTCCCTTACCGCCATCCTGCAAAGGTTCCGCCTGCTCCCTGCGGGGAGCCCGGCCAACATCGACCTCACCCCGCAGTGCACTGGCCTGGGCAACGTGCCCCAGCATTCCAGCTCCGCCTGGTGGCCCACGGAGGCCTGTCCCCCACCACACACACTCAATAAAAGCCCCTAACTCCATCCGGAGGTCTCCTGACCCAGGGCGAGGCAGACGTGTGCAGCTCTGAGGTAAACTTTATTTCTTGGCTGACAGGACTTCCACACCCATGCACCCCCAGGCACCTTCCCCTGCCTAGCAGCCCAGTCCAAGGTGCCACGGCCAAAGGTATTGGGGAGTCACTTCACATTCCAGGCTGGAGGAGTGGGGGAGGGGGCTAGGGGATAACCCCCCCCCCCAAAGCTCTGCCAGCAAGAGGCCATGACTCACTCCAACCCCAAATCCCGCGTCCTGGTGCAAGGTGGCATTGTCTCATCCTAGCTCTCACACCTAATGGGGACACAACCAGCCCCCAGCTTTCAACAGCGGCAGCCCCCAATGCTGGCCTCTGCCCAGGTCACAACCCAGGCCCCACGATGGGGCAGCAGAGGCCTCTCCTCCTTGGTCCACGACATCGGACAGAGCCAAGTCAGAAGCAGCAGTGGCGGGGAAGGAGCAGGCACCGAGGCTGGTGGGCTGCAGCAGGGCCCAGGGCTCTCCAGAAGTCAGGGCAAGCTGTCCGTGCAGCTTCGGGGCTGGTCCTAGGTGGGCGTGGGCGGCTGTGACACAGGAACCTGGACGCCTTTCTGTCCTGCCGCTGAGGGTGAGAGGGAACAAGACAGAAAATCGTCAGGAAAGGGACAGAGGGCAGGGATGGGGAGCCGCGGAACGCACAGGCTCCATCCAGGGAGAGGGGAAAACTGAGTAGTGGGAGCAGTAAGACACCGACGAGGCGCACACGTAACGGGAAGGGCACGAGGGGGGAGCAGGTACCTAGCTGATACTTGTCTTTGGCTGCTGCCCGTTCCTTGGCATCGAAATACCAGACAGTGATGGCGTACCTGGGAACCAATGTAGGTGGTGATCAGTTTTCTGCGATTCCAGCCCCATATGTGATGGCTCTCAACCTGCCCTTCTGAGTCACTGGGTTCAGCTCCCACCCAGGGCTCCCCCCAGCCCTTCACCTGTCCCATTCACCCTGGGGGTCTGAGAAGACTTTGTTGGCACAGGGAACACTGGGCACTGCCACAGAGTGTGACTCATACCTGGTGGCATAGGCTGGCTTCACCTCGTGGGGGTTTCGCCGGTCAGACCAGAAAATGAGCAAGCGGTCAAAGAGCGGCTCGATGTTGGCTACCACAGGCCGACCCTCAGGGAAGATCTGCAGCAGACCGCCATGCACCTGGGGGCAGGCCACAGGCTAAGGTGCCAGTCCTGCCCGGAGCCCACCCGGGTGCACAGCCTCAGCACACCACCATCCCATCCACCACGCAGGCTCTCAGTGAATGACAGCCCAGAGTCTGCCTCACTATGGAGATGGACAGGAAGCTACTCAAGACAGGAAAAGGGGGAGCGTGCTCATTACAAGATTGGGTGGGGCTAGGCAGACAGCACCATTCCCGGAAAGGAAGGGGGGGGGGTCCCACCACAGTCTGCTAGAGAGGAGGAGCCACATCCCAGGAAGCCTGCAGACAGCACCGCCCCGCCCCGCCCCGCAGATGGAGCAGAGGCACAGAACGCTCCAGTGGGAGCAGGAGTGGAGAAGGAGTGGGTGTACGCCACCCACACACCCTACCTTAACGTCCCAATTCTGATTCAGGTAATAGATACAGGTGATGCAGCGCCCATCGCCGTGGGGATTGTCAACGTGCCTCACGTACCCCAGCCCATTGCCTGGGTAACACGCCACCATGGCCTGGCAGAAACGGAAGGAGGTGGGTTTACTGAGGCCAGGCACGGACATCCCAGGAAGCAGCCATTGCCTCCTGGCTCACCCCTCCCTACCCGGCTTTTCCTGGAGTCCAAGGGTCCAGCCCCAAAAGCCCTACCTACAAGTCTGTCAGAAACCCACCTCCTGGGCCTCAAGAGCCCACGTCCTCAGTAGATCCCCAGGGCCAGTGAATACACACACCCAGGTTGGACTCTGTGACCAACAAAGGGTTTAAGTTTTTAGATACCTCAACCCCACCTCAGACATTTTAGTGAAGTAAAACCAGTTTCCGAGTGTTCAGGTGTGCAGTGACGTGGCCCCACAGCCCTAGAACACCGTGGTGTCCCCTGGCTGCAGACAGGAGTCCCCTGGGGGTCTGAGACCCTGATGCCCAGGCCTGCTCACCCTCAGAGGTTCTACTAGCCTTGTCTAAAGGAGAACCTGGATTTTTTTAAAGGTTCCCCAGCTAATTCCAACGGGCAGCAGTGCTAAGAACCACTTCCTCTGACTACAAAGAATCCCATGAAATCATTTATCTGTCCCACCACCTTTGAAAAGAACTGAAACCTAGAGTATGACTATAAAGTGAGATCTAAGCCCAACTCCAAGGACAACCTGCTGGGTAACTCTGGATAGTCCCATCACCTCATGGGCCTCAACTGCCTCACCTGTGAAACGGAGCTCAGAAAACACCTGTTTGCAGCAGCAGCATTATCCCCTCTGAGAACAGCCAAGCACCCAGCTAACAGCCAGGACGCACTCCAGCCTTGCTTCTGTGTGCACAGGTCTGGCTACAGGGTTTTTGGCTCTGCAACTATAATCCCTGCCCATGCTACAGCCAGGGCCCTGGGGAAGTTTGCTAACATTGGGAAGCTGACAAAAAGGCGGAAGTGGTGTTAAAAACGGGCATAGGCACTCCCGCAACCCAATGCCCAGGTCTGCGTCTCTGCTGTCGTGACCTCAGGCAGATGACTTCACATCCTGTTTTGGGGTTCTCATCCATGAAGCAGAGCTCACAGCTCCTTCCCAAGTGGACAACGAACGTCTGGGAAGGAACTCAGCAAAGCACTGCCACGTGCAGAACCCCAGCACAGGCTGAAATGCCATGAGAGAGAGAGAGACAGAGAGAGAGCGCGCGTGGGCGAGCACCACCCATCTCAGCCCTCGCCCAAGGCCTCTAGGAGGGTTGGATGAGGCAGAATGCCAGTAAGGGGACTGGCAGGAAGACCCTGAGTGTCTTGCTGGCCAGAGACCACCTGCCTTGACCCCTCCCCACCAAGCTACACCTATGGACCAGGCCCAGCAAGACAGTCCCAAGATAAACATTCACCAGGGGACAGACCAGCGTCGGCCAGCAGACACAAGGCCTATGAAGCACTTCAGGGCTGACAGGTTGACTCAGGACGGCTGACCCAGCATGTTTTAAACTGTTCTGCATTAAACACATGCACTTGAGGGGCTGGCGCCATGGCATGCAGGTAAAGCCTCCACCCGCGGTGCCAGCATCCCATATGGACGCCAGTTCGAGTCCCAGCTGCTCCACTTCCGAGCAGGCTCTCTGCTATGGCCTAGGAAAACAGAAGAATACGGCCCGGGTTCTTGGGCCCCTGCACCTGTATGGGAGACCCGGAAGAAGCTCCAGGCTCCTGGCTTCAGATCGGCATAGCTCTAGCTGTTGTGACCATCTGGGGAGTGAACCACAGGATAGAAGATCTCTCTCTCTCTCTCTGCCTCTCTGTAACTCTGCCTTTCAAATAAATAAATCTTTAAAAATAAATACTACTTTTTTAAAAAATGTGCACTTGATTCACCATGGAACCAACGCTGGGTTCTCGAGGCAGACTTCAGGAAGCCTGTGGCCATCGAAGGCCAAGCTTCTCTGGCAGTACCGGGGTGCTGAGAAGGCCCCAGGACAAAGCCTGCTGCCCATGCCTGCAGGAGGGAGGGCCCTGCAGATGGGTGAGCACTCTGAGCAAACACCTCCCTGGAAGGAGAGGCTGTGGCTGTGGCTGTGGCTGTGGCCACAGTGGCCTGGAATCACTAAGTCAGTGATTTGAGATGGGCAAGGTATCCCCAGTTAGGAATCCAACTGGAGACTATGCCCAGTACTGCACCCTCTTCCCCACAATCTACCCCCACCCTACAGCTAAAGACCTTGTCTCCCAGCTCTCCACTGCATCCTGAGAAAATACAAATGCCAGATCACAGTCTCCAGGGCCACCAACCTCACGCTGTCCCCACCACGGCGCCCGGAGCCTCAGCAGGCCGAGCTATGGCCACCTCAAGGCCTCTGCACCTGCCTGCCGCATTCTCCCCCATGCTCCGTGCTGTTCAGGACACAGGTCAAGGCTGCCTGGAGTACTATTGTCTACTCCACTCCTCTCAATGTGAAATCAGCGGCGGTACCTTGTTTACCGGGTGTTAGTCTGAAAGCCAGCCCCATGAAGTCCCTGGGGTCAGGCGTGTCTCCCCAGCGCCCCTCCTGTTCCCTCCTGCCCAGCAGCCCCAGGGAGCCTCACACGAAGTTTCACACAGGCAGGAACACGCATGAAGGCTGGGCATAGAAACAGGAACCTGCCCTTCCCCCAACATACACACCTAGAGGGATAAGCACTCCCTGGGGCCAGGGAGTCATCTACTTCCTACCTTCAGGAGGGAAAGCTTCGGTCCCCAGGGACAACAGAAGTGACAAGAAAACCTGCTCTCTACCCCTTCCATCTCAGGGAAAAAGCATGTGGATCAGCCAGGAGACGACAGGGGCCACTGATGACAACGTGCCCAGAGCCCTATCACCCACACACACCCCCTGCAGGTGACAAGCAAATTCCGAGCCAATGTCAGCAAGGCCCACCACCAAGCTGCCCTTAAATGGGCCCATGAAGCCCTCCCTGGGGTCCCCTGGTGGCCCTTCGTGACAGCACCATCAGCTCTCCCACACGTGGGTCAAGCAAGCAGGCAGAAACGGCAGGACTGAGGGCCGGCTGACCCATGTCCCCACTGCCACTGCCACTGCCTCAGCAGCTCCCAGCCTTGCTCCAGGGCACAGGGAGGGAGTGCAGAACCTGCCCTCCGGGGTTGCTGTCTCAAGAGGAACTGCAGTGACTGGGCTGAACCTACAGCGGGGCAGTTCTCAGCTTGCCAGGGCAATAAATGTCATCTAGGGCTTGAGGAAATCCCAACAACTCCCTCTGCTCAATCTTCGCTAGGGTTCAGTCCCCAAATAGACCCAGGTCAGAGCCGGGGGCACCAAAGGGGAGCAATCCTCAACCTCGTCCCCTCCCAATCTGCCACAGACTAGCTGGGGACTTGACTTGGTTTTCCTATTCTGTGGGTGAGCCCTGGGCTACTCAGCTCTTCAAGGCCCCTTCCCTGGCCCCCGCCCCAGGCCCCAACCTCCTTCCTGCAAGGGGTGAAGGTGCCGAGCCAAGGAGGCCACACTGATCTTGCCTACACAGGAGCCAAGTCCAGGGAGGGGCGGCACTGGCTCTGGAGTGATCAAGTAACGGGAGGTACAGGGAAGTAGGACACGTTCCAGCTGGGGCGGGGCGGAAACAAGCCGTGGCCCCGGGGGAGCCCTGGTCCCCAAGCCCGCTCCGGCCTGAGAGGAGAGGCACAGTGGCAGAACCAAGGTGGGACCTGACGGAGGGAGGAGGCTCACCCCGCAGGCTCACCCCGCAGGGCAGAACCCGGCTGGCACTGCTGACGGTGGGCAGAGGACAGCCCCTGGGGCCCGGGGCCCTCAGCCTCTTCCATGAAGAAAGGTAGGAACCCCATCAGGGTCACTGCCTTGTGCAGGGCTCCCGACCTCAGGCTCTCGAATGGGCAACCGGAAGCCCGTGAGGTCCCGACACCTGCCCATGAACTCCAACCAAATGAGCGCTTTTTCCGAGGAGTCGCATTGGCAGAGTCCCAAAAGACCCAGGTTCCAAAAAAGACTAACAACAACTACTTGATATGGAAAAAGGGAAGGGGACCAAGCAGACACACAGAGGGGCAGGAGACCAGAGAGGGCCTGGGTGAGCGAGGGCAGGACAGAGGACTCCGGCACAGGAGGCAGCACGTGGAGGCGAGGGAAAGGCTACCGGACCCAGACGCCACAGTACACACACAGGGCGGCCCAGGCCCAGGTGCTCAGCCAGGCCTCAGGCTCCTCACTGTCACCTTCCCCTCCTGCTTCTGCCTGGGGGACGGGATGGACCCGACAGGAGGACAGGAAAGACGACAGCCAAGTGCAGGAGGGCAGAGGAAGCAGCGGGTGCCTGTCTGTGCTGCCCATTCTCCCTGACAGACAAAACACAGTCCCCCGCGGTGCGGGGCTGCGCATGTCAGCAACTCTCATCAGATTCTTCAACAGAACTCCTGGGAAGGTCAGGGAAAAAATCACTGGGGCTCCAGGCCAAAGCCCCAGCTTACAGGTGCACAAAGCAAGGCCCACGAGATCAGAGACCCCAGCGTCCCCACAATCGAGTGCACGCGCGCTGTCAAAGCTGCCTACACCTCTGAGCCCAGAAGCCCATCTCCCGCCCGACCGTGCCCAGGGCACTAAGCACCCAACAACCAGCGCGCGGCGAAGCCCCTCCACCAACGTGCCGGCTGGCCTTACCTTGGTGCGCCCATTGATGACGTAGCTGCCCAGCCGCCCGGCGCAGTGGCGGATGACGGTGTCCACGTGCGCCATGAGGGTCCCGATGCTTCGGCAGCCCGGCTCGTGGCCTTCCACCCAGGCGATCTGGTCCCCGCGGATGCTGCGCGGCGGGATAGCTCGCTGGCTCACCAGCTGCCCATCCCGCAGGCGCCCGCCGCGCTTCAGGGCCTCCACCTCGGCCAGCACGAGGCCCCCCAGCGCCGCCCCCAGGAAGTTGTCTTTCACGCAGATGCCGTAGTACCGCATGCAGGGCACAATATAGTCCAGGGCCAGGCGCTCGGGCGCGGAGGGCAGAGCCTCCTCCCTCCGCCTGGCGCTCGGCTCCCCACTGCCGCCGCTGCAGCCCACGCCACCCTCCCCCTCGGCCTCCTGGCTCTCTTGCCGGGCCCACGGCCGCTTGCCGGGTGAGGGGGCATCCCCCCCATCCTCTGCCCATTTCCGTTTCGGGGCCTCAGGTCGGGCACCCTGAGCTGCCAGCCGCTGGCACCCCTTGGTGACCAGCGCGGCAGCGCCCTCACTCCGCAGCGGCCACAGCTCGCCACCATCCTGCGCGCCCAAGCCCTCCCGTAGGGGGCTGGCGGTGGTGGAGGTGGCGGTGGCTCTGGGGGTCCCACTCCCCACCGAGGCCTCCCCAGGCGCTCCTGGACAGTGGTAGGAGGGTAGCAGTGGGCAGGACAGGTAACTCTCCACTCCCATCCTGGCCCGGCCAGGCTCCGATGGCTCTGACACAGACCCTGGCAACTGAGGGAGAGCCTGACTCAGGGGCTGCGGCTGGCACGGGCTGTCCATGGCAGCAGTGTCTTCATCCCCCGGGCATGGAGGGCACGGCCCGGGCCCATGGTGCCACCCTCCTCCACCTCCTCCGCCTCCTGCACTTGACGCAGCCGGAGGCCGCTGGGCCTGGCGTGGGGCAGGGCGAGGCAGCACAGGCAGCGGGGGTTCTTCTCAGGCCCTGGAGGTGCACGCTGGTCCCCGGGTCCACGGTTCTCCCTAGGGGCTTGGGAAGGGGCCCGTCAGGGTGGCTGGAGAGAGACATAGAGAGGGAGGGATGAGACAGGAGCTGGAGGGGCGGCGAGACAGGTACGGCCGAGTGTAAACCGGAGGGCGGAAGATGGGGCTCCGGGACCCCCAGAGCCTGGGAACGAGTTGGGGGGCAGCGGGGGAGGCTGGGTAGGGACGAGTGAGTACCCAGACAGGCCAAGAGGGACGGGGCCTGAGACAGAACAGGAGTGGGAGGGGGAGGGACCGGCCTGGCGGCTCGGGAGAGATGCGGGGGTCTGCGGACAAGACAGAAGGGGAGCCAGAAAGTCCGAGCTGGGAGGAGGGGGGCCACAGGCAGAGGAAACCGGGGAGTCCAGAGACAAAGAGAACTGGGGGCCCAGGGGCAGAAATCAGACCGGAGGGAAGCTGGGAGGAAGGGCCCGAGGCGGCCGGACGGGACGCGCGGTGGGCCCGGCCGGAGGAAGCCTGCTGGGGGCCGGCACACACCCAGACGGAAGGGAGGTCCCGAGACACAGCGAAGGCGGACGCGGGGAGCGGGGTCCGCCGCGACAGGACGCAGGCCCCCGGCACGGGACCAAGGGAAAAGCGCCCCCTCGCAAGCCCCCTCGCTGCGGGCCCCGAGGGCCCCCGGGAGCGTCAGAGCCGAGGCCCAGGGGCCGCTCGGACCCCGCGCCGCCGGCGCCCGGCCTCCCGCACGCCGCGGCGCCCACCCCGCCCCCCCACGGCCGGCACCCAACGTGCCCCGCGCGCGCTTCCTCCCCCACCCCACCCCCACCCTCCCCTCCCCCTCCCCGGCCGCCGCGGGCCGCCGCAGCGGTTCCCGGCTCGCGCCCCCACACGCGCCCGGGCCAGCGGCCGCGCCCCGACCCGGGCCCCCTCTCCTCTCCACCCCCTCGTTTCCCCGCGACCTCCTCACCGAGCTTTTTCCTCCGGCCGCGGCGCCGCCGTTTGTGCCAGCCGCCCTGCGCCGCACAGCGCGCCATACCCCGCCCCCACCCCCCGCGACGCTCCGCCCCCGCCTCGCCCGGAGGGCACGTGACCGCGGGCTGGCGGAGGAGATGGCGCGTGCGCAAGCGCGAGCCGCAGGGGGCGGGGCGAGGAAACTCAGAACGCCCCTTTCGAGAAAGGCGAAGCGGGTCCGCGCCCCTTACAAGTTCATTTGCATCCTGAGCTCCGCCCCTCCACGTAGGCGGAGACGCAGCTGGATGGGGAGGGGGCGTTTCTGAGCCTATTAAAACTACTGTGTGGGAGGAGCATGTAAATGAGGTAATCTACATGGACCAGCCCACTCCCTCGGAGCCGCTAGCGCTGCGGGTGACGAGTAGGCGGGTGGGGAGCGGCATGCAAATAATTTATTTACATGGGCGACTCCTCGCTGCCCCAGGAGCGGGATGAGATACTGGGAAATGGCTGTGCCCTGGGAAACGTATGTAAATTTGCACGTCAGTAATTTACACAAGTGCTTTTTATAACGGAGGGAGATGAGTGCGGGCCGTGCTGGAGAGACGGGCAAGCAGGCTGGAAGGGATGCATCACGTTGGCTATGACCCCGCAGGACAATTGCAGGAGTCACAGTAAAGCAGCCTGGGAAGGCTCCCCAGAGAAGACATTTGCATGGCCAGCCTCGCCCCTCTGAATATTCAGAGACCTGCCTGGGAGGGCTATGCAGATCAGGTCGTTTGAATGCCCCGCCCCCTGGTCCGGAGGGCAGTGTGCAGCCCAGCTGTACCCTCTGGGGGATGCACCTATGGCTATCGGGTTACCTGGAGGTGTCAGGCGTTCACCTGGCACAAGGAGATACCACTGGTATCAAGAATGCATGAGTCAGGGTTGGACAAAGGCCCACAGTGCTCAGGAGCACACACAGGTGTATGGGGAGGAGCCACCCTTACACCACACACGGAGCTGCAGCAGCACACGTGCGCAAGTGCACACACAGCAGTGAGTCACTGCCTTGGACTTCCCGGCATCCATCACGCCTGGGTGAAAACAGGCACAGCCCCGGGTCCACCCATAGGTCCACATTCCCCTTCCTTGGCCTTGGTGTCCCAAACAACTCCACAAGGACACGCAGCAGTCACGTGCGACAGTGTCACACTCACCAGCAGCACTCTGCTCCACACGGTCCTCCACACGGGTACTGGGAACACCCATACACAGGCCACAACACAGGGACTTGCAGTGTTGCACACACGGTCACACTTAGTGTCAGAAGCACCCCAGTCGTGTACCCCTCACGCTGTCCAACCCAGAAACATGGATCCGAAACACCATGACACACCATTCTTTCATCGGCCAGCTCTTCTGTCTCCCCACCGTCCCCAAATGATGGAGACCAAGGCACAGGTGTAAACAATGCTTTATGGGGGTCGGGAGGGGAAGGGACAGGCCTCCAGGTAATAAATAACACGTACTCGCGACAGCAGGGCCAGGCGGGGACTGGGGGCCGAATGGCCCTGGTCTCAGGCTTTGGGAGCTCTTGGGGTGTGGTTAGGGATCCGGGGGGGACAGAGGTTAGCCAAGACAGAGGAAGCAGCAGCAGGTACAGGTTCCCCCTTCCCCCGTGGCTCAGTCTTGCCCCAAAGCCAGGCCCCAGCAGGCCAGGGGAGGGGGACAGGTGGCGGGGCAGCTTCTCTGGGGCCAGGGCAGCTGGGACGTGGCTTCCTGGGGCCCGGACGTGGGCCCCCGCCAGAAGGACAGGGCTGGTCCTGGAGAACAGGTGAGCTGAAAGAGAAAGGCGTCGTGACCCGGAGAGGGCTGGGTCAGCCCAGCTGCGTTCTCCCTCTCTCTCGTTTCTGGGTATCCCTCCCCCCCGATCTGGGTCCAGCTGCCCAAGCCCTTCTCTTTCTCCCAGAATTTCTACAGTTTGTCTGACTTCCAGTTTTTCCACTGCAGGCAATGTTGCATCCCCGTTTGCCTGCCTCACAGAGCTGTCCGTCAAGGCAATTTCAATGTCTAAACACGTTCCCACCTTTGCATCAGTGTGTCGCCCTCTGTGTCCTGGCTCTGGGGCTCACTGCAGTGTTTTCCAAGCTAGAGACCCACTGGTCTGTGGCTCTTGCTTTGGCTGAACAGAGCAGTACCTGGCAGCTTCTAGAAAGCCCCAGATGCTCTTGGAATCTCAGGCGTGAGTTTCCGGGGCAGTCTGTACCCTCTACAGCCCCCCATGTGATTGCGACGTGCAGCCTTGTGTGCAGCTGGGGGTGATGGTTTGACGGCCAGTTTTCATTCAGACAGAATGAAATAGAAAAGGCCTGAGTGCATCGTGTGTAATAACAGACACAGAAGGCAGGCTGATGGCTGCCAGGGGCTGGGGAGAGGAGGAGGGCCTGCTTAGTGGACATGGAGTTTTTGGAAATGTTCCAGAACCAGACAGAGGTGGTGGTGATACAACCCTTGAATGTACTCAATTGTACGCTCTGCAGTCATGAAATTTATGTTATGTGAATTTTGTTGTGTGAATTTAAATTTAAAAAAAAGAATGCTCGGCCGGCGCTGTGGCTCAATAGGCTAATCCTCCGCCTAGCGGTGCCAGCACACCGGGTTCTAGTCCCGGTCGGGGCGCCAGATTCTGTCCCGGTTGCCCCTCTTCCAGGTCAGCCCTCTGCTGTGGCCCGGGAGTGCAGTGGAGGATGGCCCAGGTGCTTGGGCCCTGCACCCCATGGGAGACCAGGAGAAGCACCTGGCTCCTGCCATCGGATCAGCGCGGTGCACTGGCCGCAGCGCGCCGGCCGCGGCGGCCATTGGAGGGTGAGCCAATGGCAAAGGAAACCTTTCTCTATGTCTCTCTTTCTCACTGTCCACTCTGCCTGTCAAAAATAAAAAAATTAAAAGAATGCTGCTAAGAGAAAAACATGTTTTATAACAGAAACTGACTTCCTCCTGCAGGCTGCAGTCAGTGAGGCCTGTAAAAGCACTGCCTTACCACGCGTGATCCACCGTGGGCAAACACTAACGCGGACCAGGTCGGCCCTGGTGTGGGGAACCCCTGCCCATGCATCCCTGTGTAGTCCAGAGTCAGAAGAAAAACGGCAGAGACCCCTCATTCAGCTGGGTCAGTGGGCCTGCTCCAAGCACTCCACATGAATGAACTTCTTTAATCTCAACACTCAGTCAGCAGCTGCTACTACAGGCCTCAGGTGACAGAGGAAAGGGAGGCGCAGGCACAGCAGGTGCAAAGGATAATGCGGCGCTGTCCAAATGCCTCGTCTGTGACCCCTCCAGCTCTCTCAAGTGCCACACCTATTCCACTGGGAAACCTGGACCACTTACCCACAACAGCCCCAGAGCTGCCAGTGGCTGGGAGAGGGCTGGGCACAAAGTACAGAGGGGAGAAGTGACAGGAAACACACCTACACCTGGAGGGGTGAGGGCAAGAAACACACCTACACCTGGAGGTGTGAATGCAGGAAACACACCTACACCTGGGGAGGTGAACACAGGAAACACACCTACACCTGGGGAGGTGAACGCAGGAAACACACCTACACCTGGAGAGGTGAACGCAGGAAACACACCTACACCTGGGGAGGTGAACGCAGGAAACACACCTACACCTGGGGAGGTGAACGCAGGAAACACACCTACACCTGGAGAGGTGAATGCAGGAAACACACCTACACCTGGGGAGGTGAACGCAGGAAACACACCTACACCTGGAGGGGTGAATGCAGGAAACACACCTACACCTGGAGAGGTGAATGCAGGAAACACACCTACACCTGGGGAGGTGAACGCAGGAAACACACCTACACCTGGAGGGGTGAATGCAGGAAACACACCTACACCTGGAGAGGTGAATGCAGGAAACACACCTACACCTGGGGAGGTGAACGCAGGAAACACACCTACACCTGGGGAGGTGAACGCAGGAAACACACCTACACCTGGGGAGGTGAGGGCAGGGCCCAAGCCTGTGCATTTCACATGCCTGTCAAGGAGTTTGGAGAGGACCAGTGCTGGGACATGGTGGGTGAAGCCGCCACCTGCTATCTCGGTATCACATGAGTGCCAGTTCAAGTCCCGGCTGCTCCACTTCTCATCCAGCTCCCTGCTGATGTGCCTGGTAAGGCAGCAGAAGGTGGCTCAAGTGCTTGGGCTCCTGCCACCCACTTGGGAGACCCGGATGGAGTTCCAGGCATTTGAGGACCAGTGACCCAGAAGGTGGAAGGTCTCTGTGTCTCTCCCTATTACTGTCCTTTTCAAATAAATAAATAAATCTAAGCACATACAGCGGTAAGTAAATCTAAATGAAGAAACAAAGGAGGGTGCAGAACAAACAAGGCTTGCACAGAGGAGGTGCTACCCAAGGAAAAGGGGCAGAACGGTGCTCTAGGCAGAGGGCTCAGCACGAGCGAGCGAGGGCCTGGGGACAGGAACTGCTATGTGGCTGGAGTGACCCACGAGGTGGGGAGAGTGCAAGGGGTGGAAGGGGCGCAAACTGAGGCTGGGGCAGTTCCTTCAGGGGGTGAGACACCAGGCTGAAGAGATGCGGCTGTGACCCCAGGACCCCAGGAGCCATGGGTGGTTTTAAAAGGGAGGGATGGAACCGGCGCTGTGGCGTAGTAGGCTAAACCTCTGCCTGCAGCACCAGCATCCCATATGGGTGCCAAGTTCAGGTCCCAACTGCTCCACTTCCAATCCAGCTCTCTGCTATGGCCTGAAAAAGCAGTAGAAGATGGCTCAGGTCCTTGGGCCCCTGCACCCGCGTGGGAGACCTGGAAGAAGCTCCTGGCTCCTGGCTTCGGATCGGCCCAACACTGGCCATTGCAGCCATCTGGGGAGCAAACCAGAGGATGGAAGACCTCTTTTTCTTTCTTTCTCTCTCTCTGTCTGCCTCTCTATAACTCTGCTCTTCAAATAAGTAAATCAATCTTTAAAAAAAAATATATATATATATATATATATATATATATATATATATATATAAATAAAAGGAAGGGATGGGGCCTGCACTGCGGCGTAGTAGGCTAAGCCTCCACCTGCGGTGCCAGCATCCCATATGGGTGCCTTTTCAAGTCCAGGTGCCACTTCTGATCCAGCTCACTGCTGTGGCCCGGGAAGGCAGTGGAGGATGGCCCAAGTCCTTGGGCCCTTGCACCCATGTGGGAGACCTGAAAGAAGCTACTGGCTCCTGGCTTCGGATCAGCCCAGATCTGGCAGTTTTGGCCATGTGGGGAGTGAACCAGCAGATGGAAGACCTCTCTCTCTTTCTCTCCCTCTGTAACTCTGCCTTTCAAATAATAAACAAATCTTTAAAAGAAAAAAGAAAAAAAAAAAAAAAAGGAGGGACAGTGTTTTAGAAAGACCCAGTGGCTGGGTCTTTAGAAAGACCCAAGAGATGAGGCTGGAGACAGAGGTCAGGAAGGATCCCCGGCCTCCTCTGCCCCTCACATCCCCATCCTGTCCGCTGTCTCATGCTGTTACTTTGCAGCAGCCCCCTCACTGGTATGCTGGCAGCCACCACAGCCCCTCATGGTCTCCTCCATGTGCCACCTCAGGGACTTGGTGGACACCGAGGGCAACCCCTGTCCCTCGGCTATACTCAGAAGCCTCCTGGGGGACCGGTGCTGTGACATAGTGAGTTAAGCCACCACCTGCAGAACCAGCATCCCATATGGGCACAGGTTCAAGTCCCTGCTGCTCCACTTCCAATCTAGCCAGCTCCCTGCTAATGCACCTTGGAAAGCAGTGGAAGATGGCCCAAGTCCTTGGACCCCTGCACCCACAGAGGAGACCTGGATGAAGCTCCTGGCTTCTGGCTTCAGCCTGGCCCAGCCTTGGCCATTGTGACTATTTGGGGAGTGAACCAGTGGATGGAAGAGTGCTCTCTGTCTCTCCCTTTCTCTCCTCTGTAACTCTGCCTTTCAAGTAAATAAAATAAATCTTTAAAAAAAGCCACCTCCCATGACCTCATGACTCCCATCCCATACAGGGTTTAGGCCAGAGCCCTCCCCATGGCCTCAGGCCCTGACTGATCCTGCTTCTCACTACTCTCAACCTCACCTCCTGCTACACCCCTGCCCCCTAACACACCATGGCCACACTGGCTGCCTTGACCTTCCTCATTTGTGCCAGGCACATCCCACCTCAGGGCCTTTGCACTCGCCGTTCTCACTGCCGCATACTCTTGCCCCCAGAGCCCACAGGGCTCCTGTCCTCCCTCCTTCAGGACTTTGCTCCAATGGTACCTTCCCAGGGAGGCTCCCCTCAGCGTCCTGTGACTGCCCTCATCCAGCCGCCAGACCCCTCGGCCTGACAGGACTGACTGCCCTAACTGCTACCTGGCTCACTTATGCACCTGTGTATTGTCTGTCTCCTCCCAAGACAGTGGACTCCATAGGGCAGGGAGGGCTGTTTTGTCCCATCCACTGCTGTGTTCCAGTGCCTTGGGAATACAGAATTGCACCTGCGCCTGGGACTGGGGGTGCCCATCCAGGACAGAGCCGGCAGTGGCCCAGGGCCGGCAGATGTTCCTCTGCCGCGTGTGGTTTTGTGTCGTTCTATTTCTCTCTCTGTCCTGGCTCCCTCTTCCCAGGAGCCCCCCGGCCCCTGCCTCCATGAGCCCCCAGCATCCCACCTGGCTCCACAGGTCTCAGCAGCCACAGGGCTGAGGGGTCACGGCCTGGGCGCTCCGTGGCTGCCGCAGCTGGCGAAGTGAGGCGTCGCCGTACTGGATGCCTGAGCCCATCCTCTCAGGGTCCAGCTCACCTGCGGGAGCGGAGAGGTCACAATGGGTCCCCTGAGGCCCGGGTCCCGGCCGCCACGCCGGCGGGAGTCCACCGGGGCCTCACCTGAGTCGATCTTGTTGAGGATGGTGCGGGCGCACTTCAGGAAGGCCTCCTCCACGTTCTCGCCCGTGAGCGCACTCGTCTCCAAGAACATCAGCTCTGTGGGGCGGACGCCGGCCGGTCAGGGCCTCGGCCTCCACCCCAGCTCTGCACATACGGCGCCCCCTGCCAGGAAGGTATCCTCCCCACCCCTATCACCCCCTCCCCACCAGAGCTCAACTCCTACAGGCCCTCTCCCAGAAGCCTTCCTGGCATCCCAGGCTGGGTCAGGGGCACCTCCTCTGAGCACCCACAGGCCCCTGTGTCTCCCCCAGCCCAGCCCCAAGACCCCATCCAACCCTGACCTCGCTGGGCTGTCACTGTCTGGAAAAGGGTCTGTCTCCCCCTGTCCCTTCACCCACTGGACAGAGCACCCCCTGAGGGCAGGGGCCAGGGCTATGTTTCGCTGTATCCCCAGCAGCACCTAGCAGGGGCCCAGGTCCGCCAGAGGCCACCCGTCAGCCCCGTGACAAGGCTTCCCAGTGAAGGAAGGTACTGCCAGGATCCAAAGCCAGGTCTCGCTGGTGGCAAAGCTGCTTCTAAACCTGGAGGCTGCAAGCTGGGGCCACAGGCGGATGCCACGCCTGCAGACGCCCCTGGTTTGGCCACGCAGGATCTTCAAGCCACTTCCCACCAGCTTGCTCGCCCCAGCACCGCTGCCTCATCCCCTGTGCCACGCCTTGCCCCATCTCCCGCATTCACTAAGTGGGCCTGTCCCCAGGGCCATCACCCAGGCCCCCTGCTGAAACCTGGGCAGCCAACATCCATCAGGCACCCACCTGTGCCACCCGTGAACGCCCCCCTTAGCCAGCACAGCAGTCACAGTGTGACCCCACTTTCCGGAGGGGGAAGCCTGAGGACCAGAGCACTCACACAGCCCATGTGTGGCAACACCGGGATCGGAACCCGGACCTCTGACCTCCACATTCCCAGGCTGGGCACAGCCACGCCACCGCCTGCCCTCTGCCTGGCCCTCACCGTTCTCCTGGGCAAAGCGGGAGGCCTCCAGGAAAGTGACCTCACGCTCAGGGTCCAGGTCTTTCTTGTTCCCACAGAGGATGACCACGATATTGGGGCTGGCCAGAGTGCGGGCGTCGGTCAGCCAGGCAGCCAGCGAGTTGTACGTCTCCCGGCTGTGGAGAAGCAGCAGAGGAGGGAGTAGAGTGGGAAAGGGGCTGCCTGGGCCCCCCCGGCCCCGCCCACTCCGTGCACCCACCTGGTGATGTCATACACCAGCAGGGCTCCCGCCGCCCCTCGGTAATAACTCCGGGTCACCGACCTGTGGGGCCAGGGGGACCCAGTCACCCCCAAGGCTGGGGTCTTCCCCGACACTGCCCCCCTCTGCGGAGAAAGACTGGCGGTTCAGAGGCCCCCCTCCTTCGCTGCTGGTCCATCCCTAACACCTGGCCTTGGGCTGGCAACCACACAGTGTCTCTTACTTAGCTGTCTGCCTGCCTCTGTCTGAGCTCTCCCTGTCTCCAAGTCCCGTCTTTCTATATCTCCCCAAAGGGTCTGTTTCTCTCTCTGTCTTTTGGGTGTGTCTTTGTCTCGCTCTGGTCCTCCAATCCTCACCCCTGCCTTCCCGTTCATTTTTTTTTTTGTTCATTCATTCAGCATCTTCCCTCCCCCACCCCTGCCCCCCCCCTCGGCCCCAGCCAAGTGCAAAGCAATGCCCACTGTCCCTCTCTCCTGCTGAGTCTGGTGGAGCCCCCTTCCCAGGGTGGCCAACTCTGCCTTCTCCCGTCTCACCAGTCTGGGACCCTCTGGGAGCCACACCGTCACCCCACAAGCAGGTATGGAGCCTTCCGCGTCACCCCCCCCCTCCGCCTCCTCCACCGCACCCCCGAGTGTGGACCTAGCAGCTGCTGAGTGCCGCCCGGAGACCACACTGCTCCGGGGAGTGGCCGGCCCTGCTCTCCGTCTCTGCGTCTATCAGCACGCAGGCTCTGCCCGAGGACCGACCTGTGCTGAGCGCTCTGCACCCCTCTCTCCAATACCCTGCCATCTCCATCGCTCCCACCACACCCGTCCAGTTTCCCCATCTCTTCCCGCCTTGGACTCTCTCTGGGTCGCCACCCCTCACTCCCACCCCCAGGGCTCCCTCTCCCTTGGGCTACAGGTAGCTGCTAACCCCAGCCTGTCCACCGCTCTCTCCCTGCCTGCTCAGGGCCCTGCTTCCGTGCTCCCCCAGTCTCTACCCCCTCACACACTCCCAAGAGCCCCGCCCACCTACCGAAACCGCTCCTGGCCGGCCGTGTCCCAGATCTGTAGCTTCACTGTCTTCCCACCCACATTGACCACCCGGGATCCAAACTCCACGCCGATCGTGTGGTTGGAGTCCTGTTTGACTGGAGGCGGGAGGGAGAGAGGAGGCAGTGCAGAAGCTCAGAGGACCCCCATCCTCCAAGCCCCCCCCCGACTCCACCAAGCCATTCTCATTGCTGGGGTGACACAGTCTAGCAAAGCACATCCACCATGGAGGGACCAGGAAGCCAGCATTTGGGAGCGTCCTTGTGGCCAGCCCTTCCCACCCGCCCACGCCGGGCCCACGTTCAGTGCTCCCAGGACCACTGCCAGAAACTCACACTTATTCTCAATGAACTGATGAAGGAGACATGATTTGCCAGTTCCCGCACTGCCGATCACCAGGAATTTGAAGAGGAAGTCTGAGCAGATGAGAGAAAACCGAGGATGTCCATAGGGAAAAGGATGGAAACCAAAAGACCATCGCAGTTAGGGGCAGAGACAGAGCCACAGATGCCAACAGTAACAGGTCCCTCTTATGCTTCCCTGGGCCCGGCACAAGCCTAAAGGCCTTTACTTGTATGAACAGCGCGCTGAATCCCTCAGGAAAACTCGAAGAGGGAGGGATACTTATCATTATACCCATTTTCCAGATGAGGAAGCTAAGGCCAGAGAGGCTAACTGGTATGCCAGCATCCATTGGCAGAGCCGAGATCAAACCCGGGCCAAAGGGCTCTGGAGTCCAGGATCTTAGCTCTCCCATCGC
The DNA here is from genome assembly GCA_949820135.1 of Sylvilagus floridanus. Taxonomy (NCBI): domain Eukaryota; kingdom Metazoa; phylum Chordata; class Mammalia; order Lagomorpha; family Leporidae; genus Sylvilagus; species Sylvilagus floridanus. The sequence continues at coordinate 13,566,936 of OX463232.1, forward strand.
AGAAGCCTCGGGCTCAGTCCCTGCCCCTCTTGACTTCCCTTCTGGCCACTTCTGACCCATGTACTGCTCCACAGCCCCAGGCCTTCAGTCTATTCCCAGAGAACGGCAAGGGCCCCTGCCTCGCGATCTCTGCCCTTGTTCCCTGCTTTCCTGCACCTGTGGAATGCACAGGGCTTCCTCGGAGTCCCGGGCCAGAGCTCTGTGAGGTCTGTAAGCCCTGCTCCCCCTACCCACACACAGGCTGCTTCGACTCCCCGGCCCGGGACCCTGCCCTACAGTCGAGCTTAAGCCCCGCTCCTTCCTCGAAGATAACCCATCCCCAACCCCCCATTTCAGACCTCTCAACCCAGATCAGCCCCAGGGGACAGAGCTTCTCCCCAGGGCGGTCTCAGCCCCTGAAGCCAGACCCCTGCCGTTCAGTCAGCTCCGCCCCATCCACTCAGGCTCCACCCTGACACCTCAAGGCCCGCCTCTCCCCTCACAGCCTTCCCCGAACCCGTCAACCCCGGCTCCCTCCAATCCCGCCCCAACCCCAGTAATCCACACATCACACCCAAGGCTCCACCCGAACCGATGAAGCTCAGCCCCAATCCGCTAAATCCCTCCCAGTCTCCGCTTAGGCCCTGCCCCCATAGCACCTGACCCCGCCCCCTGACATGTAAAGCCCCGCCCCATTCCCACAGGCCGCATCCTCTCTGGGCCCAGACCCCGACCCCTGCTTCGACCCACCGCCCTCACCGTAGGTCTCGGCCATGACTCGGTCGCGGCCGCTGAGGGCCGCAATATGGCGCCGCGGCCGCGCCTGCTCCTCGGCTGGCAGCGGCTCCGCTCCGGCTGCAGCCCCGGCTCCTTCCTACTCCCGGGGCCCGGCGCCGCCACTTCCGCCTCCCCCCCTCCGGCGCGACCCGCTAGGGCTGCGGGATACCAGGCCACGCTTCCCAAAGGGAGCGATTGGTGGACTCGGCGGGCAGGGGGCGGGACGAGAGGCACAGATTGGTAGCGTGAGAGGGGCTGAGCCGGGAGGGGCGGGACCAAGACGAGCGATTGGCGGAGCGAGTGGGAAGGGGCGGTGCCGAGGGGGCTTGGCCGACGGGAGGAACGGATTTGGTCAGAGGGGCAGAGTCGAGACTTCGGATTGGGTCGGAGCGGGCTTGGGGGCGGGGTTAGGGACGCGAAGAGGGGGCCGCGGCGGCAGTGACGGAGCCTGGGAGAAGAGCGGATCTTGAGCCGGCAGGTGCGATTTCTGACCTCGAAGCAGGAAGGAGGAACATTGGGAGGACACGCTCAGGTTATCTCCCACGGCGCTTTGCAAGTACTCTTCCAAACACCTCTGCTCTGCGAGGTGTGTCCTCCCCATGGTCCGACTGGCTCATTCCCTAAAGCTGCACTCCCCGCGTTGGTCTAGAGGGGACACCGCATTTCCCTACTCCCCGTCTTCTCCCTGGCGTGTGTCCCAGATCGAAGTTTAGGGGTCTGTCTCTGCCTAGCTGCGGGCCCAGAAAGCGTTCGTCCGTGAGATTCTGCCTAGCAACCCCTGACGTGTCCGTTCTCCGTGAGCTGATTGGCTGGACCCAGGAACCTGGGCAGATTTTGCCTTTGTACTGCCCCAGCCCAAGGACCACAGAGACGCGGCAGTTTGCGCTCGGCTGATGTATTTGCACAGAAGCCAAGGAGGGAAGACAGCGGGCATCGCGGCGGGCTGCACTCAGGGGCAGTAGAAATCCCATTTCTGAAAGAGGAAGCGGAAACGGCGGAGAGCAAACCCAGTGAGCACCGCAGCGGGTCTAGCGGTTGGCCACATAAATGCTATGCAAATCAGCCCCAGTCCTCTAATCTCTGCTGAACCGAGAGTGAGAAATCACTGCCCATTCTAGCGGGGAGCGAATTGAGCCAGGCAGCTGGGGGTCCAAGGGTAGCAGGGGTTCTGCCCATCTTCACCATCCAAAGGGCCTCCCTCGGCAAGCCAGGACACTCACATCTGTCTTTACATCAATTTTCCCGGGTTTCAGAGTCCGGTCCTCGCGAACGATGCTACTGGGGAAATAGCCTAGGCGAGCAGCCAGGTCTCCGTAGTAATCTCCCTGAACCTGGGGAAGAGGGAGCGACAGCCGGGTGCTGGGACTATGGAGAGCTCCGTCCCGCTGGGGGGCTCAGCCCCCACTCCTCTCCGCAGCCTTGTCACTCAAATCTCAGCCTAACAGTCGCCTGCGCAGATGGCCAAGCAGCCACCCGGTCCCCCTGTATTAATTCTCACTTGTCTCCTGCTATGAAAAGCTAAGAGCTGTTCATGGGTGTATCTTCCGTGTCTAGAAAAGACGCATCATTTCCTGCCGTGGGGGAAGGTGTCCCTTCCCCCAAATGTGTTTCCCTTCACGTGGAAAGCTGGGGTTCACCCCCCTCCGACCTCACCCCCCCAACACACTCACACTGCCTCCCCAGAAGAGGCGTCCGCGACCCTTTAGTTTGGAGAAGACATATACCACCTGGCCCCGGTATATGGTCAGGAAGCGGCAGTCAGGGGCCACGTAGTCCTGAAGAGCCACAGCCATGGAGATGGGGTCTAGGGCAGCAACAGAAGGAAGTGACAGTGACAGCACCCCTGCCCCCGACCCAGCACACACACAGGCCAGGAACCCACACTCCCACCCTCCTTCTTCCCACTCTCACGGCTGCATTCCTCGTCAGCACACAGCTTCCGCTCGGCCAGCTTGGGCATGGGGCGGCCCCCCGCGCTAGGCCCCGGGGTGGCAGACAGCAGAACGATGACACCGAGGAGCACCGGGGACAGGGACCGGGCCATCACGGCCATGAGCGAGAGCAACCAAGGGGAGAAGTGGCCTCCGATGTCCTCTTGCTCTCCCTCCGGCCAGCAACACAAGGAGACCTGTGTTCTCCTTATTGACCCCGCCCTAACCAGACCCAATTTTACCCACCCGGCCAGAACCATTTCAAGGATGGGGTGAGGGCTGCCGGCTCACAGAAAGGCCCAGATAGGCCCTCAGCTGCCCAGGTCATTCCAGGTGATAGCGTCCCCCTCAGCTCGGACTCAATCCCGTCTTCCCTGGAATCTCACTTAGTGTACCTGGGCCCCTCCGCTGCTCCCTCCAGGGACAGAACCAGAGAAGCCAGTTTGGAAAACCACTTGGAATTTCCTGTATTGGGGGCAGAACAAGGCAGCCCTTTGAGGACCAGAAGGGCCGCAGCTCCCAGCACTGAGTGACAACTCCGTGGGGCCTCAGGGCTGGCGGCGGCCCAGCCAGCTCACTATTCACCCTGCCTGGGCCAACCCCTGCCCCTCTCAGAGCCCCGCCTTCCTCGTCTGCAAAATGGGAAAGATAGTGAAGAGTGAACCGTGACAGAGTTCGCCACATACGTACCTTATCTTATTAAGGCAAGTGGAGGAGGGGCTACTAGTCCCCTTTTTATATGGCAAATGGACCGAGGGGGTGGGGGCACCCAGCACCTTGCTCTCCGACCTCATGGAGCTCCTGAAGGGGTTAAATAAGAGTCCATTCAAGGGATCTGCAGGGGACCTGGAGGACAAAGCACTCACAGGGATGGTCTGGACACAAGATCAGTCTATTGCAACTAGATAAGCAATAAGCTGCCAGAGAGAGGGAACAAGAAGTCCTCTAGACTTGAAAAGACCAGAGAGGGACTGAGCTGCTGCCCGCAATGCCAGCTTCCCATATTGACGCTGGTTCAAGTCCTGGCTGCTCCACGCTAGTAACAGCAGAAGATGGCCCAGTTCTTGGGCCCTGTGACTGTCAAAATCAATAAATGAACCTTAAAGAGAATCTGAGGAGCAGGTGTTGTGAACTGAGTCACTGCTGAGGACGCCTGCACCCCACATGGGACTGTGGTTTGAGCCCTGGCTGCCCTGCTCACAACCTAACGCATCCTGAGAGGCACAGTACCTGAGTCCCTGGCCACCCATGATGGAGTCCCAGGGTCTGGCCTCAGCCTGGCCCCGCCCTGGCTGTTACAGGCATCTGTGGAATGAACCAGTGGATTAAATGATCTGTGTTTCTCTCTCTTTCAAGTAGGTGAAAATAAACAAAATATAATTGGAGAAAGGGAGAGTGGAAGGTTGACTGAAACAGTCTGGCCACAGAGTGGGAAGTGGAATATGGGAATATGGGACTGAGCATACTCTTCTTTTTACCTGTTTGAACTTCCCATTGTGTTTTTCCTTTATCCATCTGAGAGGCAGACAGAGCCCCCACCCACTGGTTCACTCCCAAAACACCTGCGATGGCAGAGGCCAGCCCCGGCTGAAACCAGGAGCTAGGGACCAATCCAGGTCGCGCATGTGGAGGGCAGAGACCCAACCACTCCAGCCCTCACCACGGTGCACATTAGCAGGAAGCTGGAATTGGGAGCAGAGCTGAGACGGGTTTGCACCCAGGCAATCTGCTATGGAATGAAGGCATCCCAAACACTTGTCCCAGAACCCTCCATTTTAGAGAATTTTTAGAAATTATTCCTTTAATCAATAAATATCTAATGAGTGTGTACAAGGTGCTAGATCCTGATCCAGAAACTGCAGATTCCTCAAGGAATGAGAGACCAAGGCCTCTGGTGGGGAGAAAAGAACCAGCAAACAAAACTTTTTAATAAATTCTTATTTATTTTATTTGAAAGAGAAGAGAGATCTTCCAGCTGCTGAAACATTAAGGGCTGGGCGAGGCTGAAGCAGGAGCACAGCAGGTAAAGCTGCTGCCTGTGGTGCCAGCATCCAATAAGGGCTCCGGTTTGAGTCCCGGCTGCTCCACTTCCAATCCAGCTCCCTGCTAAGGCCAGGAAAAACAGTGGAGGATGGCCCAAGTGCTTGGGCCCCTGCACCCATGTGGGAGTCCTGGAACCCACCCAGCTCTGGCACTTGCAGCCATTTGGCGAGTGAACCAGCAGATGCAAGAGCTTACTGTCTCTCCCTCTCTCTCTCAAACTGCCTTGCAAGTAAATACATAGTTAAGAAAGTCAATCCAAGTCTCCCCAGTGGGTGGCAGAGACCGAAGTACTTAAGCCATCACTTGCTACCTCCCAAGTGTGCCTCAGTAGGAATGCAGGATTCAAAAGCAAAGTTGGGAATGCAACCCAGGCATTCTGAGGTGGGTGTGGGCATCCCAAGCAGTGCCCTAACCACTACACCAAACACCTACCCCACAGATATATGTATTTTTTTGAAATGCAGAGTTACAGATAGAGAGGGAGAGTCTTCTATCTGCTGGCCATAATGGCTGGGGCTGGGCCAATCTGAAGCCAGGAGCTTCTTCCAGGTCTCCCGTGTGGGTACAGGGGCACAAGAACTTGGGCCATCTGCTGCTGCTTTTCCAGGCACATTAGCAGAGAGCTGGATCAGAAGCTTAACAGCTGGGACTTGGATGCTGGCGCTGCAGGTGGCAGCTTAGCTCAATAAGCCACATCACTGACCTCACCCCAGGGTATTTTTTAGATTCACTTACTGGGGCCAGAGTTGTAGCACGGGCAAATTAAGCCACCCCCTGCAACACCAGCCTCCCATATGGGTGCCGGTTAATGTCCCAGCTGCTCTACGTCCAACTCAGCTCCCTGCTCACGCACTTGGGAAAGCAGCCAAAGATGGTCCAAGTGCTTGGTCCCTGCCACCCACGTAGGAGACCCAGAATGAAGCTCCTGGCTTCAGCATGGCCCAGCCTGAGCTATTGTAGCCATTAGAATGAACCAGCAGATCAAAGAACTCTCTCTCTCTTCTAACTCTGCCTTCCAAATAAACATTTATCTACTTAGTTTATTTAAAGAGAAGAGTGATGAGAAACAGACAGAGGAGCCAGGAACTCCACCCAGGTCTCCCACATGACTGGCAGGGGCCCAACTACTTGAGCCACCTTTCACTGCTTTCCTGGGCACATTAGCAAAGCTGGACTGGAAGCAGAGCAGCTGGGAGCCGGGGTGTGGGTGCTGCAGATAGCAGCTGCACCACAATGCACCCCACCCCTCCACGTGTGCACCTGCCGGATATTTAGAAAAAACACAATAATTGGCCGGCGCCGTGGCTCAACAGGCTAATCCTCCGCCTTGCGGCGCCGGCACACCGGGTTCTAATCCCGGTCGGGGCTCCGGATTCTGTCCCGGTTGCCCCTCTTCCAGGCCAGCCCTCTGCTGTGGCCCAGGAGTGCAGTGGAGAATGGCCCAAGTGCTTGGGCCCTGCACCCCATGGGAGACCAGGGAAAAGCACCTAGCACCTGGCATCCTGCCATCGGATGGGCGCGGTGCGCCGGCCGCAGCGCGCCATCCGCGGCAGCCATTGGAGGGTGAATCAACGGCAAAAGGAAGACCTTTCTCTCTGTCTCTCTCTCTCACTGTCCACTCTGCCTGTCACAAAAAAAAAAAAAAAAAGAAAAAAAAAAAAAGAAAAAACACAATAATTAGCTGTGGGGACTATGGCCCCTAATGTTGATGAAATCACAAAGGGGTAGAAGTGGCTTCACTTCCCAGAGTCAATGCATTTATCTATTGCTGCATGAGTTATCCCACAATACAGTAACTTAAAACCAACATTACCCTCTTTCCTGTAGGCCAGAAATCCCAGCGAGGCTTAGCTGGATACCTGTGGCCCAGTGTCCCCACAGGGCTGCAGCCTCACCTGAAGGCTGGACCGGGGAAGGATCTGGTCCCAAAGTCATTCAGGCAAGTGCTGGAAGGGCCCAGTTGTTTGTGGGAACCAGACTGAGGGCCTCTGTCCACAATGACGGTGGGAAGCTTCCTCAGCTCTTTGCCACACGCGTCTTCAGACAGCATGCAACACGGTGCCTGGTTTCCCACCAAGCAGGATGGAAGCATCTTTGTAATCTTTTTTTTTTTTTTTTTGACAGGCAGAGTTAGACAGTGAGAGAGACAGAGAGAAAGGTCTTCTTTCCGTTGGTTCACCCCCCAGATGGCCGCTACAGCCAGTGCGCTGTGCCGATCTGAAGCCAGGAGCCAGGTGCTTCTCCTGGTCTCCCATGTGGGTGCAGGGCCTAAGCACTTGGGCCATCCTCCACTGCCTTCCCGGGCCACAGCAGAGAGCTGACCTGGAAGAGGGGCAACCAGGACAGAATCCAGCGCCCCAACTGGGACTAGGACCTGGTGTGCCAGCGCCGCAGGCGGAAGATTATTCTAGTGAGCCACGGCACTGGCTGCATCTTTGTAATCTTATCTTGGAAAGGACATCCCACCATTTTTGCTACCCAGTAGTCCCACCCACCACACATCTTTTTCTGTAGCCTTCATTTACCTGTGGTCTGAGAATATTAGGAAGTATTTAGTTCTGGAGTTTTCCATCTAAGTTTTAAGTTGCATGCCATTCTGAGTAGCATGAAATCGAGTCATCCTGTTCCATCCTGTCCCGAAAGTGAGGCATCCCTTGGTGCAGTGGACCTGAGCCATGTGTGCTATGGTGTTTGTGTTCCTGGGACTCCATAAAACCATGGCCCCAAGTACAACAGCCGCAAAGCTGGCAACTTGGATACATAGGAGAGCAGCTGTCAAGGGCTTCTTAAGGGAAGGTCAAGTTCTCAGTAAGAGCATTCCTCCCGAGATTGCTGTGACCCTTGGCAGGACAAACCCACCTGTGAGAGAAGGGGGCAAGCCATGCTAACTTCGCTGCTGCACCCCAGAGTGCCAGTCCCAGCCAGGATTAGAAGGCGCCCCACCAGGATCCGGGGCTGTCTGGTTTCAGGTGTGTGTGTTGGGGGAGGGCTCCATGGGAGGTATCTCCCTGCAGGTAAGGGGGAATCCTGCATTTACAAGGCAGGTCACTGGGTCCAGCCCACACTTGAGGATGCCCCAGGTGTGGACAGTGCAGAGTGGAGACCCAGCAGCACCCACCCTGGAGGCCACCTGTCCATATCCAAACTTCATACAGGATCAAGGCGGCCATGGCGACCCCTGCGCCCCCTTTCTGTACTCCGGCCACACAAGCAGGACACGGAGCAGCACACTTCTCTTGAGCCCCATGCACTGGCACCGGGGTTTTCATCCCGACCCTCACAGCCTGCTCCCACCCCTCCCGGGGCAGGCTGCTCTGGAGCACCTCGGCTCCAGGCGCTTGCCGATGGCTCTCTGGGATGCTTCCCCTTCAGCTTTCAGGCTGAGGAGAAAAAGCAAGGCCACTGCCCAAGGTCAGGAGGAGGAAGTGGTGTCCCATGGTACTCACCTCTCACCTCCAAACTGTGCTGCAAGCCCAGTTTCCAGAGCCCCCGCCTCCCCCTCAGGCCTGGCCCCGAGCCTGGCCAACCCAGGCTTGTTTCAAAGGCTGGAACGAAGGCCTGGGGCCAGGGAGGAGTCTGAGGAGACAGGCCCTGAGCAATGCCCAACTAAGCACTCAGACATCAAAAGCAAAACAGCTCTGCTCCAGGGAACCTTCTCAGAGGCTTTTCTTTTTGAAGATACATTTATTTGTTAGAAAGAATTAGAGCCATAGGGAGAGACAGATCTTCCACCTGTTAGTTCACTCCCTAAATGCCTGCCACAGCCGGAATGAAGCCAGGAGCTCCATCTGGGTCTCCCACCTGGGTGTAGGGGCCCAAACACTTGGGCCATCTTCTGTTGCTTTCCCAGGTGCATCAGCAGGGAGCTGGATGGGAAGCAGAGCAGTTGGGACTCCAACACGGGCTGTTGACAGGACAGCGGCCTACTGGGCTCTCCTTGATCACCACCTCTGCCTCATCAGAATGCAGTATCTGAAGCTGGCTTTCCAGTGGTGCCACTGTACACCGTCTCTGGAACAGCGTTTACCATCTTACGTTTACATGTGTGTTAGATTCACATATGCCAGTACTCAGTAAATCCCTGCTGACATGACTCTTGGGAAGTGCCTGGTAGTGACTGTACTGAGTACAGGTTGAGCATCCCCAATCCTAAAATCTGGAATCTAGAGGCCAGCACTGGGACCTAGCGGGTAAAGCCACCACCTGTGATTCTGGCACTCATATAGGGGCTGGTTTGAGTCCCAGCTGCTCCACTTCTGATCCAGCTCCCTGCTAATGGCCTGGAAAAACAGCAGAGGATGGCCCAAGTGCTTAGACTCCTGCAGCCATGTGGGAGACCCAGAATAAGCTCCTGGCTTCAGCCTGCCCAGGCCTGGCTGCTGCAGCCATTTGGGGAGGGAACCAGTGGATGGAAGATCTGTCTCTCCTTCTTTAACTCTGCCTTTCAGATAAATAATTTTTTAAAAAAAAATCTGGAATCTAAAATCCAATACTTATTTTGAATACAAATGTTGACAGCCTCAAGTGAGAAATTCCACACGGAACCTCCTATGACAGGTCACATTCCAAACACAGATGAACTAAAAATACTGTATGTTTAAAAATCTGCATAAAATCCCCTTCAGGCTCTGTGTATGAGATGTACACCAAAAAATAGTAAGTCTTGCGTTTAGATCTGGATTCCATTCCCAAGACAACACAGGTCCACGCAAATATTCCAAAACCCAGAACACTGCCAGCTCCAGGCACTCTGGGTCAGTTCTACTCACCCTGCACGAACACAGAGGGGTTCCTTTTTACTCAGCAAGAAAATGAGGCTCTGAGTGGGAACATCAGCTGCTTGCAGGGTGACAGCTAGGAGTCCCCAGAGTAGAAGCCAGGATCGGCTGACCACAGAACCCACCAGGCCCACCCACAGGTGCTGGTGTGGTGTGCAAGGTGCCTTCGCTCGCCTGTCGGCACCAAGGCTGTGCCACTCAGCGAAGATGGCAACTCGTTCTCCTTCCAATCCCTCAGACCACACAGGCGTGAAAATCTCGATTGGCTGTTCCTCTTTCCTCATTTCTAACGATTCCTCATCAACAGAGGAGGTGAGGCTCAGAGCAGTGCCAGGGAATTACATCCAGAAAGAATCAGTGTCTCAGTCTAGTTGTGGCCAATTTTTTTACCTCTGCCAAACGATCTCACTTTTCTATTTAAAAAATTTTAAAATGATCTATTTATTATTGGAAAGGCAAAGTGAGGGAGAAGAGAGATCTCTTCCATCTGCTGGCTCACTCCCCAGATGGCTGCAACAGGCCAAAGCCAGGAGCTCCACCTGATCTCCCACATGGGTAGCAGAGGCCCATGTACTTGGGTCATCTTCCATTGCCTTCCCAGGTACACGAGCAGGGAGCTGGACAGAAGGCAGAGAGACTCACACTGACACGGATAGGAGATGCTGATGTCCCAAGAGGCAGCTTAACCCGCTGAACTACAAACCTGGCCCTAAATTATACAGGTTTTGAGTTCATTTTTCAAAAAAACATTTTTTATTTACTTATTTTTAAAGTCAGAGCTACACAGAGAGAGAGCAATCTTTCATTTGCTGGTTCATGTCACAGATGGCAGCAACAGCCAGCACGGGGCCTGCCTGAAATCAGGGGCCAGGAGCCAGGAGCTTTTCCCAGCTCTCCCACGTGGGTGGCAGGGGCCCAGGTAGCTGCTTTCCCAGGCCATTAACAGGGAGCTGGATTGAAAGAGGAACAGCCAGGACTTGAACCGGTGACCACACGGGATGCTGGGAGTTGCAGTCGGTGGCTTTACCAGCTATGCCACAGCGCCAACCCAATTTTAATCAACTTAAAAGTTCCCAGGTCAGTGGAAAACGGCCCAAGTGCTTGAGTTCCTGCCACTCATGTAGGAGACCCAGATGAAGTTCTTGTCTCCTGGCTTCAGCCTGGCCCAGCTCAGGCTGTGGTGGGCATTTGGGGAATGAATCAGCAAATGAAAGATCTCTGTCTCTCCTGCTCTAACTTTGCCTTTGAGATAAAAAAGAAAAAAAACCAACAAACCTCTAGGGCAGGTGATAGCCAGCTGAGCATCCCTGCTGTTGACCCTCCCTTGGTTCCCACAGCTCAGCTGCTCACACGGCTGCCTGCCAGAGGCCCCTGCTGGCCATACTGCTTGTCTCATCGGCAGCTTCCCACACGTAGCCAGGATGGTTTGGGGGCATCTTCGTGAATTCCATCCTCACGGATGCTCAAGCAGGGGCTGTAAGCTGGAGCTCCAGTGTGTCCAATGCAGACTGCCACTCCTACAATCCTTCCACGGAGCTCCTTCCCTGATTAACTCCTTCCCTGGTCCCTATGGGACTGCTGCTGCCAGACGGCCCTGGTGTGCATATCAGAAAAATGAAGCAAGACCTCTTTCCTGACACACCTGCATCTGTTAGGAAACTGCTGGGGAAAAAACCACAGCGTGCACAGCACCCCTGGGTTCCCACTTCCTGTCCTGAGTGCTGACTGAGGCGGAAACAGACAAGTGCCAGGGCAGTGAGCGCCACTCGAGCTGGACGGCTTCACTGCAGTGCCGTGAGCCTTCCCAAGCCTGCAGGCCCCAAAGTGCTGCTGTGGGGGGAAAGCAACTGTGCAAGGCAAAAAACCAAGACAAAGGTGTGAAAAACCAAACATCAAAAACCCACTTTAATTCCGGCCTGACAGCGCCAGGTGCAATGTCTGGGGCAGACTCTGGGTACAATGCTGTGTGGCGACCACTCACTCACACGCGGCTCTGAGAAGGCCCCCGAGGGGGGACTTACCTTCAGGGGGCTGAGCCAAGGAGGGGAGGGGTGGCCCCAGAACAGGGGGCAGGGGCAGGTATGGGGACAAGGCACTACTTCTTGGCAAAGGAAATCTTCATGGCGTTGTTCTGGGTGATCTTGAAGCCCTGCAAGGCGTCGCGGGCAGCCCCGGCCTGCACCTCATTGTCAAACTCCACGAAGGCGATGTCATGCCGCCCGGGCACCAGACGCACCTCCTTGAAGCCAGGGAACCTGGGAGGGAACGGCAGAGCTCAGGGACCGTGACTCGGCCCCGCGCGGGACAGACCGCCAGGGCAAGGCTGAACGAAGAGCTTGAACACGAACACCCAGGCAACAATCCAGGCAGTGCCCAGATCAGAAATGGCACTGCAGCCGCCAGGCCCTCCCCCAGTCAAAATCAACCGTTCCAGGAACCGCCTCAGCCCTTAATTCCACACCTTTTTCTAATTCCCTTTGTCTCATTCTCTTTACCTGCCATCCTCTTCCCGGCCGCATTCTTACAAAATACGTATTGTTTTGTCGATCTGCTAGATATGTGGTATTTCCTATCTTGTTTCTCAAAATTCCCTCTTGGTACTATTACAGGTTTCTGCAGCAGCAGAAGCACCAGGTGAACCCCCCACACCCTAACCCCAACAGCGAGCTGCGCCTTTGTCCCACAGGTAGGGCTCCAGGGTTTAGACACCGCCCCCACCGCAGCCTGGGGCGTGCTGAGTTCTGCCAGTCTAACCAGTGTCCAAAATGTCTATTGTTTTATGTGCACCCTCGAAGGTTCTCCATTTCAGAGACTGGGAAAGTGAGACCCAGAGCTTGGATACCTGTCCAACCAAGGGCGAGGGAGGCTAGCATGCCGTGGCCACGGGGACCCGCCCACCTTACCACCACGGCACCCCCAGGCTGTGGTCCCAACCCAGGCTCCTCCTCCTCTTTGTACACCTTCAGTCCCTGCTGCTCCTGCGAAGCCTGAGCTGGCTCAGGGCTCTGCCAGCAGGATGCTGAGGCCCGTTCCCATGGTGACAGCCCCAGGCCCCACTCACTGGTTGAAAAGCATGGACAGCATGAGCTCGTTGGTCTCCTCAGGCAGGTTGGTGAGGAACAAGATGTGATTCGGGGGATTCTCGGACAGCTGCAGGGAGAAGGGGCCGTGAGCACATAAGCCCTGAGTCCGCCCTGCTCCCCACCCCTCAGCCAGCCTGGATTCATCCTGGCACCTCCTCTAGACACACCATCTGCTGTCACCTGTGTGTCTGCTCTGCTCACTGCCATGCACCCAGGGTACACAGTAGGCCCCAGTGCTCAGCACTAAGTCACAGGTGAATGCAGGGGCCGCTGCTGCACCTCACGCTGGCCCTCCAGACCTAGACCAAACCTGCCAACTCCACTCCGCCCAGGGGCCGACAGCTCTGCTCCAACAGCACCCCCTCAGGGCGTCTGCCCAGCCCACCCACGCTGACACAGCCCCCTTCCCTGATCCATCCCTTTCTACTGCCAGCCTCTATCTCTAGAGACCTCAGGGGGCCAGATACTCACAGGCTGGGCGGGCGGCATCTGTCCTGGCATCAGTTGCTGAGGAGGCATGGCGCCCGGCGGGAGCTGGCCGGGCGCGAGGCCTGGCGGCGGGATCATGCCGGGAGGCGGCATGTAGGGCGGCTGGCCTGGCATGTGGTGCATGATACGAGGCGCCTGCGTCATGGGCGGCATGCCCTGCGGAGAGAGGGGGCGGGATCAATGCAGGAAGTGGCGAGGGGGCAACCTGGGCGGGGACACACACACACAGACACACAAGGAAAGGCCCAGGCCTAAACAGAGGTGAAAACAGCGCCCAGAGAGCTGGACCGAGCCAAGGTGGACACCAACACAAAAGGTTTTTAAAAAAAAAAGTTGAGAAACTCCAGTCAGGCCTTAGTTTGTTTACAGATCTATAAATTCAAAGTTAAGATGGTGATAACTGTTCACACAGAGAGGCACGAATCTATGTGCATTTTGTAAAAACAAAAAACAAAAACACATCACCAGATCCAGAGACCAGGAAAGAGGCGGACGGCAGGGATGGATAGGGAGGGTCAGGGCAGCAGCAGGAGGAAAACGGCACAAAGCCCTGGCCTGGCACAGCCGGGACCGGAATCCCAGCCTGGAGGCCGAGCACAGGACAGTGCGCCCCGGCTGGAGCCGGGACACCCAGACTCGCGAGAGCCAGAGCCCAGGGCGCCGTCCTTGCTTCTGTACTCAGGATCTGGCATCCTGTTTAGCAAACAGGATGTTTCCACTCCTCATGCCCTCTCCAAGGTCATGAAGACATTTTCCTGTTTTCTCCTGGAACACTCGGCTCTGCGATTCATCTCACGCTACCTTCTGCAGACTGAGGGAGCGTTCATCTTTTTCCCACAGACATCAATCCCTAGCACTGTTAACCAGGAAAAAATAAGTCCTAACCACAGTGAGCCAGTGGTGCCATGGTCACACAAGCGTGGCTGCTTCTACACTCTGTCCCGCCCCACTGGCCCACCTTCCTGCCCTGAGACTGCTTTAGCCCTGGTCCTGAGATCCCCCAGTCACTTGTACTGTAGGCCTTGGCCTTCGCAGGCACTGAAACGCCTATGGATCGTGGCGCAATGTGGAGACGTCCCACCCGTTGCTGCGGCCTCCCTTCACCCCCAGCACTGCTCTGCGCTGTCACCAGGAATGGGCCCGCACACCTATCAGATCGACTGCTCGGCACTGTTCTCCAGTGTGCAGTCTACTTGTTCCTAGATATAGAAACGAAACCACTACTGCTCACTGACTTTATATTTAGTGGCCTTCCTAAACTAACTTCACTTATTAATCCCAATGGTCAGTTACTAGATTCTCCTGGATCTTCTATATAAACATTGACTTAAAAGACGGCAAACACATGATTAAGGAGAATGAAACCACGGGACAGACATGGAGAAAGCCCAGAGGGACAGCCGGGAAGACAGGGACCTGCACCCTGAGCGTGGATATCACCACCCAGGTACTCACCTCCCTGAGAGAGACACACACAACCTCGGCGCGGAATCGGAAGGGAGGGGTCTGAATCCCCAAGGGAAGACCTTTCCCTACCCTGCCCCAAGTCAGGCAATGGGCTAAGGCCCAGTGCTGACAGGGACATGCCTCTGGGCCCTGGCTTACCGGGACAGGGCCCTGCACGGCCCCCACCACAGGGGCCGCCGCTCCGCCCTGCACGGCCTTCTTGGCAGCGGGCGTCTCCTGGCTCTTGGGCTTCCTCTTCTCCCGCTTGCGGTCCCGCTCCACAAAGGTGCCCTTCATCTTGGCGATGATGTCCGAGTCGGTCTTGGCGTACTGAATGCGCTACCCAGCAGAAAGCAGGAGGTTACAAGAGCAGACTTCCGAGCCCAGGGCCTGGGTTCCAAACCAGACCTTACCTAGGACTTGCTGAGAAACGTTAAGCTGGTTGATCTCAACTTCCCCATCTGTAAAGTGGGGACAATTATATCCCCTCACGTCAAAGCACTGTTATGTGGACTAAATGAGTTAAATGTTCAGAACAGTCCGCCACAGGGAGTGAGGGCTCAGCAGACTGTTGGTGTTTCCAAGACAGAGGGCCAGCAATGAGGTGTAGTAGGTTAAGCCGCGGCCTACAGTGCTGGCATCCCATATGGACGCCAGTTCGCCTCCCGACTGCTCCTCTTCTGATCCAGCTCTCTGCTATGGCCTGGGAAAGCAGCTGAAGATAGCCCAAGTGCTTGGACCCCTGCACTCATGTAGGCGACCCAGAAGCAGCTCCTGGCTCCTGGCTCTGGCTTGGCCCAGACCTGACTGTTGCAGCCACTGGGGGAGTAAAACAGTGGATACTAGACCTCTCTCTCCTTTTCTCTCTGTACCTCTGCCTCTCAAATAAAATAAATAATAAAATCCTTGAGAGAGAGGATGGTGAGCCAAAGGCAGGCTGAAGAGCCAATGCTAGGACAGGGGCTCTGTGAGGGGCAGTTCCACCCCCACAGTTGGATTTTCAAGCGAAATCTCACTCTCAACTGTTCTCACTAGACACCACTAAACACCAGGCCCCTCCTAGGCTGACCTGGGCGCAAAACACGCACGAGCCCTTGCCCTCGTAGGGCTCATACAGTGGGGGAAGGTGCAATGCTTAAAAACAGAAAGAAAAACACTTTGAGAAGGAGATGTGGAGAACTGAGAAGTGGAACTCTCAGCCCGGCTCTGCAGAGACACAGCGGGCTCACAGCCACAGCTGGGGCACCATGGGCCACGGAACCAAGTGGCAAGCTGCCACTCGTCCTGCATGGAGCCCCGTGGCTGTGTGTGGGGAGCAGGGCTGAAGACAGGGAAGTCACTGCCCTCGTCCTGAGGCGGGAAGGCAGTGGCCAGAGCAGGCCGACAGTGCGTGAGGCCGCGGAGCCACGCTCTGAAGGCAGAGTGACTGCGTTTCCTGACAAATCCACACATCTGGGTGCCTGATGTGCTCCAAGCAATGACTCGGGGCAACACATGAAGACGGGGAGTTCACACATAAAGATGTACGGCTTTTATCCCTCAAAAGCCAACACTGCACACCCAAGAAAGGTAACAAGGACACAGCAACTCCAGGTTCACAAACGCACAGGGGACAACAGGCAGGAGGAATCGGCGCAGGGCCCTCTCCACATGGAAGTGACAGGTGGCCCAGCTGTCCCGGGCCTGCCGCTTCCAACGGACGTGACCTGCCTGCTGCCCGCACAGACAGACTTGCAGGTTCCCATCGGGCCTGCAGCCCAGCCAGGTGCACCTGACCGTCTCACTTCCCCCATCACGTCCACTCTCGGTTACACCTGAGCCTCACTTCACCCCCCCCACCACACACACACTCTCCCCGCCTCACCTACCGCAGAAGGCCCTGCCTGAACCCCGACTAGGTTAGGGGCCTCCTCCAACCGTCCCCACTCCAGGCTCTGTGCTCCCTCCCTGCTCTGGCCCTTAGTACTCTACCTGTCCTCCTATGTACCCTCCACCCAAAAGTCTCTGGGTCTGGAAGCTGCCCTGGTCACTGCTGTCTCTATACAGTGTCCCAGTGCCTTTCGCAGGCCACACTCACACACCGCTCACCATGGGCTTGTCGTAGAAGGGGAAGCCCTGCATGGAGCGCAGGGCGTTGGTGGCACTGCTGACCTCCTTGAAGATGACGAAGGCCTGGCCCCTCATCTTCAGGCTCCGTGACACCAGGATGTCCAGGATCTGGCCAAACTGGGAGAAGATGGCGTACAGCGACTTCTTCAGCTCTGCAGTGGGGGAAGAAGACCCGGGGGTGAGCAGAGGCCTGGGCACCACGTCCTGGCACTGGAGCGCCTTCTCTAGAAGTGCAGCCAGATGAGACCATCAGCCACGGGCAGAGAACCCCGATGCCAGTTCAGCGACTCCTGACCCAGCCACAGCAGTAGCTGGGCACCCCAGCGGCGGGGCTCGTGCCTGAGTACAGCAGAGCATGCTGACGTGCACAGGGCCGCCGTGGGGGAGCACAACTTGTGCAAGGAGCGCTCAGTGCCACCCGGCATACAGCAACGCTCAGCAAGGGCGCTGCTCCTCACTGCTGCCAGCACCTCAACAAAGGCCGTGCGATGTGGCCCAGGCGGACTTCTGTACCCCAACTTGTCCCCGCGCCTCCGGCCGCACGGGGCATTCAGGCTGAACAATGGTGCCTTCTCATAACCCAAGCCCAAAGGGGGACCAACCGAACAGACACCAGGAGAGGAAATAAAGTGTGTGCCTTAGACGAGGAAAGGCGGGGACAAGGATTTTTCATTTTAAAGATTTATTTATTGGCTGGCTTCGGATCAGCTCAGCTCCAGCTGTTGCAGCCAATTAGGGAGTGAACCAATGGATGGAAGACTCTCTCTCTCTGCCCCTCCTTTTCTGTGCGTAACTCTTTCAAATAAATAACTTTTTAATATTTATTTATTTGAATGGCAGCATTACAGAGAGGCAGAGGCAGAGAGAAAGGGCTTCCATCCACTGGTTCACTCCCCGAATGGCTGCAATGGCCAGAGCTGTGCCAATCCGAAGCCAGGAGCCAGGAGCTTCTTCCAGTCTCCCACGTGAGTGCAGGAGCCCAAGCACTTGGGCCATCTTCCACTGCTTTCCAAGGCCATAGCAGAGAGCTGGATCAGAAGTGGAGCAGCCAGGACTTGAACCAGCGCCCACATGGGATGCCGGTACCACAGGCAGTGGCTTTACCCGCTACGCCACAGCGCCAGCCCTGACAGGGATATTTTGAAGCAATTAACCAAAAATGTCCCTAGTGGGAAAGTTCCCATCCTAACTCCAAGCTCTAATCCTATGCTGGACTCTCCCCATTCTCCAGTCTTCCCTACCCCACTCAAGTTCACCCTCCACACCCGAGAAGGTCACAAGGGACAGTCAGGACAGGGGAGCAGCCTGGTCTAGCCAGTGCCTCACGCGGTCCACAGGGCCCTCTGAACCAACAGCTCATCACCCTCTGGAAGCGTCACCATGATTCACAGGCCTCCAGGGCTCAGGCCCACAAAACTATGTGTAGTTCCCAGAATGCCCCAGGCTCTTCTGCCCCTAGACACTTGCACATGCTGGGCCAAGTTAGGAACAATCTTCTCCTCACTGGAACGTAAATACTGCTTTGGTCAAGCTTGTGGCACAGCGGATTACGGCACCCCTTGAGACACCTGCACCCATTTCAGAGTGCCTGGCTCAAGTCCCCGCGACTCTGCACTTGCCATCCAGCTTCCTGCTAAGGTACTTGGGAGGCAACAGAGGATGGCCCAAGTCCTTAGGCCCCTGCCACCCACGGGGGAGGCCTAGATGCAGTTCCTGGCTCCCTGGCTTTGGCCTGGCCCAGCCCTGACCACTGCAGCCATTTGGAGAGTGAACCAGAAAATGGAAAATCTCTCTCCCTGCCTTCCAAATCTTTAAAAATAAACCTAATCCCAGTTATGGCAAATTTTCTTGAGGTGACAGTGATGCGTTTCTCCAGAGGCCAGCACTGTGCTGTAGTGGGTTAAGCCACTGCCTGTGATACCAACATCCCATATCGGTGCTTGTTCAAGTCCCAGCTGCTCCACTCCAATCCCAGTTAATGGACTGAGAAAGCAGCAGAAGACGGCCAAAGCGCTTGGGGCCCTATACCCACGTGGGAGACCCAGATGAAGCTCCCGGCTCCGGCCTGGCCCAGGGCTGGTCCTTGAGGCCATCCGAGGAGTGAACCAGCAGATGGAGGCTCAATACGGGGATAAATTACTAACTCACTACAGTGAAAGACGCTGACTTCAAGAACTCAGTTCTTTCCCTCCCGTGTGGGAGCTAAACACAGAGACGAACGCCTCGCCTCCACCTGCACACAGGATGGCGATCACCAGAGGCTGGGAGAGGCGGGACCACAGAGGGAGTCTGGCTATCAAAACTAGGGGGGCTTGAGTGCGGTTCACTAACTGGGACAACTGCGCCACACTAACCTGACACGGGAACAAAGAAGCCACACTAACTCCTAATTCTCATCTCTAAGTCGAAAACTAGCCCGGCGGTGGGTGTTTTGGTGCCGCCTACCACGCCAGCATCCTGGCTGCGTCCCAGCTGCTCCATTTGTGATCCAGCTCCCTGCTAACGCGCTGGGATGGCCATGGAAGATGCCCCACGTACTCGGGCCCCTGCACCTGCGTAGGAGACCCGGCTGGAGTCCCTGGGACCGGCTTCAACCTGGCCCGGGCCTGGCTGTCTGAGTGAACCAGAGGATGGAAGCTCTCTCTCCCTGCGTCTCTCCCGCCCTCCATTTTAGAGCCTCAGTGTCCTAATCTGACAAGTGGGACTTAGACAACGTGGATGCCCCTGCTACAAGTGTGGACAGCCCCATGAAAGTCCGTAACACCGGGGCTTGATGGGGCACGCCCGGGGGCCTATGGGAAGGAGTGGCGGCCGCCTGAGGAGAGGTGGGGAGGGCTTCCTGGAAGAGGAGTCCCGGGAGGGGGAAGATGGCCAGGTCCAAGGGCAGAGCGTTCACGACACGGAGCAGCCAGGTCCGGCGAAGGCTGAGGGAGGGAGAGGACGCAGCTCCCGCGGGACAGCCCAGTCCCCAGCACCCCGAGAACTCACCATCCTTCTTGATCTTCTCATTGAGGTTGTTGATATAAATGGTGTGGTTGGGGCGGGTCTCGGGAACTGCCATGGGGCGAGGCGCCGAGCGAGGGCTGCGAGGAGGAAAAAGAGGACCTAAGCCCGGGGCTTCCCCTGCTCCCTCGTCTCAAGGCCGACTGAACGGCGCGTTCAGGAATCTTCCCTCCAAAACGGAAGATGAGGTGAGGCGAGAGCGGGGAGACGACCGAGGCGCAGCCTGGGCAACAAAGCGTGCGCAGGACTCCGCTTCTGCCCGCGTGCTGAGGGGAAACCGCCAGGGGGTTACTACAAGTCCCAGCAGGCTCCGCGCGACCCAGTAGGCGGAACGCCCTAAGGGGCGATTCCCATTGGCCTACGCGCCCAAACGTCGGTGAGGGAGAAAAAGCCCGGATGTAGGAGGCGGTTAGGGGCGGGACGGATTTGAGGTTCTTGACCTCGCACAGCGAGAAAGTTTCCCCAGACCAAACATGGAAAACCAGCAGGCCAAGCGCACCGGCCACCTGTTGCCGACGGCCGCCCAGACCCATGGCTACTCACTGATAAGGCTGCGGCTCCCACAGCGGCGCCTGCTGCGCTCCTCAGATCAGACCACAAAACTTCCTCTCCCGGTCCCGCCTTTGCCTTTCTATAAGCCAATACCGGGGCGGAAATTCGGTAGGTAGACCAATCAGAGTAAGGGTCGTCCCTGGGCTCAGCTGCTGCCAATCAAGATAACGCTCGGGTTCCCGCTTCGGTAGAAGGCCCGCCCCCGGCCCGCTGCCTTCCTCTGCGCCTGGATCTACGGACCAATCAGCGACGGTCACGAGCTTCTCGCCAATAGGGACGCGGCACCCGTTGCAGTCTCTTCCGGAGGCGGGCCTTCGGAAACCCCACCTCTTCCTCACAGCCTTACACCTTCTAGCGTCATCGCTAAAGGGGCGGGGCTTGGTGCGGGCGCTACACGTGATATGGGAACGGCAGTGTGCCGAGGCCGCCATTTTGCGCGCCAGAAAGGCGCGTTTTGCTTCTTCAGCTCGCTTCCCTATCCTGGCGGTATCTCGGCTCCCTCCGGCCTCCGATCTCAGAGCTTTCTCCAGCACACAAACTTTTCCTGTTGCTAATCCCGGCATCTGCGCCGCGGCAAGGCCATGTTCCCTTCCGGGTTGACCTCTTGACCTCTAACCGAAAGGTCAGCTCCAAGGCTTCGAGGTGGGGCCTGGGGTGTGAGCTGGACCGAGCGTGAGCCGCCCCAGGCCAGCCTCACCTGTGGGCGCCTCACGCCAGGTCTTGGCTTTAATATCCAAACGCTGACTGTCGTGTCCCTCCCAATTTCCCCGCTCGAGCCCTGCACAGCCCCAGGGCACACGTCTGCTGCTCTCCCTGTTAGTAACCTAGTAACCGAGTTCCTCATGACTCAGCCCCAATCCCCGTCTCCATGGATTCAAATTGTAGCCCTGTTTTTTTTTTTCTAACCCACTGCTCGGCACCCAAATTCCGGAGGGCAACTCTAAAACCTTTGTGATCGGCATCGCCAAGATCTTCGGGAAGAGTCTTCCCCTCCTTCCTCAACTCCTCCCGCAGACCCCAAAATGGCTGCCCCAGGGGCTCCTATCCTAGAGCCCCCCAGCCCTCCTCCAGGAGCCCCTGCACCTCAAGTCTCTCCACCTCCTCGCCCAACCCTGAGTCCGCTGGACGGGGCTCTCCCACCCGCCCCCCGCGGCCTCCAGCCCTCCATTCCTCCGCCGCCACCTCCGCCAGCATCTGCCGTGGGGACGGCTCCGCCTCGTGTCTTCGGCCTAGAGAAGAGCCGGCTCCTGCAGGAGGCCCTGGCGAAGGCCGGCCCAGTCCCCAAGGGCCGAGAAGACGCCAGGAGGCTCCTGAAGCTGCACAAGGACCGGTAGGGCCCCCGGGCCCCATGCACCTGGCCCGCAAGCCGCCGCCTGTCCCCGCCCCCGTTCCCATTTCCTGGAGGTGAAATGGCTGGATGGTTTCAGTCCCTTCTCCCCCGAGCACCCAGTGGTGGCGGGAGCCCCCAGCAGTGAGGAAAGCAGCCCCCACAAGTGTCTCGACCGGAGGGGGTGGTGGGACCTGGCAGGGGGCAGGGCCCAGGGTAAAGGGGTTTCCTTCACCAGGGGAAGGTGGGCAGGAAGCAGCTCCCCAGGGCATGCTGGGAAGCTGTGCAGAGGGGACCCGGACAGGGAGGCAGCCTGTGGGGCCTGCAGGTCTCGAGCCAGGCAGGAAGGGTTAGTGATGCCGGTGAAAGGGAGACAGGGTGGGTTCTCGCCCAGAGACCCAAAGAAGCTGCACCTCCTCAGACACGTTTCTGATTGGCCACAAATGCCCCAAGCAGAGGAGGCAAATGTAATGCAAATTACAACCGCAGACTACAGCCTAGCCCAGGTCAGGTACTGATTTGTTTTTTTTTTTTTTAACGTGGTTTTGTTTTTTAAAGAGCTAGTTTATTTATGTGAAAGCGCTACTGAGAGAGAGAGTTTCCACCTGCTGGTTCGCTCCCCATAGTGACCTGTGGCTGTGCCACAATGCTGGCCCCAGTTTAATCCCCTCAGCAACCCCATATGGTGGGACCTGTTATTGTCTCATCTTCCAGATGAGCAAACAGGCTCACAGAGGAGTTGTTAGCCACAGCGCAAAGACAAGGGATGAGCCAGTGGGATGAGCAGGCTCTGTGCCTTCACCCCCACCCTGGCTGGCTGCCCCATGCTGGGTCCCTGCCTGGCAGTCCTGGCCCTCTCCTTGGCCTTGGAGTCCGAGTGTCCTGCCTGCGCCTGAGCTCTGGGCTTGTCATCACCGGGACTGAGCAACTCCCTGGGCGCGATTGGTCAGGCCTGCAAAAGGTGCGCTCTGCAGGGCCGCGCTGTGGTGGAGCAGGCCCAGTCCCCGCTGCTCCACTTCCAGTGCAGCTCCCTGCTAAGGCACCTGGGAAAGCAGCGGAAGACGGCCCGAGTGCATGGGCCCCTACACTCACGGGGGAGACCCGGATAGAGCTCCTGGCTTCAGATCGGCCCAGCTCTCGCTATTGCAGCCATTTAGGGGAGTGAACCAATGGATGGAAGACCTCTCTCTCTCTAAATAAAATAAATAAATACTTGAAAAAGAAGAGATTCGTTCCACAGATAGGTGGCCTCTTAGGCGTCCAGCGTGTTGTTGCTTGGTTTTACTCAAGGGTGAGTTAGGGGCTGAGAAATAGAGCTGAGGGGAACGAGACTCACGGAGAGGCCGGCCTGTGGCCTCGCGGTCAGGATGCCCACGCCCCACATCACAGCGCCTAGTGCGATGCCAGCTCTGGCTCCCGCCCCAGCTTCCTGCGAGGGTGCACCCTGGGAGGCAGTGGAGTCAAGTAGATAGGTTCCTGTCACCCATGAGGGAGGCCTGGCTCGCGTTGCTGGCTCCCTGCTTCTGTGCCCGACTCGGGCCGTGGTCAGAGTTTGGGTATAGAGACGCCCCTTTGAGCCACGTCCTCACGGCTCCTAGTGGCAAAGTTTGCACACGTGCTGTTTGCCCTTCGGCAGCAGAGGAAGGGCGGGGGCGGGCAGAAGGAAGATTCTGGGGAACCAAGGCTCCGGGATGGGAGAGGACTCACCAGGGGCTGGGCAGGCGCCGCTCCCTGGCCTTTGGACAGCTAGGCGGCATTCCCTGCACCTGCCTGGACGCCCTCTCCCCAGCCAGGTCTCGGGGCAGGGGAGGAGCTCTCGGGGCTGGCCCCCTTGTGACCTGGGCCTGGCTCTATCTACTTCAGCTTCCGGAGTGACCTGCAGTGGATGCTCTTCTGCGCCGACCTGCCGTCCCTCATCCAAGAAGGCCCTCAGTAGGTGCCCGGCCCCTGAGCCCTGGCTCTTCCTGGGCTGGGCTCCTTGCAGCCTGCCTAGGGAGGGAAGGAGGGAGGGAGGGAGTCCAGGGGGACACCCGGGCCCCAGGTGCAGTGTGGGAAACAGCAAGGGAGTGCACTCCAGGGAGTGAACGAGCCAGCCTGGTCCGTCTCCACCGCTGCCCTGAGGCCAGGTGACCTCCGTTTTTAGCCCCAGTACTCCAGCCAGGCCCGGGCTGTGGCCATTGCCCCCCAGCGAAGGACAGTCTCCCACCTGGCCAGGGACAGGCCCGGGGCAGCAGACCTGTTCCCCACTCCAGCCGCCTGGGTAGAAGGGCCCAGCAAAGCGGGACTCGAGTGAACCACGGGGCTGTCCCTCGCCAGGTGTGGGCTGGTGGCCTTGTGGATGGCAGGCACTCTGCTGTCACCCCCCAGCGGCGTCCCCCTGGAGAGGCTGGTGCAGGTGGCCATGGAGAGAGGCTACACGGCACAGGGAGAGATGTTCTCCGGTGAGTGGGGGTGGGGGAGGGCCTTGACTGCTCCCCAGGAGGGGACCAGGGAGGCTGGTGGGATGCTGCAGGCCCGTGAGGGGCTCTCCTCCTCCCGTTCTCCAGGCCCCGTAGAGTGGGCACCGCAGGGAGCCTGGAGCCAGGCTGCCTGGGGTGCTCACTGTGGCCAGGACAAGCCACTAACGTCTGCTGGGCCTCACTCTGTGTGTACCGAGGGCTGATGGTCACACGAGGATGGGAAGCTTGAGTCCCCAGCGAGCCCTCTGTTCCCACCCTGCAGTGGCTGACATGGGCCGGCTGGCCGAGGAGACGCTGGGCTGCCAGGCTGAGCTGCTGCGTGGGGGCCTGGGCGGGCCCAACAGGGGCCTTGTCCTGCAGCACCTGGTCGCCGGACACCCCGTGCTCATCCCGTATCCCAGCGCCCAGGGGGGAGCAGGGCAGGGGTGGCAAAGGGTGGGTCCTAGAGCCCTGCCACGGGTTTGGCCTTAACACCAGCACCAGCTACGACGAGGACTTCAACCATGAGCCGTGTCGGAGGAGGGGCCACAAGGCCCACTGGGCAGTGAGTTCAGGTGGGTACCCGCTCTGGCTGTGCCCACACCTGGGACCTCCCCCGCCCCAGTCACTTCCTCACCTTTACCCTGGTGCCACCCATGTCCCCACAGCTTAATAAGCAAAGGACCTGGCCCCAGGTGTCTGCCGGTTAGGGCTTCAACAAACAGAAGAGGATCCGACTGCGGTCTCCAGGCTGTGACTCTGGCCAGGTTTCTGCACCTCTCTGGGCTCCCACTGCCCAGGTGGCGATCAGCGGGGATGGTAGCCCCCTTTGTAGGCAGAGCTCAGAACCTCAGATCCGTCCCTGTCTCGGGGCATAGCCCGATGAGTGTTTGCGGGATGAACGCCATCCGCCTGCCCACAGGAGGCCCTGGTCCAGGCCGTGTGGACCTGCAGCCTCCCTCTGGGTCTCTTTCCTGGACAGCTGCAGGTGTGGAGGGTGGGCTGGCTCCTCTGTGCTCACGGTGGTCGGCAGGATGGCAGAAGGCTGTAGCTTTAGAGCCGGGTGCCGGCAGTGTTCCCACTGGCCCCAGGAACCACTCTGTGGCTGGGGACCAAGGCCGCAGCTTCCCTGGTGGCCTGGGAGGGAGGTGACCTCAGCGAGCCCTTTGTCAAGGCCCTGTAGACTGCTACTCACCTCTTCCTCCACCTCCTCTCCCCCAGGGGTCCTGCTGGGTGTGCAACACGTACCAAGCATCGGCTACTCGGAGGACCCCGAGCTGCCAGGCCTATTCCACCCAGTGCCTGGCAGGCCCTGTCGGCCACCGTCCCTGCCAGGGGAGGAGGTCCCCGGAGCCACCTACCTTCTCTCCAAGCAGGGCAAGAGTTGGCACTACCAGCTGTGGGACTACGACCAGGTCCAGGAGAGCAACCTGCAGCTGACTGAGTTCTCACCCTCGCGGGCCGCAGACGGCCAAGTCTACGTGGTGCCCACCGGTGGGGTGCGGGCTGGCCTCTGCGGCCAGGCCCTGCTCCTCAGACCACGGGACTCCTGCCACTAGGTGGGGCCGGGCCCAGGCCACAGCCTGGCTGTCACCACTTAAAAGAATGTTCTAGTCTGAC
The DNA here is from genome assembly GCA_949820135.1 of Sylvilagus floridanus. Taxonomy (NCBI): domain Eukaryota; kingdom Metazoa; phylum Chordata; class Mammalia; order Lagomorpha; family Leporidae; genus Sylvilagus; species Sylvilagus floridanus. The sequence goes on from OX463232.1 coordinate 13,592,511, forward strand.
CCGCTATGGATGGCCCCTGAGTTTGAGCCACATCCCTGAGGGCATCTAGCCGCAAGCCCATCCCTATAGCACCGACTGACCTCTCCTCTCCAAGGAGAGACACCTCAGACCCCACCCCCGCCCATCCCACGTGGACAGGGCATCCACCCCTTTCCCACACACCACCTCTCCTGCAGCACAGCCACCTCGCTGGACAGCTGCAGGACTGCTTCCCACTCTGCTGCCCCCCCTGGCTCACTCAGGGAAGAGCCCTTCTGTGCCGGCTGGGCGCCCTCACCACTTCCTGTCTCCCCCACACCAAGCAATCACACACTGACCTCTGCCTGCTGGAACAGCAGTTCCTCTGGCCCCAAGGCCAAAGCCTGGAGCAGGAGTCATGGCCTTAGGCCGCGTGGCCGACAGGTGGCAGGGTCACCACAGCCAGGCCATCTTCCTGAATTTCACCCTGGTGCTGACCACACACTGTTCTTCCTGTATGATCCCACACGTGCGCACACGGGGCATGTCGAGTAGTTTGTGAAAAACGAGATTGTAAAATTTATTTTGATAGAAAAAAACCTTTGAAGTCCACACAATATGCATCTTCCATGAACTTTTTGAAGTCCCCTCATATGCATGGATTTTGACATTTTTGCACCAAAATAAACTTACCTTTTAATTCCATTTGAATCTCGGAAGAACCCATGTGTGTGTGTGAGAGAGACAGACAGAAGTAGTTTAGAGAATCCGTTTAATGAGTACCTGTCACCTCCACTCTGAAAGGGGTGCCATGGCTGTCCTGGTCACCACCGAGTCCCCAGTGCCCAGCAAAGGGTCTCATCAGGGAACCCGCATGGTGCAGTGACATGACGAAGAGGGTCCCCGCCCAGGGACCGTGCTTGGCATGGTCAGGTGCATGGTCCTGGGTGCACTGCCTCGGCCACCACTGTCCCCTGCGTCGTGTGGCACAGAGCCAGGCCTGAGAGAACAGCTCGCCAGGTGCTGGGCAAAGGAGGCAGCAGGTCAGCTCGGTTCTCTCGAGAGTGGCCGTCATCCTGTTACCCCACCCCGCTTTGCAGCTGCAGTTGAAAGTTTGAGCGCACACACCCCAGGGGCAAGACAGAAACCTCCTCAGCACAGACTCCGTCCTCTCTACTGGGTGCGGCGGCTGCTTCCCTGACCTGCCCCCCGCTGACAGCTCCCTGGGATAAAGAAGTGTACAGGTGGCCAGGGGAAGCCACCGCCTCAGCGCCAGTGGGAGGAGCTCCCCGAGCCTGCCCTCGGGGGCCCCTAGCCCAAGGGCTCAGCGCTGGAGGGGCCGAAGGCCGCACAACAGGGTCCTGGAGTCTTCACCGCACCCGCCTACGCCCCTGGGCTGACCTGCACTTTGCCCTGCAGGGCCCCCAGGTCTGGTGGGGCTCGGAGCCCAGGAGGAGGCCGCCGGCCCCGCCCCTGGACTCTGTCCTGGCGCTGCAGTCTTCACGGAGGGCCCTGCGACCCGGCACAGAGGACAAAGTCCTGAGGCTGGGTCTGGTGCCGCGAGCAAGGAGGCGGCAGAGGGCAGGGTGCAGGCGCAGCCAGGGATGCGGGCAGAGTCCGCAGGAGGCGCAGGGAGGGGCACAGGCCTTGGCAGGGCGGCTCGGTGGTGAGCGTCAGCAGCATGGGCGGTGGCCGCACTCTCTCGGGCTGGAGTCACTCAGCACCTGACTGGGCTCCTGAAGCAAGGGCCTCTCCCTCTAGACGGGGACGGGCAGCTCTTGTGCTGGTTCCCGAGTGATGCCAGGTCTTCTGAGGCCCCAGAGACAAACTTGGCACTGCCCCCGGCTCCACAGCCAGCGAGGGCTGACGAGGAGGCAGCCTGGGAATCCCCAGTCAGCCACAGGCGCCGGTCACACCCGTGCCCTCCGACAGCTGAGTGACGTTCCCGGCCGCCGACAGCCCCTCCGTAACCTCTGCCCATCAGGGGACTGGTCTGGGTTCTACTGCCTGGCATGACCCCGCCCGCTCATGCTCCCTCTCGGGTCCTGTCAGCCCCAGGATCACAGAGACCTTCAGCCCCAGAGGTCAGCCCACCCACCGCCACCCTCAGGCCCCCACGGCATCTCGGGCCCCTCTGGCCAGACTGGCACCATCCAGTGAGTCAACCTGACAGAGCCTGGCAGGTCAGCTCTGGGCCAGCCCCTGCAGGAGGCAGATCATATTGTCCAGGCCCCACAGGTAGCCGTCCTCATGATTGCCCTCGGCCCAGGGCAGCCGGTGGCTCAGCGTCTGGTGGTTCGGCAGGGCCGCTGTCTTGCCGAAGTCGATCATCCAGACCTTGGCCAGGCCAGTGTGGTCGTGCACAAAGAGGAGAGAGCTGCCCACCACCTGCAGTGGGGAGCCAGGGGTCAGGGCGGGGACTGGCCCTGGTCACCTTGCCCTCCCGGCCAGGCAGCAGGGCAGGGTGGCTGACAGCATGAACCCCGGAGCTCAGCCACCTTGGGTCTAGCCCTGGCTCTGCCACTACCGCGAGTGTTAGAACCCGTCTTTGGCTCTGCGTCCTCACGTACAAAGTGAGCCTCAGAGAGTGCTGTGCACGTGGTATGGGTGAACTGACCACAGAGCACTGACTGACAGCAGTTCCTGGCACTCAGCAAACACCACCACTGTGAACTGTTACCGCTTTTTAAGCCAAACTCAAACGCAGGCACTCACGGACTGGACGATGCCTCCCCTGTGGAGTGGGGCAGCAGCATCTCCGGCCCCGTGGGCTGTCAGTGCTGACCTCTCACAAGGGACTTTCTTCCCCTGGGCCTCAGTCCCCTTGTCTGCACACTGGGAGCCCGCAGCGGGCCTTCCAGCACTGGCCCACACTGCACGCTGCCTCGCGGTGCTCGGCACATGGTTGGTCACATGGACACTGTTTTAGCTAGCTGCCTTCCCCTCACCTGGCTCCAGGTTTCAAGCCCCACTGCTCCCAGAGGACTCTGGTCCCGGGCAGGTGGGCAGGAGCTTGTCAGAAGCAGCAGAGCCCGCCCAGGTCTGGACAGCCAGTGGTAACCAGCAGGTAGCCTGGGCTAGCCAAGTCTCCCGCGGTGCCATAGAAAATGGATGTGGGTATGAAGTCTCCCGCATTAAACAGTGGCGAATCAGTGTTTAAAACACCCAGTCAGCCGGCAGGCAAAACCAAACAGGAGCATGGGAGAGACGGGTTCCCTGGGCCTGTGCTTTGCGACTTCCACGTCAAGCCTGAGGCCGTGACAAGGTTGACGTTTGGTTCAAGCAAACAGCAACGGCAGCCGGCATACCCTGATGCTGGACTGCGCTGCGTGTTGCTGTTACCCCCTCCCACAGCAGGGGGACCGAGGCCTCCCAGAGGCGGCCAGGGAGTGGCAGCCTGGTCTGCGGGCATCCCCGGGCCAGTGCTGGCTCAGGACAGTCGGTGATGGCAGGAAGAGGTGAGGGGGCTGGAGGCGTGGGGAGAGCAGAGAGGATGGCACCCATTCAGAGTTGGGCACAGCCTCAGAGTGGCACAGGCTGGGGGGAGGGGGAGGGGAGGGTCTTCACAGCTGACACTGGTGAGGGCGCCTCCTCGTGGCTCTCACGCCTCAGTGGCCCTGGGAGGCAGAGTCACAGGCCGGTGCCCCGCAGCGGTCAGCCAGCAGCCCCCAGCGGGAGTCCAGCTCCGAATTTCCCTCATGGGCACCCCTCTCCCATAGCTCTGGCCGCTGACTGTCCACAGCGTCCTCCCTGCACCACCCAGGCCAAGGGACCCCGCACACGCCACGGCAGCCAGGGCTCGCACCTCATGGGTCCTGAAGAAGGGGGACTGCTCCAGGGTGTCACGGAGTTCCTCCAGGCGGGCCACGTACTTTCTCTGTGTGTCAGAGGGGCCTTGGTAAGTCCCAACCAGGTGGAGGCCCCAGGGTGTGGCAGGCCACACAAATCCCCTGGACCGAGCAGCTCCTCCCATCCCTTTCAGCTGGGCCTGGTCACCTGACTGACTGTGGCCCACAGAGTGTGGCAGGAATGACAGCCGCCATGCTGAACCCAGGCATCAGGAGGTCTTGCATTTTCACTCCCTCTCTTGGCCCCTTGCTTCTACTGTGAGAGCAGACCCAGCCCAGCCTGCTAGGCCGCAAGACACACAAGGCCAAGCACAGGGAGACAAATCTGAGCCCAGACAGTGACGGGGCGCTGGGTGCGGTAGGTAACGAGCCTCATGGGGGCCAGAGCTGTGGTACAGTGGGTTAAGCCACCACCTGTGACGCTGGCATCCTTTACGAGCTCCAGCTCAAGTCCCAGATGCTCCAATTCCCATCCAGCTGCCTGCTAATGCGCCTGGGAAAGCAGCAGGTGATGTCTCAAGTCCTTAGGCCCCTATCACCCACATGGGAGACCTGGATGGAGTTCCAGACTCCTGGCTTCAGCCTGGCCCAGCCCTGGCCATTGCAGCCATTTGGGGAGTGAAGCAGTGGATGGAAGATCTCTCTCTCTCTCTCTCTACCTCTCCAATAAATTAATAAAATATTAAAAAAAAAAAAAAAAAAGCTAGTTCCACAGCTCTCTAGGCTAATCTTCCGCCTTGCGGCGCTGGCACACCGGGTTCTAGTCCCGGTCGGGGCACTGGATTATGTCCTGGTTGCCCCTCTTCCAGGCCAGCTCTCTGTTGTGGCCCGGGAGTGCAGTGGAGGATGGCCCAAGTGCTTGGGCCCTGCACTCCATGGGAGACCAGGAGGAGAAGCACCTGGCTTCTGCTATCGGATGAACGCGGTGCGCCAGCCGCAGCGCGCCAGCCGTGACAGCCATTGGAGGGTGAACCAACGGCAAAGGAAGACCTTTCTCTCTGTCTCTCTCTCACTGTCCACTCTGCCTGTCAAAAAAAAAAAAAAGAAGAAGAAGAAGACGAAGAAGACAGTGAGCCAATGGGCAGACAGGAGAGCAGGGCCACCTTGGACCAGCCTTAGCCAGGCCACAGCTGTCCACACTTGAGCACAGCCAGCCACACTGTGGGACACAAGCACATGCTCACCAGGATTCCACGGTCTCCATCCACAAAGTCCTCCAGCACCTTGGTCACCTGCTCCAGCGCCTGCGTCTTCTTGAAGTTGGTGCTGCAGGTCCCGTTGGCTTTCTGCAGGGCAAGGGAGTAGGGAGTGGCCTCTCACCCCTTTCCCTTCCCGCCCCAAACTCGGAGCAACCTGGGGCACCTCCGGGGTGCCCAGCTGCCTCCATAGCTGCTTACTGTTCGGGAGAAGCCAGCCTGCCTGCCCACTCCAGCTCAGCTGGGTCCCACGTCACAGTCCTGAGTGACCCAGCCTTCCGAGTCGAACCTCCACCCCCCGGTAAAGTGGGCTTGGGGGCGGGGGCAGGGCGGGTCTGGCTTTCCGTCATGACTGCTACTTGCTAGCTGGGCCATCACTGTCTTGGCCTCAGTTTCCCCATCTGGCAGTGGGGATGGTGTTGGTACCTCCATCCCACATCCCCGAGAGAAATCAAGGAGGGCTTCCTCAAGGAAGCAAATTTGAAAGGAGACAGAAAACTGGCTAGAGGGTCACCCAGGAGAACAACAGAGGGAAGAACATTCTTGGCAGGGAAACCACATTCCAAGGCCCTGTGGCCAGAAAACCCAGGGGACTTCCCAGCGCTTCACGACAGCCTGAAGAAACAGGAGTGGTGGTGAGGCCTGGAGGGCTCTGAGCTCCCCTGCGGCACTAGGGAGCCACAGAAGAGCTCTGGACGGGAGAAGGGCATCGCTGGATTCGCAGCTTACGAGGACGGCTGAGTGGCCGTGAGGCAGAGGCAGCGTGGGGGCATGACCCCAACGAAGGGGCCAGCTTTGCCACACAGTGGGTTAAGCTGTGGTCTGCAATACGGGCATCCCACATCAAAGTGCCGGTTCAAGTCCCGGCTGCTCCACTTCCAATGAAGCTCCTTGCTAATGGCCTGGGAAAGCAGCGGGAGATGCCCCAAGTGTTTGGGCCCCTGGTACCCATACGGGAGACCCGGACAGAGTCCCAGGCTCCTGGCTTCAGCCTGGCCAAGCCCTGGCCGTTGTGGCCCTCTGGGGACGGAACCACAGATGGAAGGTCTTTCTCTCTCTGAAACTGTGCCTTTCAAATACATTTAAACCTCTTTTTAAAAATCATACCAGAAAAGAAAATTCCAGGGGCTTGGTGTGTAACCTTTGACTCAGTTGCCCACCTGTGGAAGTCTAGTCCACAGCTGGCCCCGCACACCTGCCAGATGGCATCCGTACTACGTGACTCACTGAGGCACTGCAATGCCGGCAAACAGAGGCCACCAAGGTCCATCCACAGGATCCCTGGCATGTCCACAAAGAGCGCCTGCCACGGAAAACCCTCCCAGACATGACTGTTAGTGACACAGGCCAAGACCGGTCCACGTGGGCCTGAGGTGTGCGGCAGTGACACGGGAAATGAGGCGTGGGCTGGGCAAGGCTGGGCAGGGCTGAGACAGAGCTGTCCACGCTTCTCCCTGTTCCTGGTGGTATCACCTTGACTTCTGAGCTCCGTGCAGATCTACTCAAACAATTAGAACTAACATACGGTGACGGGGTGGGGGGTGCAATGAGCAAAGAAGGACGCCTCCCCAGTGGGGGCACTGAGGGCTTGCAGCTGTCCTGTTAGGGGATGGATCAGTGGGGGCGAGCCCAGGGCATGGGAGTCCAGGGAGCCGTGCTGGGACCCGGCCACGGGAGGGAGCAGGAGACATCCTGGCGCTGGGGGAGAAGCGGCACCCGCCTGGGCCCACCTGGCCCTCCCTCACCCTGCGTTCCCCAGCAGGCCCGGTCTCAGGTCCAGCCAGCCCCGCGCCTCACCTTGACGCCCTCAATGCGGAAGCCCAGGGTAGAGGTGGAGCTCGAGGCCTCTCGCCACTGCATGTAGCGGGGCTTGGTCACGGCCCCCTGCGCATGCTCCTCGGGCGTGGGGGCCCCGGGGTCCACAGCCACCATCTTCTCGTACATGTCCTTCCGGGGCCGGGGCCGCTCTCGCGCCTTGACCAGCTCCTCCTCCAGGTAGGTCCTGGCACACAGGGGAGGTGACAAAGGTGACAAAGGAAGTGGCGCTGAGCAGAGCCGGAGGCCTGACGCATCCTGATGTGAAGACAGGTTGAAAAGTGCCAGTGGGCGCAGAAGTGGGCAAGCAGATCTCTGCACGGGACAGAGTGCACGGCAGCCACACACACACATGCTCGCGCTCACACACACGTGCACACTTGCTCACATGCTCGCTCGCACGCCAGGCTAACGATGGAGAAGCCATGCCATTCCAAGGGGCACGGGGATTCTTCAACAAGTGGTGCTGGGTCGACAGGATGCCCAGCTGCGGCAAGATGCACCCAGGCCCCAGCTCGCACGCGCACAGGTGGAGTTAGCTCCAGGCAGACTGCGGAGCTGACTGTGAAACTCCAAACAATAAGCGTGTACGGGAGAGCACGAGAGCGTCTTCTTACTCTCAGAATACGCGGATTCCTTCCTCCCTCCTTCCTCCCTCCCTCCCTCCCTCCCTTCCTTTTTTCTTTTTAGATTTATTTTGTTTCACAGGCAGAGTTACAGAGAGATGGAGAGTTGAGGGGGAGAGACAGACAGATAGAGAGATCTTCTATCCACTGGTTCACTCCCCAAATGGCTGCACCGGCCAGGGCTGGGCCAGGCTGAAGCCAGGAGCCAGCAGCTTCTTCCAGGTCTCTCACAGGGTGGCAGGGTCTCAAACACTTGGACCATCTTCCACTGCTTTCCCAGGCCATTAGCAAGGAGCTGGATTGGAACTGGAGCCCATATGGGATGCCAATGTCACAGACAGCAGTTTTACCTGCTACGCCACACTGGCTCCCTGCAAATTTCTTAAACACAATCCCATTGGCCAGAATGAAAAGTTGACAAACTGGACTGAATTAAAAGTACTTATGTTTGTGAAAAGATACTGTTAAAACAGTGAACTGGGATAGTTGGAGAATGTGTATGTGTGTGTGTGTGTGTGTGTGTGTGTGTGTGTGTGAGTGGGCAACAAAAAAACCTATACCCAGAATACATAAAGAATTACACATCAAAAAAAAAAAAAAAAAAAAGACAGGAGCAGGTGTCTAACGCAGTAGTTTAGATTCCCATGTCCCATGGGTCAATGCCCAGCTCCAGCTCCGTGGGAGGCAGCAGTGATGGCTCATGTAATTGAGTTACTGCCACCCACGTGGGAGACCTGGACAGACTTTCTGGATCCTGGCTGCCAGAGAGAGAGAGAGAGAGAGAGAGAGAGAGAGATGCCAACTCAATGGGAAGAAATGGGCAGAAGATTCAAACAGGCACTTTTGAAAGAGGATTCCTTTCCTTGAAAGAGGAAAAGCTGCTCAATTTCTTAGTCATCAGAATGAGTGACCACTACACACCCATCAGAATGGCTCAGATGGGATGGTGGCGTAGCAGATAAAGCTGTTGTCTGACGCTGGCATCCCACATGGGCGCCGGTTCATGCCCTGGCTGCTCCACATCCCATCCAGTTCCCTGCTAATGTGCCTGGGAAAGCAGCTGAGGATGGCCCAAGTACTTGGGCCCCTGCATCCATGGGGGAGACTTTGATGAAGCTCCCAGCTCCTGGCTTCAGTTCTGGCCACTGTGGCCATCTGGGGGAGTGAACCAGCAGGTGAAACACCTCTCTGTGTGTCTCTCCCTCTGTCTCTCTGTAACTCTGCCTCTCAAGTAAATAAATAAATGTTTTTTAAAAATGGCTGAAATGAGTAAAACAGACAATACTAAGTGTGGGTGGGGCAGAAAGCAGTAAGGCCCCTCATGCACTACTGTAGGAGCACATGCTGGGGCAGCCACTTTGAAACCTAACTGACGCTTTCAACCACGTCCCCCTGCCCCACCCTGCCCCGGGCTGCCAGTGCCCCACCTGCTGCCCATCTTGCAGTCCATGATGGAGGGGCCTTCGAAATCTGCCAGGAGGTCCTCCATCTGGTTGAAGGCTTGGCCGTCCCGCTGCACCACGCCGTAGTAGGCCGGCACAAACGGCCGCAGGGGGTCTCCCATCAGCTGCTCCAGGCTGCGCTGCTCACACTGACAGAAGCGTTTCAGAATCCGGCCGTCCTCTCCCGCCTGGAAGTTGCCTGCGGGCAGCGGGATCAGTGACAGGGTCAAAAAACCAGACAAGAGAGGGACGCCTGCCCGCCCATTCCTGTGTGCCCGCGGTCTGGCACCATCGCACCATCGCCTGAGCTCCCTCTCCCTCCCGGCAGCTTTCAAAAGCTTGGCCCGGGCTGGCATGGAAGGGTGCGTTTCTACTCGCTGTTGCTGAAACGGAGTCTTGTTCACGCACAATGTGTTCTCGCTGTCTCTGTAATTTTGCATGATGAGCTCAGATTGTCTATGGGAGTTCAGTGAGGCCTACGCAGGCAGCATTTGATTCTCCCTGGGGGCCCCAGGTGCTCAGGACCAGGGCCTGTTTAAATTAACTGGTGAGGGCCGGCGCCGTGGCTCAACAGGCTAATCCTCCGCTTTGCGGCGCCGGCACACTGGGCTCTAGTCCCGGTCGGGGCGCCGGATTCTGTCCCGGTTGCCCCCCTTCCAGGCCAGTCCTCTGCTGTGGCCCGGGAGTGCAGTGGAGGATGGCCCAAGTGCTTGGGCCCTGCACCCCATGGGAGACCAGGAAAAAGTACCTAGCACCTGGCTCCTGCCATCGGATGAGCGCGGTGCGCCGGCCGCAGCGCGCCATCCGCGGCAGCCATTGGAGGGTGAACCAACGGCAAAGGAAGACCTTTCTCTCTGTCTCTCTCTCTCACTGTCCACTCTGCCTGTCACAAAAAAAAAAAAAATTAACTGGTGGGACCAAGTGTTGTGGCACAGCAGGTTAAGCTGTCACCTTATTTTTTTAGGTGAAGCTACAGAGACAGAGAGAGACCTTCCATCTGCTGGTTCACTCTCCAGTGGCCATAAAGGCCAGGGCTGGGCCAGGCCCAAACCAGGAGCCAGGAGCTTCTTCTGGGTCTTCTATGTGGATGGCAGGGGCTCAAGGACTTGGGCCATCCTCCACTGCTTTTTAGGTGCATTAGCAGGGAGCTGGATGGGAAGTGGAGCAGCCGGGACATGAACTGTCACCCATGTGGGATGCCAGCACTGCAGACAGCAGCTTAACCTGCTATGCCACAGCGCCAGCCCTAAGCTGCCACCTCTTCATGCTGGCATCCCATTCAAGGATCGATCTGAGTCCCACCTGCTCCACTTCCAACCCCGCTCCCTGTTAATGTGCCTGAGAAAGCAGCAGAAGATGGCCCAGGTACCTGGGCCCCTGCCACCCATATGGGAGACCAGGATGGCCTGGCCCAGTCTTGGCTATTGTGGCTATTTGGGGAGTGAACCAGCAGTAGAAGATACCTCTCTGTGTCTTTCCTTCTCTCTGTAATTCTGCCTTTCAAGTAAATAAATAGATCTTAAATATTTTAAAATAAAAAACAAATTAACTATAAATCTGACAGAATTATAGATTAGAATTCCAAATTATTATTGTGATAAATGCATTTTTAGCTTGTATCTTCCACAGATGGCTGCAACAGTATCTCCTATTCCATGGGCTCTCCTACAATCTCCCTGATAAGAAGTGGAGTCCAGTGCCTCTCCCTTGAACTGGGCGGGGTTTACGGCAGGAGTGACACTGTGTGAAGGCCGACTCCAGGTCATAAAGGCAACAGTGCTTCCCCTTCGCCGTTGGCACAGACGCTCGCCACACTCCCCTGAGCTGCAGGGTAAGAAGTCGTTTGCTCAGAGGCCACCTCGTGTGAGGAAGCCCACGCAGGTGCGAGGAGAAGCCAGATGAGGCTCTTCAGCCCCTGCTGAGACCCCGGCCCCCAAGCAGTGTAGTGAATGAGCCTCCAACGATCTCCAGCTTTGAGTGGTCCTGGCTGAGTTTCCAGACAGCATGAGCCTGCCATGCCCTGTCTGAATCCTCTACCCAAGACCCACGAGCATAATGAAATGGCTCTTTCATTCCATTAATAAATATTTATTTATTTATTCACTTGAGACAGAGACAGATGGACAGAGAGAGAGTTCCCTCACTGGTTCACTCCCCAGTTGCCCACAATGGCTGCAGCTGGGCTGGGCCGGGCTGGACACTGAGTCCAGGGTGGGAGGCACCTGATTCCTGGTACCATCTCCACAGGTGCCTCCCAGGTCCTGCACAAGCTGGAGTTGGGAGCTGGAGCCGGGACTCCTGCCCAGGTCCTCCAACGTGGAACACTGGCATCTTTAGACTAAATGGCTGCCTCTCACTGTTTTTTAACCACTGTAAGGAGGGACGGCAGCCTTGTGCTCACTGGGGCCCTTGTCTTCTCTCCAACTTAGGTCTAGGCCGAGCAGGGCAACAAGTTCTCTTGTGGTCTCCCTTTGCTTGGTAGGCACGTTTCTTACTCTAGCCCCCTGCCTGGTGTGTACATGTTCGTATGTATTTGAAAGACAGAGAGAGAAGCACGAGAGAGACAGAGAGAGAGAGTTTCATCACTCCCTATGCACCCCCGACAGCCAGGGCTAGGCCAGGCCAAAGTCCGGAGCATGGAATTCATTCCAGGTCTCCTACACGGAAGCAGACCTGAGCCATCGCCTGCTGCCTCCCGGGCTGCACGTTAACATGAACCTGGACGAGAAGCAGAGCTGGGCGTCAAACCCAGAGACTCGGCCGGCGCCATGGCTCAACAGGCTAATCCTCTGTCTTGCGGCGCTGGCACACCGGGTTCTAGTCCCGGTTGGGGCGCCGGATTCTGTCCCGGTTGCCCCTCTTCCAGGCCAGCTCTCTGCTGTGGCCAGGGAGTGCAGTGGAGGATGGCCCAAGTGCTTGGGCCCTGCACCCCATGGAAGACCAGGAAAAGCACCTGGCACCTGGCTCCTGCGATCGGCGGCTGCAGTGCGCCAGCCGCGGCGGCCATTGGAGGGTGAACCAACGGCAAAGGAAGACCTTTCTCTCTGTCTCTCTCTCTCTCACTGTTCACTCTGCCTGTCAAAAATAAAAAAAAGTAAAAAAAAAAAAAAAAAAAAAACAGAGACTCCGCTACGGCATGCGGCCATCCCCGGTGGGACGCCAGCCTCTCACTGCCTTTTCCATATGGGAACACAGGGTCCTCGTGTGTTTATGAATCATCCATGGCCGTGTCCTGCTGCAACAGCAGAGAGCTCAGTGCTTGCAACAGAGACCACGGGGCCCTGGGGAAACCATGACAGCCACCGGGCTGGGAGGGGGCAGATTTTTAAAATTTTTTTATTTTCATCTACTTGAGAGTTAGAATAAGGGAGAGAGATCTTCCATTTGCTGCTTTGTTCCCCAAATGCCTGCGACAGCCAGGGCTGGGCCAGGCCATCAGGAGTCCAGAATTCCACTCGGGTCTTCCATGTGGACCGCCCAAGCACCTGAGCCATCCTCCGCTGCCTCCCAGGACGTGTTAGCAGGGAGCCGGATCGGAAGCAGAGCAGCCAGGACTGGAACCTGTACTGTGCTGAGAGCTGCGGCCATCCCAAGTGGAAGCCTGGCCTGCCCTGCGGCTACTCTGACTGCGGGCCTACTGCGCTCTGGACGGGGATGCTAACTTCCATCACGGGGGTCTGTGGCTGAATCTCCACAAATTCTTTGGCTTCAATGCTTCAGCTCACCTGTGCAAGTGAAGTGAGATGAGCCCCCTATCAACAGATGGGGAAACCGAGGCCCAGGAAAGGAAAGTTGTTTTCCGGGGGACACCATGAATATAAAAGCCATATCTAGGGCTAAGCCTCTGCCTGCTGTGCCGGCATCCCATATGGGTGCTGGTTCGAGTCCTGGCTGTTCCACTTCCAATCCAGCTCTCTGCTATGGTGGGAAAGCAGTAGAAGATGGCCCAAGTGCTTGGGCCCCTGCACCCACATGGGAGACCCAGAAGAAGCTCCTGGCTCCTGGCTTCGGATGGGCACAGTTCTGGCTGTTTGTGCCATCTGGAGAGTAAACCAGCAGATGGAAGACCTCCCTCTCTCTATCTGTAATTCTACCTCTCAAATAAATAGATAAAATCTTAAAAAAAAAGTCACATTTAGGGTTGTAGCCCAGGTCCATTTGTCCCCAGAACAGAGGCTCCCCCCTCCACCAGAGTAACATGGAGTAGTCCCCGCCTCAAGCCTGGCCGGGTCCAGGCCTCCACTTCCCACAGCAGCCCCCTGAGTGGGTGTGGTCACAGAGCCTGGGTTACAGGTGGGGAAACCGAGGGCAGACGCAGCCGTTTGCCTGGCCAGGCGTGCCGTCCGGCCCTGCCCCCCCGCCACCCCCCTCTCACCTGCATGTCCGGAGAGCTGGACCCAGGGGTAGTGTTTCCGGAAGGAGACCACGAAGGGTGAGTACTTCAGAACCGTCTTCAGCTTCTCCCACGGTTTGCTCTGGGAGGTGCAGAAGGGGGAGGGGTCAGGGCAGAGGCCAGGGAGGGAGGGTCTGGGTGTTGCCAGGGGACTGGACCAAGGTGGACCTGGGGTCTTTCCAGGGCCAGGGGCTTTCTGGGGTTGTAATGCTCAAGTTTGTTGGGGTGTATGAACCCCAATGCGTTTGGCAATCATGAGGCTGCCCACAGGCCAGGGCACTGGAGGGGGAGGGGGCTCTGTCCTTCCTCTATCACCTTTCACTGTCCACGGCCTCTCTGCCTGCCTCGAGAGTAGAGATAGGCTAGGATCTATTGTGGGAATGGAGACCCCAAATCTCCCCCTCCTCCAGGAAGCCCTCTAGGCCAGGTCAGACTTCCTGGAAACAGTGACAGAGCAGGAGTTGATGACGAATGCGGGCTGAGCACAGAGACAAACACAGGAGCAAGTGGCCAGGGCCGCACTGGGCAGCCCTGAGAGCTGCTCCGGCTCTTTCCCCTTCCAGACACTTCCCTGCGTCTCCAAGTGAGCTCAGTGCCTTCCTGTGGCCCCTGCAAAAGCTGCCAGCGCAGCTCCACTCCTGGTGGAAGCCTCAACAGCCAGAGTCTGACTCTGCTTGGGGGGCTGAGGGTGGGAAGAGCCATGGAAGCCCCCCACCCCCATGGATCCCCTCCCCAAGAGGAGGCCGAGCAAAGTTAACCCCTGGTTGTTCTGAGTCATTGAGATTTGGGGAGAATCGTGAGGGACCCTGACTACTACAGGTATAAAGAGAAGCAGAGAGACAAAGTAAAGACAAAGATGGGAGACGCAGGGAGAGTGAGAGCGAGACAGCAAGAGAGAGAGAGAGAGAGAGAGAGAGAGAGAGAGAGAGAGAGAGAGCCAGAGAAGCAAACAACATAGACTGAGCTGCCCCAGCCGGGAGCTGCCTGAGGCCGGCTCCGACTCCCTCTGGGAAGGGTCGGCAGGGTTCAGGAAGGGGACGATGGTGGCAGGTCCCTGTTTACTAAGCACCTGACCCATCGCTGGCACAAAGGCACTAGCGTGCCTTTACCTCCCCCATCTGAAAAACGCCACCTGACGTGATCGTGGCCTCTGAGCTTTGGATAAGGACCAGAGACACAGGTCTCACATCGCCCAGCACAGCACTGACCTGTCGCACTCCCGCTGGACAAGGTCTGGGGCCTTTGTGATCTGGACTCTATGTCCGGTTCACTGACTAGCTGTCCCCAGAATGCTGCTAGGACTGAAGGGCGTCTGCTGAGACCGCCTTTTTCCACCCTAAGCGGATTGAGTGTGTTCCCTGTGTCAGATGATTGATCCCAAGTCAGCTCACAAGCCGCCTCCCCAGGAAGTCCTCTCTCTCATCCAAGTACTAACCAGGCCCGACCCTGCTCAGTTGCCGAGAGCAGACGAGACCGGGCGCATTCAGGGTGGTATGGCCATAGACCAGGAAGCCCTCTCTGATAGCCCAGTACCTGGCCAGTCACTGGGCTCCCATAACCACGCAGACTGCCACTTCCCAGGCCTGACTGCTGTCTGGGGCCTCCACCCCCATTAGCCTGAGGGCAGTGTCGTAGTCAGGATGGTGAGAAGGAAAGATGGAGAGGGCCTTTTGGGTCAGACAGCATTTCAAAATGAAGCAAGAAGGAAGGGAGGGTATTCTGGGCAATGGGGCCAGCTTGAGCAACGCGTGGGGGCAGGATGGAGGCTGCAAGGCCAGGGGACGGAGCGCGCTCTGGCAGGAGGGGTCAGTGTGGGAGGGGGAGCCTCTGAGCCCAGCCCCGAGCTCCTGCTCATTACCGGGGAGCTGTAGGAGGCCCCAGACCAGAGAAGGGAGCTGATGAGGGCTGGACCATGGAGGCAGATTCTGGAAGAATGAGGAAAACCGAGGTGGGGAGGGCTGGGAGGGAGGCAGGCCAGGGAGGGATTCACACAGCACGAGGGTCAAGAGGACAGGACCTTGGCTCTGGCTCGCCCCTCTACGCCTCGGTTTCCCCATCTGTAAAATGGAGAGGCTCTCGTCTCCCAGTCTCACCGCACACGTAAAGAGTGCTGTGGGCGGTGCCCGGTGTACTTGGGGGAGGGTCTGAGTCTCAGCTCTGCCTCTTTCAAGGTGGGTGACCTCGCTCGGGCCTCAATGCCCTCATATGCAGAAGGGAATAAAAGCGTTTACCTTGTAGGGAGTCAGGGAGCCAATAAGGGCGAGGAGCTTAGCGGGGCTGGGCTGCCGCCGCTGTTATCATCTGCTCCCTCCCAGCTGAGATGCCAAGTCGGTGAGCCAGCAGGTGGAGAGCAAAGCATGGTGGGGAGCCCCAGCGGGTCCAGACATGCAGAGACGGGCCTGTCTCCTACAGCTGGGGCCACGCACATGTGAACACGGCCCCGAGGGAAGCGTGGGGGGGAGGGGGCCTCCGGGCAGACGCCAGCCTGCACCCCGGACAATGGGAGGCCTGGGCAGGCCAGCCAGCACCATGGACTGTGGACTCGCTCTCCAGTTTCACACCCCAGTCTGCTCTGACTCTCCCTCCTGGAACCTGCTCGGCCAGCCCTCCTGATTCACCAGGGGCGAACCGCACCCAGGCTGGGGGAGAGATGTAAACAACAGGGAGTAGGGGTGATCCTGGCCCTTCCTGAACCTGAGGGAAGTTGGGGCTTCACTTCACTCTCTAGAAACAATGTACAAGGGGCTGGGGGTGGGGAAGGTTCGGGGCCCCTTAAGGCAGCCACAGGCCCCAGAAAGAAGGCTCACTCTCTCTGTCTCCCTGTTCCCGGATTCTTCAGATTTGGGGCACGCAGACTAAGGCACTGGACAGAAGTCAGAGACAGAGCCACACAGTCGGACACTTTGGGGACTCCGTCTGTGGTCCCACTGTAGACCCTGGGGCTGGAGGCAGAGAGAGGAGGAAGCAGAGGGCAGGCCGGGGCTGCATGGAGTGGCTGGAGTAACTCCGCCGTCCGTCCCGGGGGAAGGCAGTGGATGAAGAGGCAGGCACTGGGGACAAACCGGGACAGAGAGACTTTCTCAAGCAAGGCAGGGCGAGGGGTCTGCCGGGACGTGGGCCCACTCACCCCAGACCTGTCCTCAGGGTCGCTGGCACCTCCGCCCCCGGCCACCACGTCATCCTCAGACTCGTCGAAAGAGGAGGCAGAGGACAAGCCGCCACTGCCCACGTCCACCCGGGAGGGGGCTCCCACTGGCTGGCCCTCTGGCCCAGGGGTCTCAGGGGTGATGATGAGGCGGGGGACAGGGCACAGGGGGCTACAGTCCAGGTGTGAGTACAGGGCAGTCAGCAACTCTCCAGGTTCTGGTTCCTGTTCTGGGCCTTGTCCATGGGGCTCCCCCAAAAGGCAGTCCGCCCCAGATGATGTCTGGGGACCAGCCGTGCCATGCTGTTTCTGAGCTGTTTCAGTATCCTGCTGTATCTGGGGGCCATCAGTGCGTGGCTCTGTCCGGGAGCCTTCAGTATCCTGTGGCGTCCTGGGGCCACCAGTGCACAGTTCTTTCCAGGAGCCTGGCTCTGTCGAGAGACAGGCGCTCTCTAGGTGAGTCGGGCGGTTGGACCTGCTCTGGTGAGTCCACAGGTTATCAGTCCAGGGCTTGACCCTCTCTGGCTGTGCCTGGAGGTCGGATCTGCGTGGATCAGTCCAAAAGCCATCTGTCCCAGTCTCTGTCCGGGGCTCTGAGCAGCGGCTGCTCCTTTCCGGCTGTGTCCAGAGGCTGGCCCTGTTGGGCTCCGTCTTCTGGCTGAACCTCTCGGGCTCTGCTCCGAGGCCGGCTGCTTCGGGTTCAGCCTGTCCCTCTGTCCGGGCTTCTGTCCGTGGGCTGTCTGTCCCGGGTTCAGGCCCGAGGCCGGCCCTCTCGGGCTCCGTGCGGAGCCGGGACCTCTCGGTCCCGGCCTGGGGCCCGCCCCCCTCTGGCCGTCCCGCCGGGCCCCCGGCGCCGGGTCCGGGTCGCTGCTGTCCCGGCTGCCGCCTCCGCCCCCCTCGCGGCGCCTCCAGCCCCATGCGGGCCGCAGCCGGCAGCGCCCCGGCCTCTGCCTCGCTCAAGCTCCCCCGGCATGGGCAGCGCCTCATGCCTGCTCCTTCGGTTCAAGCTTCGGCCGGCCCAGCCCCACCTTCCCCTTTAAATCCTACGAGGGGTGTGGCTGGGGAGCCCCGACTCGCGGGTTCCGGCCCCGGAGCTCCAGCCCGTGCGGGCACGCAGGGGTTAACCGATACTCCCTCCCCCCCTCCGGGGGAAAGCCCCGAAGTCCCGCCCACAGGACGTGACGCACACAGTGGGCGGGGCTTGCGCTGGCCCCGCCCTTTCCCGGCCGAGTTTTCTCCCGTTTGCGCCGCCCGTGCGTCAGGGCCGGTGACGGGGCCGCTGCTGCGCCCCCGTGACTAATCCCACCTCCCCACGCGCTCAGGTGCCCCGCGCGCTCCCTGCCGCCTCTGGTGACAGAGTTCGGCCGCGCTGCCGTTCTTCACGCAGGAGCCGGCCGAGCTTTCAAAGCCGGGGCTCCCACAGGCGTGGGTTCCGTGGTTCAGCCGCTGCCTTCGCTCCATGGAGTCATCTGTGAGAAATCTCGTGTGGATCGCGTGTTCGTCTGTCCCAGGCCCTGACACTCTCACTGTTTCTTTCACGAACGTTGAACGAGAAGGGGAGGCCCCGATGTGCAGAGAGGGGCTCTGAGGCTCAGAGCCTGTCTGGCCTTTGTGTGTGGCTGGTGTGACGTCATGTGCTTGGAGCGAGTGACGTCAGGCTTGTCAGGCTTGCATTGTCATCCGCAGCCCTGTGGGGTTAGCTGTCAGAGTTGCTTTTGATACATTTTGCCCTGGGAGCGCCTGAGTCAGACCCTCGCCTTTGGACGGGGACAGCAGGTGGTTTCTGTCTGAGCTGAGTCACCTGCCCGAGGGACACTGGGCACAGGCCCAGGGTTATAAAACGAGTCTGTGAGAAGCCCGGGGCCAGAGCCCACCTAGGCCCTCATCTGGGTTGGGAAACTGGGGTCCAGGAAGGGCCGAGGGCCCGACGAGGGGGCTTGGACAGAGGCCGCGGGGCGCGTTCCTCTCGCCCAGTGCAGGGAGAGAAGCCCCGGCTGGCGGCTTCTGTTCCCGACTGCGCGAAGAGGGGTGAGTCAGGCTGTAGTAGGGGTCCCGACACACACACACGCGCAGATGGGCTGGGGGCTGGGTTTCTGGGATGCCAAAGTTCCTGACTCAGCGCCGGGAATCTTGGCGGACTGTGTTCTGGGAAATGTCAGCCTGCGGAAAACAGAGGGCTGCCGCTCGCGCCCTCCCGAGGGTGGGTGGGGAGCAGACAGAGCAGGGTGCGTGAGGGCACGCGAGCGCCTGTGTGCGGGGGAGGCAGTTGATGTACACAGGGGGGTTGAGGGTGTGAGCAGGAGACAGCTGGCGAGCAGGCCAGTGGGGGGGGTGTGCGATTGGGTGCCAGCGTGTGTGCGTGTGGGGTGCAAGTGGAGTGAGCCATGTGCAAGGGAAATGCTCACTGGGAGAGAGGCTGAGCCTGCCAGTGGCAAATTGAGAAGAGGAGTGGGCGAGGTGTTATCGCGGAGAAGGGTGGAGTTTGTAAGGACTACAGGAAAGACGGGATGGGGACGAGAAGGTCCCGCCCCCGGCGCGCGGCCCCACCCCCGGCGCCTCGGCCCCGCCCCCAGCGCACGGCCCGGAGTGCTTCGCGGGTGCTTCGTGCCAGTCAGCGAGCCGCTGCTCCGCCATTGGACAGCTGGCCGGAGGGGCGGGCGTGCAGAGGCTCCCGGAAGCCCGGGAGGTCCCCGCGCTTTGCCGACCGGCAGCCAGAAGGCAGCGGGTGCTTAGCAACGGAGGAATGTGCCCGGGGATGGGGACGGGGGACTCGGGAGGAATTGTGGGTGCCTAGCGACAGGGCGTGAGTGAGACAGCGCCTAGCAACGAGGGGGGCTCCGAGAAGTAGAGAGGGAGCCCTGGAGGATCCGAAGGTGGGTAGCAACCGGGGAGGGCCCTAGCAGCTAGCAGTGGCGGGAGTCCGGGGCCAAGAGAGAGATAGCAACGAATTTCCTAGCAGCGAGGAGGGGAACCAGGAGAAACCAGGGAGTCGGTGAGCAGGGCTGGAGGGCGGGGCGGGGGATGCTGAAGGGGAAGAGGCACAGCGGGGCTGTGGGCGCTGAGTGCTACCCCAGTAATCCCTTCTCTCCTCCCCCAGGCGATGTGGCTGGAGGTGGGGGGCCTACTGCGGGGGATTCGTGGACAGCTGGGCCGGACTGTTGGTCTGCCTTGTGGGGCCCCAGGGCCTGGGCCCCATTGGTGGGTAAGAAGCTGGGGAGGAGGTGGCAAAGACAGGGAGGGATCCGAAAGAGCCAGCATCTTGCAGTCCTGCCAATGTCCACATCTCTTCCAGGGGCCGTGTTGGGGTTCCTGGGCCCAAAAGATTCATCAAGATGGGCCTGGAAGGGGCCTGGGAGAGGAGGACATTCGCAGGGCGCGGGAGGCCCGGCCCAGGAGGACGCCACGGCCCCAGGTATCATTGCCCCCCCACCATACACACCCAGCAACGCCCCATGCAGGCCGCTGGCCCCCTGGGCGTGGGGACAGGGTGGTGGCAGCTTGGTTGCACCCCTGGGACTTATGCCCACCTTCCTGCCCTCACACGTTCTGTTTCCCAGCTGAGTGATCGCTCTCGAGAACGCAAGGTGCCTGCTTCCCGCATCAGCCGCTTGGCCAACTTTGGGGGTAGGTGTGGCTTTGGGGGTATCTAGTGGCCTGGATCAGGGGAGATGACGTTGAAAGAATGGGGCAGGGAGAGAGGGAAAGGGAAAGAGACGAAAGCGGAGGCCGCACTGGAACGGAGGTGGGGTGATGTTTAACGAGCTCCAGTGGTGTGTGAGGCCCTGTCCGCACGCGACGTGCACTGAATCGAATGCATGTGCCCATTCTGTAGATGAGCAGTAGAGGCTAAGGGGTGAATGACTTCACGGCAGCGTGACAATTCAGTGGGTTGCAACCTGTGTCTGGAAAGAACAGAAGACACAGGTGCACCTGTAGAGCAAAGGAGGTCTTCTTTCACGACGCCTGTAGGCGTGGGTCCGTCCCGCACAACATCAATTCTGTGGATTGTGGTTCACGTCGGAAGGTGCCGATTCACGGTCGACAGAGGCGGCTGAGAAGTCTGCGCAGGTCCGCAGGGTGGCTCTGCCGCGTCCTCACGTGATGCGAGGCGCGTTACTTCTCTGAGCCTCCGTGTTCTTTTCCGTAGATGTTTTTCTGTAACACGTGCTTCACAAAGGTGTGAGGACGGACGAGTGAAGGGAAACAGGTGGGAAACGCCAGCCGCATTCATTTTCAGAGCGCGAGGGAAAGAGGCAAAGAGAACCAAGGGGCCGCAGAGGGAGGAAGCAGAGGCCGTCTGAGCCAGAGAGATGGCACCGAAAGGAGGGGAGAGACGGGGGAGACGGTCGCTGACTTAGAAGAGGAGGTGGGTCAGAGAAGCGGGGACACCAGCGAACAGGCCAGGGCGATCCTCTCAGGACCTTCCTAACCTGTGCACTGCGATACTTAAAATACATACGTAAATAAAAGGGGAGGCCTTGGGCTTGGCGGTCAGCCTACAGCTGGGACACCCGCGTCCTACGTCGGAGGGCCTGGGTCGGAGTCTCGGCTCCACCCTCCACCCTCCACTCTGGCCTCTGCTGATGTGCATTTGGGGAAGCAGCAAGTGGAGCCCAAGTGCTTGCATCCGTGCCGCCTGCACGGGGACCTGCGCTGGGTTTCTGGCTCCTGGCTTTGGACGTTTGCAGGCATCTGGGGAGTGAACCAGTAGATGGGAGAGCTCTGTCTCTCTCTATGCTTTTTACGTAAATAAGTTTTTAAAACACTTATGTATTTACTTGAAAGGCAGAGCTATAGAGAGGGAGAGAGAGAGAATCTTCCATTTGCTGTTTCACTCCAAATGGCTGCAACAGCCAGGGCTGGGCCAGGCCAAAGCCAGGAGTCTGGAGCTCCATCCGGGTCTCCCATGTGGGTGCAGGAGCCCAAGCACTTGGGCCATCTTCCACCCCTTTCCTAGACACGTTAGCAGGGAGCTGGACTGGAAGTGGAGCAGCTGGAACCCGGAGAGGCACCGTACGGGATGCTGGTGCTGCGGGCAGGGCAGTGACTTAGCCTGCTGCACCACAACGCCGATCCCTAGGCCTCATGTTAGGCCAGGTTAATCAGAAGCTCTGGGGGTAGTGCCTGGGCACCTTAATCACAGGTGTCCAGGACTGAGAGGTGGTAGGAAGGAGACAGAGACACCGAGAGAGGGAGAGAGAAAGCGGGAGGAGAGTTAGAGGCAGCTGCAGGGAGCTGGCGGGTGAGCGTGCCTAGAGAGAGATGGCAGCAGAGGGTTGGGAGAACGCCCGGGGAGCTGGACTCAGCGCTCCTCTTCTGCTCTCCAGGGTTGGCTGTGAGCTTGGGGCTCGGAGCACTGGCCGAGGTGGCCAAGAAATCCTTGCCAGGAGGAACTCCGCAGCCAGGTGAGTGAGCAGATCCGCCTGGGTTCAGATC
The DNA here is from genome assembly GCA_949820135.1 of Sylvilagus floridanus. NCBI lineage: Eukaryota > Metazoa > Chordata > Mammalia > Lagomorpha > Leporidae > Sylvilagus > Sylvilagus floridanus. Next base: position 13,614,370 of record OX463232.1, read on the forward strand.
CTGCCCTTGCCCTGCAAGTCCTCGGAGCCGTCTCCTCGCCGGGCAGGCGGATGATGATACAATGATGTCATCGTCGATGAGAATGATGATGATACGAGGGTGCTTCAGAAAGTTCATGGAGAATGCATCTGAGCAAAACCTGCATGGATGTCAGTCTTTTTTTTTTTGCACCAGAATAAGTGTATCTTTCATTTTGTTTCATTTATTTGAAAGGTAGAGGTACAGAGGGAGAGACGGAGAGAACGATCTTCCATCTGCGGGTTCACTCCCCAGATGGCTGTGACAGTCAGGACTGGGCCAGGCCAAAGCCAGGAGCCTGGAACTCCATCCAGGTCTCCCACGTGGGTTGCAGAGGCCCAGGCACTTGGACCATCTGCTGCTTTCCCAGGTGCATTAGCAGGAAGGTGGATTGGAAGTGGAGCAACTGGGACTTGAACCAGCGCTCCTATGGGGTATGGGTGTCCCAGGCAGCATTTTAACTCACTGTGACAGGATGCCTGCTTCTAAACTTATTTTTCAAATTTGATTTTTCCATGCCTGTCTTGAAGGATACCCACCTGTGAGAGTCATCGTGAAGCACTCAGAATAGGGCTAAGCCACTGTCAGGTCAATGAAAGCGTTCCCTGAGAACAGCTGGAGCCGCTGGGAATGCCCTGCGTGAGCTGAAAGCGAGGGTTGCTAGTCAGGCCCGTGGGCAGCGGAGGTGCAGCGGGATGCATGTGTTGGCTTAGTGTCTTGAAACGAAAGCGGGGAGGATGTTCTGGGTTCAAGTGAGGATGACGAGGTGGGCATTCGCGTCCCACGTCACAGTGCCCGGCTCTGCCTCCTACTCCAGCTGCCTGCGGATGGAGACAGTAGGAGGCAGCTGTGGTGCTCGTGTTTGGGTTCCTGCCGCCCACGTGGGAGAGCCTGATGGCGTTCCCAGTCCCCAGCTTCAGCCTTGGCCTGGCCTGGGGCTGTGGCAGGCGTCTGGACAGTGAACCAGCACATGAGCACTCTCTCTGTCAGTCTCAGTCTCTCCCTCTCTTGATGTCTCTAAAATAAGGTTTTTTTTTTTTTTTTTAATGAAGCATTAATTGACAGATACAGTATGTGAACCCTGAATGGATGACAATTTGGAGAATAAATTTAAAAGGTATTTGAGGGGGCCGACATGGCCCAGCTGGTTAAGTGGCTGCTCGGGATGCCTGCATCCCATGTTGGGATGCCTGGGTTTCAGTCCTGCCTCCTCTTCTGATCCAGTTCCTGCTCCTGTACCTCAGGGGACAGCAGGACCTGGCTCAAGGACCTGGGTCCCTGCCACTCACATGGTGGGAGACCTGGATTGAGTTCCTGGCTCCTGCCTTCGGCCTAGCTCAGCCCTAGCTGTTGTGGGCATTTGGGGAGTGAATCAACAGAGGATCAACTCTCTCTCTCTCTCTCTCTCTCTGCCTTTCAAATAAAATGAAAATAAATAAGCACCTTAACAAAGGCAATGCCTTACTGAGGAGTCACACGGTTTCCGTATAAAACCACGCATATTTGCACATAAGCCGACAGCTGGGTGTGTTTTCCCAGGTGGACACACCTGTGCACGGCAGGGCTCAGACTGTGCTCCCAGGGTCTCTGCCCGCCCTTCAGACTGACGGATGGATAAGTAAGAGGTGTTCTGTGAGTGCCGCAGCGGATTACTCCACTGCGAAGGAACAGAGCACTGACCGGTGTGCAGTCACACAGGGGGCCCTGACAGTGTCTCGCTGGTGGGAGTGGCTGGCGCCCACGCCACACACTGAGTGATGCCCTTCTGTAAGGTGTCCAGAGTCAGGCAGCCTGCAGAGAGGGAGAGTAGACTGGGGGTTGCTGGGGGCTGGGGGTGGGCACTGCCTGTGTGTGGGGTGGGCTTTGAATTTCAGGTGAGCGAATGTCCAGTGCTCGCTCAGCTCTGTAAATGTACTGAAACTCCTGAATGTGTGCTTTAGCTGGGTGACTTATATGACACATAAGCTATCTTTTTTTTTTTTCAAGATTTATTCATTTATGTGAAAGAGTTACAGAGAGAGAGAGAGAGAGAAAGAGAGATCTTTGATCCTCTGGTTCACTCCCCAAATGGACGCAACGGCTAGAGCTGGGCCAGCCAGGAGCCGGGAGCCGGGAGCTCCTTGTGTTTCTGCCTCTCGGGTGCAGGGCCCCAAGCACTGGGCCGTCTCCCACTGCCCTCTGGGCTGTTATCAGGGAGCTGGATTGGAAGTGGCACAGCCAGGATTTGGATCCGTTCCCTTCCGGGATGCCAGCACCGCAGGCAGCAGTTTTTCCCGCTATGCCACAGTGCCGGCCCCTGTGAATTGTCTTTCAAGACAGCTGTTGAAGAAGCAGAATGAGACTCCCAAAGGCCTTGCATCTGTAGGTTATATCTATTGATGATCAAAACTGAGAAATGTCCAAAACCAAGGGACAGGCGCCTTCTGTCAGCCCTCAGGGCAACCGTGGCCTCCCGTGGCCTGGAGCCTCTGGAATATTCTACTCCAGTCCTGGGCCTGGGCGAGGGACCAGAACAGGTGCATCAGTAACTCCCGTCTCGCCACCGCTGACCTCTCTCAGGCCTCAGTGGCCTGGGACCACACCTTGAGGAGCTCCTCTCACGCCCCCTCCTGGCCACTCCCTTCACTGACTGTGGCTTCCAACACCAAGATCAGCCTCTGCTCTGGCTCTTTCCATAAATATGACCCAGCAGTGCAGCTGTTCATGCACCCGGCTCTTTAGGTTGTTTTAATTGATAAGTTCTATTTATTTTCATTTTAAATTAGTTTAATTGTGCATATTTGTGGGGTGCAGTGGAATAATTTTTTTTAAAGTTTATTTATTTGAAAGGCAGAGTTACAGAGAGACAGAAAGAGAGAGAGAAAGGTCTTCCATCCACTGATTCACTTCCCAAGTGGCTGCAACAACCAGAGCTGAGCCAATCCGAAGCCAGGAGCCAGCAGCCTCTTCCGGGTCTCCCATGAGGGTGCAGGGGCCCAGGCACTTGGGCTATCTTCCACTGCTTTCTCAGGTGCATTAGCTCAGCAGTGGAGCAGTTGGGACTCGCACCAGTGCTCATATGGGGATGCCAGCATTGCAGGCAGCAGCTTAACCTGTGGTGCCATAATGCCGGCTCCTGGTGGTTAGTATTTCTGTCTCCCTAATTTTTTTTTTTTTTTTGATTTTTGATTAGCACAGTGATTGTCACCCGGCCTCTGTTGCTCAGCCTCGCGCTGTGAGAAGCGTGCCTGCCGTGTGCGCCGTGGCAGACGGTTTCTGCAGCGCTGCAGGACTCACCCTGACACTCTGCCACCACTTTCGTGTTCGTCCTGTCGGTGGCCGCAAGCGCTGTGGACGTCCTTGTCCTCCGTCCGTGGGCTCACTCGTGTGTTTCCCTTGCATTTGCCCTGGGAGGAGAAGTGCACTGAGTAGCAGGGTGTGTATGCCAAGCTGCTTCGAGAGGGCCTGTGCTCAGTTCTGCCCACGTTAGTATTCTCTTGTTCATTCAGCTGTTCTGCTGGGTGTGCTGTGCTGTAACAATGATTTTTTTTATTTACTTATTTTTACTTTATTTGAAAAGCAGAGAGACAGAGAGGGAGAGAGAGAGAGAGAGACAGAGAGAGTTATCTTTCACTTACTGGCTTGCTCCTCAAATAACCAGTAACAGCCAGGGCTGGGCCAGGCCAAAGCCAGGAGCCCAGAATTCCATCCGGGTCATTCACACGGGTGGCAGGGGCCCAAGCACTTGCACCATCATCAGCTGCCTTCCAGTGTGTGTCAGTAGCCAGGACTCCCCCCAGGTACCCTGATTGGGGTGCAGGTGTCCCGAGCAACGACTCAAGCCACTGTGCAGGAGGCTGGCCCGCAGCGATCCCTTCTGGCCGTGGGCCTAATGCTTCCTCTCTCCTCCCCAGACAGCAGCTCCCGGCTGGGTTCCAGCCCTTTCCTGTCCGAGGCCAACGCCGAGCGCATCGTGCAGACCTTGTGCACGGTTCGGGGAGCCGCCCTCAAGGTCGGCCAGATGCTCAGCATCCAGGGTACAGCATGACCCTCGCCCCCGACCCCTGACCTCACTTCCAGCTCACCCTCACCTCAACAGGGGCCTGTCTTCCCCTCCCCCTCACTGTCGCCTTCATCCCGCTGTCCCCCACAAGACAACAGCCTCATCAGCCCCCAGCTGCAGCACATCTTCGAGCGGGTCCGCCAGAGCGCCGACTTCATGCCCCGATGGCAGATGCTGGTGAGCACCTCGGGGCGGGGGCGAGGGAGGGCAGTGAGGGAGGCCTGCACTGTCCCCCACTCCCACCCCCGTGCTCTGTCGGGGGAGCAAGGCATGCAGCTGGCAGCCGTGCCCCTTGGGGTTGGACCCTGAGATTGCACACATGTGCCTTGACCTCTGTGTGCCTGTTGCCCTCTGTGGGAAATGGAGATGGTGATGGCCATGCCCACGTCACGGGGTTACACAGGGAGCAGCCTCTGCCCACCGTGAGCGACAGGGAAGACTCACTGTGAGGTTGGCACAGTGTCTAGCATGGGGCGAGCTGTTCCTCTGTGACTGGGCGAGAGTGAGACCTGGAACCCAGCGGGCGCCTGCCCTCCCGGCTCTGCCCTGCTCACTTGCTCCGTGACCCCGAGCCGCTTGGACTTGGCCCAGCCCCTAGGATGCCCCCCTAAACTTGAACTCCTCTGGGTTACCCTAACTTTGAGTTGGTGATACAACTGAGGGGTGTGATACAGGATCGTTTCCAAGCTCAGCCAATAAATGACAGTGGTCCCCACAGCAGCCCACCCCGTCCAGGGAGTGCCAGCCCTGGTGGGGGGAACCCCTCGGGGTAGTCACCTCGGACAAGGGGGCTCCATCTGAGCCTCACTGTCTGCATCTGGAAAGAGAGACAGCAGCTTATCCCAGAGCCCAGCGCACGGTGAGTGCTGGGGTCACTCACAGGTCAAGCGCTCGGCACAGGGAGTGAACGTGGCCTGCTCTGTCCAGGGTGGTGATTGTCATGACCATTCTCCCCAGAGAGTTCTGGAAGAGGAGCTCGGCAGGGACTGGCAAGCCAAGGTGGCCTCCTTGGAGGAGGTGCCCTTCGCCGCGGCCTCCATCGGGCAGGTGCACCAGGGCGTGCTGAGGGACGGGATGGAGGTGGCTGTGAAGATCCAGGTGAGAGGGGAGGCCACGCGGGTGGGGCTGGCGCCCTGCTGGGCAGAGTGACTCACCCCCGCACCCCCTTCACTCGCAGTACCCAGGCGTTGCCCAGAGCATCCAGAGTGACGTCCAGAACCTACTGGCCGTGCTTAAGATGAGCGTGGCCCTGCCGGAGGGTGAGCAGCCACAGCGCCCCTGCCTGGCAGGGGCGCCCCAAGAGAAAAGGGGTGCACAGGAGGAACGTGGGGCAGAGCGTGCCCGTGTGCACGTGTGGGCATCGGCGTGGGTCAGCCAGAGGGAGGACAGCAAGACAGGGAGCCCCGAGAGCACGAGCCCGTGAGGCAGAGCCCCAGAGGTGGGCCCAGACCAACCCGCAAACAGCTGCGCACAGGTGTGCTGTGTGGGATGGGGGGTGGAGGGTTCCAGGCACGAAAAGAGCCACGGGAGCACCATGGGGCGGAGGCAGAGCCCGTGGGAAAGCCACCACAGCAGTGCACCAGGCTGTGTTCCTAGGTGGGAAAGAGGGAGTCGGGAAGGGGGAGAGAGACCAGGAGGCTGAGCCCCACGAGAGAAGCAGTAGGCAAAGGAGAAGAAGGTGTGTGTTTAGCCTCGTGGTTGAGATGCCCGCATCCCACGTCCCACCCACGTGGGGTGGGATTCCTGCCCCGACCCCTGACGCCCACTCCTGCTGGTGCAGGCACTGGGAGGCAGCAGTGTGGCTCAGGTTTCTGCCACTCCCATGGGCGACCTGGACTGGGCTCCTGGGCCCTGGCTTCAGCCCGGGCCATTGTCAGCATTTGGGCAGAGGAGGGTGCCCCTCTCTCTTGTGTCTGTCTCTCAAATAAATAAATAATAAAACATTGAAAAAGAGAGACAGCGGCCACGTGAGTGAGGAGGAGCTGCCCTGGGGACCTCAGAAGAGGAGGGACAGAGAGATGACTGTGGGGAGGCCTCGGTGAGTGGCATCCTGAGGCTGGGGGGAGGCGTGGCTGGGCCCCCCTGGCTGACGAAGCTGTCCCCGCAGGCCTGTTCCCCGAGCAGAGCCTGCAGGCGCTGCAGCAAGAGCTGGCTTGGGAGTGTGACTACCGCCGCGAGGCAGCCTGTGCCCAGAACTTCAGGTAAGCTGAGCGGGAAGCAGGTGCCCCCGGCCTCTGGCGGCTGGAGCCCTGGCATGGGGCTGCAAACCCTTCCCCCTGTCCACACTCCACTGGCGAGTGCCCTCCTGCCTTATATCCTTGTGCGCTCGGGCCGGGTTGGCCACTCCTGGGTCACTGGGACGATGCCCACTGTGGTCTGACGCTGTGAGACACCGTTGCACCTGCTGCACTGACAGAGTCAGCAGCCTGACAGCATCAAGGTTCAGAGAGGACAGGACTCCAGAACATTCCTTTACCCTGGGGGCTAAGGAGATTGGTCTAAGCATTTGGAGAACAGTTAATCGTCTCCGCGTAAGCCTTATATCACATCCCCACAACCCAACCATTGCCCTTCCCGTTAACCACACAGTGGGACACCATGAGACTTTTCTAGAATGCTCAGAGCAGCATTGTTTGTAGAGCCCTGAACTGGAAACCAGCCAGATCTTACCACACCTTTTCAGCAGGGTGGATAAATAAATGACAGTGTGTCCTTCTGGGGAATACACACAGCAGTGAAAAGGAATGAACCACGGCTGTGGGGAATGGTGTGGCTGAATCCCGGAAGCGTCACGAGGCGCCACGGTCAATGCTCCATACTGAGCAGTGTGGCTCACACGCCCACCAGGGGTCTGCAGTGTGCCCAGCGCTGGGGCAGCTGGACTCAGACTGAAGCCGTGTGGCCCGGGTCTGTGGTGGCCTCAGCAGTCAGAGGCCGGCAGAGATTGTGCTGACTGAACGCTCAGCACAGGGCCTGGCTCACAGGACTGGTGCAGACGTCACATTTTAGGAACAAGGACAGAAATACCAGCTCTGGAGCTCGGAGGAGGCGGGTGTCGAGCGGGGTGAGAGGCCTGAACATTCCTGGGACTCTATTTGGCTCACTGTGCCACCACATCATGCCTACTCAAATTTCTCGCCTCCCAAATCTCACCTTGACATGCGTCTGTCAGTCTTGGTCTGTTTGCGAGTGGGCTCTCGGCAGGGGACAGGCCCTGGGGACGGCTCTGTCCCTGGCAGCTCTGAGCACAGGGACAATGTGGAGAATACGGTAGTGCCACCTCGTGCTCGGGGGGCCGTGTCCCAGGGCACCGAGCCCTTCCTCCTATTGTTGCCTACCTCGCGGTGACCAGGTTTACTTTGTAAGTTGGGCTCAGCGCTTTCTGCTACAGCACGTCGCCATCAGCTGGAACGTGTTTCCTGCTCACAAACGTGGTGCCTTTTCCATCTTAACTAAGTACTTCTCACTCACTGTGGCTGTACACTTTGCAGCTGGAGGTGTGACGGCTCACAGTTCGTGCACGGAAGAGTCGTTCTTACTCTAGATCTTAGCAACCTCAGCTTGTGATTTGTTCTTTCCATATTGAGTACTTTAACCTTTTACCTCAAGGAAGCACTTTACAGCCTTTAAAAAGAAAAGATTTATTTGTTTGAATGACAGAGGGAGGAAAAGAGAGGGAGAGGGAGAGCATCCACTCCCTGGATCTCTTCCCAAGTGGTTGCAATGGCTGGGGCTGGGCCAGGCCAAAGCCACGTGGGTGGCAGGGGCCCAGGCACTTGGATCGTCTTCCCCTGCTCTCTCAGGTGCATTATCAGGGAGCTGCACTGGAAGTGGAGTGGTCGGGCTCACACTGGTACTCGTTTGGGATGCTGGTGTCGCAGGCAGAGGCCTAGCCCACTGCACCACAGTCTGGCTCCACTTGGCAGCTTTTCTTTGCCATGTCTGAATTGCCAGCATCACTGTTCTTAGGCAGTGGGGCCGTTATTCTTATTTTAAGATTTGTTTATTTGTTTGAAAGGCAGAGTTACAGAGAGGCAGAGGCAGAGAGAGACTGAGAGAGGTCTTCCATCCACTGGTTCACCACCCCCAAATGGCTGGAGCTGGGCCGATCTGAAACCGGGAGCCAGGAGCTTCTTCCGGGTCTCCCACATGGGTGCAGGGGCCCAAGGACTTGGGCCATCTTCTACTGCTTTCCCAGGCTGTAGCAGAGTGCTGGATCAGAAGTGGAGCAGCTGGCACTTGAACCGGCACCCATATGGGATGCCGTTGCCTCAGGCCAGGGTGTTAACCTGCTGCCCCACAGCGCCGGCCCCAAAACTTAGAAATTCTTTATGGAATTTTCCATTTAAGATTTTTAGAACATGGTTGACCCCAGGGAACTGAACCCAAGGAACGTGAAACTGGAGATAAGGGCCTTCTGTGGGACTCCAAGGATGACCAACGAGTATCACTGTTGACATAGATTTTTTTATCATTGACCATGTGGAGAATTAATTCATTAACTGATTTTTTTTTAAAGCCACGTGCAGGGGCTGGCACTGTGGCATAGAAGGTAAAGCCTCCACCTGCAGTGCCAGCATCCCATATGGGCACCAGCTTGAGTCCTGGCTGCTTCTCTTCTGACCCAGCTCCTTGCTAATGTGCCTGAGAAAGCAGCAGAAGATGGCACAAGTGCTTGGACCCCTGCACCCCTGTGGGAGATCCAGAAGAAGCTCCTCGCCCTTGGCTTTGGCCTGGCACAGCCCTAGCCGTTGTGGCCATTTGGGTTCATCCCTCTCTCCCTCTTCCCTCTCCCCCTCTCCCCCTCTCCTCCCTCCCTCCCCCTCTCTCTGTATCCCTGCCTTTCAAATAAATAAATAAATCTTTTTTTTTTTTTTTAAAGGGGCTGGCGTTGTGGTGTAGATTAAGCTTCCACCTGCAGTGCCAACATCCCATATGGGCACTGGTTCGTGTCCTGGATGCTGCATTTCCATTCCAGCTCCCTGCTAATGCACTGGGAAAGCAGCAGCAGATGACGCGAGTACTTGGGCCCCTGTACCAGTGTGGGAGACCCGAATGAAGCTCCTGGCCTTGGCCTGGCCCAGCCCTGGCGATTGTAGCCTTTTGTGGAGTGAACCAGTGGATGGAAGATCTCTCTTGCTCTCTGTAACTCTGCCTTTCAAATAAATGAATACATTTTTAAAAGTAATGGATAAGCTAAACATAGGGCAGGCATTTGGCACAGTGGTTAAGGCACTGTGTGGGACCCCTGTATCCTTGTCAGTGCCTGGGTTCGCATCCTGGCTTTGCTTTCAATACCAGCTCCCTGCTAATGGGCACCCCGGGGGCAGCAGGTGATGGCTCAAGTACCTGGGTCCTGCTACCCACGTAGGAGGCCCGGATTGAATTCTGGGCTCCTGGCTTCATCCGGGCCCAACTCTGACTTTTGGCAGGCGTGTAGGGATGACCAAGCAGATGGAAGATCTCCCTCTGTTTTGAATGAATAAAAACAAATTTTTTTAAAAAGGCGCAAGCTAAATACATGGAGCTCATCCTGGAGCAACCAGGGGTCCCAGGAGGGTTTCAGGTCAGGAGGAAGTCTCCAAGTCTCCAGCAGTGCCAGGTGGAGGGATGGGCACAGGGATACCCGTCAACGTCGGTCCAGCACCCAGGCCACATGGAGGCGGAGAGGGGCAGGAGGGCAGGGAGACGGACTTCCTGGAAGGCTTCTCCGAGGAGGAGGAAGCAGCTTGGAGCCAGGCCCAGGGGCCTGAAGCACAAAGCCCTAGTTCCTCTTCTCCCTCTGGCCCCAGGCAGCTGTTGGCAGGTGACCCCTTCTTCCGTGTGCCGGCCGTGGTTGAGGAGCTGTGCACGGCGCGGGTGCTGGGCATGGAGCTGGCCAGCGGGGTGCCGCTGGACCAGTGCCAAGGCCTGAGCCAGGATACCCGGAACCAGGTGCCTTGGCGGGAACGTGGGGCCGGCGGGGCGGGCCAGGTGGGGCCCTCAGGGGCAGAGCGCCCCTGGGCGTCTCTGACTCCTTCTCTCTCGCCAGATTTGCTTCCAGCTTCTGAGGCTGTGTCTGCGGGAGCTGTTTGAGTTCCGATTCATGCAGACAGACCCCAACTGGGCCAACTTCCTGTATGACGCCTCCAGCCACCAGGTTGGTTCCTTGCGATGTGAGTCACGGGCATGACCTACTGCAGCGAACGTCCCTGATGTTTCAGCAGCGACTCCAGAGTTGCTGGTTACCCAGTGGGGCCCTCCGTGCAGTGACTCGGGGACCCAGGCACCCTCCTGTGGCGACGGTGCCGTCCCCTCGGGCCTCACAGAGATCTGCTTCCAGTGTGAGGGGAAAGAGGCTGCGAGGTCGCCCCCTGCCCAGCTGTTTTGATCAGAGGGGCGCCTCACTTCTTCCACTGCTCCCTCCGAGAGAACTTGTCACGGCCTGTCTGGGTGCAAGGCATCCTGGGAAATGGTGCTCCCTGGCCAGGCCGTGTGACAGGATGGAGAGAGCGGGAGGCGGTTAGCCATCAGTGCACGCTGGCCATCTGTTCAGAGGACCCGCCGCCTGCCTCTGACAGCTCTGATTCTTGCCTTCTCAGCCCCAGGTCCCAAGGGGGACCTGTCACCAGACAATAGTGGCCTGGGGCAGTCAGCACCGGGGTGGGGAGGCACAGGCGGAGGGGCTGGGTCTGGGGAGGAGGAAGCCCAGGGACTGGGGCTCCAGGAAATGGACCTGACCCAGCCTGGGGTGCGTGGGGATTGAGGAAGACTTCTTGAAGGAAGAGGAGGAGACGGCCAGCGGGGCGGCAGGGCCGTGTCCAGGTGAGGGCACAGGTGTGCCAGTCCTGGAGGGGAGTTGGGACCCACACACTTCCCCTGTGTGGACCCATCTCTACCCTTCTCTGGCTCTGCAAAGTGGTCCTCACCACAGGGGTCTTTTTCTAACACAACGCAGGCCAGGGCACCCCTTCCCCAGCGCCTGGCACCCTCAGGATCCGGCAGGAGCCCTGACCCACCGAGGCCGCCACGCCTCCAGTGCCCCCACTCCCCCAAGCAATGGGTACATAGGCCCTCCCAGGCAGGTGCCCAGAGTGGGGTTTCTACAGGGTCCCAGCTGCATTTGTTGTTGTAATGGAAAACAATAGGACATATCAGTGTGTCACAGATGGTCCCACACTAGCTGGGCGCTCTTGTTAAATGTTTGTATTTATCTGTGCCTGTGCACAGCTCCCGGTCCAACTGCACTTTTCAGTTTGGTTGTGGCCGGTTCTTTGAACTGCATTTCCCTGGAGAAACTTACACAAGCATTCACTGAGCACAAAAGCCAGAACCGGTGCCTGTCAGCCAGATGAACGCCTCGTGCTGTGTCCTCTCCTGATGGCCCCTACAGCCAGAGCGAGTGGCACACACGCTGCAGAGTAGCTGTCGGGCAGACCAGCAGAGGAAGGTCGTGTGTGGTTTTTTGTTTTGTTTTGTTTTGTTTTGACAGGCAGAGTGGACAGTGAGAGAGACACAGAGAGAGGTCTTCCTTTTGCCGTTGGTTCACCCTCTAATGGCCACCGTGGTTGGCACGCTGTGGCCGGCGCACTGCGCTGATCTGAAGGCAGGAGCCAGGTGCTTCTCCTGGTCTCCCATGGGGTGCAGGGCCCAAGCACTTGGGCCATCCTCCACTGCACTCCTGGGCCACAGCAGAGAACTGGCCTGGAAGAGGGGCAACTGGGACAGAATCTGGCGCCCTGACCGGGACTAGAACCCGGTGTGCCAGCACTGCAAGGCGGAGGATTAGCCTATTGAGCCACGGCGCCGGCCTGTGTTTTTTTTTTTTTTTTTTTTAATGATTTATTTTTATTTGTTTGAAAGGCAGTGTTACAGAGAGAAAGGGAGTTGGAGACAGAGAGATCTTCCATCTGCTAGTTCACTCCCTAAATGACCACAACAGCCAGGGCTGGGCCAGGCTGAAGCCAGGAGCTAGGAGCTCCTTCTGGGTCTCCCACATGGATGACAGGGACCCAAGCACTTGGCCATCGTCTGCTGCTTTCCTAGGCACATTAGCAGGGAGCTGGATCTACAGCCGGGACTCAAACTGCTCGTGGGATGTCTGTCCAGGTGGCGGCTTAACCCTCTGCAGCGCAGTGCGGGCCCTCGGTAGCCGGATGGTTTACGGGCGTGGGAATGCGTTCACGGGCATTTCAGGAAAGAACAGTATCGGCAAGTGAGGGCCGCAGTGGAAAGGCTCCCGGTCCCCAGGGCAGGGGCGTGAGATCTGGTGGGGTACGCAGGAGGTGCCCCTGAATTTAATTGTTTATATTTTAAGGCTGGCGCCGCGGCTCACTTTGCTAATCCTCCACCTGCGGTGGAGGTTCTAGTCCTGTTTGGGCACCTGTTCTGTCCCGGTTGCTCCTCTTCCAGGCCAGCTCTCTGCTGTGGCCTGGGATAGCAATGGGGGATGGCCCAAGTGCTTGGGCCCCTGCACCCGCGTGGGAGACCCGGAAGAAGCTCCAGGCTCCTGGCTTCGGGTCAGCTCAGCTCTAGTCATTGTGGTCATTAGAGGAGTGAACCAGTGGAGGGAAGACCTCTCTCTCTCTCTCTCTCTCTCTCTCTCTGGCTCTACCTATCTCTGTAACTCTATCTTTCAAATAAATGAAAATCTTAAAAAAAGCCCAACAGGGTAGAAATCTAGCGTTACGACGCCCATAGCCCATGTCAGAGTGCCTGGGTTCGAGTCTCAGCTTTGGCTCCTGATGCCAGCATCCTTCTTATACAGGTAATGGCTCAGACACTGGGTCCCTGCCACCCACCTCGGAGACCTGGGCTGGGTTCCAGCTCCTGGCTTCAGCCCTGGCCACTGGAACCAGCAGATGGGAGCGTGTGCATGCGCTCTCTCTCTCTCTCTAATAAATATAAAAGAAACAAAAGCAAATAACATACAAAGACTGAAAGCTAGATCTCTCAGCTGTCTCCTGGGGTAGAGAGGGACCTGGGGAGGCAGCGGGCTGGGACCCTGGGAGGAGCACCGGGGGCCTGGCTGCCCCTTCAGCCACGGTGGGTGTTGAGAGGCTCCCAGCCGTCCTGTCACCGCTCCTTGTCCCCAGGTGACCCTGCTGGACTTCGGTGCGTCCCGGGGATTTGGGACCGAATTCACAGACCATTACATCGAGGTGAGTGCTCTGAGCCTGGGGCCAAGCCAGGTGGTGAGGCAGAGGGGTAAGGAGGAGACACGGCATCTGGAATCAGGAAGCCATAAATCACAGTAACGTGGACAGCAGCTAGCAAATCCCAAGCACCGCTGGGCCAGGCAGCGTAAGGGGCTCAGTCACTGACTTAAACCATTTGGCACAGCTGTGGGGGAAGGGCCGTTTATAGTCCCATTTCACAAGTGAGACTTGGAGAGGGTAAACCACTTGCCCAAGGCCACAGCAGACCCAGGAGTCACACTCGGGTCATCCGGGTCCACAGCCCGTGCCCCACCTCTCCCTTAGTCCCTCCTAAGAGCCACCACTTAGCAATCGATCCAGCCATTCTCCAATGCCTCCTCTGTGCCCCGCCCTCTTCTGGGTGACACTGGGACAAACCAGGTCCCTTCTCAGGGCTCATAGGACCCAGGGGTCAGGGCTTGGCTGTGGGGGAAGCAGAGGGGGCCATGGGAGCCCAGGGAAGCCTTCCTGTAGGAGGAGCCATAGTTGAGACCTGAAGGTGAAGGAGCAGACAGGCGGGGTATTCCAGAGAGCGGATGCCCGGTGATTCTCCCTGGAGCAGGGCCTCTCAGACACTACTGTGCACCTGAACTCCTGGCTGTCCTGGCTAAAATGCCGACACGTCCTCCGCAGGCTCCGGGGTAACTGCCCTGGAGGAACAAGAGGGAACGTGTGCCCTGGCTCGAGGGCAGGTGTGGGCAGAAGCGCCCCGGCCTGGGTGCTGGGAGATCGCGGTCACGCTGTGCGCCTGTGCCCCATCTGGGGATTTGAGCAACAGAGGGGCTTGCTCAGAATTAGAAAACCGCCTCTGATAACAGGGGTCTCTGAGATGGAGTGGGAGCCTGGGGGGCTGTGGAAAGGGGGAGGGAGGCGGGGCCCAGTGGGCAGTGCCCCCGTGGGACCACCCTGAGATGGGCTAGGGAACAGTTGCTGACAAAGCCCTCTGCACACCCTAGGCCCCCAGGCCCTCTCCACTGGTCCTTGTGCTACCTGGCCAAGACCTCTGGGTGGCTGGGACACCCCACTTCCCACCCCCCAGGTCTGCTTAGCAAGACCCTCCCAGCCTTCTCCAGTTTAAAAAAGCCGTGTGACACTGCCCCTGGGGACCTCAGGCCTGACAGATGGCCAGACAGGCCCTGGCAGGGGGAGCCGAGACGGAACAGAGCTGCCAGATTGATCCTGTCCCCAGCGCTGTGCCTAAGGGTTGGGCCCGAGCTCACGCCCCCCTCTCTGAGCCCGTGCCCTCCCCTGCAAAGCAGGAACCCTCAACCTACCTCATAATGAGCATAGCAGCCCCCAGTGCTCACCACGCTCCTACGTGCAGGTGCAGGCGTGCACTCCACAAGTGTCCCCACCTCAGGAGAACGTAGAGGCCCCAGATGCACCACGGCCCGTCCGAGTGGGGATCTGGGGGATGGGGCCCTAACAGGCCGGCTCCAGCACCTGTCTGTGCCCGTGACTCCAGCCTTCCCAGCGTGGGCTGCAGGCCAGAGGGATGCTTAGCCTCACACCCTGATTTGCTAAGCCAGGGTTCACCCAGGGCAGCCTGAGTGCCAGACCCTGTGCCAAGCATAACTAAACCCAACTGGGAAGCCAGCGCCCACGGGGCTCAAAGTCCAGTGCAGGAGACCCAGAGCTGGGCGGAGCTGCATCCTTGTCCAGTTGCGTCGGGGGCAGCATCGACACATCTGGCCCTCTGAGGTAGCATCCAGGCAGCTTGGCATTCCCAGGAGGTGTGCACAGCCCCTGGCCACCTCCACCCCCAGGCTCTGCAGCAGCTTTGAGGGAGACACAGGTGGGCCAGTGCGGGGAGGAGGCTTCGAGGTGAGTGGGAGGGTCCAGGCAGAGGAGACTGGAGGTGGGTGGGGTTGGGCCAGCATCCTGCTGAGCCTGCTGGGCCCCCTGTCCCTCTGCCCCAACCCCATCTCCTAGGTGGTGAGGGCCGCAGCTGATGGAGACAGAGACCGGGTCCTGCAGAAGTCACGGGATCTCCGATTCCTCACGGGCTTTGAAACCAAGGTCGGTGTGGGGGCTGGCATGTGTATCTTGGGGGCTGTGTGGGGGTGGAGAGATGCTGGTTTCCACCGAGACTGGAGGTGTGGGTGCAGATGCCTCCTGGGGGCCCTGGAGAAGCTCTGGGGAGGATGGGGTGCAGGCTGACTATTGGGGATCCCTGGGGAAATGGGTACCACTCACCGCTATAAAGGACGGGGCCTGCCGCTTGCCTGTAGGGGGAAGTGAGGGGCTGTTTATGCGGGGCCCTGGCAGCAGGCAGCCTGCTGGGCTTAGACCTGGGGGTTCAGTGGAGGACTCCGTGTCCACCTGGGGCATCTGCTGTTTGCACCCCTAGGCCTTCTCAGATGCCCACGTGGAGGCAGTGATGATCCTGGGGGAGCCGTTCGCCACCCAGGGCCCTTACGACTTTGGGGCAGGGGCCACTGCCCGCCGCATACAGGGCCTCATCCCCGTGCTGCTGCGGCACCGGCTGCGCCCGCCGCCTGAAGAAACCTACGCCCTGCACCGCAAGCTGGCTGGGGCCTTCCTGGCCTGCGCCCGCCTCCGCGCCCACATCGCCTGCCGGGACCTCTTCCAGGACACCTACCACCACTACTGGGCCCGCCGCCAGGCACAGCCACTGCCGCCAGCCTCCTGACCAGGAGGGACCTCCCTCATGCACTGGCCCCCCGCCCCGCTCCCTGGCAGCCCACCCGCTGCTTCTTGGTGCCTCCCAGGCCTTCCCACTCTGCTGGGGGCCTGGGGAGGCCCCAGGCTCCCAGTCTGGCCGTGTTCCTCTCGGTGGCCAGCAGCTAGGGAGGTCCCACCTCAGAGCTCCTGCGCACTCCACTGGGCGTCCGGGACAGCTGAGCCAGGACAGACTACCTGCAGGAGCCCCGCTGGCGTGCGTCACGGAGATCCAGAATCCTCTAGAGGGGCAGCCCCTCACCTCTGCTCCGGCGCCCACGGTCCCTTGGCGATGGAGAGATGATGGTTGGCGGAGGCAGCCCTCACCTGTGCCTCCCGCCCTCCTCCTCCTCCACCAGCTGCCATCTCCTGGTTCCAGCCTCTGTAGTGGAGGAGTGTGTACCGCGGGGGCACTGAACCTCCCATCTGAATAAAAGCGGCCTGCCCCTTCCCCAGCTTTTTTCTCTGCGTTGAGGGGGAGGCGCGCACGAGGCCTGCAGGTGCAGATGGCGAGCCCCCACCCCCCAGCCCCCTCTTCTGAAAGCCCCAGCCTTGCCTGGGCCATCTGTTGCCGGGAACCTCCCCCCCCCCCCCCCCCCCCCCGCCCTCCGTGCTGACCACCTGCTCGGAAGGGCTCCCCACACACACCGCCCTCAGCCTCCGGGCTTCAGGCTCCCTCCCCTTATCCCAGCAACCCTGCCTTGGCCAGTGGGCCCTACCACCCCTGCCAGCTGCTCGGCCAGACCCTCAGGACCGGGACAGGGTGGAGGGCGGGCGCGCAGTGCAGCCAGAACCGCGCCCGAGCCCCCGCCGGTGCCGCCCCCACCCCTCCTGGGCCACGCGGGCCGAGCCTCAGGACGCCGGGGTCTGCTCATTCCCCTCCCCTCCCCTTCCCTGCAAAAAGTGCCTCGTCACCGCTTCCGCCCGCCCCCGCCGGGCCGGGAGATCTGGGGACGTGGGGCGGCGGGGCGCCTCCCGAATACGTTTGGGACGCGGAACTGGAGGAGGCCTGAGGTCAGGGGGTCCCCGAAGGCGAGGGAATCCGAGCCGGGAGAGGCCCGGGGTAAAGCCTCGGCGAACCTCTGCGTGCCCGGCCAGTGGGCGTGGCGGGGCGGTGGCCGCTAGGCGGGGGCGGGGTCACACGCGTGTGGGCGGGGCTTCTCGCAGATACAGCAGGCGGCGGGCCAATGGGCGGGGCCGGGGCGGGGAGCAGAGGCGGGAGGGACGCTCCCCAGCCCCCGGAACGGAATCCTCCCAGGAGCGGAGCTGGCTCGCGCGCGTGCATCCCGCACCATCCCCCGGCCCCGGGCCGGGCCCGCGTCAGACTGAGCTGCCGCCGCCGCCGCCGCCACAGCAACAGCAGCAGCCCTCGGGTGGCCGGGCCCAGCCGGGGCCGCGGGAGGCGGGGGCGCCCAGGCCCTGGATGTCCCGCAGCGCGGCGGCCAGCGTGAGCGGGGCGGGAGAGGGGGGCTCGGGTCGGGGGCGGCGCCGCTGCTGATGTGGCGGAGGGTGGGAGGCGGCGGCGGCGCCCGGATGGAGCGAGGGTGCCAAGGCTGGAAAAGGTAGTACTGGGTGGGGGTCCAGGCGCCAAAGCCTGGGAGGTGGGTTTCTGGGGCTCAGGCCGTCTCTTGCCAAGGCCCTGAAAATGGGGATCCGGACGCAGACACCCCCCCCCGCCACCACCGCCAGATCAACGACAGGGGAGCAGAGAGATTCTAGGTTCAACTCCCGAGGCGAGGTTTTGCGGATGGGGTCTGGGACACATCCCCCATATCCAGCCAAGGCCTCCCGCGGGCCATTCCAGGCACCACCCCTACCCCTCCCTGCTTGTGGGGTGGGGGTGGGGGGTTCTGAGCACGACAGCCCCCAGGCCAGATCTTGAGGTTGGGGTCTTTGGGTACAGGTGTCCCCCCCTTCCTCACTGAGCCGCGGCCTGGGGCGATTCCCAGCGCTGTCTGTCCCCAGGCCTGAGACGTCTGGGGCACAGCATCCCCCACAATCCCTGGGCGGAGTCCCCGGCACGGCCCCTTCTCAAAACAAAGTCCCTGTGCCTGGTACTCCAACCCTTTGCACCCCAGCCTGAGTAAGATATAGGGAGTTCCAGGCAACCCCCAATCCACCCCTCCCCCCACTTGGTCAAGGGTCCCAGGGCACTGCTCTCTAGACCACCCCCTTTGTCCGTGGGGCTGCCCAGCTGTCCGAGAGAAGCCCCACCCGCAGACCAGGCATCGCCTCCCCCTCCCAGCCCTGGCCCCCCAGGCTCCAGAATTCAGGCTGGGCTGGGGGCGGCTCCCCAGGGCCCCGTGCTGCCCTGTCTGTCTGCAGCCTCAGCGGTAACGGCGGCTTTGTGTGTGGTACCTGGGGGGAAGGGGGAAGCAAGCGATGATGAGGAGGTGGCTAGGACCGTGACCCCATGTTTGTGTGGGCTTGTGCTGTAGCTGGTGGCTGAGGGGCCCTCTGTGTGTGTTGTGTGCGTGTGTAGCCCCAGAATTTGTGTGACAGTGTGTGTATATGTGTGATAGCAGCCCCCTGCGCGCGTCTCTGTACTTCTGTCTGTGTTGTATGCCTGGTTGTGACTGGGGTTGTGTCTCTGATGATGTCTTTTGTGACCCTGCACTCGTGTGCCTTGGTAACCAACCGTGGCTGGGCATGGGACGGTGAGTGTGTGGAGTGTGTGTGTGAGCAGTGTGGTGTCCACCTGCCTCTCCCAATGGCTGAGGTTTATGGTTGTGTCTCTGATGTTGTCTGCCTGTGTGGCACACAGCTGTGTGCAACCCTGGATGTGGGGCTTCTCCCGTATCTGGAGGCACACTAAGCCTCTGGGATTGTGCGGTGGCGCCGTGTGTGACAGTGCTGGTTCCTTGCTCTGTGTGTGTGTGTGTGTGTGTGTGTGTGGTATCGAGTGGTTGTGTGTATATGCAGTCTTTCTTCTGTGACTTGGGATATGTATTTGACTTAGTTCTGAAACATGAGCTATTAAGAGAGGCTATTTAATGGGGTGGGACTCCAGCTATGGATGTGTCTAAGTGTGTGCGTGTGTAGCTTCTGTGTGCACGTTGTTTGTTTCTGACCCCTGTGTGCTCGCCTGTGAGAGTGTGGATGCACTGGGCTCCTCGTGTTTGAATCTGCGTGACATGCTGCTGAGGTGACTGGTCCCCGCCTGCCTCCATGGCTGCCACTCGGGCTGGATAAACCTGGCCGTCAGTGCTACCTTGGTCGGGCTCCCTGCCTTTCTGTGCACGTGTGGTGGAGGAAATTGAGACTATGTGCTAATTAATGTCTCTGCTTGTGAAATTGAAGGCAGGCAGGTGGGGCGGTGACTGGTGCCCCTGTGCCCAGGGAGCCGGGTTGCATGTGGCAACCTGCAGGGTTGCATGCCACATACCACGTCTGCCTGAAGAGACTGTGTGATGGTGTGGCATGGAACAGCTGTGGCCAGGACACTGACACTGTACGCCCCTGCATCCGTGAGCATGCCTGGAATGCATGAGGCTGAGTAGTCTGAGCATGGCCATCCTTGGAGATAGTTGTCTCTGGGAGGTGGCATGCTGTGGTTTGCACGCACAGCGTCCTTGGAATGCACAGGGGACCGTCCATGTAAGTGTATTTGGCACAGAAGGCTGTGTGACTGACACGGTGATCAAACATGAGCACCTATGATTGGGGCAACTGTGTGACAGCATGGGACAAAATATGTGTTGATGTGATTGATACACTTGGAGCTGAATGTGTGTGTATGGCCATGTGTGAAGCCACATGTGTGCATCCATGACCAGATGTTGTGTGCGGCAGTGGGACACGTGACAAGTGTGTGTGGCTGTGATCATGCTCCTGGGTGACCAACTGGGTGGACCCTGGCTGGGGGACCTGTGACGTGGTATCTTGGGCGGATGCCTGAGGACACATTACTGTCACCGGGTGTGGTCGCACATGTGCAGCTCTGGTTGGTGGGCGTGCCTGGGCCCAGCACTTGGTATGTGGCTGAGAAACGGGAGTGACCAGATCCCAGAGGCCGGTGTCCATGGTGGGGCCTCGGTGGGCTGGGACGCTCCATGGAGGCGTGCGTGTCTGTGGACGTGAGCGTCTGACCACATGCGGCACTGTCTGTGTATCTACACCAGCGAGGTGTGCAGCTGTGGCCGTGTCTGTGACCAAGTACAGAACTGTGGCCAGCCCTTAGGGACAGCTCCAGACACGAGTAGGCTGCACATGTGTGACCGCCTTTGTGGGCAGCCCAGGCCAGGTACCTGAAGGGTACGGCCACGCTGTCTTGGATGCTCAGGGCCTCCTGGAAAGCAGCCCATCCCCAGCCAATGTCCCCACCCCCGAACACACCTACTCGCTCCTGGGCCCTGGGATCCAGGTGGCTGATCTCCCTAGCAACAGTTGCTGTGACAATTAGGGCTCTCATCAAGGAGCCTGAGATGGAGGGGGCTGGCTCAAGTTCAGAGGGGGGTGAGTTGAGGGACCGATCCCGTCCAAAGCAAACTTTTCATTCTTCCTCCCTCCCTTGGGCAGGGCGGACCCAGGAGGCCCGAGCAGCATCTGTCCCCAGCCCCTGGTGGGGCCCTGGGGCCCCCCGAAATCTCCAGGACGGAGCCAGGTGAGTGTGCAGCTTGGGACAGGGCAGGGCTGAGTGGGCAAGGGAGGGCTCTGCCCGGCTCATTCCCACAGTCACACAGCCCTGGTCACGTTCAGGAGTGGACACCCTCAACACCCTCCCTGCATACCCTCAGACTCGCACCCGCACTCGCAGATCCGACCACTGCAGACTGTTTTACACACACACACACACACACACACACACACACCTGCAGACACCCCGTTCACACCCAGATAAAGGCCCCTTCTGATGCACACACAGTGTGTGCTTAAATAAACACATTGATCCGAACCTACCGGCACACGCATGTTCATACAGATGAACACGAAGACACGTGTTCATCCAGATTCTCTCACACAACCACACTTCCAAACAGACTGCCAGATGCCACACACAGACCCACACTTTTTAAAAAAGCTTATTTATTTATTTGAAAGGCAGAGCAATGCAGAGAGAGAGAGAGAGAGATCTTCCATCTGCCAGTCCACTCACATGCCCACACAGCAGAGGCTGGGTCACGGCAAAGCCAGGAGCCCAGAACCCCCATCTGGGTCTCCTAGGTGGGTGACAGGGTCCCAAGCAGTTGAGGCATCGCCCGCTGCCCCTCAGGGCTGCACCAACAAACTGCCAGATCAGAGGCAGAGCAGCCAGGACTGGAATCGGGCACTCTGTATGGCTGCGGGCGTCCCAAGTGGTAGCTGAACCTGCTATGCTACTGCACCCCTGCACCCCTGCACGGCCACACGCACGCACGCTCTCACACAGCCCTCGGACCTCACGGCCGTGCGCACACACCTTCACACGGCCCTCGGACCCAGGCTCACACAGGTAGCCGTCTCACACACACACACACACACACACACACACACACGAGTCCCCGTCTGCTGAGCTGTCCCCTCACCTCCTGGGACGGTCTTGGGAGACTCCTGGGGCGGGCCACCTCTCACCCGCACCCCGTGCACACAAGCTCTCCCCATGACTGGCACCGGCGCACACCCCAGAGGCCTTGCCTCAGTCTACACACCTCAGCAGAGGGGCTGTCAGTGGGCCACACCCCTCAGAGTGGGCTCCCACACCTGACTCCCGTACCCCTGACCCCCACATCCTGTGCCCTGTGGTCATCCGATCCCCTGACCCTCATGGCCCTGAATTCCTTGACCTGTGACCCCTGACCCCTATGCCCTCTAACTCCCGTGCCGCCAATGCCTTCACTACTGGGTCTTTGACTTTTCCCGGCCTCTGACCCATGCCCCTGCCGCCTTCCCCAATCTCAGATGCCTCTGCCTCCCGGAACGACGTGGCTCAGTAACCCCACTCCCATATGATCTGACTCCATGCCCCCCGAGCACCGAGCCTTCCGCCTTGAGCCCCGTGCCCTCTGACCCCCGCCCGGGCCCACGCCACCGTCCTGTGTCCGCAGACGGGGCGGGCACCATGAACAAGTTACGGCAGAGCCTGCGGCGGAGGAAGCCGGCCTACGTGCCCGAGGCATCGCGGCCGCACCAGTGGCAGGCGGACGAGGACGCGGTGCGCAAGGGCACATGCAGCTTCCCGGTCAGGGTGAGTGGGGGGCGCGGTGGGCGTACGCAGGCGCGCATGCGCGCATGCGCACCCTGAGGCCTTGCCCGGTCGCCTGCAGACAAGCGCGCAGTGGCCAGGAGCTGAGTCTCGCGCCTGTGTAACAGATGTTCTTCTGCACCAGGACAATATTGCCTGAGGGACGTCCTAGCTATGGGGGCTTTCAGTTTTCCATTGGGAGGTCCCAAAAATTCTGTAGCAGGTGCTAAGCTCTCTTGTGTGAAGGGCTTTCTGAGACAGCCAGGCCTCTGCCGCGGTCACTACGCCTTAATTCTAAGGGAAGCGGCAGGGCGCGGGGCATGGGGAGCTGGGGAGCAGCCACGCCGCCCCAGGCGCAGGAGCCGAGCCCCTGTAGCCCCATGCCGCTGGTCATTGCAGACCAGCGCACTTTGTGCCTGCGGGGAGGGTGGCCTGGGCGCACGGGCAGGCGTCCCTGCTACCTGCTGTGCTGTTTTCCCATCTGTGCACCTGGCCTAGGACTGGGGCCCCACCTGGTAGAGTCGGTGCCTTAGCGCTGGCGATGTCCTGGATGGTGGCGGGGGCGTGGCTTGTCAGGGATGGCTTGTCACTGTCCTGCAGTACCTGGGCCACGTGGAGGTGGAGGAGTCCCGGGGCATGCACGTGTGTGAGGACGCCGTGAAGAAGCTCAAGGCGGTGAGTGAGAGGCTGCGACCCAGGGCGGCGCAGGGCGGGCGCCGGGTCAGGCGGAGGCGGCGGCCCTGACCTGGCTCCTCTGTCCCCGCTCCCGCCCCAGATGGGCCGGAAGTCGGTGAAGTCTGTCCTGTGGGTGTCGGCGGATGGGCTCCGAGTGGTGGATGACAAGACCAAGGTAGGGGGCCTGTGGGGGTGGGGTGGGCAGCATGGGCCCCCTCCTCACCCGTCTCGCTGGGGCCCAGGACTCTGGGATGTCCCCTGTGCCATGTGCTCCTGCAACCTGTAGCCTTCGTTAGGCATGAGGGCCCGGCTCACCCCCTCACCAGCTGGGGGACCCCAACACAAGATTTAGCCCCTCCAGGCCTCAGTTGCTGCATCCGAAAAATGGGGCTACAAACAGATGCTTCCGTGAAAGGAGGTAGTATTAAAAATGGCTGCTCATGGAGCCTGCCCCGTGATGGTGCCCTGACCCCCGTGTGCACTGTCAGCCAGGCAGGGGCCAGGAGCTGGGTGCCTGCTGCCCAGACTCTCTGTGTTAATGACGGAACAGGATCAGCACGTGCACACGCAGTTCCCTCGGTCTGAATCCTGCTCCCTGCCCGTTTGCCCGGCTCACACCTGCTCCAGGGAGTCTTGCCTGCCTCCCTCCTAACAGCCTGGCTGGGCTCAGGGCCGGCCCTACCTGATGTCCCCCCGCCCCCGCCCTGGCCTTGGAGCCCCCTGTGAGCATGGCGAGGCCAGGGACCGTCTAGGGACTGCAGGCTCCCTGCCCTGTTAGGGGCAGGATTCTGAGTGCGGGCTCAGGGAGCGTTGACTGGACACAGGACAGAGAGCTCGTGCCTCACTCCCGGTCTCCCCCTCCAGGACCTGCTCGTGGACCAGACCATCGAGAAAGTCTCCTTCTGCGCCCCTGACCGCAACCTGGACAAGGCTTTCTCCTACATCTGCCGCGACGGCACCACGCGCCGCTGGATCTGCCACTGCTTCCTGGCCCTCAAGGACTCGGTGAGCACCCCCGTCCCGAGCCGGCCGGCTGCGTGTGCTCGGGCGGGCCGTCCGGTGCCCGCACCCTGAGGGTGAGGTGCCCACAGCTCCCGAGTCGAGGCTTTCTGTTGAGACTGGAATGGGTTAACACATGGTGTTTAGAACAATGCCTGGCGCCCGCGTTAGGTGTCACCGTCACCCCATCACCCGTCGCCCGCGCAGCCAGCGGGTCTCCCCGCGAATTCGGCAGAGTGCACAGATGGTCCGGGCCTGGCTCTGCGAATTGTCACTTCTATTTAAACCTCGCCCACGTCAAGTTACAGAGAACTTCATGCCCCTGAGGGCTTCGGCTCATTTCTCTAAGTTCTCGGAGGTGGGCAGGGCCCTTCTGAGAACCTGAGGAACGTGGCCCGGGCCCCTCCTCTGAGGCCGTCGCGCTCGGGCTCCCGAGGCTATGACAGGCCCTCGCGGTTTCCGTGAGACCGAGGAGTGACCTGTGGAGGAAGTGCAGAGGCTGGCGGGCAGCGCTGGTGCCTGTCGGGGCCCTGGTTACTCTGCTGCTCCCGGAGGTACCTCTTCTACTCCTTCACCCATGGCGGGTGTGTATGCTCCAGCCTTCACCTCTTCATTCCAGCCAGCACCGAGGAGGGAGGCCCAGAGGGGACTCCCCACTCTCTGCTGGAAGGTGCATAGCCCTGACTTTATTCTGCCCTGACCTCGGGCCCCAGACCAGTCTGGTAGAAGCCACAGTCTCCGTCTCCTAGATCAGCCAGTGGCCTTTGTTTGCTGGTAGCAGAGAGTAACGTAGCTAACGTATAGCCAGCAGCAGATGGACAGACGTGAGGGGTCTCAGGATGCCGAAGACAGTCGGCGGCTTCGCTGTCCGAGAGCCCAGCAGCGTCAGGGATGTGTTTCGCAGGGGACACTCTGCAGCACCAGCCTGTGGCTCAGCGGGTCCAGCCCTTGCCTGGGAGGCTGGCCTCTTGTACCTGGAGTGCTGGGTTCCGGTCCTGGCTCCGCGGTGCATCGATCCAGCTCCCTGCTAATGCGTGTGGGAGGCCGCAGACGATGGCCCAAGTACTTGGGTGCCTGCCACCCACGTGGGAGACCCAGATCGAGCTCGGCTGTGGTGGCCACTGGGGGAATGAACCAGCAGATGGAAGACCTCTCTCTCACTCGGCCTTTCAAATAAATAAATACATCTTAAAAAAAACACAGTTCTAACGCAAGGGCGTGGGTTGGCCCAGCAGGGGGGGGGGGTGGAGCACCTGGAGTGATTTAGTCAGCGCTGAGGCGGAGTTTGCCAGAGAAACCCCAATCTGTTCTCTGAAGTAGGGGCGGGGCCGGGCAGGGACCACCCGCCCCAGCCACGCCCCTCGTCTTCCTCGTAGCAGTTTGGAAATTCCCAGCCCTCCCGGCAGGTGGCGCTGTGCTTTGGAAGAGCAGTCGCGGTTTCTGTAGGTAGGTTTGGGGTGCTGGCGCCCCCACACTGTGTCTGCAGCGGCAGCTGCAGGACCCACCGCCCCCCCCCCCCGCCCCCGCAGTCTGCACTGCCTGGAGCCGCCAGGGTGGTTTTGTAGTTTTCAGTGTAAGTGCCCTGTGTCTCTTAGCTTACACAGTCTTTATTCCTAACCATTTTATCCTTTAAAAAATTATTTATCTATTTGAAAGAGTTACAGGGAAAAGGAGATCGCCCATCCGCTGGTTCACTCCCCAGATGGCCGCAATGGCCAGGGCTGGGCCAAGCTGAACCCAGGAGGCAGGGGCTTCAGGCCTCATCAGGGTCTTGCGTGTGGGCAGCAGCAGTCCAAGCACTGGTCCCTGGTTACTCCGCTGCGTTTCCCAGGCACACTCACAGGGAGCTGGATCAGCAGAGGAGCAGCTGGAACAAGAACCCTACGGGGCAGCAGCATTGTTGCAGGCGGCAGCTGTACCCACTGCGCCACAATGCTGTTTCACTCTTTTACATACTCATCTACATGGCATTGTTGTCATGCTTTTGTTTTGGGATTGCTTGTTGCTAGCATGAAGAGGCACAGCAGATTTTGGGGTGTTGCTGTGTTTCCTGCAGCTCCGCTGAGTTTGTTTGTTGGCGGTAGCTGTGGCAGATCTGTTTGGGAATATATCATATGTCATGCCGGCTGCAGAAAGAGATCATTGGGCCGGCTCCGCGGCTCACTAGGCTAATCCTCCGCCTTGCAGCGCTGGCACACCGGGTTCTAGTCCTGGTCGGGGCACCGGATTCTGTCCGGGTTGCCCCTCTTCCAGGCCAGCTCTCTGCTGTGGCCCGGGAGTGCAGTGAAGAATGGCCCGAGTGCTTGGGCCCTGCACCTGCATGGGAGACCAGGAGAAGCACCTGGCTCCTGGCTTCGGATCAGCGCGGTGTGCCGGCCGCAGCGCACCGGCTGCAGCGGCCATTGGAGGGTGAACCAATGGCAAAGGAAGACCTTTCTCTCTGTCTCTGTCTCTCACTGTCCACTCTGCCTGTCAAAAAAAAAAAAAAAAAAAGAGAGAGAGAGAGATCACTGTCTTTCTCCTGTTCTTGTGTACTTCCTCTGGCTTGAACATCTAGTTCAGGGTCACGGGGAACAGAATAATTGGACATCCTTGTCTCGTTCCTGGTCTTCTAGTTCCTGGTCTTAGGAGGCACATCTTGTTTTTTTCCACTGAGGACGATGTGAGTTGTGGGTTTTTCATAATGGCAGGTCGAGGAAGTTCCCTTGTATTCCTAGTTTGTTGAGTGTTTTTATCATGAACGAGTGCTGGATTTTACCTCATGCTTTTTCTGCATCAGTCAAAATCGGTATGTGCCCTCCCACAACCCCACTCAATGGGGTCTGGTACCACGGTGGATTTTCATGTATTGAACCAACTTTGCATTCCTTGGGTGGATGCCGCCGACCATGGTGTAGAGTCCTTGTGACGTGTTGCATGGTTCAGTGTGCGGTGATTTTGTTGAGGATTTTTGTCCCCAATTATATATATATATACTTTAGATTTATTTATTTTAAAAGAGTCACAGAGAAAGAGGGAGAGGCAGAGATCGATCTCCCATCCACTGGTTCACTCCCCAAATGGCTGCAACGGCCAGGGCTGGGCCAAGCCAAAGCCAGGAACCAGA
This sequence comes from Sylvilagus floridanus, assembly GCA_949820135.1. Taxonomy (NCBI): domain Eukaryota; kingdom Metazoa; phylum Chordata; class Mammalia; order Lagomorpha; family Leporidae; genus Sylvilagus; species Sylvilagus floridanus. The sequence goes on from OX463232.1 coordinate 13,641,228, forward strand.
AGCTTCATTCGTGTCTCCCACATGGGTGACAGGGTCCCAAATACTTGGGCCTTCTTCCACTGCTTTCCCAGGTGCATTAGCAGGGTGCTGGATTGGAAGTGGAGTAGCCAGACACACAACGGAGCCCATATGGGATGCCGGCGCTGCAGGTGGTAACTTAACCCTCTGAGCCACAGCGCCAGCCCCGTCCTCAATGGAACTTTAACATCGGGCTCAGTATCTTAGTAAGGAAACAGAAGTCAGGTGCATCTCATGTGGACCCCACTCTCACGCACTCATTATAACGGGCATGTTACCCGAGCCCTGCTGTTTCCGTCTGTTCCGAGGATGCGTGGGCGCCCCCTCCTGGCACTGTCGGGAGGATTCTGGGCGCGTTTGTGGCCCACGCTCCCACCACACCCATGGTGCTCTCTGGCCTGGCTCTGTGCTGGATGCCTGCTGTTTAGTAATTAGCGCTCCTGACTCTTGCAACGACCCCATGAGGTGGGTGCTGTTAGGACCCCCGTTTTATAGTTGAGGAGCCTCTGCTGCCCACAGGTAGCAAGTGGGAAACCAGCATCAATCCAAGACCAGTGGCCGTCACTCTCCACCCCCGACACTTAGTTATAAAGATTTCCCAAGCATACAGCAGAGCTGAAAGGCTTGTACAATAGCCAGTCAGCTAATCCCAAACACCCAGACCCGCCAGGAATGTCTGTGTTCCTTTTTTGTTTTTGTTTCAAAGATGTATTTATTTATTTGAAAGGCAGAGTTACAAAGAGGCAGAGAGAGAGAGAGAGAGAGAGGCCTTCCATCTGCTGGTTCACTCCCCAGACACCCACCATGGCTGGAGCTGTGCTGATCCGAAGCCAGGAGCCAGGAGCTTCTTCCGGGTCTCCCACGTGGGTGCAGGGACCCAAGGACTGGGGCCATCTTCTACTGCTTTCCCAGGCCCTAACAGAGAGCTGGATTGGAAGTGGAGCAGCTGGGACTCGAACCGGCACTCATATGGGATGCCGGCACTGCAGGCTGTGGCTCTACCCGCTCCACCACAGCGCCGGCGCCTGTAAACTTCTGCCGTAAACTTCCATTACCTCTCTTGTCATTCCGTTCTCCTTACTTACTTGAGAGGCAGAGACACAGAGAGATCTTGCCTTCGCTGGCTCATTCCTGAAATACCCACAAGATTCGGGGCTGGGCCAGGCCGAAGCCTCAAGGCTGGACTCCGTCCAGGTCCCCCCCATGGGTGCAGGGACTCGAGGGCTTGAGCCGGCACTGCTGCCTCCCAGGGTGAGCACTGGCAGGGAGCTGGGTCAGACGCGGAGCCCGGCCTGGCGCCAGGCAGTGTGATGGCTGCGTCTTCACCGCGCGGCCAGGCAGCGCCCGGGCTGGGCCGCTCTCTCAGGGGTCCCTGCGTTTGTTTTCTGATGCATTTCCCAGTCACAGACACCGAGGCCTCCCCCGACCTCTTCAGGGTGCACGTTGCTGTACCCAGACAGTTTCCCTGTGGAGTGGAATTCAGGCCTCGGTCAGCGGCTCAGGGGGCTGCAGCCGAGTACCGGGGAGGGGGTGGCTCCCTCTCTCGGGTTTGCAGAGGGCCTGGCGTGGCAGGGGTGGGGAGGGAGGGTCTTCTGTCTCTTTCTCAAATTTTCATTTCTGTATGGGAGCCACAGAGAGGGAGACAGAGCTGCCACGTGCTGCTGGCTCACTCCGCAGATGCTCACCCCAGGCCTCCCACAGGGGCTGTGGGAACCCAGCCATCCCTGCTGCCTCCCAGGGCGCACTAAGTGAGAAGCCGGAGCCTGCAGCGGAGTGGGAGGGGGACACACACAGGACTCCCGGCTGGTGGCTTTTCCTGTCATGAGGAGGCCTCCTGGGCCACCCTAACCCTAAGTACAGGCCCCATCAGCCGTGGGGCGCTGTGGGGCCGGCTGCCCTGCGCCTGTGTAGCCCCAACCCCCGCGAGAGCCCCGGCTCCGCTCCCGGGCAGCGCCCACGCGCACTGCCGGAGCCTCCGGCACCGAGCGCGGGCCACCCAAGGGACCAGCAGCGGGCCAGAGCAGCGGGCAAGGGGACCCTCGGGTGTGCCCCCCACCCCACCCCACTCCGCCGCCGCGTCCACACAGAGCCTCTGACCCGGCCCCGCCTGCCCGCAGGGTGAGAGGCTGAGCCACGCCGTGGGCTGCGCGTTCGCCGCCTGTCTGGAGCGGAAACAGCGCCGGGAGAAGGAGTGCGGGGTCACGGCCGCCTTCGACGCCAGCCGCACCAGCTTCGCCCGGGAGGGCTCCTTCCGCCTGTCCGGGGGCGGGCGCGCGGCCGAGCGCGAGGCCCCGGACAAGAAGAAAGGTGGGTGCTGGCCGGGGCGGGCGCGGGGCGCCGGGTGTGGGGAGGGACGCCGGAGCGGGTTCCAGAGCTGCGCAGACGGTTCTGCAGGGCGCGGTGTGTGAGGGCGCAGGGCGCGCGGGCACAGAGCCGCATCCGTGTGCCGCGCGCCGCGCTGCCGTCCAGGGAGTCTGGAAAAGCACCTGGTGAAACAGCCTTTGGGTAAGCGGTTCCTACTGCGCAGGCTCAGAACCTGCAATTTTTACAGTGTCACCGTGCACAGGTTCTTCCCGAAGCGCATGCGACGTGCGATCAAACACGTTCATTTGGTGCAAAAAACATTGAAATCCATGCGTATAAGGAGTTTCACAAAGCTCATGGACTTGTGTCCCATGAGAAAACTAATTTCAGGTTTTTTCTGCACCAACATAAACTTACCTTTTGAGCTTGTTTTTCTACAATCTTGCTAAAGGACTCTTGTCTGTCTGCTGAAGGCACGGTGTAATTTTCCAAAAAAAAATTTTTTTTACTGTCAATTCTAGTTTTAAATTTTTTGGAGAACATTGGGAACCGATCCAGGTTAAGGGAGACGAAGGAGACTTGAGCGGTGATTAATCACGCACGCAGGCTGTGCTCCGGGTGGGTCCTGGGTCGTAGGAGGAGACGGACGTGGGGAGCCTGGGACTCTGACTGCCTCGTGGTTCTGTGTCTGTGTTCCGTCTCCCCAGCTGGATTGTGCCGAGGTCTGTAGGGGAATGTGCTTGTTCTCCCTGTGTGTGCGTGTGTGTGTGTGTGCGTGTGTGTGTATGTGTGTGCGTGCATGGGTATGTGTGTGTGTGTATGTGTGTGCGTGTATGTGTGTGCGCATGTGTATGTGTGTGTGCGTGTGTGCATGCTGGAGGTTTCAGGGTTGATGGAACCAAAACAAACAAACAAACAAACAAAAAAAGGGAGGCAACACTTACCCAAGCAGATAGTTAAGAAAACACGCACACATCCCTTGTTCCACTGTCACACTTTTTCCATATATTTAAAAAGATTTCCAAACAGAAAGTGAAACAAGGTGTCGCTGGGCGAGCCGAGTGTACAAAGTATTTCTGCTCCGTGTCCAAGGCTCCAAGGCGCTTTGCCACTGGCAGCGTCATCCTTAGGGTTCTACCCTGGGTGGGGCTGGGCTCTGCAGGGCGCGACAGCGGATGTGGGGTCTCCATCGGGGCTCCCACGTGGGTGCAGGGCCCAGGCACCTCCCAGGCGCACCTGTGGTGTGTGGTGTCTTCTCCACCCCCGAGGGCCGTCAGAGCGCACAGAGCACCATCCGGAGCGCAGTCCACACGGGGCTCCTGGCTGCGCTAAGGTCTTTGCTGCTGGCAAAGGAGAATCTGGTTCCCAGGGACCTTGCACTTCCCCGGCGCTCCCAGGGCCAGGCCAGCTCCGCCTGCCTGTGCTGCAGCCGGAGGTCGTGCACTTACACATGGCTCCCGGCGTTGTTTACCCAGCTTTGGTTGGATCCCAGACTCGCCACCTAAGCTGACTGGCACGGGAGGGAGGCCTCTGTCCGGGAGGTGGAGGGAGGTGGCAGAGGGATGTTTATCCCAGGCCCCTGGGTGGGAAGCTGGAGCCCAGAGACGGGAGCCCACTTCCTGAGGTCACACAGTGAGTGCCCCGCTGTTCCCACTGCCCCAGCCAGGATGCCTCTCGGCCTGGGAGGAAGGGGCACGGCCGGTGGCAGCCCCCGGGTGCCTCTCCGGGCTGGGTTGGGTTGAATTTGCTGGCTTCGGGCTGCGGCTCCGGGGAGACCCTGGGTGGAGGGAGGGCGTGTGTGTGTGTGTGTGTGTGTGTGTGTGTCACTGAGTAGGGGACCCTGTCCTTGAAGAGCCTGTGTCTCATGCCGAGTGAGGATAACACAGTCCCAGAATGGAGGGCGCCAGGGCCAAGGGGCCAGCAGTCTGGGGAGAGTGCTCCACCGGGTCTGGGACGACGTGGCCACTGGAGGGCGCTAGGAGACGCCGAGCCGAGGACAAGGAGGGAGGCCCGGCCAAGGCGGGGACGGATGCGGGCAGCTGTCAGAGCGCAGGCGCTGGCGTCGGCCTGTCCCGCCTGGCAGCGTCACTTGGGCAAGTCACTGCCTCAGTTTCCACGTCTGGGAAGCTGGGGTAGCATCTACCCTGTGGGTAGCTGTGTGGATTCAGTGAGTTTACATCTAATAAGCTCTTGAAACAGTGCCTGCTGTATGTTCAAGAAACGAAGCAGTGTTTGTTAAATTATCAGGAAGGGCTCGGAGGGCCCTGGGGGAGAAGGTGGGGCAGAAAGCTGGAGAGACACAGGGTCGGGGGGGGGTCCCCAAGGGCTTCTGAGCAGGGGAGTCAGGGATGTGGCAGGGCTCCGAGCCGCTTGTCTTGAAGGTGAGAACCGGGTGAGAGGCCTGGAAGGCCAGGTGAGATGTCTGAACGCCTGTCTCCCCGTGTCTCCAGCAGAGGCAGCAGCTGCCCCCACGGCGGCTCCCGGCCCTGCCCAGCCTGGGCACGTGTCCCCAACGCCAGCCACCACGTCCCCTGGGGAGAAGGGTGAGGCGGGCACCCCCGTGGCTGCCGGCACCACTGCGGCCGCCATCCCCCGGCGCCACGCCCCGCTGGAGCAGCTGGTCCGCCAAGGCTCCTTCCGCGGGTTCCCAGCGCTCAGCCAGAAGAACTCGCCTTTCAAACGGCAGCTGAGCCTGCGGCTGAATGAGCTGCCATCCACTCTGCAGCGCCGCACTGACTTCCAGGTGAAGGGCACAGGTAAGTCCTGGGCTCCGGGGGAGGCGTGGCAGAATCAACTGGCGCTGTCTATTGCAGCCAAGGGATAGAGAAGTGATGCACACTGATTGACTAGCACTGTCTGCCAGGGACAGAGGAGAGAGAAGTGATACACACTGTGATTGATTAGCACTGTCTGCCAGGGACAGAGAGAGAAGTGTAACACATCGTGATCAATTAGTAATGCCCGCCATGGACAAGGGATAGAAGAGAAGTGGTATAAATCATGATTGATTAGCCATGTCTGCTACGGGTAAGGGACAGTAAAAAGGCATCACAAGTCTTGAATTTGCAATTTTCACTGTGGTTAAGGGAAAGGAGAAAGATTCCACACACCGTGGTTGGTTAGCAGAGTCAGCTACAGGTGAAGAACCCTGCCGTAGACAAGAGAAAGGAGAGAAAGCACAGATGACCTGCTTTTGCTCGGAAGTGGACGGGAGCACCGTGGGCTAATGTTCCCTCCGAGCATTTGGCCAGCAGAGCTCAGGGGAAGGTCCTTGTCACGCTGAGTATGACGGATTAGCAGTGGCTGCCCTGGCAGGGAGACTTGAGCCATAGCGTATGCCATGGTCTCTTTTCACAGTCTGCCATGAGCCAGGAAGAGCAGGTGGCCCCCACAGGATCGGTGTGCCACGTCCATCAAGGGCAAGGGAGAAAGGAGAGCAAAGGGGATGTTTTCACCCAAAGGAGAGACTCACAGAGCTGGTCGATGGGAACCTGGGCAAAGGGCACGTGTGAGCAGAGTGGTGGCTCAGTGGTGTTGGCTATGGATGGAGGCAATGACACCTGGAGAGGAAGGAGGCGGCACATCGTAATTGATTGGCAATGTCTGTTGGGGGGCCATAGGAGAGAGGTGGTATAAGTGTCCCATTTTGCATGGAGAGAAGAAAGATGGAGATTCAAGAACCTGTTTTTCACAGTGTTTGGCCTGTGGAGCCATTAGGTCTGGCCAGCTCAGGGGTAGAAGAGCTTGGTGTGGGGAAAAGATCGTGTTTGATTACTAATGTCTGCCACGGGTCAGAGAGAGGAGAGAGGTGGCACGGGTCACATTTTTGCCATGCGGGAGGGTCGCCTGCCCCCCAGCTGTGGGTGAAGCCATGCTATGCAGCCCCCTCTCCTGCTTCCATGAACCAGACCTGGGACACACTGTCGCTGGTGGCCTTGGGGACTGGTGTGGGAGTTGTGCTGCGCCCAGAGCTACTCCAGAAGCTAACACACACACTGACGCCAACACACACACTCGCCACACGGCCTCCAGCGCCCTTGGCTGTCCCACGCCCTAACGGTTGCTGTCCCCGTGCAGCCTGGCATCGCGTCCACGCCCAGGGCCACCACGCTGTCCCTGGGCCAGCTGGATATGACTTGACACATGGAAACTCTATAGAGACCCACACAGGTGTCACATCCATGCCACACACCCCGCTGCACACAGATGCACACAGATACACTCGTGGGCCACACAGGCAGATCCACTCCCACCTGCGAGGGAGCTGCAGCCCTGGACCTCGTCACCGTCGGGTGCCGCGCCTGCTCGGGCAATCACACAGCGTCCCCGGGGGGCCCCGCAGCCACTTCCTCTGACGCGCACTGGAGCACCTCACGTGCTCTCAGCAGTTGCAGAGACGTGGACATTTGTCACGTACACGCCGGTCCCTCTGCCATGCCTGCTCCATGGCATGAGCCCATCTCACTTGCTGTGGGTGGGGTGGCCAGGGCCCGCCTCCATGCAAAGCAGGGCCCACGGCCCCCAGCCAGCAGCAGCAGTGTGGCAGGCGTCCGCCTGAGGGGACCACGCCCTTGGTGTGCACATGCCACGACCTCTCCGTGCCCTGGCGTCCCTGTCACCCTCAGTCATCAGCTACCACAAGCCGCCGTGGTACATGGAGATGTCGCACACGCATGCACACACACATGCATGGTTACCTTCGCGTCCATGACGACTCAGCTACTCTAGAGTGGACCCCACACCCAGTGGGAGGTCTGCTGAGGGCACGGGGGCAGGAGAGGGCAGTGGCAGGGCCGGGGGCTGCTGGCTGACCCCTGCCCTCCCCCCCGCCCGCCCAGTGCCTGAGATGGAGCCTCCAGGGGCCAGCGACAGCGACAGCATCAACGCGCTGTGTACCCAGATCAGCTCGTCTTTTGCCAGTGCGGGCGCACCAGCCACAGCACCGCCATCCACCGCAGCAGGTGAGCCTCCCCCTGCTGCCCGCCGGGACAGGCACCCCTGCAGACCTCCTGCCTCTCCCCCTGCACGCAGGGGGGCCCCCACAGACCCTCCCAGACTGCAGGACCCTGGGGCCAGGCTTCAAGCCCCGAGCTCTAGACGCTGGGTACCCAGCCTGCCTGGGTCAGCCCCAGGCTCTGGTCCCGGCTGCAGCGGTGGTGAATTGTCACTGGACCCTGCCGCCCAGGAGGGACACCTGATTGAGTTCCCAGTCCCAGCTTTGGCCCAGCCCCTGCTGTTGCTGGAAGTGGATCAGTGGATGGGATCCCTGCCGGCCCCACCCCCCTGAAATTTTTTTTCAAATGTAGACTTCCAGAGTCTTCAAAAACACCCACTAAGTTGTTGGGCCCTGCTCAGGGTGAGAACAGCACACTCTGGGAGGGTGGCTCCTCACACAGGACGTCCAAGCGTCAGCCTCCACGGTGGTGGCCAGATCTCCCAGCAGGGGCGGCACTGCCCAGTGCCGGGCAGGTGCAGGGGCGCTGGGTGTCGGTCCTACCCAAGCCTCTTCCATCCAGGGCCACAGGCTCCGGGGGTTGCATGTTCTGGCCCTGCACAGCCAGAATCTGGTCCCGAGCACTCAACCACGCACCCCAAGTGGCCACGGCCAGAGGGGCGCAGAGCTGGGGCCCAGAGGCTGGCGGCCAGGCTCCCGCGCCTGCGCTCTGATCCCGAGGCATCGTGATTCCCAGCCTGCAGTTCTCAGCGCAGCCCCTGCCCCTCTCCTTTCTCTCCAGGAGCTTCTGCCTGGGGTGAGCCCTCCATGCCCCCTGCAGCTACCTTCCAGCCCGGGCACAAGCGGACACCTTCAGAGGCCGAGCGGTGGCTGGAGGAAGTGTCCCAGGTGGCCAAGGCCCAGCAGCAGCAGCAGCAACAGGCGGCGGCTGCAGCGCCCCTGCCCACCATGCCCCCCGCCCTGCAGCCTTTCCCCGCCCCCGTGGGGCCCTTCGATGCGGCGCCCGCTCAGGTGGCCGTGTTCCTGCCGCCCCCGCACATGCAGCCCCCCTTTGCGCCCGCCTACCCGGGCTTGGGCTACCCGCCCGTGCCCCGGGTGCCCGTGGTGGGCATCACGCCCTCGCAGATGGTAGCCAACGCCTTCTGCTCAGCCGCCCAGCTGCAGCCCCAGCCCGCCACCCTGCTCGGGAAAGCCGGCGCCTTCCCGCCCCCGGCCGCGCCCAGCGTCCCCGGGGCCCAGGCCCGCCCCCGCCCCAGCGGGACCCCCTGGCCCCCAGAGCCCGCGCCCGCCCCAGCGCCCGCCTTGGACCCCTTCGAGGCCCAGTGGGCAGCGTTAGAAGGGAAACCCGCTGCAGAGAAGCCGTCCAACCCCTTCTCCGGCGACCTGCAGAAGACCTTCCAGATCGAACTGTAGCCCGCCCCGCCCCGCGCCGCCCCCCAGCCCCGCGCCCCTCGCAAGCCCTGCGACCACCCCTGCACCCACTACGGCACCCACGGGGCCGCGCGGCCCCTCCTCCGCCCCAGCTACAGCCCCCGTTCCGTGTCGACCTGACCTCTCACTTTCTAGCGCTGGGCCGGACAGCGGAGGGACGCCCACCGCGGGGGCCCCAGGTCTGGCCGCCTCCTCCCCCCACAGCACAAGCCAAGGGCGGCCCTCTGCCCGCAGCCGCGTTCACTGCCAGTGCTGTGCCCGGCCCCGCCCGGGCCCGGGGCTCATGGGGGGGCCCAGGAGGCGGGGAGGGGGAGGGGAGGAAGATGCTGTTACCTCACGTGGGTGCCCGCTGGGGAGGGGTCCGGGAGGCAGGGGAAGGGGTGCCTGGCGGGTACTTTTCTATCTTTTATTTCCAGATTTTTTTTGTATCTAAACTTGCAGATTTGTATTATATAAGGACAGCCAATAAAGGAAGACTATAACAGTGCCCTTGGGGAGACGGGGTGTGTGTGTGTGTGGAGGGGGCACGCGGTGGCCGCAGTGCGCCTGGGCCTCTGAGTGCAGATGGGGGCGCAGGTGCAGCGGGCTCAGCACCTGGCAGGTGGGTGCTGCGGCCGGCCAGGATGAGTCACCTGATTCCCTGACTCATGGAGCCAGAGCCGAGGTGGGAAAAAGACGAACTATAAACTGCCGATCGGTTCCTTGTCAACCTTTTAATCAGACGTTGTGGAGCTGCCAAGGTGTCGCCTCGCCAGCTGCGGGTCTGGTAACCCAGGCGGCCCCCCGGAAGGGGCGGCACGCGGATCTGAAGTCCATTGTTTCTTGGGTTCCTTGACAGAATCTATAAAACACATTTTAAAAGGGAAACATCCTATGTGTAATTCTTTGTAGCTCGTTAAAATGAGGTGACCAGTGCTCTGGCCCCAGGTGGTAGATGGGCAAGTTGAGTCACTGGCCCAAGGTCACCGTCATGTTTGCGGGGGGGGGGGGGGAGGGGCTGGGGGTCAATCTCACGTCTGGCTGACTTCCGGGACAGTCACTAAGCACAGACTGTGAGAAAGCAGCCTAGGGTTTGGAAGTGGGCGCTCGACCCCGCCGTTAAGATGCCCGCTTCCACAGCGCAGGGCCTGGGTTCAAGTCCTGGCTCCGGCTCTGGCCTGCCTGGGAGGCAGCAGGGGCGGCTCCAGTCACCGGGCGCCTGGATGGTGCTTCCTGCTCCCAGCCATTGCTAGCATTTGGGGAGTGAACCAGAGGAGGGGGAGCTCTGCCTCTCAAATACATAAAAAATACATTAAAAATAACAAATAAATAACATAACATAAAAATAACGTTGTTTTAAAAAATGCAAAAGGGCTGGTGCTGTGGTGCAGCGGGTAAAGCAGCCACCTACAGTGCCGGCATCCCATATGGGCGCCGGTTCGAGTCCCGGCTGCTCCACCGATGTAGTTGCCTGGGGAAGCTGTAGAAGATGGCCCAAGTCCTTGGGCCCCCGCACCCGCGTGGAAGACCCAGAAGCTCCTGGAGCCTGTTTCCAGCTAAGTGAGGGGAGTCCCTACCCCTTGGATCCTGCAAGCCCTGCCCACCCAGGGAACCTGCTACCCAGCCGTGGGTCTGTGCTCCGGTGGGCAGTGGAGGGGGGGGCTCTGAGCTGCCTTGGCCTTCTCCATCCCGCACCACCAGGGCTAGGGGAGCAGCGCCCTGGGGCGGGGACAGAGGGCCCGAGCTGCTGGGCAGATGCGGCGCTGGGACCGCAGCACAGCCGGGACCACCCATCCGGCCCGCCCTCGCCCTGGCCTCTGCGCAGCCCCCACAGACGCCTGTGGGAGCCCCCAGCCCCCTTGGCAAGAAGGACACCCCACTCCTGGTGCAGACTCCGGTCCTCCGGGGAGCGCCTGCCTTCCCGGAAGCCTCAGACGGGGAGTAAACCTCACGGAAGCCCGGAGTGGACACCCTCGTCCTGCGGGCGGGCCCGGGTCCCACCTAGCGCCACCCGCCGCGCCGCCTCCCCAGGCCCCTCGGCCGCTTTGTCCCCGCTCAGGGCCCCGCCCCGCGCCGAGCCCCGCCCCCGGTTGTCCTCAAGGCCCCGCCCCGTGTCCCGCCCCCAGTTGTCCGCAAGCCCCGCCCCCTGCCCGGCGGCCCACGCAGGGCTGCGGCCGGCGCCAGCCGCCCACCCACCGCGCCGTGCGGGGCTCCCGGGGCCGCTACTTCCGCCGCCTGCGCGGGGGCCCGGCCACCCCTGTCGCCGCGGGTGCGGCCCTCGGGTCGTAAGGGGCCACGCCCGCGCGCGACCCGCCGCCCCCGGCCCTGCGAGGCCCCGCGGCGGCTGGAGGCGCGGGAGAAGGGCGCCCCCGTGTGGCCGCGGCTGAGAGGCGGCGGGGCGGGCGCAGAGGCCTGGTCAGCCCGGGGTCAGCGGCTGGGCCGGGATGGTCCCGAGTCGCCAGCGCGAGCCGCGCCGTCACTGCCTCGTGCGTTTTGTCATCCTGAGATCTGGGGCTTCGGCGCCCCTGCAGCCCTGCAGTCGGGGCTGGCGCGGGTCTCGTGCCCGCATTTTCTGGACGTGCAGTGTATATCGGAGTGGCAGTTAGGGAGAGGTCTTCCGTCCACTGGCGCACTCCCCAGACGGCCGCTACAGCCTGGACTCCACCCCGGGCTCCCACGCGGGGCAGGGGCCCGGGAGCCGGGCGTGCTCCGCTGCCTTCCCAGGCCACAGCAGGGAGCTGGGTCAGACGTGGAGCAGCGGGGCTCGAACCGGCGCTGGTGGAGGCGGCGCCGCGGGATCCGTCACCGCACAGGCCCAGTGTCAGCCCCGAGTGCTGCCGGCTCTGCCCCGGGAACCCACACTAAAGCATTTCACCGAGCAGCACTGTGTGCCCGGCTCCGTTCTGGCCCCGGAGGCGGGGGGGGGGGGGGTCAGCCCGTGGTCTCTGCTCTGCCCGAGTGGACAGTCCACGGGACGGTCACAGACACAGATGTGAGTGAAAGCAGGCACGGGCGGGGGCACGGGCGGCCCAGGGAACCGCTGGGAGCGGGGGTCAACTCCTCCGACCTCACTGCGGGGTCAGCCAGGGGCCTGGCCCGTGCCTGGGAGCAGCTTCCCGGGCAGGGCACAGGCAGCAAAGGAAGGAGCTGGGGTGGGGGCCAGAGACCGGGCCAGGGGAAGGCAGAGCGCGGCAGACCAGAGCAGAAGAGGTCAGAGCACGCAGCAGGCCAGAGCAGACGAGGCCAGAGCAGAGGAAGTCAGAGTGCAGCAGGCCAGGCCAGACGAAATGAAGTCACTGTGCGGCAGGCTAGGCCAGACCACGCCAATGAAGTCAGCAAACGGGCAGGCTAGGCCAGACCAGGTGAAGTCAGAGTGCGCGGCAGGCCAGGCCAGACGAGGCCAGAGCACAAGGCTGGCCAGACCAGACCAGACAGGAGCAGGCCAACCTAAGTCAGAGAGCGGGGCAGGCCAGACCAGCCGAGGTCAGAGTGTGTGACAGGCCAGACCAGCCGAGGTCAGAGAGCAGGGCAGACCAGACCAGACGAAGTCAGAGAGCGTGGCAGGCCAGACCAGCTGAAGTCAAAGAGTGGGGCAGGCTAGGCCAGACAAAGTCAGAGAACGTGGCAGGCCAGACCAGCTGAAGTCAGAGAGTGGGGCAGGCCAGACCAGAGGAGGTCAGAGAGCAGGGCAGACCAGACCAGACGAAGTCAGAGAGCAAGCAGGCCAGACCAGCTGAAGTCAGAGAGTGGGGCAGGCCAGACCAGAGGAGGTCAGAGAGCAGGGCAGACCAGACCAGAAGAAGTCAGAGAACGTGGCGGGCCAGACCAGCTGAAGTCAGAGAGCGTGGCAGGCCAGACCAGCTGAAGTCAAAGAGTGGGGCAGGCCAGGCCAGGCCAGACAGTCAGAGAACGTGGCAGGCCAGACCAGCTGAAGTCAGAGAGTGGGGCAGGCCAGACCAGACGAGGTCAGAGAGCAGGGCAGACCAGACCAGACGAAGTCAGAGAGCAAGCAGGCCAGACCAGCTGAAGTCAGAGAGTGGGGCAGGCCAGACCAGACGAGGTCAGAGAGCAGGGCAGACCAGACCAGAAGAAGTCAGAGAGCGTGGCAGGCCAGACCAGCTGAAGTCAGAGAGTGGGGCAGGCCAGGCCAGACAAAGTCAGAGAACGTGGCAGGCCAGACCAGCTGAAGTCAGAGAGCGCTGCAGGCCAGAGCAGACAGAGCGCGGCAGGCCAGGCCAGCCCAGTTTGCCTTGCGTCGGGGAATGCCGGAAGCCCCTGGCGGTTCTCAGCAGAGGGCCATGCTGGGCTTTCCTCAGGGGCCGGCAGAGCCACCCACTGCCTGCAGCGTCACCGCCGCTCGTGAGTGCCGCTCTGCTGCCTGCGCCCCAGACGCCAGAGGACGGCCGAGTGCCGGGGCCCAGGTGGAGCCTGGCCAGCCCAGCCCGTCGTAGCCGTCTGGAGTGAACCCGCAGATGAAGACTCTCTCTCTCTCTCTCTCTCTCACTCTCTCTCTCTCTCTCTCTCTGCTTTCAAATAAATAAAAACGATTTTTTAAAAGTCTCTGTGGAGCTCGCCCTGGGCGCTGAGGAAAGCGGGTGCTAGTGAGGCGAGAGGAGCCTGGCGGGGAAGCGGGGCGGGAAGCAGGGGGAGGCGACGCGGGTGGGAAGCAGGGGGAGGCGACGCGGGGCGGGAAGCAGGGGGAGGCGACGCGGGGCGGGAAGCAGGGGGAGGCGACGCGGGGCGGGAAGCAGGGGGAGGCGACGGGGCGGGAAGCAGGGGGAGGCGACGGGGCGGGAAGCAGGGGGAGGCGACGCGGGGCGGGAAGCAGGGGGAGGCGACGCGGGGCGGGAAGCAGGGGGAGGCGACGGGGCGGGAAGCAGGGGGAGGCGACGGGGCGGGAAGCAGGGGGAGGCGACGGGGCGGGAAGCAGGGGGAGGCGACGGGGCGGGAAGCAGGGGGAGGCGACGCGGGGCGGGAAGCAGGGGGAGGCGACGGGGCGGGAAGCAGGGGGAGGCGACGGGGCGGGAAGCAGGGGGAGGCGACGGGGCGGGAAGCAGGGGGAGGCGACGGGGCGGGAACCAGGGGGAGGCGACGGGGCGGGAAGCAGGGGGAGGCGACGGGGCGGGAAGCAGGGGGAGGCGACGGGGCAGGGGCGCTGGGAGGAGAGCGTGTGAACGGGGCGGGCTCGGGAGGAGTCGAGGTGCGCGCGTCTGCGCTCTTGCGCTGAAGCAAACGCTCTCGCGGCTTCCTCTCCCGCACAGTCCTCCCTGACGTGGCTGGGGTGCTGGGAGGGCGTCCCCGCTCTCAGATCCGCGGGGGGAAAGGTCGCAGGGGCTGCAGGCCGGCCTCAAAGTGCACCTGCGCATGCGAGTGTGTGAACCTGTGTGTGATATTGTGTGTGGGAATGTGTGAGTATATGTGTGTGTGAGAATGTGTATGTGTGTGAGTGTGATTGTGTGTGAGAATGAAGGTGAGAGTGTGTGTACGATTGTAGAGTGAGAGTATATGTATGTGAGTGTGTGTATGTGTGTGGGAATGTGTGAGTATGTGTGTGAATGTGAGTGGGTGTGATTGTAGAGTGAGTGCGAGCGTGTGACTGTGTGTATGTGTGGGTGTGAATGTGAGTGGGTGTGAGTGTATGTGTGAGAATGAATGTGAGTGTGTGAATTTGTGTGAGTATGTGTACGTGTGTGAGTGTGAGCGTGTGTGAGCGTGTATGTGTGAGAATGTGTGTGTGATTGTAGAGTGTGTGCGAGTGTGTGACTGTGAGCATGTATGTGTGAGTGTGTGAATGTGAGTGGGTGTGGGTGTGTGTATGTGTGTGAGCGTGTATGTGAGAATGTGTGTGGTTGTAGAGTGTGTGCATGTGTGAGTACGAGTGTGTGTGTGAGCGTGTATGTGTGAGTGTGTGAATGTGAGTGGGTGTGGGTGTGTGTATGTGTGTGAGCGTGTATGTGTGAGAATGTGTGTGGTTGTAGAGTGTGTGCATGTGTGAGTACGAGTGTGTGTGTGAGCGCGTATGTGTGAGTGTGTGAATGTGAGTGGGTGTGAGTATATGTATGTGTGTGAGTGTGTGATTGTAGAGTGTGAGTGTGTGACTGTGCGTGAGTGTGGATCAGAGGGAGAGTGTGCTCTCAGTGGTCCAGCACTGAGTGGTCCCAAGGGGCAGGTCGCGGACAAGCTCCTTTGGGGGAAGAAGTCTGCGGGGTAACGGAGTGCGGCCCGCCCAGACTCTCCCTAGAGAAGCCCCCGGGAGCGGCACAGCAAGGCTGGGTCCGGGCTCGCCGCTCCGGAAGGCAGCGTGGGGTGGGGTCGGTGGCATCGCGCTGCTCTTCGCGGACACTTCGCCCCTTGCTGTCGCCTCCACGCTGACCTGGACACCACTTGGGGAAGCGCTGGAGCTGCGGGGGAGAGCGGTGCACACGGCTGCGGTGCCGGTTTAACCCTTTAAAACTGTAAAATGGGACAGGAGAGGGAGTAAATGCAATTATTGGCATTTGAAAACCCAAAGAAGCAAACAAAGCCCGGGGCCCCTGTTCTGGTGCAGGGGGTCAAGCCACTGCCTGAAATGCTGGCCTTCCCCGTGGGCACCGGTTTGAATCCTGGTTGCTTCACTTTGATTTTTTTTTTTTAAGATTTTATTTATTTGAAGGAGTTACAGAAAGAGAGGGAGAAACAGAAAGAGAGAGAGAGAGAGAGGGGAGAGAGAGAGGTCTTCCATCCACAGGTTCACTCCCCAGATGGTCACAATGGCCTGGGCTGGGCCAGTTCAAAGCCAGGAGGAGCCAGGAGCTTCATCCGGTTTCCCACACGGGTGCAGGAGCCCAAGCACTTGGCCCACCCTCTGCTCCTTTCCCAGGCACACCGGCAGGAAGCTGGATCGGAAGTGGAGCAGCCGGGACTCGAATGGGCAGCCCTATGCGTTGCCAGCATCTGAGGGGGGGGCTTTTCCCGCTATGCCACAGTGCTGGCCCCTGCAGTAATTTTTCAAACCCATCACCCACGGCCTTCTGTGACCGCCTCACGACCCATGTGATTAATCCGTGACGCTGAAGACTTCAGCGTGCCTTGCTGTAGCAGCGCTGCGGTGACGTCCCTGTTGCTGGGTTCGTCCGAACACACAACATCCCACCCCTCGGTGCCTCCCCGGGGCTTCCACGGCTCTGGGAGCGGGACTACAGGAGCCCTGCAGGGAGCGAGGCCAGGGCAGACCCTCCTGAATGCACACTGCAGCGGGCGAGCGCTGAGCCCAGCTCACTCGTCACGCCCGGGAGCCGGGGCTAGAGGATCTTCATCCTCTCTGAGCCGCAGAGAGCGTCAGGAGCTCGCCCGGGGCTGCGCTGGACCCGCGGCCTAGGGCAGCCGCACCCACACCCGGCTCCCTGCTGTGGCCTGGGGAAGCAGCGGAAGGTGGCCCACGCCCTTGGGCCCCTGCACCCGCGTGGGGGACCCGGCTGGAGCGCCTGGCTCCTGCTGGCCGATGTGGCTGTGGGGAGTGAGGCAGTGGACGAACCATCTCTGTGTCTCTGTAACTCTGCTTTCTCAACACGTGGTAAATCTTTCATTAAAAAAAAAATGAGCCTGCGGAAAAAGCAGCCCGGAGCGCTGTGACACTATCAGCAGCCGGCATTTGAGCGCTGTGATGCGCTTAGTGCTACAAACACTTGCATTGACTCATCCCCCGCGGCAGCCACACGACGCCGCCGCCATTGCTACAGTCGTTTTATTGGTGGGAAACGGACAGAGGACAGCCAGGGATTGGCTAAGAACAGTTTGAACCCGCCTATCAACCGCTCACCTATAGAGTAAGGAACACGTGACTCGGCTCAGCCACTCGGGGCATTCCTATTTATCCCCGCCCCCAGATCTCAATGATTGGCTCTGGCATAGCATGTGGCCTCAGATGGCCCAATCAGAGCCAGCCTCATGACTACAATGGGAACTTTGAGCCAAAGGGGTGCCCTCCTCTGCTTGTGGTGTGCCGAGGAGGTTCCCTGTGGCAGGAGGCTGGGGACACAGCCGCCTGGAAACGGTGACGCGGATCCTTGGTGACATTGCTGAGCTGTGGTGTCGACTTTGGCAGAAGCCAGCCCTAGTGTGGATTTTCCAGCTATAAATCCCTTTCCAGCTGGCGCCTCTTGCGCCCAGGCGGAGCAGCGACACAGTTAACCCTCAGTGCTCCGGGCACAGAGCAGTCCGAGGGGCAGGGCCGCGCCGGACCCTGCGGGGGAGGCCCAGGGCAGCTGGAGTGGCCGCGGGGCGACGACCGTGGGGCTCCAGGCAGCAGGATCCAGCAGCCAGGGCAGAGACGGTGTAGTATCTGCACAACCTCACAGCCCACGGCGCTCCTGCGCTGAATACAGGGACCCCCCCCCCCCCGTGTGGTTTTGCTTTTCTCCCTTTCAGTTACCCAAGGTCATCCACGGTCCGAAGATATTAAGTGGAAAATTCCAGAAATAAACAATTCATAAATTTTAAATCGCGTGCCATTTTTCCCCCTAAGTTTGTGTTTATTTATCTGAGAGTCAAGGAGACAGAGAGAGAGAGACAGAGATGGATGGAGACGAGCTCGCATCTGCTGGGTCACCCCCAGATGCTCCCGGCCTCTGGGGCTGGGCCAGGCCGAGGCTGCGAGCAGCGGCAAGAACCCAGTGACCTGACCCGCCGCGGCTGCATCTCGGGCTCCGTATTGGCGGGAAGCTGGAGTCCGGAGCTGGAGCTGGGGATGGAACCCAAGGGGCGAGCGATGGGGAGCAGGCGCCCGCGGCTGCACAGTCGCTGCCCGCCCTGCTCAGCGGCGGGGTGAAGTCTCACGCAGCCAAGACGCGGGTCGGTCGCACCTGCGCACCCACTCTGGTTCCCCGTGGCCCCTTCCTCACTCAGCCACGTGGCTATCAGGGCGACTGCCCCGTGCGGCAGTGGTCCAGCCACAGTGGTGGGTCTTAAACCACACTCCCCGCCGATGGAGGGACCCCTGTTTAGCCTTCCCTGCTGATGGACACAACTGCTTTGGACTGAGCTCGCGTGAATGCCTCTCTGTTTCCCGGCCTCGGCTCCTGAACCCGAATCATGAATCAAACGTGGAAACCGGATGAGGTCATCCTGACATCGGGTCAGGCCGAGATGCTGATCCGGAGCTGCCAAGGGGTCCGCACCCTTTGGCGCAGGAACCCCGCCTCGGGCCGCCCGGGGACGTGCGCGGGGCCTTATTTATAATGGGAGGAAATTGGGAGCAGCTTCCACGTCTGGCAACGCTGCCCCGCTGAGTAAACAGAGCGCAAACATTGGAGGCTGTGTTCACGGCCCGGCTTCAGCAGGGGAGCAGCTCGCGTCTGAAGCTGGGTGACTCAGAGCTGCAGAGACAATTCGCTCGCGGTTATGTAAGAGGCACGTGCGCACGCGCACACGCGCGCCCTTGGGAAGCCCCCAGACCATGGACAGGGCTGGGAGGGCGGTCGGTCGGGTGCTGGCATGGGTGGGCGGGGGGAGCTTTGTCGTTTCTACTGCGCTGTAGTTTGCAAACTGTGCCTCATGAACACGGATTCTCTTTCATCGATTTTGTTCTTTTTGTTTGAAAAGCAGATTTACAGGGAGAGAGAGAGAGAGAATCTTGCATCCACTGGTTCAGTCCCAATGGCTGCAAGGGCCAGGCAGAAGCCAGGAGCCTGGCAGCTGCATCCGGGTCTCCCACGTGGGTGCAGGGCCCAAGCACTTGGGCATCTTCTGCTGCCTTCCCGGGTGCGTTAGCCGGGAGCTGGGTCAGAAGGGGAGCAGCCGGGACTCCAGGGATGCTCGGGCGGCCTCCCCTGCTGCACCACAACGCGGGACCCCATCCTTCAGTCTTTCAATGAACATCTGAGAAAATAAAAGAGAAAAGAACAAGGTGTCCTCGCGCAGCCGCAGTGCCACGAACAAATCTGACAAATGGACAGAATTCCCTTAATACCGCCAGCCACCCAGGCCGGCTCCGTTTTGCGTGGACTGGAGACGGACCAGTGGCAGGGTTTTGTCCGGTGGGACCCAGCCAGAGTCCATTCCTTCCCCTCGGCGCAGGCGGTCGGCTAAGCCCACTCAGGGTTTTAGCTCTCACATTTGTTTTTAAAGATTAATTATATTTATTTGAAAGGCAGAGAGAGCAAAGGAGAGCGAGCAAGCTTCCAACCATGGCTCACTCCCCAGATGTCCACAGGGGCCCAGGCCAGGGCCTGGAGCTCCATCCGGGTCCCAGAGGACTTGGGTGGTCACTGGAGCCGTGCACCACTTGGAGGAAGCTGGGATGCAAGGGGCCCGCGCGGAAGCCAGGCACTGCAGTGTGGGGTGCGGGCGCCCGAACACCTCCCCCTTCAACGTTTTCTTTAGAAATAATTTCACATTTTACCAGTGAACGTTTCTGCCTCACTGACTTCATTGATGCTCTCCCCTCTCTAGCACACGTATGTGTGCACATCTGGGTGCGTGTGCACGAGTGTCTGTGTGTCTGTATGTACATGCATGCGTGTACTGCGTGTTCACATGCAGGCGTGTGTCCGCATGTGTGTCCGTGTGCATGCATGAATGTATGTGGGGTGTTGCGCATGTGTGCGTGCTTGTATGTACAGTTGTGTACTGTGTGTTCGCGTGCAGGTGTGTCTGCACTGTGCATGGGTGTCTGTGTTTGCGTGTATACATGTGTGTGGGTGTGCATGCGTGCATATGTGCATGTATGTACTCTGTGTGCCTGTGCATGTGTGAGTATGTGCATTTTTCCTTGACCCGTTGGAGGGTGTTACTCAGGGGACTTCGAAAAGTCCATGGAAATGGGTTACCAGACGTTTACGATGGTGCAAAAAAAGCTTTAAAAACCGCCTTTTTTTCACAATATGCATTTTCTACAAAATTCTGAAGCCCTTTCATGCATGGATTATTTTGCACCAAAATAAACTCTTTCTTTCTTTTTTTTTTTTTTCTGCTGTGCAACCTGCTTCCGTGCCAACAGCCCATGGAGACGCCAGGCCAGGACGCGGGGCTCGGCCTGCCAAAATCCAAACCCATGCACGGGAAAGTGTTGTTAAGACTCCGTCGCCCGCGGACTTTGCCAAGGCCGCTGCACAGGGGCGGGGTTAGGAGGCTGCAGAGGGTCTCCAGCACAGCACAGCGGCCTGCTGCCCCCCGCGGGGCCCTCTGCGCACCGCACCGACCTCCCTGCCGGGCCCGCGGGTCACGGCTTCACCTCTCCTGCAGCTCCTTTGCAGGCAAAGCCGTCAGAATCCGCCACATTCGGGCGGGATGTAAGAAAAAGTCACTCTCCTTTCTCCTGCGGCTCAGGGTCTGGGACGAGCACACCCCCACCCTCGGTCTCCTGCTCCGCCCCCTCGCTCCCGCCCCGAGCCCCCAGGGCTGCAGGCGCCGCGGGCGGGCAGGGGGCTCCCTGGTGCGGGGTGGGCTCCCGGGTGCGGGGCGCGGTGGGTCCCCGGGTGCGGGGCCAGCACCCGCAGCGCCCGCCCGGAAGCTAAGACTGTCCGTCCTGGCAGACAAGTTCTCAGACCCCTGGCTCCGGCGGCCAGGTGGAGGCCCGCGAGGTGCGTCTCTAACGCCAAGGGCGCTGGAAACACACGGCTTGGGGGCGGGGCTTTGACCTGACAGCGGAGACTCTCATTGAAGCACGGGTTCGAGCCCCGGCTCTGGCTGCTGGCTCCAACTTTGCACATTAGCAGAGCTAACGAGGTTCTCGGGCCCCTGCCAGCCACACGGGAGACTTGCGTGGACTTCCTGGCTCCTGCTGAGCCAGCCCTGCCAGGCCCTTACGGGCATCCTGGAGTGAGCCAGCAGGCGATGGTGCTCTCGCGCTCTCTCAAATAAATCGTTAAAAAAAATTAAATACGAGAGGCCGGCGCCGTGGCTCAACAGGCTAATCCTCCGCCTTGCGGCGCCGGCACACCGGGTTCTAGTCCCGGTCGGGGCGCCGGATTCTGTCCCGGTTGCCCCTCTTCCAGGCCAGCCCTCTGCTGTGGCCCGGGAGTGCAGTGGAGGATGGCCCAGGTGCTTGGGCCCTGCACCCCATGGGGAGACCAGGAAAAGCACCTGGCACCTGCCATTGGACGAGCGCGGTGCGCCGGCCGCAGCGCGCCGACCGCGGCGGCCATTGGAGGGTGAACCAACGGCAAAAGGAAGACCTTTCTCTCTATATCTCTCTCTCTCACTGTCCACTCTGCCTGTCAAAAAAAAAAAAAATTAAATACGATGGTTTAAGCAAAGAAGATAATTTCTTTCTCAGGTAATACGCCAGCGTGAAGGAGCCAGGCAGCACGGGCATCCAGGGGCTTGGGTTCTCTCCATCATAAAGCTCAGTTGTTATATAGGATTATTATTATTTTTAAAGATTTATTTATCTAAGAGGCAGAGTTGGAGAGAGACAGAAACAGAGACATAGAGAGATCTTCCAGCTGCTGGTTCACTCCCCAGATGGCTACATCTACAACGACCAGTCTGGGCCAGGCCAAAGCCAGGAGCTCCATCTGGGTCTCTCACATGGGTGCAGGGATACAAGCACTTGGGCCATCTTCCACTGCTTTCCCAGGCACATTAGCAGGGAGCTGGATTGGAAGTGGAGCTACTGAGACTCGAACCAGCGCTGGTATGACATGCTGGCATCTCAGACAGAGGCTTAACAGGCTGTACCACCACACCAGCCCTCTCTGGGGTTATTCTGAAATAAACCCTAAGCAGCACATCACTTCATGTTTATTTATTTTATTTTAATTTATTTGAAAGGCAGAGTGATGGAGGTGGGGGAACAGAGAGAGAAAATCTTCCATTTGCTGGGTCGTTCTCCAAATACCTGCAAGAGCCGGGGCTGGGCCAGGCTGAGGCCAGGAATGAGGAGCTCCCTCCCGGCCCCCCATGGGGTGACAGGCCCCCAAGTACTTGGGCCGTCTGCCACCTGCCAGCCCAGAGCGTTCAGGACTGGACGCAGGCGTCCACGCGGTGGCCTCACCCGCTGTGTCCACTTCCGAGCGGTCCAGAGCGAAAGGCCGGAGGTGAGCGTCCCAAGTGCCGTCCGCGAGCCACCGCCCGGTAGCTGTGTGGCCTTCGCCGAGTGTTCAGACGTCTCGTGCTTGAAGCAAGGCAAGCGGGGCTGCTGTCGCCGGGGCTGCAATGAGGAGTAAGAGGTGAAGCAGCCCAGCGCCCGGCCCAGGAAGCGCTGTCTACATCAGTCATTGATGAGGACGATGATTGCGCCGGCTCGCTGGACCTCAGCCCTCGCGGGTGGCAGTACGAACATCTGCCACTAGGGGACGCGGCGAGCTGGGGCTGTGCCGGAGCGCGAGGGCCAGCAGGGGGCGCCGCGGCGCTGGTACCGCGAGTGCCGAGACGGCTTGGATCATTTTCCTCTGCACATTCCAGCCGGGAACGCGGCGGCCCTGGCCGGTGCCAGAAGCGATCAATGTGGGAGACAAGAGGAGATCCTCGGCCGGACCCCCCAGGCCCGGGGAGGCGGAGAGCGGGGCAGTGAGAGGAGCCTGGTTCCCTGAAGACCACTCCCACGGCGCCCCCCGGGTGACGGAACGGCAGCGCCGACTTTCCCGGCCCTGGGACAGTGGTCCAGGAAGGGAGTGGGGGGGGGGGTAGAGCGGGGGGAGCTGCCCAGGAAGGAAGCCGGAGGATCCGCAAGACCCCTACCTCGGCTGGTTCCCCTTCGTCTACACTCCAGTCTCAGAGGGATCTAGAACCTTGGGCGGTTCGGAGCTCTGCTTCCTTTTCCAGGAAGGCCCCCCTGATTTTCCGGCAGACTGGATCAGACTGGGCACCCCAGCCTCCGGTCCTCCCCGCAGCCCTGGCCCTCCCCTCGGGGGCACAGGTGGTCACGTGTGCGGTGAAGGCAGGCCCCGGAGGCTCCCCAGACTGGACAAGAGAAAGGCTTTGGAAAGATACGTGCCCCTCTTGCCTCTAGGCCTTTGCCCCACACCTGTAGACCGCCAGGGCTGCCCGTCTACACCGCGGGTCTCAGCTCAGGCACCTGTTCCGGGGACCCTCCGGAGTGAAAGGCTGTGTTGTCAACACCCGGATCCTACACAGCAGGTCCTGGGGGACGTGTTTGCTGAGTGAACGAGTGTCGGACTAGCGTTTGGGTTGGAGTTCCGGAATCTGAGCTGGCACTGACTTCCTGCCTGCCTCCCCTCCCCCCTTTTCTTCTTGAGTAACAATTCACACACCACAGAGCTCGCCCATCTAAATGAGTAATTCAGTGTTTTGTTTTGTTTTAATACAGAGCTGCGCGAGCAGGGCCCACTTTGTGGAGACTCCAGCCTGTCCCCCTCGGAGGCCCCGTGTGCCTGGCCACCACTGCCGGCTGGTCTCCCTGCCCTGCTGCAGGGGGAGTCTGGCGCCACCTCTTGGTGCCGGGAGACAGGTTCAGTCGGGAGCCAGACTCAGCCGCCCGGCCTCCCCGACCGACCCCGCTGGGAGGCCCGGGTTAGGATGACAATGACTGAGCACCTGCTGGAGCCGAGTGCCACCCTCGAACAAAGCAGGCGCTCCTGGCGGGACCTCCCTGCAGGCCCGCCCCTCCCGAAGCCCCGCCCCCCGTTTATGGCCCTTGCTCCACACCGGAGGGTTAGAAGTGATGGCCAGGCATGCTGTATCTGGTGGTTACTGTTAAAGTGAGATGTCCCTTCCTGTCGCGCCCACCCTTGGGCAGAGAGGCCGTGTGCTTTGGTTTTCTCCGCGCATTCCTGCTTCCTGCCAACATGGTCTGTCTGGGGCGCGCGGCGCCTGGGGACAGACACAGCGGTGAGCGAGGAGACAGTCCTGCCCAGTGCCCGTCGGCTCCTCAGCTGAGCTAAAGCTGGCCCAGGCTCTTCTTGGGGTTTGTTTGTTTAAGAGAGGGTGCTCCCATCTTCTGGCTGGCCCACCAACCACCTGCAAGGCGTGGGGCCAGGGCTGAAGGTGGGAGCCCAGACCAGGTCGCCCGGGTGCATGGGTGCTGCAGTAGCCGGAGCCGGGAGTGGGACCCAGGCGCTCTGATGCCGCAGCAGCATCTTGGCCACAGGGCTCAACACCCACCCCCTCTTCTGGGCCCGGGCGGGAGGGTGACGGCTGACCAGGCGGCGGTTGGGGCTGTGCACAGGGCTGCCCTGTTCTTGCTGTTTTAGGGAGGATTCTGGGCTCCCTGCACGGCCAAGGCGTGGGCAGGGCCGCCCTGTCTAGCGCCCACCCCTGGCTGGACTTCTCTGCGGGGGACGGGAGAGAACCCTGAGCGCGTACGCAGGACGCAGAGCGAAGCGGAAGCCATGGAGCCACAAAGATAAAAGACGGGGCGGACGAGGCGGCCAGGCCGGGCCGGGCCCTGGAGCTGGAGGCCGAGACACGGGGAAGCAGGCAGAAGCGAGAGGTACAAAATAGGTGAGTTTTTTTTAATTGAAAACTATAAAAGGGATGGGGCACGTGAAGGGGACGGCGGGCTGGGTGCAGCCCCGGGCACGCCGACGGGGAGGCGGCCCGGGCCTCTCTCACACAGGGTGTGCGCAGGCACAGACCGGGGCTCAGGCGCGGGGCCGCGCGGGCGCGCAGTGGTGCGGCTGGTGCGTGGGCGCGAAGCCTGGGCGGCAGACGCAGCGGAAGGAGCCGTCCGTGTTGACGCAGCGCGCGTTGACGCAGAGCGGGGATGCCGCCGCGGCCTCGTCGCACTCGTTGATGTCTGGGGAGAGGGTAGTAGCGGTGGCTGCCTAAGGCAGAGTGCGCACGCGCCCGCCCACCTCCCGGCACCCCCGATCCTCCGGGCAGACCGACGGCGTTTGGGGCTGAAAGCGGCTGCAGACGTCTGCAGGCTGTGCGCGCTTGGCCAGATGGCCCAGCCCTTCCGTGAGCCGGGTCCTTCTGTCACCAGGCTTTCGTTAGGAAACTAATACGGATGATGGGGTCAGCAGCAGTAGATGCTTAGCCTATCCCAGACGTCGCTTTGAGCACGTTGTGTGCGTGAACTTGTTTGTATTAAATCTGATAACCGCATGAGCCAGATGCTGTGTGACCGTTTCACGCACGCGCAGGCCGAGGCTCGGCAGGGGACAGCCCCTCTCTCCTTGCCCGGTGTCGCCCACAAGCCCGCAGCCTGCTGGGTGGCTCCCAGGCTCGCCCTCTTTCTCAACTTTGTTTTCAAAGCTCACTGCACAGGCCCGCCTGGGCAGCCCCTGGGCCCCGAGCACCATGTCCCCAGCCAACCTCAGTTCCCAGGCCCCAAGGCAGGGACCTGGAGCCCGGGAGCCCAGGAGCTGGGCAGGCCGGGGGTTGGGCCGACGTGACGGCCATGGGTTCTCACACAGGCCTCGCTGGTGTCGTGGAGCAGGGCTAGCAATGCTCACAACAGCTCCGTGCAATGGGCTCTGGGACTGAGCACAGGCCAGTGTCCAGGGTCACACGGTAAGTTGCTGGACTGAGCCTAGGGCTCTGCTACGCCCCCAGAGTTCCGGGTCGTACCGTTTGGGCTGCACTCGCGTCCAAACCAGGCAGGCTTCCCTTGGTGCGAGGAACAGGCCTCCCCGCCCCCTCCGGCTCCCTGGCCCCGCCCCCGGACAAGCCCCGCCTACCTCGCCCTGGCTCCTCCTTCACCCAGCAAGCCCCGCCCCACGGCAGCGGCCGAGCCGAGCCCCTCACCGACGCAGGCCATGCGGGTGATGTCCAGGCGGTAGCCATCGAAGCAGCTGCAGGTGAAGCCCTCGGGGACCCGCACACAGCGGCCATGGTCGCAGCCGTCCAGGACCCCGCACTCCTCCTCCTCCAGGCCCTCGTAGGGCTCCTCCAGGGCGCCTGTGGGGACCGCGGGGCCCGTTCGTCCCTCGCGCCTCTCGCGCTAACCCGCCCACCCTGCCCGGCCCCTGCCCGGCCCCTGCCCAGGTCTGTCTGTCCGCCGCTCGTGGTGGGACCCAGCTCCTGCGGTGGTCTCCTCCGTGCCTGCCCGCCCCAGCCTCTGGCGTTCTGCCGCGGTGCTCACCCGTGTAGCCACCACCTTCAGGCGACTCCTCGGGCTCCGGGAAGGAGCCGCGGGTGTCTCGGGACCGGTAGGACCAGCCGGCACGCGGGCCAGAGCGCGCAGGAGCCTCCGGTTCGCTGTAGCGGCCGCCGTCGTCCTCGAAGTCGGGCACATCGAAGGGCGGAGCCCCGTACGGGGCCTCCCGGCGCGCGAAGGGCCCCGGGGGCGGCGGGTAGGGGTCGTAGGGCAGCACGGGTGGCGGGTACAACTCAGGCCCATACGGCAGGCCCTGGTAGGGCGGACCTAAGTCTGGCCCATACTCATAGGGGAGCCCGAAGCCGCCCGGCCGAGGCGGGCCGTAGGCAGGAGGCCGCAGCACATTGCAAAGGGCCTCGAAGTCGTCTGTGGAGGGAGGCCGGGAGAACATTCAGCCCCGGCCTGGCTGGCACCCGCCCCCAGGAAGAGGCGGGTGGGGGTGGGGGACTGCAGGGGGCAGCCAGGTCAGGGGGCCGAAGACCCAGGCTGGGATTCAGAGGCCCCCGGGGGAACCAGGCTGGGTCCTACAGACATGCAAGGTGGGTGTTCTGTGGGCCCAGAGCTTGCCAGGAGGCTGAGGGCCTGGGACTGGGCTTACTGGCGCTCAGTTCCCAAGGGCAGAGGGGTGGGGGGTCTCGGATTTTCAGAGCTGAAACGTGGGTCCCGGGAGCCCCGTGGTGAGGTCTCAGACGCCTGATTTAGCGCCCGCGGCAGTGGCCCTTGTTGCTCCGGGACAGGACGCCCGAGGTCCCAGGTCCCAGCAAGGACACCTCATGGGCTGTGTCTCTGAATTTTCCAGACCAGGAGTTGAGGGCACAAGAAACCAGACCCCAGGGGCCCGTGGGGCGGGGACCAGGGGCTCTGCCAAGCTGGGCCCTGGGGTCTCCATGGCTGAGGCTGACCAGTCTGGGATGTAGCTTTTGGGACAGAGATTGGACTTGGAGGAGGTCCTGAGAGCGGGGCGGGGCTGGAGCCCGCGGGGCGTGGCCTCTGCGCCGGGCTGGGGCTGACAGTACCTGAGTCTTGGGCGGGGCAGAAGGCGCAGTCCATGCCCCAGGCCTCTCCGTAGAGGCAGCAGCACTCGGTGTAGGTGGCCTGGCGGTCCAGCCGCGGGCGGCTGCACACGAGGTCGGGCCCCACCTCCTGCCAGCACACTCCCAGGTTGTCGTCTGCGGCAGACACCAGGCGTCAGGGCGGCCGAGCAGCCCAGCCACCTCCGCCTGTCCACGGGTCCCAGAAGTCCGGGGAGGGGGTGGCAGCAGGCTTCTGGACTGAGGACCAGGCTTGTCGGGGGCACGGGGCTGTGGGACAGGAGTCCGGGCGGGAGACGTTCCACCCAAGTCTGGCCTCTGGAGGGCCGGGTGACCTTGGACAGGCAGGGGCCCCGGGGGCGTGGCCTGCGCGCCCGGGGGGCGGGGTTACCGAGGCTCTGGCTCTCGTTGGAGACACAGCGGCGCCGCGAGCCGTCCAGCACGAGCGGGGGCTCGCACGTGCAGTGGTAAGAGCCCACGGTGTTGACGCAGCGGCCGCCCTCGCACGCCGGCTCCTCGTCGGCGCACTCGTCGTTATCTGCAGGGGCGCAGAGGGCTGGGTGAGGAGCAGCCCGCCCCCTGCCACCCCCTCCCCGCGTTTCCTCCCAGCGCGGCGACAGCGTGATGGATTGAGTCTAGACTCCAGGAAGGACTTCCGGTCCAACGAGGAGCTGGCTCGGCGCGGCGGGGTGGGGGGCGCGCGTACCGACGCACTCCAGCCGCTGTGCGTGGTAGTAATAGCCGTTGCTGCAGTAACACGAATAGCCCGGGGCCGTGTTCACACACACGCCGCTCTTGCACACCTGGTCTCGGAAGAGCTGGCATTCGTCCACGTCTGCGAGAAGGGTGGAGAGGGATGGGAACTTGCCGGACTTGGCGGCTAAGTCGGGGAGGTGGAGGTGAGCAAAGATGGAGACAGCAGAGAGGATGCTGAGAGGCAGAGAGAACAAGAGCCGGAGGCAGAGCTGGGCCCTGGGGGCGCAAGGTCGGGGGGAGGGTGCTGAAGCCTGGCCTCACCTCTCCGGAGGCTCGGGTCTCCGCTGGGCGCCAGGTAGCCCCGACCATGTGGGCACAGCGACTGGTACTCGGCTGCACAGGGAGAGCAGGCTGAGCCCGACGCCCGCATCCCACCCCCCCTCCCCCGGCAAGCCCTCGGGCTCAGCCCACGCCCACGTCCTGTCCCTGATGCTCCAGGCCCTCAGCCCGTGGCCCACCACGTCCCTTTCTCCTGGTCCCCGCGCCCCCCTGACTCTCCGCCAGCCCTCAGCCCGTGCCCACCGGTCTCGGTGCTGGGGCACTGCTGGATGCGGCAGCCGCTGCCCCAGCCCTCGCCCACGGTACAGCAGCACTCCTGCCACGTCACGTTCCGGGCCAGGATGTTGTCACACGCGTCCGGAGCCGCTGTGTCAAAGTAGCACTCGCGGCGCCCGCTGCCCGCGGGGCCCTGCCTGGGAATGCCGGGCCGCCGCGGCGGGGCCGGTGGGGGTGGCCTGGCTTGCACGCTGGGGCTCTCGGGGGGCGCCTGGGGCTGCGAGCCGGGGAACGTGCCTACGGAGACAGGGGGCTTTAGTCTCGCTGGGCGGGGCCCGCAGGCCCCCACGTCTCAGGCGGGAAGGCAGACCCCACGGCCTCGGGCGCCCACCCATGCCTCCGCTGCAGCCCACAGTGGCCGACAGCGGTCTCCCCGGCCTGCTGCACGCCTCCCCGGGTCTCCCTGGGTCCTCACATCCAGCGTGTCTGAATTGGTTCAGTCTTCCTCCCCAACCTGGCTCCACCTGGACACACCCTGCCCACCAGGACAGCCCCACGGCTTTCTCCCACACGCCTCCTCCCGTCCCGTGGCCACTGCCTAGGCCCTGCCCCTAGACGCCTCCCTGGTGCTTTCCAGGCCTGGTTATAGGGGCTGGCGTTCCAGGGTTAAGTCACCACTTGTGGCGCCAGCGTCCATGTGGGCACCAGTTCGAGTCCTGGCTGCTCCCTGCAAATGCCCCTGGAAAGCAGCAGCAGATCGCCCACGTGTTCGGTCCCTGCCACTCACGGGGGAGACGCGGATGGAGTTCCAGGCTCCTAGCTTTGGCCTGGCCCAGCCCTCTCTCCCTCTCCCTCTCCCCACCCCCCCATCCCTGTCACTCCTCTGCCTTTCAAATAAATCAATCTTTTAAAAACCTTGATTATCCACCTTTCCTGCTCAAAACCGTCCCTGGGGCCACGGTGCCCTGGGGAAGAGTCTGTCTCCGCCTCCAGCCGTGTCTCTGCCCATCCCTGGCTGAGTGCTGTGACTCAGGCCGCAGTGAGCTCATCCCAGCTGCTCTGGCACGCCAGGGGCGCCTCGGCCCGGGCCGTGTTCCTGCACACGCCAGGGGCGCCTCGGCCCGGGCCGTGTTCCCGCACATGCCAGGAGCCGCCGCCAAGCCAGGCCTCGGCCCAGGCCGTGTTCCCGCACACACTGTGCCTGGTGGGTTTCTCCTCGTCCACTCCCACAGGAATTCCTCCCTAACCTCTCCCGAGAACACCCCTCTGGCCAGCGCTTCCTCCTCCCCAGCCCCGATTTCCTCTGGGTCATCGCTCTCTGGTGATGCCTCTCTCTGCTCCATCAGACTGTGAATTCTTTGAGGACAAAGTAGCCTTTCCTGGCTGCCGCCCAGAGTAGGACCTGAACATGGTGGACGTCCTGTGAAGCACTCTGGTGGAGCCACCACCTGGACAGAGTCCTCCCACCCACATTAACCCATGTGTTCTGAAGTTTTTTGTTGCTATTTAAAACAACAGCATTTCACTGATGGCAGCTGTCCACATCACCAGTAGCCATCAGTTAAATCGATACCCCAGTCTCACCAGCAGAAGTCCTTGGTGGAACACAGCGTCCTGTCATGGGGTCAAACTCCTCGGGGCTGGTGGGGCAGACACAGAGGAAGGAGCCTTCAACGTTTTCACACAGGGCAGCTCCACACACACCCTGCAGGGTTTCACACTCATTCACATCTGTGAGCAGGGAACAATAGGAGAGAGGGAGTTGTTACAGTCTGAGCAGGACTTGTCGCCCAGGCTCAGGCAGCGGTTCCGGGTCTGGGTCTGCGTCTTCCTGTTGACGGCTGATGGGACCCCCCCCCCGTTGTGGCCTCGGAGAGGGGGGCCTGGTGGGAGGTCCGTGGGTCACTGGGGTGAGCCCTTGGAGCATGGTTCTCGTCAGAGGGGTAAGGGTTTGAGTCCAGGTTCTGTCTGGCTGTTCTCTCTGCTTCCTGCCTATCCATAGGGGCCCATTTAGGGAGTGAACCAGTGGGTGGAAGATTGTGTGTGTGTGTCTCCCTCTTTCTCTGTAACTCTGCCTTTCAAATAATAAAAATGCACCTTAGAAACAAAAGCAAGGGGCCAGCACTGTAGCATAACAGGCAAAAGCCACCACCTGCGGTGCCGGCATCCCATATGGGCATTGGTTCAAGTCCTGGCTGCTCTACTTCTGGTCCAGCTCCCTACTGATGGCCTGGGAAAGCAGCAGGAGATGGCCCCGGAACCCACAGGGGAGACCTGGAAGAAGCTCCTGGCTCCTGGCTTTAGCCTGGCCCAGTGCAGGCCGTCGTGGCCATTTGGGGAAAGAACCACAGGATGGTTCTCTCCCTGTCTGTATGTCTCTCCCTCTCTCTCTAATTCTTTCAAATAAATAAATAACGAAACCTCGAAACAAAACCACAGCCAAACAGACAGGCGTCTTCAGAGCCCGGGTCCCACCGTCCACTTTTCTTCTGCCAGCAAACCCTGAGTCTCCTTGGATATGGGGTCCTTTCGTGTTCAGCTCATGTGTTTTAGAGGGACAGACACGCAAGGCCCAGGCGGGCTGAGCAGGTGCCTGCGTTCCCGGGCCAGGCCCGGGCTGTGGACAGGAAGAGGAGCCGCCCCCCAGCACGAGGCCGCTGAGCCACCCATGTGTGCTCACAAGCGCCAGGGCCATTTTTGAAAACATCCCACAAAGGAAAGCCAAGCGACAAGAAAGAGACAGAGAGG
Organism: Sylvilagus floridanus; assembly: GCA_949820135.1. Taxonomy (NCBI): domain Eukaryota; kingdom Metazoa; phylum Chordata; class Mammalia; order Lagomorpha; family Leporidae; genus Sylvilagus; species Sylvilagus floridanus. Next base: position 13,671,925 of record OX463232.1, read on the forward strand.
GCCTGGTTAAAATTCCTGGATCCAGGGACGCCTCAAGTTCAAGTGTATTCCAGGGCTTCGCAGTGTTAATTCCTTTTTGAGACACTCAGGCTGCTGTGTGTGTCAGTGAAAACCGGAGGATGCAGCACGCAGAGTCACGCGCATCCCTGTGTGTAAGTTGGGCCTCCCTGCCAGCGCCTGCTCAAGTGGAGCGCTGTGTGCAGAGCCCAGGGCCACAGAGGGGAACACCAGCCTGGAGTTTGCTGCTGTGCCTTCTGTAACTCAGCTTACTGAAAGTTACAAAGCTTCAAGGTTCCCTCCCTCAGGAAGAAGTGCGGGATGACTGTGTATGTGTGTGTGTGTGTGGGGGGGGTCGCTGGGAAAGCCACCACCTGCCATGCCAGCTTGCACGTGGGTGCCGGTTTGAGTCCCGGCTGCTCCACTTCCTATCCAGCTCTCTGCTATGGCCTGGGAAAGCAGTGGAAGATGGCCCCTGTCCTTGGGCCCCTGCACTTGCATGGAAGACCAGGAGAAATCTCCTGGCTCCTGCCTTCGGATCAGCGCAGCTCAGGCCATTGTGGCCAAATAGGGAGAGAACCGGCAGATGGAAGACCTCTCTCCTCTCTCTGTGTAACTCTGACTTTCAAATAAATAAATGAATCTTTTTAAAAAGATTAATATGCTTCATACATTTCAGTCGTTTTCTTTAAAACACAAAAAATATGGCCGGCGCCGTGGCTCAACAGGCTAATCCTCCGCCTTGCGGCGCCGGCACACCGGGTTCTAGTCCCGGTCGGGGCGCCGGATTCTGTCCCAGTTGCCCCTCTTCCAGGCCAGCCCTCTGCTGTGGCCCAGGAGTGCAGTGGAGGATGGCCCAAGTGCTTGGGCCCTGCACCCCATGGGAGACCAGGAGAAGCACCTAGCACCTGGCTCCTGCCATCGGATGCTAGCGCGGTGCGCCGGCCGCAGCGCGCTGTCCGCGGCAGCCATTGGAGGGTGAACCAACGGCAAAGGAAGACCTTTCTCTCTGTCTCTCTCTCTCACTGTCCACTCTGCCTGTCAAAAATTAAAAAAAAAAAAAAACACAAAAAATACAATCTGAGACTGCTGTCACCACTAACGGAGCTCTAATTCGGAGATGATCTCATGTGCCACGGGCTAAATCCACAATCCCCAGGCTCACAGAGGGCCTGACCAGCCTCTGCCCCCGCCCCCCGGAGCCCCTTACCCACGCAGTGACGCCGGTCCCGCGCCCCCTCGTAGCCCTGGTCACAGAGGCACTGGAAGGAGCCAGGCAGGTTCTGGCACACGGCGTGGGCGCCGCAGAAGGACTGGTTCCGGCACTCGTCCACATCTGCAAGCCCCAGACAGCCCGTTCGTTTTCCTACCTTCTCCCCCTCCCCGCCCCTCCCTGGACCCCCCGGACACCCACCCTGGCAGCCGCCCCCTGGCGTGGGCTGGTAGCCAGGGTCGCAGGCTGGGGTGCAGCGGTAGGAGCCAGGCGTGTTCTCACAGCGCTGGGCTCCACAGATGGCAGGGCCGTACTCCTGGCACTCGTCCACATCTGCAGGGCAGAGGAGGGGCGCCGGTACCGACCGCCGCCCCCTAGAGGGCAACCTCCGCAATGGCAGGGATTCGCGGGCTCCCTCCTCCTGGTGTCCCATCGCACAGCGCCGGATACATGCAGCTGCCCCCAGATGACTTGCTGAATGAATCTTGCATCCTCCCCTAACCCCAGCCTGTCAGCTCCACGGCGCCGTGGGTTTTGACTCATTTCCTGATGCGCCTCCGGTGCCCGGCACACAGTAGGTGCTTAATGAATTCTTGTGGAGGTAATGAATGTGATCTCGCCGTCAGTTTTGTCCCGTGTTCCACCCAGTGTGTGTCCACACACACACACACACACACACACACCTGCCCTAGCCCCCAGATCCAGTTACTCTGCTGAGGATGGCGGGCGAGGGGGGCTGGGGGAGACCTGGGAAATGAGAAGAGTGGGCAGGGGGCGGGTCTGAAGGCAGAGCAGAGACAGGAAGGGGCGGGCCTGGGGACCAGGAGAGAGGCAGTCAGGAGAGAAGTGGAAGGCCGAGCTTTGATAGGCAGGGCTATTGGAGAGACTTGGAGAGACTTCCAGCTCCTGGTGGGAAAGTACCGGGCTCAGGGCGGCTGGGGCCGGGTCTCCCGGGAGGGGCGGCCAGGAGCTGAATGAGTGCTGCAGGGTGAGGCGAGGGTGGGTCCACACGGATTAGGAAGAGAACGGTGTAACCAGGTCTCGGCGGCCACAGGCCCCCTGGACGTCCCAAGGGAGCTTGGCGACCTCTTTCCTGGCTGGGGGCTCTCTCAAGGGCAGGCACCCCCGGAGGCACCAGAAGCCAGGGTGCCTTTGGAGGCCTTTCCCTTTGCCCGAGTCTGTGCCAGGCCCCCATGGTGGTAGCTGGGGCTGGGGGGTCTCACCGTCACAGGTGCCCTCGGGGCCCGCGTGGTAGCCAGGATCGCAGTCCCGGACACAGCGGTAGGAGCCGGGGGAGTTCTCACAGCGCTGAGCCCCGCACAGGGCTGGGCCTCGCTCATGACATTCGTCCACGTCTGAGGAAGGAAGCAGGGTGGTCAGATGGGGGCGGCAGGGAGGGGCCAGAGCCAGAAGGAAGAGGCTAGGCGAGCAGAGGAGAGGGCCGAGGAGATGGGGAGGCCGAGGGCAGAGGCAGCGGGGAGCCGAGGTGTGAGGCGGAGCCGGGAGGGGTCGGCGGCGGCGACGCCCCTCACCCAGGCAGGAGGCCAGGTCCGGGCCCGCGCGGTGTCCCGGCGGGCAGGTGCACTCGAAGGAGCCGTCGGTGTTGGTGCAGACGCCGCTCTGGCAGAGGTCCTCTTCGCTGCACTCGTCCACGTCTGTGGGACAAGGCGTCCGACACGCGGGCCCACGCTCCCGACCGCACCTCTCCTTGCCTGCCCCGCCCCGCCCTAGGCTCCTCCCCCTCAGGTTCCGCCCGCATGCCCCGCCCACCGGTGCCTGGCGACCCCGTTCCACCACCTTCTCCTCCTCCCGCCTTTCCCTGCTGTGAGCCCCTGCTTTCCGGGCCCAGGCCCAGCCTAAGTACAGACCAAGGCAGGAGGCTCCGCGGGGTCCCGGTCGGTAGCCCGGGGCACAGGTGCAGGCGAAGGAGCCGTCGGTGTTGAGGCACTCGCCGTGGGGGAAGCAAAAGTCGCCCTCCAGACACTCGTTTATGTCTAGGAAATGTGAGGGATGGGGGGGCGGTGTTGGGCTGCCAGCCCACCAAGCCCCGCCCCCAATCCTGACCCCGCCCCCAATGCCCGGTGCCTGAGCATCTCCCACAGCTCCTCGGTGTCACCTTCGTCCCCCCAGCTTGCCTTTGCCCAGGCTCTCCCGCCAGTGCCCAAGCTGCCCACCTGTGCAGGGCCCCGGCCGGCCCGGCGGCTCCCGGTAGCCCGGTGCGCAGCTGCAGTGGAAGGAGCCTTCAGTGTTGGTGCAGTGGCCGTGGGGACCGCAGGGGGCGCCCGAGCTGCACTCGTCCACATCTGTGGGAGCGGGGTGGGTTTCAGAGCGGGTCCAGTCAAGGGTCGCACCAAGTGCGTCCCCTTGGAGAAGTGGGGTGTGCGGTGGTGGTAGGAAGTGTCCTGGGCCGGAGAGGGGCTGAGGGCTTCGGGGAGAGGTGGACAGACCGAGGCTCCGCAGTCCCTGGGTGGTGACTGGGAATCCTGCAGAGCTACCTGGGTTTCCAAGGATTCCCTGTGCCAGGACCCTGGGGTGCAGGAGAGGGATTCCCAACCGGGAAGGGTCAGAAATGAACGCGGCTAAGGGCCAGGTCTTTAACCAGGATGTCTGGATGGGATTCCGCAGAATCAGGGATCACAGACAATGCCCAGCATCGGAGACCAGCTAGGGTCGGAGGCTCCAGTCTGGGTCCAGAATTCTGCCACAAACCAGGGGTCAGGCTCAGGAGTCAGGAGCCCAGGGAAGGAATTCTAAGAAGGGCCGGGGCAGGGAGCCAGGATGAACAGTCCCACTGTCAGAGTTGCTGGGGTTGTGGACAAGGTCAAATGCCACAGTCAAATTCAGGGGTCACAGGTCGCATTCGGGCCCAGGGGACAGTCAGGGTCATGGCCACTGGCAGGGTTGTAGTGCGAGGTTACCAGCAGGGGTCATGGCTAGGGTCACATGTGAGTCAAGATACATGTCCATGGGTCACACAGTTGGTCGTCAGGGCCTGGGTCTTGTCTGGGGCCTCAGTCAGGTTCTGGGGGCTGTGGTCCAGTTAAGGGAACTGAGGCCTAGGGCAGGAGGTTATGGGCCAGGTTGGGGTTGTGATCCAGGTCAGGGTCAGATCCGTATCAGGGCAACCCGGATCAGGCCAAGGTCACAGCCAAGGCCTGGTCTTACCAGTGCACCTGCCACGGTGCAGGTGGTGGCCAGCAGGGCAGGCCCTGCACTGGAAGGAGCCAGGCGAGTTCACACACTCCTGCCCCGGACACGCCAGGTGGTTCTCACACTCGTCCACGTCTGGGGAGCAGGGGACAGGGTGGCCTTGAAGGAGCAGCCCTGCAGCCCCTCACCTGTCCACGATCCTCCCTCCCTCCCCGGCCTCACCCTCGCACTCGGAGCCAGCGGCGTTGGGTTGGAAGCCCGTGGGGCAGACGCACTGGAAGCTGCCTTCCGTGTTCTCGCATCGACCGTAGGCGCAGGGTGAGGGGCTGCGGGCACACTCGTCCACATCTGGGGCAGAGGCGACCCCCAGGCTGAGGAAGAGGCCCAGGCCTCTGCCCACTGCCACCACCAGCCCCTGCCACCTGCCAGTCCTGGGCCATCCCCTTGGACTTTGCCCAGGCTGCTCCCTCCTCTCAGAGAGGCCCCTTCCTCTTCCCCTCTTTGCCTCCTCCTCCTGGGGTCCCCACAGAACAAGGGCAGCACTCATAGAGGGAGGAGACATGGGGGAGCACTGTCTTGTTTTGGAGAAAAAGAAAAGACTGGCGTGAGACCCTTGCCACCCGCACCCCGGCACCCGCCCCCGCGGATGGTGGTAGTGGAGCAGGCCTGGGCTCAGCACCCTCACCCTGGCAGGGGGCTCCCGGACCCCGGGAGCGGAAGCCCGCGGGGCAGGCACAGTGGTAGGAGCCAGCCGTGTTGTCACAGCGGCCCGGCCCACAGGGCGGCGGCTCCTGGGCACACTCATCCACGTCTTCCTCGCACGCCGAGCCCCGGAAGCCAGCCGGGCAAACACAGCGGAACGAGCCGGGCAGGTTCTCGCAGGCCCCACGGCCACACAGGCCCGGGCTCTGGGTGCACTCGTCCACATCTGTGGCGGCAAGGAGCTGGGGTCACCGCCCCTCGTCCCGCTGCCCCTCGTGCCTCCCTGCCGTCCTCCCACCTGCGCAGCTTTCCAGCTCGGGCACCCCTAGGGCCGGCTCCTGGGGCCATCCCACCCCTCCTCACTCTGCGCCTCCATCCTCCACCTCTCCCTTCCCGTCCTTTGGCCTTTCCACCCCCAGGTCACTCTCTGAAGCCATCAGAACCTGGCCTCTGTGCCCCTGAGTCGGCCTCCCTTGTCGGGCATCTCAGTCTCTCCAGCCCCATCCCGCGGCCCCTCCACGCCCTCACCCTGGCAGCTGGCTCCATGCGGGGCCGCCTGGTAGCCGGCAGGGCACACACACAGAAAGCTGCCTGGCGTGTTCTCGCAGCGCCCGCGGTCACAAGGCGGCGGCACGCGGTGGCATTCGTCCACGTCTGTTGGCACAGACCAGGCGGCTGGGACTGGAGTGGAAGACCCCAGGGAGAGGACGCGGGGGAGGGGGAGGGCAGGGGCGGGGCCAACCTTGGGCCTGGGCCAGACTGGGCGGGGAACCAGGGAGGTGGGCAGGCCTTGGAGTGGGCTGGCTTAAGGTGAAGGCGGGGCTTGAGCTAGGAGTGCAGGATGAAGACTGGGGACCAGATCAGGACTGACAGGGCGAGGGGGGCTGTGAGGGGGGTGGGGGAGGGCAGGGCAAGGGCAGGAAGGGCAGCTTTGGGGCCCCTGGCAAAGAGAAGGCAGAAGCGAGGCTAGAGACGGAAGGCGCAGATTGGGGCCTGGGCTCTGGTGTGTAGGGATGGAATCCTGGCGGTGGTCAGGGATTGGTTCCAGAAGTTGTAGGACACAGGAGCTAGTCCAGGACACGACGGGATGGGACTCAGAGGGAGAGGGGACAGCAGTGGGCCGGGGCCCAGCCCTTGGGATTGCCAGCTCCAAGGGCGGGCCACGATGGGGCTGGCCGCCCCTGGAGAGCCGTGGGAGGTCAGAGCAGGATCTGGAGGGAGAGCAGGAGCAAGGCCCAAGCTGGGGTGAGCGTGGAGCTGGCTGGGTGGGTTTCTCACCCAGGCACTGCGCAGCCTGCGGGCCAGCTCGGAAGCCGGGGCCACACACACAGCGGAAGCTGCCAGGCGTGTTCTCACAGCGCCCAGGAGCGCAAGGTGGGGGCACGCGGCGGCATTCGTCCACATCTGCGGAGGGCATGGAGGGGCCTGGTCACCAGGAGGCGGGGCGCACGCCTGCCCCGACCACCCCCTCCGCCTGGCTCACCCAAGCATCGGGTGCCCTGGGGGCTGAGCCGGAAACCCGAGTCGCAGGCGCAGGAGTAGCCATTGGGCCTGGGTATGCAGCGTCCTGGGCCACAGACCTGGGGGTTGCGCTGACACACACCCAAGGAAGGACCTGGGAGGGGGGGTGCAGTCAATCAGAGTTCCTCCACCTTTTAATTCTCTGCCATTTTCATCTCAGTACAGCCGTCACAGCCCCTCGGCCTGGAACCCCTTCATCCATGTCCCATGTCCCCTCCCCAAACTCCTCCTTCCAGCCCCTCTCCCTCTGCTTTGTCACAGAACGTGTGCATCACGAGCTCTGTGTGACTCCTCCGTGCCACCCAATGCCCAATGACTTGCTCAGCTGACAGCGAATCTGAACCCAACTCCCACTGCAGCTCCTGAGTTAACCACCACCAACCGCTCAAGCATACCGCGTCCCACCTGCGCCTTATTCCTCCCTCTGTGACATCACTTGTTCTGTCCCAGGACCTCCACCCAGAGTCCTACCTGCAGTGCCCCCGCAGTTCTCCCTACTGTACCTGGGTCGGGAAGCTCAGGACCGCCCCAGGCAGGGATGCTGGGCAGGGGACGCTCAGGACCGGGCTGGGGCTCAGGCCGGGGCTCAGGCCGGGGCTCGGGCCGGGGCTCGGGCCGGGGCTCGGGCCGGGGCTCTGGGCGATGAGTGGGCAGAAGGCCTGGTGAGGAAGGGGTACTGGCTAGTGGAGACCTGGGTTTGGGTGTCCCCATGCCTCTCTCTCCTCCTTTGCCTCCATCCTCAATCCCTTGAGGATGACACCCCCTCTGCCAGAGGTCAGCTCACCTGTGTGTGGCCGAGAGGTGGCCAGTGGGGCACGTGGCTGGCTGACGGACACTCGAGGTGGCTCCTGGCTCAGGGGTCTGGTGTTGTAGCGAAGGTCAGAGGCTGAGTAGTGGTAGCCTGGGCCAGCTGGGCAGATCTCCCGGAAACCCTCTGGGAATAGGTGAGGGAGTGGGCCAGGGAGATGAGGGTGAGGGCCCAGTCTGGAGCAGAGCTTGGCCCACGCTGGGATGGGGTGGTGACCTTTCCAAAGAGTAGAACATTCCAGAAGCTAAAAGCAAGACTGCCCCTTTGAGGTGGTCGCAGGGACTGAGGTTGAAAACAGGGACTGGGGGTAGGAGCTATGGCGTAGTGGGTTAGGCTGCTGCCTGCAGTGCTGGCATCCCATATGGGCACCAGTTCAAGACCCAGCTGCTCCACTTCTGATCCAGCTCTCTGTTATGGCTTGGGAAAGCAGTGGAAGATGGCCCAAGTCCTTTCCCTGCACCCATGTGGGAGACCCGGAAAGAGCTCCTGGCTTTGGATCAGCACAGCTCTGGCCAATGCGGCCAATTGGGCAGTGAACCAGAGGATGGACGACCTCTCTCTCTCTCTCTCTCTGCCTCTCCTCTTTCTGTGTAACTCTTTCAAATATATATATATATATATATATATATATATATATATATACATATATATAAAGAGGGACTGATCTGGAACACAGGAAACTGTGGGGTTTGGTGTAGGTAGAAGCTGGAGTGCCAGGGAGGGGCTGGGGGCAGGGGTCATTCTGGGCTGGGGTCTAAGCTGAATGCAGAGGGTGGCTCCGGAGCTGGGGACTTGATCAAAGCTGGGGCTGTGGCGGAGTGACAGCCCAACTCCTGCCGGTCTCAGGCTGGGTGGCTGAGGATGGAGGCGGGGCCTGGGCCGAGTCTACTTCAACGTGGGAAGGTCCGGGAGGCTGGGGCACGGCTGAGGGCAGAGCCTGGCTTGAGGGTCAGGAGGCGGGGCCTAGGCCCGGGCTCCAGCTCACCTGAGCCGAAGGGCGGGCAGAGCTGGCAGCCCCGGCCCCAGGCCTTGCCCACGCGGCTACAGCAGCAGATCTGTTTGGTGATGTTGCGCAGAATGGGCAGCGAGCAGCCGCCGTCCCGAAGCACGCGGAAGCAGGGCCCCTTCGCCTCCGAGATCACGTGTTGGGCTGGGGGAGGGGAGGGGATTCTTCAGGGCGGGGGCGGGGAGTGCGTGAGAGTGGAGGGGTCTGGGGGATGAGGGAACTGCCCCGGGCAGGGGGAGCTGAGGGCTCTGAGGAGGGTGTGGGCGGAGGGGCGGGGTCTGAAGAGTGACTGACAGATTCGGAAAGGAGTTTGGGTGCGACAAGGCCTAGGTCGAGGGGTGCGGGGAGATTTCGGGGTCTGAGGAGCTCCTGAGTGGGAGTCTTTAGGCCCCAGAGTCTGAGGGTGGAAGAGGAGCAGCGACGTCCCGGGAGCTTCGGGAAAGGCCGCAGGTGCTCCGGCTGCGGTCTGAGAGAGGGCAGGGTGGGAGCCCGCGCGGGGCCCTCCCCGCGGCTCACAGATGCAGCTGCTGCGGGAGGAATCCAGCAAGAAGCCGTCGGGGCACACGCACGTGTACCCGCCGCGCGTGTTCGCGCACTCCCCGTGCTGGCAGCGCCCTCCCGTCGCGCACTCGTCCACATCTGCGGAGGGTTGAGGTCACAGCGGAGTCGGACCCTCGGTCCCCGCCATCCCCGCCCCTCAGAGCCGAGCCCGCCCACCCCCCAAGTCACCTTCGCAGGACCCATTAACTCTTTCAAAGCCAGGTGGACACGGTCCATCTGGGGCGCCCATTCGGCGGGAGTTCCCTGTGGAGAGAGGAGAGAGGTGGGCCGGGGAGAGGCAGGCTGCACTGCTGGGCGCGGCTGGCATGCGCTACACAGGGGGTCCGGAAAGGCGGCTTAGGAGGCCCCAGAAGGGCGTGGGTGGCGCCGAGAGCAGAGGGATCACAGTCAGAGAAGAGATTGGGGTGGGCAGATTTAGACCGGAAGTGATCCTCACAGCGCGGTGAGCATGGCTGGATGTCGCGAACCGGTTTTATCCATGCGCTGAGCAGGAGGAGCGACAAGATTCTTACGCCACCCCGGTCGCCATGCACCTGGGGACGCGTCGGGGCTTACCCAGCTGCTCCGAGCACGGCTGACAGTCGTGAACGCCCCAGGCCGCGCCGTCCCCTCGGCAGCAGACCTCCTGCGTCCGGAGCCCGGGCAGCGGGGACGCGCACTGTGGGGAAGTTGCGTGAGCGCGCCCCCGCTAGGAGGCTCGCTCAGGGCCCCTCCCCACCCGCCTCTTCTCACTTCGCCTCCGCGCAGCTCCCGAAAACAGTAACCATAGCCGGAGGCGTCCGAGTAGCCGTCCTCGCGCGGCGCGCTCTGTGCCAACACCGTGTAGGGCGCCGCCGCCTCCGCCCGCGCCGCCGCCTCCGCCCGCGCCACTGCCTCGGCGTCCGCCTCCTCCCAAGGGCCGGACACACGCTCCACCTGGTGCACCACCACCGACGCCTCCTGCGGGTGCTCCACGTGGACGCTCACCATGGACGCCACGCCTGGCGGGAGGCACAGGCGCGCAAGGGGAGGTCTACGTAGGCTCTTAGGGTTGGGACTACAACTGGGGGGGAAGGGCGAGCAGGGACAGGCGGGAAGATCGGGGTCGGAGGAACAGTGCGGTGGCTGACAGGGGTCGAAGGCTGGCCACACCCCCCTCACCGTGCTCGTCGTCACGGTGGTTGGCCAGCGGCATGGTGTACACGGAGCGCATGAGGCCAGGCATGGCCGGAGCCGGGGGCCGGGCGCCCGAGGAGTGCAATTGGCAGAACTTGCCCGCGAAGTCCGGGGGGCAGAGACAGCGGTCAGGCTTCACGCACACACCGCCGTTGTGACAGATCAAAGGACACAGGACTGGGCAAAGGAAGGGGGCAAGCGAGGACACTCAGGGTCGACAGTACACCTGGGCAGGTAAACCTGCAGCCAGCGCACCCAAGCTATTTCAATCTTCCCAGTATTAGAACTGCGTCCCCTCAATGTATCGTCATTTCTAAATCGCTCCACCCCGCCTTCGGCCATCTGCACTGGCCGGGTCCGGTCATTCAGCCATCCGCGGTGGACAGAATCTTCCAGTTCTACATTCGCCAGTCGCCAGCTCTCGGAGCCCCCGGCGCCCCAGCCACGCCCACTCCAGCTCCGCCTTAGCGCTCAGCCCCGCCCACCCCATCGCCCTGCGGGGTCCTTCGCTGTCTCCGCCCCTCCGAACTATCGCCGGTCCCTTCCATAGCCTCCGACTGTGTTTTAGCCCCTCCTGGGCACAGCTCCCCTCTCCCAAGTCTGCCTGCTCAGCTTGCTGTGCCCGCCCACACTTCCTCCAGCCCGGTCCCCGCCGCTCCAGCTCCGCCCCCTGGCCATGCGCGTCCCCTGGCCCCGCCTACCAAGCGTCTAACCTGCAGCTCTGGCCCCGTCCCCTCCCTCTCCTTGCACCGATTCGCCCCGGCTCGCTCGCACGCGCGGCGTCGCCGCCCACCTCCCCGAGTCCCAGCTCTGCCCTCCCGCCTCCGGTAGCACCGGGGAGGGGCCACAGGCGGGAGCGCGCCTCCTCTCCCCTCTGCGCGCCTTCGCTGGGCCACCGGCCACCTCTGGGCGGGGCACTGCCAGCTGTGCGGCGGGGTAAACAAAGAGGGGGTGCGGCGGGGGCAGGGCGGCGGCTCCGCATTCCCGACCCTTGGGGAGCCCGGGTCCGCCGAGCCGAAGGAGGCCGGACGCGACTTTCGAGGGCACCCCCTCCCTTTCTCCCCCGGGACGGCCGAGAACAGCTGGAGACAGCTGTGCGGCGGGGAGGGAGGGGCCGGCGGCTGGGGCCATGCGGGGAGGCGCGTCTGGGGAGAGGGAGGCACAGGGGAGCCACCTCAGCTGAGAGGGGGTCGGAGGTCCGGAGCCCTGGGAGGAGGCCGGTTGGAGGGCAGTCCTGGGGGCTCAAGGGCTGCTTGAGGCTTCTGAGGAGGAGAGGGGCAGAGCTGCCCTGCACAGCGGTCACCTCACACAGGATTCTGGAGCCTCCTAGGGGCCGAGCAGTTGGAGGGGACCGAGAATACAGACATGAAGTCCTGAGCCCTTAAGAGCCTTCACTGACCGGGACCCTGGGATGCCGTGGACCCGCCCACCTCCCCACCCAGCTCCGGAAGCAGGTGCCCATGTCTTCTGATTAGCGGCCTCCCGTAGGGGGCACAGCCTCAGTAGTCCCCTGGTGGAAATCAGTCGGCCCAGACCAGCTGCGAAGTTCCCTGGATGGGATGGGAGGCGCAGGAGGTGGAGAGACAAGAGTCAGGAACTCCCCCAGGGAACTGGGGTGGGCTCAGGGGGAAGGAGGGTGTGGGAGCCCTTGGGGGGGCAGGAGTCACTGTACAGGGCTCGAAATCTGGGTTTGCTCCTGGGTGCATGCATTGCCAAGGGCAATACTACAGAGGTCTCTGGGGAGGGGCCCAGTTGGCCAGGGTATCTCAGAGGCCTGGGAGGGAACCCGTGTCTGGAGTCTGCAGACAGGGTGGGGAGGGGGCTCCGGGTCTGGGGGGGGGGGACTGCAGAGTCAGACCAGGACTCCAGGGTGCTCTGGTGGGGTCCTGAATTGAGTGGTGGAGCCAGGGTCCGGCTTAAGGAGGACTCCAGATGCCACACTGGAAAGCCAGCTTGGTCTGGGTACACTTCCCAGCCTCCAAGGGGATGTCTCTGCCCTTTCTTGGCCTGAGCGCAGGCCCCCAGCTCAGCTCCCTGAGGGCGCCCACACCCGGGGCTGGCGGCTGGACGGCATGGCCAACTCCATGCCCCACACCCCTGCGAGTCGGAGAGCTGAGGACATCGGGGTCCCGCCGAGGTCAGCCCCCCTTCACATGCCCCTTCTTGTGCCTCCAGGGGCTTGGCACCCGCCTGGGCACGGCGCCTGGCACGGGTGCGTTGGGGCCCGGCTGGGAGGGAGTAAAGGAAGGAGGGAGGAAGGGGAGGAGAGAGGGAGTGGCAACGGGCGGGGCGCAGGCGGGAGATGAGCTCACGCCGACCGGGGCTGGGCTGGCTGGGGGCCAGGCTGGGCGAGTTCTCGGCGCCAGGGGCCCCCTCTTTCCACTCTGAAGGGCCTGAGGGGTGGGGGGCAGGGAGGCCCCAGGCCCTGGAGAGCCTGTGCACCCCTGCACTCTGGGACAACAGGTGGCTCGCCCTCTGCACCTCACCTGAACCCCTGAGCTCCCCATCTCTGGGGGGGGACAGTGCGCACACTCCTGTTTCCTCTGCCCCCAGGGGGCGCCCCTTCCCTCGGGCCTCCTATCTGGATGTCTCCGCACGTGGGAGCCTTGCAAGGCAGGTCCCGCGGAGACACCCCACCCCCATCTGTGGGCCCTTCCCCTCTCAGCTCTCCGAATGCACCTTCCTCAGCGCGATCCCCCTCCTCACAGGCAACCCCGCAGTGTACTCCTAACCCGCCCCCTCAACCCAAGTCGCGGGGACTCAGCCCCCCCCCCCAGGCCCGGAAGCTCCCCCTTGATCCCTGGGGACGCCTTCCCCAAAGTTCCCAGGTCCCTGAATTCTGAGATCCTCACTTTGACTCAAAGACATGAGAGCCAGCCCCAATCTCCTCGCGTGGGACACCACAGGTCCCCGAGAGCACGCATTACAAAATCGGGACCCTCAGGAACCAGCCCCCCAAAGCCAGGAATTTGGGGTCCCTTTCATTAAATAGCCCGGGGATTCCCAGCACTAGCGCATATGGAATATGGGCTCCCTCTCCCAGGAGGATTGTCTCCCCCCATCCTTGGGGATCCTCCCCCCCGCCCCTCCCTCAGGACCACCACCCCGCACTCACAGGCGCGGAAGCCGGGTCCCCCCGGGGCCGCCCCGCCGGGTGCGCCGCTGTCCACGCTGGTGGCGTTGCGGGGCGCGCAGGTCGGGGTACAGCGGGAGCCGGTGGGCCCATGGATGCAGCGCAGGCCGCACACGGCCGGGGTGAAACGCACGCGGAGTCGCTCTCGGGGCCGCCCCAGCCCGGGCTGCGGCCCGAGCTGCGCCAACAGCACCAATAGCGACACCCAGAGCAGCCGCGCGCCGCCCGCCATGGCTGCAGCGCCGCGCTCCGCCGCGCCGCCGCCCCAGCCCGCCCGAGGGGCCCGGCCGCGCCCGCCCGCCCGCCCGCGGGGGAGGGCGGCCGCGCCCCCGCTCAGGCCCCCCCTCCCCACCACTCCCTCCCGGGCGGCCGCGCGGGGGCGCGTGGGGCTGGGCGCTTAGCCAGAGGCGCGAAGGCTGGGCGCTAGACTCACAGCGGGGAGGGGGGCGCTCCTCCGGCCCCCATCCGCTCACCAACAAGTGGATGGGGCCCGCAGGGGAGCGGCGGGGAAGGGAACAGGTGGGGGGCAGCGAGTCTCCCCCCAGACCGAGCTGAATCCATAAAAGAGGAGTGGGGGGAAAGCTGAAGGCTGACCCTCCGCTAGGCTCAGAGAAAGGGGTCTCAGGCAGCGGAATCATCAGGGCACATCTGGGTAGCCAGGTGGTGCATCTGGGGCACAGAAGGGCCGATGCACCTGGGCACAGGAAGGAATTAGGGGGTCTGGATCCGGGGCGGGAGACACATTTAAAGATGCAGCCACATCCGGCCAGGACCCCCCACACCTGGTGGAAGTCAGTGGATTGGGGAAGTGATGGATGGAGGCTGTGGGCGGGGGTCCTCACATCTGGGCCGGCCCACATCTGGAAGACTTTAGGGCGGACGGGACCCATGTGGGCTGAAGGCCACAGCAGGGGGGCACTTCTGAGGGTGGCTGAGACCAGGAGGTGTTCTAGGCTGGGGTTCCGGAACTGGAGAGAGAGGACGATGGGGGCAGGGCCGGGGCGCGCGCGGGGGGGGGGGTGGGTGGAAGGGAGGTCTTTGGCCCCCAGCCGCACCGCAATCTTGCGCCCTTAGTGCCCGGGCAGGCGCCAACCCGCACAATCACTTTTGTTGTCTGAGCTGGTTGGGCCGAGTTCTGCTGGGCCGCGGGAGCCCGGACGCCTGGCTTCCCGGCCCCACCCCCGCGGGTCAGCGCCTCTGGTCCTGTCCCGGGCTCACCTCGTGCGGCCGGACGCCGGGGTCCCAAGAGGTGGCCGCGTCCTGAGGGAGGGGGGTGAGCTACGATGGGGGACAGGGAGGCGGCGGCTGGAGCGTGGGAACCAGACGGCTTTATCTGGCCGGAACCCCCCCGGCCTGCGGGGCGGAGGAAGGGCGGATGTTCTTACCCCGGGCCCGGCCGGCGGGGGCGCGCTGTGGGGGCCTCCTTCTCAGCAGTGCCCGGCCCCCCGGCCCTCGGGGCCGCCGGCGCCGCAGCAGAGCTCGGGCCTCCTGAAGCCTGGGTGGGAGGGGCGGAGAAGCGGCTGTCACCGGGGCTGAGCTGACGGTGCTCCCACCCCAAGGGGGCCTGGCCGGGCTCCCAACAGCGGCTCTGCCCACCCTCCCAAAGCGTGTACGGGGACCAGGCTTGAAGTGTTCTTTAGAAGTCTGGAGAGAAACAGACTGTGGGAGATGAGGAAGGAAGGGAGAGAGGGAGAGGGAGAAGAGAGGCGAGATTAGAGGCAGCCACAGGCACGGAGAGGCCGTCTGAGGAGGGCGGGCGCAGGTAGCTATAAACAGATGGAGATGGAAAAAACAATACAGAGAAGGACGTGGAGACAGACAGACAGGGTGAGGGGAAGGAGAGGGGGGAAGGAGAGAGGGGGGAGGAGGAGGAGGAGAGAGACAGAGATGGAGACTGGCAGGGAAAAGATCCAGAACCAGAGATACAGGCTGGCAAGGGGGAGGTGTGGCGGAAATGGCCCAGAAGCTGGGAGTTCCTGGGGTGGGGGTCCGGGGGGGGGGATTGTGCACTCACGTCAGTGGCTGCCAGTTGAGGGACACCTGTTTCTTGCTCACACGGGGGCTGGAGCTGGGGCTGGGGCTGGGGCTGGGCACTGGGGTCCCTGGGGTCAGGCACTGCTGGGAGCCTGTGCACTTTTCAGGCCCACAGCTTTGGACCCTGCAGGAGGCTTGGGGAACAGCCAGGGACTAAGTGGGGAAGAAGGGGACCAAGTCCCTCTACCATCAAGCGCACCCAGCTCTCCATCTGGGACAAGGGCTGGGGAAGAGCCCGGAACTCATCCCCCCCCCCGCCCCAGGAACACACCTCGGGTGCAGCGGCTCCTTCTAGGTGTGTGACCCGGACAACAGCGACAAGCAGCCACGCTGTAACAAATGGGAGGGTGGAATTCACTTGGCCCCTGGCTTGGCAGCGGGGAGGGGAAACCAAGATGCAGCTTCAGGGAGCTCCGAATAGATGAGTGAGTGCCTCAGTTTTCCCATCTGTACAATGGGATGCAAATTGACTTTGATTCCCCAGGGACAAAGGCCACCGGCATCTCACTTTCACATACATGTCTTATGAACTAGGTTTGCGGTAAGGTTTTAGTGGAAAGGATATGGTAATTTTTTAAAAGAGCCGATTCTTATTAAAAAAAAAAAAAGATTTCTAAGTGCATTTCCAAGCCCGACAGTCTGGGAATCTAAAACTCCACCCTCCCACACGTCCCTATCCTGGACTCGGCTGCCATCCCAAGTCTGACCGGCAGGTGGCGCCACTTCCACAGGCCTCAGCTCCCGGGGAGGGAGGTCTCCCCTTGGAGAGTCCAGCAGGGTGCTGAGGTGGAAGGGGATACCGTGGCTCCAGGACTGAGAACCCCTAAGCCTGATTACGAGCCCATTACTGCCCTTCTATGCTGTGTGTCTTGCAGCCAGTGTCTCCTGGTCTTTGGGCCTCAGTTTCCCGCCTGATCGGGAGGCAGGGGTCGTGCTGGCAGATACCTCCGCGCGCAGAGGGTCCGGGCGGCCGAGTCGCCAGCGCCAGCGCTAGTGCGGCGCCACCCAGGGGCCCCCCAGACAAGTCCATTATCCCCAGGCTAAGGGGGGACAAAGGACGAGGGCGCGCGCTCAGGCTCTCCGCGAATGGTGCTGGAGGATGCTGAGCGGCGGTCCCGCGGCGTGCGCGCCCCCTCTGCACCGGTGGGGCCGCGGAGCGAGGAGGCCGCCCGGGGGGAGCCTCCGAGACCCCCGCTCCGGCCGTCCTCCCTCCCGCCCTTCCTCTGGGTTAACCCCTTCCCGGCCCCGCCCCCGGCGCGGCTCGGGTTACTAAACGCATTCGCAGAGACCGAGGCGGGAGCGCAGCCCGGGGCCTTTGTAACGCGGCGCGGGGCCGCAGGCGGGGTGGGGGCGCGGGGTCTGCCCTGGCAGGCGCGAGGGGTGGCTGCGGCCCCCCAGTCTATCGGAAAGCCGTGGCCTCTGGCCGCGAAATCACTGGGATCCCATTCAATCCTGGAGTCCTGTAATTCTAGCATTCCCAGCTCGGTGAAAGCACTCTCTCTCTCTCTCTCTCTCTCTCTCTCTCTCTCTCACACACACACACACACACACACACACTCACACACACACACACACTCGCCGCAGGACCCTCCAGCCTCAGCCCAGAGTCCACGTCTTCTCGCCTAACCGAAAACCGCCAAGGCCCCTTCTAATTAACTCAGCTCCAAACTCCAGAAAACCAGGACATCTCAGCCCCCCAAGTCCCTGCAGAACTTCCCAATACCTTTTCTTTGGGGGCACCTAAGAAACTTGGGGGAGCCCCATCCTAGCCAGAGGGCTCCACCCATTACCCATCCTCATACAAACTGGGGGATCGGCCCCCAAGCTAACCCCAGGACTCCCGGAGCCTGACCCATCTCCACCACACCCGAGGGGCTCCCTCCTCGCAGTCTACACACTCCCTGTATTCTGACCCCTACAAAGCAGGGCCCCCCATTCATCCAAGAGCCCTGGCTCTTTCTTCCCCACCTCGGGGAGTGGGTTCCGATTCCCCAAGTCCTGGGCCTCCGGGACCACCGGACTTGTTAGGCGAAGGGGACATGAGGAGGAAGGGGTGCGGCGGGGCTTACCCGGCCGGGCGTCCCGGGACCGCCGCGACCTCGACGGCCGGGCCGGGGCTGGCGGCAGAGGCGGCAGCGGCTGCGGCTGCGAGCAGCGGCGGCAGCAGCAGCAGCGCCAGCAGCAGGGGCCGGCGGCCGCGGGGGCCCGGCCGCCGCATCGTGTCGGGCGCGGAGTCGCGCTCCGGGCGGGCCGTCGGTCCAGCGGGTCCGGCTCGCGCGCCCCGCCCCCGCCCCAGGCCAGCTCACTTTCTCCACTGTCCGGGCCGCGGGCTGCGAACTTCCCGCCAATCAGAGCCCGGCGTCGCCAGCGCTCCCGGCGCGGCCAATCGGGAGGCGGCAGGGGAGGGGCGAGGCGGACAGGTGTCGGGCGGGGGGCGCTGGGGCCTGGAGGTCCCCGCGCGGAGGGGAGAAGCCAGAGTCCCCCGGGTGAGGAAGGGATGCAGAAGCGGGGCGCAGGGCTCCCCAAGGCTGAATCCCACGGGCAGGCCTCACCCCTCCATTCGGTCAGAATGCAGCTCCCTCGCTGGGGTGGAAGCTGCAAGCACCCGCGGGCGCCCACTGTCGACGCGAGGCAGGAGGGTCTGGGCACGGAGTGAGCCCCGCCCCTCAGAGGGTCCCGGACCCGCACTGCGCCTCCCCCAAGGATCTGTCCCCTTCAAGACCCTGCACCTGAGCAGTCGGCCAAAGCTGCGGCCTCAGGGGACCCGGGCTCCCAGGCCCCCCCCCCCCCCCGCTCTGGCCCCTCTGGGCCGCTGTCCCCGCAAGGGCACCCTCCCACGCTCAGAGCTGCAGCCTCTCCCCTTAGAAAGTTCCAGACTCCTTCTTTCCTAAGGATCCCCCCCTCCACCCACACCTTTAGGAGCCCAGGCCACAGGGTGCGTCCCCTTCAGAGGGTCCCAGGTTCCCAGCCCTGCTCCCGGCCCCCATGCTCAGAACCTCAAGCCCAGCTTTCCCTTCCTTGTAATGAAGAGCTCAGCACCTGCACCCACGTCTGCCCAGCCCGGCTCGGGGTCCAGGCTGGCCTACCCTGCTTCCAGCCCACTTCCTGCCAATGCACCTGCGAGGCAGCCAGCAGCCAGCGGCCCAGGTACTGGGTTCCTGCCACTCACGGGGGAGACCCAGATGGAGTTTGGCCTGGCCTGGCCTGGGCGAGCCACGACTGTTAGGGCATTTGGGGAGTGAGCCTGCAGATGGAGGATCTCTCACTCGCCCGCTCTCTCTGTCTACCTTTCAGATACAAATAAAAACCCTCAGAATCACAAGCCCCGCCCCCAGAGCGTCAGGCCCCGCCCCGCCCCTTTTCCCGCTGAGGTGCGGCCGCGCTCCTTCCCCCGCAGAACCGGGACGCGGCCCCACGCTGAGGATCCTAAACCCACCCCGGCTGCCGCTTGCGGGGCGCCCCGGGTCCCGCTGGGCAGCGTCGGCCCGGCGCCCCTCCCCCGCGTCCGGACCGAGTGCGCCGCCACGCTCACCGCCACCGCGCTGACGCCGACTGCAGGGCCCCGGCGTCCGGAGCCCCTGGACCCAAGCCCCGCTCCGCGTCTCCTACCCGCGGCCGCAGCGCGCGCGGGGGCGCCGCCGACGCCTCCCTGCAGCCTGAGATCCGGGCAGCCTCCAAGCTCGCTCGTTGCCAGGCAACCGCCTCCGGCTGCGTTGGCTTCCGGGGCCGTTGTAGTCTGCCTGCCCCCAAGCCGCGAGCCTGTGGGGCCAGGCCCTCCCTGTCCACGCCATCCCTTGGACCCCGATCTGACCGAGAACCCTTGGACCCCCGACTCCACAAGCCTGCAGAGAAAACCGCTGCAAGGAGCTGCCTACAGTGAGCGCGGGGAGACCCGAGGACGAAGCGAAGGGGAAGCGAAGACGTTCCGCACCGCACGAGCAGCGGACCCCTGGATCCAGCCATGCCTGAAGCCAGGGTCTCCACCAGCACGTGCCTGTTCTGCACCTGAACCAAGCGAGGCCGATGTCCCTGAGCCCATAGCCAGGGATGCTGAGGGCCTGGCATCTTCCCACCCCTTCCCTGCGGGCCCAACCCCCACAAAGAAGGCAAATGAGGTAGTGGCAGTGAGGACTTTATTTGAGGTGACAGCGGCTCCCACAGAAGGGGGCAGGGGGGTTCTAGTAACAATGACCAATCCAAGGAGACCCTGGCCCCGAACCCAGGGCCCCGGGAGGAAGCAGAGAAGCACCGAGTTCCCTGGGACCCAGGTCTCCGAAGGCACTCACTGTGCTCAAAAGGAGGTTTCATTGAGCTGCTTCTTGGGGGACGTGAGGGGTGCCCCGAGCCCCGTGGAGGGCCGAGGGGCTGGGGTCGGTGGCCGTCGGGTCTCTGGCCCGCTCCGCACCAGCTCCTGGCACCGCTCCACGAAGCTGCCTCCTGCTCGGCGTCGGGCCTCTGCCTGTGGGGGGCTGGGGCTCCCACGGCGGCCGGACAGGGAGGTGCTGCTGGAGGCTGAGTGTAGGCTGGGGGCGGGAGGGCCGGGGCAGGGCATCAGGGGCAGCTGCGCGCCCCCACCCCCACCCCCACCCAGGGCACCAGAGCAGAGGTGCAGCTACCTGGTGAGAGAGGCGCGGGGCGAGGGGCTGGGGAGGGAGCCCCGCGAGGAGGCCAGGGGGGCCAGCTCACACTGCTCCAGCTGCTCCATTAGCTCCTCCTCCGTCAGGCCACCCGCTGCAGGGCAAGGAGGGGGTCAAGGGTCACAGGGCAAGGGGCAGAGGTCACGCTGCACACACCAAGGGGTGGAAACGGTGAGAGGATGCAGAGATGGGCGGACAGAGGTTGGACCCTGAGGGGGGTGAGGAGCAGCGCACGGAGAGGTTGGAGGGCGGAGAGGGGCTGAGGGAGGCGGGGCGGGGAGTACCAGGGGCCTGGCCGAGCCCGTCCATGGCGGTGGTCAGGTCCCACATGGCCAGGCTGCCGTTGGCCTGGCCGGTGAGCAGGTAGCGCCGCGGCCGGGAGCCGAGCCGCCGGGAGCCCTCGCACTCCAGCACGGTGAAGGCGGTGGTGGGCGAGCCGTCCACGGAGCGCACGGAGCACACCCTGGGGGGCGCAAGCGGGCCGGTCACTCCGGCCACACTCACAGCCGCCACCCTGAGGGCTGCGGTTCCTGCCCCTCCGCCGGCCACCCCCAGTGTCTGGCGTCCCGGCCTCTGGGACGCCCCGAGCGTCACCCACCCGCAGTGCCCCCAGTGGGCCTCGGCCTTCCCGCACGGCGGCTCCGCCCTGCTCCTCAGTGTCCCGGCCTCCTCTCCACCTCCTGCACAGCCCCCGCAGCAGCCGAATCTCGGCTCTTCCCCGCCTCTGAGAACGCCCTGCCCACCTCAGCGGCCCGTCCCTGGCCTCCGCTTCCGGGTCGGCTCCGACAGCCCCAGCGCTGGCCCTGCCCAGTCTCCTCCTCCCCAGCCCTGCACCTGCTCTCCCTCAGCTGGGTTCTCCCTCCTGCCTGCTTCCCCCTGCTCACCACCTGCCCTCCAGCTTCTGCCCTCAGGCCTCCGAGACCCTTCCCAGGCTGCAGCTCCTTACTGTGCCCTCCCACCCCGCCCTCACCCCTGCCTGTGCCCCGTCCTGTCCTCACCACGCCTGTGCCCCCCAACAGCCCTCACCCCTGCCTGTGCCGCTCCTCCTATCCTCTCCCCTGCCTGTGTCCCCTTCTGCCCTCACCCCTGCCTATGCCCCCTCCTGCCTTCACCCCTGCCTGTGCCCCCCAGTCAGGCTCCGAAGCCTCCCCCGGCTCTGTGGTGTCCAGTGCAGGGCCCAGAGGTTTCCCGGCCTGCAGCCCCTCACACACACATCACCACTTTGACAGCTCCAGCTCCCGCACCATCAGGCCGCCCTCCCTCCCTCTCAGCCTTTGCCTCTGGGTGCCCCTCGGAGGCCCAGCTGGCAGCTGGCCTTCTCCCGGGACGGCCCCCTCACCGCTGGCCCGTGGATGACAGGCGCACGAAGAGCTGGCTGGCGCTGGGCACCACCTTCTGCACGAACACCTGCTGGTCGTCCCGCTCGCCGTAGGGGCCTGGGCCAGGGGGCTGGGGTCAGGGCCGGCCGGGGTCCCTGGAGCCTCCCTCCCCCTCCAACAAGGGGCCCATTCCCAGGGGGCCCGGGAGTGGCAAGTCAGGGAAGCAGAGGGGTCAGCTGGGAGCGAATGGAGGTCAATGGAGGTCAGAGGGGGTCGGGGGCCAATGGGGGTGGGTGCAGAGGTGTCAGGGCGGGTGGCAGGGGCCAGGGAGGCACCGATGTCATTGCCAGCGCTGCAGCCGCCATGGCCGTCAGCGGACTCCAGAGCCAGGATCTTGAAGGAGGCGAGCGGGGTGGAGCCGGGCTGGGTGGAGATCATGCCCCGGAAGCGGGTCACGGACCATGTGCGCACGTGGTTGTTGTCGGCACAGACTGGGGAGCGCGGGGCAGTGGAGGGTCAGGCTGGGCCCTGGCGCCAGCCACTCTGAATTCCTCCCCTTCTCTCCAGCTCTCTCCCCAGACCCCAAGTGGCCCAAGATCCTGGTGGCTCCGCCTCCACAATCGGACCAGAGCCTGATCCCGCTAGCAGAAGGACAAGGACTCAGCCCCCTGAGCAGACACGGCAGGCGCTCAATAAGTGCTTGCTGGGCGGATGAGACCCCCCCCAGCCCCCCCCACACACACACACCAGCAAATTCGTGGCCTCCGCCCCCACCCCCACCCTGCTGCGCGAGAGGGGCCCACCTGAGATGAGGTGCTTCTCGGACAGCATGATCTTGGTGACGGGGCTGCGGTGCACGGTGAAGGTCTGGAAGAGCTGGGGCCCCGAGCCCACCGTCTCGGGGTGCTGCACGATGACCCGCACGCCCCCGGAGCTCGTGCCGTAGGCGATCTCGATCCAGTTCCCGCTGTCGCCTGGAGGGAGAGCCTGCGGTTACGGAGAGCGGACCCCGAGGCAGACAGCCAGCAACAGCCACGCAACAGGGAGAGAGCGAGTTGGAAAGAAGGGAGAGAAGATGCGGGAGACGGAGGAGGAGGAGGGCGCAGAAGGCACAGATCAGAGAGAGAGAGACGCAGAGATGGGAACTCAGACGGAAACAGCTAATGACGGAGACAGAGAGCGAGAACAAGAGAAACAGGGACACACAGGAAGGACATCAGAGAGACAGAGACAGGCAGAGACCCGGGGATGGAACTACAGAGATAAACATAGAAAGAGACCTAGAAACACGGAGAACAAGACAAGAAAATGGAACCCAGACGGCCCGAGGGACTCCCAGCCCTGGACTTTCTACCAGGGAAGAATTATAGTTTGCAACTCTCAGAAATTCGACGAAGGTTTCAACACTGTGTGCAAGCATAGGCATGGGTTAGGGCGACACATAGGAATGAGGACAGAGAGTGAGCCCAGGGCAAGCGGAAGCGGAGCCACGTGACTTGTGCCAAAATGCGCCCACGACGCCCACCCTGTAAGGTAACATGTTAGCCTGGAAACAGCGCACACAGTGGGAGGAATGGGGTGAGCATAGGAATGAGATCCTCACACGGAGGAAAGGCCGCGCCCCAGAACTGGGGTCATCAGCAACTCTCTCCTGCTGGGAAACGTGAGCTCACACCCCTACCTCACACCCCACGTCAAGGTAGAGATGGGAGAGACCCATGTGTGCAAGCTAAAGCGAGAAGCTTCCGGAAGCAAACACTGGGAAATACAGCCCGTGGGTGGGTAAAGACATCTTAAGATTCAGAAAGCACAGTGATTTAAAAAAAAAAGGGAGTGGGTAGCGGGCCTGGTGGTTAAACACAGGTCAGCACCAGCATCCCCACGGGAGGCATCCCCCATGGGAGGTGCCTGGGTTCAATGCCCGGCTCTGGCTCCTGACCCCAGCTTCCTCCTGGGAGGCAACAGTGATGGCCCTGTGGTTGGGTCCCTGCCATTCATGCAGGAGACTGGACTCAGTCCCCAGCTCCTGGACTCAGCCCCCGGGGGCCACTGGGGCCATTTGGAGAGTGAAGCGGCGGATGGGAGCTCTCTTTTTCTCTGCCTTTCAAGTAACAAAACCAACCAACCAACAAAACCCACGTGGACGAGTATTACGCTAAGCAAAACACACCAGACGAAAGGCCACAGCCTTTGACTCCATTTACATGAAACACTCAGAATGGGCAAATGACGGAGACCAGTGGTTCCCAGAGGCTGTCGGGAGCGGGGAAGGGGGGTGACTGCTAACGGGCAGGAGCTTCCCATGGGGGCGATAAGAATGTTCTGGAAGTCGACAGTGGCGATTGTTGTACAACCTTGTGAATATACAAAAAAAACCACTGAGCTGCATACTTTAAAAGTGTGAATGTTACGGCTTAGGAATTGGATCTCAAACAGAAACTGACCAAAAAACAACTAAAAAACTCTCAAGTGAGAGATCACAGCTTTGGCCCCTGTAAAACGCACCTCGCTGTGCTACGTGGACGTGCAAAAGTCACGCCCCCTCGCAGAGATGGGAAAGAAATACAAAGGGGGCCCCAGGGGCCCACGGTTCCCCCACGGGAGTGCCTGGAACAGCTGGGACACAAGGCGCGCTCAGCAGGTGTTTGTTGAGCGACCACATGAGGGTTGGATCCTGCCCCCTCTGCTAAGGCCACACCCACGGGGGAGACAGCTGCGGGCGGGGCCGGGGCCAAGCGGGGCTGCCAGCAGGGAGGGCAGAGGGGTCTGGACTTACTGGTCTTGGGGGTGAGGTAGACGCTGAGGGCGGTGACCCCGTCCTCGGCCGGGTCGCGGTACAGCTCGCTGACCAGGAGGTCGTTGTCTTTCATGCGCAGAGGGAACTTCTGCACGTCTGGGAGGGCAGGGGGGCGTGGCAGGCTGGCTCAGGGCGCCCTCCCCATGGGGCTGAGGGGCGTGGCAGGCTCCCTCACGCAGGGGGGCGTGGCAGGCTCGCTCAGGGCACCCTCCCCGTGGGGCAGGGGGGCGTGGCAGGCTCTCTCGAGCAGGGGGGCGTGGCAGGGGGGCGTGGCAGGCTCGCTCAGGGCACCCTCCCCGTGGGGCAGGGGGGCGTGGCAGGCTCCCTCGAGCAGGGGGTTGGCGGGCTGGCTCAGGGCGCCCTCCCCTTGGGGGCAGGGTCGTGGAGGGCTCACTCACGGCGCCCTCCCCCTGCTGTTTCTGGGGGGCGGGGCGGCTCACCCACGTAGTAGATGGAGCCGTTGTTGCAGCCCAGGAGAAGGAAGGAGCCGGCCGCGTCGTAGCTGGTGATGGGCTGCAGCTCCTGCACCTGCGGCGGGCGGGACAGGGCCCCTGGTGACACCCTCCCCAGCCTGTCTCCAGATGTCCTCCCGTTCTGACCCCTGGGCGTGGGTGGCTCTGTCCCTGTGCCCCGAGTCTCTCCTCCACGCTGTATTTCTGCCTCCCTAGGCCGCCATCACACTCCTCCCCGGGTCTGGCCCCCTGCTGTGTTCTCGGGCTCTCTCCCCAGGGAGGGCACAGCAGGGAACCCGCGCGCCAGGGCCCCGAGGGCAGCCAGGCTAGTGGAGGCCGACCTGCCAGTGCTTGGTGACGGCGTTCCACACCCCGATGCGCCCCGTGTGGCTCGTGGAGATGAGCTGGTTCCCGACAAAGAACAAGGCCTCCACCGGCACCCCCAGATGGAAGACCCCTGCGGAGGGCAAGGAGGGCTCAGCGGGGGTGCCTGGCGGGGGGGGGGGGGCAGGGGGGGGATGGGGAGGTGGAGGGAGGAGACTGCAGGAGGAACTCCAGGGCCCAGAGGAGCCGCCAGCTCTGAGGGTCCTCGGGAGAGGACTCCAACAGGCAGATCTGTCCCGCAAGCCGGAGACTCCTCGTGGAGACAGACCCGGGTTCTCCGGGGCTCTGCGCTCTGCCAGCTCGGAGCGCTCTGGCAAGGTGGGGACCTGACAAGGCAGGGGGGCCTGGCTGAGGCAGGAACTGCGTGCAGGTTTGCAGGTGGGTTTCCCACGCAGCTCAGGCGTGCTAACGGCCGGAGCGCCCCAAGGAGCCCGAGATCTAAGGCAGCAGAGGACTGGTGCACAGGCCACGGGAGTCTGAGGGGAAGAAGGTTCTGGAAAAGGCCTGGGGCCGTACCTATCTCTGAGCCACCGCCTTCTGCCTGCAGGGCCCACAGCAGGATCTCACCGCCCGTGGCCGCGGCCACCATCTTGTCGTGCTCGCCCAAAGCGCCGCCGGGCACGCGGGCTGTGAGCGCCAGGCGCTCGATGGGCCAGTCCAGCCGGGGGCTGGAGAACACCAGCTGCCAGCCGGAGGCTTCCTTCAGCCTGCAGAATGGGGGACGCCGTCACCCCTGCCCTCACGCCCCCCCCCCCCCATCCACGGGGCCCAGACCTCCCGGCCCCTCCCCGAGCACCTGTAGCAGACAAGGAACTGGGTGTAGGCCACGGCGATCCAGTTGTGGTGTCCGCAGACCAGGCGTACCATCCCCGGCTCCTCGGGTTGCCCTTGGAGGGAAGAGCAGGGGTGAGGGCAGGGTCACGGGGCCCCGCGGGCTGCCCAGACACCAAGGCCAGGCACCTACCTGACGGAGAGGGAGGGGCCCTCTCATCCAGCATCCGGCCCAGCAGCCCCGCGTTGCCCAGGTTAGGGGGCATCGTGTTGCTCCGGCGAACAGGAGCTGGGCGCCCTCCTACCTGCTGGGGTCCCACCAGGCTGTGCCGGCTCCTCCGCTTCACCGGAAACACTGGTGAGAAGAAGGGGCAGGTGGCAACCATTGAAATCACGGCTGTCACTTAGCAAGCACTTTGGATGTGAAATTTAAGTTCTAGCTTAAATTCCCCCATTCTGCTTCTCCCACCAATCGGCAAAGCCTACAGTCCCCTTGCTTCCGGTGGCCAGCAGTGGGCTGGCTGCTGCAGGCACTAGTGGAGATTATCAACAACTTTAATAGTTCCTCTCTCCCTGCATAGGACCCGGTTCATCCACTGCCTCCCCCTTGGACTACAATTCCCAGTGTGCTCTGGGGGCATGCTTCTGCACCTCAAGGAGACCCAACTGGCCCCACTGCCTCGTGGGAAATGCTGTTCCCCACCTTCTTCCCAAGCATCTCAGACAGAACTACAACCATCTTGTCCCTGGGCTCACCGAGCAGGCACCAGAGGCCTGCAGCCTCATGGGAAAGGCAGTCTCCCGCCACCTCCCTCCCCTCAGCCCCTGGAAATGCCCACCTGGTGGGGGCAGGTAACCATTGAAGAGGACATTTCCGCAGGAAGATCGATCCAACTCCTCCCGCAGCTGCAGGCGTCGAACTGCGACAGGAGGACTCAGAGGCTCAGACCTAGGGGCACGGAGGCAGGCGCCTGCCCGCCTCCCCTCTCTCCTCGGGCCACCACCACTGCCCTCAGACCCAGGGCCACCTCCAGGGCTCTTGGTGCCAACCCAACCCTTCAGGAGAGAGGGGGGAGAGGGCAGGGGGTAGAGAGCTGGCTTTCCACGCAGGGAGGGTGCTCGTCGGGGGCCCCCCACTTACCCAGAGGAGTGAGCCCATAGAACTGGGCTTCGTGGAGGAGGCTGGAACCATGGACACCCCTAGGCAATAGAATTGACCAGGGGTCAGGCTCTGGGGCATGGGAGTGGGTACAGACACAGCCGATTTTGAGGGGCTCAGGATTCCCATTTGTGATGATGTGGGTGGGGTGATGCCATGGACATACAGTTTTAACACGGCCAAGCTCTGAGTAAATCTAACAGAACGGTGCTTAAGCGCACATCGGAGGGAGGGAAGAGTCCCCTCGGGGAGGAGGGAGGGACACCCACTCCCCTTCATCCAAGCCCACCTAGGGTCCAACTCTTTGGTGCGCAGAAAGTTGAGAATGGGGGCGAAGACGGTGGGGTCCCTGTCGATGAAGATCTGTGAGAAAGCAGGGGGAAGGGTAGAGGGTGGAGGGGCCAAGAGCCCGGCTGAGCAGGGGGTCTGGTCGCGCCTCCTTCCCGCTGCTCCACCTCGGCTCCCGCCCTACTCACGGCTCCGGTCTCGTCTTTCAGCGTGGAGATGCGTCCGCTCAGAAGACTGCGGGAAGGGTCACACAGCCGGCGTCACGGCCCGGCAGGGGGTGGGCGGCGAGAATGAGGGCGCCCCACCTCCTCCCCGCCCGATTCCCCGCCCCCGTCCCCAACGCGCTCTCCCGATTACCTGGAGAAGAAAGAGTCTGGGATCCAGGTGAGAGTCTGGCGAGAGGTACTGAACCTGCGCGACGCACGAGCCGGGGGAGAGAGGGTGAGGAAGCCGGCCCCTCAGCAGGATCTCGTGCGTTTCCCCCACCCCCGGCGTTTTCCCGGGTTCTCCCGCCTCTGGCAGGGGGGCGGAGCAGCCCTTGATGGACAGGGATTCCCCCGGGGAGAGGCGGGTACTCCCGCTCGCTTCCCGCCCCCTAGGGTAGGGCCTCAGGAATCTTCCACACTCACCTCTTGCCTCCCACATTCAGATGAATCACTTCCCCGGGAGGACCCCGACCCGGGACCCCCTCCGCTGCAGCCGCCGCCGCAGCCATGGTCCCCGGGCGAGCCAGCCGGCCTGCACTCACTTCCGGGTGTGCCCGTAGACCCCGCCCCCACAACGTGCTCATTGGGTCGGAGACTCCAAGACCCAGCAATGATTGGGCAGAACTCTCGCCCGTCAAAATTCGATTCTCCGCCTCCTTAAAGAGCCGCGCCTTTCCTGCGCTGGACGGGGCGGGCCCCGCGGCTCCTTTGGGGAAGTTTGAGCACGTCCTGGGCCCTGTAGGGTTCCCGTTTTAGGTATGGCATCTGGCTGCTTCGTCGACGGGCACAGGTTTACATCCTGAAATAAGTCCACACCAGGGATACATCTAGCAGTTCTGGGCAGCCACGCCCCCCACCCTCCCTCTAGTCGTCCCTGGAGAGCCCAGGAAAGGCGGACAAACCAGTACAGACCGTCAAAGCCAAAGGGTTTATTACAGGTACGTAGTGTGCGCCCGCCACACTGCCCACACCCCTGGGCCCCAGCGGCTCCTCCAGCCGGCCCCGGGGGCTGCCCAGAGCCGGCCCCCGCACTGCCCACGGAGGTGCTCCAGCCAGAAGCATGCAGGGGAGGGCTTCCCCTCCCCCCTCCCCTCGAGAGTTGACATTTACAGCTGGGGAGGCGGGGAGGGAGACAGGGTTGAGCTTTGACGCCCCTCCCGTTAAAAGCCTTCGCGGATGCGAGGGGGTGGGGGGGTGGGCGGGGGCGGGGAAGAGGAGGAAGTCGGCATTTTGCAAAAATAAACTAAGTCGGGAATTAACCACATGGCTCTGAGGTGGCGGAGTGCAGGGGCTAGGGCCCCTCCACGCCCCCTCCCAGACAGAGATCAAGGCAGCATTGGAAGTGAGGTAAAGGTGGGAAGGAGGTGTCCCCTCCCCACCCCCTAGCACCCTGGATGGCCCAGGGGACCTCACCAGCGCCCCCGTGCCCATCCCTAGGGTGGAGAGGGGACAGGAATGACCGCCCCCACCACCCTGACTTCTTGGGGCAGGATCTGTGGATCGGGGCAGGGGCTTGGCTCAACTGGCCTCCTGCCCGCCCCCACCAAGCTCAGTTATTGCATAAAAAATAATGGAGCCCCAGCACCGGGGGTGGGGGTGGCGAGCAGGAAGGGGCCGATATATGGCTGTAGGGGCAGCAGTCCCCCGACCACTTCTTGGGGTGCAGGAGAAGCCCCTCCTTCCCAGTGCCCGTCATGGCGCGTCCGCAGTGATGGAACGAGGGGCTCCGGCCCCCGTGGAGGAGAAAGTGTCTTTGTGCCCACAGTGCTGAGAGGAGGGGCGAGGAGACGGGTGTGGACCCGGGCAGGGGGGTCAGGTCACTTCCGGCGCCCACTGGCCCTGCGCTCCCCGCCTTCCCGCTTGGGGTTGCCCTCGTCGGTGGAGGATGTGGTGGGCAGTGTCTGGCCCCAGCGGGCGATCTCGGCGTGTTCCGCCACAGAGGCGGCCACAGCCTCCAGCCAGCCGTTCATCTCCTCCTGCGGGAAGAAACAGGGCACGGAGTCTATATTTGGACGAGTGGAGCTCGAGGAACAGGGGATTGTGGAACGAGCCCGCCCTCTGGGAAGCTGCGTTTTCTCATCTCGTAAATCCCAGTAGGGAGGAGAGGGGCACGACAAGGTGGCACTGAGTGACACAGCACACAGGTGCCAGGCTCAGTCCCCAGCATTCCTGTGGCTGTATTCCCGTGAACCTATGTGGTGGGATTCCAGCCGACTCCCGGGACGGAGCTAAACCGCACACACTGCCCATAGCGGCGGATTCCTCCAGAACACTGCCGTGTGCCAGGTCCTGTGCTGCGTGCCCGGCAGGTGCCTGCTCCGTGAATTCTCACAATAACCCTACGAGGGGAATCCACCTTCACCTCCATTTCACAGGTAAGGAAGAGGTGCCAGGGAACAAGACCGACTTCAGGCCTCTGGGAGCGCTGAATGAGATAATGAGGTTATCTGCAACTCCACAGCTCTCCACGCTCCTCCCTGACCTCACCCCTTAGCTGCTGGCATCATTCAAGTCCTGTCCCTGTCACCTGCTCCTGCCTTTCTCCCCACCCCGAGCCAGGGCTCTCCCTCTGCAGCCCTGAGAGCTTGGGGCTGTGTGTTTCCCTCCCTCTGCTCCAGGAGCCAGCCATGCAGGCGAGGGCCCGGATCTCACCTCGTCTTTAGCTTGGAGCAAAAACTCGCTGCCGTCCTGGGTCCTGCAGGAAGGGCACACAAGACTTGGGGGATCTGCGGAAGAGGCCAGCCTGCCCACCCCCCAGCTGTCTTCCAGGAGCCAGGGTTCTGCTGGGAGAGGGAGCCGGGGCCTTGGGTCCCTCCCTCCCGCCCGCGCCCGGGCTTACTGGAGCTTGAAGACATGCTTCTTCTTCTTGTAGTCGCTAGCCACCTCGCTGGTGGCCTTGTGCAGGCTGAGCAGGGGCTCCCCGCCGTGTGTCCCCCCCGAGGCCGGGCCCTTGGCGTCCTTGTAGAAGCCCAGCTCCCCTTTGCTGAGCACGCAGTACAGGCTCACCCACGACCTGCAAGAACCGCGGCACTCCGCCTGGGGACTCCCGGCCTGAGCCCGCCTCCCAGACGCCCGCGGCGGTGGGCTGCTTCTGAGCTTGCAGCGTCTCAGCCTGCAGCGCCAAGCCCTTCCCTAGGCTGGTCCCTCCTGGGGTTGCCCCCCTCAGCTCTCCCCAAGGCAAGACTGGAGCCGCCTCCTCCACAAACCTCTGCTCCATCCATTCCCCCCGCTCCTCACCCTCATGGAGTCCTCGTGAGGTCCAGTGAGGAGGAGAGCCTGTCCAGGAGGAACCCCAGGAGCAAAGGACCCTTGGGCCCCCAGGCACAGGAGGAAGGACCCCTCCAGACCCCCGACAGGATGGGGACCCGCTTGCCCTCTCGGCCTCTGGGCCTCGGCCCCGCCCCACTTGCTGGCCGGGGCTCCACCACTCAACAGACTCTGCCTCCCGGCTGGACAAGCAGGTGGACAGCCAGGAGCTGGACTCCAAGAGTCAACTTCACCGCGACACCCTCCTCTGGAAACCTGTGTGAGATGCCTCACCTTCCACTTAGCCCTTGAAGTGTGGGCTAAGCCCCCGTTCACACCCTCTCCCTACCCGAAATTTGAGGGCGGACCCCCCCACCGGTTTGATCCCTTGAGGCTCCACCTCACATGCCACTGGAACCTGAGGGACTCCACTGTGGTTTGCCATTTAGCTCCTGCGCTGGCTGCTCTAAGACTGGGCCCTAATTTATTTACTTTCTTAATAGCTGTGTCTAGTCCTCATATAAGCTCCACCCACTCGGTACCAACCTTAGGCCCCGCCCCTCCTGTCCACTGGTTGGTATCTGATGTTTAGCCCTGCCCCCCTGGCTCCACCCCCATCGGTTGGTCGTCTCGAAGTTGAGCCCTACCCCTTCCTCACAGCCTCCTATTCACTCATTGGACACTCAGCTTGGGCCCCGCCTTCCAGAACCCCGCCCCCACGCTCACCGGTTCGACGACTTGCGGTTAGCGTCGAGCTCGCGCTTGCGCAGCAGGAAGCCCTCGTGCTGCACTGTGTGAGTGGGCGGTGGCGGAGGCGCGGGGGCGGAGCCGCCCTGGGCCGGGGCGGAGCGCGAGCGCCGGCTTCCCCCGCCCTCACCACCCTCGCGTGGCCGTGGCCGCCGTCGCGGCTTGGGCCGGTCCCGCGCCCGCGGCCGGTCCGGCCGAGGTGTCCGCTCGGGCGGCTCAAGCCCGTTGGGCAGGCGGCCGGGGGGAAGCTCGCGAGGCTGAGGCAGCGCCGGCTGTGTGAAGGGAGGGGGAAGAGGAGTGCTGTCCATGGTGGGGGGAGCGGCGGCCATCTGCCTGGGGGAGCCCGTGGGTCTGGGGTCCCATCCGTCTGCGGGGCTGGCTTCTTGGAGGCGAGTGTGGACGGGATTAGGAGCCCCAGGAACCTTGGGACTGGCCTGGAGTCCCTCTCACTGTGGGAGGAGGGGGCTAGACCTGTGGAGGTGGGGGTGCAGGCAGGTGCCCCATTGTCCTGGGGGTGATCTGTGTATGTGGCTGGCTCTGAGGAAGTAGGGAGTCGAGTGAGTGTGTGTAGGGTAGGTGGGGGTCTCCCGGGCCCACTGCCCCATCTTTCTGTGGGAGTTTTTGGGTTGGGAACCCCTCAGGAACCCATGCTGTCTTCGCAGGCTCCACACAGGGGAGGAGCGCCCAGGGCTAGGCACTGGGTGTTTCTGAGATCCTGATTCCTGCTCTGAGGGGAGGGGTCCCCAACTCCCACCCATCCGAGGCTCAGCTTACCCCGGCAGGGAGCCCTGGGCCAGCCTCTTTCTCCTGCAGCTGCTCCACAATGTCAGCCAGGGTGGCCTTCCTGGAGGAGGGGGAACAGAAAAGCCCAGTGCACCTGGAGTCAGTTTTGCCTTCTCCCAGAGATCCCAAACGGCAGGCCCCGTCCTTGACTGTGGGCCTCTCTCGGATTCCAGCCTCAGGCTCCACAGGAGTTCTGGAGTTTTCCCCCAAATGTGGAGATGCAAGCCACGCCCTCATGCCTCAGGGCTCACTGGTGCCTTTCTCCCGCCCCCTCCCTGAGGTCCTGGGCCCCCAGGAACTTCCCACATCTCAGCCCTGGCCAGGTGACCACAAGGCCGCGTCCCCTACTGGACCGTGAGCCCCGTGAAGGCAGGGCTGGGACCAGTTTGGTCACCACCCTACCCCGCACATGCCTGGCACAGGATGGGTGCTCAGCGCATGCCCGATAAACAGGAACATTTAAGAAGGTCTCGAAGTCACTGTCTTGTGACCAATGCCACCTACGGGGGGGGGGCACAGCTGACAGCCCACTCTGCAGAACTGTGTTCTCAAAGCTGGGAGCTCCAGTCCATGCCCTACCAGGCCCAGTGACACCTGAGTGACAATCTGTCCATACAGTGGGTATGACCACCTTGATGGGGCTGTTGGCACTGAGGGGGTGATGGTTCTACCATCAGCCCAGTGGGGAAACTGAGGCACGGAGCCTTCTTTAGGTCAGCTCTGGGACAACCGGCGCATCTCGGCTCTTTCAGCCTCAGTTTACACCTCTGCAAAATGGGTAGGAGGTAGGTATCGCCCTCCCCAGGCAGTTCTGAGCCTAAGCCCCCTCTACGGGACCTCCATCCCCCTCCTCCCCACTCCGGGGTCACCCGGGCCTCACCCCTTGGCCAGGTCTCCCCTGGTGGGCATCTCCTGCTCGCTGGACTCCTGCCGCTCCAAGCGCCGCTCCCGCCGCTCGCGCCGCCGCTCCATCTGCTCGTAGCGGCCCAGGGTGAGGCTGTGTGCCGTCTCGTGCTCCGCTGCCTCCTGCCGCTCCGGCCGCCGCCTCCGCGTGGCCTCCTCGGAGGGATCGACCGACTCCTGCCGCTCTGGCCGCCGCCGCCTGGGCAGCTCCTCCGCGCGGTCCGCGGATTCCTGGCGCTCGGGCCGTGGCCGGACCTGCTCCGCCGCCGCAGGGGTCCCGGGGGTCTCGGCCGCGTCCTCCGGAGCTGCCGGCGGGGCCGTGGTCTCCGCTCTGCCCGCGACCTCCGGCAGCCGGTCGATGCGCGGCTGGAGGCGCTCGGGCTTGAGCTCCTGGCGCACGTACCCGACCCGGGTCCGCACCTCGGCCGACAACGTGTCCGAAGCCCGGCGGGCCAGGGGCTCCAAGCCTCTGTCGTAGCCCGCGGGCCGCAGCAGGGGCGCCGCCTTGGCCGCCAGTTCCGTGGGGTCCCCGAAGAACTTGCGCCCCAGCAGGGGAGTGGGCGGCTGCTTGCTCTGTTCTGCTTTGAGTTTCTCGATCTGGGGATGAAGGGGCCAGGGGCAGGTTGCAGGCAGTGGTGGGAAGGTGGCTCCGTTTATCGACCCTGGAAAACCCAACTGCCGGGGCCTGTGCCGGCACCGCACCCTCGGCCCAACGCTCCAATCTGACTCCCTCCGGTAGGCACCCATGGGAGACTCGGGGAACCATGTCTTCCTCCAGGTGCCTTCCCAACCCCCACTTCCTCCCTCCTGCCCGGCCCCAGCCTCAGGCCTTCATTGCAATGGCCTCTTCACCTCGTTGGCCCAGTCTCAGCTCAGACACCCGCTGGCGCGAACAAGTGCTCTGGGTCCCCCCAGCCCCTCCCCCACGCTGCCCCATCCCTCCCTGTCCTGCCCCAGCACATCCCCGCCGCCCTAGGCCATCACTGTTGGTGACAGGCCCACTCCCACCCCCGACCTCTCCAAGGTGTCTCAGCCCTCACTCCACAGAGCCTGCAGGTCCCCGTCCCACACAGGGAGATGGGTGTGGGGGCCGCGGAGGGAGAAGGGGCAGGGTCCAGGTGCTGACCGTGGTCAGGCGCCGCAGGGAGCTGAACCTCTCCTCCCAGGCGGCGGCCGCTTTGCGGAAGGCCTCGTGTCTCCGGATCAGCTGCTCCACCTCATCCACGCTGCTGCCCAGCTCCCGGCTCTGCAGCAGCGGCTCCTGGGCTGTCAGCCAGGCATCGGCGACCACGGCCTCCTGAGCGAACTGGTGCACCTCCAGCACTGGGGGAGGCACGCGGGGTGAGGGCGCTGGGGGTCCCCGTCTGGGGCAGTGGCTCTCTGCCCTGGCTTTCCACACCCCCCGGCCTCCCCCAGGCCAGGGATTCAGTGACGAGGCTTCGTCCACCCTCCTAGCCCTTGTATTTGCTTTTGGGGGATTCATGTGCAGTGTGCAAAGCATGCCTGAGCCGCCCTGTAGACCTTGGCCAGACACGCAGGAGCAGAAGCGTGGCCCTGCGCCACCACGCCACGTGTCTGGGCCCCACTCACTCTGCTGCAGCCACTCCCAGTGACGGTCCCACTTGTCCGACACCTCCTCCTTCCTGGTTCCCAGCTTGTCCAGCTGTGCCTGGATCTGGGGTTATGGGAGGGTGGGAGGGGCATCAGGGGGGTGCTCCCACAATGTGCCTGGGAGGCGGAGGGGACCCTGGAGCCCCTCGCACCTCGTCGGCCACGGCGCTCTTGTTGAGCAGCAGGGAGCGCCCCAGCTCCTGGCAGGCGGTCAGCTCGGGCACCCGCGCCTCCAGCTCGGCCTTCAGGCCCTGGTGGTAGTTCATGAGCACCTCCACGGACGACACGTCCCTGCAGCGGGCAGAGGGCAGGGGTCTGAGCACAGGCGGCCTCCCTCCGCCCTCCCTGGACACGCGGCACCTGGCCAGGCCAGAGCCCTGCGGCTGGCGCCCTGCACCGCTCACCACACCTGCCCCCAGGAGCAGGTTCTGAGGTCCAAGGCTCCTCCCCACGGATCTGAGGACTTCAGGTTTCCGGGGTGCCAACGTTGTGTGCCACTGTGACTTGAACCTTCCAGGCTTTCAATGTCAATGTTTGAAGCTTTCTGTGACTGGGCTTTTTTTTTTTTTTATAAGATGTATTTATTTGAGAGGCAGAGTTAGAGAGAGAGGGAGAAAGAGAGAGGTCTTCCATCCGCTGGTTCACTCCCCAAATGGCAGCAACGGCCGGAGCTGGGCCAACCTGAAGCCGGGAGCTTCCCTCGCGGGTGCAGGGGCCCAAACACTTGGGTCATCTTCCACTGCTTTCCCAGGCCATTAAAAGAGAGCTGGGTTGGACCACAAGCAGCCGGAACACGAACTTATCCCCATGTGGGATGCCAGTGCTGCAGGTGGAGGCGTAGTCTGCTGTGCCGCAGGTGCCGGCCCCCAAAACTGCACTTCTCAAGGTCCCGCTGGCCAGTGACTCTGCCCTTTCTAGGGTTTCATTTAAGAATGACACCATTTTAATACTGATGACATGGGGCCAGCATTGTGGCATCATGGAGTAAGCTGCTGCCTGCAGTGCCAGCATCCTATATGGGCGCCGGTTCAAGTCCTAGCTGCTCCACTTCTGATCCAGCTCCCTACTAATGGCCTGGGAAAGCAGCAGAAGATGGCCCAAGTGCTTGGGCCCCTGAATCCAAGTGGGAGACCTAGATAAAGCTCCTGGCTCCTGGCTTCAGCCTGGCCCAGCCCTGGCCATTGTGGCTATCTGGGGAGTGAACTAGCAGATGGAACATCTCTCTCTGTGTCTGTCTCTCCCTTTTGCTTTCTGTAACTCTGGCTTTCAAATAAATAAATCTTTAAAAAAATTATTGATGACACATGGAAGTGACAACATTTTTGGGCTAATTATGATGTATTGGTATATTTCATTTTTTTCACCTGCTTCCTTTACTATGCTAACATGGTTATAAGAAGAGGTTATTTGTGTGTCTTGCATTATGTGACACTTGGACGGCGCGGTGCTGGGTCCTCGTATGTCCAGGACAAATTCCCCCCATTCCTGCAGTTAGCAGTTAGGCTCTGTGAGGCCTTGTGTGTCTGGACTTCTTCCCAACAGCGCCACATCGCAGTGTGTGTCCTCGGGGCTCCATGCCAAGAGCATCCACTTCCTGCAGCCAAGATGGCCACGACACCACTGCCGTCTAGTGGTCCAGCATTCCAGGTGCACGCCTGTGTGCCTGGAGCAAGCTTCCCCTCCCTCCCTCCTCCCGGAACCTGCCCATCAGCCACCCACGCTCCTCTCTCCCTCTGCGCCTGAAGCCAGTCCACCAGTGAGGCCCGGGCATCTACAGATTGAACCAGCACCCTGGGGAATGACCCAGCGGCAGGGCTTTGTTCTAAAAGAATGAAGCAGGGGTGTGTGTGTTGGGAGGAGGTGTGGCAGCGTACAGCAGCGTACAGCTTGAAACCAGAGTGGCCGAAGCCGGGGGTTCCAGACCAGTTGCCACTGCCGCTGTGGACAGGAACACCAAGCCCCTCTCTCCATCCCTACAACCGCCACGCTGGTCCCAGCCACCCCTGTCTCCCACTTGCTCCCTGCAGCAGCGTCCTGGCCGGCCCGCCAGCCTCCAGCCTGCTTCTCCTCAGCTACCCTGCACCGGCGTGGGGTGGAAGGATTTTCCTCAAATGTGCAACGAAGCACATCACTCCCTGCTCTGAGCTCCCCCACGGCTCCCATCTTCCCCAGGGAAAAGGCAGATTACCCCCGCCCCCGGTGGCTTCCAGGGCCCCGCTGCCTACCACTCTTGATTCTCCTCCTCCATCCAGCTGCAGTGGTCGCCTGGTGCCTCCTCACCAGGCCTGACCCGAGCCACCTCAGGGCCTTTGCACCTGCTCAGCCCTGTGCCTGGAAACCTTCCCCCCAAAGCTCACCAGACTCCTGTCAGTCTCCACTCCAACGCCACAGGCTCAGAGGGGCCTTGCCAGCTGTCACCTCGGCCCTTACCTCACTTCATGGCGCTGACCAGGTGCTTCAGAAACATGGGGAGGGGTTGGGGGCAGGGGCATCTGTGTGGCTGGACTGTGCACTGCTTCGGGGCGGGGCTTGGCCTTGTCGCCACCTGGCACAGCCCGGCCTTCCATAAACACCTTCAGAGTAAATGAGCGGGGCTCGAGGTGCCACAATCACACAACGCCACTGCCCTCACCCTCCAAGTCCCCTCTGCCTGGGCACCCAGCCAGGCCGCACGGCCAGCCGGCCTGGAGGGCAGGGAAGGGGGCACTTGGCCAACAGCAGGTGCGTGCAGGCCCGTGCCTGAGCCTCCTGCCTGGCCTTCCTGCTGTCTTTTCCCGTTGGCAGCTGGATGCAGGGGGTCCAGCAAAGGACACCCAGGAGCGAGCGAGGGAGGGACCCCGGGGCTTCTGCCGGACACTCACATGGAACCGTGTGGGTCAGGCCACTGAGATGCTGTGCCAGGTGCTCGCTCACCCTGACACGTGGGGCCTCAGCCCTCCCCAGCCCGTCCCATGCTGCGACCCCACAGGGAGGGCACGGAGAGAGGGCCCTGTGTGCTGAGCCCCCGGTGCCAGGCCCAACAAGGGGTCTAAACCCACAGCAGCCATCTAGAACAGCGCCTGGCACCCAGATGTGCC